>CM076851.1:32471798-33841540 GCA_039519185.1 Astragalus membranaceus
GCTACTACTACTGCTACTACTACTGCTACTACTACTGCTACTACTACTGCTACTACTACTGCTACTACTACTGCTACTACTACTACTACTACTACTCCTACTACTACTACTGCTCTTACTACTCCTACTACTGCTCTTACTACTCCTACTACTGCTACTACTCCTACTACTCCTACTACTCCTACTACTGCTGCTACTACTACTACTGCTACTACTACTACTACTACTACTACTACTACTACTACTACTACTACTACTACTACTACTACTACTACTACTACTACTCCTACTACTACTACTACTACTACTACTGCTCCTACTCCTCCTACTGCTACTACTGCTACTACTGCTACTACAATACTACTACTACTACTACTACTACTACTACTACTGCTACTCCTACTCCTCCTACTGCTACTCCTGCTACTACTGCTACTACTGCTACTACAATCATCCAAACACATCTTTCACTACAAACCTTGAACAAATTTCTGTTCCTTCAAGTAAACAATCTCTCATCAACTCCCTTTTTACCAAAACCAAGAGTCTTCCACCTATTCAATGGTTATAAGTCCAATGCAATATTATAATATGTTTGGAAGTGCGGGAAGTTGCAGTTCATCTTCTGATGGGAGTTGTTCTTTTGTCAAACAAGAAGAAATGATGGGGTTTCAGAATTTCATGAGCAACAGCAACAAGTTAATGGTTAGTCAAAGTGTAAATGTGAACAACCAATGGGAAGGAGAAAAGAGTAATAATGGGTGTTTTACTCCATTGGATTTTGATATTGAGTTGATTAAGCAACTCATTAGGAGCAGTAATTGTTGAAATAATAATAATAATAATAATGATGGTTACTTGAACGAAACACAACAAAACATAGCAGCCAAGAACGAAAAAGAATCAAAACGAAAAATGATAAAATAGCAAGCCAAGAATCAAAAACGCTGAACAACACAAAACATAGCAAGCCCAGAACGAAAAAGAATCAAAACGAAAAATGATAAAATAGCTCTCCACACATTTACACAAGGTATAAGGAAATCAGTTTCTCCTTTACTTATCCTTCACATTCCTCTTCATCTCCGCCACTACCTGAATCCACATTTTCTAGCAACAACCATTCTATTCACACATTCAGAACAGTACCCATTACTCATTACTATATACTTCACATGAATTCAGCATCTAACCTAACTCAACAACAAAATAGTTACCAAAATAATAAACAGTAAAAAAGTAAGATCAAAATTGGACAAAGGTTTCTTATGAAGTTCACAGATGATCCAATTAAGTTCTCAAAACTCGCACAAATCAAACAGAAAGAGAATTAATAGAGAGAAACTTGTCATTCAACTTTCACAATCTCAGCTATAAACTTACAAGGTGGCTTTAACAATTTAGAAACTGTTCATTATTTTAACCGAAACTGGAATCAAGTAACAACAAAGTAAAAGAACTAATTACGGAACAAGAGAAATTAACAAAGAAAGACAGATCTGAAAAATTCGATAACATAACCAGAATCAGGAAAATCTATTATCCATCTATTAAAAAGTAACATGAACAACGCATTACCGTCGAGAAGAATAATGGAGACGGTGAGAGGAGAGTGGCATGTGGAGATCGAGCAGAGAGGGAGGTGAACGACGTGTTGCCTCGTCGAACACACAACAGCAGCAACGCAAGGAGGACCTCAACGGCGGCGGCGGTGGCGAGGTCGAGCCAAGGGAGAGTAGGGCGGAGACGGAGCACCTAAGAGTTGGAGATGAGTTGAAGAAACGGCGAAGAGGTAGTTGGGGCTCGCGTTTGTTTTCGCGCGACGGTGTTGCTGGTGCAGAGGGAGCACGCGACGGTGGATTCACGGTGGTTGCAGAGTTCGTTGAAAGTTCGTGGTGGTTGTTGAGAGTTTACGGTGGTTGTGTGAGCTTTGGGTTTTTTGAATTTGGGAAAGTGATATCACTAATGATAATATCCGTTGAGAGTGGGGAAATTACTAATTTACCCCTTTAGTATTTGTTACTAAACAATTGCCTTAGTACCGTAAATCAGTGTCCATTTTTATGCCCATCCACATCTTCTCTGCATGAAACACATTACATGTCCCAATGCGGTAAGCATATCTCAACAACCATGTTCCATCTGAGTTTCGTAGGATCCCGGAGGCCTCCACAACCAGCCTGTCCCGTGTCATTTTTGCTGCTCCTGTCGCAATTTAATTTCGTCCATTCAATGGGGGGAGGTTGCCACCTTATCATCATTGTTCCGCGGCTAACCTCATTACAAAAACGAAACATATATTTAAACCTTACTTTTTCCTCCGAAATCACAAGGCCCCCTCCCTCACTCTCGTTTTCTCTTTAATTTTCTCTCTTTCATACGAATCCCCCTCTCGCTCACTCTCCTTATTTTTGCAAATTTCAAACTCTTTTCTCTTCACACTCTCTCCCTATCGCCCCTCCCTCTCCCCACTCTTCCTTTCTTGCTTTATAGGAACATTCGTGCTTTACAATTTTGCTTTACATTGAGTATATCATTCAAATATTTTCATTTAAATAAAAATACAAATTAGGGAAAGCAACATATAAGGATTTTGTAGGCATTATTACACCCCTAACACTGAAACAATTTTAGCTACTAGGTGTGCTTTATTTTGTATTTCACCATCCTTTTAAGAGACTTGGATAGTCTGGAGTAACTTTTTATTGGAACCTTACTTTTGCATAGGTTTCTTCATTATTGTTGGATATTGTTAATCCATTTTTTCTCAAAAAAAAAGGGAAATGAAAACAAATTAATTTCTTCATTTTATTTCCAATAAAAGATAAATGAATTGTTTTAATTAACTTTTACAAAATATCTTAATTAATTTTAATTAGTTGATTATTAAACTACAATTTCACATAATATTTAGAACCATTGTATTTAGTGAAAAAATGATTGTATTTCGACTTTTAAATTAAAAATGTCTTCCAAAAAGGCTTAACAAATAAAATCTTGACTTTCACTTATAAGGAAATAACATTGAAAATCAGACAAATAACGTAATAACATTGAAAATCAGATAAAGAAAAATTGAGAGGGATAGAAATAGAGAGGTAAAAGTCTAATCCACATACATGAACGTTCTCTCAAGGCAACTTGAGATAAAAACCTTATGTCCATAAAAATTAAAACAACACAAACTCACCTACTAAACAGATCAAATTCATCATTCAAAACACAACCCTAACACTTACAGTGAGCCTCATTAAAACCTCTTGGGGCCAAAACCCAGTGGGAAAAATACCCAAGGAGGAAAAAGAGTACTCTCGATGAGAAAACGAAAAGAATTACTATCCAACAAAAAGGCTAAATTCTCATCAAGGAAATACATAGTAATAAATACATAAAACAGGTGGTTTTCATCAAAGTTATGCAGCACCAATCCTATTTATAAAAATTTCCAATGTAAGCCCGCCAGGAGGTTGAGAAAAGTCAGATGGAATCTGAAGAACAGTTGATGGCCCAACAGATGCGCTATGTTGAATGTTTTGAACTTTTGCATCACGCAAATAATAACTTTCACCCGATGGAGTTATAGCTGTCAATTCAAATGAAAACTCCATGTTCAATGTGATAGGTGTAAAATGACAAAGCGTGATATTGTTTCCCATTTTCTCAAACTTATTCTTCATAACGAATATTACGCCATCATCTAATTCTTTAAGAATGACAGTTTCCTCATCAAGACGTATTACAGTACCATACATCATACCATACATAAATGGTCGTATTGCAAGCTGATGAGTTGTGTTGAAATGGGAGGCAAAATCATTGTAACCAGAACGAAAGTTGCAACCTGCTAGGGGACACGAACATAGTCCGAAGATGGATGCATTCTCAGGTGCTTTGTTAATGCATGGTATATTCAGGGATTCCAAATCTACTTCTAAAGAAAGACAACGTTGAGTAACAGGCAAGGAGCACACAGAACATTGCTTTTGACCTTCACTATGGCACTTGGAACAAGTATGGTGCTCATGGATGCACTACATTATTTAAACACATAAAATCAGAGTAACAAAACATTAAAATTTTCATATATTCAACATTAAAAATTACAGCTAGAAAATCAACCCCAAACAATAATTTGCCAAGATAATGAAGACAGAAGCACACAAGAAACAAGACATAATAATAACAGAAACACCACCATTGGTATATAAAATAGAATCGTGTTTTAATAGATTACCTTAAGTGTTCATTAGTATATGTATCGAATACTACTCATTTAGTGCTTCGTTTACTGAATATGAATTTAGAAAAATTAAAAACAAATCATTGAATGCATGTGGGTTCTGATATTCAACAATAGATTAGATATTGAAGCTAGCTCAATTAGAAACAATTCTATGTAGAAAGTGAAAGTTTCTTCTTGGTGGTTGAGAGATTTGTCTACTCAACAGTTTTTTTGAGAGAGTTGCATGCTAAAAGATAAAGAACAACGCTTCAACTTGTTTTGGCATATGGCTAAGTGATTTATCTATGAAAAGGTAACTTTCAAGGATTCATTCTTTGGCTTGAATCAAGTCTGCTACAAAGGTTGAAATAGGCAACTAGAATGATAAGCAGCGAACTTAGGAATGGAGTTGGAGGAGAAAGTTATTTTCTTGAAGGGAGGAGTTGCCTATACAACTCAATTATACAACTCAATTATCTTGTTAAATCCCTAGATTTGTGTAAGTTTGAAGAGAAAAGGAGGAGTGTTTTTCCATTGAATGTTTCTCAAAGCCTGCTTATATGGTATTGCTATTGCTCTTTGGTGTTGTTTCTATGAGTGGAGAACTGTTTCTTTAATTTGGGGGCACTCTGGTGTTGTTTCAAAAGTAGGTTGTCTGCTTTTTGGTGTTATTTCGATGGGAGTAGCTTACCGCTCTTTGGGGTTGTTACATAGGAAGGAGATTTGCTCTTTGGTGGCGCTTTGGTGTTGTTTCTAAGGGAGCAGCAAGCAAACTGCTTATGGGTGTTGTGTTCTATCAATAAAATCTCTTCAATATAGAAAAAAAGGGTTTGATCTCCATGGCACACAAGCAAAACATGGACCAAATAGTTTAACACATGCATACACACTTAAACCCAAGTTACAAACTTAAAAACTTAAAGTATAGCCTATTTATAAATAAACGAAATCTGAACAATCTCAACTATGAAAAGATTTATAAGGTAAGGAAGAATCTTTGAACTCTTGCTATCATCAAGCAAATAAGTCATTTGATTCTCTATTTGTTCCTCAATCTTCTTTGCTCTCCCTCTTGTTATAAGTTACTATCTTAATGCCAAATCTTGAATTTTCATCTCCTTATCATTAATGTTGAAACTACTCCTTATCAATAGTTTTTAAAAAACTTTGAAAATGTATTTCCTAAAACAAAACATAAAGTTTTCGGCTTTTTGAATCTTAAGTTTCGTATCATACTAAAGAGTGTTTCTCTTTTCAATATGATAAAGATTAAAGAGCAGTGTATGGATCCTCTGCTGCCTTTGCACAGTGTACCAGTAAGTAGAACCGTTAGATTTAGAGAGAGAAAAATATTCTCTCTAAATCTAACGATTATGATGTATATGTGAAGAGGCAGTAGAGGATCCAGATCTGTGGGAAGAGAGGAAGATCTTTCACAAAATCATGCCTAGTTTTTCTAGCAAAGGAGAAGATCTATATCATGCAAATACCTTAAGTCTTTCAAATTTCAAACATTTAACCTAAACAAAAAATTAAACTTTGCAAAACCACATTTGATTTCCTACTTGTAGCACACCTGATCTAATTAAAACAATCAAAATATAATTTCTTGAAGTGTAAATAATCATAGTGCTTATACCACATAGAGTAAGCTTAACAATGATGGACATCCATAAACGAAAAAACTACCTGAAATATAGGACCAGGATTCAAAGGATCAGAACAAACACAGCAATGAAAAACACAGGCCTCGAAAACCTCTCCAGTCTGTATGAGCTCACTCTTAATGGAAGAATTGCTGGTGCTACTGAGATCCATATCAGATAATCTTTTTCTTCTGAGATTTCTTTCTCTGCAATGGGGTTCCTCAAATATATAACCCTAAACAAATCTCCTACTGCTAGAATGTTCCTTCACCTTTTTCGATTATTATAGAACTTTTGATTTTACTCCTTATATAAATATAATAAATGAAAAGTTATATATAATAATATATTTATTCTAAAATTAATCAGATATCACTTTTGGACAATAAAAAATTCTGTCATTTAAATTACTATATAAATAATAAAAAATTATTTTATATTCGTTGTTTTACTAACTAAATTAATACTTTATATTCAATCAATTTATAGGTTTAACATAATTGTATTTTCCTTCTAAAGAAAAAATAATTCATAAAAATTAATTTTAATAATATTCTTTTTTTGATGGAATTTACAATATCATTCTAGATCTCCTTATATGTGGACTAATACAATATTTAGCCATATCACCGTGAAATTAATATTCATATCCAAATGACAATTCAAAAAAATTACTTTTACTATTAGTGAAAGAAGATTTTTCAAAAAATATATTGCAATGATAAATTCAATGGAATAAAATTAATGATTCGCTATTTAGTGTAATAAAAAATTGAAATAAATCAAAAACGGAATTATATTAATAATATAAAACAATAGAAAAACCCCCCAAAAAATAGAAAAAGAAATCAAAATTATATATTTATATAATAGAAATAAGAAAGGTATGTGACCATTTTCCTCTAAAGAATTATGTTAATGTATTGAAGGTAGCTCCTTTTTTAATAAAAAAATTAGATCTTTTTAGTAGTGGTTTAGGAAGTTATTAATGTATTTTAACTAAGTACATTTTAAAATATCTTTTAAGCTAAGAAATTTCTTAAAATATGTTTTTTACTTTCTCATTTTTTATATTTAATTAACATTTCTTATACAAATGAAAATAAGATTGAAATTTCATTCTATTTGTTTTAACTTTTTTTATCAATGACCCAAAATCTTCAGAATGATAACAATGAAATTTATATTCATGTCCAAAATGAAAAATTTAAAAAAAGTTAATTTTAATATTGATGAAAGAAAATAATTCAAAAAATATATTGCAATCATAACTCGAATGGAAAAAAGTTAATGATTCGTTATTTAATATAACAAAAAACTGATATATATAAATCAAAAATGAAATCATATAAACAATGTAACATCCCCAATTTAGCTAATTTCATTTATTGAAATTAGCAATAAAGTTATAAGATAATTAATTAGCTAACTTAAAATAATTAGGCTTAATTAATTATAAATCATAGTAATTTGATTTCCTATTATACATGTGTGTATTCGTTTATTTAAAGATAAATCCGTTTGGGAAAAAAACCAAAACGGATTTATCGTTTATTTAGATAAATCCATTTTAAAAGAAAAATGTACAACAGATTTACCTCAACAAAAGATAAATCCATTATTATAATTTTGCAAAACAGACTTACCTCGGCAACACATAAATTTGTTATTTATAAATTTGTTATAAATAGATAAATCTGTTTTGTTAACTTTTCAAAACGGATACCAAATCCTTTGGGAAGAGTATATTCGTTCGGGACCCCAATTTCTGATTAATGGCATACCAAATGTCTCATGTGGATACCAAATCCTTTGGGGAGAGTCTATTTCTTCGGACCCCAATTTCCGATTAATGACATACCAAATGCCTCATGTGGATATCAAATCCTTTGGGGAGGGGTGGATACCAAATCCTTTTTATGGACACCAAGTCCTTTTCATGGACACTAAGTCCTTTTATTCATTAAGCATGTTATGTTCTCTCTCGTTACATAACTAGTCAAACGGTTTTGACACTATAATCATATATCATTCATTTTGCTTTATGAACAATTCGGAGTGCAAACATATTCAATCATCAATGGGAAGGGTTAAGAAAAGGATTGGGAATGAGATCGCATCGAAACAGGAGCGAAAAACCGACTTTTGAAAATGCTATCAGCAGGGGGCACGACCCGGGCTTGGAGGCGCACGGGTCGGGTTTGTGCACCAGCTTCCCAAAATGTTGCGTTTTCGCAAAATTTGCTATTCCGTTCGATTCCGTTACTCGTTCCGCTCCATTCCTAATTCAAACACAGCCCATAACTGTCACAATAACCACTTCAAACAATCAATTTCAAGCCATCAATCATCAATGAAAACTGTAAAAACCTCAATGTATAGGAATCACATCCAAACACGACACAATCCAAAAATAACAGTTTTAATGACTCGAATTCAACATACAAACAACTAGAACATTACATAGCACACAAATTCGGGAAGAACTCACCTCAATGTCGGAATCTACACGAAGGAAGCGAAAGAATAAAAATCAAGTCAAGCCTTAAGCTTCTAAACACCCAAATCGAACCCTAGGTACCAAAAATCCTCAAAGTGTCCCCAAACTCAAAATTAAGCTTCAAACCTTAGTAAATCTACCATGTGGGTGATGATAAACCTCTAGGAGCCTTCCAATCCAACACACAACCCTTGACAACCCCAAATCAACTCTTCAATCTCACACACACCCTTGAACTTTGAGAAGAAAGAGTGAGGGAAAATGGATATTTTTGATGCTCTAATCTTTTAGGTGATGATGAAAACGAAATTAAAGGGAGAAGAAGTGATGATTTTGAGCTAGGTTTTGGTTGGGTTTCACTTTTCTTCTTCTCTTCTCCTTTCCTTCTTTCTTCCCTTTTCTTTCCTTTTTTTTCTTCTCTTCTCTCGAACTGTCCTCTCTTTTCTCACTTCTTTCTTTTTCTTTTTCTTTTAAAACCAAATAAAATGAGAGTGTGGCTGTGATGAGGTAAAATGACCATCATGTCCTTATTCTCTTCTTAATTGCTTAACAAGCCCCACACCAATCAATGTTTAATTTAGCAATCAATTAATAAAATTATCAATCAAGCACTATTTAAAAATAATTAAATGGTCCAAGCATCAAGGTAATTAAATTAATTACTTTGGGATGTTACAACATCAGTCTGCCTCCTCTTACACCTCCCATCACGTGGACCCGATACTACCCTAGTGGTATCCCGCACATATATCTTGGGGAAGTAATCAAAACTCCATGTCTGAAAAGAACAAATAAACAATCTCGTTAAAAACAACATATTAAAATAAAAACAAACTCGTTAAAAACAACATATAAAAATAAACAAATATTACGATGATCAGCGTTGCATACCCCCCTAATTGGCAGCTATTGGACAAAGATGCAAAGTTCAACTGATCATACAAATATGCCAAGCAAGCTGAACCCCACACCCATGAACTAACTTGGTTAATGTCCTCCAGTAGATACAACCACTTTGCCTCAACTTTGTTTCCGGTCTTGCTAGTAAATATGGTCATCCCCAATAAAAGCAATAAGAATGCCCTTGCAGTGAGAATTTGTTGGCCCTATTCTATGTGACCTTTGCAGACCGCCAGTAGCCATTCAAACCGGAAATATTCCCCCTGCGGGCTATAGTCTCCACTGTAGCTTCAAGAAGAGTAACCCCCAAAAAATTCACAGGCAGCTGAATGGTTATGTCAACAGTCACAAGATTGAGGGGGGATCTGTAAAACCTGCCCGTCAAGGGTAAATGAAGCAAACATGACACATCATCCAAAGTGATCGTCATTTCACCAAATGGTAACTGAAACGAACTACTCTCTGAATGCCATCTCTCAACAAAAGCAGATATCAGCTCATGATCAACAGTGGGGAGAGCAGAACAGACGAGGGGCTTTAAACCTGACTGATCAATGAATTGATAAAAGGCAAGGGTCTGTGCTAGAGGGGCCAAGTGTTTATGGATTTTGTTGCGATGTGCAGATATTTTCAATTTTTCCCTAAACTGAATAAATTAAAAAGAAAACAATTATTAGAGTAAATTTATATAACAAGACTAAGTAAAAAATATATTTAACTATTTGTATAGTTTTTACCCGGCCTCTAAGAATTTTAGATGTTGCGTGAGCATAAAAGGTTGTAAGCAGCGAACCATCCATATATAGGTCCAACCAGGCTATTGCTGCTCCTCCTCCTCATCATGAGCCGGGTAGTCCTGACTAGCTTGCTCCTCCTCCTCCTCCATGTGCTGCTCAGAAGCCTTATCTATACGGCGGGTGCCATCTCGTCCATGGGCACGTCTATCTCGGTTAGAAGCATGGACGGCTATCCTGATCCGAGTGCGTGTACTCACCAGAGTTTCTTCCGATCTACCAGCCAACCGTGAGGAATGCCCTCGCAATATCAATCTTGGTGAATTACCTGAAATTCTGCCACCTACTCTAGTGTGTGCCACTGCAAAAAATTAAAAAAAAAACATTAGTTTTTTAATTAAAAAAATAATTAAAATCAAACAATCAACTACGGATTTATCATAGATCCGTTTTGTAAACCACAACCAAAACGGAGTTATTTCTAAAAAGATAAATTCGTAAGCAATTTTTGAACGTAAACGGATTTACCTAAATCCGTTGCGAGTTTTTCGAACCACAAATGGATTTATGTGAATCCGGTTTAAAAATTTTGTGAAAACGGATTTATGTACTTCCGTCTCGTTGGATTTAGGTAAATCCGTGAAGAAGAAATTTCAGACTTACTTGCTCTCTCAAACGGATGTATGTGACAAATGAGAAAGGATTTTAGGTTTTTGTTAAGGTTGGAGGGTATTTTTGGTTTTTCACAAGGGCTGTGGGGGTATGAGGTATAAGAGTGGGGTATAAAAAATGAAACCCAATAGTTTTTGGCTTCCCAACGAATTCTAGTCATGCATGAAAAATATCTTGTGTTGGAATTGTAACACTCTATTTAGTTATAGCCTATTTTGTAGTAAGTATATAGCTGCAGAAAAGTTTAAGAAAATAAACTATACTTTTCGTAAACTCGTTGGATTAGGATTAAAAATTAAAAACCATTTATTCATTTAAAATGCTAATGCTCGTAATTCATTTATTTATCCTTTAAAAAAGAAATGACATTTGGTCTCCGAAAAACACGTATACATAACATTTTAAAAGAAACGTTATCATTTTTAAATAAATATCATTGACAATAAAAGAATCATATATTACTAATCTACTAGCGTGGACCAACTTCTACTAAGTTATGAATACAAATACAATAATACAAATATCCTTTTAATACAAATTAACTTTACATAATTAAACATTATTTGCAATTGCTTCTCAACTACCTGTAACCAATTATTAACAATTCATCTTCAATACTCTCAGGTGGTTAACTATATAAAAGAGAAATTAAAAACACTGAGATAAAATCTCAGCAAATGTTTCCGACACACACGCACGCAGCATCTAACAGACAATCATGCAAAAGACAATATTCATACAGCATGCGCAATCAGTAGGTACAACAACTTAGGTAATTAGCACACAAAGTAAACACATCAAGTTCTAAAAAAAAACAACAAATCAATTCAATCCATATGAACACGAGACCAAACAAAACTCAATCACGCATACATAAATCAAGGGGTGACTACTGACTACGCAATCCTTGTCAGACTCAACTCGTTTCAAACTGACAAATTGTCTAACTCCACATTACCATGTGTAATGATGTATTACTAAGACCATACCTATATGCACGTGGATCCATCTAAACAAGGCCTTAATACCTTGTCTGTTTCGAAATACCATGTCTGTTATACCTCAATAACAACAGGATCGGGATACCTTGTCGGATATTGGCCCACTAACAACAACAACAACAACAACAACAACAACAACAACAGGAATATGAGGACCAAGATACCAAGCCTGGATGGGATACATTGCCCAATAATGCCCTACTAATAACGACAACAGCAAAATGAGGATTGAGATACATGCCCGAACGGGATATCTTGCTAAATAATGTCCAATATGAGGGCTGAGATACCATGCCTGAACGGGATACCTTGCCCGACAATACCCTACTAACACAACAAGATTGACACTGTGATGCATGAATCTAATCAAATGCGATATCTAACAACAACAACAACAACAACAACGACAACTTCTATTGAAATATCCTTAATAGAGTAATAACTTTAATATCTTATTGAATAAGGTTTAATAACAACAACAACAACAACAACAACAACAACAACTATAATTATATGTAGTTTCAGCTGGACATCATTGAATCGCACATATACTCATATTAAACAATTTGTTTCATTGCTCCTACAATAAACGCGTATCTAGACACACGTACGCAACATCTAATAGACAATCAGGCAAAAGACAATATTCATGCAGCATGCGCAATCAGTAGGTACAACAACTTAGGTAATTAGCACACAAAGTAAACACATCAAGTTCTAAAAAAAACAACAAATCAATTCAATCAATACGAACACGAGACCAAAGAAAACTCAATCACGCATACATACATCAAGGGGTGACTACTGACTACGCAATCTTTGTCAGACTCAACTCGTTACAAACTGACAAATCGTCTAACTCCACATTACCATGTGTAATGATGTATTACTAAGACCATACCTATATGCATGTGGATCCATCTAAACGAGGCCTTAATACCTTGTCTATTTCGAAATACCATGTTTGTTATACCTCAATAACAACAGGATCGGGATACCTTGTCGGATAATGGCCCACTAACAACAACAACAACAACAACAACAACAACAACAACAACAACAACAACAACAACAACAACAGCAATATGAGGACCAAGATACCATGCCTGGATGGGATACATTGCCCAATAATGCCTACTAATAACGACAACAGCAAAATGGGGACCGAGATACCTGCCCGAACGGGATATCTTGCTAGATAATGTCCAATATGAGGGCTGAGATACCATGCCTGAACGGGATACCTTTCCCGACAATACCCTACTAACACAACAAAATTGACACCGTGATGCATGAATCTAATCAAATACGATATCTAACAACAAAAACAACTTCTATTGAAATATCCTTAATAGAGTAACAATTTTAATATTTTATTGAATAAGGTTTAAAAACAACAACAACAACAACAACAACAACAATTATAATTATATGTAGTTTCAACTGGACATCATTGAACCACACATATACTCATATTAAACAATTTGTTTCATTGCTCCTACAATAAACGCGTATCTAGACACACGTACGCAGCATCTAACAGACAATCATGCAAAAGACAATATTCATGCAGCATGCGCAATCAGTAGGTACAACAACTTAATTAGGTATTTAGCACACAAAGTAAACACATCAAGTTCTAAAAAAACAACAAATCAATTCAATCAATACGAACACGAGACCAAAGAAAACTCAATCACGCATACATATATCAAGGGGTGACTTTTGACTACGCAATATTTGTCAGAGTCAACTCGTTACAAACTGACAAATCGTCTAACTCCACATTACCATGTGTAATGATGTATTACTAAGACATATCTATATGCATGTGGATCCATCTAAACGAGGCCTTAATACCTTGTCTATTTCGGAATACCATGTTTGTTATACCTCAATAACAACAGGATCGAGATACCTTGTCGGATAATGCCCCACTAACAACAACAACAACAACAGCAATATGAGGACCAGGATACCATGCCTGGATGGGATACCTTGCCCAATAATGCCCTACTCATAACGACAACAGCAATATGAGGACCGAGATATCTGCCCGAACGGGATACCTTGCTAGATAATGTCCAATAAGAGGGCTGAGATACCATGCCTGAACGGAATACCTTGCCCGATAATACCCTACTAACACAACAAGATTGACACTGTGATGCATAAATCTAATCAACAACAACAACAACAACAACAACAACAACAACAACAACAACAACAACAACAACAACAACAACAACAACAACAACAACAACAACAACAACAACAACAACAACAACAACAACAACAACAACAACAACAACAACAACAACAACAACAACAACAACAACAACAACAACAACAACAACAACAACAACAACAACAACAACAACAACAACAACAACAACAACAACAACAACAACAACAACAACAACAACAACAACAACAACAACAACAACAACAACAACAACAACAACAACAACAACAACAACAACAACAACAACAACAACAACAACAACAACAACAACAACAACAACAACAACAACAACAACAACAACAACAACAACAACAACAACAACAACAACAACAACAACAACAACAACAACAACAACAACAACAACAACAACAACAACAACAACAACAACAACAACAACAACAACAACAACAACAACAACAACAACAACAACAACAACAACAACAACAACAACAACAACAACAACAACAACAACAACAACAACAACAACAACAACAACAACAACAACAACAACAACAATTATAATTATATGTAGTTTCAGCTGGACCATCGTTGAACCACACATATACTCATATTAAACAATTTGTTTCATTGCTCCTACAATAAACACGTATCTAGACTCGCATCACGACACAAAGTCACATCAGTGCTCATACAATGATTTCACATAACACATACTATATGAAACACAAGTCATGGTCACATGGTACCCCAAACGAAGAAACACTCACATTAACCGATATGTAGCAATTACTCACACGGTCTTTCTTTCACAATGTTATATGCATGTCAGATGCCGCAGTAAGCTTCATTCATTCTTGTAATATAATCTTACTTATCCTTTTTCATCAATAGTCACAATCACCAATGCATCAAAGAACAACATCATAAACCAGACAACTATTACCAAAATCGTTAAACTATACAACTCCTTCTATATACATTAAACTTATATACACTAAAACTAAATAGCTTTAACATATACATTAAACTTTTAATAAAGAATATATATATATATATATATATATATATAATTCAATCATGTCACTCAAAATAGATAAAGATCATACGTACCCATTATTACTGAGTTAGCTATGCAGCACTACGCCAGAATTGTCAAAATTAGTCGCACACATAAGCAGCGCTTGCCATAAAAGCGCTACTCAATCTGCAAAAAATTTAACAATGGGCAGCGCTTGGTTGGGAGCGCTACTCATTCATGTACGGGTTAAATCAATTGGCAGCGCTTTATGGGGTGAGCGCTGCCCATAGATGAAATGCGCTGAAGAATGGACAGCGCTTGGGGTGAGCGCTGCCTATTGCTGATTCTCGCTATACGAATAGGCAGCGCTTTTTGGATGGAGCGCTGCCAATTGATGAAACGCGCAGACTAATGAACAGCGCTTTTGGCTGAGCGCTGCCCATTCCTTAACACGCTATACGAATAAGCAGCGCTTTTCTGGTTGAGCGCTGCCTATTCCTTTAATTATTTTCGCGTCTAGCTTCCTCCCTCTCACTCTCACTCACACTTCCAGTAGCTAGCTCTCTCATACTACGCACGACTCTCACTCTCACCCTCACTCTCACTCTCTCACTCACGTCCCTATCCCTCTCACTCTCACACTCCATTTACATTTTTGTTCTCTCTCACTCTCATTTTCGTTCCCTCACACTTTCTTCCCTCTCTCATTTTCGTTGCCTACCTCTCACTCTCACCATTTTTTTGTTGGGTCCGTACGGAGCTTTTCCATTTTTGTTGGGTCGTGAAGCTTGCATTTTCGTTCCACTTTCACCAAAGGTAATATATATATATCATTGCATTTTGTTCTAGTTATTTTAATGGCATATTGGAACCTTAGGTTAGATGATTCATTGTTGATGCTTGTTGAAATGTGTAGGTGTAGTATTTGTTGAAATGTCCAAATGAAATGTAGGTGTAGTATTTGTTGAAATGTCTAAATGAAATGCTTGTTAATTTAATGTTGCTCTAGGTTAAGGGATTCTTGTGTTGTATTTATAAATTTGAAAAATTTAGGATTGATGTTGATGATTTGTTGTTTAATGCGAATTTAATGGCATTGCATTTTGTTCTAGTTCTTTTAATGGCATTGGAACCTTAGGTTAGATGATTCAATTTTGATGCTTGTTGATTGGTTCTTTGAAAGTAGGTGTAGGTGTAGTGTTTCTAAACTTAAGGGGAAATGTAGGTGTAGTATTTGTTGAAATGTCCAAATAAATGCTTGTTAATTTAATGTTGCTCTAGGTTAATGGATTCTTGTGTTGTATTTATAAATTTGAAAAATTTAGGATTGATGTTGATGATTTGTTGTTTAATGCGAATTTAATGCGAATTGTTTGTTAGGTTTTGCGAGTTTGGTTTGCCGGAGCTTCGCGTTCATTGTTCGAGTTCGTCCTGGTTCGAGTGTTCGTTCTAGTTCATTCGAGTTCATTGTTGCTTCCACGTGTTCAGGTACTTTTGTTGTTTTCTTATATTTATTATATGAAGAATGACATTATGGAAGACATTAAAGTCTTTGATTTTTTTAGCTGAAAATAGTTGAATGTCTTAGCTTCAAAAAAATTGTTCGTTGTGTGTAATAGGTTTAAGTTCTCTTATCAGGATTTTATTATAAATATTGGGAAATTATGGATAAAAAGTGGATGTCTGCCAATTGTCTGTCCAAAGAATATGTCGCTGGAGTGGATTATTTTGTGAACTGTGCTGTTAAACGTTTAGGGACTTCTAGTGATATCAAATGTCCTTGTTTAAGTTGTTGTTATGTAAAATCGGTTAATGCAGAGGAGTTGGCAGGACATTTAAAGGGTTACGGAATTGATCAAAGTTATACTTGTTGGACAATGCATGGTGAGGAAAGAGGTGAATCTTCAAATATGGGTAATAATACCGAGAGGTGAATCTTCAAATACCAATAGCAATGATTGTGGGTATTATGTAATGAAATTTTTGAAGGAAATTATTACCCACAACCAAACGATTATTCCCCGACAGGTATCTAGAATTCTTTTGATTTTGATATAATAATAGTTAATTCCATTTAACCATTTCAATTCTAATTTTATTTATTTATATAATTTCAGTATTTTCCTGATTGTCGGGTGAAGACATACTCTGAGGAACAGCTAGTTGAGCTTAGAGGAGAGTGGTGTCGTTATGTCTCCCGTTTTTTTTGATTTTGGATAGAATATGTAATACTGTAAGTTGTTAGCGTTTGATTTGGATACATACAACTAAGCTAGTTTTGGTTCATATTGAAGTTTAGCTAGTTTTGGGTACATATGAATTGGATAATAACTTGTTAGCTAGTTTGTTTTGGTTCAAGTGTAGAAATGGAATGAATTGGGAAACTTAAGCACGTGTTAGCTAGTTTTGGTTCATATTGTAAGTTTAGCTAGTTTTGGGTACATATGAATTGGATAATAACTTGTTAGCTAGTTTGTTTTGGTTCAAATGTAGAAATGGAATGAATTGGGAAACTTAACCACTTGTTAGCTAGTTTTGGTTCATATTGTAAGTTTAGCTAGTTTTGGGTACATATGAATTGGATAATAAGTTGTTAGTTAGTTTGTTTTGGTTCAAGTGTAGAAATGGAATGAATTGGAATGAATTGGGAATGAATTGCTGAATGTTTGATTTCCCTTTTTGGATACATAATGTTTGATTTTGCCTTTTTGGATACATATAGCTAAGTTAGTTATGATTGGAATGTTTGATTAGCTGGTTTTGATTTTGCTCATAATGTTTTGATTTGAATTGGAATGAATTGGGAATGAATTGCTGAATGTTTGATTAGCTGGTTATGAGTATATATATATGTCCAGGAAAATTGCAATTGTCAAAAGGAAAATAACAAAAACAGAAAAAAAAATAAAAAAAAAGCGCTGCCCATTATTAGAGTGGAATCAGCAGCGCAAATATTAGCAGCGCTCAAAAGCGCTGCCCATTGATAAAAAAAAGCGCTGCCCATTAAAAAATCTGTAGTAGTGCAGATCTAAGTAATGTTTCATCACTCCATCTCAATATTCTTTCCACGTATACCTTTTCCATCGGTCTCAATAACCAACCCATTTACAACTTGTGGCGTTTTATTCCCTTAACAAACCATTCCTTATTCAATTTTATTACGTTCCTTCTTTTACATCTTGCTCCCTTGGAGTTGGGTAGTAGCAAAATCTGAGGAACAGAGTGAGAGACTCTGGCTCCGAAGATTTTGTGTGCATCCACGAGAGGGAGATAGACAATGAGAAATACAGATCTAGAGGGAGTTGTGAGGAAGTCACGGAGGAGGCTGAGAGTAGGGCATGATATGAGAGCGAGAGGGAGAGATGGAAGGGTAAAAAGAATTATCCACATACATGAAGGTTCTCTCAAGACAACTTGAGATATAAACCTTATGTCCATAACAACTTTTTAAAATCTATGAGAAAATACTAATTATATATCCATGTAATAATGCACATGATAAAGATTAAAAAAAATATTCAAGGTTATTCTCATCAAAAATTGATAAACAAAGTTATAACATTAAATCCACACAAACTCACCCACAAAAAAGATCAAATTCATCATTCAAAACACAACAACCCTAACACTTAGAAGGGGCCTCATTAAAACCTCCTGCGGCCAAAACCCCAGTGGGAAAAAGTCCCAAGGAGAAAAAAGAGTACCCCGATACAATCCAATAAAAAGGCTAAAGTCTCATCAAGGAAATACATATTATAAATACATAAAAAAGATGGTTTTCATCCAAGTTATGCAGCACCAATCCTGCTTATAAAAATTTCCAATGTAAGCCCTTCAGGAGGTTGAGAAAAGTCAGATGGAATCAGAAGAATAGTTGATGGTCCAACAGATGTGCTATGTTGAATGTTTTGAACTTTTGCATCGTGCAAATAATAACTTTCACCCGATGGAGTTATAGCTGTTAATTCAAATGAAAACTCCATGTTCAATGTGAGAGCTGTAAAATGGCAAAGCGTGATAATGTTTCCCAATCTCTCAACCCTATTCTTCAGAACGAATATTACCCCATCATCTAATTCTTTAAGAATGACAGTTTCCTCATCCAGGCGTATTACAGTACCATACATCATACCATACAAAAATGGTCGTATTGCAAGCAGATGAGTTGTGTTGAAATGGGAGGCAAAATCATTATAATCAGAACGAAAGTTGCAACCTGCTAGAGGACACAAACATGGTCCGAAGATGGATGCATTCTCAGGTGCTTTGTTAATGCATGGTATATTCAGGGATTCCAAATCTACCTCTAAAGAAAGACAACATTGAGTAACAGGCAAGGAGCACACAGAACATTGCTTTTGACCTTCACTATGGCACTTGGAACAAGTATGGTGCTCATGGATGCACTACATTATTTAAACACATAAAATCAGAGTAACAAAACATTAAATTTTTCATATATTCAACATTAAAAATTATAGCTAGAAAATCAACCACAAACAATAATTTGCCAAGATTATTAAGACGGAAGCACACAAGAAACAAGACATGATAATAACAAAAACCCCACCATTGGTATATAAAATAGAATCGTGTTTCAATAGATTACCTTAATTAGATGTTCATTAGTGCTTCGCTTACTGAATATGAATTTAGAAAAATTAAAAACAAAACATTGAATGCATGTGGGTTTTGATATTCAACAATAGATTAGATATTGAAGCTAGCTCAATTAGAAACACTTCTATGTGGAAAGTGAAAGTTTCTTCTTGGTGGTTGAGATATTTGTCTACTCAGCAGTTTTTTTGAGAGAGTTGCATGCTAAAAGATAAAGAACAACGCTTCAACTTGTTTTGGCATAAGGCTAAGTGATTTACCTATTAAAAGGTAACTTCCAAGGATTCATTCTTTGGCTTGATAAGCAGCGAACTAGAATGGAGTTGGAGGAGAACTAGAATGATAAGCAGCGAACTTAGGAATGGAGTTGGAGGAGAAAGTTATTTTCTTGAAAGGAGGAGTTGCCTATACAACTCAATTATCTTGTTAAATCCATAGATTTGTGTAATTTTGAAGAGAAAAGGAGGAGTGTTTTTCCATCGAATGTTTCTCAAAGCCTGCTTATATGGTATTGCCAAGGTTCTAAATAGCGGTCGCGGTCACGGTCGCGGTCGCGTTAAGGCTTTCGCGATTTCGGCTGTTGCGGCTGTTGCGTTACGAGTTGCGGTCGTCGCGGCGTGAATTAACAACAACATTGCACAAATTATATTAAAATTGTTGTACTATCATATAATGTATAATAACGTAAATTAAAATTTTATCTATTATTACAATATGTCTAAAGTAAAAAAATAATAATAAAAACATGAATAATTTAGCAGCTACTATTAAATGATTAAATTATATAAATTAAACTTACACGGAAGGCAATTTAATGAATCATTTGAATTATTTAATTGTCTAATTGTATTAAAATATAAGATGTCTAATTTATGATTTATACAAACCCACCTATTTATTTATTTACATTAAAAAAAGAAAGCCAAGCCCACCACACAAATTTTCCCCCAAATAATCCAACTCTCTTCTGGAATGGTGAAGTCCAACAATCCCACTAAAAGAGGCTACTGCAAATCTTTCACCCACACAAAATCCACATAATCCCTCACCCTCACACTCAATTAAGAAATCAATTGCAGAGTGCCTCCACTCAGCGTGATACCTCCACTCAGCGACAGTGCCATCGGCAACATGCAGAGCACACACCCACAGCGCGACTAACATACACACCCCACCAGATATGGAATTTCACATAGAGATACAAGTAGATCGGAGAAAGAAATCGAATGAAGATTAAAGAACCCAAGCTCAGAGCAAGGAATAGAGGCGTCGTGTGAAAGAAAAACTACTTCTTTCTCTCTTTTTTTGAAGAACGGTGGCACGCCGCGGCTGTTGCGCCCATAACGGCGGTACGTCGCGGATGTTGCACCTGTAACGGCGCTATGTCGCGGCCGTTTCTGGTGATTCTCCTTCACTTCGTTGTAGCGGTCAATAACGGTAACGGCAGCTGCCGGTACCGTTTTGTCGCGGACGTTTTTTGTGTCACGGCCCGTTTTTTAAAACCTTGGGTATTGCTATTGCTCTTGGGTGTTGTTTAACTTGGGGGCACTCTGGTGTTGTTTCAAAGGTAGGTTGTCTGCTTTTTGGTGTTATTTCGATGGGAGTAGCTTACCGCTCTTTGGGGTTGTTACATAGCAAGGAGATTTGCTCTTTGGTGGCTCTTTGGTGTTTTTCTAAGGGAGCAGCAAACTGCTTATGGGTGTTGGGTTCTATCAATAAAATCTCTTCAATATCGGAAAAAAAAGGGTTTTTCTAGCTATTAAATTCTCCTTCTACCATTTCTCCCCGTCACAAAATATACCAGTGGGAAGAGCGGTATGGATCTTCTGCTGTCTCTGCACGGTGCAGCAGGCAACAGAGCCGTTAGATTTAGAGAGAGAAAATTTTCTCTCTAAATCTAACGATTATGTTGTCTGCTACCATGTGCAGAGGCAGCAGAGGATCCAGATCTGTGGGAAGAGAGGAAGATCTTTCATAAAATCATGCCTTGTTTTTCTGGCATAGGAGAAGATCTATATCATGCAAATACCTTAAGTCTTTCAAATTTCAAACATTTAACCTAAACAAAAAATTAAACTTTGCAAAACCACGTTTGATTTCTTACTATTAGCACATCTGATCTAATTAAAACAATCAAAATATAATTTATTGAATTGTAAATAATCATAGTGCTTGTACCACATAAATTAAGCTTAACAATGATGAACATCCATAAACGAAAAAAAGTACCTGAAAGATAGGACCAAGATTCAAAGGTTCAGAACAAACACAGCAATGAAAAACACGGGCCTCGAAAACCTCTCCAGCCTGTATGAGTTCACTCTTAATGGAAGAATTGCTGGTGCTACTGAGACCATGTCGGATAATCTTTTTCTTCCAAGATTTCTTTCTCTGCAATGGGGTTCCTCAAATATATAACCCTAAACAAATCTCCCACTGCTAGAATGTTCCTTCACCTTTTTTGATTATTATAGAACTATTGATTTTATTCCTTATATAAATATAATAAATGAAAAGTTATATATAATAATAATATATTTATTCTAAAATTAATCAGATATCACTTTTGGATAGTAAAAATTTCTATCATTTAAATTACTATATAAATAATAAAAAGTATATTTTATATTCATTGTTTTATTAACTAAATTAATACTTTATATTCAATCAATATATAGGTATAACATAATTGTATTTTGCTTCTAAAGAAAAAATAACACTTAAAAATTAATTTTAATAATATTATTTTTTTGATGGAATTTATAATATCATTCTAGATCTCCTTATATGTGTACTAATTCAATATTTAGCCATATCACCGTGAAACTAATATTCATATCCAAATGACAATTCAAAAAAAATTACTTTTACTATTCGTGAAAGAAGATTTTTCAAAAAATATATTGCAATGATAAATTCAATGGAATAAAACTAATGATTCCCTATTTAGTGTAATAAAAAATTGAAATAAATATTTGTCAAAAAAAATTGAAATAAATCAAAATCGAAATTATATATTTTTTTTGGTAAACCAATGTATCCTCCACGGCGACTGTGGAGACTAATCCTTCGAGGTATCTGAGATCCAATTAACATAATTCTTTAGAAGAAAATTAATATTCATGTCCAAAATGAAAATTTAATAAAAAGTTATTTTTGATATTCATGAAAGAAAATATTTCAAAAAATATATTGCAATCATAACTCCAATGGAATAAAATTAATGATTCGTTTTTTAATATAATAAAAAACTGATATAAATCAAAAATGAAATTATTTTAACAACATAAAACAATAGAAAAACCCCTCAAAATAGAAAAATAAAATGAAATTAATTATAATAGAAATCTAAAAGGTATGTGAACATTTTCTCCCAAATAATTATTTTTTTTGTTACCATGTTATTGATGCGCAGTTTTTAGCGGCTTTTTTTTATAAGCAATAGTTTCCATCGGCTTTGCCGATGACTAATCTACGCTGGGGAACCTGACTGGCCGTATACCCGGCTTGCCGGTCCGTGTGGTTTCACCTCCCAACAGAATATTTGCCACACCCAATATTCGAACCCGAGACGTTGGGGTGGGATCCAAGTCCAGTTACCGTTTGGACCAACCCATGTTGGTAATGCATTGTTTTTTTTATCAATGTTGGTAATGCATTGTTAATGTATTGTATTGAAGGGGGCTCCTTTTTTATAAAAAAATAGCTCTTTTTAGAAGTGGTTTTGGTAGTAAGTTATTAATCTATTTTAACAAGGTAAATTTTAAAATATATTTTAAGCTAATAAATTTCTCAAATTATGTTTTTCAATTTTTCATATTCTATTCATATCTGTGTTTATTTTCTTATTCAAATGAAAATTTGATTGAAATTTTAAAATATTTTTTTTAACTTTTTTATCAATGACCAGAAATCTCTAGAATGATAACAATGAAATTAATATTTATGTCCAAAATGAAAATTTAATAAAATTTTTTTTTTAATATTCCTGAAAGAAAATATTTCAAAAAATATATTCCAATCATAACTTCAATGGAATAAAATTATTGACTGTTATTTAACATAGTAAAAAATTGATATAAAACAAAAACGGAATTATATTAATAATATACAAAGATTGAAAAACCCCTCAAAAAAAAGAGAAAAAAGAATCAAAATTAGTTATATAATAAAAATCTGAAATATGTGAACATTTTCCACAAAAAGAATTTTATTCATGTATTGAAGTTGGCTTTTTTTTATAAAAAAGTAGCTCTTCTTAAAAGTCGTTGAGGAAGTAAGTTATTAATATATTATAATGATGTACATTTTAAAATATCTTTTAAGCTAAGAGATTTCTTAAAATATGTTTTTTACTTTTTCATTTTTCATATTTAATTAACATTTGTATTTATTTTCTTATACAAATAAAAAGAAGATTTAAGTTTTAAAATATTTTTTTAACTTTTTTATCACTGATTGGAAATCTCCAGAATGATACCAATGAAATTAATATGGCTTAAATATATGTTACCCTGCAAATATGCTCATTATCCATTTACCCCCTGCAAAAAAAAAACTTTTAAAAGAAACCTTGCAAATATTAAGTGTTTATAGTTACCCCCTGCTGTTAGTTTTAACTGACAGTGTTAGGTCTATGCTGACTTGGCTACCATTTGGGGATCTAATTACCCCCTGCAAATATTAAGTGTTTCTAGTTACCCCCTACAAATATTAAGTGTTTCTAGTTACTCCCTGTAAATGACAGCCAAGTCAGCACAGTCTTAACGCTGTTAGCTAAAACTAACAGCAGAGGGTAACTAGAAACACTTAATATTTGCAAGGTTTATTTTAAAAGTTTTTTTTAGCGGTAATGGATAATGAGCATATTTGCCGGGCGTAACATATATTTAAGCCAATTAATATTCATGTCCAAAATGACAATTCAATAAAAAAAATTAATATTTTAAAGAAAGTTTTTTAAAAATATATTGCAATCGTAACTTGAATAGAATAAAATTAATGATTTGTTATTTTAATATAGTAAAAACATGGTATAAATCAAAAACGGAATTAAATTAAAAATATACAATAGTAAAAAATCTCTAAGAAAAGTAGAAAAATAAATCAAATATAATTATATAACAAAAATATTAAAGGTGTGTGAACACTTTCCCTAAAGAATTATGTTAATGTAATGAAGGCTCTCCTTTTTTGATTAAAAAAATAGCTCTTCTTAAAAGTGGTTGAGGAGTAAGTTATTAATATATTTTAACGAGGTACATATTAAGATATCTTTTAAGAGGTACATTTTAAGATATCTTTTAAGCTAATTAATGTAACACCTTCGTTTCAACCGGAGCGAAAACAAAGAGCGCTAACAAATAATATAATCAGAGATGCAAACTCACTTAAAAATTTCGACCAATTTAAAACTTTGAGGGAATAAACTACCTGAAAAGAGTTCCTTAAGATAAAACTATCCAAAATCCGCACAAGCTACATAACGAAAAATTAGATTCTTACAGTCAATAAACAGTCGGTGTCCAAATATTCAAGTAGGGTTTTCATAACAAACTAACTTTGATTATAATATCAAAGATTCAGTCTAAGTAGGTACAGCATAAACTTAACTAGGGAAAGCTAAGCAAACATAACATAAATCGATCCAAAAGGATCCCTCGATAAACTAAGTAGCTACATCAGCAACTAAAACAAAAACAGTGAGGTTACAAATCTCAATGAGTTCCTCCGTGACCCCTCACATTTCCTCTCGGTGTTTTCTAATTTCAATCGCTTTTTTTAATATTTATCCTCTTTTCCTCTTAGCACAACCCGAGAGATTATTTCTCAATCTCAACGGAGAACCCAACTCATATAGCTATACCGAGTAATGCTAGGCCTTGGCTTATGGGCTCATGACTTCCCGCCACCAAGTGTGCTTTAACCTCTTGGGATCGTCATCCCCCTCGTATTTCATGAATTTATTACCCTTCACTCATTCTCACCCGGTTCACACATATTCAATGATATACTGTAAACCGTAATCAAATAAATCTTAGTATTTCTCATTCGGTAAACATGTCATCCAATACAATTCGTAGACCATGGTATTATAGAGGTGATTAAAGGTAGCAATTAGGGAAATTGGAGGACATACATTGAAGAAAACATGAGATACAAAAATCTAGGGCAGGACACAGGTTGCGTCATAGGGGACACAGACTGTGTCTCTGTTTTTTCAAAAAAATTGCAAGAAACAGATTCGGACACGGGTACCGGTCCTCTGCAGAGTGCACGAAATTTAGTTTTAAAACTCTGCTCCAATTTCTCTAGTGCTCAAACCCTTCCCACTTCTATATCCAGCATCCAAACAGTCATCAATTCATCATTTCAAGCATAAATAATGCATTATAACCAACAAAACATCAATAGCAACTTGAATTCAATTACAGCAACCCAATGAACATGAAGTTTTCATGAAACACACTATTAAATCATTTCAAAATTTCATGAGTTCAAGGTTATAATCTAAGGACATGCAAGTTACCTCTAATCAAAATACACAGCATAAATTAACATGCATTTTCGAAAATCAACAAAATAAAGTGAGGAACTCACAGTTTGTGCAGCAAATTCGAAATGCAAACAAGTAGGAGAATGTGACAATGTAACATCCCGAAATAATTAGTTTAATTATTTCGACGCTTGACTCAATTAATTTAATTTAGTGCTAATTAATAATTTTATTAATTAAGTGTTAGATTAATTATTAATTGGTGTAAGGTTTTTAAATGAGTAATTGATAGAAATGAGTATTTTTGGGCTATTAGAGCTAAATGAGGGCATAGAGGTAAATTTCCCCCACACCCTGGCTTTAACTTATATTATAAATATAAGAAAAGAAAAGAAAGAAAGAGAGAACCGTGAGATAAGGAAAGAAAAGAAGAAGAAATGGAGAGTGAGAAGAAAGTGGGTCATGAAGGAAGAGGAGGAGCAAGGAAAAGATAGGCTCATGAAATCATCGTCCATCCTACACGAAAGTTGATCACCATTTTATCCTCTTCAATTTGGTACCAAAATCATCACTTACAACTCACTCACTCTCATCTTGCCATTTTCGAACTTGATGCATAAAAGAGGAGGTTTGAAGTGTTGTCACTCCATTCATGAATCTTGGAGTTGTAGAAGTTTAGGGAGGAGTTTAATTACTGGTTTGTGGTGAAGGAATCAAGCTTAGGAGAGTTAGGGTTAGTGAACCAAAATTTGGGGTTTATGGATGAATAGTGATTGGAGCTTGAAGATGATGAATAGGGCTTCAAAGATGTCTCATGTGGAACGGAAAGCTTTGGAAGCGGATTTGGGCGTCGTCGGAACGTGGAGTTGATTCGGGGAACGTTCGTGTGATGTTAGAAATGCAATTTTGAGGAAAGTCTCCGTGTTTCGTGATTTTCATCACGATTGGTGAGTTTTACTCACGTTTAGGTTTATTTCGTTTTGTAAACGAATTTCGTGTTGATTGGTTTCGAAAGATTTTGAGTTGAAAACCGTTATTTTGAAATATATCGTGTTTTGATAAAATTTGTATATATTGAGTTTTTGATTGATTTGATTGATTGTTTGATGTTGATTGGATGTGTTTTGAGGTGGTTTTGGACTGTTTTTAAGTTACAAAGCTCATGGAATGTCTCGGCGCCATTTAGAAAGTGAAACGACACAAAACGAGTTTTAAAAAGCTGTTTTTCTACATTTCCAGGACCCATCGCGTCGCGACCATCCTCCATCGTGTCGCGACCCTTAACGAATTTCACAGGGCAAAGTTTCTTACCCTTTTCGCGTCGCGACAGAGCCTGTTCGCGTCGCGACAGAGCCTGTTCGCGTCGCGACCCTGTGCAGTAGTTTTTCAGCAACGATACGCTGACTTTGTTTTCGCAATAACTTTTGATTCGGAAACCCGATTGAGGTGTTCTCAGGTGCGTTTGAAAGCTTATTCAAAGACCTAACTAAATATACGATTTAAATTGTATAATGGACTGTTTTTGAAGTTATAAATTGTTTCGAAAAGCCGTGAAATAGTATACGGGAGCGAACGTGTATTATGTTTATTATATGGAACTAAATGTTCAATTAACGGTCTAATATACATGAACTAAATGTTCAATTGAAAGTAGATATATATACTATATCGAGTTGGGTGACGACCCATGATGTTAACATACTAGGCGGGGCAGTCATGATCCCTTATCCTAGGCCCGTATACCATTAGGGAAAGTACTATTGGTAATGGGGTTCACTGGGTTTCAGCGTTTGCGCAGGCGGTGTTATGTTAAAAAGTTGTTGTGCGATACACCGGGGTTAGCGTTCGCGCAATCGGTGTCGTACTGAGTCATAACATGTACACTGAGGTTTAGCGTTCGCGCAGGCAATGTCATGTTAAAAGTTTGTTGTGCGATATACCGGGGTTAGCGTTCGCGCAGTCGGTGTCGTACTGGATTATAACACGTTCACCGGGGTTTAGGGTTCGCGCAGGCGGTGTCGTGTTGATTGATAATGCACGTGGTTATGAATTGAACCACGAATGAAAGAAAGTTCTATAATACGGTTCACCGGGGTTAGCGTTCGCGCAGTCGGTGTCATGTTAAGTTAAATAGAATTCTTAATTGGACCGAGAGCGTAGATAGGGGTCTCGGTAGAACTCACTGAGATTGTATCTCATTGTTTATATGTTGTTGTTTTACAGAGAAACTGGGAAAGTGGAGATCCAAGAGGCACGAGTAGGTTGTACTCGGATGGTTGCTGAAGACTTAGCTTTTATGCTTAAGTTTATGTTTTCCCTTGTTAGCTTTGTATCATAACATTATGTTTGTATCGGATGTAAACATTGTGAATTTGTGTTTGCGCTTTCTTGAATGATATTGAACACTATATCTTGCTGATATTGATGGTTAGGGAATCGTTATGGTCTTATTTATGATTAAGACTGTTTTGTTGATTATTCAGCGAAAATTTTATAGTGGTGTTCAGTATCTAGACAGGAAATAATATCTCTGATGTATTAGGGATGGTGCACTTAGGCATTTCTACTCGTTAGAAATACCGGGGTGTTACAGACAACACCAAAAACAGCTCCTATGACCTCAACTTTCGAACCAGCCCTCAAAGTGCGTATGTCAACCTTCCAAATCAAAATGTGGGTTGAAATCTACAAGAATCCAGCTCCAATTGACACATGCAACCTAAAATTCCAGAATTTCAACTATCCCCAAACTTGAGTGTTTTTCACTTTCGAAAAGGGTGGAAGAATGGGGAAGAAGAAGATGAAATGGTGGAGTTGCTTGAGTTCTCAACTTTCAGAAGTGAGGGTGGTAAAGGTTTGTTCATATGGTGATCTGAAATGCGAGTGAGGGTTTGGACTCTCTCTCTTTTCTCTCTTCTTTCTCTCCCTTTTAAACTCTCTCTCTTTCCTTGCTTTCTTTTTTTTTTTTGAAAATGATGAGTGAGGGAGTGTGTGGTGTGTGTAGTTGTTGTTGGGACCAGCTGATGTTGTGAGTGGATTTTAGTGAGTGTTGTGTGGGTGAAATACCTATTTTACCCCTAAACTCTCTTCAATTCTCTACTAACCCCAAACCACTCAACTAATACATTTAACAATCAACACACACTTCACAAAATTTCCATAGCAATTAAATCATTTTCATAAAATTACCAATCAACAAGCACTCAAGAATAATTAAATTGTTCAAACATCAAAGTAATTAAAATAATTACTTTGGGATGTTACAATTAATTTCTTAAAATATGTTTTTTCTTTTTCATTTTTCATATTTAATTAACATTTGTACTATTTATTTTCTTATACAATTGAAAATGTAAAAATATTTTTTTTAACTTTTTTATTAATGAACCGAAATCTCTAGAACGATAACAATAAAATTTATATTCATGTCCAAAATGACAATTCAATAACAAATTAATTTTAATATTCATGAAAGAACATTTTTCAAAAAATATATTGCAATCGTAACTTCATTGAAACAAAATTAACGTCTCATTATTTAATATAATAAAAATTGATATAAATCAAAAACGGAATTATATTAGCAATATACAAAAATAGAAAAACCCCTAAGCAATACAAAAATAAAAAAATTAATTATATAAGAGAAATTTGAAAGGTATGTCAACATATTCTCCTAAAGAATTATGATTATGTATTGAAGGTGGGTCCTTTTTTGATAAAAAATGGCTCTTTTATTAATGTATTTGAATGAGGTACATTTTAAAATACTTTTTAAGCTATTATATTTCTTAAAACATGTTTTTTACTTTTTCACTTTTCGTATTTAGTTACCATGTGTATTTTTTACTAGTAGATTGAGATTATCATAAAGTTTATATTTAAATGTAAACTTTTACCATTTTACTGTTATTATTATTCTTTTTTGACGCATACTGTTATTATTATTGATTATTATGTTTGACTATATTTATATTTTTATTTTTGAACAATCTTCTACTAATATGTAAAAAATAATTATTAACATCAACGATTAAACTTAAACCTTAAACCATTAAAATAAATGGTTTAATGGTGATGAGTTGAAATAGTATAACAAAAATTTGAATGCATTATTTTATTTTTTACCTTATTATTGATGCGTAATATCCATCGGTTGTGTCGGTGGTTAATCTATGTCGGAGAATCTAGCTAACCACGTGCATACCCGACTTCTCCGGACCGTGTGGTTCTTTCCTCCCAACAGAGTTTTTGCAGTGGGATCGAAGCCCAATTACCGCTCGTACCATGTAACATCCTAGATATTAGCCGACAATAAAATCTGGGAAGTTACCTTTTAGATCATTCAGAGTACGCATTTCTAAATTGGATTAACAAGCAACCTAGACTCGGAATGATGGATTTTTACTCATAATGAAAACTTGGTTTAAACATAAGTCAACCATTTGTCCCAGAATTACCTATCGGAGTCGACACATAACTTAATCCAAATTACAAATACATAAGTACTTAAACTTAATACAACCAAGTTCTTGTCTTAAACAAAGACAATTACAAAATGTTACTACACCTAGACACTGGCACAATATATGTGCCAATTCAAAAACTTGCAATCAACTGCTAAACTGATTCCTTCACTGAGCCTTACTTTCATTCTTTTACCTACTTATCTGAAAAACAACAAATATGAGGAGTGAGATTACATAATCTCAGTGAGTCATGTAACATCCCTAATTTTTAAAGACTCGTACTATGATGCCTAAGACCGAGTAATTATTTGTGGGAATAATTGGTCGTGTCTCGGGGAAGAATAGTCGAGGAAATTGTCAAATAAATCACATTCTCTAATTAATTATGGCTTAGCCATGAATTAATGGAGAGTTTTAGTTGAAGGGTAAAATAGTCATTTCACCAAATATCGTTGGATCAATCCAGTAAGAGGTCGTGGCTATATTTGTTAGTCAACCCAAGTGTTTTAACTAATCAAATGGCTAATGTTGGGAGAATGTTCATTATTGATTGAAATTTAAGTTAGAGTGAGAATTAGTGAGCAAGGGGTAGTATGGTCTTTTTACCTCACTTCTTTTTACTTCAGCCCTCTTATATTCTGAACCCTCATCCTCACACCCCCCACACTTATCACTTTTCCTAAACTGAAACAGAAAATGGAGGGGAGAGAGGAGAGGGGAGCCGTGAGGGAGAGGGGAGGAAGAAGGAGAGAGAGAGAGCTTCCTCCATTCTAGATGCATGTCCTTCTCCTTTGCACCAACCTCTACCATTTTATATTCTCTTCACAATGGTGCATCTTCCAGCAACTGATCCACCCCCCAACTCTGTTCCTCCCTGGTTAAGCTCAAAGCTCCTTGTGGCCATTAATGGTGTTTTGAACACCTACCTACCTTGCATGTGCAAATCAAGTCTAGGTGGAGGTAGAATTGAGACTACATGGTAAAATGGAGTTGCATGTCCAAACTAAAGCCCAGATAGGTTAGAGCTGAAGCTACATCTTTGATTGAAGTGAGTTAGAGGGCAGATTCGTGGAGACAAAAAGGATTTGAAGAAGGAAGCATGTTGCTGGGAAAATTCTGGGCAAAACCCGTATGGCATACCTTCATTGTTTTCATCGTATCTCACAGTACACTACTCCGATGATTGTGATTCTTGTCCCTCTGGAAACTAGACAAAAAGCGCTTCATTTTGGGCACAAGAACCGTATGATTTCATGGATAAATGAAGGAGATATCATGTCCCCAAGTTACGGATTCAGAGTCAAGCACTATCCTGGACCAGTCACATTGTCTTTGTGATATCTCCCAAACCACTGGATGCGTGCGTGTGAATCCTTGACCATTTGAAATTAGACAAAATCCTCTTCAGAATGGGCACTGATTTGAAGGAGTTTGGTTGCGAATTGACATAGTTATGGTTGTTACAAAAGTGTGCATTGGTTCTGGAAAACAGAAAAGAAGAAGCTGGAAATGTGATTCGTCGGATTTGGGATTCGAGTTGTCAAGTCGCGCAAGACGTCAATTCTATCCACCGGAAATGAAGTCAGTATCAAGAGGGGTATTGGTTGCGGAATTCAGTTGCGGAGGCATTCGGAGCAGGTACGTGACTACGACGATTGTTCGAGTGGTTACGGTCCGGTCGTCCGTGCTCCAGCGTGATTTCTCGCGAGATCGTCAACCGGGTGAGTTCTACTCACGGATAGGGATATTTTTCGTGTCTTGAAAATATATCGGTTTGAGTCATAAGGCAATTATCAGTTTTCGAAAGATTTTGGAACCGAAAAACCGTTTTTGAACAATATCGCGTTTTTACGGTTTTTATTGAATTGTTGAACAATTTATGAAATTGTGAATTTAAGCGCTTTCACTGGAATATGGTCTGGAATGTTGTTTATTAAATCTTCTTTCAGGTTGGATTACGATTGGAATTTGATTTGGGCGAGAAATGGAAAGCGGAATGAGAAACTAGAATTCAGTAACAGAACAGGCCGCACGGGTCGTGCGCCCCTGGGCACGGGACCGTGCGCCCCTCTTCGGGTTGGCTGTGTGATTTTGGTAAATCACGCACGGGTCGTGCGCCCCTGGGCACGGACCGTGCGTGAGCTGCTGTTACCGGACTCCGATTTCTCATTTCGTCGCTCCTTTCGATCCCGAATCACTTCTAATTTTCTCCCCAACCCACTTTAAGGATATTGCCTTACTGACAACCGTATTTTGAACTTATTCCACTCATGATTTTGAAAAAGAGTTTCAAAAGCATATTTGATTGAAAAACCGAAACCCTAGTATACGTGTGGGTACACCGTCTGATGGACTGACTGAATATATATGTTTGTATATATTAATTGAATTTGATTATAATGCCGGATGTTTATAAATTCATCAAAACGGGTTATAAGTCAATAATACGTTACAATATGATTACGATGCCGGATGTTTATAAATTCATCAAAACGGGTTATAAGTCAATAATACGTTACAATATGATTATGATGCCGGATGTTTATAAATTCATCAAAACGGGTTATAAGTCAATAATACGTTACAATATGATTATAATGCCGGATGTTTATAAATTCATCAAAACGGGTTATAGATCGATAAGATATAACTTATCTAAAAAGACTATGTGACTGATCCTTTGGTGATCGAAAAGATATATATTATCTAACTCTCGAGAATTTGATGCGTATTGTCATATGTATCGCGTTGGGTGACGACCCGACAAGTAGCATACTAGAAAGGGAAGTCATGAGCCCTCACCCTAGGCCCTGAATGTGTTTTGGCGTGGTCAATTCACGGGTTACCGGGATTAGCAGGCGTTGTGCAGCCGGTTTGTGCTAAAGTTAAACACGAATTTGTCGGGATTAGCAGTCGTTGTGCAGTCGGCAATTCGATTAAAAGTTTAAGAACACGAATTTGCCGGGATTAGCAGTCGTTGTGCAGTCGGCAATTCGATTAAAAGTTTAAGAACACGAATCGCCGGGATTAGCAGTCGTTGTGCAGTCGGCAATTCGATTAATAAATAAGACATTGTTATGTCAACTTTGGTTGTAACGGTTTAATAAATTGAACCGAGTGTCAGTGAGGGGGCACGGTAGGACTCACTGAGACAAGTTGTCTCACCCAATCCATATTTGTTGTTTTTACAGAGAACAGGATATAAGGACAGCAGGCGGCACAGTTGGTTGTCGGGTTCGAGGAGAAGACGGAAGATTGATTCTTTTATAGTTGTCCATGTTCTTCTGTAGTTGTCTCTGTATTCGGTCGTATGACTCGAGCCTGTATTATGTTATATTTTTATAGTTTCCGCTGTTTCTTGTAAAGATGTATATCTAAACAGGAATTTTTATACTCTGATTTATACCAAATTGTATATTTAGGTATTTCTTTGTTAAAGAAATACCGGGGTGTCACATTTGGTATCAGAGCGGTTCGGCCTTGTCGGACGTAGTGACCTTCGGGTCGAGATCATAGGATCGAGTCAGCTAGGGACTTAGACAATTATATGTCAGACCTTTTTAGTATATTATGTGACGTATTGAGTCAGGATCCACTCAATGTTTCATGTAAAGTACTGAAAATTATGACAGATAGTTGCCTCAGCCCCGAAAATGTCTGAGGCCCTACACCATAGGATTCTCAGCCTTCTCGTTTCATCAGAACGTGCAGCGGCAGCAGAGGGCTACATATTACATTTGGAAACAAGGATGGGCATCCGCAATGGTTCGAGGAAACTGTGGGCGGCTGTTCAGTAAATAAATCTGATGCGGCTAGTGAGCCGCGGCATGAAACGTCTTAGATCTTATCGAGAAGTACAAATCAAGCGAAGCCATTGTGCGACAGTAACGTCAGTGTACTGAAATATGTCAGATTAGTTAACACCCGAAACCCTGACCTTATTTTGTCAGCTTATCAGTTATAGAGATATCGTTTTCACCATAAATCTCACCTTCTGGAGTAAGTCAATCCCAGTTTAGGTATCAGTTGAGGAAGTCCCTCCAGAAAATTTCAAGAACAGATCCCGATTCTTCTTCTTCCGAGTCACAATGTGACGGATGATAAAGCTAGCTGAGTAAAGATACTCTGTTGCCAGTATCGACTAGCAGGGTCATAATGTGCCGATCAGGTTAAGTCCCGATCAGGAATTGTGAATCAAGTCCTTCAAAGCAAATCAGTATGTGTAATCAGTAGAAGTAACCTTATTTCATATTTAAGACCAAAGATGATTTATGGTAACAACTTTCTACTTTGGTGAAAGGTACACAATTACTCTAAATAAATATACATGAAATGCTTGATGGTCTAAATTAATAACACATGTAAAGATGAATTTTAATTCAAGTTTATTCATGAAAGTAGTTTGTTTAAACTAAAGAAAAATAATTTGTTTTAGAAATAATTTTCATGAATGTGGAACTCTAAACCATGTGTGGAAAAATTGTGAAGACAAAGTTAATTATGTTTTAAAATTTTGTTTGATATATGATTACATGTTGTTTTATTTTAATCTATAAAATAGTTCATATGAATTATCATAAATATCAAATGGATGGTTTAATGATATTGATAATATGAACGTAATTGTTAATTTCTTGCCTATATTGATATTGAAAATGATTTGGGTAAGTTTTAAAGTATTATAAGTTGACAAATATTCTTGGAGTAAAGTGATATAAAATATTAATGATTTTGGTTCATTGTTTATTTTATATAGTGAGTATTATTTTGTTTTAGCATAAAACATGAATATACATGAAACTAGAATTTGACACTTAGAAGTTATGGTACATGTATTAGTTATGTGATAGCTAATATGGAAATGTTCTTTTTCATAAAACATAAATAAATTCTAAAGTGTTTGATTTAATTTTATATGGAGTATATGACTAACATGTTTGGACCCACCTTATGAAATTAAAGGTTGATTATGACAAATCTTTATGATCATGGTTGTTGTTGATTTATATATTTAATGCATTGAATGTATGGTTTCTTCAATATATTCAAGTGGACGTAGAACTTCAAATTGAAGTGGTAATTAAATATTTAATAGCAAAGGAAGAATGACATAAAGTTTGTGTATATGACACAATGAATGACAAAAGTGTCATGGTGATAGTTAGCTTAGACTATCAAGAATATATAAAAGTCATAGCTATGTGATTGATTGAATATTCAAAGTTTATTAAAGTTGGAATAAAGTTTGCAATTCTTTGACGAAAGAGTTGACAATGATATGATGTTGAAGACATCATTGGGGATGTGATACAAGCCCCCATATCTAATTGATCACCAATAGTGGAAACCCAACTCACACTTGAGCAACATCAAGTCTTGAGTTCAATGGATAAAGTACACTATAAGAGTGATTGAAGTACTATACAATAGATACATCCCAAGGGGTAAAAGTACTTGGACCATAAGAATAAAAGTGGTAGGATGAGGTTTTCCTCTTAATGGACATATAGCATATGTTTGCTGAGATGCATAATTATGGGTGCATTTCTGATATAGTCTACCTATATGAGAATGAAGTGGGGCCGCTTCATAGAGTTCAAGGGCTTGACTATTAAATTCTCATGAAAAGGATATGAGACACAAGGCCTTAACAAATGTGTCAATTTTATAATTCGATCAATGGTACCGAGATTTCATGTGTGAGTTATGCACACTTGTTCTAATGAATAATTGGTTCAAAGCTTGTCTACCAATCTATTTAGGGACGAGTGAAGACTTAACTTACTAAGTAGTGGTTCAAATCGTAAGATACCATTATCTGAAACCATGATATTTCCGGAATATTGGATTTGGATATTTTGGAAATGGTGGGGGATTGTTGGAGAAATTTCCAAAATATATATTTGGAAAGTTATTAGTGTTTAAATACAATTATTGATACAAAATATCATAGTTTACAAAGTGGCCCAGTGGTTGTGCGTTGTGGCACTAAGCGTGTGGTTGCGAGTTCGAATCTTGTTGGTACCATTTTGAACCTTTTTTATTCAATTATTGCTTTACGAAAAATCGAAATAGAGCATCAAAAAGTACCACAACGAGACTGCGCCCATCCAGGAACAGGCGCAATGCCTTGCCAATAGACCAACGCGATTGTTAGTGAAAAGCTATGAACGGTATTGGTATATAACCGTTTCTTTTTCCAAAAACTCTTTTCAAGGGTTGTTTTCTTTCACTAAAAGGCATGTAACTCTATAAATAGAGATATTCTGGAACCAGAAAAGACACACGAAGATTAATTTATCCTAAGTATAAATTCCATCATTTTCTTATTCTAAATCATCTCTTTGCTTCTCTGGTGCACAAGAGTGAGTACAGAGACTTTATTCCGTAAAGCATTATTGATCGATACGCTTGGTGTGGGTGTGCAGACCATGTCAAGGAACTCCATTGTATTCTGAAGGGGATTCGCTGGTCATCCTATTGCATCCAATCTAGAGTGATTGGTGGGGGCGAATCGAACCTAAAGTTTAGTGTCATACACGCTTTGGAGTCTTGTGCAATGATGAATTTACCTTCTCCTTGTTAATTATTTTACATTTCACTAACATTTATTTTTACTAATGATTTTCGATATGTTTGGTTGTTCTTTTTAGTTGCAGCATTATTCCCACCAACAAATTGTTCTCACACCAAACACATCTTTCACTACAAACCTTGAACAAATTTCTGTTCCTTCAAGTAGTAGTTCTTAAACAATCTCTCATCAACTCCCTTTTTACCAAAACCAAGAGTCTTCCACCTATTCAATGGTTATAAGTCCAATGCAATATTATAATATGTTTGGAAGTGCGGGAAGTTGCAGTTCATCTTCTGATGGGAGTTGTTCTTTTGTCAAACAAGAAGAAATGATGGGGTTTCAGAATTTCATGAGCAACAGCAACAAGTTAATGGTTAGTCAAAGTATAAATGTGAACAACCAATGGGAAGGAGAAAAGAGTAATAATGGGTGTTTTACTCCATTGGATTTTGATATTGAGTTGATTAAGCAACTCATTAGGAGCAGTAATTGTTGAAATAATAATAATAATGATGGTTACTTGAACGAAACGCAACAAAACATAGCAGCCAAGAACGAAAAAGAATCAAAACGAAAAATGATAAAATAGTAAGCCAAGAATCAAAACGAAAAATGATAAAATAGCTCTCCACACATTTACACAAGGTGTAAGGAAATCAGTTTCTCCTTTACTTATCCTTCACATTCCTCTTCATCTCCGCCACTACCTGAATCCACATTTTCTAGCAACAACCATTCTATTCACACATTCAGAACAGTACCCATTACTCATTACTATATACTTCACATGAATTCAGCATCTAACCTAACTCAACAACAAATTAGTTACCAAAATAATAAACAGTAAAAAAGTAAGATCAAAATTGGACAAAGGTTTCTTATGAAGTTCACAGATGATCCAATTAAGTTCTCAAAATTAGCACAAATCAAACAGAAAGAGAATTAATAGAGAGAAACTTGTCATTCAACTTTCACAATCTCAGCTATAAACTTACAAGGTGGCTTTAACAATTTAGAAACTGTTCATTATTTTAACCAAAACTGGAATCAAGTAACAACAAAGTAGAAGAACTAATTACAGAACAAGAGAAATTAACAAAGAAAGACAGATCTGAAAAATTAGATAACATAACCAGAATCAGGAAAATCTATTATCCATCTATTAAAAAGTAACATGAACAACACATTACCGTCGAGAAGAATAATGGAGACGGCGAGAGGAGAGTGGCATGTGGAGATCGAGCAGAGAGGGAGGTGAACGACGTGTTGCCTCGTCGAACACACAACAGCAGCAACGCAAGGAGGACCTCAACGGCGGCGGCGGTGGCGAGGTCGAGCCAAGGGAGAGTAGGGCGGAGACGGAGCACCTAAGAGTTGGAGATGAGTTGAAGAAACGGCGAAGAGGTAGTTGGGGCTCGCGTTTGTTTTCGCGCGACGGTGTTGCTGGTGCAGAGGGAGCACGCGACGGTGGATTCACGGTGGTTGCAGAGTTCGTTGAAAGTTCATGGTGGTTGTTGAGAGTTTACGGTGGTTTTGTGAGCTTTGGGTTTTTTTGAATTTGGGAAAGTGATATCACTAATGATAATATCCGTTGAGAGTGGGGAAATTACTAATTTACCCCTTTAGTATTTGTTACTAAACAATTGCCTTAGTACCGTAAATCAGTGCCCATTTTTATGCCCATCCACATTCCCTCTTCTCTGCATGAAACACATTACATGTCCCAATGCGGTAAGCATATCTCAACAACCATGTTCCATCTGAGTTTCGTAGGATCCCGGAGGCCTCCACAACCAGCCTGTCCCGTGTCATTTTTGCTGCTCCTGTCGCAATTTAATTTCGTCCATTCAATGGGGGGAGGTTGCTACCTTATCATCACTGTTCCGCGGTACAAAAACGAAACATATATTTAAACCTTACTTTTTCCTCCGAAATCACAAGGCCCCCCTCCCTCACTCTCGTTTTCTCTTTAATTTTCTCTCTTTCATACGAATCCCCCTCTCGCTCACTCTCCTTATTTTTGCAAATTTCAAACTCTTTTCTCTTCACACTCTCTCCCTATCGCCCCTCCCTCTCCCCACTCTTCCTTTCTTGCTTTATAGGAACATTCGTGCTTTACAATTTTGCTTTACATTGAGTATATCATTCAAATATTTTCATTTAAATAAAAATACAAATTAGGGAAAGCAACATATAAGGATTTTGTAGGCATTATTACACCCCTAACACTGAAACAATTTTAGCTACTAGGTGTGCTTTATTTTGTATTTCACCATCCTTTTAAGAGACTTGGATAGTCTGGAGTAACTTTTTATTGGAACCTTACTTTTGCATAGGTTTCTTCATTATTGTTGGATATTGTTAATCCATTTTTTCTCAAAAAAAAAGGGAAATGAAAACAAATTAATTTCTTCATTTTATTTCCAATAAAAGATAAATGAATTGTTTTAATTAACTTTTACAAAATATCTTAATTAATTTTAATTAGTTGATTATTAAACTACAATTTCACATAATATTTAGAACCATTGTATTTAGTGAAAAAATGATTGTATTTCGACTTTTAAAAATGTCTTCCAAAAAGGCTTAACAAATAAAATCTTGACTTTCACTTATAAGGAAATAACATTGAAAATCAGACAAATAACGTAATAACATTGAAAATCAGATAAAGAAAAATTGAGAGGGATAGAAATAGAGAGGTAAAAGTCTAATCCACATACATGAACGTTCTCTCAAGGCAACTTGAGATAAAAACCTTATGTCCATAAAAATTAAAACAACACAAACTCACCTACTAAACAGATCAAATTCATCATTCAAAACACAACCCTAACACTTACAGTGAGCCTCATTAAAACCTCCTGGGGCCAAAACCCAGTGGGAAAAATACCCAAGGAGGAAAAAGAGTACTCTCGATGAGAAAACGAAAAGAATTACTATCCAACAAAAAGGCTAAATTCTCATCAAGGAAATACATAGTAATAAATACATAAAACAGGTGGTTTTCATCAAAGTTATGCAGCACCAATCCTATTTATAAAAATTTCCAATGTAAGCCCGCCAGGAGGTTGAGAAAAGTCAGATGGAATCTGAAGAACAGTTGATGGCCCAACAGATGCGCTATGTTGAATGTTTTGAACTTTTGCATCACGCAAATAATAACTTTCACCCGATGGAGTTATAGCTGTCAATTCAAATGAAAACTCCATGTTCAATGTGATAGGTGTAAAATGACAAAGCGTGATATTGTTTCCCATTTTCTCAAACTTATTCTTCATAACGAATATTACGCCATCATCTAATTCTTTAAGAATGACTGTTTCCTCATCAAGACGTATTACAGTACCATACATCATACCATACATAAATGGTCGTATTGCAAGCAGATGAGTTGTGTTGAAATGGGAGGCAAAATCATTGTAATCAGAACGAAAGTTGCAACCTGCTAGGGGACACAAACATGGTCCGAAGATGGATGCATTCTCAGGTGCTTTGTTAATGCATGGTATATTCAGGGATTCCAAATCTACTTCTAAAGAAAGACAAAGTTGAGTAACAGGCAAGGAGCACACAGAACATTGCTTTTGACCTTCACTATGGCACTTGGAACAAGTATGGTGCTCATGGATGCACTACATTATTTAAACACATAAAATCAGAGTAACAAAACATTAAATTTTTCATATATTCAACATTAAAAATTACAGCTAGAAAATCAACCCCAAACAATAATTTGCCAAGATAATGAAGTCAGAAGCACACAAGAAACAAGACATAATAATAACAGAAACACCACCATTGGTATATAAAATAGAATCGTGTTTTAATAGATTACCTTAAGTGTTCATTAGTATATGTATCGAATAATACTCATTTAGTGCTTCGTTTACTGAATATGAATTTAGAAAAATTAAAAACAAATCATTGAATGCATGTGGGTTCTGATATTCAACAATAGATTAGATATTGAAGCTAGCTCAATTAGAAACACTTCTAAGTGGAAAGTGAAAGTTTCTTCTTGGTGGTTGAGAGATTTGTCTACTCAACAGTTTTTTTGAGAGAGTTGCATGCTAAAAGATAAAGAACAACGCTTCAACTTGTTTTGGCATATGGCTAAGTGATTTATCTATGAAAAGGTAACTTCCAAGGATTCATTCTTTGGCTTGAATCAAGTCTGCTACGTACAAAGGTTGAAATAGGCAACTAGAATGATAAGCAGCGAACTTAGGAATGGAGTTGGAGGAGAAAGTTATTTTCTTGAAAGGAGGAGTTGCCTATACAACTCAATTATCTTGTTAAATCCCTAGATTTGTGTAAGTTTGAAGAGAAAAGGAGGAGTGTTTTTCCATCGAATGTTTCTCAAAGCCTGCTTATATGGTATTGCTATTGCTCTTTGGTGTTGTTTCTATGAGTGGAGAACTGTTTCTTTAATTTGGGGGCACTCTGGTGTTGTTTCAAAGACAGGTTGTCTGCTTTTTGGTGTTATTTCGATGGGAGTAGCTTACCGCTCTTTGGGGTTGTTACATAGGAAGGAGATTTGCTCTTTGGTGGCGCTTTGGTGTTGTTTCTAAGGGAGCAGCGAACTGCTTATGGGTGTTGAGTTCTATCAATAAAATCTCTTCAATATCGGAAAAAAGAAAGGGTTTTTGTAGCTATTAAATTCTCCTTCTACCATTTCTCTCCGTCACAATATATACTCGTGGGAGGAGCGGTATGGATCTTCTGCTGTCTCTGCACGGTGCAGCAGGCAGCAGAGCCTTTAGATTTAGAGTGAGAAAATTTTCACTCTAAATCTAACGATTATGTTGTCTGCTACAATGTGCAGAGGCAGCAGAGGATCCAGAGGAAGCTCTTTCATAAAATCATGCCTTGTTTTTCTAGCATAGGAGAAGATCTATATCATGCAAATACCTTAAGTCTTTCAAATATTTAACCTAAACAAAAAATTAAACTTTACAAAACCACGTTTGATTTCCTACTTTTATCACATCTGATCTAATTAAAACAATCAAAATATAATTTATTGAATTGTAAATAATAATAGTGCTTGTACCACATAGATTAAGCTTAACAATGATGAACATCCATAAACGAAAAAAAGTACCTGAAAGATAGGACTAGGATTCAAAGGATCAGAACAAACACAGCAATGAAAAACACAGGCCTCGAAAACCTCTCCAGTCTGTATGAGCTCACTCTTAATGGAAGAATTGCTGGTGCTACTGAGATCCATATCAGATAATCTTTTTCTTCCGAGATTTCTTTCTCTGCAATGGGGTTCCTCAAATATATAACCCTAAACAAATCTCCTACTGCTAGAATGTTCCTTCACCTTTTTCGATTATTATAGAACTTTTGATTTTACTCCTTATATAAATATAATAAATGAAAAGTTATATATAATAATATATTTATTCTAAAATTAATCAGATGTCACTTTTGGATAATAAAAAATTCTGTCATTTAAATTACTATATAAATAATAAAAAATTATTTTATATTCGTTGTTTTACTAACTAAATTAATACTTTATATTCAATCAATTTATAGGTTTAACATAATTGTATTTTCCTTCTAAAGAAAAAATAATTCATAAAAATTAATTTTAATAATATTCTTTTTTAGATGGAATTTACAATATCATTCTAGATCTCCTTATATGTCGACTAATACAATATTTAGCCATATCACCGTGAAATTAATATTCATATCCAAATGACAATTCAAAAAAATTACTTTTACTATTAGTGAAAGAAGATTTTTCAAAAAATATATTGCAATGATAAATTCAATGGAATAAAGTTAATGATTCGCTATTTAGTGTAATAAAAATTGAAATAAATCAAAAATGGAATTATATTAATAATATAAAACAATAGAAAAACCCCCCAAAAAATAGAAAAAGAAATCAAAATTATATATTTATATGATAGAAATAAGAAAGGTATGTGAACATTTTCCTCTAAAGAATTATGTTAATGTATTGAAGGTAGCTCCTTTTTTAATAAAAAAAATAGATCTTTTTAGAAGTGGTTTAGGAAGTTATTAATGTATTTTAACTAAGTACATTTTAAAATATCTTTTAAGCTAAGAAATTTCTTAAAATATGTTTTTTACTTTCTCATTTTTTATATTTAATTAACATTTCTTATACAAATGAAAATAAGATTGAAATTTCAATCTATTTGTTTTAACTTTTTTTATCAATGACCCAAAATCTTCAGAATGATAACAATGAAATTTATATTCATGTCCAAAATGAAAAATTTAAAAAAAGTTAATTTTAATATTCATGAAAGAAAATAATTCAAAAAATATATTGAAATCATAACTCGAACGGAAAAAAGTTAATGATTCGTTATTTAATATAACAAAAAACTGATATAAATAAAAAATGAAATCATATAAACAATGTAACATCCCCAATTTAGCTAATTTCATTTATTGAAATTAGCAAGAAAGTTATAAGATAATTAATTAGCTAACTTAAAATAATTAGGCTTAATTAATTATAAGTCATAGTAATTTGATTTCCTATTATACATGTGTGTAATTCGTTCATTTAAAGATAAATCCGTTTGGGAAAAAAACCAAAACGGATTTATCGTTTATTTAGACAAATCCATTTTAAAGAAAAATGTACAACAGAGTTACCTCAACTAAAGATAAATCCATTATTATAATTTTGCAAAACAGACTTACCTCAGCAACACATAAATTTGTTATTTATAAATTTGTTATAAATAGATAAATCTGTTTTGTTAACTTTTCAAAACGGATACCAAATCCTTTGGGAAGAGTATATTCGTTCGGGACCCCAATTTCTGATTAATGGCATACCAAATGTCTCATGTGGATACCAAATCCTTTGGGGAGAGTCTATTTGTTCGGACCCCAATTTCCGATTAATGACATACCAAATGCCTCATGTGGATACCAAATCCTTTGGGGAGGGGTGGATACCAAATCCTTTTTATGGACACCAAGTCCTTTTCATGGACACTAAGTCCTTTTATTCATTAAGCATGTTATGTTCTCTCTCGTTACCTAACTAGTCAAACGGTTTTGACACTATAATCATATATCATGCATTTTGCTTTATGAACAATTCGGAGTGCAAACATATTCAATCATCAATGGGAAGGGTTAAGAAAAGGATTGGGAGTGAGATCGCATCGAAACAGGAGCGAAAAACCGACTTTTGAAAATGCTGTCAGCAGGAGGCACGACCCGGGCTTGGAGGCGCACGGGTCGGGTCTGTGCACCAGCTTCCCAAAATGTTGCGTTTTCGCAAAATTTGCTATTCCGTTCGATTCTGTTACTCGTTCCGCTCCATTCCTAATTCAAACACAGCCCATAACAGTCACAATAACCACTTCAAACAATCAATTTCCAGCCATCAATCATCAATGAAAACCGTAAAAACCTCAATGTATAGGAATCACATCCAAACACGACACAATCCAAAAATAACAGTTTTAATGACTCGAATTCAACATACAAACAACTAGAACATTACATAGCACACAAATTCGTGAAGAACTCACCTCAATGTCGGAATCTACACGAAGGAAGCGAAAGAAGAAAAATCAAGTCAAGCCTTAAGCTTCCAAACACCCAAATCGAACCCTAGGTACCAAAAATCCTCAAAGTGTCCCCAAACTCAAAATTAAGCTTCAAACCTTAGTAAATCTACCATGTGGGTGATGATAAACCTCTAGGAGCCTTCCAATCCAACACACAACCCTTGACAAACCCCAAATCAACTCTTCAATCTCACACAAACCCTTGAACTTTGAGAAGAAAGAGTGACGGAAAATGGGTATTTTTGATGCTCTAATCTTTTAGGTGATGATGAAAACGAAATTAAAGGGAGAAGAAGTGATGATTTTGAGCTAGGTTTTGGTTGGGTTTCACTTTTCTTCTTCTCTTCTCCTTTCCTTCTTTCTTCCCTTTTCTTTCCTTTTTTTTGCTTCTCTTCTCTCGAACTGTCCTCTCTTTTCTCACTTCTTTCTTTTTCTTTTTCTTTTAAAACCAAATAAAATGTGAGTGTGGCTGTGATGAGGTAAAATGACCATGATGCCCTTATTCTCTTCTTAATTGCTTAACAAGCCCCACACCAATCAATGTTTAATTTAGCAATCAATTAATAAAATTATCAATCAAGCACTATTTAAAAATAATTAAATGGTCCAAGCATCAAGGTAATTAAATTAATTACTTTGGGATGTTACAACATCAGTCTGCCTCCTCTTACACCTCCCATCACGTGGACCCGATACTACCCTAGTGGTATCCCGCACACATATCTTGGGGAAGTAATCAAAACTCTATGTCTGAAATGAACAAATAAACAATCTCGTTAAAAACAACATATTAAAATAAAAACAAACTCGTTAAAAACAACATATAAAAATAAACAAATATTACGATGATCAGCGTTGCGTACCCCCCTAACTGGCAGCTATCGGACAAAGATGCAAAGTTCAACTGGTCATACAAATATGCCAAGCAAACTGAACCCCACACCCATGAACTAATGTGGTTAATGTCCTCCAATAGATACAACCATTTTGCCTCAACTTTAATTTGTTTCCGGTCTTGCTAGTAAATATGGTCATCCCCAATAAAAGCAATAAGAATGCCCTTACAGTGAGAATTTGTTGGCCCTGTTCTATGTGACCTTTGCAGACCGCCAGTAGCCATTCAAACCGGAAATATTCCCCCTGCTGGCTATAGTCTCCACTGTAGCTTCAAGAAGAGTAACCCCCAAAAAATTCACAGGCAGCTCAGTGGTTATGTCAACAGTCACAAGATTGAGGGGCGATCTGTAAAACCTGCCCGTCAAGCGTAAATGAAGCAAACATGACACATCATCCAAAGTGATCGTCATTTCACCAAATGGTAACTGAAACGAACTACTCTCTGGATGCCATCTCTCAACAAAAGCAGATATCAGCTCATGATCAAAAGTGGGGAGAGCAGAATAGACGAGGGGATTTAAACCTGACTGATCAATGAATTGATAAAAGGCAAGGGTCTGTGCTAGAGGGGCCAAGTGTTTATGGATTTTGTTGCGATGTGCAGATATTTTCAATTTTTCCCTAAACTGAAAAAATTAAAAAGAAAACAATTATTAGAGTAAATTTATATAACAAGACTATGTAAAAAATATATTTAACTATTTGTATAGTTTTTACCCGGCCTCTAAGAATTTTAGATGCTGCGTGAGCATAAAATGTTGTAAGCAGCGAACCATCCATATATAGGTCCAACCAGGCTGTTGCTGCTCCTCCTCCTCATCATGAGCCGGGTAGTCCTGACTAGCTTGCTCCTCCTCCTCCTCCATGTGCTGCTCAGAAGCCTGATCTATACGGCGGGTGCCATCTCGTCCCTGGGCACGTCTATCCCGGTTAGAAGCATGGACGGATATTCTGATCCGAGTGCGTGTACTCACCAGAGTTTCTTCCGATCTACCAGTCGACCGTGAGGAATGCCCTCGCAATATCAATCTTGGTGAATTACCTGAAATTCTGCCACCTACTCTAGTGTGTGCCACTGCAAAAAATTAAAAAAAAAAAACATTAGTTTTTTAATTTAAAAAATAATTAAAATCAAACCATCAACTACGGATTTATCATAGATCCGTTTTGTAAACCACAACCAAAACGGAGTTATTTCTAAAAAGATAAATTCGTAAGCAATTTTTGAACGTAAACGGATTTACCTAAATCTGTTGCGAGTTTTTCGAACCACAAATGGATTTATGTGAATCCGGTTTGAAAATTTTGTGAAAACGGATTTATGTACTTCCGTCTCGTCGGATTTAGGTAAATCCGTGAAGAAGAAATTTCAGACTTACTTGCTCTCTCAAACGGAAGTATGTGACAAATGAGAAAGGATTTTAGGTTTTTGTTAAGGTTGGAGGGTATTTTTGGTTTTTCACAAGAGCTGTGGGGGTATGAGGTATAAGAGTGGCGTATAAAAAATGAAACCCAATAGTTTTTGGCTTCCCATCTAATTCTAGTCATGCATGAAAAATATCTTGTGTTGGAATTGTAACACTCTATTTAGTTATAGCCTATTTTGTAGTAAGTATATAGCTGCAGAAAAGTTTAAGAAAATAAACTATACTTTTCGTAAACTCGTTGGTCTAGGATTAAAAATCAAAAACCATTTCTTCATTTAAAATGCTAATACTCGTAATTCATTTATTTATCCTTTATAAAAGAAATGACATTTGGTCTCCGAAAAACACAAATACATAACATTTTAAAAGAACGTTATCATTTTTAAATAAATATCATTGACAATAAAAGAATCATATATTACTAATCTACTAGCGTGGACCACCTTCTACTAAGTTATGAATACAAATACAATAATACAAATATCCTTTTAATACAAATTAACTCTACATAATTAAATATTATTTGCAATTGCTTCTCAACTACCTGTAACCAATTATTAACAATTCATCTTCAATACTCTCAGGTGGTTAACTATATAAAAGAGAAATTAAAAACAATGAGATAAAATCTCAGCAAATGTTTCCGACACACACGCACGCAGCATCTAACAGACAATCATGCAAAAGACAATATTCATACAGCATGCGCAATCAGTAGGTACAACAACTTAGGTAATTGGCACACAAAGTAAACACATCAAGTTCTAAAAAAAACAACAAATCAATTCAATCCATATGAACACGAGACCAAACAAAACTCAATCACGCATACATATATCAAGGGGTGACTACTGACTACGCAATGCTTGTTAGACTCAACTCGTTTCAAACTGACAAATTGTCTAACTCGACACTACCATGTGTAATGATGTATTACTAAGACCATACCTATATGCACGTGGATCCATCTAAACAAGGCCTTAATACCTTGTCTGTTTCGGAATACCATGTCTGTTATACCTCAATAACAACAGGATCGGGATACCTTGTCGGATATTTGCCCACAAACAACAACAACAACAACGACAACAACAACAACAACAACAACAACAACAACGACAACAACAACAACATTAACAACAACAACAACAACCACAAACAACAACAACAACGACAACAACAACAACATCAACAACAACAACAACAACAACAACAACAACAACAACAACAACAACAACGACCACAAACAACAACAACAACAACAACAACGACAACAACAACAACGACAACAACAACAACATAACAACAACAACAACAACAACAACAACATGAACAACAACAACCACAAACAACAACAACAACAACAACAACAACAACAACAACAACAACAACAACAACAACAACAACAACAACAACAACAACAACAACAACAACAACAACAACAACAACAACAACAACAACAACAACAACAACAACAACAACAACAACAACAACAACAACAACAACAACAACAACAACAACAACAACAACAACAACAACAACAACAACAACAACAACAACAACAACAACAACAACAACAACAACAACAACAACAACAACAACAACAACAACAACAACAACAACAACAACAACAACAACAACAACAACAACAACAACAACAACAACAACAACAACAACAACAACAACAACAACAACAACAACAACAACAACAACAACAACAACAACAACAACAACAACAACAACAACAACAACAACAACAACAACAACAACAACAACAACAACAACAACAACAACAACAACAACAACAACAACAACAACAACAACAACAACAACAACAACAACAACAACAACAACAACAACAACAACAACAACAACAACAACAACAACAACAACAACAACAACAACAACAACAACAACAACAACAACAACAACAACAACAACAACAACAACAACAACAACAACAACAACAACAACAACAACAACAACAACAACAACAACAACAACAACAACAATATGAGGACCAAGATACCATGCCTGGATGGGATACATTGCCAAATAATGCCCTACTAATAACGACAACAGCAAAATGAGGACCGAGATACATGCCCGAACGGGATATATTGCTAGATAATGTCCAATATGAGGGCTGAGGTACCATGCCTGAACGGGATACCTTGCCCGATAATACCCTACTAACACAACAAGATTGACACTGTGATGCATGAATCTAATCAAATGCGATATCTAACAACAACAACAACAACGACAACGACAACTTCTATTGAAATATCCTTAATAGAGTAACAACTTTAATTAATATCTTATTGAATAAGGTTTAATAACAACAACAACAACCACAACAACAACAACAACAATTATAATTATATGTAGTTTCAGCTGGACATCATTGAACCACACATATACTCATATTAAACAATTTGTTTCATTGCTCCTACAATAAACGCGTATCTAGACACACGTACGCAACATCTAACAGACAATCATGCAAAAGACAATATTCATGCAGCATGCGCAATCAGTAGGTACAACAACTTAGGTAATTAGCACACTAAGTAAACACATCAAGTTCTAAAAAAACAACAAATCAATTCAATCAATACGAACACGAGACCAAACAAAACTCAATCACGCATACATAAATCAAGGGGTGACTACTGACTATGCAATCTTTGTCAGACTCAACTCGTTACAAACTGACAAATCGTCTAACTCCACATTACCATGTGTAATGATTTATTACTAAGACCATACCTATATGCATGTGGATCCATCTAAACGAGGCCTTAATACCTTGTCTATTTCGGAATACCATGTCTGTTATACCTCAATAACAACAGGATCGAGATACCTTGTCGGATAATGCCCCACTAACAACAACAACAACAACAATATGAGGACCAGGATACCATGCCTGGATGGGATACCTTGCCCAATAATGCCCTACTCATAACGACAACAGCAATATGAGGACCGAGATATCTGCCCGAACGGGATACCTTGCTAGATAATGTCCAATAAGAGGGCTGAGATACCATGCCTGAACGGAATACCTTGCCCGATAATACCCTACTAACACAACAAGATTGACACTGTGATGCATAAATCAATCAAAAGCGATTTCTAACAACAACAACAACAACTTCTATTGAAATATCCTTAAAAGAATAACAACTTTAATATCTTATTGAATAAGGTTTAATAACAACAACAACAACAACAACAACAACAACAACAACAACAACAACAACAACAACAACAACAACAACAACAACAACAACAACAACAACAACAACAACAACAACAACAACAACTTGTGGCGTTTTATTCCCTTAACAAACCATTCCTTAGTCAATTTTATTACGTTCCTTCTTTTACATCTTGCTCCCTTGGAGTTGGGTAGTAGCAAAATCTGAGGAACAGGGTGAGAGACTGATCAGGCTCCGAAGATTTTGTGTGCATCCAAGAGAGGGAGATAGACAATGAGAAATACAGATCTAGAGGGAGTTGTGAGGAAGTCACGGAGGAGGCTGAGAGTAGGGCATGATATGAGAGGGAGAGGGAGAGAGATGGAGGGGTAAAAAGAATTATCCACATACATGAAGGTTCGATCTCTCAAGGCAACTTGAGATATAAACCTTATGTCCATAACAACTTTTTAAAATCTATGAGAAAATACTAATTATATATCCATGTAATAATGCACATGATAAAGATTAAAAAAAAAATATTCAAGGTTATTCTCATCAAAAATTGATAAACAAAGTGATAACATTAAATCCACACAAACTCACCCACCAAAAAGATCAAATTCATCATTCAAAACACAACAACCCTAACACTTAGAAGGGGCCTCATTAAAACCTCCTGAGGCCAAAACCCAGTGGGAAAAAGTCCCAAGGAGAAAAAAGAGTACCCCGATACAATCCAATAAAAAGGCTAAAGTCTCATCAAGGAAATACATATTAATAAATACATAAAAAAGATGGTTTTCATCCAAGTTATGCAGCACCAATCCTGCTTATAAAAATTTCCAATGTAAGCCCTCCAGGAGGTTGAGAAAAGTCAGATGGAATCAGAAGAATAGTTGATGGTCCAACAGATGTGCTATGTTGAATGTTTTGAACTTTTGCATCGTGCAAATAATAACTTTCACCCGATGGAGTTGTAGCTGTCAATTCAAATGAAAACTCCATGTTCAATGTGAGAGGTGTAAAATGACAAAGCGTGATAATGTTTCCCATTCTCTCAACACTATTCTTCAGAACGAATATTACCCCATCATCTAATTCTTTAAGAATGACAGTTTCCTCATCCAGACGTATTACAGTACCATACATCATACCATACATAAATGGTCGTATTGCAAGCAGATGAGTTGTGTTGAAATGGGAGGCAAAATCATTGTAATCAGAACGAAAGTTGCAACCTGCTAGGGGACACAAACATGGTCCGAAGATGGATGCATTCTCAGGAGCTTTGTTAATGCATGGTATATTCAGGGATTCCAAATCTACTTCTAAAGAAAGACAGCGTTGAGTAACAGGCAAGGAGCACACAGAACATTGCTTTTGACCTTCACTATGGCACTTGGAACAAGTATGGTGCTCATGGATGCACTACATTATTTAATCACATAAAATCAGAGTAACAAAACATTAAATTTTTCATATATTCAACATTAAAAATTACAGCTAGAAAATCAACCCCAAACAATAATTTGCCAAGATAATGAAGACAGAAGCACCCAAGAAACAAGACATAATAATAACAGAAACACCACCATTGGTATATAAAATAGAATCGTGTTTTAATAGATTACCTTAAGTGTTCATTAGTATATGTATCGAATACTACTCATTTAGTGCTTCGTTTACTGAATATGAATTTAGAAAAATTAAAAACAAATCATTGAATGCATGTGGGTTCTGATATTCAACAATAGATTAGATATTGAAGCTAGCTCAATTAGAAACACTTCTATGTGGAAAGTGAAAGTTTCTTCTTGGTGGTTGAGAGATTTGTCTACTCAACAGTTTTTTTGAGAGAGTTGCATGCTAAAAGATAAAGAACAACGCTTCAACTTGTTTTGGCATATGGCTAAGTGATTTATCTATGAAAAGGTAACTTCCAAGGATTCATTCTTTGGCTTGAATCAAGTCTGCTACAAAGGTTGAAATAGGCAACTAGAATGATAAGCAGCGAACTTAGGAATGGAGTTGGAGGAGAAAGTTATTTTCTTGAAAGGAGGAGTTGCCTATACAACTCAATTATCTTGTTAAATCCCTAGATTTGTGTAAGTTTGAAGAGAAAAGGAGGAGTGTTTTTCCATCGAATGTTTCTCAAAGCCTGCTTATATGGTATTGCTATTGCTCTTTGGTGTTGTTTCTATGAGTGGAGAACTGTTTCTTTAATTTGGGGGCACTCTGGTGTTGTTTCAAAGGTAGGTTGTCTGCTTTTTGGTGTTATTTCGATGGGATTAGCTTACCGGTCTTTGGGGTTGTTACATAGGAAGGAGATTTGCTCTTTGGTGGCGCTTTGGTGTTGTTTCTAAGGGAGCAGCGAACTGCTTATGGGTGTTGAGTTCTATCAATAAAATCTCTTCAATATCGAAAAAAAGGGTTTGATCTCCATGGCACACAAGCAAAACATGGACCAAATAGTTTAACACATGCATACACACTTAAACCCACGTTACAAACTTAAAAACTTAATGTATAGCCTATTTATAAATAAACGAAATCTGAACAATCTCAGCTATGAAAAGATTTATAAGGTAAGGAAGAATCTTTGAACTCTTGCTATCATCAAGCAAATTAAATAAGTCATTTGATTCTCTATTTGTTCCTCAATCTTCTTTGCTCTCCATCTTGTTATAAGTTACTATCTTAATGCCAAATCTTGAATTTTCATCTCCTTATCATTAATGTTGAAACTACTCCTTATCAATAGTTTTTAAAAATCTTTGAAAATGTATTTCCTAAAACAAAACATAAAGTTTTTCGGCTTTGAATCTTAAGATTCGTATCATACTAAAGAGTGTTTCTCTTTTCAATATGATAAAGATTAAAGAGCAGTATGGATCCTCTGCTGCCTTTGCACAGTGTAGCAGTAAGCAGAACCGTTAGATTTAGAGAGAGAAAAATATTCTCTCTAAATCTAACGATTATGATGTATATGTGCAGAGGCAGCAGAGGATCCAGATCTGTGGGAAGAGAGGAAGATCTTTCACAAAATCATGCCTAGTTTTTCTAGCAAAGAAGAAGATCTATATCATGCAAATACCTTAAGTCTTTCAAATTTCAAACATTTAACCTAAACAAAAAATTAAACTTTGCAAAACCACATTTGATTTCCTACTTTTAGCACACCTGATCTAATTAAAACAATCAAAATATAATTTCTTGAAGCGTAAATAATCATAGTGCTTATACCACATAGAGTAAGCTTAACAATGATGGACATCCATAAACGAAAAAAGTACCTGAAAGATAGGACCAGGATTCAAAGGATCAGAACAAACACAGCAATGAAAAACACAGGCCTCGAAAACTCCAGTCTGTATGAGCTCACTCTTAATGGAAGAATTGCTGGTGCTACTGAGATCCATATCAGATAATCTTTTTCTTCCGAGATTTCTTTCTCTGCAATGGGGTTCCTCAAATATATAACCCTAAACAAATCTCCCACGGCTAGAATGTTCCTTCACCTTTTTTGATTATTATAGAACTTTTGATTTTACTCCTTATATAAATATAATAAATGAAAAGTTATATATAATAATAATAATATATTTATTCTAAAATTAATCAGATATCACTTTTGGATAGTAAAAATTTCTATTATTTAAATTACTATATAAATAATAAAAAGTATATTTTATATTCATTGTTTTATTAACTAAATTAATACTTTATATTCAATCAATTTATAGGTATAACATAATTGTATTTTCCTTCTAAAGAAAAAATAACACTGAAAAATTAATTTTAATAATATTCTTTTTTTGATGGAATTTATAATATCATTCTAGATCTCCTTATATGTGTACTAATTCAATATTTAGCCATATCACCGTAAAACTAATATTCATATCCAAATGACAATTCAAAAAAATTTACTTTTACTATTCGTGAAAGAAGATTTTTCAAAGAATATATTGCAATGATAAATTCAATGGAATAAAACTAATGATTCGCTATTTAGTGTAATAAAAAATTGAAATAAATCTTTGTCAAAAAAAATTGAAATAAATCAAAATCGGAATTATATTTTTTTTTGGTAAACCAAAGTATCCTCCACGGCGGCTGTGGAGACTAATCCTTCGAGGTATCTGAGATCCAATTAACATAATTCTTTAGAAGAAAATTACTATTCACGTCCAAAATGAAAATTTAATAAAAATGTTATTTTTAATATTCATGAAAGAAAATATTTCAAAAAATATATTGCAATCATAACTCCAATGGAATAAAATTAATATTCGTTTTTTAATATAATAAAAAACTGATATAAATCAAAAATGAAATTATATTAACAACATAAAACAATAGAAAAACCCCTCAAAAATAGAAAAATAAAATGAAATTAATTATATAATAGAAATCTAAAAGGTATGTGAACATTTTCTCCGAAATAATTATTTTTTTGTTACCATGTTATTGATGCGCAGTTTTTACCGGCTTTTTTTTATAAGCAATAGTTTCCATCGGCTTTGCCGATGACTACTCTATGCTGGGGAACCTGACTGGCCGTATACCCGGCTTGCCGGTCCGTGTGGTTTTCTCCTTCCAACAGAATATTTGCCACACCCAATATTCGAACCCAAGACGTTGGGGTACTGGAATCCAAGTCCAGTTACCGTTTGGACCAACCCATGTTGGTAATGCATTGTTTTTTTATCAAAGTTTGTAATGCATTGTTAATGTATTGTATTGAAGGGGGCTCCTTTTTTTATAAAAAAAATAGCTCTTTTTAGAAGTGGTTTTGGTAGTAAGTTATTAATCTATTTTAACAAGGTAAATTTTAAAATATATTTTAAGCAAATAAATTTCTCAAATTATGTTTTTCAATTTTTCATATTCTATTCATATTTGTGTTTATTTTCGTATTCAAATGAAAATTAGATTGAAATTTTAAAATATTTTTTTTAACTTTTTTATCAGTGACCAGAAATCTCTAGAATGATAACAATGAAATTAATATTCATGTCCAAAATGAAAATTTAATAAAAATTTTTTTTTAATATTCCTGAAAGAAAATATTTCAAAAAATATATTCCAATCATAACTTCAATGGAATAAAATTATTGAATCGTTATTTAACATAGTAAAAAATTGATATAAAACAAAAACGGAATTATATTAATAATATACAAAGATTGAAAACCCCTCTAAAAAAGAGAAAAAGGAATCAAAATTAATTATATAATAAAAATCTGAAATATGTGAACATTTTCCACAAAAAGAATTTTATTCATGTATTGAAGTTGGCTTCTTTTTTTTATAAAAGAGTAGCTCTTCTTAAAAGTGCTTGAGGAAGTAAGTTATTAATATATTATAATGATGTACATTTTAAAATATCTTTTAAGCTAAGAGATTTTTTAAAATATGTTTTTTACTTTTTAATTTTTCATATTTAATTAACATTTGTATTTATTTTCTTATACAAATAAAAAGAAGATTTAAGTTTTAAAATATTTTTTTAACTTTTTTATCACTGATTGGAATTCTCCAGAATGATACCAATGAAATTAATATGGCTTAAATATATGTTACCCCCTGTAAATATGCTCATTATCCATTTACCCCCTGCAAAAAAAAACTTTTAAAAGAAACCTTGCAAATATTAAGTGTTTCTAGTTGCCCCCTGCTGTTAGTTTTAACTAACAGCGTTAAGTCTATGCTGACTTGGCTACCATTTGGGATCTAGTTACCCCCTACAAATATTAAGTGTTTCTAGTTACCCCCTACAAATATTAAGTGTTTCTAGTTACTCCCTGCAAGTGGCAGCCAAGTCAGTATAGACTTAACGCTGTTAGCTAAAACTAACAGCAGTGGGTAACTAAAAACACTTAATATTTGCAAGGTTTATTTTAAAAAAAAAATTGCCGGGGTAAATGGATAATGAGTGTAACATCCTCAAAATAATTAGTAGAATTATTTGGGTGTTAACCCAATTAAATTAATTTAGTACTTGACTGGTAAATTTATTGAGTGCTAAAATTATTTATTGGTTGTCATCGGATCGTTAACCGGATAATACGGGTCAAGGAAGTTTTGGAATCGAAATAAGAGATTTAGATCAATATGGTAAGTGGACCACGTTACCGCGTATATATTAATAAATAGGCTAAATAGCACTTTTGGTCCTTTATGTTTGCTCCAGATTTCACTTTGGTCCTTTATCTTTTTTTTGGTCCGTTTTGGTCCCTTATGTTTCGTTTTTGTTTCATTTTGGTCCCTCACGTTAGTTTTGACTAACGGACGCCACGCTGGCAGTTAACTGCTGACATGGCGTCTCAAATTCATTAAATGACGTGACAAAAATATATTATTTAATTTTAATGAAATTACACATCACCAATATATTATTTAATTTTAATTGTTAAAATTAAATAACAGTGAAACACCACATCACCATTACTATTTTAATTGTTAAACTATTTTTGTTTTGTTCTTCTGAAATTACACTCTCACGTCTCAAATTCATTAACACCAACACCAACATCAAAACATCAAACCCAGAAACAGTGAAACGATTTCCAGAAGAACAAAACAAAAAATTCCAGAAGAACAAAATAGTGAAACGATTTCCAGAAGAACAAAACAAATCTTCTTCATTGAAGATCTTCCAGCTCTTCTTCAGATCTTCTTCTTCTTCAGAAACGATTCTAGATCTTCTTCTTCAGAAACGATTTCAATCCCAAATCACGAATCAGAAGCAAAATCGAAGTAGAGGAAAACGAAAATCGAAGCAGAAGAAAACGAATCTGGGTTTATTGAAACGATGGGAACTAGAAGAACAACGAGGAAAACGAAAACGAATCTGGGTTTATTGAAACGAATGGGAACCAGAGGAAAACGATGGGAACCAAAGGAAAACGGTGGAAAACGAATCTGGGTTTGTGTTCTTACGTTTCAGATACCTATTCGTTGTTCTTCAGATCTGCGTTTCCTATTGTGTTCTTCGTTTTGTTTGTGTTTTTCCTCCAGTAATTGCATTTTGATGTTGTTTTTGTTTTGTTCAATCTGGGGTTCTTTCCTTTGTTTGTTTTGTTTCTGCGTTTCCAAATGTGAGAGAGATGAAGCTGGTGGGAGACGAAGAGAGAACGAAGAAGCAGTGATGAAGAAGCGGTGATGAAGGAGGAGATGAGAGGAAATGGATTTAGTTTTAGTTTTAATGTTTTTAGTTATTTGTTAATTGTGTTTTTAAAATTTAAAAAAATATAAATGTTGAGGTGTTTAATGAATTGCCACGTAATTTAATGAAAAACGGACGCCACGTCAGCAGTTAACTGCCAGCGTGGCGTCCGTTAGTCAAAACTAACGTGAGGGACCAAAATGAAACAAAAACGAAACATGAGGGACCAAAACGGACCAAAAAAAAGATAAAGGACCAAAGTGAAATCTGGAGCAAACATAAAGGACCAAAAGTGCTATTTAGCCTAATAAATATATATATGTATGCGTGTATGTGTGTTTAAGTGAGTGAAGAGAAGAAAAAGAATTAAATAGAAGAAAGAAAAGAAGAAAGAAGGAAGCAGAGACAGTGAAGAGAAAGGAGAGAAAGAAGAGAAAAAGAAAGAATAGTGTGGAAGAAGAAGAGGAAAAAGGGGGTACTTTGGTTCATCAAAACGACTTCCTTCCAACACGAAAAACGTTCAGCGTTACTTCCTCTTCGATTTGGTACCAACATCATCATCATCAACTCACTCTCTCTCACTTTGCCATTTTCAAAGTTCAAGAACAAAATTGGAGTTTTGATGGTTGTAGCTCAAAGGAAGGATTGGGAAGGTGATTGGTGTTCCATAGGGGCCATATTGTTGATTGGGTAATTCAATCACTCAAGTTTTGGAGCATTTGGAGGAATCAAAGCTTAGGGTTGAAAATTGGGGTTTTATGTGAATAGTGGCTTGAGGTTGAAGAAGAAGATGAATAGTGTTCAGGAAAGATTTCGAGGAATTCGGTATTTCGGTCAAAAAGAGGTTTCGCGATCGAGTGGAAAGCTTTGGAAGCGGATTGGGTGTCGCCGGAGCGGGGAGCGTTCGTGTGGTTACTCGGTGATTTCGGCTCGCTCGTGGCTCACGCTTCAAGGGTGAGTTTTACTCACGTTTAGGCTTTTGAATTACTAAACTTAATTTGTGAAATGTGTTTCGGTTTTGGTTCGTTATCGAAAACGTATTTTGTATGAAAATCGCGTTTTATGTCCAATTGATTGATTGATGATTATTATTGTTTGTATATGTTTTGGACTATTTTTGTGTTGGGATTGGACTGGAACAGGTATCGGATTTAATCGAAACGACGAAATTGCGAAAACGGGATGAAAATTCAGTGCTGTCAAAAGAGCACGACCCGTGCGCCCCAGGCGCACGGACCGTGCGCCCCTTTCAGTTTGTATTTTTCAAAGAGGACTTACAGGGCGCACGACCCGTGCGTATGGGAGCACGGACCGTGCGCATTGTTCTGTCCAAATTTTCCAAAAGTGTCCAAAACGATTCCGATCGATTCCAATCCTCTTCTAATCCTTTCCTAACCTTTCTATAATGATATTAGGCTTATAATGCCATGATTTTGGGTATGTTTCAAAAGGGTTTTATAAAATACTTTTGTTGTTGAAATCGTTTCGAAAAACCGAATGATAGTACACGTGTGAGGATATGTTTTATTAATAATAAAGCGGACTATGAGTCCTACGTGGTACGGTATAACTGACGCGGGATGATTATTATTTATTCGTCCAAATCGGTCTACGATTCACGATATATATTATATCGACTATGGGAAACGGCCCGATGCGGGTGTTATGTTCAATTATTGGTCTGAATGCAAATGAACTATAAGTTCATATAATTGTAGATATATATATTATATCGAGTTTGGGTGACGACCCATGTTACTAACATACTAGGAGGGGTAGTCATGATCCCCTACCCTAGGCTCTGAGACCAATAGCAGAACTGTTATTGGTAAAGGGTTCGCCGGGTTCTGCATTAGTGCAGTCGGGGGTGTGTTAAAAAGTATTGTGTGACGTTCACCGGGTTCTGCATTAGTGTAGTCGGTGGTACGGTACCGTGGTTATGTAGGCTCCGAGGCCAATAGTGGAACTATTATTGGTAAGGGGTTTGCCGGGTTCTGCATTGGTGCAGTCGGTTTCTTCTGAGTATAAAAGAATTCATAAATGAACCGAGAGTGTTAGTAGGGGTCTCGGTAGAACTCACTGAGATTGTATCTCATTGTTTATATGTTGTTGTTTTACATAGAAACAGGGAAAGTGGAAATCCAGGAGGCACGAGTAGGTGGCACTCGGATGGTGGCTGAAGACTTAGCTTTATGCTTGAGTTTATGTTTTCCCTTGTTATCTATGTATCACAACATTATGTTTTTAGTGTTATATCTTTCTTCCGCTTTCTTGTATGATACTGAATATTATAGATGCTGGTGGTTTATGGTTTGAGAACCGTATTGTCTTGGTTGTAAATGAGACTGTTTGGTTTATATTCAGCGAAAAATTATAGTGATATTCAGTGTCTAAGCAGGAAATATATCTCTGATGTTATAGGGATGGTACACTTGGGTATTTTTACTAAATAAAAATACCGGGGTGTTACAATGAGCATATTTGCAGGACGTAACATATATTTAAGCCAATTAATATTCATGTCCAAAATGACAATTCAATAAAAAAATTAATATTTTAAAGAAAGTTTTGTAAAAATATATTGCAATCGTAACTTGAATAGAATAAAATTAATGATTTGTTATTTTAATATAGTAAAAACATGGTATAAATCAAAAATGGAATTAAATTAAAAATATACAATAGTAAAAAATCCCTAAAAAAAGTAGAAAAATAAATCAAATATAATTATATAACAAAAATATTAAAGGTGTGTGAACACTTTCCCCTAAAGAATTATGTTAATGTATTGAAGGCTCTCCTTTTTTGATTAAAAAAATAGCTCTTCTTAAAAGTGGTTGAGGAGTAAGTTATTAATATATTTTAACGAGGTACATTTTAAGATATCTTTTAAGCTAATTAATGTAACACCTTCAGCGAAAACAAAGAGCGCTAACAAATAATATAATCAGATATGTAAACTCACTTAAAAATTTCGACCAATTTAAAACTTTGAGGGAATAAACCTCCTGAAAAGAGTTTCTTAAGATAAAACTAACCAAAATCCGCACAAGCTACATAACGAAAAATTAGATTCTTACAGTCAATAAACAGTCGGTGTTCAAATATTCAAGTAGGGTTTACATAACAAACTAACTTTGATTATAATATCAAAGATTCAGTCTAAGTAGGTACAACATAAACTTAACTAGGGAAAGTTAAGCAAACATAACATAAATCGATCCAAAAGGATCCCTCGATAAACTAAGTAGCTACATCAGCAACTACTTCTCCTCGGTCTGCTTTGTTTTGCCCTGTACATCTGAAAACACCACAAACATAAATAGTGAGATTACAAATCTCAATGAGTTCCTCCGTGACCCCTCACATTTCCTCTCGGTGTTTTCTAATTTCAGTCGCTTTCTTTTAATATTTATCCTCTTTTCCTCTTAGCACAACCCGAGAGATTATTTCTCAATCTCAACGGAGAACCCCAACTCATATAGCTATACCGAGTAATGCTAGGCCTTGGCTTATGGGCTCATGACTTCCCGCCACCAAGTGTGCTTTAACCTCTTGGGATCGTCATCCCCCTCGTATTTCATGAATTTATTACCCTCTTCACTCATTCTCATTCGGTTCACACATATTCAATGATATACTGTAAACCGTAATCAAATAAATCTTAGTATTTCTCATTCGGTAAACATGTCATTCAATACAATTTGTAGACCATGGTATTATAGAGGTGATTAAAGGTAGCAATTAGGGAAATTGGAGGACCTACATTGAAGAAAACATGAGATAAAAAAATCTAGGGCAGGACACGGGTTGTGTCATAGGGGACACAGACTGTGTCTCTGTTTTTTCAAAAAAAAATTGCAAGGAACAGATTCGGACACGGGTACCCGCGTCGTTTGGACACGGACCATGTCATTTCTGCAGAGTGCACGAAATTCAGTTTTAAAACTCTGCTCCAATTTCTCTAGTGCTCAAACCCTTCCCACTTCTATATCCGGCATCCAAACAGTCATCAATTCATCATTTCAAGCATAAATAGATGCATTATAACCAACAAAACATCAATAGCAACTTGAATTCAATTACAACAACCCAATGAACATGAAGTTTTCATGAAACACACTATTAAATCATTTCAAAATTTCATGAGTTCAAGGTTATAATCTAAGGACATGCAAGTTACCTCAAATCAAAATACACGGCATAAATTAACATGCATTTTCAAAAATCAACAAAATAAAGTGAGGAACTCACAGTTTGTGCAGCAAATTCGAAATGCAAACAAGTAGGAGAATTTGACAACACCAAAAACAGCTCCTATGACCTCAACTTTCGAACCCAGCCCTAAAAAGGGCGTATGTCAACCTTCCAAATCAAAATTTGGGTTGAAATCTACTAGAATCCAGCTCCAATTGACACATGCAACCTAAAATTCCAGAATTTCAACTATCCCCAAACTTGAGTGTTTTTCACTTTCGAAAAGGGTGGAAGAATGGGGAAGAAGAAGATGAAATGGTGGAGTTGCTTGAGTTCTCAACTTTCAGAAGTGAGGGTGGTAAAGGTTTGTTCAGATGGTGATCTGAAATGCGAGTGAGGGTTTGGACTCTCTCTCTTTTCTCTCTTCTTTCTCTCCCTTTTAAACTCTCTCCCTTTCCTTGCTTTCTTTCTTTTTTTTTGAAAGTGATGAGTGAGAGAGTGTGTGTGTGTGTGTGTGTGTAGTTGTTGTTGGGACCAGCTGATGTTGTGAGTGGATTTTAGTGAGTGTTGTGTGGGTGAAATACCTATTTTACCCCTAAACTCTCTTCAATTCTCTACTAACCCCAAACCACTCAACTAATTCATTTAACAATCAACACACACTTCACAAAATTTTCATAGCAATTAAATCATTTTCATAAAATTACCAATCAACAAGCACTCAAGGATAATTAAATTATTCAAACATCAAAGTAATTAAAATAATTACTTTGGGATGTTACAATTAATTTCTTAAAATATGTTTTTTCTTTTTCATTTTTCATATTTAATTAACATTTGTATTTATTTTCTTATACAATTGAAAAGTAGATTGAATATTTAAAATTATTTTTTTTAACTTTTTTATTAATGAACCGAAATCTCTAGAACGATAACAATAAAATTTATATTCATGTCCAAAATGACAATTCAATAACAAATTATTTTTAATATTCATGAAAGAACATTTTTCAAAAAATATATTGCAATCGTAACTTCATTGAAATAAAATTAACGTCTCATTATTTAATATAATAAAAAATTGATATAAATCAAAAACGGAATTATATTAGCAATATACAAAAATAGAAAAAACCCCTAAACAATACAAAAATAAAAAAATTAATTATATAAGAGAAATCTGAAAGGTATGTCAACATATTCTCCTAAAGAATTATGATTATATATGTATTGAAGGTGGGTCCTTTTTTGATAAAAAATGGCTCTTTTATTAATGTATTTGAATGAGGTACATTTTAAAATACTTTTTAAGCTATTATATTTCTTAAAACATGTTTTTTACTTTTTCACTTTTCGTATTTAGTTACCATGTGTATTTTTTACTAGTAGATTGAAATTATCATAAAGTTTATATTTAAATGTAAACTTTTACCATTTTACTGTTATTATTATTCTTTTTTTGACAAATACTGTTATTATTATTGATTATTATGTTTGACTGATATTTATATTTTTATTTTTGAACAATCTTCTACTAATATGTAAAAAATAATTATTAACATCAACGATTAAACTTAAACCTTAAACCATTAAAATAAATGGTTTAATGGTGATGAGTTGAAATAGTATAACAAAAGTTTGAATGCATTATTTTATTTTTTACCTTATTATTGATGTGTAATATCAATCGGTTGTGTCGGTGGTTAATCTATGTCGGAGAATCTAGCTGGCCACGTGCATACCCGACTTCTCCGGACTGTGTGGTTCTTTCCAGCTCCCAACAGAGTTTTTGTCTCACTCGATATTCGAACACGAGACTTTGCGGTGGGATCGAAGCCCAATTAGCGCTCGGACCATGTAACATCCTAGATATTAGCCGACAATAAAATCTGGGGAGTTACTTTTAGATCATTTAGAGTACGCATTTCTAAATTGGATTAACAAGCAACCTTACTAGACTCGGAATGATAGGATTTTTACTCATAATAAAAACTTGGTTTAAACATAAGTCAACCATTTGTCCCGGAATTACCTATCGGAGTCGACACTAACTTAATCCAAATTACAAATACATAAGTACTTAAACTTAATACAACCAAGTTATTGTCTTAAACATAGACAATTACAAAAGGTTACTACACTAGACACTGGCACAATATATGTGGCAACTCAAAAACTTGCAATCAACTGCTAAACGGATTCCTTCACTGAGCCTTACTTCCATTCTTTTACCTACTTATCTGAAAAACAACAAATATGAAGAGTGAGATTACATAATTTCAGTGAGTCATTTCGCGACTCCTTACCAATACTCTTGAATATATTTTATTATTTTACCGATGATGCATCCCCCTAACGCCAAAGACTTACATAATATAAAAGCTATTATGTACACAATAGGGAACCCGTGTTCTATAAATAAATAGAACCCTCTAACTAAACCTCTTTGGCCTTGGGGATAGTTCATGACACCACCTCAAGTACATCATCCATTCATTAATTTGTTTATGGTGTACTTACATAGGTACTAGGTAGTTCTTGCACACATGTTTTCGAAAGAATTTGACACGACACAAAAACCGTATAACCGTGACCTCCAAACACATCACAATCAATGAAAATGAGTTCAAACAATTGCAATAGGCATAACATTATAGATAGACCTTTCTAAATGGGTTCAGCAATTCAAGCAATAAAAATGAATAACTAAAAAGCATAGAAACCAACCAATTTCCAAACAAATCTAACTCAAACATGACATACACTTAGACAATTATAGTGCAGAATTTTTCTGCAGCTATACGTTAACTTTCGTGAATTAATTAACCTATCAAACGGTGTCGAAACTTAGCAAACGACCACTACTTGGAAATCTTAGAGTGTCTGGTTTATGAACATAATGTTTATTTTGATAGAAAAGAAGCCAACTAGTGCTGTTTTACAAAACGACATATGTTCAAAAACAGGACAGCTTCAGTGACTTGGTTTGTAACACATTTTAAAATATCAAAACTCAGTTAAATTTAACGAAATTTATGTCAAAACTGGAGCATAACAAGTCTAGTTTACAACAAGATAGAAATCGTTCAAAAAAAAAGTATTACATATAAGGTTATAAGCAAAATACTAAACCTATACCTACAGGGAGTGTGTGCAGAATTCACATGTACAGTTGCTAACTTACAAGTCACTTTTCTCTTTTAACACTTAATGAAAAATCACCATTCCAAAGCCTATTTTGACTTACATTCTGTCTATTATTTTAAAATAATTTTTATGCATTTGTTTGTTCAACCAAAAAGTGCAGTTTCATAAATTAACACACAGAGGTACCAAAAGCAACACAACAATGATCACACAGTTTGTAACACGATTTAAGCATTCAATACTCAGTCAAATTGGGTAAAATTTGTGCTCAAACTGAAGGCTAATGAGTTTAGTTTCTAGAAATGCAAGAATCACAACAAAATGAGTTCCATGGAAAGAAATATGTTCAATATACTGAAAATGGTACAAAACGGGTTTGACTAGGAATCAAGACCAATCATAATGCCTCTATCACAATTTCAATTTCAACAATCAATTTCAGCAACCAACTAAAACCAGCAAACATGCATTCCATATTTCCAGAATACAAAGACTCAAAAGAACTGAAACTAAACTTAAAAGAAATACAAAAGGGTAAAGAACTCACTTGGAAATTCCATATGGGGTACTGTAGCACAAGATGAATACCAAAACACCAACAAAGCACCCCCAAACTCTTCCTAGCTCTCGAATCAACCCTCCAAACCTTAGATACCTTGCTGAAGATTAACATGCAACTCCATTTTGTGGCTCTAATCCACATGCAATACCAAAATCGACCTCCCTAGAGCTCAAGATTAACATGCAACTCCATTTTGTGGCTCTAAGATACTAGTTGCTGAAAGTCAGATTTTTGATGGATAATGCTTCCAAGAACTTGAGGGTAATGAGAATGGTAAACTTGGAGAAAGTGTTTTCTAAGGATTAGATTGAGTATTTTCAGAAATGTGGAAGTTGTTTGTGGTGAAAACCCCTCCATCTCGCAAGCTCTCTCTATTCTCAGTGTTCTCACTAGGTTTTCTTTTCAAAACAAGTTTTTGTGTGTGTGTGTGTATAGCAGCTGAAAGTGAAGAGGGAAATGTGGGCTCCAATAAATAAAATAAAATTTTAAAACTAATAGGGAAATTACTGTACTACCCCTCCTCTATTTCTCTAACACTTAAGCCCATTTAATCAACTATTAATAAAATTCTAATGAATCGTAGAATTTACCAATCATTCAATAACACACAATTAATTTCACAATTCACAACAATCATGCATCAAAATTAAAACAATAATCACTTAAAGTAATCTAAGATTACTTTAGGCGTTACAGACCAACCCTTGTTGATATTTGAATGCATTATTTTGTCAAAAAGGTTTTTAACGCATCAATTTTTTTGTATCCTAACTCCCAACAAATTTTGATTCCATGAAAAAGTCTCATTAACTCAGCATGTAGAATATTCGAGACACCAATGGAGCCATAAAAGCCCTTCAAAAATCTGCCTTCATTGTCTCTGATAATCTCTCCAAATTCTGCGATCTCCCTTTAATAGTCACTGCACTACCATCTACATTAAGAGCTACCCAATCTACGGGAGATTTTTTTCCATTTAATCTCTCTTAAAAACTTAGTAAGCTTATTTGTCTCATTTCCCACTCCAATAGCATTCAAGTATCCCAATAAAGGCCCCAAATTTGAGACACCACCATGTTAAGTGGTATCCTGACACCTCCGAAGACCCACTTGTTACTGACATTCCAATATCGAATTTTGTACTTATTTTTTTCTTTTGAAAACAAAACACCACAAAGCATTTCCAAAAATTTGATACCAATAAAAATGCTTTTCTAATATACGACAACACAACACAATCATTTCTCATGGGTCACAAAATTATCCTCACCATAAGGTATACAACATTCATCTTCAGAAATAATACACTTAGCCACGATTTGAGAATCGGGCTAAGAACAAAATCTAATGAGTTGGTCTTAAGATAAAACTCTAAGTTTACTGATTTAGATTACTAGTCAGAGATGCCAGAAAGTGGATCACAACCCTTGTTGGGCACTCATCTAAACATGGACCTTTACTACCTATTTGATAAGTCCAGAAAATGGACTTTCTTCACAAAGATGTTCTTCACTCGTCCTCGGGACTCACGCCTTCAACCGTGTTGCCAAGAAACTCTCAACTAAGCTTCTACATCATCCATGGAATTCATTCCCATATACTTGAAACGTTGTACTCGAGCACCCCAAACATGGGTAGACAAACAAACTGGCAAGGTGAATCTCTTATACACGATTTCATCGCAAGCTATTCCATGGATACATAATACGTAATACAAGAACGAGCATTTTACTAATATGTATAATATACATGCACATTATCATGTAATTGTAACAAGAACCACTCACATTAGTAATAAACACATCAATTCATAGCAAGTCATACAATCTCAGCAAGATATACAGATATCACGGTCCATGTTAGTAATCTTTGCACACAGCGATTATCAACGTCATCAAAATTTCCATACAAATAGAATAGCACTAGATCGTCAGCTAGGCATATACTGTGATCTAGAATACCCTTTAGATCAACAATAACGGAACATAACATTGACACTATGATTATGTCTATGTGTTCCTCGTAACCTAGATCTAGATTCCCCTTCAGACCTACAGTAATTACTCAAGCAGTCTTCCACACGGGACTACAACACGTCCAGGGTCGAACAACTCCCTAAAAAGGTTCTACACCCTCAACGCTCTAGCTTGTAACACCCTAAATTTTATTCGTCAATAAAATCTAGAATGTCATCCATTTTAACAAATCAAAGAATAGACAACAATAATTTGGATTCGAAAAACAGAATTAAATTCCCAAAATGTCTCAAATAAAGGTTATGATAATACATAAATCTCATTCCTTAGACTAAACTAAAGTTAAGGATGTCATACGAGCCATTATTTCATAATATCCAAATTTAAATTGTGTATCACCTTAACATGATAACCGGTATACAATTATATGTTACAAACCAAATACTCCATAACCAATACAAATTTAAGATGTTGCCAAATTCAAGTACATAAAGACTTGAAATCTCATAATAACTTAAATTTGATGTTGCTAGGATTTCTTTGTACATCCCAATTCTTCAGTTATCACTGACTTAACTTGCTTATCTGTAAAACCACAAACGCATAAAGGGTGAGATTTATAAATCTCAGTGAGTCCCACAAGCAGCACCTCACAATATAACTCATACGATGTCTTTTAAATTTTTACCAACAAAGGAATCCTCCAATGATAATATTGTATATATCATATTATGTCTTAATAAGGAAACCCAACTACGACAGATTTAGAAGAAGAAACTGAAGGGCCTTGGACTTGGGCTCATAACTTTCCCTTCCAAATACGTTATATCCATTCCTAAATTCATTTATTATATATATATATATATAATAGATATAGTTTTCTCAAGTTAGCCATATTCACCATAATTCTATTCAAACCAAACAATTAATGGAATTAAACAAAAAACATGGAAAGCTAAACACATAGATCCCCTTACCTTGGGTGCTTTGCTTTCCTCTATCTACTTTCAATCATGCACGTACCTTCCAAGAAAGCAAATTTTCACCATTGCCAACAAAAAAATACATTCACGAAATCTATCCTAGTTTTCACAATGACCTGGCCACAAGTTTGACCCGGCCTTCTTGTGATAAATTTTAGGGAAACCCTCTTTACCACACATGTACTTAGCCCCAATAGTTGAGGCCCAATGCGAATAGGGTTCTCTGCATAAATTTCAAGTAATTTTTTTTTTGGACCTGCACACTCTCTCCCAGTCAACCAAATTCATTTTACGATGTTGGGGATCCTCACCCCAAATAAAGAATCTACGCTTCTTGTCAATCTCATCACAAACTCCTTTAGGAAGGACATTGGATTGCATAACATACGCAGGTAACGCTTGAATAACAGATTTCGCCAAAGCCACCCTTCCAACAAAGGATAGATATCTAGGCTTCCATGACCTTAACCTCTGGCCCACTTGCTCAATCACAAAGTTAAAAGTGCCTTTGTTAACTCTCTTGTGGAGGATAGGAACCCCCAAATACTTACCCAGGTCCTCTCTGCGTCGGTACCCCAAAATACCACCAATATTGTCCATGGTTTCTTATTTGAGATTCTTAGAAAAGAATATTCTAGTCTTCTTATTGCTGGCCTTTTGAGCAGAGCTCTCCCAAAATAGTTGGATAATTCTCTGAATAATATGAACTTGCTCCACATTAGCCTCAGTGAATAAAATTAAGTCATTTGCAAAATCCAGATGAGATATCTTTAGACCCCTCCTAGAGATTTGAATCGGGTGCCATTATTTGTTTCTAACTGCATTCTCAATTAAATGAAACAAACGTTCAATACAAAGGACAAAGAGATAAGTAGAAATGGGGTCACCTTGCCGGATACCCCTTGAGGGTATAAACTCCTCCAAAGCCTCACCATTTCAAAGCAATTTCATCTTGGGAGTGGAAATACAATACCAAATGAGTTAAACTAAAGGAGAGGGAAGGCCAATATCCTCGAAAGTATCCTCCAAAGTACCAACTCTTATTGAAAGTAAAAATCAGCTCCTTATTAAATGGGATAATCAACACATAATCAAAGAGATTATTCAAATCAGCAGCACAAATCAGCAATTAAATTGAAAGACCACAAATCAGCAAGCCGAGTCTTCAATATGCAGGAATACTATCACCAACCATAATCAAAGTGACAAATACTGGTATAGAGACCGCATCAGGGATGGTAAGAATCGATATAGTAGACATGTAGTTCAATTCAACATCAACAGAAAGAAAAAACCTAGCGCCCACTATCTAAGGCATGAGCATTATTTGCAAGGCAGGGATGTAAGCAGAGGTGGACTATGGGCTTAGGTCATCACCGACTAGGAGAACAAAAATCGGGAGGAGAAGCATAGAAAGCGAGGTCTAATGGCGTGATGGTGGGAGACGACGGTCACTGCGAGCAAGGTCATAGCGGCGAGATTAAGTCATCTCTACTGCTGCTGCGGCAGGATTAGTTTTTTTGTTTTTGTATTTAGTTTTTTTATCGTGAGATTATCTAATTTCTATATAATCAAAAAATTCAAAACATATGCCAGCACATTTACATTTTTAGACATCACCAAATTTTGAGATTTGTCACAATTTAGGAGCAAAATAGACAATTCACCACATAAAGACAAAATGCTACATTATAACTACAGTGCGCTACAGTGACGTTTCTGACGCGCTACAGTACCGCTTATGTCACTCTACAGTACGCTACAGTCACGTTTCTGACGCGCTACAGTATCAATACAGTTTTTTTTAATTCAATATTTTGTTATGAAATCTGCTTTTTTTTTTAAAAAAATTTATACACTGTTTTTTTTAATTTTTTTTAAAAAACGGTTGTCAATATTTTTATAAAAATAATTAGTCAATATAAATCAATTTTCACTATTTTTATAATCTACTCAAACTACTAAAATTAATAAAATAATTAATCACTATAAATCAATTAGCCACTATCCATTGTCAAAAAAAGAATTGTAAAAAAACTTTAACTCCTATCAAAAATTACAAAATAACTACTAAAATTAATCAATTTAACTACTTTTGTTAAAATCAATCAATTTAACCACTACAAAATTACCAAATAACTATTTTATAGTTACTAAAAAAGAGTAAAATACCAACGGGAGTGAACGAGAGCGCCAACGGGAGAGACCACGAAAGTGGCAACGATAGAGGGACAAAAAAGTGAGGGACAAAAAACTGATTGAAAACTGCAATCAGAAGCTGCAAGTGACGTAGCAAAAGGACAAAAAGCAGCAAATTTTAAAACAAACTTTTCAGTTTTTTTTTTCAGTTTTTCTTTCCATAAAAAATCACTTTTTTGTCAGTTTTTTTACTAAAAACATAATTTTTTAACTATTTCTATAATTTAGTCAAACTACTAAAATTAATCAATTTAACTACTACCAATTGTCAAAAAAAACCATATCTCTAACAATAGTTTCAAAATTATTTATTCCAAAAAAATAAATTATTAAATTAATATCACACTCAAAAATTAAATAATTTAAAATTTACTATTTACTATAATCTCTCTATTAAAACTACTAAAATCAATCAATTTTTCATGTAATAAATAAAATCAATCAATTTAACCACTAACAATTGTAATATTAAATCATATAGAAAAAAGGAGAAAACATGTGGCAACGGGAGCGGCAACGAGAGAGTGACAACGAGATCGGCAACGAGAGCGGCAACGGGAGTGCCAACAAGAGAGGGAACGAGAGCGCCAACGAGAGTGCCAACAAGAGAGGGAACGAGAGCGACGAGGCTGCATATTTTACCTTTTACTCCATTATTAATATTATAAGAATATACAGATTTTGTTTTAACTTTTTGCAACACAACTATTTTCATAAATTCACCGCTAAAAGACAAAATTTGCAACACAACGAGAGCGGCATTGCGAGACTGGCAATGGAATCGACAACGAGAGCGACAACGGGACCATGAGTGGGAAAAAGAGAGGTAATGAGAGTGCCAACAGAGCGCCAACGTGGATGTATATTTTAAAAAATCTTATTTTCTTTTTTCTTCATTTTTACTCCATCTAAAATTTGTTATTTACTATAATCTCTCTATTAAAACTATTAAAACCAATCAATTTAATTAACCACTAAGAATTATAAAAATACAACTTTAGCCACTACCAAACTTTACAAAATAACTTACTTATAATTAAACGAATATGATTTAATTAATATTAAATCATATAAAATAATATGAGTTAACATGTGGCAACGGGAGCGACAACGAGAGACTGGCAATGAGAGCTGCAACGGGAGTGGCAACGAGAGAGGTAACGAGAGCGCCAACGGGAGTGCCAACGGGAGGGTCAACGAGTATGCAAACGGGAGTGTCAACGAGGATGCATTTTACCTCTAATGTCCAAATACATTATTATTGATCAATGTAATTCTGATTGTCAATCTCTTTTATTTTCTTCGACTCAATATAATTTTTATTTGTATCTTATATGACATAATACCTATCTCTTTCCACTTTGAATTTCAAATCATACATTTTGGACATTGTTCACAACTTATGATTATCTTCCAAATTACTATTATGACTTCATGGCAATACACCGACCATACAGTATCACCCGTGCGTATGCACGGGTAAAATACTAATGTATTTGATAAATGCTTATCATATTTTTATATAATAAAAAAACTGTTAAATTAATTTTTGCACCCACTAGCAGAGTTCTGGATCCGTCACTGCCGGCTATAGACTATGTTTGGCAAGACCAAACCGCCATGTAGGGAATAGCTTATGGAGGATAAGCTTGTAGAAGTGAAGTCTTTTAAAAAATATTAGTTTAAATTATGATAAATTCAAGATAAAATAATACTTCAAATTTTCAGCTTAATTAATCAATATACTTTGTGACACCCTATGCTAGTATCTGAAGTTGTTGGAGTACACAAGAAAGGGGGGTTTTAATTGTGTTGATCGTAAATTAAAATTAATCGCGTAACAAAAGTTGTCACACAACATACGCTAACAACATCAAACGATAGGCATTTGTTTGATCTAAATAGATGTTATATGTGTCTTAATCTCAAGGTCATTGACTAGACGGTCTTGCTATCATTACTGATAAAATATAACGCAATAAACAAACAAAGTAAAACAAAGAGAGGGTTAGGAGAAGAATACACGATTATGTTTATTCTAGTTCACAATATTTGTTGCCACATTTAGTATAACCACTACAAAGTGATTTTGCTTTAAACCTTTAAGGATTTAATCCACTAGAAGATTATTCTTAACTTCTGCCTCTCCAGGCTTTACAAAGTGCATTATTTCTTCAAGCCTCTTTAGACTCTACAAGTGTATTCTTTGCCTAACTAGACTCTAAATGAGTAATATAGCCTCTCTAGAAAACAGCTTTGACACACTCATTCTGGCTAACTGCTGAGTGAGAACTAAGTATTTAATGTCTCTTTAGACCCCCTATGTAAAATTAAGGTTGTTGCCTTTATTGAGTTAGTTACGATAGGTTTGAGTTTGTGTCTCGGTGACAAAAAGTCATCTTTCATTGAAGACTTGAGTTGGTGCCAAAGTGACCTTAAGTCATTTTCGTAGGATTGTTATTAACTCCTCTTAGGTGCATATTACAATTACATTGCAAATCCTATATCAAAAATTGGTATACTCTAAAGATTGATCTATAGAGTTTAGAAAACCAATTTGTCTAACTTACATAAAAGTTCTAGTCAACTCTCACTAGAGAGGATATTCAATAAAATTAGAACTTGCTCAAAGGCTTTTCCTTCATAAGTATCTTTTATTTGATCTTTGCCTTTTTCTTTCATAGACTAATAAAGAAAGAGAGATAGTTACACTGCGATAACGTATATCTTCTTTATAGCACATAGTAGCTATAATGAAGGAATTCATTTTGAATTTCCTTCTCTTTTCAATTTCTTTCTTTGTGGTAGTCCTTGATACTTTTTTCGTATCTCCTTGATGTATTACATTTTGATGATTGAAGGAACCTCGTACAATTAATCTTCTACTTTTCTAGTGGATGCATTCTTAAATGCCATTTAGTGCTTTAGCAAATGCTTGATTCTCTTATTCAACACAACTTTGACTAGATGCTTCATCAAACAAACATTTTCCTTACGATAGATGCTTTTGTGCTCAAAATGCAATCTTTTCAGTGTAGGCACTTGTTGAGTAGCATATCTTCTGGTAGAACGGACGCTTGCTGATACAACTTGATCCGGTGGCGGACCTAGCATATACTCAGGGGGTTCAGTTGAACTCCCTGGAATTTTTTTTTGCACTAAACACCCTATATAAATAGCCTAAATTTCCTGAAATTTTAATTTTGACACCCCTGAAAATTTGAAATTGTACTAGTAGACCAAGTTTTGCACCCATTTGACACCGGTCTTAAAAAATTTGACACCCCTGACCTCGGGGTCCGCCACTGACTTGATCAATTGAGCTTCTTGAACGGATCCTTGAATTGGATGCTTAGAGATTCATACTTCTCTGAATCAAATGCTTGGGGCTTCTTCAGCTTAGTCAAACTTTGAAACCATTCACCTTCTTCAATGGACCAGAGATGTACTCCAACTTGACTTGTGCATCAGATGCTCTAGCATTACTTGAATACATGCATTGATCTTCTATTTATAGTAATCTTAGAATATCATATATACTCAATCAGATACATCAAGGTACAAATTTTTTATTACTTCTGGATCCATCCAGTTCCATTAGTATCTAGAATTAGCATGAAACATTGTCATACATTATAAATAGAATGACAGATTAAAATATAAACATTTGGTCCAAAGCCCTTTAAAATACATAAATTATGGTGTTGAATTTAAAACAATAAAGCACACTGATATTTCCAAGTTTTAGTAAGCCCTATGCAAACAAGTTGGTTAATTTTGTTGCATAAAACATCTACTATCTATATATACCATTTAACCACTATCAAAATACCAATTTTATCCTTTTCACTTTTTCAAATTTTTTCACTTTTTCACTCTCTCACACACTTTTTCAAACTTTTTCACTTTTTCACTCTCTCACACACTTTTTCACTCTCCCTCACACTTTTTACTCTCTTCTCCTATTTCTTTTTCCAATTCCCACATTTCTCTATTTTTCATATTTTTTCACTCTCTCTCACACACTTTTTCACTCTCTTCTCCTCTTTCTTCCTCTAATTCTCCCATTTATCTATTTTTCACAATATATCTACTTTAATTTAATCTACATGTCACCTTCATTTTTCCTCTTTACTATTTTAAAATTTTCAAATTTTGACAATTTTAATATTTGTTTTACGCTAATTAGATCTGTTAACTTTAAAATTGTCTTGATTTTCACGGGATAAAGTTCTGACTAATTAAATTTTGTCTGAGTCCATACATTACCCACTACCAAAATATCAATCTTATCATTTTTTCAACTAAGCAATTGGAGTATATTTAGGTAATTTTATTTTTTCACCTTTTCAAACTTTTTTACTCTCACACACTTTTTCAAACTTACCATTTACTTACTACCAAAATATCAATCTTATGCTTTTCCCAACTAAATAATTGGAGTATAATCAATTATTTAAAAAATAATTATTCATTTTTATAATTTACTCAAACTACTCAAACCTACTTTTTTGAAACTTTTTCCCACACAAATATTGAAAAAAAAAATTATTCATTTTTATAATTTACTCAAACTACTAAAATTACTAAAATCAATTAAAATGAGTAAAATCAATTAATTTTTCCATAAAAAATAAAATCAATCAATTTAATCACTACAAGAAATTACCAAATAACTATTTTATAATTACTAAAAAGGAGTAAAATGCCAACGGGAGTGCAAACGGGAGTGCCAACGAGAACGCCAACGGGAGTGGCAACGAGAGCGGGAGTGCCAACGGGACTGCCAACATGAGTGCCAACGGGAGTGGCAACGAGAGTGCCAACAGGAGTGGCAACGAGAGTGCCAACGGGAGTGCCAACAGGAGGACCAACGAGGATGCAAACGGGAGGGGCAACGGGGATGCATATTTTACCTCTAATGTCCATACATTATTATGGATCAATGTAATTCTGATTGTCAACGGGGATGCATATTCCACTTTGAATTTCAAATCATACATTTTGGACATTGTTCACAACTTATCAATATCTTCCAAATTACTATTATGACTTCATGGTAATACACCGACCACAAAGTATCACCCGTGCGTATGCACGGGTAAAAAACTAGTTCACCATATATTGTTAACAACGGGTAATATCCCCTTTGACTTTGAAAACCCGCCCCATGTAGAATTCGGGTAAGCCTAACCTGGGAAACTTCGTTAATGGGTATTGGATTAAGTTTCAAATCTCTATGACCAAACTTAGGCATTCCTAATAGCTTGCTTTACCCAATCCATGTCCACCCTCTAATTGAGGATTTGTAATCTCTACTTGTTGAAGTGAAACAGAGTCACCAGAAAGGAGGTCAGAGTGATGTATCTTTTATTCTGGAACATTGAAAATATGAGAAGCTTCTAGCTACACAAGATAAATGACGCGAAGAGAAGGCACGTGTATGTAGTAAGTGTAGTAAGTGCAGATAAGTTATCTTGGAGCCACAATAATAAACGAAGTATTTATAAAAACTAAGTATTTTGAAGCTTCGGTGGTTAGTGGTGCATGCACGGTGGTTGTGGAGAGGAGAGATGTGGTGCAATGGTGTTTTAGATGGGCAGCAGTAGACGATGGTAGTGAGGCAGTGGACGGTGGTTATGCTTTGAAAGGGGTGTGGGTTACTTACATGTGGGGGTGGGGTGGGAGACGAAAGAGGTGGCAGTGCCATGAGGGAGGTGGTTGTCGTGTCATGCCGGTGGTTGTGATGGTGGAGGTCCGTTGGTGGCAACGGTGGAGGTAGGGTTGGAGTGACTTGGGTTTTTTGGGGGTGATGTGTTGTAGATGATGAAGTGGGGTTGGGGTTGTGTAGGTTAAAAAGGGTAGTTTGGATATTCTAGATGTATAGGGTAGAAAAGTGGGGGCGTAAGTAAGGTGGAAATCCCTAAATTTTACTAAGTGAATGTGGGAGAATTAAATTGAGGTGGGGATCAAAAATACCTTACACAACACGCAATTGAAAATATTTAAATAACTATACCGACAATTCAATCCATAAACCAATAAAAATAATAGTTTGCAATTTACAAGTTCAGCCATAGAAAATAATCAAATACATTTTTCTTTGACATCAAAATAATCAAATAGATAATTTTAGTAAAATATATGATATTAATCAGTAAATTTCGATAAAAACTTGAAAAAATAAACTTAAACAAATTTAGATTGATATAAAACTAATATAATAATATTATATTATGTCTAGTAAAGTTAAGAAGTTAACCAGCAAATGAAGTACACATTATAATGATCCATGAATACAAATATTTGTTGCTTACATGGACATTTGCTTCGCTTTAGAGTCCTTTAGTTAAATTTACAATACAAAATTCCAAAAAATTGAAATTGTTTGATTTTTCAACACAAATTTTGGTTTCGTTTTGAAATCAATTGGCTTTTTGAATTAAACAAGTCGGAATGCCGGACACCTAATCAGTTCTTGTTTCAATATATGCAAAAAATTACCGCGCTGTAGTTTATTTATCAAAGTTATTATCTTCGTATAATTTCAGCGGCTACCTTCTTGCCCAGCAGAGATCTACAGGGGGGAAAAACCAACATCTTTACAGCGTTAAAACTTGGAATGATATGATATACAACATATAAATTAAATTTATCAGCTCTAGAAAGGGAAAAAACAAAGTTTCTTCCACATAGTAAAATCCTACAAAATGTTGGCTAACTCTGTTGTTTGGCACTCTTCTTGCCTTTCTTTTGCTTTTGCTTCAATTGAGTAAGGCCAGCTGCCGAAATCTTCACATTACCAACAATTGAAGCAACTAATTCAGGATCTGTACAGGCTTTCATCAACTCCTTCTCCCGAGTTGTTGCGTCGGACATGTGGCTGAATAAGTTCATTGCAGTTTTTGCAGCTGTATAGTAACATGAGGAAAGTGTCTTCAAATAAGATAGGCATCTATTGTTGCATAACTCAAACTAGAGCACATCCCCTAGACCCCAAGCAAGGACAGCATAATAAACTTGCATCATATAGATAGATAGATAGATACTACTCAATTACTTATCAAATTACTATGAAAGAACAAAAAACGGTAGACAGAAAATTAGATTTCTAACAAATCTTCCACCTAGCCATTACGAAATAAGTTTTAAGGAGAAACATAGTAAATTATTGATGTAGGATTAAATCGAACCTTTCCCTTTCTTCACGGTTCCAGGAATTATCTTCACCCGATATTTGTAAGATTGAACTGCACCGTATGGACCACATACAGGAATGGCATATAAGAGAATGTCATTTGGTAGTGGATTCCCTGTCAAGTAATCCACGTCAGTTAGTTTCTCTTTCTCTTCTTCTCCTATTTCATTAATATCATCTTCTTCCATTGCCACTCTATCTTCTACAGAAGTGCTGGTAGCACTCATGTCGGGATTTTCTTCAGCTTCGCTGATTGCATGGCTGTGCAACAGATCATCTGGTCGCTCCTTACAATCCCGAGATAAATGACCTACCTTTTTACACTTGTAACATATTTTTGGAGCATCTATAGGACCTGCCACAATCAACCTTTTAATATAATAAACAAGATAGTCAATTTAACAACTGCAATAATTGGCACGTCAAAAACCTAATTTATGAAGTTAATATCTCAGTAATCAGGTAATAGATGACACGAATTAGAAAATAGTGAAACTTGCTAAGAAAATATCTAGAAGCTCGCCTCATGATACAGTCTGGCTGTCAAATCAAAAGATGTTTTTTTTTGACAAAGTCAAATCAAAAGATAGAAATATATTTTACAAATTAATAGAGATTGTCATAGATAAAGTAATATATACTTATAAAGTATAATATGACTGTTCATGAACTAACCAAGTTCATTAGCCAGCTTGGCTCAATTAGCTAAATGATTCGAGCTAAGCCAGGCATAACAGTTCACAAGCTTTATTTGAGCCAAGCTAAATCCAAACAAATTGGTTCATATAAATTTTACGCTGAACGTTGAGATAACCTACTTTAAATCAGATTGAGACTCTGCTTGGCTCAGCTAATTGTCAGCAATATTGATTATGAAACTTTAGAAAGGCTTACCACTGTCAGGTTTTTTCCCTTTGTCCAATAATTCATTTCCAGATGATACGTCTTCCTTCTTGATTGGTTTTCCGGAAGACTATAAGAACACACCAGGTTTAGAGTTAAATCACGACAAAATTTTAGCCACGGAAAAAGAAAGATGCAAGAATAAATTTGAGGCAGTAATATGTTCTGGAGAATATCCCTGGTTGATATCTCAGTTCTTCATACTATGTACAATTATAATTTCTGTAGATGTTTTTTTAGGGAAAGATTACTGCATCAATTAAATTTAACACCTCTGAACTCATCTTGGTTAGTATGACGTGCAATCAGACACATCAAATATTCAAATAAGAAACAAAATGTATACTCACAGCCAATAATGCCATTCGGATGCTCCTTTCCTCCTCGTCTTGGTCAGCATATTTCTCCTTTATCTTCTTAAGTTTGCCCTTCTGTCCGCGGCTGACTTTTTTACCACCATCTGTCTTCAAATTTTGGGAATCTTTTGCTGTTAGATTAGCAGGAATATCTTTTATCTTAGATTCAACCTTTCCATGCTCAACACTTGAATATGCTTCTCCTTGTTTCGGTTCTTTTTTAAGCTTTCTTCTTTCAGCTTTTGATATATATGGTTTATCCCTTACTGCAGGTTTGCTCTGCTCAATATGGTCCTCGTTGCTTAAATCAGTCTGGGAATTCTCCAATCCATAACTTTTATTTGATTTAGCAACAGATCCAAGTCCCAGAGTTCGATCAATTAGTTCCTCGAGCTGAGGGGTGACTGATGCTATGCCATTTCCACCAGTGTCAGATAATTTCTCACTAGCAACAATATTCATTTTACTCGTGTCTTTTGCAGAAAAATCATGCGAAACTACAGTTTGAGCATTAACTTGAGATGAGTCTGCAACAAAGTCTTCTGATAGGGGTTTGGATGAATCTGCAGATACATCACCATTCTTTTCCGAGTCTACAGCAGAATTTTCTTCAGTGACATCCTTCTCAGACTCCGAATCAGATTGTTCTTCAATAGGGCCAGTTTCTGCATAATCATCTATTGCTTCTTCTTCACCTCTTACTCTCCTTTCATTTAAATGTGATCCCAACGAACTCTCATCCAAGCGAAATAGCAGGCCAAAACCCATGATAAGAGGGTGTGGTGGAAGAAAATTTTTCTTCCCACGTATCATGAAACTCCCTACTGTCAGATATTCCCCTGTAGGAGCAGTTTTACTCACCTGATGAGGATAAACCCACCAGGCACTGGTAACAATTTTTGAATCCCATGCTTTGCTATGGCAGACCTACATTCCAAGATTATATGGACGTGTAACAGTTAGCATTCGTGTTGGGGATCGTGGTCCAAGTAACAGCTTTTATGGCATCAAGTTTTGAACAGCTACAACTGCTCCCTAAATGCTAAATAATATCTGCTAAAAATAATTATAAAGTAATAATAAAATAATAAATAAGCTAACATAACATGAATTACTTTTCTGATACTGGCCGCAAAACTGTTCCTTGGAACACATCCTTAACAACTGATTTAGTTCATAAAATGAAGTGAACAAAAAAAGTAAATTTAGATGGAACGTATTCTGGTCACATGTAAAACTTACTGTGAAACATCCTGCTTGGTTTACGGTCAGAGGTGGAACTGGCTGCATAGGTTTGTGATTCTTGATAACTGTGCTGGAAGCTCCATGCAGCTCAGCATGTACATACCTACAACAAACAAATCAACAGAATGAGAGAATAAGAAATCAATCAAACCTCGAAACAGAAAGTTTGCACATTTCAAATAAGTCTATTATCAATTTTATTTTATTAGTGATTACAAATGCTCCGTGCACATTAAATTGCTCTTTTTTGGTTTAGTACATAAATTGGTGCTAAGAATATATGTTTCGTTTATTGCTTAGATATGAATTGGTAAAGATAATATGAATTACCAAGTTGAAGTGTCTGTAATGAAGAAGGTATCATAAATAGGATAGCTATACAGAGCAGCCGACCCTAAAAACGCCATAGTGGGATAACAGATAGAAAGATGGCCGCTATTCTAATATTTTTTATTTATATCAAATAACTATAACTATTACTAGATATATAAATGCTCAAAAGTTGGAAGATTACTCAACATTTAACTAGTGAACTATTCATAAAAATAGTACTTGAACAAAATATACAAGTAGATAGCAACAAAAGTCAAGGAAACCAATTTTAAGCCTGATTGGCAGAAAAATACCCCATCCTCCATATACGACATTTTATAACGATGAGGTTTTTCAAAAAATCTATTCATATCCAATCATTATCCATTTATATTGGATCTAGGTAGTCAATAGCACAGCTATTGCAGCAATAGCGGAGTGACGAAGGGTTCTGGTGCTACGCAAATCCTGGGTTTGGTGTGGATAGAAGTTGTGGTTGCGGACTCGAATCGCGGAGAAATCACGGTGATATGCAGTATCGGAGCCTCACCAGTGAACCCTGTTGAAAATAAACCCCCTCCCCACTTATGACCAGTCAGTTGTATTTATTTTTAGGGGCTTTTTGGCCAATCTCGGCTCTCTCAGACCATAAATAGAGTGCTTCTGTTTGTTGCTTCTCTGCGTAACTGCTCCCTTCTGCTTTTATTTCCGGCAACAGCAACTTTTCCGGAGACTGCTCAAGACCACATTCAAACCCAGTTCGCACTATTGTGTACTCTGTTCTCTAGGTACTCTGTTATCTGCCCTAACTCTAATTGAACTGGTCCAACTAGTTAAAATATACCCAACTGAACTATTCATCTTCCCACACTCAAACCAACTACTACTTGGCTGTTATTTTCCTGTGATTGTGGCCACTAAAGCCACACCTTCAATCTATGATGCCACAGATGGAGAATAGCGGCAAGCAGCCACTATATCCCCTCATAACTATGGTCGAAAGTGTACATAAACATGTGACATCTCCATAGACTTGCCTCATAAAGTCGTAGATAGAGCAAACCGCAATGACAAAATTCAGTAAACATAATACACAGCCAAAGGCAAAATCTCTCCTTAAAATCTCCTAAATTTGGATACAAAATCCAGGCAGCATAATTCAGTCTGTACATATGGCACGGTCAAGGATGCCAAGGTGAGCTAAAAGATTGGGACAGACGTGAGAATTATCTTAAAAAACAAATCCACCCAAAATTGAATACAGAAATGATCATTAACGTTTTTGTCAGAAAATCGAAACTAACACGCAACCTCATAGACACCAAACAAAGAAACACAATATATCCATCAGATAAAGTTCCAAGAACATTAAGTTGTTCTAGAAATGTATACTAGGTTAACATATTCTTCAAATGATTTGGGGACATGTGAAAAAGTTGAAGATTACTCACTGAATTAATATTATTTTCACCATTACTCAATAACTTCTATTCTCTATGTTTAAGTTTTAGCCATAGGAGGTAGGAATCTAGAACAGTATGATACATCAAGAAATACTTACAGATCTCCTTTTGACATATAACGCTTCACTATCATCTCATTTTGCTGTGCATCACGTCCACTGATAACCAAATAATTCTCACTGCTAATGAACCAATTAAATTTCTCAAACCAGTGAACTTTTCGCATATGCGAAATTGTGGCAACAGTTTTTTCCTGGAGAACAATTAGTTGAAAAAATGAGCAAATTATAATTAATGATTAGTAGTCACAAAGCAATCAAGGATTAAAAAAATAGACTAATAGCTTGCAGGTCACACTGTTTTAATTTACATATTCAGTGCTTAAAATCATATCATTAGTTTCTGTTTGGGAGATAAGAGGAAGTTGCGAGGTTAATAAAGAATGAGGCATTTTCCAAATCCAAAGATAACCTGAAATTATCAAATAGAGGCCAAGGACAGTTATATCCCATAATCATAGCATGGGGTAACTTTCATTTAAAACTAGGGAAAATGACACGTTTTTTAAAGGAAAATAACTCCATTAAAGTGGAGAAAAAAGGGACAGAAGCATGGAGCAGAAGTCCCCACAGGAAAATTAAAAGGATAAAACATCACAAATGACAGAGAATCTGTTAACAGCATCTTTCTAATAATCCATATAAATTCAATGGAAACTTATATGCCCTACACAAATGGAAACCCCAGAGTAATCAACTTCTTGTGCTAGTACATATGACAACCATAAATATAACATCGTAATGACCCAATAAACGTCTAAGAAGTTGAAAGCGGGTGAACTCTTCCTCTCCATAACTTGACTTGTTTTTTCCTATAACCACGGACCACACATTTACTTTTTACAAGTTTCTTCTTTCAATCTATTTACATGACAAAGCAATATGTTGATTAATTAGGTTTCGATTGCATTATGAGTAAAGATCTGAAAAAGCAATTTATAACCACCTGACTAAGCTGTAGGCGAGTCTTTTTCTCTGCAGCCTTAAAAGCCTTTTCATGGGCAGTCATAGTCTTTTCTTGTTTGCTCTCCTGTTTTTTCTTCAGTTCATACCACCTCCGAGCATTGGCGTGTGCTGAGAGAGCCAAATCAACTTCAACCTTGGAATACAATATACTATGGTTACTCATGTTATACATCCAAAGAGAACACAATAAAACTACACATATTTAATAAAACAAAAACAACCAGTGACAACGACCGATGATAAATTTAATATACTGATGTAGTGACAAAGACCCACCTATAACAATAGGATCTATAGTATTAGTACTAGAAAGCATGTGTCTCCAGTCAAAAAATTTGATTCCTCATCATGTTATGTTTAGTTACAAGTCACACAATAATGGTAGATAGTTTAAGAAATGCAAACTACGCACATGTCTGCTTAAACAACCTAGATGTCTTGAAGAATTTGTAAGCCAAAAGATCGGTTTGAAAATAGGAATCTTAAAATATTGTAGGTAGCAGTACGGAAGAACAAAAGAAAACTCTAAATGAAAACCCATATTAAACTTTCATGGCAATCTGCAACCTATGTTACACTTTAGCGCACTTAGTTGGAGAGTAATTCGTATTTTAGGAGCTTCCTACTTACGTTGGCACAGCACTTGATTTGGTATAAAAGTAGGCATAAATCTTGTATCTTAATTAAAGGAAGTATCTCTGTTGAGGGATTAGGCAGCTTTGCCCCAGCCATTTTCCCTTTTTCATGGCTGTTTTCTATTTTGTTCTTTTTAAAAGCAGGATTCGCTGTCCTCCCTTCTCTTTGTAACATTTTCTATTCATTCCAATGAATCCAACATATAGTAACAGAAATAAAACCTTATCCACAGGGAGTGTCTTCTCATCATCATCCATTTCGTCGAGATTGTTGCTTAACAGTAAAGTCATGCAATTCCTGTCAAGATGGAGCTTGTCAATGAGACCAGCTACTGGGTTTCCAGCTTTCTTCTCTTCCTTCACCATGCGAGCAAGGTCATCCCAGCTCATACCCTTAGCAAGAGCTACACGAACAGCTAATATAGCAGCATCCACATCATCCAAGTTATATTCTATCAATTCTGCCATTTTGACACAGTGATCAGCTTCTTTCCTCAATGTGTGCACTCGATTTTCCTACATCGAAGAAAAAAGATACATCATTTTGTACAACATGTCTGCACTATCGACTATCAATAATATTAGAATAAAAAAAATGCTTTTTCAACTTCATATGAATACTTGATGTAAGTCTGGTATGTGTGTGTGGTATAAGATGCTAATGACAACCAAGACAATTGGACGTAAGTAAAATTGAAATGGAGATGATATGAGTATGATTTAAAAAAATTCAATATCATCTACGGAATGAATTTTTCCGAAACTTGGAAGCATATGATAGGAACTACAGTTTCTCATCTCTCAAATGGAACAATAAAACTGTATTAATGGTGACAAAACTGAAATTACAAACGTAAATGATAAACTAGGCAATTCGAGAAGCCTAGGGTCTCCCAGAAGCTCTATAGAGGCCTAATCTCTCCCAAAGGAATAACTTCCCAAATTCATACTTGCTTCCTGATTCTAACCCCCCAAGTCCTATTTATAACCTCCACTAACCCCCCCCCCCCCCACTTTTCCCTCCACTAACTCCCCTCCTAAACATTCACCTCGTCCTCAAGGTGAAGATACCAAAAGCCAACAGTTAATAGTCTTCCACCACCAGGGCCCATAGCTTGAAGCAAGATGTCCCAATAATGCAAGTGGAGTGTCCAGGTTCACCCGGATCCCACGACTTGAGAAGTGCTTCCAACAATTGCATTCTGGAAAACTCCGACCCTCTAATCAAGTGCTCAACACAAATCTCCATCAGTGCCTTCGGTGATTGAGCCAAGTCTGTCTTGCCAATTTCCAGATCAATATTGCTCTTCCGAGCCTCTTTATCAACTCCTCTATCAGCTTGCAGCAGATCTTTAAAAGCTTCTTCTACATTGATTTTCCTTGTTGTCCTGCCCATAACAAATTCCAGTAGCATTGCTCCAATGCCTTGATTCCAATTCAGAATTTCACCAGCACTGAGAATTAGCTTTTTATTTTCTATTTCATTTGCTATTTTCAACCACCTCTCCTCAGTATTAAATTGAACAGACCGGAATATAGGATTCTTAAGCACCCTAGAGCTCGTAGAAACACCCCCATAGTTATCAACAAAGTCTGTAATTTGCTGGAAGGTGAACACTACCTGTTGATACCATTTATAATATTGTTGTGTTTGATTTCCTTGGTATTCCATTGCACTAAAGCTTTGCTTGCTCTCATCTCTTTTATTGCCACCTGGATCCCACCCATATTTTTTAAGGCCACCTAATTCCCATTGATGGACAAGTGGATGTATTTCCAAGATTGAAATATTTGTTAATTCCCCAAAACCATTGCTATAGCTTCTACCAACTCCCACTAGCAACTTTATTTGTTTCCCATTTCCTTTGAGCATCAGTTGCAAACCATTGCTATAGCTCCTATTATTTTCATCTTGAACAACCAAAAAGAATCTTGCAAGAGAGAGTTCTTCCAACCTTTTATTGACAAGGATTGGAGATAGAAGTGAATCTTCACATAGGGAAGTTACCAAGCAGTTGAATATTCTGATGTGGTGCTCTGCAGTGGGGAAAATCACGTGTAATGCTTGCAGAAATAAAAAGCCACTATTTTTTGCACCTCCTTGTTTTCTGGAAACACCCTCTCCTCATTAATAAATTGTGTGGGTTTAATATCTATTGTTTGGGCCTGATCTCTTGAATTAAAAACGTGGCCCATTTTCTGGAGAGTCCAATCAGACCCAGTGAGCTCCATTTCCCTCTCCGTAGTCATATTTTGGGTTGGCATCATTAGATAGAATTGGGCCTGGCCCAACGAAATAACAAATTGATCCACATTCCCCGTGAAGCATTCAGCGCTAACCTTCTTCATTTTCCTCTCCTCCCTATCGCACGCTGCATCTTCGAGAAAGAATCCCAAATCCCGAGCCAGTCATCCATCGTCCACAGTCACGTCGTCATTTTCCTCCTCCAGCGACGGCTCCGTCTTCTTTCTCCTCCGGTGGTCGACCCCAGTCATCGTCGTCCGGCGACCGCCCCGTGTCATCGTCGTCACAGAACGTCTCCACATTCTCATCGCTCCTCCTCGACCTTTCTTCTTTATTCTTCCTGTCGCACAAATCTGTCACGCAAGAGAGAGATTTTTCTCCCAATGCTTTCAACGGCGACGCCTCAGCCACGACGGTGTCATCGTTGGGCGTCTCCGACGGTGATTTCTCTGGCGTCGGTTCTTCTTGCGAATTCCCTTCCCTCTGTGCGTCTATCGTCGCTGGCTTCCACGGTGGTTCTAGGTCACCACTGATCTCACTTCTTCTTTCCCTGATCATAACGACCGCAATCGCACCTTCCCGTGTTCCAGTAGTTTCTGGTTCTGGATCTTCAATGTTACCTCCGCAATGACATTCCTTCGCTTCCTCTGATTTTGCGACGACACTCACAGGTTCGTCTTCATTCTTCTTCTGGTTCTGGTTGTTAACAATCTCATCTATTTTCTGGAACTTCAATTCTTCTTCGAGATTTACATTCCATCCCTCTTCGTTCCAAGTGTCGCTTGATTTTGTCAAGCTCCTCCTTTCATTCTGATTTGCTGTGCGGTGCTTTTTTTTCCAGAAACCTTTCCACGACAGCAATTGTCATTTCGTTGAGCACTCAGGATCGAGTGCTTTGATACCAATTGATAGGAACTACAGTTTCTCATCTCTCAAATGGAACAATAAAACTGTATTAATGGTGACAAAACTGAAATTACAAACGTAAATGATAAACTAGGCAATTCGAGAAGCCTAGGGTCTCCCAGAAGGCTCTATAGAGGCTTAATCTCTCCCAAAGGAATAACTTCCCAAATTCATACTTGCTTCCTGATTCTAACCCCCCAAGTCCTATTTATAACCTCCACTAACCCCCCCCCCCCCCCACTTTCCCTCCACTTTGCCACATAAGCAAGTGGTTACAACCAACTCCCATTTCCCTCCCTTACACTTTATTTATTTATTTAAATCCTATCAGCATACCTCATACCCACCCCCGGTTCTGGCTGCCCATCAGATTACAACCATGGCATGAGCCTCTCATATGTTAAGACAATAAATTATGCTACTATATGTGCCTTGTGATACTATATTCATTGTACATTATTGTTATAAAGAGATGCCTACTCACAACTTGAATGTATCTACATAAGATGGAGCACTTTAATCAATCTAAAACTAAAACAGAATAAGAAATTTACTTTTTCATCCTCTAAGAAAGAAAATTATACTCTCAATAAGCATAATCCAAACCTATATATAGAGCAGAATTAACACTTTGTTTTGAAAATGAAAGTGAGAGGAAAGAAAGTGAATAAAAAGATTGTATGAGGAATGAAAGATAGTAGAAAATGAGAGGATTGTTTTGGTTGTTTGGTATATATGGTTTGAAAGTGACTGAATAAATGTTGCTTTAGGTTTTTTATGCCTTCTTAATCATCACCTGTAATGACAATATCATCTACATACACCACAAGATAAATTAGTTTGTTCAAAGATGAACATCTAAAGAATACAGATTGATCCGCCTCACAATGAGTCATGCCAAAACTGCTAAATAACCTGGCTAAATTTTCCAAACCAAGCTCGAGGTGATTGTTTTAGACCATACAAACAAGGCCAGACTCCCCCTGAGCAACAAACCCAGGTGGTTGCTCCATATAGACCTCCTCTGCCAAGTCTCCATGCAAAAAGGCATTTTTAATATCCAACTGATACAAAGGCCAATGTCTCATAGCTGCCATAGACAAAAAGAGCCGATCAGATGCCATTTTTGCAACCGGAGAGAATGTATCACTATAGTCCAGACCATAAATTTGAGTTCACCCTTTTGCTACCAACCGGGCTTTCAAACGATCTACCTGACCATCAGGACCCACTTTAATAGCAAAGACCCACCGACAACCTACTTTAGATTTCCCGGCAGGAAGTGGGACAAGATTCCATGTTTCACTAGACTCCAAAGCAGCCATCTCATCAATCATTGCCTGTCTCCATCCTGGATGGGATAATGCTTCCTTGACAATCTTAGGAATAGAGATGGAGGATATAGCAGAAGCAAAGGCATAATGGGTAGGAGACAAACGATGATAGCTCAAAAAGTTATAAATAGGATAAGGATTAGAAGTAGACCGTGTACCTTTACGAAGAGCAATAGGTAAGTCAATGGAGGGATCAGGTGGGACTGTAGTAGGAGAAGAGGTTGGAACAGGAGCTGAATCAACAAGAGTTGAATCACCAGAATCAATAGGAGCTGTCTCAGGGGATTCAGTATGCCTACGCTCATATGTAATACCTGAGTAGAGATTGGTGTTTTGTGACTTTGGAGAACTGTGAGTAGAGATTGATGTTTCAAATAGAGGAACAGGTAGTACCTGAGTAGGAGTAACATCTATTGCTGACTCGGAGGTAACTGGTGATGCAAAGAAGGGTTTATCCTCGAAGAAGGTAACATCTGCAGAAACATAAAAACGATGTGTAGATGGAGAATAACAACGATACCCCTTTTGGACTCTGGAATATCCAAGAAAGACACACTTAACAGCTCGACCAGATAATTTATCACGACTAGGTGAAAGGTCGTGAACAAAACAAGTGGAACCGAAAACTCGAGGAGGAACAACATACAAGGGCTTCTTGGGGAATAATAGAAATTGAGGAATCTCATTACCCAATACTGAGGATGGCATGCGATTTATCAAATAACAGGCAGTGAGAATAGCATCACCCCAAAATTTTAAAGGTGCGTGAGCATTGATCAATAAGGTACGAGCTGTATCAACTAGGTGACGATGCTTCCGTTCAGCAACACCATTTTGTTGCGGTGTGTGCGGACAACTAGACTGATGGATGATGCCATGAGATGCCATGAAGGAGTTGAACTGTGCTGAGAAGTATTCTTTGGCATTGTCACTTCGCAAAATTCGAATTGTTTTCCCAAATTGGGTCTTTATCTCTGAGCAAAAAGTCTGAAAGGCACCAAATAATTCTGAACGATCCTTCAACAAGGTGATCCATGTGCATCTCGAGAAATCATCAATGAAGGTGACATAATACCTGTATCCTAAAGCAGAAGGCACACGACTTGGACCCCAAACATCAGAATGAACAATATCAAATGGAGACTTGGATCTTTCATTGGTACTACTAGGATAAGTTACTCTAACATGTTTGCCAAGCTGACACGACTCACAATCTAAGGACTTTAACTGTGAAAGATGAGGAACCAGCACCTTTAATTTATCTAGACTTGGATGACCCAAGCGATTATGAATGACTTCTGGTGATGTAGAAGTAGTGCATATAGTGAATGGAGATCCTGCTCTAATTGAAGGTAATATAGACCCTGTGATTCAGTTCCCGTTCCAATTATCTTTCTCGTACTTCAGTCTTGTATAAAGAAAGAGTCATCATCAAATGTTATGGAACACTTGAGAGAGCGGCAAAGTTGTTTAACTGACATCAAGTTAAAAGGGCAGCCAGGTACAAATAAGACTGAATTCAAAGGCAAAGTCGGAAGAGGTGAAGCTTGACCAATACCGGTAACTTGTGCCTTAGAACCATTAGCAAGGGTAATGTGGTGAGGTGTTTTAGAAGGGGTCAAATTAGAGACAAGAGAGGAATTACCAACTATTGGTCAGAAGCACCAGAATCTAAAATCCAAGATCCCACAAATTGAGATGCACAAACAGTAGACTTATTGAAACAAGCAAAAGTGGTTGAAGAGAAAACATGTTGGAGCAGAGTGACCAGACAAAAAAATCAACTGCAGGATCCCGAGAAATTATAATTTCGGTCCAAACACCCACAAAACAAACACTTTCTGCTGATGGAAAAACCAGCAAACAGTAACAATAGTAAAGAGGCAGTACACAGAGTTGTACACTTGACAAACACACCAAAAAATTAGAGAGGAACCAAAGAAAACCTTTAAATACCCCTCAAACGTGGGACCCACAAGTTGATAGTGGCCCAAAAGAACCAGAGGAGAGAGGCGAGACGGACAGGACCAGAACCACCGTGAACGGCTTCGTGGAAGGCAGCGCGTGGCTCACACGCGCCGGAAACTGAAGGACGCTCTGGCGGCGCGTGGGATTGCATCGGTAGTCCGATGATGATGAAACTTGGACCTCTGTGTAGATCTGGAAATTCCGATCCTATTGATGGTGGTTTCGCAGAAAATGTTCGCCGGAAAAATTTCCCGGTGGCGGCAGACGGTGGCGGGTCTGCCGGAAACTGAAAATACACACCGGAAAATTGAAAAACAGCTGCTGTTTTGGTACAAAACAAACTGAAAGGTTGTGACTAGGGTTAGCCTTGACGACGGCTAAACTCAAAGACGAAATAGGATTTCGAACCTTGCTCTAGATACCATATTGAATAGAATGAGTTCATTGTATTGTAATGAGAAGGTACAAAAATATATATACAAGAGGGAAACTCTCTAAATAAGGAAACTATCAAAAGAAAATAACTAGAGAATAAACTTAATTATGATTATAATCAACACACTTGAATCAAACAAACCATTAAGGAAACACACAAACAGAGAGAGTAAGAGAGAGAGAGAGACTAAGTGTTTTGGCTGAGAAACTGAGCTCTTGTGAACCTAAACTTCTCACATCTAGGTGTTTTATGGTCAATCAGGGATTCAACACCAAATGTGTCAAGAGTCTTGTTCAAACAAGAACAGTATGTATGTTGTTTGACCAATCTGCCTGCCAACTTTGGGCCTAAATTATTTTAACTTATATCGGAACTTGATTAAATAATGAGCACATACATGTCTAGCCATAACCTAGCAATAATGCATATTCAGACGGAAAGATTTCATTGATTTATACTATTATCCAACTACCAAAACCATATCCTGGTACAAGTGACTTTGAATATAAAAGAAGTGAAAACTTTTAGTTTGCTTGAGATAATTCATAAACATTCAACAAATTTTGAGTGTACAAAACTCCAAATCATCATAAATGTAAACTTTCTCCCTTTTTCAAATTAATGCCAAATTCAAATAAGCTTTCTAATGCTTCATTGCAACAAGCCAAAACCATACACATATGAAGGTCGCAAATTAAACCATTATTGCGAGTTGCAACCTTAGACGATTATATACAGATACGAGTAAGCAATTCGGTGAAGTCACATGCAATGTTTATTATATTATATCTCTAACATGATTGTTAAGAGTCCCACATCAGATATGATATGGCCTGAAAATGAGTTTATAAGTGGGAGGCATCCCTCACTCTACAAGTCAGTTTGTAGGATTGAGTTAGGCCCAACCCAAATTCTAAGATGGTATCAAAGCCAATCCAAGATCCGCTAGACCACCCGTTATCGGGCCACTCGGGCCATGCTCCAGTTCTCTAGTCCTGGGCATGGGAGGGGTGTGTTAAGAGTCCCACATCAGATATGATATGGCCTGAAAAAGAGTTTATAAGTGGGAGGCATCCCTCAGTCTACAAGTCGGTTTTGTAGGGTTGAGTTAGACCCAACCCAAATTCTAAGAATGACCACTCATGCAAGAGCCTTTTGGACTTGAAGGATGGGCAAAGCATATAAGGCACACCTTGAGTTGAAATATAACTTCTTATTACAAGAATAGGGATGCCAAGAATTGAAGTCTCAACCACTTAATTGGTCATTAAGGCTTCGATATCATGCATGAACGTGTCTAAATTCCAAAAGATCAAATTATTAGGTAAAAAGACTCTTCATCAGATTATACTGTCAAAATATCAGTTTGTGTAAGATTATGTACTTATAAGCTGTAGGTTATGATTTAATTAGTTCAGCTGACCCTGTCGGCTTAGTTAGGTCAGATAGAAAATTGGAGCTATGTAGTATTGCTATCCAAAGTTTCCAAACTGAATCTTAACTCAGATTAGTTAGAGTTATAGTTAACTTACCTTGGAACATTCTGGAATTAGAATTTAGAAATTAAACCTAATCAGCAACTAGCCTAACTAAACCTATCAGTTTATCTGAAATAGCAGAATGAAATTACAATAACAGAGCTCAAATACTGCACAATTTAACAACAATCATCAACTCCTGTCACTACCAGTGGATATCCAGTGAATTCCACTGCACAGATCTCATAGTTCGCCAAGTTCTTCAACTACTGATTCTTCATCTAGCTCTTCCTCATTTCAGAATTCCACCAGTTTTGCATTTGTTCCATCAACTTCACAAGCTCAGACGCTTTTACCTTTGTTTAATCTGCTCAACCCTTGCAACCTCACCACAAATTCTGTCTACACCATCAGCTCCAAGGTAAAATAATCCAATGCAAACCCGGGCCAAATCTAATATGGTTAAACCTAGTCTTCACCCTACCTTGCTTCTAACACACTGATCCTACACCAGCTAAGCAAGCTTTGGCCTGAACTTAATGGCAGGCAGCAATGCAACCTGAAGATGATGCTCTTACGGAAAAAGAATATTGATCCTCGGTTCCTATATTTCCAAATCTCCAGCAATAGGCTATAAGCTGGTCTTTTGTAATAAGGAGAATCTGGTGGCACAATTAATAATTATAAAGTTAGTTTAGTCGCAAAAGGTTCCACCAGCAACCAACCTAATATCATGGTAATCTAAGAAGCAAACCAAGCTAATAGGTCCACCGCAGTCTTACCAATACTACTGCCTAAGCATTGTGCATTCAGACATTACTCAGAGAACTTGAAGTACCATCCATAAGACCTATCATATTTGACAACATAAGCACTGCCTCTTTATACCATAGCCCAATTCTTCAGTCACACAAAGCATATGGAATTTGACCTATCTGTTTGTGAGAAAGTTCTTGCTAAAAGCTTAATTATCACTCATCTCCCAAGTCCCAACTGAAGATCGGATTTTTGATGCATTGACAAACCCCGTATCTAAGTTTCGCTTCACTACACTATGTGACAAACGCAGAATGTTTGACGAATGTCAGTTAGTTCAACCACCCGGAGTTTGACGGGGGTATCAGAATATGTATTTGTATCATATTATTTTTTTGTTTGCTGTGGGCTAGAGTTTTAATTAGTCCATCTGGCTTTGTCAGCCTAGTTAGGTGCCAGTTCAGCCTAATGAATCAGTTAGAAGATTCAGAGTTAGTACAGTTGATTAACTGATCTTTGAAGGTTCTGGAACTAGAATACTCTACAACAAATTAAGTTACCCAGCCTATATAACTATCAGAGTAACTAAAATAGTAAAATAAAATTAGAATTCCAGAGGTTGAATCTCTCGAGTTTTCTCATTTTCCTTTTTACTTCTTCCAATAAATCTACTCTTAATTTATATTACATCTCTAGGAATGATAATAAAGAAGATAACAAAAAAACAAGTACAAGGCAGTATGAGATCTTTAGCCTGAAATATTGTGTGCAGCATGATTCAGTTGATTTTATAATCATACAGTGTAATAGTTTGGCATGAGCACCAACCTGATCCTGGCGTATCTTACTAAGTTTATGATGAGCTGAGTTTTCTTTGGTTTTCTGCTGTTGCTCAGCCCTTTGACTTTCAATTTTGCTGTAGAACTCATCCAAGGCTGCATCAAATGTCTCAAACTTTGTATGGTCCCTTGACTTAAACTGGTTAAGTAAGATGGGGCAGAACTCATCATAGATCTGCATCAAATGATACATGTAAACACTCAGTACCATAAAACCATCTGAGTAAGCAAATTATGTTTCTTATTCTCTACATATTCATGATGCAACTTAAATAAAAGAGAAGTAGAAGATAACCTGGCTAACACTTTTTGGTTGAGATACGGAAGAATCCATCCCCAAATTTTTGTTCTGCATCAAAATGTATCCTTCTGGAACAATTTCACCTGAAATGATATCCTGCATCCAATCTTCAAACTTTGCAACAGCTTGGACCAAGGCCTGAACAGTGGCATCATCCCACGTTTTATCTTTGGGTATTTTCTCATTGGGGATTAAACCAGCATCCGATATCATATGTTCAGAAAGTGCAGGTCCATAACCAAGTGCCTCTCCAAGGACAACTTTTAATGTAGCATATGACTTCCCACCTTTGTGGGCTCCCCGCTTCTGCTTTTCTACAGTAGAAACATCAGTTCCATTTGCAATGACCTTAGCCTCATCATCGCCGTCTTCCTTTGAAGACATTAGGGCTTTCTGCAACTTTGTAGTAGTAGTTCGTTCAAAAATTCGACAACTTTCTATAGGGTAACGATGGCGTGACATGATTGCAAGCCCCTTATCATCATCCCTGTTAGTGGTAAATTGCTATAACTCCACTTATAATTAAATAGATATGTTTATCTAATATGAACAGATAAATTAAATTACATAGTCTGATGACACTAATCTGGCCCCCAGAATATAGGTTAACAAGTACAAGTAAATGAGAAATGCTAGGAACACACCTTTCAACTTTATTGGTTGGGATCCATATGGGTCCTACCAAAATTTCATTACATGATTTAGTGGAATCCATTTGAATTCCAACCAATAAACAAGAGTATGTTGGGAAGACTGAAGAGTGTTAAATAGTATGCTGCTAGCATTCCTCATAAGTATATACATTTTGGAAGTGAAGCAGAACAATTTAATTAGTCTCCTCAAAGAAAAGCAAGGTCCGGCATTACATTCAGGATAATATGCCAAGCCAATTAACTCGTTTGAACATGACAGAAAAAACTTCTATACTAAAAGTGTGTCACTGCCACAGATGAAATAAATATAACAGTTTGCAGATCCTTAATGAGTATACTAACAAATCTTTCCTGAAAAAAATAAAAACTAAAAATCCTATCACTGTAAAGCTAGAAAAAAGATGAGCAAAATTTCAGTTGTGTTTGCATTTTACACAACAAACATAGAGAGAGAGAGAGAGAGAGAGAGAGAGAGAGAGAGAGAGAGAACACACTGAAATTAGAGAGCACAATAGTAAACAGTAGTAACCTGTGTGATCGAAGTAGAGTCATGACAGTAAAATTAGAATCCGTAAGAAGGATGTTGCCTTGTGCATATAGCTCTAATATAACATAGTTTGCATTCTCCCCCAATCCAAATTGAAAGAGAACAATCTGTCACAATATTTAAATAAATGAATAGAGAGAATCATCTACAACTTTTCTATAGTTTAGAAGAAGAAAAAATGCAAAGAGAACAATAACAAGTAAAATGAAAGATGGTAAGTTGAAGGCTATACCCGATCATACCCAAGTTGGCGCACATCCTCAAGCCTTCTAGTCCTAATATGCTTCCTCAATTTGAGAGTAAAACCCGAAGGAGTGTTGCTTTTATCACTGTAAACAACAAAAATAATCTTATTGTATTCAATTTCTATCAAATTCACAAAACTTGGATGTAGTCTTTTCAAAAAAAAAAGAGATTATGATTACCGCATATACACCGTAGTGTGCAATCTGACACCACTTTCCATGAGCAGCAAAACCTTCTCACTCTCACCGGATTCAGAGATTCCACTACTGTTCATAAGCTTGAAAACGTACGTCTGGAAAAAGCAAAAATAAACAAATTGCTTTTGCGTTTGCGATTGTGATTGCAAAACGGAGAAATTGAAAGGGAAAAGCTAGGTTACCTTGGGAGTGAGATCATAAACATTAGAGCACCGCATTCCGATTAACCGCCGCATGCATTTCACTTCGGCGGCCACATCGGCCGTGTTCATGCGCACCTTCACCATCTCTCTACTGATACTGTGAACTTTCTAGGGTTTGGTGGAGTACGTAAAATGAGAATGAGTAGGGAAGAAGACAATTGGTTCACGTTACTGTTATTAGATTTTAATTTATATGTTGGAATTGGAAAGCTTGAGAACCAACTAGTTTTGTTTTGCTGTGAAAGCTTAGCACCTTCTTTGGAGTGGATGATCGATCAATCGAGAGTGTCAAAAAAGGGTGAAAAGAAAGAATGAAATGAGTTGTTTGTTTGTACTTTGTAGGGTGAATTGAATTGATGCTTGAAAATGGTTCCAAATTCTAACAACTATCAATCTCTAGTTAATTAAGTAAAAGTCTAAAGTGTTTCTCATCCTTAAAATTAAAATAAAATTGAGATTTTGACGACACCTTTGATTGGAAGTAATGAAAAAAAAAATATTAATACCTCAAAATTCAATTTATAATTATTTTGTTTCCTTTTTTTATTGAAAGAACAATGATTAGTCGTTGTTAGAATTTTGAGTAAATTTCATGTATTGGTCTACCGTATGCTACATGAGACTCTTTCCTATCCTAGCAATCGCCTCGAAACTGTTGTATTGAGGTGAGTTTTACATTAATAGCACGACATATTCATTGGATTGAATATTATTTCATCAATATCTTATCATGCTAATAGTTATTCTAGATCATGCCTAACAAAATTATTTTCTCTCCTTCTCCTTTCCCCCTCTTGCAGCAAATTTTTTTTACCCTTAATAATATACTAGTATGGAATAATTTTGTAACTTCATTTGGAATAATTTTTTTGTAATTTAATTTGGAATAATTTTGTTGTCAATAAGGTCTCGATCATCGGATACATTCAATACACGATACGATCATGGGCACCTACCGCCAGCAATACTAAGAAGAAGACTTAGGAAGTCACTAATCCGAGATCCAACGGTTAAGATCGACGTAATTACTAAGAAGAAGACATAGGACGTCACTAATCAGAGATCCAAAGGTCAGGATTGACTTAATTACAATAATTAGGTCTTGGGACGTCACAAATATGAGATCCAACGGTTAAGATCGACTTAATTACTAAGAAGAAGACTTAAGACGTCACTAATCTAAGATCCAACGGTTAAGATCGACCTAATTACTAAGAAGAAGACTTAGGACGTCACTAATCAGAGATCCAAAGGTCATGATTGACTTAATTACTATAATTAGCTCTTAGGAAGTCACTAATCCGAGATCCAACGGTTAAGATCGACCTAATTACTAAGAAGAAGACTTGGGACGTCACTAATCTGAGATCCAACGGTTAAGATCGATCGAATTACTAAGAAGAAGACTTAGGACGTCACTAATTCGAGATCCAACGGTTAAGATCGACTTAATTACTAAGAAGAAGACTTAGGACGTCACTAATCATGATTGACTTAATTACTATAATTAGGTCTTGAGACGTTACAAATCTGAGATCCAACGGTTAGTGGCGGACCTACCTTGTATTTAGGGGGTTCCGTTGAACCCCCTGGAAAAAATTGCACTTACCACCCTATATAAACAGCCCAAATCTCCTGAAAATTTAATTTTGAACCCCCTGAAAATTTTAAATTGTACTTGCTCCGTAATTAGTACAATTTAAAAATTTTCAGGGGGTTAAAAAATTTAGTGGCGGACCTACCTTCGTCACTCATTTGACACTGGCCTTAAAAAATTTGACACCCTTGACCCCGGGGTCCTTGCTCCGCCACTGCCAACGGTTAAGATCGACCTAATTACGGCAGAACTTGCTAAAAGGATTTTTTTTTATAAGCTGCTAAAAGGATTTGTTAAACAAATCCTACAAAAAGGGAAAATGTCGAGAGTGGGGTAAGTGGAAGTTACCACTACCCAAAGGCAAGCTAAAAAATCTCAACTACTTTCCCACGTCTCTTTTTTAATTATCAAAGCGTTAAATTTTTGGAAGTGGAGCAAAGAGTGCATCAATTTCGTTGAACACTACCCAAAGGCAAGCTACTTTCCGTTGAACACTACCCAAAGGCAAGCTATCGCATTTAGTTTTGGAAGTGGAGCAAAGAGTGCATCAATTTTTGGTAACTGCTAAGAAAACTTCACGTGTGGGAAATCAAATAGCGTCTTCGTCAATGTTATACCCTAATTTCGTCCGCTTCCTTTGTTTACTTTTTTTGCTACTCGTTTAATTTGTTCGTCTAATTTGCCATTAGTCCTTTTGGTTTAATTGGGACCGCACCTCTTATTTGGGCCTAAGTCTAGTAATCTATTTAGTTGGGCCTATACTTGCGTAATGGGGCATGCTTATGCAACTTGCATTTGTATTTAGATGATTGAGATTGTTTAGCCTTTTTGCTTAAGTTGGCCCAATTCATTCCTTTCACTTTTCTCTAATTGAAAAAAAAAACCATAAAAGGTTGCTGCCCATTTATATTACAAAGCTGTCCAAAAAAAAAAGTACAAAAACCAATAATCCAAAAAAAACAAATTAGGGAAAATAAAAATAATACAAAAATGCAAAAAAATCAAAAATGTAAAATCAAAGGGAGAGGGGCGCAGCATGCTAGCTGTTTGCCCTAGGGCTATCCTTTTGATCCTTTTCCTCCCCCTTGTCCTTCCCTTGGCTGTCCTTGGCACCCTAAATTTGCCCCAGTTGTTGTCCTTTTGATTCCTCCCCAATAGCTGTCCTTTTGCTGACCAAAATGGAGCTGTCCTTTGAGCCCTTGACTGTCCTTTTCCCCCCTCACCACAGCACCCTAAATTTGCCCTAATTGCTGTCCTCAGCATCACACCAATCTGCCTATAAATATCAAACAGTAGCACACAATTAGGGCAGAGACAATCAACGAAATTGACAGAAAATAGACACAAAAATACCCCACGGAGACAGAAAATAGTCACTGAGATACAGAAAAATTCGCACACAGAGACACACAGCAGTAATGACATAGAAATTCAGAAATCACCAAAATATTAGTGTAGAACCCTAATCAGCCTACAGACACAGAATAGTAAGCAGTAGCAGCAAGCAACCTATGAGACTATTTCTGAAGCTGGAATAAAGAATAGAAGCAGAAGCAGTAGCAGAGAAGCAGCATTCACAGCAAGTAGTAAGCAAAAGAAGTTTGTTCTGAAAGCTGAAGTAAAGGTCGATTCCATTCTTTGCTTTGCTCATTATTCTGTTTTCAAAATATATGTATTTAAACTATAGGAGCCTCATGGAAATAGGGTAGTTTTTTTTCATGTGATTTGATAAAGCAGAAACATATGAGCAATTAGGTTTATGCTTAGGGTTTATAAAAATCACAAACAGAATGGGGTAAAAATGAGAACGAATTAGAGTTTAAAAAAAATAATAAATAGGATGCAGTAAAAAAAAGGGGAAGTTTTACCTCCGGCCACCGTTCACGGTGGCCACCGCCGTAGCCTCGTCGTGAGCCACCGTCAGTCACCAACACTATACGCCGCCGCGAACCACAAAGCGAACCAACCCCTCCACGACGCCGTAGCCAACTCACTCCTCCCTCACAACCACCACATCACTGTCACCCAACCATCACCGTGACCTACCACGAACCCAACCGCACCATTACACCCAACCGTCAACACCGAACCACCATCGTACCCCCACCCCTCACCACCGCGAACCCCTCTCAGTCACCGTAAACCACCGCAACCCCTCAACCACCAAACGATGGCCACCCTTCCACCCCCACGAACCACCGGACCTCACTCTCCCTTCGCAACTACCACCTAACGCCGACGGAACGGTACCACCACCGCCGAAACAACGCGTCACCATACAACACCAACCCACCACCCCGTGGCTCAAGGAGATGAGCAGAGAGGAGAGAGCACCACAGTTTTGGTGAGAAAGGCACCGATCGGTGAAGAGGAGAGAAAAAAAAAGGCGAGCTTAGGTTAGAGAGGGAGGAGAGGCGATTCGGCTGGGAGGCGAAGGGAGCAGAGGTTAGGGAGAGAGGAGAACTGAGACTTGGATCGGTGAGAGAGAGGTGTTTAAGTTTGAGAAGCTGAGCTTTGGTGAGGAGAGAGGCGCGGCGCCGTGGAGGAGAAGGAGGAAGATTAGGGTTAGAGAAAGTCCGAGGTGCCGCGGCGCAGTGAGAGAGGAGAGATTAGGTTTTGAAAAATTAGGGTTTTGGTTTCAATTAAGCTTTTATAGTGGTTTATATTTACTTCGCGCACCCCCTCTGTTGCTGCGTGAAACCTCCCCAGAAGCCCAGGTTTCATGGGCCGTTGAACCCAGTATAGAAACTAGGCCTTTTAATATTTACACCCCAGTTTTTGTTTTATACAACCCTTTTCTGCTAATCACACCCCATTTTACTACTGCACCCCCTGTTTCTTTTTTTTTAAAAAAATAATAATTTTCTTTTCCCTAGGTAAACATTTTCATTCACAAATCTATTTTTTCCAAATAGTAAATAAATGTTTTCCTAAACATAAAAATGGCTTGTTACCAATGGTCACTCTGAGCTTAGTTTGTTTGACCGTTAATAACAGTTTTAGTTTTCAAACGAGCTATGAGTGACGACCACTCTGGGTTTTACTTGTTTGGTCGTCATGAATACCTCTTCCAATTTCAAAAAATAAATAAACTAAAAAACACCAACACACAAACATTTTCTACTAAGAACTACGTAGCTTTGATTTCTCCATCGCACCTGGAGATACGTAGGAGCAGGGGCCCACTTCTGTCAAGCGCAAAAAAACTAAAATTTTTATTAAGTCTTCCTCTTCAATTGTGCAAATAATAAAAAGGTAAATTAAGGTTTTTTTTTTTCTAAATTAACTTTCTCTCTACACATTAAATTAAATGGTAACCTTTCTTTTGAAAGGATGTCGTGGGGTGCTAATACCTTCCCCGCGCATAATCGACCCCCGAACCCAAAAATAAAGGTTTTTTTCAATGTTTTCCTATTTAATAAATATTGATGGCGGCTTCATTGCAAAATGACGAAGAATCCCCTCCTTCGGATTTTCCGGTCGCTACAGCTGGCGACTTCACTGGGGACAATTTTAGAGGGTCAAGCCTAATTTAATTAAATGTGTAGATTATTGTTAATTTAATACTTTTTTACCTTAGCGTTCATATTTGCCGGTCTATTTTTTTATTTTTATTTATTTGTTTATTTATTTATGGCCTTATTGAACCTTAGGGTAGAAGACTTTTGTACTATTATCTGTATTTCTTTTGCAGCTTGTGTGGTCTAGGTATTATGCCCGTATCACACACGTCACTTACACATGTTTATTCACACACTTCTGAGTGGGGCCTTATACCCGGGTCTGAAAATTAACCTAGGACGAGTGGAGATTATTAGTGACAGTCATTCTGGATTTTATCTGTCTGACTCTCATGAAAGTCTCAACCAGAGTATGCCCTTTCATGGTTTCCCACACCAGGTAGCTCGCTATCGTTGTGGATCATATCATGAAGGGGATTTTAGCTCTGGAAACCTTGGTGAGGAAGTGAATAGAGCCACCTGAGAGATCGATCACGTAAATGACCCTAGACCGTGACCTATATATAAGACCTAGCCTGTTTAGGACACAAGGGCATTTCACCTACCCGCTGCATCATTACAGATAATTTTTTTTTCTTTCTCAAAAAAATCAATCATCAAAACCATTTATTACTATTATTTTTTTCCTTTTGCGTATATAGGATGTGACACATAGTTAACACCTTCTCAAAGATGAATCACCAAGTTTTTCCTTATTTTTTTAACACGCGTGACATCATTCTTTCATCCATCATATAGCATCATTATTTCACAAAATATAAAAAAAAAAATCCTCACATGCATGTTATTCATCTCATTTAGGTTTGCCGAGAATTGTAAGAGGCTCAAAAATTGTGTCATAAGCAAGGCAATATGGGATCAAACGGTGAAGCAGTTCAAACCCTGAACTACCCTACAGTGAAACAGCCCAATGTGACTAGCTTAAGAGAATGTGCGGGTTGGTTTAAGCCCATCGAGCGCAGGTCTTTCGATAGAACTTATGGGAAGATTATTATGTTATTACGGTTGGAAGTGCAGACAAATGCCGTTGTTGCTCTGAGCCAATTCTATGACTCTCCCTTGAGATGCTTTACCTTCAAAAATTTCCAAATGGCACCTACTCTAGAAGAGTATACGCAGATCCTTGGTTTTCCTCAGCGAGACGTTAGGCCCTACCAGTATCAGAGGCATTACTACACAGATGAGAAACTTGCCTCAATGCTACAAATCAGCAAGGAAAGTTTGAAGCTCCAAAAGAAAAACCGAAATTGCATTGTAGGGTTCCCGCAAGAGTACCTGGAAAGTCAAATGAAATCCTTTGCCAACGCTAGAAATTGGGGTCCTTTCAAGCAATTGTTAGCTTTGACCATATTTGGGATTTTGCTATTCCCGCGCCTTGAAAGATATGTGGACACAACCGCCATTGGTGTGTTCCTATCATTCAACGATGAAGAAAACCCAACCAACCCAATTCCAGCCATTCTTGCAGACACTTACTGTACCTTCACTCATTATAGTGAGCTAAAGGGAAAGAGGATATCTTGCTGCCTACAAGCCTTGTATGTTTGGCTTCTCACCCATACCTTCGTCAACAAAGTTAAGGTAGAAGGCCCAATTGAAGACGCTAGAGGGTGTGATGTGGAGTCAATGAACACTAGTGAATGGTTGCAAGTGCTAAGAGGCCTTCATGAATACAAGGTTCGATGGCACCCATCATGGTGGAAAGATAGGCCTGAAGTGGTTTTTCAATGTGGAAGCTTCCAAAATGTCCCACTCATGGGAACAAGAGGATGCATAAATTACAACCCCTCTCTAACTCTAAGACAGCTGGGGTACCCCATGCGAAGTCCGCCCACCGAAGACATGTTGATCCCTTTCTACCTTTATGAGGGAGGCCCAAAAGAGGTTGACATGCTCCGGAGGATTTCTCAAGCGTGGGATAAGGTTGTCCGCAAAGGACAAGAGCTTAGCAAGAGGAGCGGCGATAAGGAACCCACCTTTCGTCAATGGTTTCACAAAAGGCTCCAAGACACCCGATTGCCTTACCGAAGTGCACTACGGGTTGAGGAAGAAGTACTTGAACCTACCCCTCCCACTGTCGAAGAGTTAGATAAGCTCAAAATGGCCTTGTCAAAAGCTGAAGAAGAAAAGAAGGGCTTACAGGCAGAATTAGAGAAAGTGCTTCTAAGAAACCAGAAATTGGAGGAGGAAAATACAACTAAGTCGTCGGCCATTGAGGATAGCCGCAAGCAACTTAAGATTGAAGAAAAGAACAAACAAGAGGTCCAAAGATACCTGAGGGGGGCAAAGGAAGAACTAAAGCGATGCAACCTGAAGATGAACCAAGTCATTGATGATGCGCATAAATGGAAAGAGTTATGGGAGGAGTCAATGATTGCAGAAAAAACCGCACAAGGTTTGTTGGTGAAATCAAAGAGAGAGTCTCGGATATTGATAGCTGAGTTTGAAGATCAAGTGAAAAGTATCCGGCGGGATAAAGAGACCATTGAAGAAATACTCCGAGAATACCAACAAGCCTTGAGAAGGGAGCATGAGAGATCTGATGAGCTGAAAGACCATATCAGATATCAAGAGGAAGTTTACCACCAGCTGAAGATTGAAAGCATCCACTGGGAAAGCCGCTTTGTAGAATTGGTCAACAGGATAGAAAACCATGAAGTCTTCATAGAGATGAAGAATGAAAGCTTATATTGGAGAGACAGATTCTCAAAGTTGGCATGGCTGGCCGATCAAGCTATCATGGGTATCCCAAAGCGTCTAAAAGAGGCTGACGCGGCAATGCACCCGTTCAACACCCCGGTCCAAGTTTCCGAATTTATGGAATTTTGCAAAATCCTGATTGCCGAACTTAGGGAGAAGGCTGGTAGCACCACTAGTAGAAAAAGAGAGAGGAGTGGAAAAATGAAAGCCATATGTATTTGAGCGAAATGTAAAAAAGCATTGTACTGTTTCTTTCGAACTTTTATTTCAAAAAATGCTGTACTTCTTCCCCATCAATGAAGTTTGTTTGTTTCACCTATTGATCCTCCTTTTGAAAATGCTTGAAACGTTAGTTTATGTACTTATGACAAATCAAGACACGGTTACAATTCTCGACCTAAAATAATAAAACTCATGCACACATGCATCACTCATCTTTTCATCCATTCATATACTCATATCATGTATCCCGTCAACAGAGAGTAAAAGACAAGCTGGTGCGTCAACATCGCTATTGGACTCGTTTTCAGGCCAGATACATGGAAGCAAATCAGGACAATCCGCCTCAAGATAACTTGGATCAAGGCGATCCACATCAGGACGACTTAGGTCAGGGTAACCAGAACCTAGGCGATCAAGAGCTTAGGGCAGAAATAGATGGGATGAAGCAACAGATGGCTGAGATCTTAAGGGTCCTACAAGCTTTGAAGAATGGGAATACAGATGAAGATGTCTCCGCTGGGAACACTGAAAATTAAGCTACCAACCCTCCTATTCCCAATGGACCCGGAATCCCCCATACAGTGTACCCTACTGGGGCTAACGAACAGGGTTACCAATGGCCTCCTTATGGACTTCCGCAAGGTTACACACCTCCGACAGTCGCTGCCAATCCGGAAGATGGTCCCTCAGGAGTCGTGGGACAAGGACATCCTGCGCCGATAGGTCACAACAGTAATCCGGGGGCACCGCAGATGCACAACCCGAGCCCTGTTGTCGCACCACAAAGATTTCCACTCGGCTACACTCCACCGCTGGTAGTCGATGCTCAAGCTCAAGGGTCCAGCCTCAGGAACCCCACTCATTCACATATCCCTAATGTGAACTCAGCCATAGTTTCGATGATTCATCCTTACTATGGTATGAGTGGACTCCCTCACAACTACTCTATGGAGAACCCTCAAACCCAAGACAAACTGCAAATGCTGGAAGAAAGGTTGAGAACAGTTGAGGGATTCAATATTGGTGCAAGAAATGCACATGATTTATGTCTCGTTCCCAACGTGGTTATTCCCCCTAAGTTTAAGGTGCCAGATTTTGATAAATACAGAGGAGCAACATGTCCGGCAAGCCACCTAACTATGTACTGCAGGAAAATGGCTGCATTCGCAAATGACGATAAGCTGCTTATCCACTACTTCCAAGACAGCTTAGCTGGGGCAGCTTCAAATTGGTATATGCAGTTGACACCCACTCATATCCGGTGTTGGAAGGATCTCGCCGATGCTTTCCTTAAGCAGTATAAGTACAACACTGATATGGCTCCTGATAGGACTCAGCTACAAAACATGACTAAAAGAGATAATGAGTCCCTCAAGGAATATGCTCAGCGTTGGAGAGGACTAGCAGCACAGGTAGCACCGCCTCTGTTTGAAAGGGAAATGGTATCTATGTTCATGGAAACTCTTCCTTCACCCTTCTATGAAAAATTGATTGGGAGTGTATCGTCAAGTTTCTCGGATATGGTCGTTATTGGAGAAAGGCTAGAGAACGGAATGAGGAATGGGAAAATCGCTTATACTTCCCCTGGAAACACTAACCAGAGAAAGCCCTTCTCCGGATTTCCTAAAAAGAAGGAAGGAGAAGCCAACGCCATCACAGGAACCGGAAAAACTTCCTACTCCAATCCCTCTCACACCATTCCGCTCTCAGCACAAACACTATCAACCCCACCTTCCCAAAATAACCAAGGCCATAAACCACAAAACTACTCAGTCGGAAAGCTCGTCCAGTTTGATCCAATCCCTATGTCATACTCCGACCTATTTCGCCAACTACTTAGCCATAATTTAATCACCACCCGCCCAATGAGACAAATCCAACCCCCTTTTCCTAGAGGCTTCGACCCAAACACCACATGCGAATTTCATTCAGGAACGGTCGGCCATTCCATAGAAAACTGCAAGGCATTGAAGTATGTCGTCCAAGATCTAATCGCCTCAGGCTGATTGAACTTCAAGGAAAACGGTCCTAATGTGGCTACCAACCCATTACCAGGACATGGGATGCCCTCAACTAATGCAATTGAGGACTCTGCAGAGGAGTCCCTAATCAGGAGGGTAGAATGCATCCAGACACCCCTGGAAGTGATCCATGCTAATTTGTGTTCCTTTGGGATTAGCAAGAGAGAATGCACTGGAAAGAATCAATGCAATGACCATCACTGCATTGGAAACTGCGAGGCGTTCAAACAAGTGCTCCAGGACCTGTTGGACCAGCACATAATACAAGTAGGCTCTCTGAAGAAAGAAGAAGATGTGTCAACCATCCAGTCAAACAGTGGCAGAAACACATATACTCGACGGCCGTTAGAGATTCTCTATAGCAAAGACTCAAGGATGGCCCCTGCTGCACCAAAGGCAATAACCATCCAAGTACCAACTCCGTTCCCTTTCAAAGACGCGAATGCAGTCCCGTGGAATTACAGTGTAAAAGTTCAGAACAATCCTGATGTCACCAATATCTCGGGAAGCAGCGGAATGACTCGGAGTGGGCACGTCTATGCCCCTGAAAGACCCGGAGGAAGAGAATCAAATGAAAGAGGAAAGATTGATAAAGGAAAAAACGTAGAGGGAGAGCCATCTGACAAAAATACAAGCAAGAAAGCATTATCTGAGCAAGAAGCCAGTGAGTTTCTAAAGATTATGAGGCAGAGTGAGTACAAGGTAGTAGATCAGCTGAATCAGACCCCTGCTAAAATATCTCTGCTATCACTATTACTCAATTCTGAAGCCCACCGTGTAACACTAATGAAGGTGCTGAGTGAAGCTCATGTCACTCCCGACATCACAGTTGGTCAGTTTGATGGGATCGTCGGAAATATCGTTGCAAACAATTAGCTCACATTCACAGATGACGAGATCCCCGTCGAGGGAAGAGGGCACAACAAGGCTTTGCATATCTCCGTGAAATGTGGAGAATACTCTCTAGCTCGGGTACTCATCGATAACGGATCGTCCCTGAACGTACTACCCAAATCAACCATGAACAAACTAGACATAGATTGTTCATATATGAAACCCAGTTCTACACTGGTCAGGGCATTCGATGGGTCCAAAAGAGAGGTTATCGGAGAGATGGAGTTACCTGTACAGGTAGGTCCAGAGGTCTTCATAGTGAGTTTCCAAGTGATGGACATCAATCCGTCTTACAGCTGCCTTCTGGGAAGACCTTGGATCCATTCTGCAGGGGCTGTGCCCTCTTCTCTACACCAAAAGCTCAAGTTCATAGTCAACAACAAGTTGGTGGTCGTTTCAGGAGAAGAAGAGTTGCTAGTTAATAAGCCGTTTCCTATCCGTTATGTTGAGGCTGCAGAAGAATCTTTCGAGACCGCCTTCCAAGCACTAGAAAGTGCAAATGTTACCTTTGTGGGGGATGGGGCCCCATCGTTAAAACCAAAGCTGTCCAAAGCTGCATTGATGATTGCTAAAGTCATGACAAGCAAGGGTTATCAAGCGGGAAACGGTTTAGGGAAGACTGAACAAGGGATCCTAACACCCATACAGCTGCGTGAAAACAAGAACAGATGTGGGATAGGGTACCGGCCTAGTCGTACTGACAAAGGAAGGATCGCCGCGGAAAAGAAGGAGCGGAGGTTGGCCAAACTTGAGGGTCGGGAGCCAGATATGAAGAAAATTTTCATCTGCGACATAAAGCAAAGTTTTTAGAGCGCAGGGGTGCTAGATCCTAACTAGGTTGCAGCTATTGAAGGGGATTCAAGCACTGAAAATGACGGTGTCAGTCTTGTGCGCCGTTGTCCAGCAAGCGAAATGCTCAAGAATTGGGAGATCGTCGATTTTCCTGTAGTTTTTAGTTCAAAGTAATGTTTCTGTAATGCAATCCTATGGCTCTGCCCAAGGCCTTAGGACATTTCATTCGGGCACACATGTTTCCTTTCAATATCAATATCAATAAAATGTTATTTCAGATTCTCCAATAAATTTCAGTTTTCTTTTGCACTTGCGTTTTATTTTCTTTTTGCTCGTTTTTCATTCCGTCAATTTATTCTAATGCAGATTTGAAAAAAACACCTTTGAAAATAACAACGCCAATAATTCATACTGCGACTTTGATCACCCGATTAATCAAACTGAGGAAGATGTTGAAGATAACTGGGAAACTCCTCCAGAATTAATGAGAATGATGGAACAAGAAGAGAAAGTGATTCAACCCCACGAGGAATCTATTGAGATAATAAACTTGGGCACAGAAGAGGATAAGAAAGAGGTTAAAATCGGCATCACAATGAAAGATAGTGAGCGAAAGAAGCTAGTTAGGCTCTTGTTCGACTATGTTGACATATTCGCATGGACATACCAAGACATGCCTGGACTGGACCCCAACATAGTCGAGCATAAGTTACCAGTAAAACCCGAATGCCCGCCAGTAAAGCAAAAGCTAAGAAGGATGAAGCCGGATATGTCACTAAAAATCAGAGATGAGGTCAAGAAGCAGTTTGATGCCGGATTCTTAGCGGTAGCAAGGTATCCTCAATGGGTAGCCAACATTGTCCCGGTTCCGAAGAAGGATGGGAAGGTCAGAATGTGCGTCGATTATCGAGACCTGAACAGAGCAAGTCCTAAAGATGATTTCCCTTTGCCCCACATTGATGTTCTGGTGGATAGCACAGCGCAACACTCTTTATTTTCCTTCATGGATGGATATTCCGGATATAATCAAATCAAGATGGCCCCCGAAGATATGGAGAAAACCACCTTCATCACTCTCTGGGGAACCTTCTGTTACAAAGTAATGCCATTCGGATTGAAGAACGCTGGTGCAACATACCAAAGGGCGATGGTAGCTTTATTCCATGATATGATGCATAAAGAAATAGAGGTATACGTGGATGATATGTTTGCCAAGTCCAAGACTGAGGAAGAGCATATTGTTAATCTGCAGAAACTTTTTGAACGTCTAAGGAAGTTCAAGCTCAGACTAAACCCTGCAAAATGCACCTTCGGCGTAAGATCAGGAAAGCTGTTGGGGTTCATAGTCAGTCAAAAGGGAATAGAGGTAGATCCAGACAAGGTACGAGCAATTCTTGAAATGCCAGCACCTAAAACTGAAAAAGAAGTTCGTGGGTTCCTAGGAAGGTTGAACTACATCTCCAGATTCATAGCCCAATTAACATCTACCTGTGAGCCTATCTTCAAATTACTATGCAAGAACCAAGAAACAAAGTGGAATGATAAGTTCCAGGAAGCATTTGAAAAGATCAAGAGGTACCTCCAAAATTCACCGATTTTGATGCCACCGGCGCAGGGCAGACCCCTCATCCTATACTTAACAGTGCTAGACAACTCAATGGGTTGTGTACTGGGGCAACATGATGAGTCCGGAAGGAAAGAACATGCCATCTACTACCTAAGCAAGAAGTTCACCGAGTGCGAGATAAGATATTCATTGTTGGAAAAAACATGTTGCGCTTTGGCCTGGGCTGCACGTCGTCTGAGGCAGTACATGCTAAGCCACACGACTTGGCTGGTATCTAAAATGGATCCAATCAAGTACATTTTTGAAAAACCTGCCCTCACAGGAAGAATCGCCCGCTAGCAAATGCTACTATCTGAATACGACCTCTTGTATGTCACTCAGAAAGCAATCAAATGTAGTGCCCTAGCTGAATACTTGGCACATCAGCCCATTGAGGATTACCAATCAATGCAATACGATTTCCCAGATGAAGATATAATGGCTCTATTCGGAGAAGGGAAATCTCCAGACGACGAAAGGTAGAGGATGTCATTTGATGGGGCTTCCAATTTGTATGGGCACGGGGTCGGAGCTGTGCTGATTTCCCCTGATAACCGCTTCATACCATTCACTGCTAGACTAAGCTTCTATTGCACCAATAACATTGCAGAATATGAAGCGTGTGTCTTAGGCATCAAAGCGGCCCTTGAATGGAAAGTCAAAAGACTCGATGTATATGGGGACTCAGCTTTAGTCATCCATCAGATAAAAGGTGACTGGGAAACCAGGGATTCCAAATTAATTCCTTATCGTGATCACATCCAAAAGATGGTTGAACGATTCGAGGAGGTCACCTTCCACCATCTCCCTCGCGAAGAAAATCAGTTGGCTGACGCTTTGGCGACTTTGTCATCAATGTTCAATATCAATAACAACAAAAGTCTGACATTCATCTGAATCCAACATCGAGACCTACCGGCACTTCATTGTGTGGCAATCGAAGAAGAGCCTGACAGTAAACCTTGGTATTACGATATCAAGCACTATATCACAAGCCGAGAGTATCCTCCTGGTGCCACTGAGAATGACAAGAGGACACTTAGGAGGTTATCGATGGGTTTCTTCCTAAACGGGGAGGTGCTTTACAAAAGGAACCACGACATGGTCCTCCTCAGATGTGTTGCAAAAGAAGAAGCAGAAAGAATTATGAAAGACGTCCATGAAGGCTCGTTCGGAACCCATTCTAGCGGGCACACCATGGCAAGAAAAATCCTAAGGGCTGGCTACTACTGGTTGTCAATGGAGACCGACTGCTTTAACTACGTGAGAAAATGCCACAAGTGTCAAATCTACGCTGATAATATCCATGTGCCACCTGCTTCTTTGAATGTCCTAACAGCACCATGGCTATTCTCAATGTGGGGAATGGATGTCATTGGTCCCATCGAACCTAAGGCATCAAATGGGCATCGCTTCATTCTTGTCGCTATCGATTATTTCACCAAATGGGTCGAGGTTGCTTCTTATGCCAGTGTAACCAAATCGGTGGTTGTCAAGTTCATAAAAAGAGATTTGATCTGCCGTTATGGTCTGCCAAATAAAATCATCACAGACAATGGGACCAACCTGAACAATAAAATGATGAAAGAGTTGTGTGATGACTTTAAAGTCCAACATCATAATTCCTCCCCGTACCGCCCAAAGATGAATGGGGCAGTCGAAGCTGCAAATAAGAACATAAAGAAGATCGTGCAAAAGATGGTAGTGACCTTCAAGGACTGGCATGAAATGTTACCTTTTGCTTTGCATGGGTACCGGACCTCAGTTCGCACGTCAACAGGGGCAACCCCATTTTCACTAGTATACGGGATGGAAGCAGTTCTTTCCGTAGAAGTCGAAATACCCTCTCTACGAGTGTTAATGGAAACCAAATTAGAGGAAGCAGAATGGGTTCAATCTCGGCTTGATCAGTTGAACCTCATAGAGGAAAAGAGAGTGGTAGCTTTGTGTCACGGGCAGTTGTACGTATCAGCAAAGAATGAAGAAAGCCTACGATAAGAAAGTTCGACCCCGACAGTTTCAAGAAGGAGATCTCGTGCTCAAGAAAATTTTGCCTATCCAAAAGGATTCCCGTGGAAAATGGACCCCTAATTACGAAGGACCTTATGTGGTAAAGAAAGCATTCTCCGGAGGAGCCTTAAATCTCACAAAGATGGACGGTGCAGACCTCCCACTCCCAGTGAACTCAGACGCAGTTAAGAAGTACTACGCCTAAAGAAATATATGAAAAAGAGAAAGATGAGCCAAGCAAGAATGAGCTCGCTAGGTTGAAAACCCGAAAGGGCGACCTAGGCAACATTAGAGCGACCCGGTGGATTGAAAACTCTAAAGAGCAGTCCAAGCAAAAATTAGGGTCAATAAGTTGGACTTTGAACAAATGCAAAGGCAATCAATACCTCCGAAAGTTGGATGATGAGTGCTCAAGGTCATGTGCATGGGTGATTGGCATTGTTACCTCAAGGATACAAACAATCAAAAAAATCTGCTCTTTCTTTCTTTCTTTTTTTTAGTTTAAACTCTCAATGTAATTTTCAGCCAGTGTGACCTTCTGCGCACTCGGTCTTCAGTTGAATATTAAACTCCTTCTTCATTCTCTCACCTTACTATTTGCTTTGAAAAGATGCTTTATGGTAGATGATATTGAATTGCGAAACATGTGCATAATCAAAAGCATTACAATCATTGCGAAATTTCTAAAAATCACAAAAAAGGAGACGATTTCTTATAAAATGGCAAAAAGGACAAATGCATAATCACTTCAAGCTACGAATCACAATAACTTGCGCTTTGGCACCGCTACTTTGAGGCAACCCTCATATCTCACGTCGAGAGTCCTGCGAGGTGATGAGATCAGCAGAAAAGTCAAGAAAGAGCAAAAGAGCAAAAGTCAAGAAAGAGCGAAAGAGCAAAAGTCAAGAAAGAGCAAAAGAGCAAAAAGAATAAAAAAAAACAAAGAAGAACCAAAAACGAAAACAAAGAGAGAAAGCATCCCACATTTCATTCACCATACCACCAGATATCGATCATTGCACATGCTTACACTGCATGCACGCATACATCATCCATTGCATCCTTAAATGCGTTCAAATATAGATTAGTTGTTTATCTGTCAAAATAAATTTAAATTATAGCGTTAGCATCGAGCCTAGCATCAACCTTTTAGACCCCAGCGGTCCTTCAGAGCCCTAGCGCTCCTTCAGACCAACATTTGGTCCTTCAATCCAGATCGCACGTCGCGTTAATCGAGCAACCGACGGATCATCCGACCCCAGGTCCTTCAGACTAGCTGTGTCCGCCTAAAAACACAGTGCATGTCCTTCGAGGTGTGCAAATCAGGTCAACGACCTGACCTTGCCACCCATGGCCGCTCGAAAAAGGCCATCCCCCCAAGCAGACCGTTTTACTAGTACCGTTGCTAGTTTGTGCTCCTTCAGACTCATTGGTCCATCAGGCTTAGGCATGCCCTTCAGACCCCGTCGGTCCTTCAGTTTAACTCCAGTTAATGTATCAAGCATCGACCGCAAGTTAGACCATCTGAGCCCCAAGTGCTCCTTCAGATCCCCAGCGATCCTTCTTTATTTTCGTTCTATATCAACCAATTATTTTTCAATAATTTCTAAAAAGGGGATGACCTTGACAAAATTAGTGCATTTTTATCTTTATTTCTATTTTACTCGAGAAACCTGGCAAACCCTCCATATTTCCTAGTAAAATATAAATAAAGAGGGGCAGCTGTTATACCCTAATTTCGTCCGCTTCCTTTGTTTACTTTTTTTGCTACTCGTTTAATTTGTTCGTCTAATTTGCCATTAGTCCTTTTGGTTTAATTGGGACCGCACCTCTTATTTGGGCCTAAGTCTAGTAATCTATTTAGTTGGGCCTATACTTGCGTAATGGGGCATGCTTATGCAACTTGCATTTGTATTTAGATGATTGAGATTGTTTAGCCTTTTTGCTTAAGTTGGCCCAATTCATTCCTTTCACTTTTCGCTAATTGAAAAAAAAAACCATAAAAGGTTGCTGCCCATTTATATTACAAAGCTGTCCAAAAAAAAAAGTACAAAAACCAATAATCCAAAAAAAACAAATTAGGGAAAATAAAAATAATACAAAAATGCAAAAAAATCAAAAATGTAAAATCAAAGGGAGAGGGGCGCAGCATGCTAGCTGTTTGCCCTAGGGCTATCCTTTTGATCCTTTTCCTCCCCATTGTCCTTCCCTTGGCTGTCCTTGGCACCCTAAATTTGCCCCAGTTGTTGTCCTTTTGATTCCTCCCCAATAGCTGTCCTTTTGCTGACCAAAATGGAGCTGTCCTTTGAGCCCTTGACTGTCCTTTTCCCTCCTCACCACAGCACCCTAAATTTGCCCTAATTGCTGTCCTCAGCATCACACCAATCTGCCTATAAATATCAAACAGTAGCACACAATTAGGGCAGAGACAATCAACGAAATTGACAGAAAATAGACACAAAAATACCCCACAGAGACAGAAAATAGTCACTGAGATACAGAAAAATTCGCACACAGAGACACACAGCAGTAATGACACAAATTCAGAAATCACCAAAATATTAGTGTAGAACCCTAATCAGCCTACAGACACAGAATAGTAAGCAGTAGCAGCAAGCAACCTATGAGACTATTTCTGAAGCTGGAATAAAGAATAGAAGCAGAAGCAGTAGCAGAGAAGCAGCATTCACAGCAAGCAGTAAGCAAAAGAAGTTTGTTCTAAAAGCTGAAGTAAAGGTCGATTCCATTCTTTGCTTTGCTCATTATTCTGTTTTCAAAATATATGTATTTAAACTATAGGAGCCTCATGGAAATAGGGTAGTTTTTTTTCATGTGATTTGATAAAGCAGAAACATATGAGCAATTAGGTTTATGCTTAGGGTTTATAAAAATCACAAACAGAATGGGGTAAAAATGAGAACGAATTAGAGTTTAAAAAAAATAATAAATAGGATGCAGTAAAAAAAAGGGGAAATTTTACCTCCGGCCACCGTTCACGGTGGCCACCGCCGTAGCCTCGCCGTGAGCCACCGTCAGTCACCAACACTATACGCCGCCGCGAACCACAAAGCGAACCAACCCCTCCACGACGCCGTAGCCAACTCACTCCTCCCTCACAACCACCACATCACTGTCACCCAACCATCACCGTGACCTACCACGAACCCAACCGCACCATTACACCCAACCGTCAACACCGAACCACCATCGTACCTCCACCCCTCACCACCGCGAACCCCTCTCAGTCACCGTAAACCACCGCAACCCCTCAACCACCAAACGATGGCCACCCTTCCACCCCCACGAACCACCGGACCTCACTCTCCCTTCGCAACTACCACCTAACACCGACAGAACGGTACCACCACCGCCGAACCAACGCGTCACCATACAACACCAACCCACCACCCCGTGGCTCAAGGCGATGAGCAGAGAGGAGAGAGCACCACAGTTTTGGTGAGAAAGGCACCGATCGGTGAAGAGGAGAGAAAAAAATAAGGCGAGCTTAGGTTAGAGAGGGAGGAGAGGCGATTCGGCTGGGAGGCGAAGGGAGCAGAGGTTAGGGAGAGAGGAGAACTGAGACTTGGATCGGTGAGAGAGAGGTGTTTAGGTTTGAGAAGCTGAGCTTTGGTGAGGAGAGAGGCGCGGCGCCGTGGAGGAGAAGGAGGAAGATTAGGGTTAGAGGAAGTAAGAGGTGCCGCGGCGCAGTGAGAGAGGAGAGATTAGGTTTTGCAAAATTAGGGTTTTGGTTTCAATTAAGCTTTTATAGTGGTTTATATTTACTTTGCGCACCCCCTCTGTTGCTGCATGAAACGTCCCCAGAAGCCCAGGTTTCATGGGCCGTTGAACCCAGTATAGAAACTAGGCCTTTTAATATTTACACCCCAGTTTTGTTTTATACAACCCTTTTCTGCTAATCACACCCTATTTTACTACTGCACCCCCTGTTTCTTTTTTTTTTAAAAAATAATAATTTTCTTTTCCCTAGGTAAACATTTTCTTTCACAAATCTATTTTTTCCAAATAGTAAATAAATGTTTTCCTAAACATAAAAATGGCTTGTTACCAATGGTCACTCTGAGCTTAGTTTGTTTGACCGTTAATAACAGTTTTAGTTTTCAAACGAGCTATGAGTGACGACCACTCTGGGTTTTACTTGTTTGGTCGTCACGATACCTCTTCCAATTTCAAAAAATAAATAAACTAAAAAACACCAACACACAAACATTTTCTACTAAGAACTACGTAGCTTTGATTTCTCCATCGCACCTGGAGATACGTAGGAGCAGGGGCCCACTCCTGTCAAGCGCAAAAAAACTAAAATTTTTATTAAGTCTTCCTCTTCAATTGTGCAAATAATTAAAAGGTAAATTAAGGTTTTTTTTTCTAAATTAACTTTCTCTCTACACATTAAATTAAATGGTAACCTTTCTTTTGAAAGGATGTCGTGGGGTGCTAATACCTTCCCCGCGCATAATCGACCCCTGAACCCAAAAATAAAGGTTTTTTTCAATGTTTTCCTATTTAATAAATATTGATGGCGGCTTCATTACAAAATGACGAAGAATCCCCTCCTTCGGATTTTCCGGTCGCTACAGTCAACAAATGAGGTGAGCTGCTACACCATTGATGATGTCATGATCCTTCTTGAGGTATACCCGATTCCCTCTATTTTGTAGACTATTTGCTATCAAACTAAAAACTCATCACATGTTATTGTCATCCGTTCGTTATTGGCTTTTTGTAAATACATATGTCCTCCTAGGTAGCAGTATTCATTATTAAAACTAGTAGAAAGACGGCACTTTTGTGCCTGTCTTTATGTTTTTTCCATGACCAAAAATAATAGAAAGTAAGCTGATAGGACAAAAACAAGAATGTAAGAGATGGGGAGATTTAGAGAGAGATGTTGAGAAATATTAGCATTCTACTTGGTCCAATATAGTTTAAACTTTTAATGACACAAATGATGTCAGGCTCAAACATCTCAATTGGTGGAGTTAAACAAGATGCTAAGTGTCACTTTGAACAAAGTTGTGATACTAGAGACTAAGTTTTATGAACTTACCAGTAACAAAGCCAGCAGCCCCAACTTTACTCAAACCCCGAGAATAGCTAAGAGAAGACAAACTCCACTTTCTGAAAAGAAATCCATCTCTAAATCAAAAGATGTCAACAACGTTATCTTGTGCATATCATCAGAAGATGAAGGAATGCCCAATGACATTAACTTGAAAATGAAAGGGTCAATCTCATCTCATTCAACAACAACTATGTCTGATATTCATCCCACCTTCTTAAAGGGAATTACAAGCAAGGTACAAAGTAAATTTGTAATGAGTATTTATATTGATTCTATGTTCAATTAATTATTTTTGTAGTGACTATTACTAAACTTGTCATAGATGAAGAAAAAAATGTGCTCTCCAACAAGCAACAAACCAGCAATGTCGAGGAAACTATCATTCACTACCTTACCCCCAGGGAGAAATTTGAAGGTTCCCAAACTAGAGATTGGTGGTGACATAAGTACATCACGAGAAACCGTGACTAGAAAACCACTGAATTTATCTACAGAGTGCTCAAGTTCCACCGCTAACAAAGGTTCCCAAAAAACAATGTCTAAGGTGAGCATATACCACTCAACTATATTTATCTATATTCTATTTTTTTTCACACCGCATATGAAATAAATTGGCTTAATGACAATTTGTTCAGACCAACTTCGCTATCACGCCAGAAATGGAACTCCAACCCGTGGAAGAACATGTTTCACACTATGTTTTTCATGCTGATAAGGATCCCAGGTATTGATTTGAAGCAATAACCTTTTTGAAATTAAACTCAGAGACAAATAATGATATTTAATGTATCTCTAACACTGTTTTTATGCATTAAGTGAGGAATTGTTCAAGGTTGAAACCCTCAAAGGTTCACGAGACGACTTTCAGTCTCTATGTCCTGGAAGAATAATTCACACTGAGGTAATTTTACTTATTAAGTCACCGGTAAATTAAACACTTATTTGCAGTCATGTAATAATTACCATTGATGATTGCAGATAGTTCAGATGATGTCTCTTAAGATGACTTTGACCGAGAAGAGCGTTGCATCGCCAACTATAAGGTCCCTTCCCCCTCGTTTACGGTATTGTAGTTGTTAACGATAATAGCTTAAGTGTTGTATGCGAATTCACGGTAAGACACACTAGTTTTTACATTAATTTTTTAATATGTTTTGTAGAAAGACTTAAATTGCAGTGCCACAATTGAAGATCTCATTAGCAAGTATGCAAAATTTTGGATGCCCCATTTTGAGAACCTAAAGCACGTATGACTTCTATATCGTTATGAGTTAATTTACACAAACACATTGTGAAGTAATTGGATTTGTCTAACCTAGTTTATTACTATAATATTGTTAGATTTATCTGCCGATTGAAGATTTAATTGCCAATTGGTATCTGATGGTTGCCTCTATTGAAGACCAAACTTTGTACCATTTGGATCCGGGTTTTGAAAAGTCAAATATGATCCCAAGACAACATAAGATTAAAAGATTGGTAAATTAATTGTCATAGTTGTATTTAACATTTCTTGAATCTGTTATCTTATTCATTTTACCTTTTTAATATTGTAGTGGCAAGTTATCACACAAGCGATGCAAACAGACTACTTCCCACACAACTTTGCAAATGAAGTGCAACAGGCAGAGCGTTGGGATATTGCTGAGCCGATTGGACAAGTTTATGAAGGATTTTGGTAAAAAAATTAATTTATTTTAATCAATGTATATTCATCTTCTATATATGTACACCTAACAATAACCTGTAATATTTGTGCATTTTGAATAAACAGTCAGCATTTTGCGGTGTGGATCTTACAATGGTTAACAATGGGTTCTTCTTTCACACCAAACATCTATGTCACAGTGAGTATCATATTAATTTAACATGACATTATTTTTTTCATATTATTTATTTCCCCGGGTACTAATTACATCCATTTATTGTGATAGATGAAAGAAGATGTTGTGAGAATTAAGGTGGCAATTGATTTATTGTTGGGTGACCACAATGAACATAAAGACATCCTCGTGGATAAGGCTGAAAAGGCTTGGAAATCTAACCACAATGCTTAGAAAATGACCATTTGATTCTAGGATGGAATTTTTAGATGATTCAATCGAGATATTATTTTTTTGTAGTCACAATTTGTTATTAGATGTTAATGTTTTTGGTTAAGAATTGATGAATATTTTTTTTATTGAGTCTGCTGGTTAAGCTGAGTGATTTGCAGCAATTTTCTTCATTTCATTTTAGATTTTGGTGTACTTATGGTGAAATTTTTTTGATAATATTTTGGTTGTTAGTAAGTGTTTGTTAGTAACTGCCTAAACAGAATTAGTGGTTGTATTAATACCCAGCTTTGACATAATCCTCAATGGAAAAATTGGTAACTCCTAATTTTATCAACTTGCTGAGACACTCTATCTTAAAATTGGTAACTCCTAATTTTAGGATATACAACATCAGCCAATCACAAAATGACACACTTTAAAAAAATGTTTGACTTTATTTTAACAATTTTAAAAGTCCCCCGTAACATGATTTTTGATTGGTTGATCGTGTAAAGTTTTTTTAGGGCAATGCTATTTTACCGTCCAGGATTGCCTCGGGTTTTTTTTGACAAAATTAGCATTAGGATGAAGAGGAAGCGGAATTACATGGGGAGCAGCAGGGTTAGGACATAATTTCAACAAGGAAACATGAAAAACATCATGTATTCCTGCAGAATATGGTAGCTCCAACTGATATGCAGCTGTACCAATACTGTGAAGGACTTTGAAAGGCCCAAAATACTTAGGAGTGAGCTTGTGAAAGGCTTGTTGCCTGATAGTGTATTGCCTATAGGGTTGTATTATTATCTACTTTCAGACTTCAACTCATTCATTATGAGATTGTATTTGGGCGATTGTATATCTTCAATCTGTTTCTACTTAATTACAAGCATTTTTTCTACTTAGTCACAAAGCGTTTCCTCATGAAATAATCGATTATTCATGTTACAAGATTTAATTTGACTGCCACTAAGACTATACCCAAGAGTACACTGCAACAAAACAATATTATCGAAAGAGACAAAGCAGTATCATTAGACACAATCTTCAGAAATAGGACCATGATGGTATCATATTGTAATGTTTCTTACAACACGAAATTGTATTTTACAATTTACAAAGAAAATAAAAAACTATAGATAGTGCTCCCTCTTATCTGTGCAACTCTGAATAGTCATGTGAGGAAAAACAAGAAGCCACAGCAGCACAGTCCATGTTTATGAAGTCAAATACTAAGCTTGATTATCGAATTTTATTTTTAAGCCAGAAAAGTACAAAGACAACTCCCCAAACAATAGCAACAGGAGCCCACTTCTGAATCAGAGCCTGCAATAAATATTTAATTTTAAATATATCCGCCATATTGGAAATAATTAGAATCGAAATATGAGCCAGAAGCTTCAAAAGGATATCTTTCTCTGTATTAAACACACACAGGAAAATACCATTGGAATTCAAGAGAAATATAGGATATTTTCTAGAACCATTCGGTTGGTACAATATACATGGGAGTCTTGGTACAATATATGAAAAGAACAAATATCACTGCCCTTTAATTGAAGAAATTTTTTTTTCATTTGACAAGCTAACAGAAGGCATCTCCAGGGTGAAGTTTCCATTTTTCTGGAACTCTTTTCCCTATTCGAACTTCAACTCGCAAATAATCAATGCCTTGTTTTACATCAAATATGTCCTCGAAATTACTGCAAAAAGAAAAGAACAATGCGCTAATGATATATGACAAATAATAGACTTCATTGCAAAAAGATCCAAAAGAAGGATGCACTAATCTTAACTTCGGATGCTATAAGTATGTTTTGTAGTTTTGGTACCAAATCATGATATAATGTTGAATAGTCCATCCAGATGAATGCTGCTTTTCGCACTTGAAGAAACTATATTAAAAGCCTCCTCTATTTGATCCACCACTTTGAGATAAAACAACCTACTCATGATAATTAATTGGTAGAAGTAAATTCATAAGATGGAAATAAATGATATACTTATCAGAAGGGGGCCTAAAGCAACAAAATGATCTTCTAAAGTTTTTCATACAAGCCAAAAGAGAAAAACAAAAACAAAAATAATAAAGTGACCGTGGATAACATACAAGTATAGAACTGCAGATTCACCACAGTAACGGCAAGCTGCATTAAGGGATCTATCTATGTTCTCCACCTGTAAACTGATTTGCATAAATGTAGGAAGAAAGCTAGAACATATGGAGATTAAGGAACAAAACAATCTCAGATAAAATTCACAAACATAATGATATCGAAAATCATGCATAGATTCTTACTCTAGGATAGCAGATTCGTATTATTCAATGACAAACCATTTATTGAATTACTGATCCCACCTTCATACCTAGTCCTATTATCCTCATTCGGTGTCTCTTTCATTAATAGTTTTGAAATTTTAAAGGGTGCATACACAATATGAACATGCCGTACAAGAAAAAGAAACTTGGTGGAGGCAAGAGATAAAAAGAAAAAACAAACAAGGAAAAATTAAACATAAGTGCAATCTAATTATCTCTATCTCCATAGTAGACATTTGAACCACATGAACACTATTGTTTTTATCAAACCAAAAAATTTAGATCAGTCACATATAAAAATTTACTAGTTTAAAAAAAGGAGGTAGCAGACCTTCAAAGAGAAACATTGCATGCTAACTTATGCTTGAGCAGTCAGGACAACCATCAACCACTTGCAGTGGATGAACAATGTTAGTGATACAAAATATCTTCAGAAGGACCCTCGGCTCAGAGAATATGAGCTGCGAAATGAAATTTACTTCACACCCCAGGAGAAAGCTAATTCACAATAAAATCCAAAACAATGAAACAATTTCCAAAAGGGATAAAGAAAGGTCCATTCAGTGACAACAACTATATTTGGGATAGCACTCCTATTTGTACATGCATAAGTTATTTGTCTTACGGTACCAATTTCAATTGCAAAAGAAATGAAAAATGGAAGAAGCTATTACCTGAACACCATAACCAAATAATTCTCTTAGAACTGTTTCAGCTTCTGACAAAGATGATAGAGGCAACATCCATAACCTGTGGACTCAACAAAATTCATAAGGATAACATTGATGGAAGGGTGGAGAAACATAACAATCTTTAGCATTCCAACAAGAAGATTTAAGGATTCTTCGCAAATCAGCAACTATTACCTTAGTGCCATGGTACGTCTTAAAATTGTAGTCGGCCATCACTTCCATCATCTCAGTTCGTCGTGAACTGAACAGGTAAAGCTATCGCATGCCATTTTGCATCTCAGTTTTCTTCTTTACGAAGACAGGCCTTTCTAGCAAAATGTTTAGCTCATGGTTATCAAACCAAACCTAAAAGAACAAGATAAGAACCGCTAACATAGAAAAATAAGTTACTAGAATGATTTATGTATGTATCACACTAGCCTATATTATTTTTCTTGTAGTTGTAGCAGCTAAAAGAGATCATTGCAGTAAGTGTTATCAACATTACATTAGAAACCATTAAAGGCAAACAACTAACTAATCAAACATACCAGAGCTAACCACCATCCCTATGAGTGATTAAATTCTACACCCTATAATAATCTATCCAAAAATGTTCTTACTATAGTAGAGCACAGACAATTATCAAAGCCATTGCAGGAACAAACTCCTCTAAACCTGAAAGTCCTCGTCTTTAGGTATCCACAATACCGAAATATGTTGAGGGAATAGGAAATTATTTTTGCAATTTCATTAGAATAACAAATGCAGTCAAGCCAGTTTAACTTAAAAAATATGAACGTACCTGGAAAAGAGCTCCTGCAACTTAATTAGAGAAAAATCCATGCCAAGCACAACTAACAACACATGATGTAAACTCATGGAGATTCTAAATCAAAACAAAACTAAAATCACTGAAAAATTTAGAAATGTGAATGTACTGGGAAATGAGCTCTTTACCTTAGTTGGAGAAAAATCAATGTCAACCAAAACTAACAATGCGTAATAAAAATCCATGGAGATTGAAAGTTTTGCTTTCCACTTTCTTCTGTAATCAACATAAGCCAAGCATTTCATACAAGTGCTTCTAAAATATTGCATAAAATATCTAAATCTAAATCTATATGATTTGAAGTTTATATTTACGGGAACTTCTTCATGAACTCTGGGAATTAATGTTGAGATCCATGGTAGTATTAATATTTGATTTGATGAACAATGGCATAATCATAACTGCCAAATAAATCCAAAACCCGTTTCTCAAAGTTAAGCTAACATTCTGTTTTGATTTTCTGTCGATCCAAACAAAACCTAAACAAACAAGGAACGAAAGGGATCAGATCAGCGCAAAGATACTTACACCAGGGCATGCCGAGGGTTCCAAAATCCAAGTCAAGGTCATCGAGGCTAATGAATCCAGCAGGAGGAAGAGGAGATACAGACGAAGCTTCGAGAGGTGAAGAGGAAGAAGGAACCCAATAGGAGAAGCAATGCGATGGCAACACATGGGAAATACTGGCCACAGAAACTCAATGTTCGGGAGATCGTAGAGGTAGACTTTGACGGCGGGTGATTTGGATGCATCGGCGGCGAGGACGATGGAGGAGGCGGTGGTGGATTTGAAGGGGAGAGCGGTGGAGTCGAAGGTAGAGGAATCAGAGGGGTTGAAAGAGAGCATAGATAACGAGGAAGAGGAAGAGGAAGAAAGTGGCTTCGATTGCAATTTTTTAGGATAAGAAAATGTTTTCAAATTACAAGAAATGCACCGAGAGAAGTGATTTGGGCAAAAATACTAATTTATAGTTAACCTAGATTACTAGGTAAAGATGAAAAATCTCAAAAAAATCTCAACCATTAGAATTATTTTAGATTAAATCGGACGGATAAAATACATGGTTCACCGGTGAAATATTTGGTTTGGACTTTCACCCTAGAACTACCCTTAAAAGTTAAAAAAAAAAACCTAATTTAATAATAGAAATAGAACGTTGGAAATCGAAAGGGTACACACGATTTCTCTTCTCAGTTCTCTCCCACCACCGTCCACCAACACTGGAAAAAGCCATAGCTCCTGCAAATCGATGTTGTTCTGTTGCCGGCAACCCACCGCCACGCAAGACCCGACGACCCACTGCCGCACAAGACCACACAATCCACCGCCAATTTCTCTTTTCTCCTTCAGGTGCGTTTTGCAGCTTTTGCCGCTCTATTTCATTTTTTTTTTCATTTTTCTTCTGTCTTTCCTTTTATCTATGTTAAATGTTACTTTCCTCTGCTATGTATGCGTTGTCTCTTGACTTTTGTGCTTTTTTGTTTGTTTGTTTGTTTTTCTGTTACTATCTGTAATCTGTCTATATATATTAGTAAATTTTGAAACTTGTTAATGGTGTTGGAGGAAAATTGCGCAGGGAGAGAGAACACAACGAAAAATATAGAGAAGAGAGGGAAAACTGGGCTAAGCAATTAAACAGATATTCAAAGTAAAACTGTATTTTCGATTATCTCTCTTATTACAGGCAGTCGAAAGTATATATATACATGATGGCGTCAGGCCCATGATTCGGCTAGGCCCATGTTTCGACTAGGCCCATAAAGGGCTTACTTACTACACCTATCTATATTACAAGCAATTGAATTACAAGGCATATCTCAATATTCCCTCTTAATTCACATTGCTAAGTGACATCATCCCAAGCATTGTTCTCAGTTCTTCAAATCTTCCCTTTTGCAATGGCTTGGTCATTGCATCAGCTACTTGCAGTTCTGAACAGCAGTGTTCCAGGTTCGGCTTCTCATTATTGACTTGATCACGCAGGAAGTGATATCTAGTCTCTATATGCTTCGACCTACCATGAGCGACAGGGTTCTTGGCCAGATCTATCGTAGACTTGTTGTCGATCAACAACTTCATTGCTGTAATTCTGTGCAGGCCAGTTTCGACCAATAGCATGCTTAGCCATGATGCTTGACATGCGGGAAAGGAAGCAGCCACGTACTCTGCTTCACAGGAGGACAACGCCAATATGCTTTGCTTCTTCGAGCACCATGAGATGGGTGCTGTTCCATACATGAAGACATACCCACTTGTCCTCTTTCGATCACTCATGTCTCCACTCCAGTCGGAATCAGTGTAACCAAACACTTCAGTGCTAGCCTTCGACTCAGTCTTGATAGGGAATAGAATACCATAACTTTGTGTTCCCTTTATGTACCTAAGCACTCTTTTTGCAGCTACTAGATGGGAGGTTCCTGGCTTCTCCATGAATCTGCTGATCATTCCAACACTAAACATAGTGTCAGGTCGAGTGTTGCAAAGGTACCTAAGGGATCCAACAATCTGTTTGTAGAGGGTGGCATCTACTTCACTCCCTTCATCATCTTTCGATAGCTTGCTGCTTGTGTCAGTTGGTGTCGAAACTTCCTTACAGTTGGTCATGTCGAATCTGTTCAAGATATCAGCTGCATATTTCGACTGATGCAGAAATATTCCTTTTCTTGTCTTCGTAAATTCCATTCCTAAGAAATATGATAGATGTCCTAGATCACTCATTTCGAACTCAGACATCATCACTCTCTTAAAGGAGTCGACTTCAACTTCATTGCTGCCAGTTACTAGTAGATCATCTACATACAGGCACAGCAGCAATTGAGTCTCAGTTCCATTCTTCTTAACATACACACCATGTTCATTGGTGCATCTAATGAATTTTTGAGCCAAGAGAAATCCATCAATTCTCTTGTTTCATGCCCTTGGGGCTTGCTTAAGTCCATATAGAGCCTTCTCAAGCTTGAATACCTTGTCTTCTTGTCCCTTCAATTCAAATCCAGGTGGTTGGCAAACATAGACTTCCTCCTCCAGAGGTCCATTGAGAAAAGCTGACTTTACATCAAGTTGATGTAGGGGCCAGCCTCTATGACTTGCCAATGCCACTACCAGTCTTATGGTCTCAATCCTGGCTACAGGGGCAAAGACTTCATTGAAATCCAACCCAGGTTTCTGCAGGAAACCTTTAGCTACTAATCTGGCCTTATACTTGGCCACTTCTCCATTGGGTTTGACTTTGGTCTTGTAGACCCATTTCACACCTATTGCCTTCTTTTGCTTTGGAAGTTTGACTAGCTTCCATGTGCCATTTTTCTCTATTGACTTTAACTCATCAATCATGGCTTCCTTCCACTGTTTGTGATTAAGAGCTTGCTCCAGGCTCACTGGTTCTGCTTCAGCCATCAGTGCAAAGTGTGTCAGGTCTCCTTCTGCTGTAAAAACAGAGTCTGGGAATGTGTCGAATCCTTCTAACCTTACTGATCTCTGCCTTTCCCTTTGTGACCTTCTAATGGGTTCGACAGCAACAGGTTCTGGTTCGACAGTAATAGTTTCTTCAGGATCTGTAGCTTCAGTAGCTATATTCTGATCATCTAGATCCTGAACTTCGTCGAAGTCCAGTATTGCAGTTCTTTCACAGCCCTCCTCATTCTGATTATCCCAGTTCCAATGTTTCGACTGATCTACTATGACATCTCCGCTCTTTACTATTTTCTTGTGCACGGGATCATATAGTTTGTATGCTCCTGTCGAATGATAGCCAACAAGGATCATTTGTTGTGCTCTATCATCCAGCTTGTTCCTTAGTTGCTCAGTGATGAGAGCACGAGTTCCCTAAGCATGTGGAAGGAATTCTATAAAGAAAAATATTCAGCTCCAACATTTTAGAAGCCAAAACACATCAATAAGAAGCAATCATGGAATAACTAATATTTCCTATTTTATTTTTAATTTTCGTATTTAATTTTAATTAAATAATTTTAGGTGTCTTTTGATCTTTCCTAAGTTAGTTTGTGGGTTTTAAAGGCTTGTAAAGTCATTATGATGACTAGTGGAGTTTTATTTTTATAATTATGTTTATTTATTAGGTATTGAATAATGTAAATGCACTTATCAATTTATTTGATAAATGCATGATAGTGGAAATTTATTTAGTTTATTTCAAGAGTCACTTTAGGCTTCTAAAGGTTGTGAGTTTAGCCTATAAATAGGGATCTTTTGTACTACACAAAGCATATTATGAATATGAATGAAAATTGAGTTTCCTCCATTTGTGAGAGCTTCCCTTGTGTTCTTGGGTTAAAGAACCAAATTGATCTTATCAAGGCAACTTGTGGCGATCAAAATCCATGACTTATCACTCACCTTCTCATCTATTTCTTGAGTGTGGCGTCAATATCCTTCTTTTAAGTCTCATCATCAACGCGGTCTTTCCTAGTTTGCCATCATTTGGTATCAAAGCCATGGTTCGGCTTGGTGGGGGAGCGGGAGGGATCCTGGTTTGGATCAAGTATAGTGATATGGGTGACTCACACTTGGGGGGATATTGGAAATTCAAGTATTAGTGGTTGGTCCCACATCGGCTATGAATGAATCGGACCACCAAGAGACCTGGACACCACATCTCCACCCAAAACCTTAAGCGTTAGGTATACGGGTCCCCTCTCTTATATGTCCTTCATATGTCCAGTATTGCAGTTCTTTCACAGCCCTCCTCATTCTGATTATCCCAGTTCCAATGTTTCGACTCATCTACTATGACATCTCTGCTCTTTACTATTTTCTTCTGCACGGGATCATACAGTTTGTATGCTCTTGTCGAATGATAGCCAACAAGGATCATTTGTTGTGCTCTATCATCCAGCTTGTTCCTTAGTTGCTCAGGGACATGTCTGTAACATAATGAGCCAATTATTCTGAGATGCTTAACACTTGGCTTTTTTCCTATCCAAGCTCCTTCAGGTGTCCTCCCAATCAATCTCTTTGTGGGGCACTTGTTCATAATGTACACTGTTGTGGCTGCTAGTTCTCCCCATAAGCTGTGAGGTAGCTTTTTTTCCTTCATCATACTTCTCACCATGTCGAGGATGGTTCTGTTTTTCCTCTCAGCTGTTCCATTGTACTGAGGTGTGTAAGGTGAAGTGACTTCATGTACCATGCCTTCGTTTTCACAGAACTTTACAAATTCATGTGAATTGTACTCACCACCTCCATCTGTTCTAAGGGTTTTGATTACACACTCACTTTGCTTTTCAATCATTACCATGAAGTTTTTGAATACTCCCAGTACTTCACTCTTCCTTTTGATCAAGTACACCCATGTCATTCTAGTGTACTCGTCAATGAAGGTAACAAAGTACTTGTTCCCTCCTAATGAACTGACCTCAAAGGGACCACAAACATCAGAAAATATCACCTCTAACTTCTTCTCTGCTCTTCCTGGTACCTCTGATTTGAAGGAGTTTCTTGGTTGCTTCGACTTGCAGCAACTATCACATACTTCGATAGGTACCTTTACTGCAGGCAACCCATGAACCATCTTCTTCTCATGTAGTTGACTCAAGCTTTTGAAGTTTAGGCGGCCAAATCTTCTATGCCACTTCCAGTGCTCCTCTTCGACAGTGGTTTTGAGGCATTGCTCTTCGACTACTTGCAATTTGATCTTGAAGGTTCTGTTACTCTGCATCGACACCTTCAGGATCATTTTCTTGTTTGAATCAAACAAGCTGAGACTGTTATCATCCATCTCGACAGAGAATTTCTTCTCAATCATCTGTCCAATACTTAGCAGATTGCTCCTCATCTTTGGTACATAGAATACTTCCTGAATATAGCACCACTTTCCATCTTTCGACAGGAACTTTATGGTACCAATTCCTTCTGCAGTGACTCTGCTGTTGTCTGCAAATCTTATTCTTTTGCTTATCTGCTTCAATTCGACAAACCACTCCTTATGGCAGCACATGTGGTTTGAACGTCCTGTGTCGAGATACCATTCAACAGATTTTTCTTCAGTCGAATTTGTATCTGCCTTCAGCAACAGCAATTCTGTGTCAGTAGCTGTCATGAAGGATAACTCTTCATCATCGTTGCTGGCTATGTTGGAGGCATCACCAGTGTCACCACTGCCCTGCCACACATACATTGCACAAGTATCTTGAGCATCACAAGTGTTTCCACTTTTACTAGTGTTCCCACTGTTTTGCTCACTACTTTCAGCAACTGTTGCATTGAGATGAGTGTCTTCTTCAATCTCATCATCTATGACTGCCATTAGCATTAACTCTTCTGAGTCAGAATCAGAGTCTGTGCCTCCATCATTTGCAAATTTGGCTTCAGCATCTTTGTTCCTAGGAACCTTCTTATTCTTACATTTGTTCCTATAATGCCCAAATTGCTGACAGTTATAGCACTGCACTTTCGACAGATCTTGCTTTTTCTTGTCGAAACTTTCTTGTTCTTCTTTCTTGTTTCCAGATTCCTTTTCTTTACCCTTCCATTTTCCTTTTTCTTTCTTGTTGCCTGCCTTCCAATTTTTCTTAGAGGAGTCTGATAGTAAGGCTTGTTCAGTCTCTTTCTCTGAACTTTTCTGCCTAATTCTCAATTCATGAGCCTCTAAGGAACCTTGAGGTTCATCGAACTTCATTTCATCTATGTTCTTGGATTCTTCGATGGGCGTTACAACATAGTCAAATTCTGGAGTTAAGGATCTAAGCACCTTTTCTACCTTACTTGTTTCAGATACAGTCTTACCATTGCCTTTCATTTGATTAGTTAAAGCTACTAATCTCGTAATGAATTCACCAATTGATTCTCCATCTTTCATCCTCAATGCCTCGTATTGCTTCTTGAGAGACTGCAGACGTATCTTCTTCAGTCTATCCGCACCTCCATATGCATTCTTGAGGATATCCCATGCTTCTTTTGCTGAATCACAATCAATGATCAGGTTCAGAATGTTTGAATCAACACTTTGATGAATCAAGAACAGCCCTTTTCCATATTTCTTTCTCAGTGCATAGTGGTTGTTCCTCACCACTTCAGTGGCGTTTGCTGCCAATGGTGGAACACCATCATTCACGATTTCAAGTACATCTTGAAACCGAAACAAGACTTTCATCTGCGCACACCACCGTTCGTAGTCCTTTCCATTGAAGATAGGAAGGTTCGACGGAATCCCACTGCCACCGTTGTCTCGCGTCGCCATTGGAAGGATCGTTATAGCTCTGTTATACCAATTTGTTGGAGGAAAATTGTGCAGGGAGAGTGAACACAACGGAAAATATAGAGAAGAGAGGAAAAAACTGGGCTAAGCAATTAAACAGATATTCAAAGTAAAACTGTATTTTCGATTATCTCTCTTGGTATATTAGTATTATTAGAAATAGAAATACATTAGTATAACTATTGTGAATTTATGCTTTTTAGATGAAGAAGCTATCTACAATTGACGCGTTCTTTAAAAGGAAAAGCGTTGAAATAGAATCATCTTATGAGCCGTCAAATACACTTCTGGAGAGTGATCACGGGAATAATGAAGATCATCCTACAAAATCTTTGAGAGTTGAGGTCAAAAAAGGATTTGATTTGAACTCATTAGAGTTTGATCCGGGATTGCGTCCAAATATATGGTAATATCCAGAAGCATGATGAAGTTCGAAGAGCTTATATTAAAGCTGGTCCGTATCAGTGCATACTTTCTACATATCCAAAATCTGCAGAAAATTCTCGTAGTTTTCAGCCATCATGGTTTAAGCTATTTCCTTCTTGGTTGGAATATTCTCCTAGCGTAGATGCTGCATTTTGTTTGCCGTGTTTTTTATTCCATATGAAGGATGAACCTCATGCATTAAATGCATTTACGATTAATGGGTTTCGAACATGGAAAAAGGTGAGGGATGGTAAAAATTGTGCATTTTTGGGTCATATAGGAAAAGAGCTTACTTCATCTCACAGAAATGCTGAGAAAGCATGTGCAGATCTTATGAATCAACCATCACACATTGCAAGAAAGTTTAAGAGCTTCACAACACAAGAAATTGCAAGCCTTTCCGTATCCGGAAAATAATGACCTAAAAACAGTTCCTTGAAATTACCCCACTCGAGAGGAGTTCCTTGGGTTTGCAACATTCTACGTGCATTAGTCCACCATGTATGAGCATCTTAATCCAGAGCGTTAGCAGCACAAATTACCTTCTCTTCTTCATTGCATTGCAAAGTCATAAAGATCCTTTCCATGGCATCTACCCAGAAATGGGCTTTCATTGCATCGGATCCTCCTTTGAAGGTTGGGGGTTTCATCTTCAGAAACCGAAAATACACCCTGTTGGGATCCTCAGGTTGTGGTACATCGACTGGCTCAGTTGGTTGTGGTTGAGGCACTTGATGCATCTGCTGCATTTGAGCCATCTGAGCCATCTGTTGCTGTTGCATTAGCATCATGTCATTCATCATCTTCTGCTGAGTTTCGATGACATTCTGCATCCATTCCTGATGAGGATCAACAGGTGGGTTTCTCCTACCTCTCCCAGCCATGATTCTGCGAAATATGCACAAAGTATTAAGTTGATCAGGCTCAATGTCTAATAGCATACTAAGAAGAATCAGACTTAGAAGACGTAAAAGACGCTTAACATCTAAGTCTGACTAGGTCGAACTGCTCTGATACCAAATGTAACACCCCAGTATTTCTAACATGTAGATACACTGAAATGCAGAGCTAAGCGATGATCAGAGGACACAGTTCCTGGATAATTATTGAACATATAAACTTTTCCCGAAATTAAACATAACATTCGGAACATCCCGACTTCATATAATAGAAGTTACTCGGTCCACAGCCGAAAGGATTACAACATTCGAGTTCAATAATTAAAACAGGGACACAAATACGGCTCGTACAACTCATAAACGATACAAGTCATACAACCCTGACAAAGACAGCAAAAGAAAACATAAGAGGATCAAGACTAGGTCCTTGACATCTCCAAGAGCATGTCACCTACTCGTGCCTGACAGTCTTCTTCTTTCCCTGCTTCTCTGAAAAACAACAACAATGATAGGGTGAGATAACATATCTCAGTGAGCTCTACCGTGCCCCCTCACTAACACTCGGTTCAATTATTAAACCGTGACAACATAGTTATAATAGCTATCACAAGCTACAAATCGAAATGCCGACTGTACAACGACTACGAATCCCGGCAAATCGTTTTCTTAACTTATCTTAACATGAATCGGCTGTACAACGACTACGAATCCCGATAAATCATGTTCTTAACCGAGTTTAGCATAAATCAGCTGTACAACGACTACGAATCCCGATAACCCACGAATTAACCACGCCAAAACGTATACAGGGCCTAGGTAAGGGATCATGACTTCCCTCCCTAGTATGCTACTTGTCGGGTCGTCACCCAACGTGATATGTAATAAAATACATATCGTGTCCGCATTGGACCGTCTTTCAAGTTTTAGATATCTATATCTATTATCGATCTATAACCCGTTTTGATGAATTCAAAGTTAGACATCCGGCGTTATAATCACAGCGTCGAGAAGGATCCACGATCCGGTTTGTTATGCCAAAAACATTATCTCACACGCGGTCTAAGTTTCGGTTTTGAAAACAGTTTTGACCTTCAAAAATAGTGTATTTTTCAAACCCAATTTTTATAATTGTAGATAGGTCTTTGAATAAGCTTTCCAACGCTCCTGAGAACACCTCAATCGGGTTCCCGGATCAAAAGTTATCTCGAAAACAAGTTTAGGGTATTTTGCTGAAAAACTGCAAAGCGTCGCGACGCGAACGGGTACCGTCGCGACGCGAAAAGTGACAGAAACTTTTGCGTCACAAAATACACTGTGGTCGCGACGCGATGGACCACGGTTCGCGACGCAACCCTTGACAGAAAGGTTGGAAACAGCTTTTCTAAAACCCGGTTTTTCCCCGATTCGCTCCCAAATTGTCACCGAGACATTCCGTGACTTCCGAAGCTTAAAAACAGATATTTAGCAACACATTCCAGACTATATTCTAGCGAAAGCGTTTAAATACACAATTCATAAATTGCTCAATACTTCGATAAAAACCGTAAAACGCTATTTTTCTCAAAAGCGGTTTTCGGCCCGAAAATCTTTCGAAATCAGTTTTTCACCGAGAAACAGGATGTGTTATAATTTCAGAAGAATATATTTTCCCTAATCCATGAGTAGAACTCACCGAAGCGTAGAAATCCCGAGAGTTGAGTCGTGAGACGAAGTCACCGAACCGAAATCAACGAACTATCCCCGCTAGAAACCGAACCGTGCAAGACAACAGCCGTTCTTCAGCCCAGCTCGAATCCAGCAACCTCAAAACAGCAATCTCTCTCTCAAAACGAAATGTAGGCTCAGACTCTTACATCCAGCAGCTCCCACTTTGCATGCAACACACAAATTGGTCAATACTTCATCTTCTTTCTTTTGGAAGCTCTAAGGTACAAACATGGCAAATGGAGTTAGGGGAGGAATGAGGGGCTGAGGCTAGGCTCATTAGAAATAGCACAAGGAATGGAATGGAGAGATGGAAGAAACACTTACATGCAACAAGCTTTGGAGATGGATCCTTCTTCTCTCTCTCTCTCTCTCTCTCTCTCTCGACTTTCCCCTTCTTTTCTCTTCTCTCCAAATTTCTTTTTTCCTTTTCTTTCTTTCAGTCCTCAATGTTAAGTGAGAGAGAGTAAGGGTTGTCTTGTTTCACCTGGGGCTGAGGGTGTTATGGTTGGGGAAATGACCATAATGCCCTTAGCTCATAAAACCACGATTTTTAGGCCAAGACCCCCACTAACTCTACGGTTATTTACTCGGCATCAAATTTCTCGACTCGACCGATTCCGAATTGTGAATTATTAGCTCCTTCGACTAACAATTAAATAAAATCCACTTAAATGCTATTTTAAAAATTAGGGATGTTACATCAGGTGACCCAGTGTTCAAACCGAAGGGTTCTTCGCATCATCGTCAACAAGGATCATCATCGGTGGAGAGGAACAAGCGTTTCACTGCATCATCACTGCTGGAGCAGCAAGTACAGTAAAACCCTAGAAAGGGTCTGAGAGAGAAGAGGAAAGAACGAAGGATCAGAACCAGCAAGAAGCAAGAAACAGTTTCTTGGGTTTCTGAAGAGAAACCCTAAAACAAGCCTTTTATACACCGGGTCAAACACAACCCGCGTGTTGCTACAGTCTTCGGGTTCTGGGTGCCGCATGGATCAAGCCTGATCCAGCAGCAAATCAATACAAAGCAAGTTTGGCCCTGCACAAAAGAAAGTGTTGTTTGCACCCCCTGTGTGTCATTATACAGCCTGCAAGCAAAATCAATATCAATAGGTCAAATTACAACAATCAGGTGGCTTGAATTTCAAGGAATTCCTTTTAGAGGTCGCGATGAGTCTAAAACATCAGATAATCGTGGAAATTTTTTAGAATTGTTGACTTATGCAGCTTCTTACAATGATAAAGTGGCGGAAGTTTTGGAGAATGCCATCCGGGAAGAAATTGGTGATTAAAAATATTGCATTTTAATTGATGAAGCTCGGGATGAATAAAAAAGAGAACAAATGTCAATTGTTTTAAGGTTTGTTGACAAAGATGGTTATGCGCAGGAGCGATTTTTTGGGCTTATTCATGTTGAAAATACTATTGCATTGACTTTGAAGAAAGGTATTTGTACTATCCTTTCTAATCATAAGCTTGATGTTCAGTCTATCCGAGGACAAGGTATATGATGGTGCAAGTAACATGCGTGGAGAATGGAATGGTTTACAAGCTTTAATTTCAAGTGAGTGTCTTTATGCTTATTATATTCATTGTTTGCAATTGCACATCGGTTGCAATTGGCATTAGTTGCTGCATCTAAGGAAGCTGCTTCAATCTATAAGTTTTTTATTAAGTTGAACTCCATTATCAATATTGTTGGTGCATCATGTAAATGTAATGACCAATTAAAAGCTGCCCAGACTGCAAATATTGCTCATTTAATTCAGATTGATGAGCTTGAAAGTGGGAAAGGGCCTAATCAAATTGGCTCTTTACAAAGAGCGGGTGATACCCGGTGGAGTCCTCACTTGAAATCTATTTCTAGCTTGATGACCATGTTTAGTGCGACATGTGAAGTTTTGTTGAACATTATTGAGGATGGAACAACTGCTCAGCGAGTTGAACATTATTCTCACACTTCGCAACAAGATGGAAGATGAATTTTTGAGCGATTGTCTCTTTGTATACTTTGAAAAGAGAATTGCTAAAAAATTCACCGTAGATTCAATTATAGATGATTTTCGTGACATGCAAGAAAGACGTTCTGTATTTTGATAAAATATTAATGTAATTAATATTTTTGAACTAATTAATTAGTACGTTGTTATTCATGAAATAATTTTTGTGGTGATTTTAATTTTTTAGCTAGCCCCCCACTAATAAAATCTTGGCTCCGTCCCTGCCCTCTCCCATCCCCTCTTTTTGGCATCCTCTCTTCCTCCATTGAATAACTTTTCCTCTATTTTTGTTTGTCAATAAAAACTTCCAAAAATAAACCTACAAGGGCCATAGTAATATTGTGATCCATATATACTTCCGTACGTTAACACTCATGATGTGGGTTGTGAATCATAAAATTGGTGCAACAAAACCTTTATAAGTACTTCTTACTATGAAAAGGGTAATGAACTAATGATGATCATGTGGCCATCTTGCCAAACCTAGCCTAAATGTAGGTAATCTCAGTCGGAGAAAAAAGGATCTTTTTTTTATCATTATCAAACCCACTCTCCAACTCATCATCGCTATAGTATTTATTATTGTCACTATAGGCTCTATCTCTAACATTTTATTCTTTCATGAACTGAGTCTTTTTATTGTTCCTTAACATGACTTGCATTTGGTAACTCCTATTCAGATGTACTAGTCTAGACTCAAAATAGATCTCTGTTTTCAAGATTGTCAAGGCCCGACGTTTCTATTCTCAGCTCTACCTAGCTATATATGCACACTCACATCTCTGAAGCAAAACTATCAGTGAAATAATTTTAAGGACCTAATCCACTAGAATTATGAGCATTCTTAATTTCTAATCTTTCAACATATAATATAATTAATCTATTTAAAATACACAATTTCACCCAAAACCAAAATAATACATAGGTCTATCAAATACTAAAATCACATAATCAATTAGCAATCCATCTAATTTAGTTAGGGTGTTACACTGCCATTCTTTGAGAATTAAATGATGGCATACTATTCGATATGAAGTGTAAGATTGAGAATATGGGAAACATTATCACGCTTTATCATTTTACACCTAGAACATTAAACTTCATGGCCATGAATGAGGGAAGCTATAGCAAAATTAATTTGTCTCAAAAGCTTAGTCTGTCATAAGACTACGATAGTACTAAAAATCATAAACTAGTGTGCAATCTTTAATGGCAATCACATACATTCTTTTTTTTTTGAAGCAAATCACATACATTCTTAGTTTCCTACTTATTGACAATCACATACTTAAAAAAATCATAAACTGTTAGAATGGAACAATTGGTAAAATTGAATTCTCTAGTTTATTTGAGATACCAAAAAGGAATATATACATCTCAGTATTACATCATCTAGCTAATACTAACAAAATCTAGCAAATACAAAACTGAAAGAAGGCAAATTAAAATTACAATATAATTTATCATCTAACAGCCCCCCTCAAGCTAAACAGTGAATATCCTTCATGTTTAGCTTGGACAACAGAAACTGGAACTGAGAAGGCTGTAAAGACTTAGTAAAAATATCTGCAACTTGTGCCTTTGTGGGAATTGGCATGAGGTGAATGACTCCGTCTTGAACTTTGTCACGAACCAAATGGCAATCCAATTCAATATGTTTGGTGCGTTCGTGGAAAATAGGGTTTTGGGCTATGTGGAGGGCTGACTTACTATCACAGAATAGAGAAACAGGCTTGGTCATAGGACAATGTAGATCCTGCAGGAGGAATAAAAGCCACTGTGTTTCGGATGTAGTTAGTGCAAGAGCACGGTATTCAGCCTCTGAGGAGGAACGTGAGACAACAGACTGTTTCTTGGATTTCCAGCTGACCAAAGATGATCCATAGAAGATGTAGAGGCCTGTGGTGGACCTTCTGCTGTCAACACATGCAGCCCAGTCTGCGTCACTAAAAGCAGTGAGCTGTTTAGCAGATGCAGAAGAAAAGAAGATGCCACGGCCAGGAGATGACTTGAGGTACTTCAAAACATGTAAGGCTGCATCCATGTGAGGAGTTAGAGGGTTGGCAATGAACTGGCTGAGCTTGTGAACTGCATAGCAGATATCAGGACACGTATTTGTTAAATAGATCAATCTTCCAATCAAGCGACGATAGACAGTAGGATATGCTAGTGAAGTGCATGTGTGAGCACTGAGCTTCAAGTTGGGAACCATGGGAGTAGAAACAGGCTTGCAGCCAAGGGGGCCTGCCTCCTCAATGAGCTCAAGTGCATACTTTTCTTTGAGACAGAACAATACCAGCAGGGGAGCGAGCAACTTCAATGCCAAGGAAGAATTTTAGAACACCCAAATCTTTTATCTTAAACTCTGCATCCAGAATAGTTTCTATCTTTGCAATTTCAGCAACATTGTCACCAGTTAACACCACATCATCCACATAAATCAATAGGATGGTTATGCTGGATGCTGAGTGTTTTACTAGGAGAGAGTAGTCATGCTTTGACTGAACAAATCCCAGGGGAAGCAAAAAGGATATGAGCTTGGCATTCCACTGCCTACTGGCCTGTTTCAAACCATAGAGGGACTTCTGCAACTTGCAAACCTTGGCTGGAGATGGAGTAGGGAAACCTGGAAGTACGGTCATGTAGACTTCCTCTTGAAGATCACCATGGAGGAAAGCATTGTTGACATCTAGCTGCTGTAGATGCCAATTGTGAATGGATGCCATAGCAAGAACCAACCTAACTGTGGTCATTTTTACTACAGGTGAGATGGTCTCAGAATAATCAACTCATTCAAGTTGAGTGAATCCCTTGGCTACCAAACGGGCCTTATACCTCTCAATAGACCCATCAGCATTCAATTTGACTTTGTAAACCCACTTACAACCAATCGGTTGTTTCCCTGGTGGCAAATCAGTAAGAATCCAGGTTGAATTCTGATTTAAAGCCCGGATTTCCTTATCCATAGCATCAAGCCAGCACTGATGTTTAGAGGCCTGAGCAAATGCCTTAGGCTCAGAGGAGGTGCTCAAGGCTGCAATAAAAGTTCTATGGGAGGGAGAGATATTGTCATAGGTTAGAAAATCAGATAAGGGATAAGGAATACCTGAGTGTGATGAGCCAGAATTAGAATCAACAGAAATCATTCCACAATGAAAGTCTTGAAGGTATGATGGTTTGGATTTGACTCTGTTGGAAACTCTTAGAGGGATGGGTGGAGGTGAAGAAGAGACCTGGAGGACAGGGGAGGTGACAGCAGGTTCTGCATCAGTGGGTGAGGATGTGATAGCAGGCTCTGCATCAGTGGGTGAGGAGTGGTCCTGAGGAGCAGGGGGTGTGATAATAGGCTGGTCAGAATCTGTGGTGGATGGGGAGATTATGCTTGGAGATCTAGCAGCAAAAAAATCAGTGAGAACAACTTTGGAGGGTGGTGTGAAGTGGCTGGTGGATGTGACTTGGGAAGGAGACACATTTGGAGAGGATGCATAAGGAAAAATGTTCTCATAAAAGGAGACATTTCAAGAGATAAGGACTTCATGATTATGAAGGTCAAACAATAGGTAACCCTTGACACCTTGAGAGTGGGCAAGGTGGATGCATTTTCTGGCTCGTGAGAGGAACTTGGTTCTATGAGCAGATAGGGTAGTGGCATAACAAAGAGAGCCAAAGACTCTAAGAGAAGAAAAATCAGGAATGGTGTTATAAAGGATTTGGTGGGGAGATGTGGATTGAAGAGTAATAGAGGGTAATCTATTGATGATAAATGTGGCATGACAAATAGCAAAATCCCAAAAATGAATAGGGAGGTTAGATTGGAACATAAGGGCACGAGCTACATTGAGGATATGTTGGTGTTTCCTCTCCACCACTCCATTTTGTTGTGGAGTTTCAACACAGGATTTTTGATGGATAATGCCCTTGGATAGATAGAAATCATTCATGGAAAACTCAACACCATTGTAAGAGCGTATGACTTTGATGTTGTGGCCAAATTGAGTAAAAGCATATGAGACAAAGTGAGTGAGATGAGTTCTGGTTTCAGCTTTGGATCTCATGAGTTTGATCCAAACAAATCTGGATTTGTCATCCACTATGGTCAAGAAATATTTGTTGCCATTCATGGAAGGGGTGGCAAAGGGACCCCAAATATCAACATGAACTATGTCAAAAATATTAATAGAAGGGGGGTTATGAGTGGGAAAGGGAAGTTTCTTTTGTTTTGCAAAATGGCAAGTATCACAATTTTCATTAATGATGGAAGGTATATTACAATGAAGTTTTTGAATGAGACTATAACAAATGGGGGAGGGGTGACCTAGGCGGCTATGCCATACATTTTTACTTGAATGGGAGACAGAAACATTATTACAGTGGATTTGGTTGGGTGTGTTAGAGGTGACATTGTGCAGAACCTTCATTGTGTAAAGCTTTCCATCTCTCCTAGCATGGCCAATCACTCTCTTAGAGGGGATATCCTGTAACACAGCACAATCACCGTCAAAAAAAGTTTGGCAATTTATAGTGTCAGCAAGCTGACCTACTGAAATGAGGTTGGAATTGAAATCAGGGACAAAATAGACATCATAAAGAGTTATGGTGGGAATGAGCACTATTGTTCCCTTGAAGTGAGTGTATCTTGTGTCATCAGACGGTAGATTAATCAGTAGGGGCTTAATAGCATAGAATGATGTAAACAGATCAAGGCAGCAGCAGATATGATCTGTGGCGCCAGTGTCCACAAGCCAGGCAATGATTAATTGAGCAAGGGAGGTACCCGAGGGCAAGGAACTGCCAGTGGTGACATTGACAGAGTTGGCAGAAGCTGTGGCAATAGGAGGAGTTGCAGGAAGCAGAGATAACAAGCTCTGAATCTGTTCAGCAGTAAGAGTAGCAGGGGAGGCAAGAGTGGAGGTAGCAGCAGAAGGCTCCTCAACAGCAGCATTGTTCACGGATTTCCTATATGGTGTGAATCCAGGTGGATAGCCATGCTTCTTGAAGCAAGTTTCCACGGTGTGATTGGTGCGATTGCCGAAAGTGCAGAGGCGAGATCCACGTTGCTGTGAGGGTTTGCCACGGCCACGAGCAGCAGTAGAAGGAGGATTAGGAGCAGAAGCAGTGTGAAACGCAGCAACAGAAATCTCAGGAACACCAGAAACGCCAAGTTGACGCTCTTGTTGAAGGATCATAGCATAAGCCTTCGCCAAAGAAGGAAGAGGCTCCATCAGAAGGATTTGAGCACGCGCAACAGCAAAATTGTCGTTCAAACCTTGAAGAAACGACATCACAACACCGCGTTCACGATAATCTTGAACAACCTGTGAAACATGGCAACAACAGGTGCCAGCAGGAGCGAGGCATGCATGAATGGGCCGATAGTTGCACAATTCATCCCAGAGAATGCGCATTTTTGTAAAAAAGGCTGTGACAGAAGCTTCACCTTGTTTCAGGGAGAAAATATCAAGTTGAAGGTGAGAGATCCGTGTATTGTCACCTTGCGAGAAGCGATTACGCAGTTCCTTCCAAACGGCAGAGGCATCGGTGATCCATAGAATGCTAGATGAGATTTCTGTAGAGACGGCGTGATTGATCCAAGAGAGGACAAGCATATTGCATCGTTTCCACAGAGGAAAATGTGGATCGGAAGTCGCAGGGCGAGGAATGGAGCCGTCAACAAACGGAAATTTGTTTTTCATTTCTAAAGCCATGGTCATCGCCTGGATCCAACAGTGGTAGTTCGGTCCTTCAAGCACCGGTTTGACGAGAATCAGAGAGGGATTCTCGTTAGGATGAATGTAGAACGAATCTGAGTAGTCCTTTGGTTGGCGCGAGGTGCGACGGGTAGAGTGCACCGAGGCGTCATCGGAGTCGCCATCAAAGGAGGTGGGGGAAGCCATGAGAACGATGAGAAGAGAGAGAACTCAAAATGGAGAAAAAGGAGAGAACACGTGTTTAACCGCAAACGGTTACACGGTTTGGAGAAAGAGTACCATCTGATACCATGTTAGAATGGAACAATTGGTAAAAGTGAATTCTCTAGTTTATTTGAGATACCAAAAAGGTATATATACATCTCCGTATTACATCATCTAGCTAATACTAACAAAGTCTAGCAAATACAAAACTGAAAGAAGGCAAATTAAAAATTACAATATAATTTATCATCTAACATAAACAAGTCAATGTCTAACTAATCCTCGTATACAGGAAAATACATAAAACGAATGGATTTGATTCGAGTTATGTTGTACCAATTCTGCTCCAAAATAGAGGTCGTTTAAGCCTTTTTTTCCAAAACCAAGAAACCAGTATTCCTGTTTTACCCTTACTTCTCTCACTATCCCATGCATTCATTCTCTTTCATGTAATTATTACTCCATTCTGTTGGAGGAGAATTGCGCAGGGATAAAGAAAAGAATAGAAAACGCAGAAAAGAGAGGGAAAAAACTGGGCAAGACAATTAAACAGTAATTCAAAACTGTATCAAAAAGTGTTGTTTACAAGGTGTCGAAAGGTGTATATATACGAAGATGCAGCGCCCATATTGGGCCTATATTTCGACTGGGCCACATATTGGCCCATTGGATGTTTTACTAGTGGCACCTAACAATGCTAAGAGCAATTGAATTACAAACATATTCAATATTCCCTCTTAATTCACATTGCTAAGTGACATCATCCCAAGCATTGTTCTGAGTTCTTCAAATCTTCCCTTTTGTAATGGCTTGGTCATTGCATCAGCTACTTGAAGTTCTGAGCAGCAATATTGCAGGTTCAGCTTCTCATTGTTGACTTGATCACGCAGGAAGTGATATCTGGTCTCTATATGCTTCGATCTACCATGGGCGACAGGATTCTTGGCCAGATCTATCGCAGACTTGTTGTCGATCAGCAACTTCATTGCTGTAATTTTGTGCAGGCCAGTTTCAGCCAATAGCATGCTTAGCCATGATGCTTGACATGCTACAAATGAAGCAACCACATACTCTGCTTCGCGAGAGGATAAAGCTACTATGCTTTGCTTCTTAGAGCACCATGAGATGGGTGCTGTTCCATACATGAAGACATAGCCACTTGTGCTCTTTCGATCACTCTTGTCTCCACTCCAGTCGGAATCAGTGTAACCAAACACTTCAGCAGTAGCATTCGACTCAGTCTTGCTAGGGAATAGAATACCCTGACTTTGTGTTCCCTTGGTGTACCTAAGCACTCTTTTTGCAGCTATTAGATGGGAGGTTCTTGGCTTCTCCATGAATCTGCTGATCATTCCAACACTAAACATAATGTCAGGTCGAGTGTTGCAGAGGTACCTAAGGGAACCGATAATCTGTTTGTAGAGGGTGGCATCTACTTCACTATCTGTATCATCTTTCGACAGCTTGCTGCTTGCGTCAGTTGGTGTCGAAACTGACTTACAATTGGTCATGTCGAATATGTTCAAGATATCTGCTGCATATTTCGACTGATGCAGAAATATTCCCTTGCTTGTCTTCACAAATTGCATTCCTAAGAAATATGATAGATGTCCTAGATCACTCATTTCGAATTCAGACATCATCACCCTCTTAAAGGAGTCGACTTCAATCTCATTGCTGCCAGTTACTAGTAGATCATCTACATACAGGCACAACAGCAATTGAGTTTCAGTTCCATTCTTCTTAACATACACACCATGTTCATTGGTGCATCTAGTGAATTTTTGAGCCAAGAGAAATCCATCAATTCTCTTGTTCCATGCCCTTGGGGCTTGCTTAAGTCCATATAGAGCCTTCTTAAGCTTGAATACCTTGTCTTCTTGGCCCTTTAATTCAAATCCAGGTGGTTGGCAAACATAGACTTCCTCCTCCAAAGGTCCATTGAGAAATGCTGATTTTACATCAAGTTGATGTAGGGGCCAGCCTCTATGACTTGCCAATGCCACTACCAGTCTTATGGTCTCGATCCTGGCTACAGGGGCAAAGACTTCATTGAAATCCAACCCAGGTTTCTGCAGAAAAACTTTAGTTACTAATCTGGCCTTATACTTGGCCACTTCTTCATTGGGTTTGACTTTGGTCTTGTAGACCCATTTCACACCGATTGCCTTTTTTTGCTTTGGAAGTTCGACTAATTTCCATGTGCCATTTTTCTCTATTGACTTCAGCTCGTCAATCATAGCTTCCTTCCACTGTTTGTGATCAAGAGCTTGCTCCAGGCTCACTGGTTCTGCTTCAGCCATTAGTGCAAAGTGAGTCAGGTCTCCTTCTGCTGTAATAGCAGAATCTGGAAATGTGTCGAATCCTTCTAGCCTTACTGATCTCTGCCTTTCCCTCTGTGACCTTCTGATAGGTTTGACAGTAACAGGTTCTGCAGTTTCAGTAGCTACATTCTGATCCTCTAGATCCTGAACTTCATCAAAGTCTAGTACTGTAGTTCTTTCACAGCCTTCTTCATTCTGAGTATCCCAGTTCCACTTTTTCGACTCATCTACTATGACATCTCCGCTCTTCACTATTTTCTTCTGCATAGGGTCATACAGTTTGTATGCTCCTGTCGAATGATAACCAACAAGGATCATTTGTTGTGCTCTATCATCCAGATTATTCCTTAGTTGCTCAGGGACATGTCTATAACATAATGAGCCAATTATTCTGAGATGCTTGACACTTGGCTTTCTTCCTAGCCAAACTTCTTCAGGTGTCTTCCCAATCAATCTCTTTGTAGGGCACTTGTTCAGAATGTATACTGCTGTGACTACTAGTTCTCCCCATAAACTGTGAGGTAGCTTCTTTTCCTTCATCATACTTCTCACCATGTCGAGGATGGTTCTATTTTTCCTCCCAGCTGTTCAATTATGCTGAGGTGTGTAAGGTGAAGTGACTTTATGTACTATGCCTTCATCTTCACAGAATTTTGCAAATTCATGTGAGTTGTACTCACCACCTCCATCTGTTCTAAGAGTTTTGATTGCACACTCACTTTGCTTTTCAATCATCACCTTGAAGTTTCTGAATGCTCCAAGTACTTCACACTTCTTATTGATCAGGTACACCCATGTCATTCTGGTATACTCATCAATGAATGTGACAAAGTAATTGTTCCCTCCTAATGAACTAACCTCAAAGGGACCACAAACATCAGAGAATATCACCTCTAACTTCTTCTTTGCTCTGCCTGACACCTCTGATTTTAAGGAGTTTATTGGTTGCTTCGACTTGCAGCAACTATCACATACTTCACCAGGCATATTTACTGCTGGCAACCCATGGACCATCTTCTTCTCATGTAGTTGTCTCAAGCTCTTGAAGTTTAGGTGGCCAAATATTCTGTGCCACTTCAAGTTCTCATCATCGACAGTGGTTGTGAGGCATTGTTGTTCGACTACTTGCAATTCGACCTTGAATGTTCTGTTACTTTGCATTGGCACCTTCAGGACCAGCCTCTTGTTTAAATCAAACAAGCTGAGACTGTTATCATCCATTTCGACAGAGAATTTCTTTTCAATCATCTGCCCAAGACTTAGCAGATTGCTCCTCATCTTTGGTACATAGAACACTTCCTGAATGTAGCATCACTTTCCATCTTTCGACAGAAACTTTATGGTACCAATTCCTTCTGCAGTGACTCTGTTGTTGTCTGCAAATCTGATTCTTTTACTTATTTGCTTCATTTCGACAAACCACTCCTTATGGCAGCACATGTGGTTTGAGCATCCTGTGTCGAGATACCATTCGACAGATTTTTCTTCGATCTCATTTGTGTCTGCCTTCAGCAACAACAATTCTGTGTCAGTAGCTATCATGAAGGATAATTCTTCATCATTGTTGCTGGCCATGTTGGGGGCATCACCAGTGTCACCACTGCCCTGCCCCTCACACATTGCACAAGTATTTTTAGCATCACAAGTGTTTCCACTTTCACTAGTGTTCCCACTGTTTTGCTCACTACTTTCAGCAACTGTTACATTGAGATGAGTGTCTTCTTCAATCTCATCATCTATGACTGCCATTAGCATTAATCCTTCTGAGTCAGAATCAGAGTCTGTGCCTCCATCACTTGCAAATTTGGCTTCAGCATCTTTATTCCTAAGAACCTTCTTGTTCTTACATTTGTTCCTATAATGCCCAAATTGCTGACAGTTATAGCACTGCACCTTTGACAGATCTTGCTCCTTCTTGTCGAAACTTCCTTGTTCTTCTTTCTTGCTACCAGATCCCTTTTCTTTACCCTTCCATTTTCCTTTTTCTTTCTTGTTGCCTGCCTTCCAATTTTTCTTAGAGGAGTGTGATAGTAAGGCTTGTTCAGTCTTTTTCTCTGAACTTCTCTGCCTAATTCTCAATTCATGAGCCTCTAAGGAGCCTTGAAGTTCATCTAACTTCATTTCATCTATGTTCTTGGATTCTTCGATGGCAGTTACCACATAGTCGAATTCTGGAGTTAAGGATCTAAGCACTTTTTCTACTTTACTTGTTTCAAATACAGTCTTACCATTGCCTTTCATTTGATTAGTTAGAGCTACTAACCTCGTAATGAATTCACCAATTGATTCTCCATCTTTCATCCTCAATGCCTCGTATTGCTTCCCGAGAGACTGCAGGCGTATCTTCTTCGGTCTATCCGCACCTCCATATGCATTCTTGAGGATATCCCATGCTTCTTTTGCTGAATCACAATCAATGATCAGGTTCAGAATGTTTGAATCAACACTTTGATGAATCAAGAACAGCCCTTTTCCATCTTTCATTCTCAGTGCATGGTGGTTGTTCCTCACCGCTTCAGTGGCGTTTGCTGCCAATGGTGGAACACCATCATTCACGATTTCAAGTACATCTTAAAAACGAAACAAGACTTTCATCTGCGCACACCATCGGTCATAATCTTTTCCATTAAAGACAGGGAGGTTCGTCGGAATTCCTCCGCCACTGTTGTCTCGCATCGCCATGATGAATCTTGAAGGATCTTTATAGCTCTGTTATACCAATTTGTTGGAGGAGAATTGCGCAGGGATAAAAAAAAGAATAAAAAACGCAGAAAAGAGAGGGAAAAAACTGGGCAATGCAATTAAAGTAATTCAAAACTGTATCGAAAAGTGTTGTTTACAAGGTGTCGAAAGGTGTATATATATACAAAGATGCAGCACCCATATTGGGCCTATATTTCGACAGGGCCACATATTGGCCCATTGGATGTTTTACTAGTGACACCTAACAATACTAAGAGCAATTGAATTACAAACATATTCAATACATTCCTCTTCCTATATTTATGCCGGACGGTTACATACCACAAAAGTGTGTGCTGCATCATCTCTCCACCCTTTGCTCTTCCATTTTAAATTTTTAATTAAAACACAAAAACAAAAAGACACACATCATAGCTAGTAATGCAAAAGTCGATAGTTCTATGTAAAATTAAAACAAAAAAATGTTAAAACTCATCTACTAGTACAACCTCCAAAAGAGACAGTAAAATGAAATCATTTTTTTATATCGCAAAAGTTCTAAGAGGCAGTAAGCCAAAATTGAAGAGAGTAAGAAGGCAACATAAAAAAAAAAAAAAAAGAACACCAGTAATGTTTTTTATATTATTAATGGAAAACTAAAAAATAAGTAAAGGTGGAACGTGTTAATCAACAAAAAAACTATGGAACGTCTTAGTACCTTAACTGCTGCAGCATGTTAATCAAAAAAATACGGAAGTATTTTTGATCTGATTTGATTTTATTGAGAATAATTTATGTTGTGTTATTGGACTTTTCAAATACTTATTAGTGAATTTATGAAAATGTGCAAGACAATAAATGAAGATCGGGGTATAATAGTCGTAACATATACTTAAAGTATCAAAGTGACAAGTAAAATCAAACAAATTTTTACAAAAAAAGTGACAAGTATTGTGAATCAGAGGGAGTAATCTTTAGTTATTAATAAAATAACATATATATATATATATATATAGTCCTTAATCACTATTATCTTTGCATTCACTTTTTGACCATGTTTTCCTTTAAAATCTCAATTGACAATGGTTGTAATCTATATGCATACTTGCTTATTACTGCAGTTTAAAGGTTTCTATCTATAATACCTCACGGGTGTTGCCATATTTACAAAGGTGTTTGCTTTTCCCACACCCCCTCCTACTCGAAACACACCCCATAAGGGTGTGAAATGACCAAAAGGCCAGGCCAAACCTCTTTTTTTTCACGAATTTTCACCTGTTCGAACACGGGCCTTCGAACAGGTTCGCACGAGGCCATTCGCGTGTGTTAAATATGGGGACACACCCTCTTGGGTGTTTTTCACCTGTTCGAATGGGGTCATGCGAATAGGTTCGCATGATGCTGTTCGAACCAGTGTTGCAGAGCGACAGATATTGGACGTCTCAGATTCCACCGACAGTTTTGATCAACGGCTTACAATCAGTCAAATGTGTGTCAGATAAAGGAGTGGATGTCAATCCCTTTGGAAAATGTGTCTGAACGGATTGAATTTAAACGGCTCAGATTTGTGATCTAAAAATAAAATCAACGGCTGACATTTCACCATGCCTATTATAAAAGGGGGTTCACATCCTTAGACCTTCTTCACCAAACCCTAATCTCCCTCTTGACAGCTACAACCAAGCTGAAATGGAATGGCAATTGTGCCCAACCCAGTACTCAAACGACAAATTCCTAACGGCCCTTCATCACCATGGGACTGTCACCACCGACGAACATGGTGTTGTGTTTCGTTGTCCTAACCATGTATTCTGCAGGATGAGTAAGGACATCACCTTCGCCCAACTGAAGGAAAAGGCTGAGAGGAAGATTCGTCCAGAGGGAGCGTGGCGTAAAGACGTGGAGCGTATACGTTACCGAAAGTACAACCGTCTTGATTACGGGACTGCCTATTTTTCAGTTATGGAGATCTGCAACGATGACGACGTTGGGACCATGATGTAATATCATGCTACACTTCCGATGGGGCGACAAGTCTTAGAGTTGTACGTGGACACAATACGCACTCCAGAAGAGATCATTTATCTTCTGGAACAGGGACTACCGAAACACTAGTTTCTTAGTTAGTTGTTTGCTTATGTTGGTTTTATGTCTTTCGTATTTCATGTATGGTTATGGTTTGTAACAAAAAGGCAATAAATTTGCGCCAAATTAAGTAGATGACATCAGAAAAATACTTAATAATATAAAAAGTAGTTAAATTATACAAAAGTTCCAAACAAATATCCCCCCCTAAGACATCATCCTACTGGGTGTTGCGCCCCCTCCTCTGATACACATTGACGATCCTCCTCCTAAACCTACGGAAGGGGTTGAGCAACCTCTTGATGCGCTGAAAGACGCTCCTGGTTGGCTCTGGGACATTATCATTGATGATCCCATCCATCTCATCCACCATATCCAGGAGCTCTGGCAGCATCTGTCAAACAAATAACATAACATTATTTAAATAAGTAGATTTAAATAAGTAGAAGAAACTTATTACTGTAATTAACATAAAAAACACGTACCACACTGACATCCGGCTCATCCACAAGCTCTACATAATTTTCAGGGAAGGCAAAGGGATGTGAGACCCTAGAAAACCATGGAAAGTAGCCCGGCACCGTGTTTGAGGAGTACGGCATACAGGGAGGCCCCCGCGCCACCAAGTGGTCCTGGAACTGTGTCCACCTCTCATCACACTCCGTGACAGTACAGACGGCCCGATTTGCAGGTCTGGGCTCCTCCGGGATGTGCTGTACCTGGCCAAACTGTCTGAGCACTCTATCCGGCAAATGGCTCACCATACAGCCAGCACTCCGGATGAACCCTCTGAACCTGGCCAGCTCCTCAAAGGGTCTCTCCTGCCTATGGCCTGTGTAGGGGTCCCAGGTGACCTCCTCACGGTGTAGCCGGTCAAGGCACAGTCTGATGGTGTGTGACTTGATGGCCCCGGGGCCATCCCTACACAGCCATTTCTTCGCCCGTGGCATACTCTCAACATATTCTGGGTGCACCACCCAAGATGTAAAATTGGCACTCTGGAAGTGCTCAAAAATCCAACCCTGTAATGAACATATCATTGGTTGATTATAAATCTGAAAGTAAACCTAAAGCAAACTTATAAAAAAAAAGAGTAAGTTTTATACCTGTAGTAGAGCCATATGACCAGCCATCTTCTTCGTCTTCTTTCTTGAAGCATCCTTCAGCTGATCATAAAGATGGGCAAGGGCCATTGCCCCCCAGCAGTAGTCTCCAACATTGTTCAAATCAAGAAGCATACCTAGGTAGCCAAGCTTAACCTTGCTTCCTGACTTGTCTGCGAACAATGTGCAGCCCAAAAGATAGAGCAAATAGGCCCTAGCAGCATGATGCCACCTCTGCTCAGCTATGGCTGGGTGGTAGACATGATCCCTCAGCCATACAAGACCAACTGACAACCCTCGCGCAGAAGTCTGTTCAGTGGCATCTTGGGGGGTGGCCCCCAAATAGTCAATCAGCAGCTGCTCTCCCTGCCACGAAGTCCAGTCAGGCATGTCATAGAACTGGCCCGTGATGGGGATGTGTAGCAGCTGGGATACATCATCAAGAGTGATAGACATCTCACCCACAGGAAGGTGGAATGATGATGTATCCGGCTGCCAACGCTCTATGAATGCGTTCAGCAGCCCCTTGTGAGTGAGGGGAAAACCAAGTCCTATGAGAGGGAACAACCCCGATAGGATAAGAGTCTCCCTGATCGTAGCATGGACCACAAGGTTAACCGGTCCATGTGGAATCGTAGTTATGTCCGGCCGAACCTGCATTGACAAATGACACAGGCACAATAAGCCAATATGTTCAACAAAATAAGAAACAAAATTGACAACACGCTATTATATAACAATAACTTACCCGGCCAGCATAGAACTCAGTCAAAATATGAGACCCGTATGTGGGCAAGACAGAACCATCAACAGGTCCACCAGGGAATGGGAATGTAGCCCTAGGAGCAGCAGCAGGCTCCTGAGGCTCAACATCCTCCTCATGTTGAGCACCAACCTCCTCATGTGCATGACCAGAAGGGCCGGCCAGCTCATATGCCGGAAATTGAGCATCACGGTCAATATCCCGGCCAATATCATCAACCTCCGGTGGGGGAGGAGGGACGTCTAATCTGTCCCTACGCCTACCCCTCCGGGAAGGTTCAGCTCCATCTTGCCTCCGTTTGCGTTCGGAAGCCGTCGGGGGTGGCCTACGCTCCGGCTGTTGCGAACTACCGCCACGATGCCTCACCATATCTGAAACAACAACCATTAAACCAATTAAGCAACATCACCAGCAAAATAACAGAAACAATACTGTCACACCTGTTCGAACAGCATCTTTCGCACCTGTTCGAACAGAATCATTCGCACCCATTCGAACAACCCCATTCGAACAGGTGTTCGCATGGCCTCATTCGAACGGTGTTCGCATGACCTCATTCGAACACCTTCGTTTTCACATGTTCGCATGAGGTCATGCGAACACAGCAGATGCACAGAAAAAAAAAACCCAAATGTACAGAAGGGAGAGAGGGTTACCTGAATGAAAATGGAACGATTAGAGAGAGTGAGAGGAGGCGAACAAAACCCAGGTGGTCTTGAGGGTGTTTGTGGAGAAGATTGAGTGGGAGATTGGGTGAGATTGAGTGAGTTGTGAGAAGTTGAGTGAGAGGGAGAGTGAAAGAGAAGGGTTCGAATGAGAGGAGTGAGGGGTGTGAGGGTGTGAGTGTGTGTGTGTGTTTTTTTTTAAGTTGAGGGTATTTTAGGGTTTTTAGAAGTTAGGGGGTGTGAAAGAGTAGGAGGGGGTGTGGGGAAAGTAAAACCCTTTACAAATGGCTCAAGAGACATTATTGTTTCCCATAGGATCTCACATGGTAATGACCAATGCATTTGTTGAATCCTGTTCCATTGGTTTCGAATTCTCAATCACAGGGCAAGGCAACTTTTAGTTTATATTTTCAGTTTTCATTCATTGCATTCCACTTATTAATATTGATTTTGATTGATGAATGGTAATGGTAGATATCAGTGAAATCATGTAGGAACACACAAGGAAGGAAGGCAATTATTGATGCAAGAATTGAAAGGTTACGTAAGTTAGATGCAACACTACAAATAGCGAGTAGTCCCACATCGAGAAGGTTTAGAAAAGAATGTGAAATTGTCTTTATATATAGAATAAAGCTTCGTAGAAACAGAACAAATGAAGGTTTAGAAAAGAGTAATACACAGTTATGTTTATACTACTTCATACAAAACTTGTTGCTATATCTAATTTACCCCTTAAAGAGTGATTTTACCTTTAATATTTAAGGCTTTAATCCGCTAGAAATCTGAGTATACTTAATTTCTAATCACTCAACACATAATATAAGGCAGAGAATGTGGAGGGAAAGATTATGGAGTAATAACTATTTAAATGGTAAGCAATTATAAGACAAATAATTTCAAAATTGCAATAAGAGTCATGTTTTGTAGCCTTGTGCTTATCTAACTTCATAGCAGCAGATGACTAGAAATCTAGAATATAGCCAAAGCTTGACAAAATAAGTCAGCAACATATATTTGACCCCTTCAAAATTCCAGTATTTCTGAATTCCTATCTCGCATGCAGCTGTATCATGTTTTCTAACAAGTAGAAGGGGAAGCCGCGGTGGAGCAGTGATAATAACATCGCTACTCAAGTTCCAACAATTTTTATTTCTTATACAGATTTGTTTCTACAAAATAATAACCTACTGCATATCTATTTTAATTGGCATCCAATCAATAAAAAGCTTTATGCTAAAATGTGTATTTTACAAAATCAATTTATATTTTACGCCTATTTACATTTGACGATAAATTGATAATTGATAAATAAGATAAAAATGAATATCTACACGACATCTCTATTATCAGATCTCATCATACTATCTGATACATTTTTGTCTTCTGTGCCACTCTGAGGATCGTCTCTTAATGAGTCAGTCATCTTTTACCAAGAAACCCAATGATATGGTGAATTGAAGTGTCTCCCTTTAACTCAAATCGAAGCCAGCATCCGCATTTATGGCATACAGTAATTTGGTTTCCAGTTGATCCTTACTGCATTGAAAGATGAATATGTTTGCAAAGGAAAATAGTTAAACAAACCAACCATCCCAAGCAAAAAGGGATTAGATAAAAAGGCTAATTGTTAACCTTTCTGACCGAAAAAATAAATACGAGAAAATAAAATTCAAACTACGGAATCAAGGTAAACCGAAGATGCATATATACGACAGATGTTGTGGCTCAAAAACGGTGTTTTCATGAGTCATGTATAGCCAAAAGCAACAATATCTTCAATGTCAATTTTTTAAGATCATGTAATAATATATTTTGCATGTTCAACAAAAGACGTTATTTCTTGTCAAAAAAAAAACAAAAGACATTATTTCATAAATTAACATCCATGAGCTCCATAAGGCATTCACACAAGTCTTTTTTATTATTTTTAAATGCTACGATAATATTTCAATATTCCTACAGCTCAACTCTGTTCATTCCTATAAATATCTAATATATTCATGTCCTAAGAGCATAGTCTAACGGTAAAACACAAATGTTATTCGGACATCGAGAGCGCGAGTTCGAACTGCAACGCTTCACTTTCCTTTTCCCATCCCCCACCCTCACTGTTTGTACAAAGAACAAAAAAATAATAGTACCTAATATACTCATCGTAAAACTTACTCTTGCAACCTCTACAAGTAAGACAGTGCAATGGTACATTTAAATAATCAGGCCTATGTCACTGTCTCCCACTTATTATTTTAAAAATACTGTTAATTGTCAAAACAAATTTTCTCATTTCTCATGTCAGTATAGCCAGTTCCCATATCTTCGATTCTGACCACTCAAGAGTCTACAGCAGCAAACAAAAATATAAAATTCTATATTCTCACTGCAAAGGCAAGCTAGCACTAGGACAAACCTTCTGTAAGGTGGAAGCTTTAGCAGATTCATACAAGTAGCTGCTGTTGGTAGTCGGTCAAGAGCATCATCAGAAGCAGCACCACCGGCCCTACAAGAAAAGACGTCAGGAAATTCCATACTGTGATCCCTTTGACTGTAAACTATACAAGCATTAGAGGGAAAACAGAACAGTCAGAGTAAGTTATTAAAAATTAGGCAACTATAAACCAGTAGACTTGGGCACGTGCTAAGGATTCCAATTTTTATAAAAATTCATTGGAAAATATAGTTTCTGAAATTAACAATTTACTGGATACTACAATTTCGGATTCAAATTTTCAATTAGGTAATTTCTTAACCAGTGTCCGAGTGCATCGGTTAGCAAGACCCCTGACACTATTAAAGCATTCATTCACCTTTGTATGCAAAGCAAAGGCTCAAGATATCGGAATCCAAGCAATGGTCCTCGAGAGCAACCTGTCACAAACCTGTAAAGATGATAAATTTGTCATTCACACTACAGATATGCCATGAAAAGAGATTAAATCCTACAACTTTGTTATCTTACTTTAAAAATTTCTTCTTGTTTTCCAATGAAAAGCTTTTGAGAACTTCCCAGAACATCTCAATCACATAGTGCTCCTATAAGAACTCACGCATCAGAACTCAAAAGTCAATTAAGTAAGAAGTGTCACTAAGATCAGAACTCACGTATCAGAACTTACACTATGATAGCCTCCTGCATAATTCGTATGTAGCCGCAAATCATCAACATCCAAGCTGTCAAGTGAACCTGATATCAAAAGCTGGGAAAAGAATACTGTCAAGTAATTTGGGTATTAAATCACATTAAGACACGATGACATGCTAAATTTTTTTGAAGAACAAATTGAAGTTTGATCCCAAAAACAAATGCAGTGAGAAAAAAAAATCAACAAACTAAGGAAATTTTGTGTCAACAAAATAACTTCATATCAGCAAATCAAGCCTTCCAGCTATCATCATCTAACAGGTTTCATAGGAACGATAGCACAATGATACCATTTGCAATACTCTTCAATCCAAGTTCAAAAGAGATTGCGAAGCCAATGGCTAGATGTGCTATTTGTAAAATTTTGAGCCCACCCTCCAAAAGGAAAAACAGAGAAAAATTAACCGTTGAATGCTGAAAATAATAAGTCACAACATAAATTTGGTGCCAAGGGATACAACAGAAGTAGAGTAGAAAATAAGAGATAACACATATATGCTAAATTATCATCATAAAAAACTCTCATGGATTTGGTATTGACCATCATCTTCCCTCCCTCTCTGATAGAGTACGAGCATATTATAGCTTGTAAGCAGTTAGAGAGTTGATTAGACAGATAGTAAGCTGTTAAACTGTTGAGAGTTAGTTAGGTATCAGCTGTCATAACATAACAGTCACAGCTGTACCATTTAGTTGAATTGTCTCTAGATTCTTTAAATATTACATTCAGTTCAATATGTCTTCTACGTTTCTGTGTCACCATTTAATTTATTATTCATTAGACATCTGACTCATTCTCTTGAGTATCTTGTTTCCTTCACTGAAGATTATATTTTCTCACATGATTGGAGCTCAGGTCAGACGATTGGCTCAGATGTGAATTGCATGGACTTTATCAACTTAACACCTGCTCATGTTGTTTAGTACACTCTCCTCTTCTTAGACATGCTCGGTTGGGTCATTCTAGGCTTATCAGCTGTGCCAGTTTGGAAAACACGTTAGAAGTTCATTTCCTAGTTTTCTCATTCATCGGACTACGTCCCTTTGTTCCTTTAATTCACTCTGATTACGGCATCCTAGTTGTGCTGTATCAACTTCAAGATCTAGATATTTTGTACATTTATAAATGATTGTTCTCAATGCACATTATTACTCTTAAAATGTGGTGCCTAACTCAACCCCACAAAACCGGCTTGTAAGGTGAGGGTTGCCTCCCACTTATAAACTCATTTTCAGACCATATCACATCCAATGTGGGACTCTTAACAATTACTTTCAATGAAAAATTGATTCGAGTTAATTTCTATCTTCCAATCCTTTTGTCAAGAAATTAAAAATCAGATTGATGTTCCAATTCTCACATGTTCCAAAGTGATAATGCTCCTGATTTATTTGATCAAATTCAAAATTTTATGGCATCTCATGGCATGCTTCGTCAAACATCTTATGCTCATAGCCTTCAACAAAACAAGGTCGCTGAACCTAAAAATGGACACCTTATTCATAAGCTTTTTCTTCGAGGAAATGTTCCTCATGGTTTCTGGGATTGAGCTTTCTGCTTGTTATGTTCTAAATTGGATGCTCATATCAGTATACCCCACTCCTTGTTATTCTATCAACAAGCCCTCCACCTCTTATCACCTTGAGCCTTTGGGTCTATATGCTTCGTTCATAATTCACTCTAAGTCATTATAAACTCTCACCACTGCAGCAACTGTGTCGTTTAAGGTTCCAATAGGTCTCAAAAGGGTAACTATCCTACAGGCCCACTCTTCGCCGTTATCTAGTCTCAGATGATATTACCTTCTTTGAGTGTGTTCCCTTATTTACAGCAACATCAGTCACTTCTAAATCTCTCTCACCATCTACATTATCGCCTTGTCTATCTTCTGCACTAGTTGACTTTTACCCTCTAGAGTTATCTCATGATGTTCTAGAAGAACCACCTCCTCCACCTCCTCTGCAAGTGTATCAGCGCTGTCCACACCCTCCTTTACCACCACTGGCTTGTGATCGGAACGACTCTCCTCCAGATCCAATTGCTCCAACCCCCCCAGCACCCCGAGCTTAATCTTCTTATTGCACTTTATTGAAAGGGTATATGTTCAAGTTAGAATGCTTCCCCTTATCTCACTTTAAGTTATCATTGGCTATCTCCATTGCATTATGCTTGTCTTTCTTCTTCGTCTTCTATGTCTACTATTCAAAAGAATGTAGGCAATGCCTTATATGGATGGAGAAAACTATGATTCGGGAGATTTGTTCCCTTAAGAGCAGTTGTAAGAAGGACCTGATTACACTTTTTGAAAGGGTGTATGTTCAAGTTAGAATGCTTCCCTTTATCTCACTTTAAGTTATCATTGTCTATCACCATTGCATTATGCTTGTCTTTCTTCTTCGTCTTCTATGTCTATTCAAAAGAATGTAGGCAATGCCTAATATGGATTGAGAAAGCTATGATTAGAGAGATTTGTTCCCTTAAGAGCAGTTGTAAGAACGACCTGATTCCCCACCCCTCTGGCAAGTTATTTGTAGCTTGTCGTTGGATTCTCACAATTAAAGTTGGCCCTAATGGTAAAGTTGATAAACTCAAGGCCTATTTGGTTGCCAAAGACTACAAAGGGTATAATGATATGCGAAAATGACATGCATTCGTTGATAAACAGATCCTTAACATCAAAATGCAAGAGAGTATTAAAACAATTATAGGAACAATAGGTGTAGAGGCCTAAAAGTGAATCAAGTTATAAGAAAACCTGAAGTTCATGCTCATTAAACATATCAATCCAATCCTTCTGAATAAGTTGCTGAAATCCTCTCAGGAAATGAGAGCTTTGTTGACGTATCTGAAAACATCATTATTTTATTTATGAAATGGACATATAAAGGCATTGTTATCAAGAGATGCAATTCAAATAAAAACAAAATTTACTTTACCTGAGAATTCAATCGATGATTAGCTACGAGATGAATAAAAGTAATGACATTCTCATTAGTGACACGCATGTTCTTTCCCCCTGGAAGAAGCTCCTCTTCTGTTTGCTCGCCATATTCATTATTTACTATTACAAAGTACAGTTCCAACTCCGAAATGTCGCCCTTGTAATGCTGTTAGTCGAAATATTCAACGGAGAAAAATGAGACACTCACTACAAAAATCAAGGATGCCCAACATACAAGTAACCAATGCCCGCTCACAAAGTAATTTTGTTAAAAACTCCACCTCACCCCCAGCTCTAACCTATTCTAACATGAGCAATCTGTAACTTCCATGATAGAAGGCTGGCCATTTCTTTAGGGAATATTTTTAAGGGTTTTTCAGGAAGCATAGTCAGCAACGAGTTTATTACTTTATTAAAGATAAAAGGTTGGAAGCAACCAAACCTTATAATTTCAATATGTAGTATTATTTTTACGATTTCGCTCCTAAAAGGACATCTTTTTTGACTTCGACACTTCCTAGACACCGTTTGGACACCTCTCAAACATTCTTTTCAGAATTTAAAAAAAAAATCAACTTCTTGAAATTTTAAATTATTATACTTATTCTTAGGGTATAAAACCTTTTATCTTCAAAAAAAACCTTGTAAAAGGTGAAAAGATAAATCCTATTTCTCAATTTAGATTTTTGTCATGTTAATCATATATGTTTATTGATTTAGTTATCTTTGTAATTATTTATATATATCAGTGTTTTGAATCGCGCGCTATAGCGGCGCTATAGCAGTGTGGCGGAGCGGCCCTCGGCCGCGATGGCGATGGCGTGGCGGAGCGGTTCTGCGTCGCGGTCGTCGCGGACGCAATAGCGGCGTACTGCGGCGAGTTCTGTGTGGGTTTCGCGGGTCTGGGTCGATCCGCTTTCTCTAGGTTGAAGACAGAAGCGGAATGTCTTAAACGCCCTTAGTATTTTAAAACCTTATTTTTTTAAAGGGTACTATTGGTATTTCTCGTTTAAGTTAAAAGATTAAAATATTAGGTTTTTTTTTCTGTAGTTAAAATCGTGAGTTACCATTTCACTCACTATTTACTGCAACAGTTGCCTTTTTCCTGTGTGGTGCTTCATCTTCTTTTTCCCTGCTCTGCGTGAAGACTGTCGTGTCCTTTCGTCTCTTCTCTGCCAACGACTTCCTTTCCTCACCATTCTCTCTGTTAGCGACAATGTTATGCTCGTTCTCTGGTTTTTTTCCTCCATTCCTGTCCCTGTATTATTTTAGTTCTGCCCCTGTTTTATTTATGTTCTCTCTCTATCTCACTTCGTTTCTTTTTCACCAAAAAAAAAAACCCAGTTCGTTGCTTAACAATTTTTTTGTCCATGTTATATTTTATTTTAGTTTCAGTTTGCTACTATGTGCTTTTGCTTGAGTATTTTTAATCATTTTTAAGAATTTTCATGCATATAGTATTTCCTATATTTCTCTATATGACATTTCAAAATAGCGGTCATCCTGCTTTCCGCTATAGCGTTTTTTAGGCCGGCCGCTACGCTCCGCTATCCGGGATTTAAAACACTGATAGATATGCAGTGTCTTGGTGTCCTATATTTTGAACATTAGCGGTGTCTCAATGCCCATGTCCGTGTAGTGTCCGGGTTGTGTCCAGTGTCCAGTGTCCAGTGTCCACGTATGTGATTCATAAGCGAAGAGAGTCACTGAATTGTTTTCTGAATACCACAGGAGAGAATGAAAGGGGCAGAATTGAATTTCTATGACAAGAATAGAAGTGTTGTAAATAGTCTAATTTGTAATTATTTATCCGGCCCAATTATCAGACCCGTTAGTATTAGGTTTAGAATAACCTATTTAAACAGATTAGCGTTTGTACTCTAGACACCATTGAAATAATATTCAGAAATTATTTTCTACATGGTATCACGAGCTCTTGTTTTTGGGAGTCTCGCTTCCGCACAAAAACCCTAGCCGCCATCGTTCCAACTTTTTATCTGCCATCATTGCAGCTTCTTGGCACCTTCATTGTGCTAGTTGTCTTTTTTCTGGGCTAAAACACCGTTAGCGCGGTTACTGTTCACCGGCACTATCCATCATTACTGTTCACGCAGTACTGTTCATCATTACTATTCATCGTTCTGTTCACGCAGGCCTGTTCATCGCCATTGTTCGTTCGTACGGTACACTGCTTATTCGTCCAAACAGCACTATTAATTCCTCTTTTGGGCGGTCGACGTTCGCTTTTGTTTGACTTCTTGTTTGTGGGTTATTTAAAGCTCACACATTTGGTCATCGTTATATATATTTTTGCAACTTCGGGAACCGTTCTCGTTTCCGTTTGGTTTTGTTGCTTGTTCTTTTCTCGATCGTTGTTCAAGATGGCAGATAATATTTCTGTTGATTACTCGTTATCATTCATCGAGGATGATGTGAACCACTTAAAGGCCTTACTTGACTCTCTCTGCAAGCCTTCTGGAAGTTGTTCTCTACCAACGACCGGTTTGAGTGAATGCTCCCGATCCTTTAATGTTTGCGGTAAAATCCCTAAAGATGCTTGGATTTTGGACTCTGGTGTCACCGACCGCATGACTTTCAATTCCGGTTTATTTTCCTCTTATACCTCCTCTAAGATGAATTCTTATGTTACTGTTGCTAATGGTTCTTATGCTCGTATTGATGGCTCTGGGAATATTAATTTGCAACTTTCACTTGAATTACAAGATGTGCTACATGTTCCCACACTCTCTCACAATCTAATATCTGTTTGGAAACTCACCCGTGATCAAAATTGTAAAGGAACATTTTTCACTTCTTATTGTGTTTTTCAGGATCTTACCACGGGGAAGACAATTGGAGTTGCTAAGAAAAAGGGAGGGTTATACTACTTATCTGATGAACCAAATTGTTCGAAAGTGCTGGCTTCCTGCTTGCAGACCGAGTCTTCTGAGTCTTTTCATTCTGCCGCACAAATTTGGCTTCTGCACAAGCGTCTTGGTCATCCTCCATTCTCTTTAGTTAAGTCTATGTTTCCTTCATTGTTTTTACATCATTCAGTTGAGTCGTTTAAATGTGAATTTTGTGAGTTAGCTAAGCACCATCGTGTCTCTTTTACTCCTAGTGCCAATAAAAGTGCTGAACGTTTTGACCTTATTCATTCTGATGTTTGGGGACCTGCACCTATTTCTAATGTTTCGGGTGGAAAATGGTTTGTGTCATTTATTGATGATTGTACTCGAGCAACTTGGATTTTCTTGATGAAGGATAAATCAGAAGTACCAGAACTATTTATCAGATTTTATCACATGGTGCAAACACAATTTGGAAAATGTATTAAAAGAATTCGGTCTGACAATGACAAGGAATATGCAAATCATAGCCTTTCAAATTTTACCAATCAACAAGGAATCCTTCATGAATTTACATGTGTCGATACCCCACAACAAAATGGTGTCGCAGAAAGAAAGAATCGCCATTTACTTGAAGTTGCTCGAGTCATTCTCTTCCAAATGGCAGTTCCCAACTCATACTGGGGAGAAGCAGTACTGTCTGCTGCCTACTTAATTAATCGAGTCCCATCTCGCATGTTATGTAATGTCAGTCCTGTCAATTTATGACTTCACAGTTTCCTTCTGTTCCTGTTTTGCAGAGTCTTGAATCTCGAGTGTTTGGTTGTGTCGCCTTTGTCCATGTTCATAAATAACACCGAAGTAAGTTGGACCTTCGAGCAGTCAGATGCATTTTTGTGGGTTATCCTCCTAACAAGAAAGGATATAAATGTTATCATTCTCCTAGTCGCAAGTACTTTGTCTCTAAAGATGTCACGTTTCATGAGAATGTATCCTACTTCACTCGTCCTCAGCTTCAGGGGGAGAGCATTCATGATGATTTGGAATCTAAGTCCGAGTTTTTAGTCCTACCTGAGTTACCTGAGACTCCTGTCTTAAGTCCTACATTTGAGTCCCCTGAGTCGCCTGTGACTCCTGTCTCACCTACTTCTATTTTGGTCCCTCCTTTGTCTTTTGTTTTGCAGGAACCATCATCTTCGGCGCCAGCAAATGCTAAAGCTAGTGAGCCAACTTTGGTGTATCAGAGAAGAAGTAAGCCCGACCTGCCCCAAACACAACCTCAATTGCCTGAAATGGAGGTAAGTACTGAAATTAACCCTCCTAGTAGTGATTCCCAAAGTTCTAACACTTGTGACATTGATACAGATGATTTGCCTATTGCTTTGAGGAAAGGGAAAATGTCTTGTGCCAAATACCTTATTTCTCAATTTGTCTCCACTAAAAATCTTTCTGTGCAGCATCAGAGTTTTACTTCAGCTGTTAACTCTGTGATAATCCCATCATCTGTTTAAGAAGCATTCAAAGATAGAAATTGGGTCCAAGCCATAGATGAGGAAATGAAAGCACTTGAGAAGAATGGAACGTGGGAAATTGTTAAGAGACCGGTAAGCAAGAAGCCCGTTGGTTGCAACAGTCAAGCACAGGCCAGATCGTACTATTGATCTGTACAATGCAAGACTAATGGCTAAAGGATTCACTCAGACCTATGGTATTGATTATGAGGAGACTTTTGCTCCCGTGGCAAAGATGAACACTGTTCGGATCTTACTATCACTTGCTACCCACTCCGGGTGGAAACTAAACCAATTTGATGTCAAAAATGCATTCTTGCATGGAGATTTAGAGGAGGTGTATATGGAGATTCCTCCAAGATTTGGTCCAAAAGAGGGAACAAACAAGGTTTGCTGATTAAGGAAAGCTTTATATGGGCTAAAACAGTCTCCTCGAGCATAGTTTGGGATATTTACAAAGGCAATGGTGTACTTAGGCTATAAGCAAAGCCAAGGAGATCACACTCTTTTCTTCAAACATTCACAAGATGGAAAACTGACTATACTTCTTGTTTATGTTGATGATATCATTATTACAGGTGGCGATTTGGCTGAGAGACAGCTACTCAAGGAGAAATTATCAGCAATGTTTGAAATGAAGGACCTTGGGCAACTTAAGTATTTCTTGGGAATCGAGGTAGACTACTCAAAAGAATGCATTTTTATCTCTCAAAGAAAGGATGTGCTTGACCTCTTGCAGGAAACTGGAAAACTTGGATGCAAACCCACAAGTGTTCCCATAGAGCAGAATCACAAAATTAGCTTTGAAGAAGAAAGTGCCAAGTTGACAAGGTCCAATATCAGAGATTGGTGGGAAAATTGATTTACTTGGCACACACTAGACCTGATTTGGCTTATGCAGACAGTGTGGTGAGCCAATTAATGCATGACCCAAGGGGTGAGACATTTGCAGGCTGTTGATCGCATTCTTCAATATCTCAAGGCCTCTCCAGGAAGAGGACTATTGTTCAAAAGAGGTGGGAGCCTAACTATGGAAGCTTATACTGATGCTGACTATGCAGGTTCAATAAGTGATAGAAGATCTACTTCAGGTTACTGCACCTTCCTATGTGGGAACCTCGTTACTTGGAGGAGTAACAAAATGTAATGGCTCGATCAAGCGCTGAGGCTGAATTTAGAGCTTTGGCACAAGGAATCTGTGAACTATTGTGAATGAAGATTGTACTAAATGACTTGAAGATACAATGTGAAGATCCTATGAAGTTATTTTGCGATAATAAATCGGCTATCAGTATTGCTCATAATCCCGTTCAACATGACAGGACGAAGCACATAGAGATAGATCGTCACTTCATTAAGGAAAAGCTTGACAGCGGGTTAATAACTACAGCTTACATTCCTTCCGGACATCAATTGGCAGATGCGTTAACGAAGGGCTTGCCAACAGAGCATTTCAAAAAACTTACATCCAAGCTGGGAATGATAGATATCCATTCACCAGCTTGAGGGGGAGTGTTGTAAATAGTCTAATTTGTAATTATTTATCCGGCCCAATTATCAGGCCTGTTAGTATTAGGTTTAGAATAACCTTAACCTATTTAAACAGATTAGCGTTTGTACTCTAGACATCAGTGAAATAATATTCAGAAATTATTTTCTACAAGAAGTATAGATCATATTAAGAGCGAATTTATTAATCATAGTTACACTGCTGGAAAAGCTGTAGTGGTTCATGAGGAGAAAGGGAAGAGGGGAGTGGCATCAGGGAAGGGAAAGTTAAGGTTGAAAAGGGGTTTAGTATCGTGCACAAATCACTAAGGTTTTGCACAATAGAAAACAGTAAAACACTACCGATCAGTCTCATGGCGGAACAATGTATCCAACAATGCCCAAATGCACCTCCACGTCGTCATTTCATTTAGGTGGTATAAGAGTCTCGAGTTATTCGTGTCAGACTCTGTACCCTCTAGTAAAGAAAAAAATTTGCCTTTGTATTTTTCACAGTTTTCTCAAGAACGAAGCAGATACAAGGAAATGAAGCCAAATAAAATACAAATTACCTTTAGAAAGATAAGATGACGGTATAATTCAGGGTCCAAGGAAGGCAAGTCATTCAAATAGTTGTGCCTGATATAAGAGAAAATGGTGTAAGAAAGCAGGAAGTATAACTTCGTCTTATAGCATGGTAATCTCTAACCAAACACAACATAGACTGTAACAAAAAGAGAAATCATTTGCTACAATCAAAGAAACGCACTTCTATAATACGAGGTTCACAGAACCAATTCACTTTGTGAAATGCAATAAAATATACAGCAACAGCCAGCATTACGCGAATGCTACCAAATCTCATTTGTGAATCTCAAACATTAGCATAAAGTAACTGTAAGCAAACAATTGTATGGAAGCTCAGGATTTGGGCATTTAACAACCCAAATTCCAATGAGAAAAAATAAATCACGTAAAGCAAACCAAAAGACACCTTAACTCTTACTTCTGTTTCAACTTGCTCAAAAAGAATGTAGCAAATGGTAAATCAACTAGAATCCCTTCAAACATAGCCTGCAAATGTAATTTGTGAGAGTGAAGTTCAGTTTTGACAATGAATGTAGGTAAAAATTGCATCTATCCAAAAACAAGGATGCAAACCAATCAATCATGGGATGAAAAAGCAGAATAGTATGAGGTAGTAGATTTACTTTATTAAAGTGACAAGGGGTGATAAGGTACAAAAACAAACCTTTGCAAGAAGGGTACCAAGAAAGTGGAAAAACTGAAGATGTTGTTCATGTATCATTCCTGATCCAGGATTGGGATAAAGCAGATGATCCACTGTTTCCTGGATGCATGTGTTCCGATTTCCGTAAAAGAATAAATAACAAGGTAAAAATATATTGAATATAAAGAAGGAGGATAAGTTGAAGAATATTCCAAAAAGACATTTCAAAAATTTGAAGCATACAAATTTTCATAAAATCATCCGTGACACAACACAGACTATTCCGATGTTGTTACAGGCATAATAGTATAATTAAACAACTGAAAAGATTATTCATTTAGTCACTAGATTTTGTCTTCGCACTTGGCCCTTTTTGAAGTTTTACTCCCCAGCCACCCCACTGCTACTATAACCTCACTTGTGACAAGCGCTATGACCAATTTGTTAAGGATGCCGGTGTTTTATGGCAGAAATAGTTGCTTAAAATAGCAGATATTTGACAAAATGCTACGGTCTGCCATCCGCAATTGATAAAACTGCTCATGACTACATCCAAAAGATTCAATTTGGTGCTCAAGCATGCGTACTATCACATTGTAAAGGACTGAGTCTTGTAAAACCTAGAGCTATTTGGTAGAGGGTCATGGTCATTTTTTGTAAAGACGTCTAGTTTAAGAAAAGAGCCTTTTGCAAGATGAAGTATGGACCAAGGTAGATAGTATCGCGAGCCGGCGCGTAGGAGCGGCCGCTCTTACGAACCCATGGCACCCCAGCGAACTCGTTTTCACTTAGAGTCGTAAATGTCACGGGAGCGGTCAAAGCGCGCCTCGGCGCGGTGGGAGCGGTAGGAACGGGCAGGAGCGGCGAGGAGCAATGGGAACGACGCTTAACGTTCAGTGCTTCAACAGCTTTCTGTCGGGTCGGGTTTTGCAACCCGTTTTCTGCAAACACGGGATTTAGGGTTTTCTTCAAAAGCTATTTGTAAAGGGTCAAGGTCAGTTTTTGTAACGACATCTAGTCTCACAAAAAAGCCCTTTGGGCTCTGAAGCATGGACAGATCTTTTAGAGGGTAGGCACATGAATGGTTAATATCTATAAATATGTATATGTGTGTGTATTCCCTCATAACTTATCTTTTAGAGGGATTCAAATGACTCCAGGAGTAACTCTTGTCCGAGTTACTCCGCTTAACAAACTCACAGACATTGAATTTTGTCCCATAGATCAAATCATGAATGGTTAAGACTAAAACAAAAAGACATATGACTTTTCTAAGTGGTCGTGTTACCACTAAACAGATGGTAGAGTCTCATCTAGACGATGTAGGATTAGATATGATAGCATTAGAGAGAGAGTTGGGGTAGCACCTATTATAAAACAGATGGTGGAGTCTCGTCTTAGGGGGTTTGAACATGTGTGGAGGAGACTTGCAGATTGATAGGATTTTAAATAAAGAAATGAGTGGGGAGGGAAATTGGTTGTAACCAACTTGCTGATGTGGCAAATTGGAGGGAAAGAGAGTGAGTTAGTTGAGTAATATAAATAGTAGTTGGAGGGAATTAGGAAGTAAGCAAGAAGTGAGAATAGACCTAGAGTCTTTGGGAGAGATTAGGCCTCTATAGTGCCTTTAGTTACTTTTATCTTCATATTTTCTTGTATTTTCTATTTCATCTCCATTAATGCAGAATTTCATTGTTCTAATTGAGTGATGAAGAGTTCCATTAATTCTGGTACCTATCAATTGGTATCAAAGAACTCATCCTTAGTGCTCAAAGAAAAAACAGATCGCTGCCCCGGGGGAATTTCTGGAAAAAGAAGCAAAGCACAGCAAACCAGAATGGAAGGAGCAGCTTGACAAAATCAAGCGACACTTGGAACGAAGAAGAAGATGCGATGAACTCTCAGAGAAGGATTTCTAGATCTATTTAGAAATGAAATTGCAGTGGTTACAACAATTTTATGTTGCTGCAAACTCAAGCAAATCATAAAAGAAAACCAACGAACCAGAAGAAGAGGGATGGAATGAAAATCTCGAGGAAGGTTGGAAGTTCCAGAAATTGGATGTGATTGTGGATCACCAAAACCAGAAGAAGAATGAATGCGAACCTATGAGTGTTATCACAAAATCTGAGGGAGCGAAGGAGCGTCCGACCATGAAGATCCAGAACCAGAAAATTGCGAAACACGAAGCAGAGACGGGAAGGGAAGACGACATCCCTGAAACACAGAAAGGTGCAATTGAGAGAGTGAGCGTTGTCGTTAGGGTCAAGGAAAGAAGAAGTGAGATCTGTGGTGACCTAGAACCACCGCGGGAGCAAGTGAAGATTGGAGCCTAGGGAGAGGAGGAATTGTTGACCGAGGCACCGCCACCGGCGCCACCAGAACTGCCAGACCAAGGCTTATTCGTGACGGAGATGTGGATGTCTCACTCTGTGGGTGAGCGAGTTCAGTTCCATGTGACTGATGAAGATGAACATGTTGGGAGTAGGAAGAAGACAGCGAGGGTTGAGTGGAACACAAAGGAAGTGGAGCGAGATGGAGGTGATTAGAATCCGCCGTCGGAAGGGTCGTCGCCGGAGGAGAATCGATAGGGAGGAACCGTGACTGAGGCGGAGGGTGTAGTTTGCGATTGGAAAGAGCAACGTCTCTCGCTCGTAACAGCGGCAGAAAATGTTCGGGAAGAATTAAGGGTAAAATGGGTAACTGAAGAGATGGGTGACATTTTAAACCTACTGGACCTGGCCCAATTAAATGATTATAGGTGGGTTCAGGGGAAAGTGAGTTTACAGAGCTTAGGCCAAATTTTAATGCTATTGGACCTAATTTTTGAGAAGGCCACCACCACAGTAGCAAACGTTAGAGGCCTTTTTGGTTGTGTTTTGTGATTCTGGGCCATATCCACCGGTAACCTCTAAGTCGTTGTTGGAGAAGACAGTAAACGAAGGAACACCAAGGGAGCCGCAGCCTCCGCCAAAGCCACCGGATGGAGGTCGACTAACAGCGGGATGTCTTCAAAACGAGTTGCCGCCGTCGGAGCTGCTGGACGCCGTCACATCCACTGGGGACTGGTCGGACTTGAGATTGTTGTTGTTGCTGAAGGAAGAAGCAAGTTCCATAAGTTTTGAGACAAATAGTTCGGTTGTTTTGCATCATTTCAGTTCTCTTGAAAATGCTGGCAGGAGCAGGAGTGCAATTTATATAAGTGAATGGGTACATGTGCTTTCTAAGCAGCTTTGCAACCAATCTTCTATGTGACTCTTAAGGGTGGTAACAGCTCCCCAAATGCTTAGAATTAATGTCACAGCTGTCCCATGTTTGTTTCCCATTAATTTTGGCACATCAACCACCAAGATTCAATGGTTTCCCATTATTATCATTATTACTGATCCCAATTTTCATCCCTTGATTTTTTACACAAGCCAATTAATAAGTCCCTGCAAATTTTTTTTTAAATAAGTCCTTGCAAAATTATTATTTTTTAAATATGTCCTTCTGTCAACTCTCTGTTAGCCATATGCTGATGTGGCTAACAGAGATCCATGTTGGAAATGACAAGTCATATATTACTAGGAAGTAAGCAAGAATTGATAATAGACCTAGAGTCTTTGGGAGAGATTAGGCCTTATAGTGCCTTTAGTTACTTTTATCTTCATATTTTCTTGTATTTTCCGTTTCATCTCCATTAATGCAGAATTTCATTGTTCTAATTGAGTGATGAAGAGTTCCATTAATTCTGGTACCTATCACAGATTCTATAGTAAGAAGTGTAAGAATATAGTATCTCTTAGTATTTCCTATTCTTATGGTGCACTCAGATTGTAGCCTTTAGTCTTGTAACTAATTAGTTTAATAGCTGTTAAATCTGCTACCAATCAGTTAGATTCAGTTTTGATAGTGTGCAGGTTAAGCTCTGCAGTGCACACGATAAGTAGCTACTATAAATGCTACTCTGTAACAGTTTTTCACTTAGTGAACAGTAATGAAATCCTCACAGATTCACTCTCAAATATTCTCATTAGATTTCTTTTAGATTTTACAAGAAGAGTAGATCAGATGCAGGGCAGCTCTATCGCTAGAAGCACAAGACGAAGAAAAACCAGAGGAGAAATGAAAGATCTAGAGGACTGTAGTCTGGATATAGACATGATTTACGGTAGAACATTCTGGCATCGTTTGACCCATGTAATCCATGTAACCGACTCCATCTAGTGGGATAAGGCTTTGTTGTTAATGTTATAGTAGTAGTAGTCATAGTTAGGTAGATAAAAAGGAATAATAAAAGTACTGTAGGTTGAGATACTAATAAATCAAGGAAATATTGGAAAGAAAAATAATTGATTCATATTCTAAAGTGACATGATTTCGGACAAATCAAATCAAATCAAATATATATATATATATATATATATATATAAAACAAACAAAAACAATATTCATCTGACCTTAAATAATCCATACTGCACATCAAAGGCAGCCCGTGTGATGTTTTCCATGAAATCTTTGAATATTCCACCTCCATCTATTCCAGCCTCTTCCACCCCAAATTCATTGACAAAAGTCACTCGAATCTGACAATTGCATAAAAGGATGATTTACAAGTTCCCTTAAAGACCAGGAAGCAGGGAATGGTTAATAAACACGAGAATAGGCCTTAGGAAAGGTCATCACCAGTCCTCGAAGATCATCTTCTGACAACTGACTCATTTGATTATAAGCATCTTCCAAAATATGATCTCTTCTTATTCTGAACCTATTTCTAGTAAATACAGCTTGAGATCCTTGTCTTTGCCTAGCACCAGCTAGTTGAGACTGATGAAACAGTAAAGAGACAATAGTCAAGTATATGAAACACATCAGTGACATGTGATATGCAGAAACTCCAAAGCTTCTCACTGCCATTCATTCTAAATCCATATCACAAAGATAATCCATATCTGAATAAATCACAATTGAATAAAATACTTACAGTGAATATTTTAACCCTGCTTGTAAATGGTATCAAAAAAGCGGCCTGCTTTAAAATTTCATTTGCTCGTGTGTTTTCGATAACAGCCTGTGGAGAAAACATTTGATATAACTACCAGAGAAAAGATTATATAACTACCAAATTAAGTTTCCGATCCCTTTGCCTTAAAAACAACAGTAGGTATAGACAATACCTGAGAGATAAAGAAGTCATTCACCCCATCAGCATGGAAGTCACTGGGGGATGTAAACTGTCGTCTGTTGTTCCAATCTTGCAGCTAACGGAAGAATTTCAAATTTCAAGTCAGAAAAAAAAATCATATGCCTATGGTTATAGGTGTCAAATGCATAAGGGTGTCTCTTTAGGGAAGAGACACCAAGGAACTTGTAACATGAATATCTAAGGAAAACTTCAAAATATCTCTTATTTAATAAAGAGGAATGTTGGTACTTGTTAATGAGAAAAGAGTGAACTCACAATTACGGGAAGGAAACGAAACCTTCAAAATGGAATATGAAAAAAAGAATAATAAATACAGTAGGGCTGTCCAGTCTCTTTGAAACTCCCATGAAATAGTTATACCATGTCCGTAGCACCAAAGAAGCCATAAGCCCCAAAGTAAAACACTAAGAGATATCTTTGAAGATGCGCCAATTATTATAATATCAAGATAACCTATAAGCCCAATGGCGAGGGAACATAAAACTAAATATAAAACAACTGAGATTGTATCCACTGTTCTACCTGGGACAGGAGCTCAGAGACTACTATGCTAGCCCTCTGTTGAACGGCTTCTATAGAAAGTCTTTTACTACTTGTGCTAACTGGGATAGATTTAACCAAATTAGCAGATGAGGTATGATTCACCCACAGCAGCTGCCACAGAGCCTGCAAAAACAACAAGCCTAGCGAAATTAACTATAACTGCCAAATAAGTTACATTTGTATGAAGCAATATCAGGAAGGTTGGTGATATTATTGGTCAAGCCCATCAGTTTTACCGAATGTAACATATTCTAGATCCTTGGGCTAATATATATACACAAATTGCAAGGATATGACACACCTTGTCTGGATCTTACTTAAGGTGCTTTGCAGGGAAGAAAAGGTTACAATTTCAGTGATCCATTAAAGAACTTCTTTCCTAAGGACTAGGGATTCCAATCTCAGATCTCTCAGCAATTTTTCTTAAAAAATAGATAATCCATTCCAAAACATACCTGCCTCAGCAGAATGATGAGGCTGCTGATATCCTTCAGTGATAGCGGTTTCTCCTGCTCATAAAATTCCTCATTATCAACTATCATAAGCATATGCCTGACAAAAAAAGTATATTAGAATATACTCAATCATCAAGCAACAAGACTATGATTAGAATTTTGAAAATATACCTAATGACCATGAGCACAGAGGCTATATAGCTCCCGACTTAATAGGATTATTTATTAAACAAATAAACAAAAAGTGCAAAAGAGTCTTACTTGTAGACAGGACAGAATACAACCAGAGGTAACAGCCAACCAGGGGCATCCCCTGAGAGGTATGATAACCTCTCAGACAAAGATGACCATTTTTTATTCTCATGGCACCGCTTCATAAAATTCCAAAGCATAGGAACAAGTTCAGTTCTGTAGGCAAGTACAGTCATAATCCTTTCAAGTGGCAATGTATTGAAGATAACATATAAAAACCCACAAACTGCACCAACAGCAGTAACCTCCCTATCATCTGGCCCATAATCTGAACCTTTGCCAGATGAAATATCTCTAAATAATATATTTGTCTGCACATGTCAAGAAGCGACAATTTTTAAAATCAATGGTAAAGAAAATCTTCAATGGCACTCGTGATAAAAAAGTCATTTGCAAGATGATATACCAGTTGCAGAAGGAAGCGGGTATCTATGGCATTACAAATTTGTTGATCCAATTTCTTATCCAAAGCTACTTCCATGACTTCATCATCACCGGTCACATCATCCTCAGCAATCATAGAATCTGAAATCAACACTCGCCAGTAAAAACAAATGGTAGAGAGAAAACAAACCATTTTATATCTGCATAGAAAACACCTATAATGCACGCCTCAAGCTGAAGCTTCTTGTTGTTTCTATAATTATTTAAGTTTCTAGACGTTTTCTCAGTTGGATATTAACTACAAGTTAAACATATTTTTGTTAGTTTCTGTAGTTAGTTTGTGTGTAAGGCTTGCTCATCCCTTCAAATATTTTCTTTCATTTTCATCCTTACAAAATTACCGTTTCTTTCAATGTTTTTACAATCTTTATACTAAATAATATATAATATATATGTATAAGTACAGTTTAGGATCCGTGGATCTTACATTCGTGTTACAATTTTGGATCTCGAGTAAGATCCCACCAATCCTAAATTATCCTTGGAGTGTGTTTGGCCCAAAATTTTGTAGCTACTCTTCTTAAAAGTGGCCTTTTTTGGAATCAGGTCGCAATATTCGACCTAAAATTCTCCGTTCACTCATTCCAGGATCAGAACGCATATTATTTTAGCTATTTCACTGGCAAAACGACGACCCCATGCTGGTCTTCTTCTATAGTTAGTTTGAATGCAAGTTAACATGCTCATGTAGAGAAAAAGGTGGTAACGTATGATCCTGCGAGTTGATTCCCAATTTTAGCAATATTGGTTTTTGGTCCCTTTGAAATGTGCGAATTTGGTTTTGGTCCCGGTAAAAGACTTCCCATGTTTCCATACCTCTAAAATCCAAAATCATTGTTTTTGGTATAGAACTCGTTTAAGTGCGCAATCATTTTTTTAGCAGAATACATACTAAAATGACACCACAAACATTATTGGGAACCTGGGATGGCCATGACATTTCTTTAGACACATAAGCAGTTAAAACATGTTACATAATGATAAGGACCAAAACAATAGCTTTATATTTTGGAGGGATAATAAAAAATATCCATAGAGACCAAAACCAAAATTAGCTCATTTTACAAAAGCCAAAAACATATTTAACTCTTTCATTTGTATTGGTGTGGTAGTATTAGGGGACAGATATGTTTTGTGTTGGGTGGTTTTATTATGATCAGAGATAACCTCTGCAGGAGTTTCTGAATTCTCGGAGCTAAAGATTGTCGCACTTTCTGCAATTTCTTGCGATTTAATCTTATTTCCATGTGATTTTCCATTGAGTTCTCTGCCTATGTTGTTTACTTGTTTCAAGGTATCTTCTAGATGGATAGTCAAAGATATTGGATTGTTTTTCGTATTTTGGAGACACTTAAAGCTACTGTTCTATTATCTCTTTTCTGTGGCGTGAGGATTGCCCATCCTCACCTGAAATGTATTTTTCTTCTTTCTTCCTAACAATACATTCTTCCTTTTTTTATCCCAGAAAAAGGAAAGAAATGAGAAGATATGAGATGATAGGATCATAGTAGATAACATTCAATGAAAGAAGCTAGAAAGAAAGGGAAATCTGCATTTTAAACCATGAAAAACTAGTGTGTGATTAGAAAGCATACTTTCTTTAGTTTCAGATCTTGTCAGGGATGGGTGCGCCTCCAATAAAAATGTAGTAACAGCTGCAAGATCTATGGCCTTAAGAGAAACAAACGCAAAATCAACCCCAAAACTAGCACAATGTTTTATGCATAAGTTTGAAACTTATGGCATCAAAGATCAAACAAATTAAACCACAACCACAAATAGCCCCTCCCCCCCCCCCCCCAACAAACAAAATCAAAAATCATTTTCCATGTCATCTCTGAAGACAGAACTGTTTATAGAGTGATTAAATAATGTAAAAATATTTATACATAGGGATAGATGAAACTTCTAAATTTTATTCAATATGCGGAGACTGAGGCCCCTGATCCTCCATGCCTCTAAGGGACTGTTTGAGTATATAATTTAATTTAAGTGCATATTCAACAAGCACTTATCACACAACAGCTTCTGTCATAAACCTTAAACTCGATAAGATATTTGTGTTCTGATATGCATGTTCAAAAGCTATTTGTATCCACAACACATTTATTTCTAGAATAAAAATAGAATTTAGGGGAGCATGGGAATCGAAGAGACATAGAGGGGATTGGAGCAAACTTTGCATAAGTTGTTTCCACAAGCTATCCAAACAAGCTTATTAATTAAGTTAAAAACACCTTAAGGACATGTCATAAACTATTTTGGTAAGAGCTGTCACACACGCACACAAGTGCCTATGCTATGGATACGCCCGAATAAACTCTTTCAAACGCCCCCTAAACATTTTTTAACTTGTTTTTACTTCCTCCTTTCCTAAACAAGATATGAAGCTTAGCATCCAATCTTATCCTCCAATCTCCATAACTAGCGAAAAGATGGACACCACTAAGCCTATATGTCTGCATTTTTTATAAACAATCACACTCAATTAAATGTTAACAACAGTTTTCCCTAATTAAATTATTAACTGCATCCGTGGACGTTATTGTTGTGTGCAAACATAACCCAAGAAAAAATTGGAGTTAAGAGTAAAATTGGAAAAAAAACATGTTTACACCAAAATCCTGCTATTGGCTTATATGTATTTCCTGCTTTATCCAGGAAAAACAAGATGTATATCCATCAAGAACCCGCCCTTGACCTAATCCTAGATAAGCTAAAAAGGGAGATATATGAAGGAAGTTAAACATATGTTAATAACAAATGGCATATTGTAAGAATAATTTTCTTACCATATCAAATGAACAACCAGGTTGAGACAGAGCAACTCCACCAGTTTCTAAAATATTTCCAAGAAGACAGGCATAGGTAGGAAATTCATCTGATATATCCTTAGGTAGAAAACTGATCAGATTTGGCACAAATGTTGCCATTTGATGAACGTAATGTAGGCTCAGATCCTGTCTTGCAAAAACCTGAGGACCCAAAAATAGTCAGGTTTTAACAATACTTGCCAATGTATGCACTAAATTATTTAATCCTTTATTTCAACATCGTGAATTGCAACAAGAGAGGATTAGAAGGAACCGTAAACTTAAAATTCACCCAATCAAGTAGCTGAAGCTGTACCTTTGGGTGGTTTCTAATGAATTTTATCATAAAAGGTTTCTTTTTTACATTAATTTTTAATTTCCTTCGACTATATACCATCTTTATTGATTCAGCTCCCCTTCCCCTCATATTTACATAACAGATGCACATCATTGATGATTTATACCTGATTTAACTTCTACTGATCAGGAAGAAAAGAATCTTCATCAAATAGAATTAGGATAATCCATACCTGTCTTAAGTTTGGAAAAATATGCCATAAGAAAGGAATTGTAAGGATCTGTGATGAGAAGCTATTTCTTGGATCAATATGTGAACAGGTACACGGTTTCTGACCAATGTGACACATGACAACAGTGAGCACACGCTCCAAACATGATCCTTTTTCACTGCAACTGCAATCCTCTGCATTATCCTGCAGTAGATCATTCAGGTGGTTAATGCATTTATGGCAAGCATGGAGTATATGTTTTGTTTGTATAGTTGATCCACAGGCCCGGTTTTTTAATTGAATAAATTATTAAATAAAATGATAACAGATGTATAATGTTGAAACTAAAGGGTTTAAGATGGGGGAAATAAAACTTTGAATTGTGACTACAGTTTGACCAAGCATTATTTTTTCTAATACTATACTCCTAATCCTAATTAAAAAAGAAACTATTCATGATAACTAATAGACTCCTACTCCTAATTAAATAAGACTGCAAACCTTAAAATGGCCTCGGTCAGAGGTCTCCTATTCATGGTAGGCCTTTACATCAATTAAATGTCAGAACTTACTTCTTGAATGGAGACCTGACTGCCAAATTACCGAATCATAGAGAGAGCAGATTCTTGTTTCAACCAGCTGAACTACTCAGTTCGTTCAAGTTTAACTTTTAAAACACTGATTTTGATATGAAAATAAAATATATATTATGGTTAATATTGTAAAGAATGTATATATATATATATATTTGTGGTGGGTTTTTAATTGTATCTATTTTACTTTGGTCAAAAAATATTGTACTCCCCCTGTTCCTTTTTAATTGTTGGTTTTTTAAAAGATTCAAGGAATAGCTGATGCATTAGATTCCTTCGCCATCAATAAAAGCTGATCCATCAACTGATTTCTGTCCAGTAAAGTACTATATAAGCAAAACACCTTAAAACCCAAAAAAATCAGCAAAAACATTAAGTAGAGCCTTATTCTAATTAGTTAGTTAACATAATTCAGGCATGTTTAAATCATGATACTTCATATTTTATTTAGAATAAGAAATGAAGTATACAATTTACCCGTGCATCGCACGAGCACGCATTCTAGTTGATTAACGAAAACACTGGTTGATATTATATACAAACATGGTCAATGTGTTGACTTGATTAATCATTCTACTAGTTAATTTATTCTTAAATACAACCATGATAACTTCCCCTTAAATGTGCATTAGACGGGTTAATTTTATGAGGATTAAGAAATAAAAACAGAAAAAGTGAACTCTGATGTTACCTTTCCAGTAAGAATAATCTCTCTAAGTAGGCTGAATGTGTTGTTTTGAGATAGATATCCTACTATATTACAGCTCCATGGCAGTTTGGGATCTATCAACAGTACTAAAACTTCCAATAAAGGAATAGCTGATGCATTAGATTCCTTCGTCGTCAATAAAAGTTGATCCTTCAACTGATTTCTGTCCAGTAAAATACTATATAAGCAAAACAGCTTATAACCCAAAAAAAAGCAGCAAAAACATGAAGTAGAGCCCTAGTCTAATTAGTTAGTTAACATAATCCAGCCATGCTTAAATCACGATATTTCATCAGTGAAAAGCTGGTGAACGAAGTCCATTCTTTGAGTTTTCAACTCAATCTACTAATCTTCAGAGATTCCGTTGTGACAATTTGACAAAACCATTTCCATGTTCAAAACCTGCTTGTAGTTCAAATCTTTCATTTAAAAGCAGTAATGACTAAGATTAATATAAATAACTTCTAGATTCATAGACCTGATGCAACTCTCTCCCCTTGTGTTGTGTGCCATGCACAGATCTAGCAAACACTTGCAACCTTTCACAAACAATCAGTTTCTTATATTTTAGAGATTTTGTCTAGAATAAGGAGGCTGTGATTAATAGCAGCGTGACATTTTTGCAATTTTTGCTGTGCATGATGCATCTACCTGAGAGAAATGCACCTCCCTTTTCACGGCTTCCGTTAGAGTATAGTATTATATCTATGACTTTGCTTTGGTGCTTTAGTTAAGGCACTTCAAGAGAAATTTTACTACTGACAGTCGGTTGCAGTTTTTATTTTATTTAATTTTTCTTTTAAGAGGATGTATGCTCCCCTAACATACTCTTTCTATCTTTCCTCCTTGCTAGATATTCACCCAATAACGTAAGCTTTTGGGATACTTTATACATGGTATGAAAGCTATAACTGTGGTGTCTGGAGTTCAATCCTTGTTGCTCCCATTCTTCAAGATGAAAAATAAAATATATTTCAAAATAATGTAGGGTGGAGCAATATCCAAGCCCAAAGGGCATTTGCAGGAGAGGCTGCGTTTGATATAAAAGCACAGATATGTTTCATTTCACCTGACAACTTGGCCCTCTGGGGGGAGTTGGTTCGTGATACTCTTAATAATATTGCTCTAGTTTTATAAAAAATAAAGCAAGAGGGACCAAAACCCAGTTGCTACGTGCAGTATATGGGAATGCTTGCTTCTTCAATGGAGGATCTACATGTCTGATGGGGTAATGATTATTTATAGATACTCTAAGGTGATTTGCTCGTGATTACTTTAAGGAAGTTCCAATCTATTATATGCAGACTCGCGGAGTCTGGGCAGCCTTGTTGCACTTTCTAATATTCTCCAACAACCCATATTACCGGCCTAAGGTGACTCTAAGTGGGCCCTGGATATTGGGGGCAGCAGGCATAGATCAGGAACCTATCAGTTTTCCGTTAGTTTTTTTCTTTTTACCTTTTTAGAGAATCAGTTACCCTCCCTCCACCTGTTTTTTGTCTCTTCTGCCTAATAAAATTCCTTATTTTTGTATCTAAAAGAGGGTGGACAATATGAGATTCAACTGAAAAACAATAGTATCGATTTGCATTTCAAACTCACCCAAAAAGGACTCTTCGCCATTAAATACCCTCTGTTTTCTCTCCAATAAAACTACTTATCCTTAAATATTTAAGCTGTTAAGTGAAAAATTATTTTGTATATTTAAGGCAAACCCTCAGGTCCCTCACACAAGCCCTTTGGGGGGCTTGAGAGTGGAGAACATACAAGGCCACTCAAACTTGTGCATCTTTGCTATCATGAATAACAGGACGGCAAGGATTGAACTCCTCACCACTCGATCATGGAGGCTTTGACACCATGTCAAAACCAACTCTTGTAAAAGCCTAAGTTATTAGGTGAAGGTTTTATGTATTCAACACAAGAAATGAAAGAATAAAGTAAAATTAGAACCAATTCAACATAATTTGAATGACACAGGCATAGTTAATGTAATTTAAAGTGACATACAACTTAGTCTCCAATAGCAATAATAATAATAATAATAATAAAGGAAAGAGAAGTAGCAAACGGCAAGAGATTAGGAAAAGCCAAAGGCCCAGATAATAATGAATTAAAACAAATAAAGCCAACCTATTTTGATGCACCGCGCGAATACAAGTATATACAAGTTGCTTCACTCGGTAGTTCACTAAAGCACATACAGACGAGTAATCCGCACCAGCAAAAAGTTCCACAACATTCCCTGTTGCATATATTTTGATTCTACACATTAAGTTTAATGCACCAAAGTATAACTTGCAAAAACAGTAAGGACATAAACAGATATCTACCAAATTTCAAATTGTTTTTCTCCTAAAAAGCCCAGAGGAAAAAATATTATCATCAGGAGCATGCAGAAAAATATAGACTTATGTTAGAATAACATATTTAACATGTGTTAAATATGGTCTAGTAGACATTGACTAGGTTATGAGTCATGCTATTCATTTGTGATTAGTGTGTTAGATTATACTTGTCCTATATATTGGTACCGTTGAAAACTTAACAATCTGTGCAATTATAAAGATCTAAGTACAAGACTAGAGAACTATCTAATATCATCCAACAGGCACTAAGAGCCCTATATCTCGCGATTGTGACTCCCTTCTCTGATCGCGATCTGACCCCACCACTTCAACCGCCACCTAAACCCGCTCCTGCCAAGTCCTTCACCACCGCGCGCGCCGTCATGCACGTTCCAGATCTGCTTTTCTGGCCATTTCTGACTCAACACACCATCCGGCAGCGCTTAGATATTTTTCCCGATGCAATTTCATTGAGGATTACTCCCTGTGCAATTTGCTAATTTTAATGAATAATCATTTTGATGTCTTTACTGTCTTTCAAGGTTTTTATGCCGAAATTCAAAATCAATTTGGCACTTCAATTAAGATTTTACGCACTGATAATGCTCGTGAATACTTGTCTTCCCAAACCCAATCACTTATGACTTCATAGGCAATTATTCACCAAACATCGTGTTGGAACAGAACGGTGTTGCCTAAAGAAAGAATCGACACCTTGTTGACACAGCATGTATCGTTCCTTTTTTTTGTTATAATGTATCGTTCTCCTTCACCATAATGTTCCTCTATGCTTCTGGGGTGATGCACTTCTCACGTGACGACCTACTTCCTTGCCAATCGTATGTCTTCCTTCGTCGTTCAAGACAAGGTTCTATATTTGCTCTTATGTCTCTCCAGGTCTTTGGTTGCACTTGTTTTGTCCTTGACCAATCTCCAGGTAAAGATAAACTCTCACACAAGTCACTCAAGCATTTTTTTAGGTTACTCATCAACAAAAATGTTATCGTTGTTTTAGCCCATAACTACAACGATACATTGTTTCTCTAGATGCCACCTTTTTTTGAAATTAGCCCATGATGTTCCACCTACCATTCCAGCACCTATTGTTGCGTTTACTACAACACCTACTTTACGTACTTACCAGCGACAGACAGAAGCAAGGTAGACAAGTTCGGAATCCTAGGTAGGAACGGTGAGGGGTCACAAGTTATAATCAGAGTGCAGTAGAAAACAAATGGCAAAACAATGGCAAAAGAAATGCTGATTAACAATTACCACTCTCTTGGACAAACTGTTGAACCCACCGGCAAATTTGCACGAGAATTAAAAAATCATCATCATTATTTGCATTAAAGAAATAGAGGAACTGGCGGAGGAAATCAGAATCTGGACCAAAAGCATTCCTGAAAGCACACAAAATGGTATTAGAAGTTATAAGTAAGACGATACTAAATTAAAAAACAATAGTGAATGGATGTATACAGCTTTCATGCAACAATCCAGAGGTAACAATCAAATTTAACCTATCAACATTCTGACATTTCTTCCCATGGATTCTAAGGAATTTCTCTCGTAGCTTAGACTGTTCAGTTCTGACAACTTTCATCCCTCTGAAGCATTTCTGTAGCAAGAATCAGTCAACAAATTGCAGGACAATTATGAATAGTAGATTACCATTCATCAGAAATGTAACTTGGTAGGCATACATTTTATTAATTAGAGCTCATATAACAGAATCCAGGTCAATGAACCCTAAAATTTGGATATGTAAAACCATAATTTCGTGTAGATGTGAACATTTGTATTTATTTTTAAATTCATAACAATTTCATCAAACATACAAAAGACAAGACTAACAAATATAGAAGATAAAAGACAACAATGCATCTTAGACAGCACTCACCCATTCTTTTTCTTTTTTTAACTGCAAATTGCATGACATCATCATTCAACAAACATGTACCACAACTAACAGGATCACTTTAATTCAATAATTAGATTTTAGAGGTGAAATAAACGAAAATAGCTTACTTAAGTAATTATTCACTGGAAACAAAATTGTTCATGTTGGTATAATTATATATAGAGCTTAATTAATGAAATCAGTCGGTTTTTAAACCATAAACAATAACTGTGAAACAATGTCGAATCACTCCCCCAAAAAGGTATGTGATGAAATAGTCGTTAAGACATCAGGGTGAAAAAAGAATACGCTTTTCTGATACAGACCAACCAGTAAGAGAAAGGAAATGCAAGTATTACGCATTATTAAGCTGAATTTAATCTTACTAGAAGATTCAGAGGTAGAAAAAGGTATTCAATTTTACAGAGCAATAGAGCATCCAAGAAACCCTACTCCTTTCCCTAATCAATTTTAACACCTATTTTCACACCTATTTTTCCAATCCTTCACCCCCTGTATAACAGTAAAACTAAATGAATCAAGTTCCTCGACACTGTTAAACGGTTAGGGAAGGAAATTATGCAACTCCCCTATTCTTCATAATATAGACCATTTTTATTATGGTCCTACTATCTCAAAATTTGAAATTCATGAAATAATAGGTATAGGAGCAGGAACGTCCTGTGAGATCATTAGTATGATATGTGTTAAATATGAATTAAGAAATCTTTTACCAATCTTAGCACATGGATGGTGAACGACAGATTAAAAACATTAATTTGACTAGCTGTTATTCAAAGGACAAGAGTGATCAGGTATAGCCGTAGAGGGAATTGGATGTCCAGAAAGTTGTTTTGGTACCCAAGTTGCTATGGCATTTTCTGTTATAAACTACCTTATGATGGCACCAAATGGACAGGAATGCCAACCCCAACACCACTGCAATTCATGGAAATCCCTAAAAGTTTATTTTCAATCGACATTCTTCGTTTTATACCACTGATTTCGTTAGATTTGGGTAAAAAAACTCATTAATTTTTAGAGTACAATTGTTTCGTAGAGATTTAAATCTTAAAGACCATTCCTTTCCTCCATTGGCAAGCATTTGCATTTTGTTTTGGATTTCATTCTTCACGAGTTTCTCATACAACAACTTTATGACGTCTGGCTTCTTTTAACACCTCTATTCGTTTAATATGTATGTCTGTATGTAGAGTAGGTGTGTATAGGGGATTGCTAGCTCCTACATTTCGTTTTGGACTTTAATCTCAACGCGTTTCTCATACAAAACTTATATGACATTTTAGCTTTCTAACATTTATTCAGTTAATAAGAAAGAGAGCAGTAAAGTCTGCTATTTACGAGAAACAGAATACCTGTGCTACACTTTTTATATAGAGAGAAAGAATGTGACTTCATTAGTAATACTAACTATATCCATTATTATTTCTTATATATATAATCAATGAATTAAAAAAGTGCCACAAAGAATAATATAACTTTCCATTAAAAGATCGATATGCAATATATGATAAATTAATTAATGAATTGAGATGTAATAAATTTTAATTATAACAAGTTTAATTGATACATAATAATTTATAGTTTATTTTTATTTTGAATATTGTAATTTTTACCATTATTATCTTTTATTTAATGAATAAATTATAGACATCAAAATTGTTACGCACTTTTACTGTAAAATTGTTTTAAAAAATTCATTAACTAATAAAATTTAGTACGAAGTTCATATATTTTTCTCAGCATTAAAATAAAACACAACAATTCACTTTCTTCATTAATATCAAACTCTATTATTCTCATTCTTCATTAAATGGATAGAAGTGAAAATGACTAAAGATGGCACTAAGTTAAAGTTGTTTTTAAAAGAAACTTGTTTCTGTCTAATCGAAATGTGGAGATTTTGACAAACACATTAGGAAGTTAAAAACTCACTTCAAGGGTCTGTATCATTTGCTTAAATATAAGGAACCTATGTTGCATGGGTACAGGTACGGGTGCTGATACGGGATACATATCTTTATATATCAGACCAAAAATGTAGACCCTAAGCACCCGATGAGTACCGGGTACGTACTCGGTACGGGTGCGGCTCTGATTTTGAAGTACCCATACTTAGAAATGAGGTAATATGGAACAATTTCTTGTCCCAAGAACAACAATACCCAAAGATAAAAGTAGTCATTCTCTCTCTCCCCCCCCCCCCCTCCCTCTCTCAATAGCGAATTGTTTGCTGTGTGTTAATCTGGTTGTGATGTTTAAAAATGCCATATTGTAGTCTTGGGTTTGCTGTTTTGTTTTCTATTGTGTTCTGGAACCTGAATTTTCCATTTTTTGAGGTTTTTGAGATGTGAAGTTTGGCATTCTGGTTCAGATGTTAATACACGATGACATGATAAGCATTACTGTTAATTCCAAAATGTCACCTAATTTGCACTTAGATTTTAATATTCAGAAGGTAAAAAAGGTGGAATTTTTAAAAAAGTTAATTAAAAACCAAAAAAAAATGTTTTCTCAAACCAACCGGCGGCTAAATTGTTAGGTAGATGAGACTCGTGAATGGTTTTGCAACTCTAACAAAGAATAATGTCGTACACAACTCCACGTTACTGTCATTTTTCATTACATCTATAATGGGATGAAATTGTGTTTATGGCTTTTCCACTCATTATTTCAAAGGAATATTTATCACCTCTATGCAAAGAGTTTTAAGAACTTGGTTGCATTTCATAGCCATTTTAGCCTGCATTTTTCTTTTCATCATGTGTTTCGGATATATTTCATCTCTTTTATTCACAATACTACCCTTCTCTTTTATTAAGGTGAGAACAATTCAACTAACCATGAACAATGATAGCTAGCTAGGTACAACTACTCTACTCACCCCAGCTCAGCTCCCTATTTGGTTAGTTTTTAATGATTATCATGTCATCATGTATTAGCATCTGAACCAGAGTACCAAACTTCACATCTCAAAAACCTCCAATAATGAAAAACCCGGATTCTGGAACACTAAATGGAAAAAAAAAACCGCAAACCCAAGACTACAAAATGGCATTTTAAAATGCCACAACCAACTTAACACAACAACAATTTCACACTACCAATGCATTAAAAAGCAACATCATATACAAAAATGAATAAGAAAATACACCTAAAGTTCAACCATTTGCAAAGTAAAATAAAACCACTTCCCGTCACACTAAACAACACAACACAGTAAGCAAAATTAACGCACCGATTTTCACTAGCCACTAAGAAATTCAGGTTACTCTATAATCAAGCACAATTGATCGAATCAAATCAAATGCATTAAGAAGCAAGAAAAAACCTGAATCCTAAGTGCAGCAGAGTTCTGCTGACGTAACCACAAGCGCCGATTCCGTTCCAATCGCGTTTGTTCTAGAAGGTTCTTTCTATCTCTTTCCTTGTTGCTGCGACCACCTAAATCAACGCGTTTGCGAGTAGAGGGATCGCCGCTGAAGAACATGGTTGTTCAATTTCTATGTGAGGTATGCCAATTCACGCCCTAATTGAAAAAAGGGGAGTGAAAAGAGGAAAACTGCGATTCTTAAAGAGAGGGTTTTTGACGAGAAAGTTGCCCTAGAATCCGAGAAACTTGGGAAAGGAATTGTTTTGATCTAGACAATTGATGAATTTGTTAGTAGGTAGAACGAGAGTTCTGAGAAGGAGACGCCGATTTGGTAATTAGGGACATGAAAGTAATTTGCATATAAATTATTATGCATTTATATACGCAGAACGTACATAAAAGTTATTAAAAAAATAAAGAAACAAAGAAAAAGGGAAAATGAGCGAAGAATGAAAGAAAAATCGGAATCTTCCCTCACTTTATAAAGTCATGAAGTGTGTTAGAAGAGGAAGGTTCTTACTTCTGACGCGGAGAAAGAAGCAAGCTTCAAGTAGCAAGGCACCAATATAAGAACTGCAGTTACAAGTTATTTAAAATGTATGGCATTTTAAAATCTAGGTTTAAATAGTTATTATCCCTGTAAATATAGTTATTATCCAGTTACTCCCCTGCAAAAAAAAAATATTTAAAACAAACCTTACAAAACGTAAAGTTTGTCATACCCCAATTTTGTCCGGCTTAGGTCAAAACCCTAATTTTCAATCAAAAATAAACCAAGTCTTAGCATTCATCCTAGAGGTTAGGAAGAGCATCATGCTTGCATCTTAGAAGTTTCAAAATGCATTTTAGGGTTAGAAAAGCATTGCATGGCATTTTAGAGCACTTTAGAGCATGTCTAGGGTTTCTAGGGTTTTTCCTAGTTCAAAGGGTATTTTGGTAATTTCGCCAAAAAAGACTTATTTTCTCATCGTGCATGCATTTCTAGAGTTTTAGAGTCATCCAAAGGGTCTCAGGATCATTGTTAGAGTGGAAATGAAGTTTGGAGCAAAATTAGGGTTTTTGGGACCAAAAGGGCATTTTGGTCATTTCACTAAAATAAATAATTTCTCGGTAAAAACCATTATACATCTCTTGAGGAATTTATGTGAATCCAAGTGAGTATAGTTGTGTATTTTTTGTGCATCATGGGAATATTTTTGGCATGAAATTCGGTTTTTGAACAAAAGGGTAAAATGGTCATTTCCTTTGGAGTGGGGTCAACAAATCAATTTTGGGATTGGTGAGATCATAAAATTCAGAGCCCAATCATTGAATCATGGGACATGGCCCAAAATGGTAAGATTAATGAAGAATTATCTAGAAAAAAAAATCAAGAAAAAGAAAGGATAATTAGAGAGGTAGTGGGAGACAAATAGTACAATGACAACTTGCAATTACTCTCTCTCTCTTATCTTTTGGCTGCGAATTCCAGCCCTTTTTTCCCCATTTTTGGTTTATTTTATTGATTGCAAATTGTGTTTAAATCATGGCCTTCCATTCAAGTGTTAAATGCAATCCTCACCCTTCATTTGAATTAAAATGGCACTCTTGTAATATGCTTCATGAGAAAATACATTTTTGTAATTAAACTTATCCTTCACTCACCTCCTTAAGCTACGCCCCTTAGCCCTCTCTCTCCTCACTTTGTGCTTTCTAATTGCCCCTAATCCTTGTGATAAGTGATCTCAACCCTCCATCCAAAATCAAAACTCAATCCTAGAGCACATTAAAAGCACAAAGACTAAACTACCCTTAGACCTAGTTTCATCCTATAAATACTCCCTCATTCCCACACCTAGGATCCATCTTTTTTTGCTTCTCATTTGCCTCTCATTCTCCTACACAAAACCCTAGCACACCTCCTCCCCTCTTCCATATATTTTCTTCAAAAATCAACCACCAATCCTCCATTTCTTGTTAGATCACCATCTTCCCTTCCATTATCTTCAAGGTTGCATCATTAAATTGCTAGTAATTTTTTTGAGCTTATCACCTTCTTCATTTCATTGTAGTTTTGAGGTAATCCTTGAAGCTTTGCACCTCATATTTAATTTTCTTGCATAATCTCTCCTCTACTCCAAACTCCTTCTTGATTGTTGTTTGCTTTGAGGATCCATTTCAAACATTTTGACAAAGACTTAGGGAGCTTTGGGTGTTTGAGATGGATCCTTGGCCTTGAAGGAGTTATTCTTCTACTTGAATAATTTCCCTTGCATCTTTACATATTATGCACTAAATTTCATAAATAAATTGTTGTCTATGGGCTCTAGCATTTTCGCATATCATGAAAAATTAGGGTTGATATGACTTTGTTGCACTTCCTTGCTTAATCATATGAATCCTTGTAAAAAAATAGATCTATGTTGCTTTGTGTTAATTTTGTTGTTTTCTTTATTAAATAAAATGTGGATCTATGTTTCCTTTGGTTCCCATGCTTATAGATCTAAAAATATTTCTAAGTTGATTTTATTGTTGTTCTTTGTTTAATGATGTTAAATCTTGTTATTAGTATTTCATTTTAGTGTTAAATGTTACTTTTGTTGTTTGATGATTTAGCAATATGATTCCCACTAGTGCCTAGTGCACCTTGACCTAAGTGGTGAAGATTGCTAGAAATGACTCAATTTAGTGATGTGTTTATTTCATCTTTGCATTTTAATTTGCTTATTGTTCATTGTTGATGATAGGCAAGTTGATTCTCACTAGTGCCTAGTGCACTTTTCTCAAAGTGAGAGGATTGCTCTATGTGATTCAACTTATTTGTGTGTTTAATTAATCTTTGCATTTTCATTTGCTTATTGTAAATTGTTGATGATAGGCAAGTTGATTCTCACTAGTGCTTAGTGCACTTTTCCCAAAGTGAGAGGATTGCTCTATGTGATTCAACTTAGTTATGTGTTTACTTAATCTTGGCATTTTTAATTTGCTTATTGTTCATTGTTGATGATAGGCAAGTTGATTCTCACTAGTGCCTAGTACACTTTTCTCAAAGTGAGAGGATTGCCCTACGTGATTCAACTTAGCTTTAGTGTTTATTTACTTGCTCTTATATTCTAATTTTATTATTGTCCATTATTGATGATAAATCATATGATTCCCACTTATGCCTAGTGCATCATATTCTAAGTGGTGAGGATAGTTTTAGATGATTCAACCTTCTCCTTTCAACTTCTTATTGAATAAAAGATGAGATAGTTAGGTTTATGGTTTAAGGTCCATGGGGTATTGCAAAGGATAGGTTACCCAAAACCTTGATGCTCCCTCCTCGTTGATTGTGTTATTTGCCTTTGGGTACTTATTCATGAATGCAAAGGATAGGCCTACCTTAGCCTTGATGCAATTTCTCCTTTTGTTCATGTTATTGAGAAATCGTTGCTCATATGTTCCTTAGTTTAATTAAGATCATTCTATGCCTATGATCAATTGCTTGCTTGTTTTTGATGCATTTTAAATGTCTTGATTCAATTATATGCCATTCCATCCATGTGTATGACCTCCTAATGAAGACGTAAGTCTACATGCATGTTGTAGCATAGAGTTATTAGGGTAAATACACCCCTTCCTACACACACACATTTGCTTTGAGAACTTCATCTTGCATCCTTGATAAGTGGATCTTTTGATCATATTGGCATGATTAGTCTTAACTAATATTCAACATATGCATGATTCCGTGATTATTGAATGTGCTTGAACTTTGTAACCAATCATTGATAATAACTTCCCCCTTTTTCCAAAAATCTTTCAAACTCTTTTCCATTTAATGCGAGTTATTAGTGACTATCACTCAAAGCCTTGGCTTGTTTGATTGTCATGAACGCTATCAAGGGTTATTAGTAATGATCACTCAAAGCCTTTGCTTGCTTGACCATTATGAAAGCTCTTCCCCTTTCAAACCCTTTTCAAAAGAACACTTTCATTAGAACTACGTCGCTTTGATTCCCATTTGGGATACGTAGGAGCGAGTCACGTTCTCGTCAAGCGCAACAAATAAAAATCCTTTTCGCAACCCTAAACCAATCATTTTCACAAAACAAACCAAAAAGTCATTCTCAAACCCATTGTTATTAGTGACTATCACTCAAAGCCTTGGCTTGTTTGATTGTCATGAATACTATCCGGAGTCATTAGTAATGATCACTCAAAGCCTTTGCTTGCTTGATCATTATGAAAGCTCTTCCCCTTTTCAAACATTTTCAAAAATCAAAAAAATCAAGAACTACGTGTGATTTGATTCTCTACCAGGAGATACGTAGGACCAGAGGGCGGCCGACCTCTGTCAATTGCATTAATAAAAAACCTTTTTTTTCTCTTTTAATTCACTTTTCTCCTTTTTCTCAAAAAGTACAAAAATAAATAAGTGTTTATCGAGTCCTTTTTTTATTATTATTATTATTATAAGGGTAAAAATATTATTTTTGAATTAATAAATGTTTACACATTTAGTTAAAAGGTAACCTTCCTTAGGAAGGATGTCGTAGGGTGCTAATACCTTCCCTATGCATAAACGACTCCCGAGCCTAAATCTGGTCCGCGAGACCCCTTTGTCCACTCAATAGGGATTTTCCAATGTTTGCCCTTAAACTAAAACTTTGGTGGCGGCTTCATTTGAGAACTTCGAAGAATCCCTCTTCCGGAACTGATCTTGATACATGTTAAGCGTGGCTATGCATGCCCGCATACGCCATGCGTAATGCACAAGAAGCAAAATTGTGTAGGCAAAACAAGTGGAATGTGAATGCATGTACCATACTTGTATGAAAGAGTTGTGATGGGTATGATCAGATGCATGGTTTAATTCTAGAATAATGAGGACATGTATAATGCATTATTTGTTGGTAACAACACTTTTTTGTTTTTGTAAGGATGCAAAAATGTTTGATGAGAAACAAAACTTTTGATGCTGGGAACAGAGAGCTGAACCTTTTGAATTGATCGTTCCTTATAAGAAAGATTTTTGATGGCTTGGACTTGAACTCTGGTAAGCTCAAGATTGTCATCTTGAAAAGTGTGGCTTGCGGCAATGTATTAGTGCCCTTTCTAGAGATTGAGATGTGTATTTGCAGATGGGTTCTCATTTGGTTATGATGACCCATGATGACTAAGCTTTCAAGTCTAAGATGTTAACTTAGAGGGATTGTCATTATCGTGTGTCTCTCTCTTTGAAGCATTTGCTTAATAAATATGAAAAACAGTGCGAATGTAAATGAATGTGCCAGTTGACTCAGGGTTCAAGAAATGTAGGGTATAGTTAAGTGTGACACATGAGTGGAGTGGAGGATGAGGTTTATTGGCTCAAACTTATGAGAGATAAGCTTGCCCCAAGGTAAAAATGTTTGATTGCCTCAATTTTGACTTCAAATATTGGGGAGTGAAACTAAGGAGGACAATGACAACTAAGGATATAGACTGGTTGAGGGATTGGGAACTATGCAGGTATTGGGGTGACGCGTGGCTAGGACTGAATGGAATGGGAGGTAGAAGGATTCTTTCGGGCCGAGGGATATGATGCCCCGGTCTACAAGAGGACAAGGTTGCCCCAATCCATGAAAGGTGGAGATTGCCCCATCTCGAGTGGGATTGTGACAGGGGTAAAGTTAGAATAATGGGTTGGAAATTAGTCTGGTACGACTATATGAACGGGGTGAAAGATGAGGGTATTTTGGGGATGCTAAAAAATCTCCCTGAGTTTGAGTGGAATGGAGGGTGGGGGATTGCCCCATTTTGATATGATAAGTCAAGTAACTGCCTTAGTAGGGATTTGTGGTTTTCCTTGGGAAGGATTCCACAAGCTAAGACAGTCAAAAGTTTTTGGTTCGATGAAAATTCACTTTGTTGATGATCACCGTTATCTTCTCTTGATGAACTTCGAGCGTGCAAGCCCTTTAAAGTTTTTATTTTTTTATTTTTTGTGTAATAATATTTTTCTCTTTGTTTTTTTTTTTTTAGCAAATAAATTATTCTGATTATTTTGTCCTAGAGTATAAGCTTTGAGAAAAATGGAAGCAACCAATCACTGATCGGAATAGGCCTTCGGATTGTAATATGGCCAGTAGTTAATGATTCGTGAAGGAAATGATTACTTTGCTCCTAAGAGTGTTCGGGGTTGATTGAGACAAAGAATCTTTTATGCGCTTCATGGTAGAATGAACCTGTTTTAGGGTTGTAGCGCATTTGAGGGTTTATGGAGGATAGGATGCTTAGGCCAAAGGAAGTGTTTGAGGGTTTATTTCAGACAAGGATCTTTTATATGCTCGATGGTGTGAAGTGTCAGCTCACAATTTCTACCACTTTGGGTTTTTTTTTTTTTTTTTTTTTAGGATTTTTCGATCCTCTTTTTTGAATTTCACTTTTTTGTGATTTTTCTTTTTTCTTTCGAGCTGAGCGAGCTGTTAGATATGGGATTGATCATTGTCTAAGGTGTTTGAAAGATTTTTGATTTTCTTGGCTCGGAGTGGGTGGCAAAGGGTATTTCTCTTTTTAGGATGCGGGAAAGTTGCCAAGCTTCACTTCAAAACATGATTGCTTATTTTCTCGAAATTGTAACTATAGGACAAAACTTCATTTTAACATATTTGCTTTTCCTTATTTATTATTTTTTTTTATGCCCTAATTTTTGCTTAGGGCAGACTCGCGAGTTTTCAACCTAACGGGCTTTTCTTTTTTGGATTTCTTTTGTTTTTTTTTTACTCAAAGGACTTGCACGAGTGTTTAGAATGCTAGCAGAAAATCTTAGTGATCATTACTCTACCCCAGTATGGAGCGTACAAAGTGTTATTCGTGAAGTGAAATACTCTTGTGGGGACTGGGCCTTCTATGGATGGTTGGATCTGGTTTTGAAAATGAAGAAAGATGGGGGTAGTATAACTGACTCGAACAACGATAAACACACATGTCATGTTAGTTTATTTTGCAAATGCTTCGTGGAGAGTTAACACCGCTTAAGATAGAGCAATTTTAATTGTCAAAACCACACAAGTTAACAAAATAGACATTTACGCTTCTTATCACGGGTGTGAGATATATGTTGGCTGGTGTCCTTGGTGGGGCACGCAGTGGCTAAGGGTCAAGCATATGATATGGTCAATATTGTAGTGACCATGATGATGGAGGAGTTATTGGTGAATTCCATTGAAGGGTTAGGTGGGTAGGTGGTTTCCATGAATGTGGTGGGTACGAGTAGGATGTATATGGAGTGAAGGGTGAAGGACTTAATGTTGGTGAATCAAGTTAGGGTATGACAACATTTTCCAAGGAAGAGGAATCAATTAAAATATATTTTCAAAAAGGCATCGTCTCTCATCAAACAGTGTGTCGAAAAAATCTTTTGAGTTTCATTTTTTTTTATTTTTTGGAAAAATTATTTGAATAAAGCAGAATGCATGAACATATGGATGTTGTTGTACACAGACAATGATGCAGGTGAATGAAATGCGTAACCATATCTTAAGAAAGTGTGTGATTTTTTTATTTTTTATTTATTATTATTTATTTTTTTAAAAAAAATTTCAACTAGAGTGAGAGGCTAACAAAACAACAACAAAAAAAACTATTGGATGATGAATGATGCAAGAATAGAAGAAAACGAAGCAATTCTTAAATTTGCTTTAATGCATGTGAGAGGATTAACACCCTTGAGATGGATGTGAGAGGAATAAATGACTTTCGTTTTTGTTTTTTTTTTATGACGCATGAAGGAGATTACTGTATTTGAGATGCATGAGAATGAATGACTTTTGTTTTTGTTTCTTTATAATGCATGAAGAGGAGTAATGAAATAATGAATGAATGTAATTTTTTTTATATTACCAATGTAATATTTATTATTTTTTGGTGCATGGATATGCAAGATGATGCACTTTGGATGAGATGAATGATATTTTTGTTATTTTCTAGATGATAAGATGCACGGTAAGGGGAATGATAATGAAATGTTTATGGAGAAATCATTTTAGTATGAATGCATGGTGATTTTTTTCTATATGTTTTTTTTGAATAAAGTATAATGCATGAACATATGGATGTTTGTTGTACATGAGCAACAATGGAGATGAAATGCGTGATGATTTTTGAATGTGACAGAAGGGTACCTTAAACTGGTATGGATGATGAATGATACAATAATGGAGAAATTTCTGATTTTTATTTCGATGCATGTAGGAATATGAGATGCATGTAAGAGGAAAAAAATTTTTTATGATGCATGGGAGTAATGCCTTTAAAGTGGATGTGAAAGAAATAAAAGGCTCCCCTTTTCTCATATAATGTATGAAGAGGAAATGAAATGATGAATGAATATATAATACCACAATGATATTTTCTTTTCTATATGCAAGATGGACAAATAATGCAAATGATATTTCTGTTATTTAGAGAAGATGAGATGCATGGTGGCGAAATGAGATGTGTATGAAAAGAATGATCTTATTTTGTTATGAATGTATGATGAAGATGTAAGTGCATGGAATGCACATGATTGTTTGATTCCAATGACATGTAAGATGTTCAAAAAAATGATTATTTTAAATGAGTTTATTTTTTTAAGAGGTCATGCAACATGCGAAGTTACAAATTCTCATTTATTTTATTGGATGATCAATGATGTATGAAAAGAGTAATGACATGTTTTTTTTTTTGTCTAGAAAACGACACATGCAGGGAAAATGATTGTTTGATTTTCTAATGGAATGCTATGTCAAGTGTGCGAAGAAACAATTATTGTAAATGACCCTTTTATAGAGAGGCAATGCAGCGTGGTGATGATGCAAACACTCTCTTTTCATTTGATGATGATTGATGCAAGAATAAGAGAATAGGGTTGTGATTCTTGTTTTTTTTGTTGAAATGTAAATCATGAATGAACACCTGACGAATGTATATTGCATGATGAAAATGCAAATGCATGAAATGCTGAAGGAATGTTCACTTGGAAATGTCAGTTATTCTAAATAATTTTAGGAGGCAATGCAGCACGTGACCGATGCAGAGCCTCTTTCATGCATCAGAATGAAATGCTAAATACCTATCTTTGAATGATGCGAAAATGATGACATGATTTTTGAAATGATGCATGTTGAAACAGTGTATAGATGATGTGTGGATGAAATGGCGTATGGGTGATTTAAAGAAACAATGTTTTTTTTTTTTTGAGGATGAGTGAAAATGTGTGTGAATGCTATGTTTTTTTCATGCATTTCATGATGTTGCAAATGATGAAATGCCTATATTATTTAATGATGATTTTTGTAAATGATTATGAATGAATGGAAATACATGCTACATGCGATATTCAATTATTTATCACAAAATTTTTTTTAATGGTGATCATGTTTTTTTTACTCTTTTCATTTTCATAAAAAAACAATGCAATGTATGAATAATGTTGCATGATGCAGATGAGAGGAATGTGAATGGATGATCACTTTAAAAGTGGCAATGCAATATGATTTTTTCCAAAAATGATTTTTTCGGTGGCAATGCAATATGATGATGAATAATGCAAGAAAGTGGCATTATTTTATTTTTATTTTATTTTGGAAATGATGCATGCTAGATGACTAATGCATTTGAGGTGGATAGAAATGAATGACTTTTATTTTTGTTTTTTATGGTGCATGAAGAGGGTGCATGAGTATAATGTTTTATAATACAAGGTGATATTCTTTGGGTGTTTGAATATGCAAGATGATGTAAAAAGAAATATGATATCTATATTAGTTTCTATATGATGAGATGCATGCTAGTGAAATGATAATGAGATGCGTATGAAAATAATGATCTTATTTTGTTAAAAAAAATGATGATTTTTTGTTTTTTTTTTTGTATGATGAATGGAAGGAGTGATGTCGTCTCATGTGTATGCAAATGAAGGAAGCATGAAATGTTTTTTTTTGAGTGATTTTATTTTGGAGAAATGCTAACCTAGATTAATAGAGAGAGTAAGTATAATGCCCCTGTGTCCTAGGTGGGTCATGTCTAAATTGGGATTTTCAACATGGTCTAGGGTCGCTTATGTGATCAATTTATCAGGTGGCTCTATTCACTTCCTCACAACGGACTCCAGAGCTAAAATCTCCTTCCTGATATGATCCACAACGATAGCGAGCTACCTGGTGTGGGATACCATGAAAGAGCGTACTCTGGCCGAGACTTTCATGAAAGTCAGACAGATAAAATCCAGAATGACTGTCACTAATAATCCCCACTCGTCCTAGGTTATTTGCAGACCCGGGTATAGGGCCCCACTCAAAGGTGTGTGCAAAAGTGTAAGTGAGGTGTGTGATGAGAGCAAAATACCTAAACTAACCAAACTGGACAAGATGTACAACAATAATAGCAAAAAGTCGTCTACCCTAAGGTTCAATAATATAAAGAAATGCTAATAAATAAATAATATAAGAATAAGGGTAAAAACAAAATATTAATAAAATTAACAAATACTTACACATTTAGTTAATTTGGCTTGACTCTCTTAATTGTCCCCAGTGAAGTCGCCAGCTGTAGCGACCGAAAAATCCGGAAGAGGGATTCTTCGAAGTTCTCGAATGAAGCCGCCACCAAAGTTTTAGTTTAAGGGCAAACATTGGAAAATCCCTATTGAGTGGACAAAGGGGTCTCGCGGACCAGATTTAGGCTCGGGAGTCGTTTATGCGTAGGGAAGGTATTAGCACCCTACGACATCCTTCCTAAGGAAGGTTACCTTTTAACTAAATGTGTAAACATTTATTAATTCAAAAATAATGTTTTTACCCTTATAATAATAATAATAATAATAAAAGGACTCGATAAACACTTATTTATTTTTGTACTTTTTGAGAAAAAGGAGAAAAGTGAATTAAAAGAGAAAAAAAAGGTTTTTTATTAATGCAATTGACAGAGGTCGGCCGCCCTCTGGTCCTACGTATCTCCTGGTAGAGAATCAAATCACACGTAGTTCTTGATTTTTTTGATTTTTGAAAATGTTTGAAAAGGGGAAGAGCTTTCATAATGATCAAGCAAGCAAAGGCTTTGAGTGATCATTACTAATGACTCCGGATAGTATTCATGACAATCAAACAAGCCAAGGCTTTGAGTGATAGTCACTAATAACAATGGGTTTGAGAATGACTTTTTGGTTTGTTTTGTGAAAATGATTGGTTTAGGGTTGCGAAAAGGATTTTTATTTGTTGCGCTTGACGAGAACGTGACTCGCTCCTACGTATCCCAAATGGGAATCAAAGCGACGTAGTTCTAATGAAAGTGTTCTTTTGAAAAGGGTTTGAAAGGGGAAGAGCTTTCATAATGGTCAAGCAAGCAAAGGCTTTGAGTGATCATTACTAATAACCCTTGATAGCGTTCATGACAATCAAACAAGCCAAGGCTTTGAGTGATAGTCACTAATAACTCGCATTAAATGGAAAAGAGTTTGAAAGATTTTTGGAAAAAGGGGGAAGTTATTATCAATGATTGGTTACAAAGTTCAAGCACATTCAATAATCACGGAATCATGCATATGTTGAATATTAGTTAAGACTAATCATGCCAATATGATCAAAAGATCCACTTATCAAGGGAGCATCAAGGTTTTGGGTAACCTATCCTTTGCAATACCCCGTGGACCTTAAACCATAAACCTAACTATCTCATCTTTTATTCAATAAGAAGTTGAAAGGAGAAGGTTGAATCATCTAAAACCATCCTCACCACTTAGAATATGATGCACTAGGCATAAGTGGGAATCATATGATTTATCATCAATAATGGACAATAATAAAATTAGAATATAAGAGCAAGTAAATAAACACTAAAGCTAAGTTGAATCACGTAGGGCAATCCTCTCACTTTGAGAAAAGTGCACTAGGCACTAGTGAGAATCAACTTGCCTATCATCAACAATGAACAATAAGCAAATTAAAAATGCCAAGATTAAATAAACACATAACTAAGTTGAATCACATAGAGCAATCCTCTCACTTTGGGAAAAGTGCACTAAGCACTAGTGAGAATCAACTTGCCTATCATCAACAATTTACAATAAGCAAATGAAAATGCAAAGATTAATTAAACACACAAATAAGTTGAATCACATAGAGCAATCCTCTCACTTTGAGAAAAGTGCACTAGGCACTAGTGAGAATCAACTTGCCTATCATCAACAATGAACAATAAGCAAATTAAAATGCAAAGATGAAATAAACACATCACTAAATTGAGTCATTTCTAGCAATCTTCACCACTTAGGTCAAGGTGCACTAGGCACTAGTGGGAATCATATTGCTAAATCATCAAACAACAAAAGTAACATTTAACACTAAAATGAAATACTAATAACAAGATTTAACATCATTAAACAAAGAACAACAACAAAATCAACTTAGAAATATTTTTAGATCTATAAGCATGGGAACCAAAGGAAACATAGATCCACATTTTATTTAATAAAGAAAACAACAAAATTAACACAAAGCAACATAGATCTATTTTTTTACAAGGATTCATATGATTAAGCAAGGAAGTGCAACAAAGTCATATCAACCCTAATTTTTCATGATATGCGAAAATGCTAGAGCCCATAGACAACAATTTATTTATGAAATTTAGTGCATAATATGTAAAGATGCAAGGGAAATTATTCAAGTAGAAGAATAACTCCTTCAAGGCCAAGGATCCATCTCAAACACCCAAAGCTCCCTAAGTCTTTGTCAAAATGTTTGAAATGGATCCTCAAAGCAAACAACAATCAAGAAGGAGTTTGGAGTAGAGGAGAGATTATGCAAGAAAATTAAATATGAGGTGCAAAGCTTCAAGGATTACCTCAAAACTACAATGAAATGAAGAAGGTGATAAGCTCAAAAAAATTACTAGCAATTTAATGATGCAACCTTGAAGAGAATGGAAGGGAAGATGGTGATCTAACAAGAAATGGAGGATTGGTGGTTGATTTTTGAAGAAAATATATGGAAGAGGGGAGGAGGGGCTACGAATTTGGTGAGGAGAGGGAGAGGAGGTGTGCTAGGGCTTTGTGTAGGAGAATGAGAGGCAAATGAGAAGCAAAAAAAGATGGATCCTAGGTGTGGGAATGAGGGAGTATTTATAGGATGAAACTAGGTCTAAGGGTAGTTTAGTCTTTGTGCTTTTAATGTGCTCTAGGATTGAGTTTTGATTTTGGATGGAGGGTTGAGATCACTTATCACAAGGATTAGGGGCAATTAGAAAGCACAAAGTGAGGAGAGAGAGGGCTAAGGGGCGTAGCTTAAGGAGGTGAGTGAAGGATAAGTTTAATTACAAAAATGTATTTTCTCATGAAGCATATTACAAGAGTGCCATTTTAATTCAAATGAAGGGCGAGGATTGCATTTAACACTTGAATGGAAGGCCATGATTTAAACACAATTTGCAATCAATAAAATAAACCAAAAATGGGGAAAAAATGGCTGGAATTCGCAGCCAAAGGATAAGAGAGAGAGAGTAATTGCAAGTTGTCATTGTACTATTTGTCTCCCACTACCTCTCTAATTATCCTTTCTTTTTCTTGATTTTTTTTTCTAGATAATTCTTCATTAATCTTACCATTTTGGGCCATGTCCCATGATTCAATGATTGGGCTCTGAATTTTATGATCTCACCAATCCCAAAATTGATTTGTTGACCCCACTCCAAAGGAAATGACCATTTTACCCTTTTGTTCAAAAACCGAATTTCATGCCAAAAATATTCCCATGATGCACAAAAAATACACAACTATACTCACTTGGATTCACATAAATTCCTCAAGAGATGTATAATGGTTTTTACCGAGAAATTATTTATTTTAGTGAAATGACCAAAATGCCCTTTTGGTCCCAAAAACCCTAATTTTGCTCCAAACTTCATTTCCACTCTAACAATGATCCTGAGACCCTTTGGATGACTCTAAAACTCTAGAAATGCATGCACGATGAGAAAATAAGTCTTTTTGGCGAAATTACCAAAATACCCTTTGAACTAGGAAAAACCCTAGAAACCCTAGACATGCTCTAAAGTGCTCTAAAATGCCATGCAATGCTTTTCTAACCCTAAAATGCATTCTGAAACTTCTAAGATGCAAGCATGATGCTCTTCCTAACCTCTAGGATGAATGCTAAGACTTGGTTTATTTTTGATTGAAAATTAGGGTTTTGACCTAAGCCGGACAAAATTGGGGTATGACAGCTGCCCCTCTTTATTTATGTTTTACTAGGAAATATGAAGGGTTTTCAAATTTCTCAAGTAAAATAGAAATAAAGATAAAAAGACGCTAATTTTGTCAAGACTCTTTTTTAGAAATTATTGAAAAATAATTGGTTGATATAGAACAAAAGTAAAGAAGGATCGCTGGGGATCTGAAGGAGCACTTGGGGCTCTGATGGTCTAACTCTCAGCCGATGCTTGACGCATTGATTGGAGTTAAACTGAAGGACCGGCGAGGTCTGAAGGGCATGCCTAAGCCTGATGGACCAATGGGTCTGATGGAGCGCAAACTAGCAATGAAACTAGTAAAACGGTCTGCTTGGGGGATGGCCTTTTTCGAGCGGCCATGGGTGGCAAGGTTAGGTCGTTGACCTGATTTGCACACCTCGAAGGACTTGCACTGTGTTTTTTTTAGGCGGACACAGCTAGTCTGAAGGGCCTGGGGCCGGATGATCCGTCGGTTGCTCGATAACGCGACGTGCGATCTGGATTGAAGGACCATTGATGGTCTGAAGGAGCGCTTGGGCTCTGAAGGACCGCTGGGGGTCTGAAGGAGCGCTTGGGCTCTGAGGGACCACTAGGGGGTCTAAAGGAGTATTGAGATTCTGAATTGTGGTATGAGACCAGTGCTTGGAGCACTGACTTTGAGGGAACAAATTATTGGGATTGACACATGGCGTACTTGCCAAGGACATACCTAATGAATGCCTTTACCTGAGAAGGGAAAAGCTATCTATATCTGGCATATCTGAAAATGCGATGAATGATATATGCGTGCAATATAGGTATGTGAAATGGTAAGTGCTCGATGGGGTGAATGAAATGTGGCAGATGCTGTGAGTCGAAGTTGATGGGACATGGAGGTTGACGAACAACGTGTGTGAATGCAGATAAAGTAGGAATGTGGTCGTGCTGATTGATTTTGGTGGAATGATGAATGTGATGGAATGAGCAATTTTTCTCTTTTTGTCTTTTTTTTTGCTTTTCTCTTTTTTTTCTTGGTATATGAGTGTATGAAATGCAAAGTGTGAATGGGATGCAAATGTAATGCTTTGACGCGAATGCCATGCATGGTACAGAGATATGATTAGTAATGTAAAAAAAACTCTTTTTTTGGGGGCAACGATGAGACCGGCACTCGGACATCTATCGAAGCAAACAATGTCATGTATGTAATGTGATGAACGTGAGATGATGAATGAAATGGGTATACCATGGGTGTTGAACCTGATGGAATGAGAAAGTTGACAACGGTGAATGAGATGTGAATATGACTGTAGTGATTAATTTTTGGTGTGACGATGAATGTAATGGATGGACTTTTCTTTTTGCTTTTTTCTTATTTATTTTGCTTCTTTTCTTGATGCATGCAATGCGAATGTGAATATAATGCGAATGTAATACTTTGATGCAAATGCTATGGTGAATAAAGGAAACACATGAATGCATAGCAAATGATATGATTGGTGAAGTAGAAAGCTTTTGGCAACGATGAGACCGGCACTTGGCACGTCTATCGAAGCAAAAAAAGTGTTAAAGGTATGCAATGTGATGAATGTGCAATGCGAAAGTGAATGGACTACAAAAGGCCCGTGAATGATGGATGTTGAAGTTGGTCGGAAACAGAAATTGATAAGCTGTGGATGCGGATGCAGATAACATGCGAATGCAAATGTACTGTTGATTGCATGATGGAATGATCTATGCTTTGGTGGGAGTAACGGGTGCAATGTGGATGATTTTTGCCTTTTTGGTTTTCTCTTGTTTTGCCCCTTTTCATGAATAAAAGAATGAATGAATCAATGAATGAATGAATGAATGAATGAATGAACGTGCACACGTAATGCTTAGATGAAGGGTTGTGGTAGCTGCATGACTTGATGTTGTATGATGCAATGATTGGATGTTTGTTGGGATGTGGGAGGTTTTATTGTCTTTTTGGTATTTGTTGGGATGTGGGATGAGCTTGTGCATTACGCATGGCGTATGCGGGCCATGATGGGTCAAGATCAGATCCGGAACTGATATGTTGACCATGAAGGACGTCCGCTGTGTCTTAGGCTGACACAACTAGTCTGAAGGACCACTTGGGGTCTGAAGGACTTACCCGCAGCTCGAATACGAGGTGAAGTCTGCTTTTGAAGGGACACTTGGGTCCTGAAGGGATTCACGAATCCTGTTGATTGATTGATTGAAATGTTCAATGCTGCCGCACTGAATTGATGTACCTGCATACGTCAGTTGATGCAAGGAATAGTGCATGGAGTATGGGTGCATGCTATGCAAAGGCCGTTATGCGAATGCATGTCATGTGAGTGCATGCGATGTGATGATTTAGTGGAATGATGAATGCAATGGGATGCTATTCTTGATTCTTCGTTTCTTTTGTCAGCTTTTTTTTTTGACTGTTTGTTTTTTCTTTGTTTTTTTTTCTTTGATCAGCTTTCTTTTTTCTGATCGTTTGTTTTTTCTTTTGCTCTTTTTGCTATGTGAGGATGCAAATGCAATACTTTGATGCATGATATGAAATAGTTGATTGGGAAACATAGGCATTTTGGATGAATGCATGAAATGCGAATGCAAATGAAATGTTTGGATGCAAATGTTATGACATGGGATGACGTGTTTTTGCTTTTATGATGCAATGCTTTGATGCTTGATGGAATGAGATGGAAGATTTTTGCTTTTATCTGTTGCTTCTTTGTTGTTGCCTTTCATGAAATGATGATGTTGGCACAATGCAAACTATGATAAACAAAATGGAACGCCTAAATGCATGAGGATATGAATGATTAAACATTTTTGTGATGATGAGATGCGAGACTTTGAATGCAAGGAATTGAGATGATTATTGACCATTTTGTTGAGAAAAAATGGAATTTGATTCAAACTCCGGTGTTCTCAAGATTTTATTTACAAACAAACTCACTTGTTTTCTCTTCCTTCCAATGACGACTGAATCTTAAATATCGCATGACTAACTTGTGTTCTCCCTCTTTGAAGCATTATCTAGTAAGCACGCATAGGGGTGCAAATGTGAATGAGTGAGTCAGTTAACTTGGAATGGACTTTTATGGCAAGTGAAGGAATGACCGACATGGCTATTGCCGAAGCTTATGAGGGACCAAGAGATACGAGATTGCCCCAATTCAGGTTTTTGATGAGTGAATAGTTTGCCCCTGTCTTGTGGTGACAACAACTAGGGGCGCAGAAGATGATGAATTGGGAATGCTTCGGATTTTGAAAGGGAAGGTGGATCCAAAGAGATTTTGTCTCAACCCATAAAGTTTGATGTTGCCCCCAGTCATAACAAGGACAAAGCTGCCCCAATTAGAATGACAAGGTCTTGTTTAGGATAGTGAGTTGAGAAATTACCCCGGTGAGGTTTTTTATGGGAATGAATGAGGTGAAGGAATGGGGATGCACTTGCCCCGCTTTGGAATGATATTGACAACTGGAGTGACATGGGATGGGCCTTGAACAGATTTTCCCAAGACTAGGGTGTGTGGGTGGTGAAGAGAATGCCCCAACTTTTGGGTCCGAGTGGTATTCTCAGTGCAAATCTTTGGTTCTCTACTGATGTCTTGACTTTTGGTGCGAAAGAATCCTTACCTGGTGATCACTAACCCTTGTTTTAATGCATCTTGAATGTGTTTTGGAGTGCAAGTCCCTCCTTTTTTATTTTGTCAGCTTTCTTTTTTCTGACTGTTTGTTTTTGTTTCCTCAGTTCTCTTTTTTCTGAGGGTTCATTCTTTCTTGATCAACTTTCTTTTTTCTGATCATTTGTTTTTCTTTTGAGCAAACACATTGTACATAGATAAGCTTGTTCGTCCTAAGATTAGAATTTGAGTGAACAAAAACAACCGGTCATTGATCGGAATGGACTTTTCGGGATTGTGGTGTTTTGTGGAGGAAGGAGGGTTAGGCTTAATGAAGTGTTTGAGGCGAATGGGAGGATGAGTTTTGTTCGGCGTTGATTGACGGTTAATGAGGAAGATGGTTGTTGGGCTTGTTTGGGCTCTGTTAAAGCAAATTCGTGTCTCATGGTAGAATGACTAAGGGGTTTGATGTTGAGGCCAAAGGAAGTGTTTGAAGGTTTATGGAACCAGGTGTTGGAATGATGAAGTGTTTGAAGGTTTATTTAGACAAGGACCTCTTGTATTTTGTGGTAACATGTACCAGCTCACCATTTTCTTTTGTTTTGGGATTTTCATTTTTGAATCCCCCTTTTTGATTTTCTCTTTTTCCCCTTTTTCTTTTTTTTTTTCTTTCATTTTTTTCTGAATCTCTTTGTTTGGTTGCATTCTTCTCCTTTTGACTTCTTTTCTTTTCTTTGGACTTGGGTGAGCTGATAAAGATGATATACCATTTTCGATGTGGAATTGATCCTTGTCTAAGGTGATTTTTGTATTTTGGTTTTTCTTGGCTTAAGGTGGGTAGGAAAAGGACTTTCTGGAATGTTGGGATTTTTGAGGAGATGGCCAATCTTCATTTCAAATCCCGATTGCTTATTTCTATAAGACTTAACTTTAGAACAATAATTTATCTATCTTCATGTGTTTGCTCTTTTTCCCTTTTTGTGCCCTAATTTTTGCCTGGACCGCTCTTTGCGAGTTTTCAGTCCACCGGGCGCTCCTTTTTGCCTAGGCCGCCCTTTGCGGGTTTTCAACCTAGCGAGCTTGTTTTCTTGTTTATTATATTATTATTATTATTATTATTTTTTTGAGAGACTTGCACTGAAGGAACATGATATTAATCAAGGGGAATTAATGATCACAGACTTGCCCCAGCATGGAGGACTTGAACCAAAAGTCAAATACGCACTGATGGGGAGAATATACACTTTATGGGCGGACGGGGCGGGGTTAGACTTGGACGGGAAACTGTGGTAAGGGAGGAAAACCAACAGACTCAAACAAGAGAATGTACTCATAGCATGCACGCTCATTAGAAGAATGCTTCACAGAGAGTTAACATCAGTTAAAAATTTGTTTTTTTCTTTGACACACTATTTCAGTCTTTTGTCATAGAATGGATGGGATGCAGTGCTTTTGAAAGAAATGCAAATGAGCTATTGATTTGAAAAACTGAGTGCCTTGGAACACCTTGATAAACTTTTTCAAAAAGGATGATTGTTTCGCAAGAACGTCTCGCTTCTCATCACAACTCTTATTTTATGCAATGAATGAATGAACAAATTATGATATGCAAGTATGATGCAAATTCGTGGAGAATGACCACTCGAAGAGTGTGGCTTATTCTAAATAATTTTGTTATTTTTAATGCAAGACAAAATATGGAATGCCAATGCGAATGATGCAAGAATGATGCCCCTTTTTTTTCAAAATGATTTTTGATTTTGATTTTTTTTTTTTTTTAGAGGCAAGGCAAGGTATGAAATGCCAATGCCCCTTCCTTTTGGAAAGATGCGTGTATGGAGGGATGATGTATTTGAACCAAAGTGATGAGGTTAATGAAATGGTGCATGAATGCTACATTTTGTATAAATTTGATGATGATTTTTATTCATGATTATGAATGAGATGCTTTCTTGTTTTCATTTTTTGTGCAATGAAATGCATGATACTCACAATGATCTTCTTTTTTTGTTTTTTAGTTTTGGAACATGATTTTGAAAATTATTTGGAGATGCAAATGATTTATTGGAGAAAAGGTTTTAGAAAAATGTGCTTGACGGGGTATGACCCGATCCTACGTATCCCCATTGTAATGAGGAATCAAAGCTTACGTAGTTCTACTGTGTCTTTTTTTTGAAATAATGCTTATGCATGAAAGTCATGTTTTGGATGAACTCGACGAGGATTTTTTGCATGATTATAAATGAAATGCTTATGCTATGCAGATGATAATTGTTTTTGTTTTATCTTTATGTGATGAAAGAGAATGCAAGATGAATGATTTTTTTTCAAAATTGGGACTTTATTTAATGCAAATGACGCAATGACGTAATGATGCAATGATGTGATGATGCAAGGATGCTTTTTTTTTGTGTTTTTCCAGAAAGAGGATATTTACAGGTGGTGATTTGAAAATCTTCACACTATATGCCACCTCATATAGGCGTTTATTGAAAAGGGAAAGCATATCTTTTTTTATTTTCAAAAATTTTGAAGGAAAAATTGATTGAACTGAATGCAACGATGCAGCACACAATTTGGAATGCCCTTGTGACCTAAAAGGGGGTAGAACCTATGATCTAAGGCATTTTAGGGATAATCTTCTCATGTAGCTCTATTCACACCCTCACAAAGGCTACCAGAGCTATAGAATCCTCATGCCGACACCACAAATGTAGAATACTACCAAGTGTGGGGCGTCATAAGAAAGCGTACTCTGGTTGAGACTTTCATGAGTATCAGACAGACAAAGGTCTCGAATGACAGTCACTAATCGTCTCCACTCCCCTAAGTGTTTGTTGGATTCGGGTATAGGAGCCCGCTCATAGCATACAAATCATAAGGTGTGAAAGTGTGTGATTGAGGACATACTTCCTAAAATCTACCCATCCCCACCTGCAAGGAAAACCAGCACAGCCTAGACAAGAACAAGCAATAACACGTTGTCTACCCTAGGGTTTAATATCATCTTTAAAACAAAATGAGCTAACCTAAGGTATCAATCAACAAACATGGATAGCTTACCTCAAGAAAGGGAGCGGAGAAGAAGGGATCATGGGAATCGAGGAAATGCATGCTTTTACCTTGAGAAAGGGAGCAGAGAATAGGGGACATGGGAATTGAGGAATGCATGATAAGAGAAGAAAAGGAAGAAAAGGAAAAGGTAGAACAAAGCTTTCAAGTTAAACACTTTAAGCCACACATCAAGTTAACTAGGCTTGACCCTCGCCTTTTTGAAAAAGGGTCCCCAGTGAAGTCGCCAGCTGTTGCACCCCGAAAAATCCCAGTTTGGGTTTCTCAATGTACAACGTGGAAATTTTTGAAGCCGCCACCAATATTTATTTTTAAAGACTAAAACATTGGAAAAAGTCTTTTGAAAAAGGCGGATGGTCTTTCGAAAACATTGAGATGTAGGTTCGGGGGTCGGTTAGGTACGGGGAAGGTATTAGCACCCCGCACCTCCTTTCTACCGAAAGGGAACCATTAACTTTGATATGTGGCTTAGAAAAAGTTGACTTGAAATGATTTTTGTTCTACTTCCTTTCTTTTTATTTCGTTTGAGAAACGGTTTTATTGAGAAGAAAAATATTTTTGGTATCTTTGAAAAGCGGAATAAAACAAAGATTTTTAAAAGGGTGCTTGACGGGTTATGACCCGCTCCTACGTACCCTCTCTGGAAGAGGGATCAAAGCTACGTAGTTCTAGGCTTTTGGTTTTGAAAGCTTTTTTTTTTTGAGTTTTGAAATAAGACTCAAGTGTTCACGAATACCAAACAAGCAATGGCTTCGAGTGGCGTTCATTACTAACTCGAAAGGAAAGAGTCGAAACCGGTAATCAAACAAGCAAAGGCTTCGAGTGATTACAAGTAACAACGTTTTATTATCTTTTTTGAAATTGTTTTTTTTTGAAAAAAAGGCGAGCATCGGTGATAGTTATCACTAATAGCTCATGTTGTTTTTGAAATTTGAATTAGTTTGTGTTCGGTTATGGTGTGGGAGCTTTCATAATAGTCAAACAAGCAAAGGCTTCGAGTGACTACCACTAATAACTCCTCATTAGCGATCAAACAAGCAAAGGCTTCGAGTGATGACTAATGATTTATTTAAGAAAATGTCTTAGGGTTTTTATTGGAAAAGAATTTTGACTTTTGATTTGAAAACTAGTTTAGGAAAAGAGTTTGATTTGGAAAAGGACCTAGGAAAAGAAGTAGAACACTTCAATCAACTCTAAATCCATAACCAATGCAAAATAAATGAATCAAGACTTACACTTCAATAATCAAGCAAACATGAACATATCATTCATTAACCAAGATTAAACATGCCCATACAATCAAAGGATTCAACTATTAAAGATGCAAAACAAAGTTCTCAAAGCAATTGTGTGTGTATGTAAGAAGGATTGTATTTACCCTAATGACTCTATGCTACAACATGCATGTAGTCTTACGTCTTTATTAGGAGGTCATACAAGTGGAGGGAGGGCACACAATTAAATCAAGGTATTTAAATGGCATCAAGAACAAGTGAATACAATTGATTGTAGGCATAGAGTATTCTAGGTTAAATGATTGAACACATAAGCAAGGATGCATGGTTAGGTAAGCATGTGAATGCATGAGTATGCATTTATGCATGAGCATACAAAGAATGAATGCATGAACTCTTGGTTATTGAATGCAAGACATGATATTAATGAATGCATGAACATTTAAGAATGAATGCAAGGCATAACACTATTGAATGTATAACATACTTGTTTATGAATGTATGTATGGCATACAAGGATGCATAAACACTCAAGAATGAATGTATGTATAGCATACAAGGATGCATGAACATTTAAGAATGGATGTATGTATAGCATATAAGGATGCATGACCATGTGAGAAAATAAAAGAATGCAAGATGGTAAAATGTTTTGAGTGAAAGTAAAAATGTGTTATGAGATGAGATGAAAGTGTTTTAATGAATGGGGTAAAAATGTTTTGATGTGAAGGTAGAAATGTTTTATGAGATAAGATGAAAGTGTTTTAATGAATGAGGTAAAAATGTTTTGATGCATGAAGGTAAAAATGTTTTTATGTTTTATGACATGGTAAAAACTTAATGAAGAGGTAAAAGTAAAATGGTAAAATCTTTTTATGTTTTTGGTAAATATTAATGAATAGGTAAAAACCAAAGTAGTAAAATATTTTTATGTTTTTTTGGTAAAAATTTAATAAAGTGGTAAAGTAAAATGGTAAAAGTGAACAAACACAATTGCACAACTTGCATTTACTCAAACACAATCAAAATGACACTTTACTGCCCCTCTTTATTTATGTTTTACTAGGAAATATGAAGGGTTTTCAAATTTCTCAAGTAAAATAGAAATAAAGATAAAAAGACGCTAATTTTGTCAAGACTATTTTTTAGAAATTATTGAAAAATAATTGGTTGATATAGAACAAAAGTAAAGAAGGATCGCTGGGGATCTGAAGGAGCACTTGGGGCTCTGATGGTCTAACTCTCAGCCGATGCTAGACGCATTGATTGGAGTTAAACTGAAGGACCGGCGAGGTCTGAAGGGCATGCCTAAGCCTGATGGACCAATGGGTCTGATGGAGCGCAAACTAGCAATGAAACTAGTAAAACGGTCTGCTTGGGGGATGGCCTTTTTCGAGCGGCCATGGGTGGCAAGGTTAGGTCGTTGACCTGATTTGCACACCTCGAAGGACTTGCACTGTGTTTTTTTAGGCGGACACAGCTAGTCTGAAGGGCCTGGGGCCGGATGATCCGTCGGTTGCTCGATAACGCGACGTGCGATCTGGATTGAAGGACCATTGATGGTCTGAAGGAGCGCTTGGGCTCTGAAGGACCGCTGGGGGTCTGAAGGAGCGCTTGGGCTCTGAGGGACCACTAGGGGGTCTAAAGGAGTATTGAGATTCTGAATTGTGGTATGAGACCAGTGCTTGGAGCACTGACTTTGAGGGAACAAATTATTGGGATTGACACATGGCGTACTTGCCAAGGACATACCTAATGAATGCATTTACCTGAGAAGGGAAAAGCTATCTATATCTGGCATATCTGAAAATGCGATGAATGATATATGCGTGCAATATAGGTATGTGAAATGGTAAGTGCCCGATGGGGTGAATGAAATGTGGCAGATGCTGTGAGTCGAAGTTGATGGGACATGGAGGTTGACGAACAACGTGTGTGAATGCAGATAAAGTAGGAATGTGGTCGTGCTGATTGATTTTGGTGGAATGATGAATGTGATGGAATGAGCAATTTTTCTCTTTTTGTCTTTTTTTTGCTTTTCTCTTTTTTTTCTTGGTATATGAGTGTATGAAATGCAAAGTGTGAATGGGATGCAAATGTAATGCTTTGACGCGAATGCCATGCATGGTACAGAGATATGATTAGTAATGTAAAAAAAAACTCTTTTTTTGGGGGCAACGATGAGACCGGCACTCGGACATCTATCGAAGCAAACAATGTCATGTATGTAATGTGATGAACGTGAGATGATGAATGAAATGGGTATACCATGGGTGTTGAACCTGATGGAATGAGAAAGTTGACAACGGTGAATGAGATGTGAATATGACTGTAGTGATTAATTTTTGGTGTGACGATGAATGTAATGGATGGACTTTTCTTTTTGCTTTTTTCTTATTTATTTTGCTTCTTTTCTTGATGCATGCAATGCGAATGTGAATATAATGCGAATGTAATACTTTGATGCAAATGCTATGGTGAATAAAGGAAACACATGAATGCATAGCAAATGATATGATTGGTGAAGTAGAAAGCTTTTGGCAACGATGAGACCGGCACTTGGCACGTCTATCGAAGCAAAAAAGTGTTAAAGGTATGCAATGTGATGAATGTGCAATGCGAAAGTGAATGGACTACAAAAGGCCCGTGAATGATGGATGTTGAAGTTGGTCGGAAACAGAAATTGATAAGCTGTGGATGCGGATGCAGATAACATGCGAATGCAAATGTACTGTTGATTGCATGATGGAATGATCTATGCTTTGGTGGGAGTAACGGGTGCAATGTGGATGATTTTTGCCTTTTTGGTTTTCTCTTGTTTTGCCCCTTTTCATGAATAAAAGAATGAATGAATCAATGAATCAATGAATGAATGAATGAATGAATGAATGAACGTGCACACGTAATGCTTAGATGAAGGGTTGTGGTAGCTGCATGACTTGATGTTGTATGATGCAATGATTGGATGTTTGTTGGGATGTGGGAGGTTTTTTCTGTCTTTTCGTTTTATTGTCTTTTTTGTATTTGATGAATGCATGAAATGAGAATATGAATGTGATGGATACGTAATATTTTGATGCAAACGCTACGGTGAATAAAAGGAAATGCCTAAATACATGGTGCAATGATGTGATTGATTGGGATGTAGACAGACTTTTGGTAATGATGCAACCGGCATTTGACATTTTTATTGAAGCGATACATGTTAAGCGTGGCTATGCATGCCCGCATACGCCATGCGTAATGCACAAGAAGCAAAATTGTGTAGGCAAAACAAGTGGAATGTGAATGCATGTACCATACTTGTATGAAAGAGTTGTGATGGGTATGATCAGATGCATGGTTTAATTCTAGAATAATGAGGACATGTATAATGCATGATTTGTTGGTAACAACACTTTTTTGTTTTTGTAAGGATGCAAAAATGTTTGATGAGAAACAAAACTTTTGATGCTGGGAACAGAGAGCTGAACCTTTTGAATTGATCGTTCCTTGTAAGAAAGATTTTTGATGGCTTGGACTTGAACTCTGGTAAGCTCTAGATTGTCATCTTGAAAAGTGTGGCTTGCGGCAATGTATTAGTGCCCTTTCTAGAGATTGAGATGTGTATTTGCAGATGGGTTCTCATTTGGTTATGATGACCCATGATGACTAAGCTTTCAAGTCTAAGATGTTAACTTAGAGGGATTGTCATTATCGTGTGTCTCTCTCTTTGAAGCATTTGCTTAATAAATATGAAAAACAGTGCGAATGTAAATGAATGTGCCAGTTGACTCAGGGTTCAAGAAATGTAGGGTATAGTTAAGTGTGACACATGAGTGGAGTGGAGGATGAGGTTTATTGGTTCAAACTTATGAGAGATAAGCTTGCCCCAAGGTAAAAATGTTTGATTGCCTCAATTTTGACTTCAAATATTGGGGAGTGAAACTAAGGAGGACAATGACAACTAAGGATATAGACTGGTTGAGGGATTGGGAACTATGCAGGTATTGGGGTGACGCGTGGCTAGGACTGAATGGAATGGGAGGTAGAAGGATTCTTTCGGGCCGAGGGATATGATGCCCCGGTCTACAAGAGGACAAGGTTGCCCCAATCCATGAAAGGTGGAGATTGCCCCATCTCGAGTGGGATTGTGACAGGGGTAAAGTTAGAATAATGGGTTGGAAATTAGTCTGGTACGACTATATGAACGGGGTGAAAGATGAGGGTATTTTGGGGATGCTAAAAAATCTCCCTGAGTTTGAGTGGAATGGAGGGTGGGGGATTGCCCCATTTTGATATGATAAGTCAAGTAACTGCCTTAGTAGGGATTTGTGGTTTTCCTTGGGAAGGATTCCACAAGCTAAGATAGTCAAAAGTTTTTGGTTCGATGAAAATTCACTTTGTTGATGATCACCGTTATCTTCTCTTGATGAACTTCGAGCGTGCAAGCCCTTTAAAGTTTTTTTTTTTTATTTATTTTTTTTATATTTTGTGTAATAATATTTTTCTTTTTTTTTTTTTTAGCAAATAAATTATTCTGATTATTTTGTCCTAGAGTATAAGCTTTGAGAAAAATGGAAGCAACCAATCACTGATCGGAATAGGCCTTCGGATTGTAATATGGCCAGTAGTTAATGATTCGTGAAGGAAATGATTACTTTGCTCCTAAGAGTGTTCGGGGTTGATTGAGACAAAGAATCTTTTATGCGCTTCATGGTAGAATGAACCTGTTTTAGGGTTGTAGCGCATTTGAGGGTTTATGGAGGATAGGATGCTTAGGCCAAAGGAAGTGTTTGAGGGTTTATTTCAGACAAGGATCTTTTATATGCTCGATGGTGTGAAGTGTCAGCTCACAATTTCTACCACTTTCGGGTTTTTTTTTTTTTTTTTTTAGGATTTTTCGATCCTCTTTTTTGAATTTCACTTTTTTGTGATTTTTCTTTTTTCTTTCGAGCTGAGCGAGCTGTTAGATATGGGATTGATCATTGTCTAAGGTGTTTGAAAGATTTTTGATTTTCTTGGCTCGGAGTGGGTGGCAAAGGGTATTTCTCTTTTTAGGATGCGGAAAAGTTGCCAAGCTTCACTTCAAAACATGATTGCTTATTTTCTCGAAATTGTAACTATAGGACAAAACTTCATTTTAACATATTTGCTTTTCCTTATTTATTATTTTTTTTATGCCCTAATTTTTGCTTAGGCTGCTCTCGCGAGTTTTCAACCTAACGGGCTTTTCTTTTTTGGATTTCTTTTGTTTTTTTTTACTCAAAGGACTTGCACGAGTGTTTAGAATGCTAGCAGAAAATCTTAGTGATCATTACTCTACCCCAGTATGGAGCGTACAAAGTGTTATTCGTGAAGTGAAATACTCTTGTGGGGACTGGGCCTTCTATGGATGGTTGGATCTGGTTTTGAAAATGAAGAAAGATGGGGGTAGTATAACTGACTCGAACAACGATAAACACACATGTCATGTTAGTTTATTTTGCAAATGCTTCGTGGAGAGTTAACACCGCTTAAGATAGAGCAATTTTAATTGTCAAAACCACACAAGTTAACAAAATAGACATTTACGCTTCTTATCACGGGTGTGAGATATATGTTGGCTGGTGTCCTTGGTGGGGCACGCAGTGGCTAAGGGTCAAGCCTATGATATGGTCAATATTGTAGTGACCATGATGATGGAGGAGTTATTGGTGAATTCCATTGAAGGGTTAGGTGGGTAGGTGGTTTCCATGAATGTGGTGGGTACGAGTAGGATGTATATGGAGTGAAGGGTGAAGGACTTAATGTTGGTGAATCAAGTTAGGGTATGACAACATTTTCCAAGGAAGAGGAATCAATTAAAATATATTTTCAAAAAGGCATCGTCTCTCATCAAACAGTGTGTCGAAAAAATCTTATGAGTTTCATTTTTTTTTATTTTTTGGAAAAATTATTTGAATAAAGCAGAATGCATGAACATATGGATGTTGTTGTACACAGACAATGATGCAGGTGAATGAAATGCGTAACCATATCTTAAGAAAGTGTGTGATTTTTTTATTTTTTATTTATAATTTTTTTTTTAAAAAAAAAATTCAACTAGAGTGAGAGGCTAACAAAACAACAACAAAAAAAACTATTGGATGATGAATGATGCAAGAATAGAAGAAAACGAAGCAATTCTTAAATTTGCTTTAATGCATGTGAGAGGATTAACACCCTTGAGATGGATGTGAGAGGAATAAATGACTTTCGTTTTTGTTTTTTTTTTATGACGCATAAAGGAGATTACTGTATTTGAGATGCATGGGAATGAAGGACTTTTGTTTTTGTTTCTTTATAATGCATGAAGAGGAGTAATGAAATAATGAATGAATGTAATTTTTTTTATAATACCAATGTAATATTTATTATTTTTTGGTGCATGGATATGCAAGATGATGCACTTTGGATGAGATGAATGATATTTTTGTTATTTTCTAGATGATAAGATGCACGGTAAGGGGAATGATAATGAAATGTTTATGGAGAAATCATTTTAGTATGAATGCATGGTGATTTTTTTCTATATGTTTTCTTTGAATAAAGTATAATGCATGAACATATGGATGTTTGTTGTACATGAGCAACAATGGAGATGAAATGCGTGATGATTTTTGAATGTGACAGAAGGGTACCTTAAACTGGTATGGATGATGAATGATACAATAATGGAGAAATTTCTGATTTTTATTTCGATGCATGTAGGAATATGAGATGCATGTAAGAGGAAAATTTTTTTTTATGATGCATGGGAGTAATGCCTTTAAAGTGGATGTGAAAGAAATAAAAGGCTCCCCTTTTCTCATATAATGTATGAAGAGGAAATGAAATGATGAATGAATATATAATACCACAATGATATTTTCTTTTCTATTTGCAAGATGGACAAATAATGCAAATGATATTTCTGTTATTTAGAGAAGATGAGATGCATGGTGGCGAAATGAGATGTGTATGAAAAGAATGATCTTATTTTGTTATGAATGTATGATGAAGATGTAAGTGCATGGAATGCACATGATTGTTTGATTCCAATGACATGTAAGATGTTCAAAGAAATGATTATTTTAAATGAGTTTATTTTTTTTAAGAGGTCATGCAACATGCGAAGTTACAAATTCTCATTTATTTTATTGGATGATCAATGATGTATGAAAAGAGTAATGACATGTTTTTTTTTTCTAGAAAACGACACATGCAGGGAAAATGATTGTTTGATTTTCTAATGGAATGCTATGTCAAGTGTGCGAAGAAACAATTATTGTAAATGACCCTTTTATAGAGAGGCAATGCAGCGTGGTGATGATGCAAACACTCTCTTTTCATTTGATGATGATTGATGCAAGAATAAGAGAATAGGGTTGTGATTCTTGTTTTTTTTGTTGAAATGTAAATCATGAATGAACACCTGACGAATGTATATTGCATGATGAAAATGCAAATGCATGAAATGCTGAAGGAATGTTCACTTGGAAATGTCAGTTATTCTAAATAATTTTAGGAGGCAATGCAGCACGTGACCGATGCAGAGCCTCTTTCATGCATCAGAATGAAATGCTAAATACCTATCTTTGAATGATGCGAAAATGATGACATGATTTTTGAAATGATGCATGTTGAAACAGTGTATAGATGATGTGTGGATGAAATGGCGTATGGGTGATTTAAAGAAACAATGTTTTTTTTTTTTTGAGGATGAGTGAAAATGTGTGTGAATGCTATGTTTTTTTCATGCATTTCATGATGTTGCAAATGATGAAATGCCTATATTATTTAATGATGATTTTTGTAAATGATTATGAATGAATGGAAATACATGCTACATGCGATATTCAATTATTTATCACAAAATTTTTTTTAATGGTGATCATGTTTTTTTTTACTCTTTTCATTTTCATAAAAAAACAATGCAATGTATGAATAATGTTGCATGATGCAGATGAGAGGAATGTGAATGGATGATCACTTTAAAAGTGGCAATGCAATATGATTTTTTCCAAAAATGATTTTTTCGGTGGCAATGCAATATGATGATGAATAATGCAAGAAAGTGGCATTATTTTATTTTTATTTTATTTTGGAAATGATGCATGCTAGATGACTAATGCATTTGAGGTGGATAGAAATGAATGACTTTTATTTTTGTTTTTTATGGTGCATGAAGAGGGTGCATGAATATAATGTTTTATAATACAAGGTGATATTCTTTGGGTGTTTGAATATGCAAGATGATGTAAAAAGAAATATGATATCTATATTAGTTTCTATATGATGAGATGCATGCTAGTGAAATGATAATGAGATGCGTATGAAAATAATGATCTTATTTTGTTAAAAAAAATGATGATTTTTTGTTTTTTTTTGTATGATGAATGGAAGGAGTGATGTCGTCTCATGTGTATGCAAATGAAGGAAGCATGAAATGTTTTTTTTTTGAGTGATTTTATTTTGGAGAAATGCTAACCTAGATTAATAGAGAGAGTAAGTATAATGCCCTTGTGTCCTAGGTGGGTCATGTCTAAATTGGGATTTTCAACATGGTCTAGGGTCACTTATGTGATCAATTTATCAGGTGGCTCTATTCACTTCCTCACAACGGACTCCAGAGCTAAAATCTCCTTCCTGATATGATCCACAATGATAGCGAGCTACCTGGTGTGGGATACCATGAAAGAGCGTACTCTGGCTGAGACTTTCATGAAAGTCAGACAGATAAAATCCAGAATGACTGTCACTAATAATCCCCACTCGTCCTAGGTTATTTGCAGACCCGGGTATAGGGCCCCACTCAAAGGTGTGTGCAAAAGTGTAAGTGAGGTGTGTGATGAGAGCAAAATACCTAAACTAACCAAACTGGACAAGATGTACAACAATAATAGCAAAAAGTCGTCTACCCTAAGGTTCAATAATATAAAGAAATGCTAATAAATAAATAATATAAGAATAAGGGTAAAAACAAAATATTAATAAAATTAACAAATACTTACACATTTAGTTAATTTGGCTTGACTCTCTTAATTGTCCCTAGTGAAGTCGCCAGCTGTAGCGACCGAAAAATCCGGAAGAGGGATTCTTCGAAGTTCTCGAATGAAGCCGCCACCAAAGTTTTAGTTTAAGGGCAAACATTGGAAAATCCCTATTGAGTGGACAAAGGGGTCTCGCGGACCAGATTTAGGCTCGGGAGTCGTTTATGCGTAGGGAAGGTATTAGCACCCTACGACATCCTTCCTAAGGAAGGTTACCTTTTAACTAAATGTGTAAACATTTATTAATTCAAAAATAATGTTTTTACCCTTATAATAATAATAATAAAAAAAGGACTCGATAAACACTTATTTATTTTTGTACTTTTTGAGAAAAAGGAGAAAAGTGAATTAAAAGAGAAAAAAAAGGTTTTTTATTAATGCAATTGACAGAGGTCGGCCGCCCTCTGGTCCTACGTATCTCCTGGTAGAGAATCAAATCACACGTAGTTCTTGATTTTTTTGATTTTTGAAAATGTTTGAAAAGGGGAAGAGCTTTCATAATGATCAAGCAAGCAAAGGCTTTGAGTGATCATTACTAATGACTCCGGATAGTATTCATGACAATCAAACAAGCCAAGGCTTTGAGTGATAGTCACTAATAACAATGGGTTTGAGAATGACTTTTTGGTTTGTTTTGTGAAAATGATTGGTTTAGGGTTGCGAAAAGGATTTTTATTTGTTGCGCTTGACGAGAACGTGACTCGCTCCTACGTATCCCAAATGGGAATCAAAGCGACGTAGTTCTAATGAAAGTGTTCTTTTGAAAAGGGTTTGAAAGGGGAAGAGCTTTCATAATGGTCAAGCAAGCAAAGGCTTTGAGTGATCATTACTAATAACCCTTGATAGCGTTCATGACAATCAAACAAGCCAAGGCTTTGAGTGATAGTCACTAATAACTCGCATTAAATGGAAAAGAGTTTGAAAGATTTTTGGAAAAAGGGGGAAGTTATTATCAATGATTGGTTACAAAGTTCAAGCACATTCAATAATCACGGAATCATGCATATGTTGAATATTAGTTAAGACTAATCATGCCAATATGATCAAAAGATCCACTTATCAAGGATGCAAGATGAAGTTCTCAAAGCAAATGTGTGTGTGTAGGAAGGGGTGTATTTACCCTAATGACTCTATGCTACAACATGCATGTAGACTTACGTCTTCATTAGGAGGTCATACACATGGATGGAATGGCATATAATTGAATCAAGACATTTAAAATGCATCAAAAACAAGCAAGCAATTGATCATAGGCATAGAATGATCTTAATTAAACTAAGGAACATATGAGCAACGATTTCTCAATAACATGAACAAAAGGAGAAATTGCATCAAGGCTAAGGTAGGCCTATCCTTTGCATTCATGAATAAGTACCCAAAGGCAAATAACACAATCAACGAGGAGGGAGCATCAAGGTTTTGGGTAACCTATCCTTTGCAATACCCCGTGGACCTTAAACCATAAACCTAACTATCTCATCTTTTATTCAATAAGAAGTTGAAAGGAGAAGGTTGAATCATCTAAAACCATCCTCACCACTTAGAATATGATGTACTAGGCATAAGTGGGAATCATATGATTTATCATCAATAATGGACAATAATAAAATTAGAATATAAGAGCAAGTAAATAAACACTAAAGCTAAGTTGAATCACGTAGGGCAATCCTCTCACTTTGAGAAAAACAACAAAATTAACAAGATTTAACATCATTAAACAAAGAACAACAACAAAATCAACTTAGAAATATTTTTAGATCTATAAGCATGGGAACCAAAGGAAACATAGATCCACATTTTATTTAATAAAGAAAACAACAAAATTAACACAAAGCAACATAGATCTATTTTTTTACAAGGATTCATATGATTAAGCAAGGAAGTGCAACAAAGTCATATCAACCCTAATTTTTCATGATATGCGAAAATGCTAGAGCCCATAGACAACAATTTATTTATGAAATTTAGTGCATAATATGTAAAGATGCAAGGGAAATTATTCAAGTAGAAGAATAACTCCTTCAAGGCCAAGGATCCATCTCAAACACCCAAAGCTCCCTAAGTCTTTGTCAAAATGTTTGAAATGGATCCTCAAAGCAAACAACAATCAAGAAGGAGTTTGGAGTAGAGGAGAGATTATGCAAGAAAATTAAATATGAGGTGCAAAGCTTCAAGGATTACCTCAAAACTACAATGAAATGAAGAAGGTGATAAGCTCAAAAAAATTACTAGCAATTTAATGATGCAACCTTGAAGAGAATGGAAGGGAAGATGGTGATCTAACAAGAAATGGAGGATTGGTGGTTGATTTTTGAAGAAAATATATGGAAGAGGGGAGGAGGGGCTACGAATTTGGTGAGGAGAGGGAGAGGAGGTGTGCTAGGGTTTTGTGTAGGAGAATGAGAGGCAAATGAGAAGCAAAAAAAGATGGATCCTAGGTGTGGGAATGAGGGAGTATTTATAGGATGAAACTAGGTCTAAGGGTAGTTTAGTCTTTGTGCTTTTAATGTGCTCTAGGATTGAGTTTTGATTTTGGATGGAGGGTTGAGATCACTTATCACAAGGATTAGGGGCAATTAGAAAGCACAAAGTGAGGAGAGAGAGGGCTAAGGGGCGTAGCTTAAGGAGGTGAGTGAAGGATAAGTTTAATTACAAAAATGTATTTTCTCATGAAGCATATTACAAGAGTGCCATTTTAATTCAAATGAAGGGCGAGGATTGCATTTAACACTTGAATGGAAGGCCATGATTTAAACACAATTTGCAATCAATAAAATAAACCAAAAATGGGGAAAAAAGGGCTGGAATTCGCAGCCAAAGGATAAGAGAGAGAGAGTAATTGCAAGTTGTCATTGTACTATTTGTCTCCCACTACCTCTCTAATTATCCTTTCTTTTTCTTGATTTTTTTTTCTAGATAATTCTTCATTAATCTTACCATTTTGGGCCATGTCCCATGATTCAATGATTGGGCTCTGAATTTTATGATCTCACCAATCCCAAAATTGATTTGTTGACCCCACTCCAAAGGAAATGACCATTTTACCCTTTTGTTCAAAAACCGAATTTCATGCCAAAAATATTCCCATGATGCACAAAAAATACACAACTATACTCACTTGGATTCACATAAATTCCTCAAGAGATGTATAATGGTTTTTACCGAGAAATTATTTATTTTAGTGAAATGACCAAAATGCCCTTTTGGTCCCAAAAACCCTAATTTTGCTCCAAACTTCATTTCCACTCTAACAATGATCCTGAGACCCTTTGGATGACTCTAAAACTCTAGAAATGCATGCACGATGAGAAAATAAGTCTTTTTGGCGAAATTACCAAAATACCCTTTGAACTAGGAAAAACCCTAGAAACCCTAGACATGCTCTAAAGTGCTCTAAAATGCCATGCAATGCTTTTCTAACCCTAAAATGCATTCTGAAACTTCTAAGATGCAAGCATGATGCTCTTCCTAACCTCTAGGATGAATGATAAGACTTGGTTTATTTTTGATTGAAAATTAGGGTTTTGACCTAAGCCGGACAAAATTGGGGTATGACAAAATTGAAAATTAGGGTTTATTTTTGGTATCTTTGAAAAGCGGAACAAAACAAAGATTTTTAAAAGGGTGCTTGACGGGTTATGACCCGCTCCTACGTACCCTCTCTGGAAGGGCCGCCCTAAGGAAAGAGTCGAAACCGGTAATCAAACAAGCAAAGGCTTCGAGTGATGATTCAACCTTCTCCTTTCAACTTCTTATTGAATAAAAGATGAGATAGTTAGGTTTATGGTTTAAGGTCCATGGGGTATTGCAAAGGATAGGTTACCCAAAACCTTGATGCTCCCTCCTCGTTGATTGTGTTATTTGCCTTTGGGTACTTATTCATGAATGCAAAGGATAGGCCTACCTTAGCCTTGATGCAATTTCTCCTTTTGTTCATGTTATTGAGAAATTGTTGCTCATATGTTCCTTAGTTTAATTAAGATCATTCTATGCCTATGATCAATTGCTTGCTTGTTTTTGATGCATTTTAAATGTCTTGATTCAATTATATGCCATTCCATCCATGTGTATGACCTCCTAATGAAGACGTAAGTCTACATGCATGTTGTAGCATAGAGTCATTAGGGTAAATACACCCCTTCCTACACACACACATTTGCTTTGAGAACTTCATCTTGCATCCTTGATAAGTGGATCTTTTGATCATATTGGCATGATTAGTCTTAACTAATATTCAACATATGCATGATTCCGTGATTATTGAATGTGCTTGAACTTTGTAACCAATCATTGATAATAACTTCCCCCTTTTTCCAAAAATCTTTCAAACTCTTTTCCATTTAATGCGAGTTATTAGTGACTATCACTCAAAGCCTTGGCTTGTTTGATTGTCATGAACGCTATCAAGGGTTATTAGTAATGATCACTCAAAGCCTTTGCTTGCTTGACCATTATGAAAGCTCTTCCCCTTTCAAACCCTTTTCAAAAGAACACTTTCATTAGAACTACGTCGCTTTGATTCCCATTTGGGATACGTAGGAGCGAGTCACGTTCTCGTCAAGCGCAACAAATAAAAATCCTTTTCGCAACCCTAAACCAATCATTTTCACAAAACAAACCAAAAAGTCATTCTCAAACCCATTGTTATTAGTGACTATCACTCAAAGCCTTGGCTTGTTTGATTGTCATGAATACTATCCGGAGTCATTAGTAATGATCACTCAAAGCCTTTGCTTGCTTGATCATTATGAAAGCTCTTCCCCTTTTCAAACATTTTCAAAAATCAAAAAAATCAAGAACTACGTGTGATTTGATTCTCTACCAGGAGATACGTAGGACCAGAGGGCGGCCGACCTCTGTCAATTGCATTAATAAAAAACCTTTTTTTTCTCTTTTAATTCACTTTTCTCCTTTTTCTCAAAAAGTACAAAAATAAATAAGTGTTTATCGAGTCCTTTTTTTATTATTATTATTATAAGGGTAAAAACATTATTTTTGAATTAATAAATGTTTACACATTTAGTTAAAAGGTAACCTTCCTTAGGAAGGATGTCGTAGGGTGCTAATACCTTCCCTACGCATAAACGACTCCCGAGCCTAAATCTGGTCCGCGAGACCCCTTTGTCCACTCAATAGGGATTTTCCAATGTTTGCCCTTAAACTAAAACTTTGGTGGCGGCTTCATTCGAGAACTTCGAAGAATCCCTCTTCCGGATTTTTCGGTCGCTACAGCTGGCGACTTCACTGGGGACAATTAAGAGAGTCAAGCCAAATTAACTAAATGTGTAAGTATTTGTTAATTTTATTAATATTTTGTTTTTACCCTTATTCTTATATTATTTATTTATTAGCATTTCTTTATATTATTGAACCTTAGGGTAGACGACTTTTTGCTATTATTGTTGTACATCTTGTCCAGTTTGGTTAGTTTAGGTATTTTGCTCTCATCACACACCTCACTTACACTTTTGCACACACCTTTGAGTGGGGCCCTATACCCGGGTCTGCAAATAACCTAGGACGAGTGGGGATTATTAGTGACAATCATTCTGGATTTTATCTGTCTGACTTTCATGAAAGTCTCAGCCAGAGTACGCTCTTTCATGGTATCCCACACCAGGTAGCTCGCTATCGTTGTGGATCATATCAGGAAGGAGATTTTAGCTCTGGAGTCCGTTGTGAGGAAGTGAATAGAGCCACCTGATAAATTGATCACATAAGCGACCCTAGACCATGTTGAAAATCCCAATTTAGACATGACCCACCTAGGACACAGGGGCATTATACTTACTCTCTCTATTAATCTAGGTTAGCATTTCTCCAAAATAAAATCACTCAAAAAAAAAAAACATTTCATGCTTCCTTCATTTGCATACACATGAGACGACATCACTCCTTCCATTCATCATACAAAAAAAAAACAAAAAATCATCATTTTTTTTAACAAAATAAGATCATTATTTTCATACGCATCTCATTATCATTTCACTAGCATGCATCTCATCATATAGAAACTAATATAGATATCATATTTCTTTTTACATCATCTTGCATATTCAAACACCCAAAGAATATCACCTTGTATTATAAAACATTATATTCATGCACCCTCTTCATGCACCATAAAAAACAAAAATAAAAGTCATTCATTTCTATCCACCTCAAATGCATTAGTCATCTAGCATGCATCATTTCCAAAATAAAATAAAAATAAAATAATGCCACTTTCTTGCATTATTCATCATCATATTGCATTGCCACCGAAAAAATCATTTTTGGAAAAAATCATATTGCATTGCCACTTTTAAAGTGATCATCCATTCACATTCCTCTCATCTGCATCATGCAACATTATTCATACATTGCATTGTTTTTTTATGAAAATGAAAAGAGTAAAAAAAAACATGATCACCATTAAAAAAAATTTTGTGATAAATAATTGAATATCGCATGTAGCATGTATTTCCATTCATTCATAATCATTTACAAAAATCATCATTAAATAATATAGGCATTTCATCATTTGCAACATCATGAAATGCATGAAAAAAACATAGCATTCACACACATTTTCACTCATCCTAAAAAAAAAAAAACATTGTTTCTTTAAATCACCCATACGCCATTTCATCCACACATCATCTATACACTGTTTCAACATGCATCATTTCAAAAATCATGTCATCATTTTCGCATCATTCAAAGATAGGTATTTAGCATTTCATTCTGATGCATGAAAGAGGCTCTGCATCGGTCACGTGCTGCATTGCCTCCTAAAATTATTTAGAATAACTGACATTTCCAAGTGAACATTCCTTCAGCATTTCATGCATTTGCATTTTCATCATGCAATATACATTCGTCAGGTGTTCATTCATGATTTACATTTCAACAAAAAAAACAAGAATCACAACCCTATTCTCTTATTCTTGCATCAATCATCATCAAATGAAAAGAGAGTGTTTGCATCATCACCACGCTGCATTGCCTCTCTATAAAAGGGTCATTTACAATAATTGTTTCTTCGCACACTTGACATAGCATTCCATTAGAAAATCAAACAATCATTTTCCCTGCATGTGTCATTTTCTAGACAAAAAAAAAACATGTCATTACTCTTTTCATACATCATTGATCATCCAATAAAATAAATGAGAATTTGTAACTTCGCATGTTGCATGACCTCTTAAAAAAATAAACTCATTTAAAATAATCATTTCTTTGAACATCTTACATGTCATTGGAATCAAACAATCATGTGCATTCCATGCACTTACATCTTCATCATACATTCATAACAAAATAAGATCATTCTTTTCATACACATCTCATTTCGCCACCATGCATCTCATCTTCTCTAAATAACAGAAATATCATTTGCATTATTTGTCCATCTTGCATATAGAAAAGAAAATATCATTGTGGTATTATATATTCATTCATCATTTCATTTCCTCTTCATACATTATATGAGAAAAGGGGAGCCTTTTATTTCTTTCACATCCACTTTAAAGGCATTACTCCCATGCATCATAAAAATTTTTTTCCTCGTACATGCATCTCATATTCCTACATGCATTGAAATAAAAATCAGAAATTTCTCCATTATTGTATCATTCATCATCCATACCAGTTTAAGGTACCCTTCTGTCACATTCAAAAATCATCACGCATTTCATCTCCATTGTTGCTCATGTACAACAAACATCCATATGTTCATGCATTATACTTTATTCAAAGAAAACATATAGAAAAAAATCACCATGCATTCATACTAAAATGATTTCTCCATAAACATTTCATTATCATTCCCCTTACCGTGCATCTTATCATCTAGAAAATAACAAAAATATCATTCATCTCATCCAAAGTGCATCATCTTGCATATCCATGCACCAAAAAATAATAAATATTACATTGGTATTATAAAAAAAATTACATTCATTCATTATTTCATTACTCCTCTTCATGCATTATAAAGAAACAAAAACAAAAGTCCTTCATTCCCATGCATCTCAAATACAGTAATCTCCTTTATGCGTCATAAAAAAAAAACAAAAACGAAAGTCATTTATTCCTCTCACATCCATCTCAAGGGTGTTAATCCTCTCACATGCATTAAAGCAAATTTAAGAATTGCTTCGTTTTCTTCTATTCTTGCATCATTCATCATCCAATAGTTTTTTTTGTTGTTGTTTTGTTAGCCTCTCACTCTAGTTGAATTTTTTTTTTAAAAAAAAAATAATAAATAAAAAATAAAAAAATCACACACTTTCTTAAGATATGGTTACGCATTTCATTCACCTGCATCATTGTCTGTGTACAACAACATCCATATGTTCATGCATTCTGCTTTATTCAAATAATTTTTCCAAAAAATAAAAAAAAATGAAACTCATAAGATTTTTTCGACACACTGTTTGATGAGAGACGATGCCTTTTTGAAAATATATTTTAATTGATTCCTCTTCCTTGGAAAATGTTGTCATACCCTAACTTGATTCACCAACATTAAGTCCTTCACCCTTCACTCCATATACATCCTACTCGTACCCACCACATTCATGGAAACCACCTACCCACCTAACCCTTCAATGGAATTCACCAATAACTCCTCCATCATCATGGTCACTACAATATTGACCATATCATATGCTTGACCCTTAGCCACTGCGTGCCCCACCAAGGACACCAGCCAACATATATCTCACACCCGTGATAAGAAGCGTAAATGTCTATTTTGTTAACTTGTGTGGTTTTGACAATTAAAATTGCTCTATCTTAAGCGGTGTTAACTCTCCACGAAGCATTTGCAAAATAAACTAACATGACATGTGTGTTTATCGTTGTTCGAGTCAGTTATACTACCCCCATCTTTCTTCATTTTCAAAACCAGATCCAACCATCCATAGAAGGCCCAGTCCCCACAAGAGTATTTCACTTCACGAATAACACTTTGTACGCTCCATACTGGGGTAGAGTAATGATCACTAAGTTTTTCTGCTAGCATTCTAAACACTCGTGCAAGTCCTTTGAGTAAAAAAAAAAACAAAAGAAATCCAAAAAAGAAAAGCCCGTTAGGTTGAAAACTCGCGAGAGCAGCCTAAGCAAAAATTAGGGCATAAAAAAAAATAATAAATAAGGAAAAGCAAATATGTTAAAATGAAGTTTTGTCCTATAGTTACAATTTCGAGAAAATAAGCAATCATGTTTTGAAGTGAAGCTTGGCAACTTTCCCGCATCCTAAAAAGAGAAATACCCTTTGCCACCCACTCCGAGCCAAGAAAATCAAAAATCTTTCAAACACCTTAGACAATGATCAATCCCATATCTAACAGCTCGCTCAGCTCGAAAGAAAAAAGAAAAATCACAAAAAAGTGAAATTCAAAAAAGAGGATCGAAAAATCCTAAAAAAAAAAAAAAAAAAACCCAAAGTGGTAGAAATTGTGAGCTGACACTTCACACCATCGAGCATATAAAAGATCCTTGTCTGAAATAAACCCTCAAACACTTCCTTTGGCCTAAGCATCCTATCCTCCATAAACCCTCAAATGCGCTACAACCCTAAAACAGGTTCATTCTACCATGAAGCGCATAAAAGATTCTTTGTCTCAATCAACCCCGAACACTCTTAGGAGCAAAGTAATCATTTCCTTCACGAATCATTAACTACTGGCCATATTACAATCCGAAGGCCTATTCCGATCAGTGATTGGTTGCTTCCATTTTTCTCAAAGCTTATACTCTAGGACAAAATAATCAGAATAATTTATTTGCTAAAAAAAAAAAACAAAGAGAAAAATATTATTACACAAAAAATAAAAATAAAAAAAAAAAAAAAAAACTTTAAAGGGCTTGCACGCTCGAAGTTCATCAAGAGAAGATAACGGTGATCATCAACAAAGTGAATTTTCATCGAACCAAAAACTTTTGACTGTCTTAGCTTGTGGAATCCTTCCCAAGGAAAACCACAAATCCCTACTAAGGCAGTTACTTGACTTATCATATCAAAATGGGGCAATCCCCCACCCTCCATTCCACTCAAACTCAGGGAGATTTTTTAGCATCCCCAAAATACCCTCATCTTTCACCCCGTTCATATAGTCGTACCAGACTAATTTCCAACCCATTATTCTAACTTTACCCCTGTCACAATCCCACTCGAGATGGGGCAATCTTCACCTTTCATGGATTGGGGCAACCTTGTCCTCTTGTAGACCGGGGCATCATATCCCTCGGCCCGAAAGAATCCTTCTACCTCCCATTCCATTCAGTCCTAGCCACGCGTCACCCCAATACCTGCATAGTTCCCAATCCCTCAACCAGTCTATATCCTTAGTTGTCATTGTCCTCCTTAGTTTCACTCCCCACTATTTGAAGTCAAAATTGAGGCAATCAAACATTTTTACCTTGGGGCAAGCTTATCTCTCATAAGTTTGAGCCAATAAACCTCATCCTCCACTCCACTCATGTGTCACACTTAACTATACCCTACATTTCTTGAACCCTGAGTCAACTGGCACATTCATTTACATTCGCACTGTTTTTCATATTTATTAAGCAAATGCTTCAAAGAGAGAGACACACGATAATGACAATCCCTCTAAGTTAATATCTTAGACTTGAAAGCTTAGTCATCATGGGTCATCATAACCAAATGAGAACCCATCTGCAAATACACATCTCAATCTCTAGAAAGGGCACTAATACATTGCCGCAAGCCACACTTTTCAAGATGACAATCTTGAACTTACCAGAGTTCAAGTCCAAGCCATCAAAAATCTTTCTTACAAGGAACGATCAATTCAAAAGGTTCAGCTCTCTGTTCCCAGCATCAAAAGTTTTGTTTCTCATCAAACATTTTTGCATCCTTACAAAAACAAAAAAGTGTTGTTACCAACAAATCATGCATTATACATGTCCTCATTATTCTAGAATTAAACCATGCATCTGATCATACCCATCACAACTCTTTCATACAAGTATGGTACATGCATTCACATTCCACTTGTTTTGCCTACACAATTTTGCTTCTTGTGCATTACGCATGGCGTATGCGGGCATGCATAGCCACGCTTAACATGTATCGCTTCAATAAAAATGTCAAATGCCGGTTGCATCATTACCAAAAGTCTGTCTACATCCCAATCAATCACATCATTGCACCATGTATTTAGGCATTTCCTTTTATTCACCGTAGCGTTTGCATCAAAATATTACGTATCCATCACATTCATATTCTCATTTCATGCATTCATCAAATACCAAAAAGACAATAAAACGAAAAGACAGAAAAAACCTCCCACATCCCAACAAACATCCAATCATTGCATCATACAACATCAAGTCATGCAGCTACCACAACCCTTCATCTAAGCATTACGTGTGCACGTTCATTCATTCATTCATTCATTCATTCATTGATTCATTCATTCATTCATTCTTTTATTCATGAAAAGGGGCAAAACAAGAGAAAACCAAAAAGGCAAAAATCATCCACATTGCACCCGTTACTCCCACCAAAGCATAGATCATTCCATCATGCAATCAACAGTACATTTGCATTCGCATGTTATCTGCATCCGCATCCACAGCTTATCAATTTCTGTTTCCGACCAACTTCAACATCCATCATTCACGGGCCTTTTGTAGTCCATTTACTTTCGCATTGCACATTCATCACATTGCATACCTTTAACACTTTTTTTGCTTCGATAGACGTGCCAAGTGCCGGTCTCATCGTTGCCAAAAGCTTTCTACTTCACCAATCATATCATTTGCTATGCATTCGTGTGTTTCCTTTATTCACCATAGCATTTGCATCAAAGTATTACATTCGCATTATATTCACATTCGCATTGCATGCATCAAGAAAAGAAGCAAAATAAATAAGAAAAAAGCAAAAAGAAAAATCCATCCATTACATTCATCGTCACACCAAAAATTAATCACTACAGTCATATTCACATCTCATTCACCGTTGTCAACTTTCTCATTCCATCAGGTTCAACACCCATGGTATACCCATTTCATTCATCATCTCACGTTCATCACATTACATACATGACATTGTTTGCTTCGATAGATGTCCGAGTGCCGGTCTCATCGTTGCCCTCAAAAAAAGAGTTTTTTTTACATTACTAATCATATCTCTGTACCATGCATGGCATTCGCGTCAAAGCATTACATTTGCATCCCATTCACACTTTGCATTTCATACACTCATATACCAAGAAAAAAAAGAGAAAAGCAAAAAAAAGACAAAAAGAGAAAAATTGGTCATTCCATCACATTCATCATTCCACCAAAATCAATCAGCACGACCACATTCCTACTTTATCTGCATTCACACACGTTGTTCGTCAACCTCCATGTCCCATCAACTTCGACTCACAGCATCTGCCACATTTCATTCACCCCATCGAGCACTTACCATTTCACATACCTATATTGCACGCATATATCATTCATCGCATTTTCAGATATGCCAGATATAGATAGCTTTTCCCTTCTCAGGTAAATGCATTCATTAGGTATGTCCTTGGCAAGTACGCCATGTGTCAATCCCAATAATTTGTTCCCTCAAAGTCAGTGCTCCAAGCACTGGTCTCATACCACAATTCAGAATCTCAATACTCCTTTAGACCCCCTAGTGGTCCCTCAGAGCCCAAGCGCTCCTTCAGACCCCCAGCGGTCCTTCAGAGCCCAAGCGCTCCTTCAGACCATCAATGGTCCTTCAATCCAGATCGCACGTCGCGTTATCGAGCAACCGACGGATCATCCGGCCCCAGGCCCTTCAGACTAGCTGTGTTCGCCTAAAAAAAACACAGTGCAAGTCCTTCGAGGTGTGCAAATCAGGTCAACGACCTAACCTTGCCACCCATGGCCGCTCGAAAAAGGCCATCCCCCAAGCAGACCGTTTTACTAGTTTCATTGCTAGTTTGCGCTCCATCAGACCCATTGGTCCATCAGGCTTAGGCATGCCCTTCAGACCTCGCCGGTCCTTCAGTTTAACTCCAATCAATGCGTCAAGCATCGGCTGAGAGTTAGACCATCAGAGCCCCAAGTGCTCCTTCAGATCCCCAGCGATCCTTCTTTACTTTTGTTCTATATCAACCAATTATTTTTCAATAATTTCTAAAAAATAGTCTTGACAAAATTAGCGTCTTTTTATCTTTATTTCTATTTTACTTGAGAAACTTGAAAACCCTTCATATTTCCTAGTAAAACATAAATAAAGAGGGGCAGCTGTCATACCCCAATTTTGTCCGGCTTAGGTCAAAACCCTAATTTTCAATCAAAAATAAACCAAGTCTTAGCATTCATCCTAGAGGTTAGGAAGAGCATCATGCTTGCATATTAGAAGTTTCAGAATGCATTTTAGGGTTAGAAAAGCATTGCATGGCATTTTAGAGCACTTTAGAGCATGTCTAGGGTTTCTAGGGTTTTTCCTAGTTCAAAGGGTATTTTGGTAATTTCGCCAAAAAGACTTATTTTCTCATCGTGCATGCATTTCTAGAGTTTTAGAGTCATCCAAAGGGTCTCAGGATCATTGTTAGAGTGGAAATGAAGTTTGGAGCAAAATTAGGGTTTTTGGGACCAAAAGGGCATTTTGGTCATTTCACTAAAATAAATAATTTCTCGGTAAAAACCATTATACATCTCTTGAGGAATTTATGTGAATCCAAGTGAGTATAGTTGTGTATTTTTTGTGCATCATGGGAATATTTTTGGCATGAAATTCGGTTTTTGAACAAAAGGGTAAAATGGTCATTTCCTTTGGAGTGGGGTCAACAAATCAATTTTGGGATTGGTGAGATCATAAAATTCAGAGCCCAATCATTGAATCATGGGACATGGCCCAAAATGGTAAGATTAATGAAGAATTATCTAGAAAAAAAAATCAAGAAAAAGAAAGGATAATTAGAGAGGTAGTGGGAGACAAATAGTACAAAGACAACTTGCAATTACTCTCTCTCTCTTATCCTTTGGCTGCGAATTCCAGCCCCTTTTTCCCCATTTTTGGTTTATTTTATTGATTGCAAATTGTGTTTAAATCATGGCCTTCCATTCAAGTGTTAAATGCAATCCTCACCCTTCATTTGAATTAAAATGGCACTCTTGTAATATGCTTCATGAGAAAATACATTTTTGTAATTAAACTTATCCTTCACTCACCTCCTTAAGCTACGCCTCTTAGCCCTCTCTCTCCTCACTTTGTGCTTTCTAATTGCCCCTAATCCTTGTGATAAGTGATCTCAACCCTCCATCCAAAATCAAAACTCAATCCTAGAGCACATTAAAAGCACAAAGACTAAACTACCCTTAGACCTAGTTTCATCCTATAAATACTCCCTCATTCCCACACCTAGGATCCATCTTTTTTTGCTTCTCATTTGCCTCTCATTCTCCTACACAAAACCCTAGCACACCTCCTCTCCCTCTCCTCACCAAATTCGTAGCCCCTCCTCCCCTCTTCCATATATTTTCTTCAAAAATCAACCACCAATCCTCCATTTCTTGTTAGATCACCATCTTCCCTTCCATTATCTTCAAGGTTGCATCATTAAATTGCTAGTAATTTTTTTGAGCTTATAACCTTCTTCATTTCATTGTAGTTTTGAGGTAATCCTTGAAGCTTTGCACCTCATATTTAATTTTCTTGCATAATCTCTCCTCTACTCCAAACTCCTTCTTGATTGTTGTTTGCTTTGAGGATCCATTTCAAACATTTTGACAAAGACTTAGGGAGCTTTGGGTGTTTGAGATGGATCCTTGGCCTTGAAGGAGTTATTCTTCTACTTGAATAATTTCCCTTGCATCTTTACATATTATGCACTAAATTTCATAAATAAATTGTTGTCTATGGGCTCTAGCATTTTCGCATATCATGAAAAATTAGGGTTGATATGACTTTGTTGCACTTCCTTGCTTAATCATATGAATCCTTGTAAAAAAATAGATCTATGTTGCTTTGTGTTAATTTTGTTGTTTTCTTTATTAAATAAAATGTGGATCTATGTTTCCTTTGGTTTCCATGCTTATAGATCTAAAAATATTTCTAAGTTGATTTTGTTGTTGTTCTTTGTTTAATGATGTTAAATCTTGTTATTAGTATTTCATTTTAGTGTTAAATGTTACTTTTGTTGTTTGATGATTTAGCAATATGATTCCCACTAGTGCCTAGTGCACCTTGACCTAAGTGGTGAAGATTGCTAGAAATGACTCAATTTAGTGATGTGTTTATTTCATCTTTGCATTTTAATTTGCTTATTGTTCATTGTTGATGATAGGCAAGTTGATTCTCACTAGTGCCTAGTGCACTTTTCTCAAAGTGAGAGGATTGCTCTATGTGATTCAACTTATTTGTGTGTTTAATTAATCTTTGCATTTTCATTTGCTTATTGTAAATTGTTGATGATAGGCAAGTTGATTCTCACTACTTTTCCCAAAGTGAGAGGATTGCTCTATGTGATTCAACTTAGTTATGTGTTTATTTAATCTTGGCATTTTTAATTTGCTTATTGTTCATTGTTGATGATAGGCAAGTTGATTCTCACTAGTGCCTAGTACACTTTTCTCAAAGTGAGAGGATTGCCCTACGTGATTCAACTTAGCTTTAGTGTTTATTTACTTGCTCTTATATTCTAATTTTATTATTGTCCATTATTGATGATAAATCATATGATTCCCACTTATGCCTAGTGCATCATATTCTAAGTGGTGAGGATGGTTTTAGATGATTCAACCTTCTCCTTTCAACTTCTTATTGAATAAAAGATGAGATAGTTAGGTTTATGGTTTAAGGTCCATGGGGTATTGCAAAGGATAGGTTACCCAAAACCTTGATGCTCCCTCCTCGTTGATTGTGTTATTTGCCTTTGGGTACTTATTCATGAATGCAAAGGATAGGCCTACCTTAGCCTTGATGCAATTTCTCCTTTTGTTCATGTTATTGAGAAATCGTTGCTCATATGTTCCTTAGTTTAATTAAGATCATTCTATGCCTATGATCAATTGCTTGCTTGTTTTTGATGCATTTTAAATGTCTTGATTCAATTATATGCCATTCCATCCATGTGTATGACCTCCTAATGAAGACGTAAGTCTACATGCATGTTGTAGCATAGAGTCATTAGGGTAAATACACCCCTTCCTACACACACACATTTGCTTTGAGAACTTCATCTTGCATCCTTGATAAGTGGATCTTTTGATCATATTGGCATGATTAGTCTTAACTAATATTCAACATATGCATGATTCCGTGATTATTGAATGTGCTTGAACTTTGTAACCAATCATTGATAATAACTTCCCCCTTTTTCCAAAAATCTTTCAAACTCTTTTCCATTTAATGCGAGTTATTAGTGACTATCACTCAAAGCCTTGGCTTGTTTGATTGTCATGAACGCTATCAAGGGTTATTAGTAATGATCACTCAAAGCCTTTGCTTGCTTGACCATTATGAAAGCTCTTCCCCTTTCAAACCCTTTTCAAAAGAACACTTTCATTAGAACTACGTCGCTTTGATTCCCATTTGGGATACGTAGGAGCGAGTCACGTTCTCGTCAAGCGCAACAAATAAAAATCCTTTTCGCAACCCTAAACCAATCATTTTCACAAAACAAACCAAAAAGTCATTCTCAAACCCATTGTTATTAGTGACTATCACTCAAAGCCTTGGCTTGTTTGATTGTCATGAATACTATCCGGAGTCATTAGTAATGATCACTCAAAGCCTTTGCTTGCTTGATCATTATGAAAGCTCTTCCCCTTTTCAAACATTTTCAAAAATCAAAAAAATCAAGAACTACGTGTGATTTGATTCTCTACCAGGAGATACGTAGGACCAGAGGGCGGCCGACCTCTGTCAATTGCATTAATAAAAAACCTTTTTTTTCTCTTTTAATTCACTTTTCTCCTTTTTCTCAAAAAGTACAAAAATAAATAAGTGTTTATCGAGTCCTTTTATTATTATTATTATTATTATAAGGGTAAAAACATTATTTTTGAATTAATAAATGTTTACACATTTAGTTAAAAGGTAACCTTCCTTAGGAAGGATGTCGTAGGGTGCTAATACCTTCCCTACGAATAAACGACTCCCGAGCCTAAATCTGGTCCGCGAGACCCCTTTGTCCACTCAATAGGGATTTTCCAATGTTTGCCCTTAAACTAAAACTTTGGTGGCGGCTTCATTCGAGAACTTCGAAGAATCCCTCTTCCGGATTTTTCGGTCGCTACAAAGTTATTCCAGTTACCCCCTGCCACATGTCACCTTATTATTGGGCCTCTGTGACACGTCAGCAGCCAATGGATGGCTGCCACGTGGCACTAGTTGTTACACTCAAAATTAAATATTTTTGTGGCCAAGGGGGGGTGTTGAACTTGTGACCTCTTACTCACCCACACACCTCCTAACCACTGAGCCACATTAGTATTTGTGATTATTATCTCACCTACAAATATATATTACATCATTTGCTACTTAATTTAAAAAAAAATCTGGCATTTCATCATCAATGACAACAAAAAATCATTTTCTTCATCTCTTCCCAGAAACGCATCTGGACATACACATACCCAAAAAATCATTTTCTGCAACCTTATTTCTCTCTCTCTAAAACCTCCATTGTTGAAACTTTAGAGCATTATTCCGGCCACCACAAAACTCCTCTCTCTCAGTCGCGTTTTCTCTCTCTCCCGTCCGTCTTCCCCTCAGATCCAGATCCCCTTCCCTTTCTTCCTCCGTCGCGTTCTCTCTCTCATTGTTGACTTCTCTCCTGTTACGGATTTTCGAGAAGCTACTTGTAGTGGAAGCAGAAGCCGGAGCCCTCCAAGGAATCGTAGCTATGAGGGAGGGCGTTCATATTCTGGAGAAAGAGAAAATAGTGAAGAAAGGAGAGCTAGAATAGAACAATGGAACAGGGAGAAGGAAATTGGAGAATCTGGCAACAAGGACAATACGAATAATGCCAATAAATCTGATTATGAAGAGCCTGCTGTAAAGCATGACAATGAATCTGATAATCATCAGATATAGCAAGAACACGGTGATATGACCTAAATTGAAAAACCCTGTAATAATTGCTGCAAGTAATTTGGTTTTGTCTAGTTTGCACCTATTTGAGTTGGTTTTAGTTTTAGCTGTTCTTGTTATCCATAGATTCTGATTTCTGAATTTCTATTTAGATGACGTATTAATTTTGTTAAAGTTAAGCTATGGATATTTCATTTCCCAATAATAAGGTGACACGTGGCAGGGGCGTAACTGGATATGTGATATTTTACATATTTTAACAGAAAATTTAACGGCAGGGGGGTAACTGGATAACTTTACATTTTGCAAGGTTTGTTTTAAATATTTTTTTTTGCAGGGGGTAACTGGATAATGGCTATATTTGCACCGGGGGGTAATAACTATTTAAACCTAAAATCTAATAGAGTAAATTCTGAAGTGAGAAGTGATAAGTTATGGCATAAGAATGTATCATATATAAGTGCTTACGTATAAGTTGTCTAATCTAATCTATCTAATTTAATAGTAATTTAATAGTAATCTAATTTAATAAAATCATATCTATCTAATATTTAATCTAATATTAATCTAATCTAATACTCTAATACTAATTTAATAAAATCATATGCTAGCAAATTGATATTTTTAGACATTCCACTAGCGCGTCACATGACCATTTTTTGGGCATTTTAGACATTTTGCCACTAAAAGACAAAAAATCTCTATTTTTTACAATTTTTTACTTTTTCTCTTACACATCTTCTCATCATCTCCCTCCTCTCTCTTTTTTTATTTATTTTATTCTCTTCTCTGTCATAATATCCCTTATTTCCTCTCTCATTCTTTCTCTTTTTCTTCTTCCATCTCTAATACTTCTAATCTATTTGTTTGTATAAATAGACTTCCTATGAAATTACTAATTTGGATCTCTTATTAACAAGACACATATCTAATTTAAGGGTAAAAATGTCATTACCCTCTCTTTCTATCTTTTTCTTCTTACACTCTCTTTCTTCCTTTTTTTCTCTTTCTTCTTACACTCTCTTTCCACTTTTTCACTTGTCTCTTGCACTCTCTTTCTTCTTTTTTTTTCTTTTTACTTTACTTTTACTTTTCCCATAAACAATTCTTCTTTCTCTTATCACTTCACTTTTTTTAACTATATTTCTAAATTTATACAAACACTACTCTACTAAAATCTAATCTAATCTATTTATCTATTTATACAAACAAACTTCCTATAAAATTACCAATTTCGATCTCTTATTAACAAGACACATATCTAATTTAAGGGTAAAAATGTTGTTTCTTTCTTTTTCTTCTTACACTCTCTTTCTTCCTTTTTTTTTCTCTTTCTTCTTACACTCACTTTTCTCCTTTTCACTTCTCTCTTGCACTCTCTTTCTTCCTTTTTTTTACTCTACTTTTACTTTTCCCATAAACAATTCTTCTCTTTCTCTTATCACCTAACTTTTGTGTTTTTAACTATATTTTTAAATTTATACAAACACTACTCTACTAAAATCTAATCTAATCTAATCTAACATCTATTTACACAAACAAATTTCCTATGAAATTACTAATTTGGATCTCTTATTAATAAGACACGTATCTAATTTAAGGGTAAAAATGTCATTACCCTCTCTTTCTTTCTTTTTCTTCTTACACTATCTTTCTTTCTTTTTTTTTCTCTTTCTTATTACACTCTCTTTCCTCATTTTCACTTTTCTCTTACACTCTCTTTCTTCATTTGTTCTTTTTACTTTACTTTTACTTTTCCCTTAAACAATTCTTCTCTTTTTTTTATCACTTCACTTTAGTTTTTTTTTAACTATATTTCTAAATTTATACAAAACACTACTTTACTAAAATTACCTATAAAAATGTAAATGAGTCACACTAAAAAAACTGTAATCACTCAAAATCCCCAACTGTGACCGGCGCACAGACTTAAACTCTTAGTTTGGCAAGCCTAAGAAAAACAACTATTGAACGACAAATAGTTTAAAGAATTAATATATCCACTAAAATTTCGCCAGAGTTTCCTTTGTAATTCAAACATTCCCAAAATACCGAACATTCGGTTTACAACAACACATCACCTGTCAAGTTTCCAAAATAACATACTATATCTCTAATGAGTTTAAAAAAAACAATATACATTTCCCAAAGAAAAGTTTCCCTAGACTTTCCTATAGCTGCAGATTATAACAAAATACAATTGATCGCAAATTTAGCGCCAGCAATCTAGGAGGCCTACCAAAAGATGAACTCTGAACACTTTTGGACCCACTAGTAGCTTCTACTCAGCTGCTTGGGAATCTGAAAAAAAAAATTAAGGACAAAGAAAGGGTAAGTCACAAAAACTTAGTGAGGAAACAACAACCACCATCAACTAGAAGGGAAAACACGCGAGGCACAAGTGTTTTAACAAAATTCATATTCATAAAGCTATCCATAGGTAATAAACATAGTAGTCTCGAGAAAGTATAGAAAATCAAGATAGAAATCCGAACAATCACACGTGAGAGGATCCGGAGACGGCTCCATCTCGTTGATAGCCCTCTCCGCCTAAGGTGGCCTCCCTTAGGGGCGGCTTCATCTAACGGATAGCCCTTTCCTCCTGCAACCACATCACATAACGATTACGAGGGTAGCTACATCTCATTGATAGCCCTCTCCCCTAAGGGTGGCCTCCCCTTCGGAGCGGGCTCCATCTAATGGATAGCCCTCTCCACTCGAGGTCATACAACTAGGTGCACCTAGACCATTCCGTTTACTAATAGTTACATCTCAAAATCATTATTACATCATTTACATAAATAATCAACTTAAATACCGAAATCAATAATTTTCAAATATATTGTCGAAGAAACTAAAATAATTTTCCAAGAGCGTGTTTCCCATTTATAAATAAATAAATGGTAGCTTTAAAATATCGAAAGGAATAAAATAGCGACATTTAAAATAATTTAAATATGTGACGATGACCGTCATCCACTCACAATTATGATGAGTCAACGGTTTAGCTCTCCAACACCTCCCGAAGAAACCAGCGGAGCAATAACAGGCAAATCTGAAAATCAATAATATTTCCAAGGATTTTAGAAGGTTATTCAAGAGCTCATTAACCATAGGGAACCAACAAAATCCCTAAATATCTTCCCTAAACCTTGAAACTAATTTTTATCACAAAACTAATATCTCAAAATGATTTCTTTGGAATAAAGAGTAGTGAATATACCTCAAATAACCTCAAAGAGTAACCTTGAAAGTGTGGGTACCTTTCCCTTTTTAGAGCAAAAACCCTAACTCCAAAATACTACCCAAGAGAAAAATGAGATGGCTTTTCTTAAAATAGAGCTCAATGTGTAAGATTTAAGGTTGGATTGGGCTACTTGAAGTGAGAAGAAGAAGAAAAATGGAGGAAGGGCATGGTGAAAGAGAAGAGAAGAAAGTGAGAAGGAGAGGGAGAGGTTGTCGTGAGAGGAGAGGAAATTGGGGGGTGGGGTTCTGTTTGGTTTTTTTAAGAGTGTGTGTTGTGTTGTGCTTTTATTTTATTATTATTTTTTCTTTTTAATGAAACGTTGCGTTTCAATCTTCCCCCCTTAAAAAAATCCGTCCTCGAATTTAACTACTACTACTAACCTTGAGTCTCGAGTAAATGTGGATGCTTTTCACGGATAACTTCTTCGAGTTCCCAAGTTGTGTCTTCGCCGGATGGCCCTTTCCAGAGAACTTTCACGGAGACTATATCTTTTGAGCGCAAACGCCTCACTTGTTTATCGATTATAGCAACCGGTTGTTCAGTATAAGACAAACGCTCATCTAGCTGCACGTCTTCATGATTAATCACATGAGAAGGGTCATAAAGATACTTTCGAAGCATACAAACATGAAAGACTGGATGAACACCGGAGAGATCTGGTGGAAGCGCCAAACGATAAGCTACAGGTCCGACTCTCTCCAAATCGCAATACTCCCTTCATTGGTGAAACACGCAAAAACACATGATCTCCTACAGAGAACTCCAAAGGACGTCGCCTGCTATGAGAATAAGACTTTTGACTACTTTGAGCTGTGAGTAAACGATCCTGAATCAATTTAACTATCACAATAGCATCATGAATCAACTCTGGTCCTACTAGTTTTGCTTCTCTACTTTCAAACCACCCTTTTGGAGATCTACATCTCCTTCCATATAAGGCCTCAAATGGCGCCATCCGAATGCTGGATTAGTAGCTATTGTTATATGCAAATTCCATCAAAGGCAAATATTGATCCCAACTTCCTTTAAGATCTATAACACAAGCACGAAGCATATCCTCTAGGATTTGTATAGTTCTCTGACTGGCCATCAGTCTGAGGATGGAAAGCGGTGCTGAGATTCAAACGAGTTTTTAGTGCAGCTTGGAAGGACTTCCAGAAATGAGCAGTAAATTGAGCTCCACGGTCAGAGATAATGGACACTGGCACACCATGCAAAGAAACGATCTCATCTAGGTAAAGCTTAGCATACCGATCTGCAGTGTAAGTTTTCTTCACTGGTAAGAAATGTGTAGAGTAAACCTGAGTCATGACATTTTTGAGTTTTAGGTAAACCTGTCACAAAATCCATAGCAATACCTTCCCACTTCCATTCTGGTATTTCAATAGGTTGAAGTAATATAGTTGGCTTTTGATGTTCAACCTTTACTTGCTGGCATACCAAGCACTTAGAGACAAAATCTGCCACATCTCTCTTCATCCTCGCAAATCTTGATACATTTTAGTAGATCCTGGGTGTATAGTATAAGAGGAGTGATGAGTGTAACATCCTCAAAATAATTAATCGAATTATTTGGATGTTAACCCAATTGAATTAATTTGGTACTTAATTGGTAAAATTATTGAGTGCTAAAATTAATTATTGGCTGTCACAGGATCGTTAACTGAATAATACGGATCAAGGAAGTGTTGGAATCGAAATAAGGAATTGAGATCAATATGGTAATTGGACCACGCTACCACTCATTTATTAATTAAATGTATGTGTGTGAGTCTGTGTTGAATAAAAAGAAAAAGGGGTCCACGAGAGAGAGAAAAGAAACAGAAGAAGAAAAGAGAAAGAAAAGAAGAGAAGGAAAAGAGAAAGAAGTAGAGGAAAGAAGAAGAGAAAGGAAGAAGAGGAGTGAAGCCCAACCCTCCAAAGTTCAACATCTTCATCATTTTTCCTCCCTCATCAAAACCCATATCTTTGGTAAGCTTCCCCTCCATTTTTCCCCTTCCTTTTGATTTCGAAAATTGAGGGTTTGTGGGGGAAAATTCGTTGAAATCATGGATTAATAGGTTGTGTTGATGATTGGGTTACGTTTAGGATCGAAGCTAGGAGCGGATTGATCGCGTTGTGAAGTTCGAATCGAAGTTTGGAGCGATTTGGTGAAATAGGGTTCCGTTCGAGAGTTTTTCAAGTCTCGGCAAATTCGGTTCGATATCGGCTCTCGCTTCAAGGGTGAGTTTTACTCACGCTTAGGATGTTTTTGTGTCTCGATAAATTTTATGTGCTTTGATTCCGAAAGATTTTGACTCGAAAACCGCTATTCGGAAAAATATGTCGTTTTTGATAAAATTCGTTTTGATTGAGTTTTTGATTGGATTGATTGATTGTGTGGTATTGGTTGGGCTGGTTTTGCTGGTTGTTAAGTCTGTTTTCAGTTGGAACGAGAATCGGAATTGAGCGGAATAGCGAATTTCGCAAGAAAACGGAAAACCTGCACTTTTCTGCAGAAAGTCGCGTCGCGACCCGTTCCCATCGCGTCGCGACCTGGCTCAGTTTTGTCACGCAAAAAGTTTCTGTCGTTTTTCGCGTCGCGACGGTAGCAGTTCGCGTCGCGACGGTTTACAGAATTTTCAGCAACCAAACACTGTTTTTGTTTTCGCAATAACTTTTGATCCGGGAACCCGATTGAGGTGTTCTAAGATGCGTTTTAAAGCTTATTCAGAGGCCTAACTGAATATTCTATTTTTAAGGCAAAATAAACTGTTTTCGAAGTTGTATATTGTGTCGAAAAGAGGTAAATTAGAGTGCGAGTGTGAACTTGGTTTTATAAAAGCGTGGGTTAAGTGTTCAACTGGTTATTGAGGTGATGGACCCTGAGTTCATAGTACTGTAGATATATATATTATATCGAGTTTGGGTGACGACCCATGTTGACATACTAGGCGGGGCAGTCATGATCCCTTACCCTAGGCTCCGTGCCATTAGGAAAAATGCTATTGGTAAGGGGGTTCACTGGGTTTGGAAGCGGTTACGCAGTCGGTGTTATGTCAAATTTGTTTGTTGTACGATTCACCGGGTTTGGAAGCGGTAACGCAGTCGGTGTCGTACTGAGTCACAACAGGTTCACCGGGTTTGGAAGCGGTAACGCAGTCGGTGATCCGTTAAAAGTTAAGTAATGCGGTTCACCGGGTTTGGAAGCGGTAACGCAGTCGGTGCCGTGTCACGTTATATAAAAATTCATAATTGAACCGAGAGTGTTAGTAGGGGTCTCGGTAGAACTCACTGAGATTGTATCTCACTGTTTAAATGTTGTTGTTTTACAGATAAACAGGGACAGAAGAAACCTCAGAGGCACGAGTAGGTGGCCCCGAGTGATGGATGATGACTTAGTTTTACGTTTAAGTTTATTTTCCTTCTGTTGTCCGTGTATCACAATACTATGGCATTAGTATTATGTTATCTTTCATTCCGCTTTCTTGTATGACTCTGACTACCATAGTTGCTGACAGGTTATGGTCTGAGTACCGTATGGTCTTGTTTGTATATAAGACTGTTTTGTTATATTCAGCGAAAAATTTATAATGGTATTCAGTGTCTGAGCAGGAAATAATATCTCTGATGTATTTTTAATGTGCACTTGGGTGTTTTTAACAAATAGAAATACCGGGGTGTTACAGTTGGTATCAGAGCGGTTCGACCTAGTCGGACTTAGCTTATAGGGTCTTTGCTTTTTCCAGTCGTGATTTTCTTAGTATGCTATTAGACATTGAGCTTGATCAACTTAATACTTTGTGCATATTTCGCAGAATCATGGCCAGAAGAGGTAGAGGCGTTCCCCCTCCTGTTGATCCAAATTTTGAGTGGATGCAGAATGTCATTGAGAACCAGCAGAAAATGATGCAAGACATGATGCTTATGCATCAGCAGCAACAAATCCAACAGCAAAATGCTCAGCAGCATCAAGCTCCGGAGCCACAAGTGAATCCAAGGAGAATTTTCACAGAGTTCCTAAAAATGAAACCCTCCGAGTTTAGAGGTGGGCCGGATGTCATGAGAGCACAACATTGGCTGGATGACATTGAAAAGATCTTTGTAACAATGCAAGTGACCGATGAAGATAAGTTGAGGTTGGCATCCCATATGTTGAAGGGAGAGGCCAATAACTGGTGGACAAATGCTAGAGCCATGATGGAGACAATGGGAACTCCCCCGACTTGGGAAAATTTCCGAACAGCATTTCTGGAACAATTCTTCCCCACGGCAATGAGGTTTGATAAGGAAAATGAGTTTTTAGCTCTCACACAAGGAGGCTCGACCGTGGGCCAATACACGGCTAAATTTGAGGAGTTGTATCAATTCTTCGGTTTAGCTGGATATGCCCCCAATGACCGATGGAAGACTGACAGGTATAAATATGGGTTGAGAGAGGATATTGCTCAAAGTCTGAGTTCTTTTCCGAAGACCAATTATGCAGCCATGGTTCAACAAGCATATATTGCCGAAAGTGATTTGGCAAGATTGTATGCAAGTAGGAAGGCGTTCCATCAGAGTAAGAGGAACACTGGGTCATCTAGTTCTCAAATGGGTCCCAAGCATGACTCAGGCAAGAGTGGTAATTATAAAGGGAAGCAGGTGCAAACAGCTGACCAAACGAGGTTTAAAAATTGTCCTAAGTGCGGAAGGTATCACCGTGGTGAGTGTCAACTAAGATCTACTAGGTGCTATCATTGTAATGAGGAGGGCCACTATGCAAATGAGTGCCCAGCAAAGAAGAACATCCAAAGAGCACCAAACGCACCTAGTCAGGGGCGAATCAACACTCTAGATGCTCGGACCATCACACCTACCGATAATCTTCTGAGGGGTACGGGATCTCTTTTTAATAATTCAGTCAATATTTTATATGATTCTGGTGCAACTCACTGTTTTATCTCGCAAGCATGTGTGGATCGGTTGGGATTAGCATTGTCTGAGCTATCCGAACCGATAACTATTTTAACTGCTGCCAAGGGTCGTGTCCAGACCCAATCATTATGTGAAAATTGCCTACTTGTCATAGGCGACAGACAGTTTGTTGTAAAATTTATTTGCTTGCCTATGAGAAGCATGGACATTGTTCTGGGTATGAATTGGATGGCTGAAAATCATGTAACGATCAACTGTGCTGATCGAACAATTAGCTTCGCCTCCGAATCCGTAGGATCGACACAGGCAGATTCTGAAGCGACGATCTCTTACACCGAAGCAAGCCAGTCATTATTCCAAGGAGCGGATTGATCGCGTTGTGAAGTTTTTATTGATGATATCTTGGTGTACTCTAAGACCATTGAGGACCATGTTCAACATCTCCGCATTGTTCTGAACGTACTCCGAGAAAAGAAATTGTATGCCAAGCCGTCGAAGTGTGACTTCTGGATGCCTGAAGTGAAGTTTTTTGGGACACGTGATTTCCCAATCGGGAGTTGCGGTGGATCCCAGTAAAGTAGAAGCAGTATTGAACTGGGAACGACCAACATCTGTCACCGAAATAAGAAGTTTCTTGGGTCTAGCTGGTTACTACAGGAGGTTTATTCAAGGTTTTTCACAATTGGTTCTTCCACTTACTCGGTTGACTCGTAAGGCCCAGCCGTTTATATGGAATGCCGATTGTGAGGAAAGTTTTCAAGAGTTGAAGGTTAGGCTGACTTCTGCTCCAATCCTAATCCTTCCAGATCCGTCTTCGGATTTTCAAATTTACAGCGATGCTTCTGGAAAGGGTTTGGGGTGTGTTCTCATGCAAAACCAACAAGTTGTAGCTTATGCATCCAGACAATTGAAGACTCATGAGGAGAACTATCCGACTCATGATTTGGAGTTGGCGGCTATTGTTTACGCACTGAAGATTTGGAGACATTACCTGTATGGGTCTCGTTTCGAAGTCTTTAGTGATCATAAAAGTTTGAAATATTTGTTTGATCAGAAGGAGTTGAATAACAGGCAGAGAAGGTGGGTGGAGTTTCTGAAGGATTATGACTTCGAATTGAAGTATCATCTGGGAAAGGCTAATGTTGTAGCTGATGCACTAAGTAGGAAATCCATCCACATAGCAGAATTTATGATGCATGAAATGAGATTGTTGGAGTCCTATAGAGACCTAAACTTGAATGCAAGATCAAGAAAAGACAGGTTAGTGTTGAGTCATATGAGGATCTCTAGTTCCTTAAGAGAGTCGATTCGCGTAGCACAGGAAGTTGACGTGAAGCTACAATCACAAAAAATGTTGCCAGATTTTACCGAAGATAGTGATGGAGTTATTTGTTTCAACGGTAGGATCTGTGTGCCCGATGATGAAGATATTAAAAAGCAAGTGCTTGAGGAAGCACACCGAAGTTTATTTTCTGTACATCCTGGATCCACCAAGATGTATAGAGATTTAAAGCAGATGTATTGGTGGCATGGAATGAAGTTAGAGATTGCTGAATTTGTATCAAAATGCTTAACTTGCCAAAGAGTTACGATAGAACATCAGAAACCTGCTGGTCTGCTACGGTCACTAGACGTGCCAGTGTGGAAATGGGAAGACATTTCTATGGATTTTGTAATGGCGTTGCCAAGGTCTCAAGCCGGTAACGACTCCATTTGGGTAGTTGTGGATCGGTTAACTAAATCAGCTCATTTTATTCCAGTTCGTTCGAGCAGTAAAGTATCCAAGTTAGCTGAGGTGTATTTGAAGAACATAGTAAGGTTACATGGGGTTCCTACCAGTATAGTGTCGGATCGAGATCCGAAATTCACTTCTCGATTTTGGAAAGCTCTGAATGAAGCATTGGGAACTAAAGTACTTCTTAGTACCGCATATCACCCACAAACAGATGGTCAAACCGAGAGAACCATCCAGACATTAGAGGATATGCTTAGGGCTTCGGTACTTGATAACGGAAAGAAATGGGAGGATCATCTTCCATTGGTGGAATTCTCATATAACAACAGTTATCATTCCAGTATCGGAATGGCACCTTTTGAAGCCTTGTATGGTAGAAAATGTAGAACTCCATTGTGTTGGTGGGAAGTCGGTGAAAACCGATTGTTAGGACCTGAGATGATTCATGACACTACTGAGAAGATCAGGTTAATCAGAGAAAGAATGAAAGCTGCCCAAAGCAGGCAAAAGAGCTATGCTGATAAAAGGAGAAGGCCGTTAGAGTTTGAGTCGGGCGATCATGTGTTTTTGAGATTATCACCAACAATTGGCACAGGTAGGGCATTACGGGTGAAGAAACGCAGTCCTCGGTATATTGGACCCTTCCAGATTATTGAGCGAATAGGGTCTCTTGTATACCGTATTGCTTTGCCTCCACCATTGTCAAATCTGCATGATGTATTCCATGTGTCTCAGCTGCGGAAGTACATTCCCGATCCAAGTCAACCGTTAGATTTTGAAACGATTGACTTTCGACCGGACTTGTCCTTCCAACCTAATCCGAATTACATCATGGAACGCGGCGAGAGGACGCTACGGACAAAGTCAATTCCCATTGTCAAGGTGGTTTGGGATGGTTTTTCCGCAGAGGAAGCTACTTGGGAGTTGGAGGACGATATGCGGACTCGGTATCCGTATTTGTTCTCTTGAGGTATGTCGTGTCTAATTTTGAGGACAAAATTCTTTCAAGTTGGGGAGAATGTAACATCCTCAAAATAATTAATCGAATTATTTGGATGTTAACCCAATTGAATTAATTTGGTACTTAATTGGTAAAATTATTGAGTGCTAAAATTAATTATTGGCTGTCACAGGATCGTTAACCGAATAATACGGATCAAGGAAGTGTTGGAATCGAAATAAGGAATTGAGATCAATATGGTAATTGGACCACGCTACCACTCATTTATTAATTAAATGTATGTGTGTGAGTGTGTGTTGAATAAAAAGAAAAAGGGGTCCACGAGAGAGAGAAAAGAAACAGAAGAAGAAAAGAGAAAGAAAAGAAGAGAAGGAAAAGAGAAAGAAGAAGAGGAAAGAAGAAGAGAAAGGAAGAAGAGGAGTGAAGCCCAACCCTCCAAAGTTCAACATCTTCATCATTTTTCCTCCCTCATCAAAACCCATATCTTTGGTAAGCTTCCCCTCCATTTTTCCCCCTTCCTTTTGATTTCGAAAATTGAGGGTTTGTGGGGGAAAATTCGTTGAAATCATGGATTAATAGGTTGTGTTGATGATTGGGTTACGTTTAGGATCGAAGCTAGGAGCGGATTGATCGCGTTGTGAAGTTCGAATCGAAGTTTGGAGCGATTTGGTGAAATAGGGTTCCGTTCGAGAGTTTTTCAAGTCTCGGCAAATTCGGTTCGATATCGGCTCTCGCTTCAAGGGTGAGTTTTACTCACGCTTAGGATGTTTTTGTGTCTCGATAAATTTTATGTGCTTTGATTCCGAAAGATTTTGACTCGAAAACCGCTATTCGGAAAAATATGTTGTTTTTGATAAAATTCGTTTTGATTGAGTTTTTGATTGGATTGATTGATTGTGTGGTATTGGTTGGGCTGGTTTTGCTGGTTGTTAAATCTGTTTTCAGTCGGAACGAGAATCGGAATTGAGCGGAATAGCGAATTTCGCAAGAAAACGGAAAACCTGCACTTTTCTGCAGAAAGTCGCGTCGCGACCCGTTCCCATCGCGTCGCGACCTAGCTCAGTTTTGTCACGCAAAAAGTTTCTGTCGTTTTTCGCGTCGCGACGGTAGCAGTTCGCGTCGCGACGGTTTACAGAATTTTCAGCAACCAAACACTGTTTTTGTTTTCGCAATAACTTTTGATCCGGGAACCCGATTGAGGTGTTCTAAGATGCGTTTTAAAGCTTATTCAGAGGCCTAACTGAATATTCTATTTTTAAGGCAAAATAAACTGTTTTCGAAGTTGTATATTGTGTCGAAAAGAGGTAAATTAGAGTGCGAGTGTGAACTTGGTTTTATAAAAGCGTGGGTTAAGTGTTCAACTGGTTATTGAGGTGATGGACCCTGAGTTCATAGTACTGTAGATATATATATTATATCGAGTTTGGGTGACGACCCATGTTGACATACTAGGCGGGGCAGTCATGATCCCTTACCCTAGGCTCCGTGCCATTAGGAAAAATGCTATTGGTAAGGGGGTTCACCGGGTTTGGAAGCGGTTACGCAGTCGGTGTTATGTCAAATTTGTTTGTTGTACGATTCACCGGGTTTGGAAGCGGTAACGCAGTCGGTGTCGTACTGAGTCACAACAGGTTCACCGGGTTTGGAAGCGGTAACGCAGTCGGTGATCCGTTAAAAGTTAAGTAATGCGGTTCACTGGGTTTGGAAGCGGTAACGCAGTCGGTGCCGTGTCACGTTATATAAAAATTCATAATTGAACCGAGAGTGTTAGTAGGGGTCTCGGTAGAACTCACTGAGATTGTATCTCACTGTTTAAATGTTGTTGTTTTACAGATAAACAGGGACAGAAGAAACCTCAGAGGCACGAGTAGGTGGCCCCGAGTGATGAATGATGACTTAGTTTTACGTTTAAGTTTATTTTCCTTCTGTTGTCCGTGTATCACAATACTATGGCATTAGTATTATGTTATCTTTCATTCCGCTTTCTTGTATGACTCTGACTACCATAGTTGCTGACAGGTTATGGTCTGAGTACCGTATGGTCTTGTTTGTATATAAGACTGTTTTGTTATATTCAGCGAAAAATTTATAATGGTATTCAGTGTCTGAGCAAGAAATAATATCTCTGATGTATTTTTAATGTGCACTTGGGTGTTTTTAACAAATAGAAATACCGGGGTGTTACAATGAGCTTCTTCTAAATTTTTTGTCCTCAAATTATCCACATTGGGAACACACAATCGAGACCCAAACCACAACACACCATTTGAATCAACTGAAAATTCTGAAGCTTTACCATTCTGCACATCATCTAACACTTTTAGCAAATGTGAGTCTTGACCTTGAGCCTTCTTGATGTCATCAACTAAGGTGGACCGAATTTGCACATGAACTAGTAATGCACTTGAATGATCAACCACTAGTGGAAAAACGACATTATTAAGCATCATTTAGCATCGGTTGTTTGAACAGCCGATGCTATATCATCACTTACATTATCAAAATCAACATAGTATACATTGTTTTCTCGAAAGCCAGTAATGTAGAGTTTAGAAGTCATATGGGTGATAACACATTTATCAACAGAAAAGTGCACATCAAAATCATTATCGCATAATTGGCTAACACTTAGTAAGTTAAATTTAACACCATCAACTAATAAAGCATCTTTAATTTTAATTGTGTTTTCCTTACCCACACAACCTTTACCTATTACTTGAGCAGATTCATTGTTGGCAAACTTTACAGATCCACTAGCTTTGTTGCTCAATTTCAGAAATAGTGAGGCATCACCAGTCATATGCCTTGAGCATCCACTATCAACCATCCACACGTTTTTCTTTTTAGATGAAGGACCAACCTACAAGAGGAACATTTAACAACTAGTACGAGGTACCCAAATTTTGTTGGGTCCTTGGGGGTTAGTTATCAAGGGGTTTGCTTTCACAATCCACCTTGGTTTCTTACAGGCAGGTATAAGGGTACCTAGCTCACATAATTTACGAATAGGACATCTAAGAGAGCTATGGTTCCCTTTTTGACAATAGGTGCATGAGAAAACAGTAGGTGTATAACTTGAAGTAGCAGCTACAAAAGTTATTTTCTTGTTCAAAACAGAGGAGGTGGAATTACCTTTGTACCCAACTCCTCTCCTATCAACATATTGATGTTGAGAGTGAAGCAACTGAGTCAAGGTCTTTTCACCAACCTCAAACTTTTTCAAAGATTCTTTCAAAAATTCATTTTCGACCTTGACTTTTTCAAAATTTTGTTTAAGCTCAAGAAATTCAAGGTTGAAAGGTTTTGTTTTATGTAGCTCATTCTTCAATTTAACTACCTCATTTTCAAGTGTCTCGATTTGAGTGGACAGGCTTTTGTTGCTCTTTGTTAATTTCTTAGATTTTAACAAAAGAGTTTCATGTTCAAAATAAAGAGCTTCAAAAGCCTCACTCAAATTGTGACTACTACACGCATCATCAAATGGATCATCATGTATAGAAGAATCAGAAAGACTAGAGGAGTTAAGGCTTACCTTAGATGCGTCACTTTCCATATTGCAGACACCATTGTCAGTCTGCTCATCTTCATCTGATTCACCATCAGTGCTGAGATTATCCCATGTTGCTTCAGTTGTGTTTTTTGCCATGAGACAGACAGCATTTGCGACTTCCTCTTCTTCTTCGGTTTCACTTTCAGTATCAGTGTTGTCCCATGTTGCCTTCATTGCTTTCTTTTGCTTGTACTTAGATTTCAGCTTTGGACAGTTTGCTTTGATGTGACCCGGTTTGTTGCATTCAAAACACTTTAATTGATCATCCTTTTTCTCATACCTGTCTTCTTTGTTGTACCCGGACTTCTTTGAAAAATCACCCTTTCCAAACTTTTTGAATCTCATAAATTTTTTGAAATTCTTGGCAAGCATAGCCATGTCTTCATCATCGGTTTCTTGATCAGACTCAACCTCTTTCCTTGCTACTTTAGGAGTTTTAGCAGCAAGGGCAAGAGATTTCTTTTCTTTCATCACTTCCTTTTCTTGACTCTTTTTGGCAGCCAATACTACCTCAAAAGCCAGAAGTGACCCAATAAGGTCTTCTTGGGGTAGAGTGCCAATATCTTTGGCTTCAGTGATTGCACAAGTTTTTGGAAAGAACTCACCAGTCAGAGATGCAAGAATCTTCCCATTTATATCTTTTGTAGAATACCTTTTTCCCAGAGCCCCCAGGTTGTTTATAATCAGATTCAGTCTCTGATGCATAGCTGCAACAGATTCACCTTCTTTCATTTTGAATGATTCATACTCAGAAGTTAGGATTCTGATTTTTGTATCCTTTACTTGGCTTGTACCGACATGTGTAGCTTCCAGACAATCCCAGATTTCTTTTGCTGTTTGACACCCTTTTACTCTTCCATACTCTTCTTCACAAAGTGATAGGTGAAGGATATTCATAGCCTTGGCATTTTGAGATATTTTGTCAAGCTCAGATTTTCTTAGCTCACTCAGATCGATGGTGTAGATGTCTTCAATTGGAACTTCTTCTGCTTTGCCGGTGGCTTGACTTTTTGTAGTGTCTCCATCAGTACTACCTGGTTTTGTAATTTTGATCTTCATAGGAATCAGTGGTCCATCAACAATAATTCTCCAAAGGGTGAAATCTGTAGCCTGCACATGACATTTCATTCGACTACTCCAATAGTCATAGTTAGTTCCATCAAACAGGGGTGGCCTATTGAAGGACATCCCCTCTTTCATAAAAGAACCCATGATCACAGATAGATAAATAGAATTTAAATTGCGAGATGTAAAGCTCTATATGCAATTTCTAGCTCTTGATACCACTTGTTAGACTATAGTATAACCTTAGAGGGGGGGGGGGTGAATAAGGTTATATGTAAATCTTGGATTCTTTTCAAAATAAATGATAAGTTTGTTTTAAATCAGATGCGGAAACTTAGATTTAAACTTTATATGGTGCAAGCAGGCAGATTTAGGAACAAAGAGATATTATACTATTTTCAATATACACAATAAGATTATTTATAAGAAGTGTAGTGATATTGAATATAGTAGAAAGTAGTTCAATTGCAGTGATATGGAAGATAATAGATAAGCACAAGATCAGAGTAGTTTAGTTGTAGACAGATGAAAGGTATGATAAACAGATCTAAATAACATTCAATATAGCAATAAGCAAGGGTATAGATAATAAAGCAAAGTAAAGAGATAGGGATAGAGATACACCAGGAATTTAGCGAGGTTCGGGATAAAAGCCCTACGTCCTCGGCCTCAGGCTTTGCAACCCTTGGACTTGATGGTAACCACTATATTGAAGAATTCTTTACAAACAGGCAACTTCAAGATAGCAAATCTCAATTCCCCCGAACTGAGAACCCGAGCACCTAGCTAAGGATTTCAACACCGCTTCAATCCCCTGATTGAACGACCCAAGAACACCTCCCAGGATTTCAAAATAACCGCTTCAATCTCCTGATTGAACGACCCAAGAACACCTCCCAGGATTTCAAAATAACCACTTAGAAAACGAATACAATATGAGATCTACGAACCAATCACTTCAGCAGTATAGTAACAATATAGTAGAGTGAGAGATGATTGGTTTTTGAAAATGAAGAACTTTGAAATATAGATCTGAAAATGAAAGCTCTTATTTTTTTTCTCTTTGCTTTTTGATCTGAAAGTACGTAGCAGAGAAGTGGAAAGTGGTGTGTTGAAGAGTGTGAAGCACCTCTCTATTTATAGGTTTAGGAAACGTAGGATTTTGAAAAAAAACATTTAATGTAAATGAAGAATCGATTGTTTGATGAAGTTAAAAAGTAGGAGAATCGATTCTTTGCATTTAGACAACTTAGGAATCGATTCATTTGTCTTTGGAAGAATGAAGGAATTGATTCTTAGGACCTCCTGAGTAGGCAAGAATCGATTTTAACTTTGGTTTAAAGAAGGAGGAATCGATTCTTTAGTTTTGCTAAAATATAGGAGCAATCGATTATGAAGCTACATAGGAAAAAGAAAGAATCGATTCTTTGCTTGAATAAAGGAGATGTTGTAATCGATTCTTGCCTTTTTAAGATAACTTGGAAATCGATTGTTTTGCTTAGGAAAGGCTTGGGAATCGATTTATCATGTCTCATTGGGAGTTAGAAATCGATTTTATACTCCTATGAGACAATGGAAAATCGATTCTTTCATTTAAAAAACATTTTCTCATGTTGTGTGTCTTTCTCATGCATGCATGCATTTGACTAAAATATTTTTCAAGACTTTCAACACAACAATTTTATTTTTAAAACATTTTTAAAAACTTCATCTCTCTTCTACTAAATGTCATAAAGCTGAAGGGATAGGATCTTACATTTGAGTCCTATCAAAAGCAGATAAACAATTAGGTCTTCAACTTCATTGTTGCTTCTTCTGCAAGCCATTGCACTTTAGTCCCTGCTATTTGATTTAATCCCCGTTCTTTGATTTTGTCCCTGTACTTTCATTCAACTGCAACCATTAGTAGACAAGATGTAATTTGTTATCATTCAAAACAAAGAGTGTTTGTCCTTGGTTCAACAATAATTTGTGCAAAGACAAAGATCAACCTTTGTATTTGGGTTGCACAAAATACACCCGGTTGTCTGCGACATTAAAATTGATCAATCTGAAGGCGATAAATGGGTGGACTGATAAGGGATTCACCGAATTGCTTGAGCTGTTGGAAGACATGCTTCCCATAGGTAACACATTGCCAAAACGAACGTATGATGCAAAGAAGATATTGTGTCCGATGGGTGTGGAGTATCAGAAAATACATGCATGTCCCAATGACTGCATATTGTATCGGAAAAACTTTGAGAAGTTGCATAACTGTCCTACGTGTGGTTGGTCGCGCTACAAAGTGAAGTCGGGTGAATCTAATTGTGGCGACAACAACACAAAGGGTTCCCCTGCGAAGGTTTTATGGTATCTTCCAATAATACCTAGGTTCAAACGCTTGTTTGCTAATGCAAATGACGCGAAGAGCATTAGATGGCATGCAGATGAGAGGAAATGTGACGGGCAGCTTCGCCATTCGGCTGATTCTTTGCAATGGAAGAAAATTGATAATTTGTATTCGGATTTTGGCATTGAGTAAAGAAATCTTAGGCTCGCACTTGCTTCAGATAGGATGAATCCATATGGTAACTTAAGTACGAATCATAGCTCGTGGCCTGTTCTCCTTTTAATTTACAACCTATCTCCATGGTTGTGCATGAAGCGCAAATATGTAATGTTATCCATGATGATTTCTGGCCCGAGACAACCTGGTAATGACATAGATGTTTACCTTAGTCCATTGATTGAAGACTTGAGAAAAATGTGGGATGAAGGCGTGGATGTGTTTGATGGGTATTCTAATGAAACTTTCAAGTTGCGAGCCATGTTATTTTGCACGATCAATGACTTTCCTGCATACGGAAACTTGTCTGGGTATAGTGTCAAAGGTCATAAAGGTTGTCCTATTTGTTCAGAAGACACGTGTCACCATCGACTCAAACATGGAAGGAAGACTGTCTACATTGGGCATCGGAAATTTCTCAAACCTAATCACAGATATCGTAAGTTGAAAAAAGCTTTTAATGGGTGCTCGGAAAATGACATTGCTCCGAATGCCTTGACCGGAGAAGAAGTCTATCAAGTGGTTAAGGACATCAAAGTTGTATTCGGCAAAAAGCAGAAGCAGCCTAAGGAAAAAAGCAAGTGGACAAAGAGGTCAGTGTTCTTTGATCTTCCGTATTAGTCCAATCTTGATGTAAGGCATTGTCTTGATGTTATGCACGTCGAGAAAAACGTTTGTGATAGTGTCATCGGGACGCTTCTCAACGTTCAAGGGACAAAGGATGGTATAAATTATCGTCTAGATTTACGTGAGATGGGCATAAGAGAACAATTACATCCAGTGGAATGAGGTAAATGCACATATTTACCTCCACCATGTTATACCTTATCAAGAAAAGAGAAAATGAGCTTTTGCGAGTGTCTACGGGGAATCGAAGTCCCACATGGTTACTTGTCAAATATAAAGCGACTGGTTTCAGTGAAAGATCTCAAATTAGTTGGCTTGAAGTCTCACGACTGCCATGTCTTGATGTAACAACTACTACCTATGGCAATTCGTAGCATCTTACCGAAAGATGTCCGATATACCATAACTAGGTTGTGCTTATTCTTCAATAGTATATGTGCTAAAGTCATCGACCCTCAAAAATTGGACGAGTTGGAAAATGAAGCTGCTATTATCTTGTGTCAAATGGAGATGTTTTTTCCTCCCTCATTCTTTGATATCATGGTTCATTTAATTGTTCATCTGGTTAGGGAGATTAGATTATGCGGCCATGTTTATTTAAGGTGGATGTACCCAATCGAGCGATACATGAAGATCCTGAAAGGGTATGTGAAGAACCAATATCGTCCTGAAGCATCCATTGTTGAAAGGTACGTCACAGAAGAAACGATTGAGTTTTGTTCTGACTACTTGTCAGAAGCAAAATCTGTGGGACTACCAAAGTCTCGTTATGCAGGGAGAGGTCAAGGTAAAGGTACACATGGTATAACCACTAAATGCATGGTTCGAGCTGAAGTTCTTCAAGCACATTTGTATGTTTTGAATAATACAGATGAGGTATTACCTTACTTGTCTCTCCATAAAGAGATAGTAAAGGCCAAAAACCCTCGAATGAAAGAAATATTGTTATTGAACGAGCATAACAACACATTCATAGATTGGTTTAAATCAGAGATTAAGAAACATGTGAGTGCCTCTGAGACTTTGAGATGGTTAGCACATGACCCTCACTTTAATGTCGTATGTTGGAGCGGATACGACATAAATAGGTTTTCCTTTTACACAAAGTCGAAAGATGACAAAAGCACCATGCAAAACAGTGGAGTTATGGTCATGGCTTCTGCGATGCACTTCTCTAGTTCAAAGGATACAAATCCTGTACTCACATCTATTTCTTACTTTGGTGTCATTGAAGAGATTTGGGTGCTTGATTACTGTAAATTTAAAGTGTCTCTTTTTAAATGTAAGTGGGTTAACAACAATAGTGGTGTACGTACTGACGAAATGGGATTTACACTAGTGGACCTTGACAAGGTAAGGTATAATGATGAACCCTTCATCATGGCTGACCAAGAAAAACAAGTTTTCTATGTCAAAGATCCTTCTAACAAAAAGTGGTCTGTTGTCATACAAGGAAAAATAGGCAGTGATGAAAATGAAGATTCAAGTCTTGCAATTTCCGAAACACCTTGTTTGTTAACACAAGTGCCTACTTCAGTTGATGACAATGAAGTTGACGATGAACATGCCACTCGCAATGATCATAATGAAGGAATTTTATACGAAGGAGTTTAGATTTGTTTTTATTTTTGAACCTATGAAATTGTAATTTTGAACTTAGTGACAATGATGGTCTGTAATTTTGAGCATGTGACAGATTTTGTAACTTAGATTTTGTTAATTTGTATACTGTCTGTAATGCAATAAAATTGGTCATTTGTGTTTGGTCATTTCTGTCTTAGATGCAATACAATTGGCCATTTGTGTTTCTGTGAATTGGTCATTTATGTTAATTTGTATACTGTCTGTGACATTTCTGTTTGTCTGTGAATTGGTCATTTTCTGGCATACAATAGGTTCGTATGGAAATGAAGGAAACTAAAATGTGTAAAATGACATTTAGCATTAGTTGTTTGAAACAACCGATGCTAAATGTCTTTTTTTTTTTATGACGTTGAGAGACATTTAGCGTCGGTTGTTTCAAACAACCGACGCTAAATGTCCCTCAACGCCAACAGAAAATGTCTAAAAGGGACTTTTAGCGTCGGTTGTTTGAAACAACCGATGCTAAATGTCAGTTTTGGAGACCGACGCTAAATGTCCCCTTTGAGACATTTAGCATCAGTTGTTTCAAACAACCGACGCTAAATGTCCCTTTTAAGCCATCTGGAATAGTGTTTAATGTGACATTTAGCATCGATTTTCTGAACAGCCGATGCTAAATGTGACATTTAGCGTCAGTTAAATAACCGATGCTAAATGTCTGACATTTAGCATCGGTCGATTTAGCGTCGGGCGATAACCGACGCTAAATGTCCAATTTAACCGACGCTAAATGTCTTTTTTCCACTAGTGAACGTTAATCTGGACTCCAATTTCAACAAGTCCTTGAAACTCTTTAATTATAGGTCTTTTTATTTCTGTTATGTGAGCAAGACTACCCATTGATTTTCTACTCAAAGCATCTGCAACTAAATTTGCCTTTTCAGGGTGATAAAGAATTGTGCAGTCGTAATCCTTCAATAGTTCCATCCATCTCCTTTGTCTTAAATTCAAATCCCGCTGCTGAAAAATATACTTAAGGCTCTTGTGATCGGTATAGATCTTACAAGTCTCCCCATATAAATAGTGCCTCCAGATCTTAAGAGCAAAAATCACTGCTGCCATCTCTAAATCATGTGTGGGATAATTTTGCTCGTGTCTCTTGATGAGTTGTCTTGATGCATATGCGATAACTTTGCCATGCTGCATGAGCACACAACCTAGGCCAATTCTAGAGGCATCACAATAAACAACATAACTTGCACCACCTATCGGCAATGCCAAAACTGGAGCTGAAGTCAAACATTCTTTTAATTTTTGAAAACTTTCCTCACATGCATCCGTCCACAAAAACTCAACTTTCTTTTAGGTCAATCAAGTTAATGGGAATGCAAGTTTAGAGAAATCCTTCACAAAACGACGGTAGTATCCAGCTAACCCAAGGAAACTTCGAATCTCCTTCACTGTGGTGGGCCTAGGCCAGCTTTGTACTGCTTCCACCTTACTTGGATCGACACTAATTCCATCCTTCGACACCACATGCCCAAGAAATGCCACACTATCTAGCCAAAATTCACACTTGGAGAATTTGGCATACAACTGTGTCTCTCTTAAGGCTTGCAAAACTAACCTTAGATGTTGTGCATGCTCCTCTTTGCTCTTCGAGTACACCAATATATCATCAATGAAGATGATCACAAAATGATCCAAGAATGCTTTAAAAACTCGATTCATCAAATCCATAAAAGCAGCTGGGGCATTCGTGAGTCCAAAGGACATCACCAAGAATTCATAATGCCCATAACGTGTGCGAAAAGCCGTTTTTGGTATATCCTCTCTCTTGATTTTTAGCCGGTGATACCCAAACCGCAAATCAATCTTAGAAAAACACTGAGCTCCCTGAAGTTGATCAAACAACTCATCAATGCGGGGCAATGGATATTTATTCTTTATGGTGACTTTATTCAGTTGCCTATAGTCTACACACAACCGCATGGATCCATCTTTCTTCTTTACAAATAATATCGGCACTCCCCAAGGTGAAGAACTTGAGCCGATAAAGCCCTTATCAAGAAGATCTTGTAGCTGCTCTCGTAACTCCTTAAGTTCTGCTGGAGCCGTTCGATCAGGAGGAATAGATATTGGTTGAGTATCGGGAACCAAGTCTATAGAAAACTCGATCTCCCTATCAGGTGGCAATCCCGGAAGCTCTTCAGGAAAGACATCAGAAAACATCAAGGGAATCAGTCCAACAATCTGCATGCACAGAATAGTTTTAGATGAAAATGCGAGAAATAGCACTGAAGGGCAAATGAGACTTAATCCTATCATGAAGGAGGTGGTTAAAAAGGAAATTATCAAATGGTTGGATGTTGGCATTATCTATCCAATTTCTGACAGTGCTTGGGTGAGTCCAGTGCAGTGTGTTCCCAAGAAGGGAGGAGTCACTGTGATAGCAAATGATAAAAATGAGTTGATTCCAATAAGAACAGTGACAGTATGGAGGATATGCATGGACTACAGGAAGCTTAATAAGGCCACCAAGGATCACTTCCCTCTACCCTTCATTGATCAGATGCTAGACAGGCTTGCAGGAAAAGAATTCTACTGCTTCTTAGATGGCTACTCTGGTTATAACCAGATAGCCATATTGCCTGAAGATCAAGAGAAAACAACATTCACATGTCCTTATGGGACATTTGCTTTCAGAAGAATGTCATTTGGGCTGTGCAATGCCCCTGCTACCTTTCAGAGATGCATGATGGCAACATTTTCAGACTTCATTGAAAAATCCATGGAGGTCTTCATGGATGACTTCTCTGTGTTTGGAAAAGACTTCCAGAACTGTCTGCTCAAATTAGAAGAAATTCTGGTGAGATGTGAAAAGACCAACTTGGTCTTGAATTGGGAAAAATGCCATTTCATGGTCCAAGAAGGTATTGTTTTGGGTCACAAGATCTCCAAAAGAGGATTGGGAGTAGATAAAGCCAAAATAGAGGTCATTGACAAGCTTCCTCCACCAGCAACTGTAAGGGGGTGTTAGAAGTTTCTTAGGCCATGCTGGATTTTACAGAAGATTCATCAAGGATTTATCCAAAATATCAAAACCATTGTGTCAGCTGCTACAGCATGACACACCTTTTATCTTTGATGAATCATGCCAACAAACATTCTAGAAACTGAAAGACAGCCTTGGTCACAGCACCAATCATTGTGACACCTGACTGGAACAAGCCTTTTGAGCTCATGTGTGATGCTAGTGATTATGCTGTAGGAGCTGTCCTAGGGCAAAAGTATGAAAAGGTATTTCATTCTATCTATTATGCTAGCAAAACACTTGTAGAAGCTCAATTAAATTATACAGTCACTGAGAAAGAATTGTTAGCTGTAATGTTTGCATTTGATAAATTCAGATCATACTTGGTAGGCACAAAGGTCATTGTTTATACAGACCATTCAGCCATCAAGTATTTGATTTCAAAAAAAGATGCAAAACCTAGGCTAATAAGATGGGTTCTCCTCCTTCAGGAATTTGATTTGGAAATTCGTAATAAAAAGGGGGTGGAGAACCAAGTTGCTGACCATTTGTCTAGAATAGAAGGTGATAGTGCAGGTACACAAGGATTAGAGATCAAGGAGAACTTCCCTGATGAAAAGCTGCTGACTGTCAGTGTAACAACATCTGATGCTATAGCACCTTGGTTTGCAGATATAGTCAATTACCCTGTTTGCAAGATTGTGCCACCAAATCTGACTTACCAGCAAAGAAAGAAGTTTCTACATGATATTAAAAGTATTACTGAGATTAGCCATTCCTTTATAAAGAGTGTCCAGACCAACTGATAAGAAGATGTCTTGCAGAAGAATAGCAGCACCCAGTGCTACAGCAGTGTCATGCTGCACCTTATGGAGGACATTTTGGGGGACAAAGAACAGCTGCTAAGGTGCTCAAATCTGGATATTTATGGCCCACTCTCTTCAAGGATGCTCATGAATTGGTAAAAAGGTGAGATAGATGCCAAAGAACTGGAAACATTTCCAACAAGCATCAAATGCCTCTAACTAACCTATTAGAAGTGGAGTTGTTTGATGTTTGGGGAATAGACTTCATGGGACAATTCTCACCTTCTCATGGCAATTCTTACATACTGGTTGTAGTAGACTATGTCTCCAAATGGGTTGAAGCAGCTGCTTTACCCAACAATGATGCAAAATTAGTGAGCAAGTTCATTCCCAAGAACATCATTACTAGATTTGGCACCCCAAGAGCCATAATTAGTGATGGTGGTTCTCACTTCTGCAACAAGCTCATTGAAGCTCTGCTAGCCAAGTATGGGGTGAAACATAAGGTTGCTACAGCATATCACCCCCAAACCAGTGGTCAGGCAGAAGTATCAAACAGAGAGATCAAGAGGATACTGGAGAAAATGGCTGGTCCAGCTAGGAAGGAATGGGCAGTGCAACTAGATGATGCACTATGGGCCTACAGAACAGCTTACAAGACTCCTTTGGGCATGTCTCCATATAGACTTGTTTATGGTAAGGCTTGTCACCTGCCTGTGGAGTTACAGCACAAATCACATTGGACCATCAAGAAACTCAACTTTGATCATGGCAAGGCAGGAACAGCAAGATTGCTGCAGCTGAATGACTTGAAAGAAATTAGGCACTTTGCCTATGAGAATGCTACAATTTACAAGGAGAAAACCAAGGCATGGCATGATCAAAGGATCCAAAAGAGAGACCTTAAGGAAGGTGATCAAGTCTTGTTATTCAATTCAAGACTTAAGTTGTTTCCTGGAAAACTAAAGTCAAGATGGTCAGGTCCATTTAAGCGTGTCAAGGTTTATTCTCATGGAGCAATGGATCTGTATGATGAAGCCACAAACACCACCTTCAAGCTTAATGGGCAAAGAGTCAAGCAATATTTTGGTGAACAAGTGGGAAGGCAAAAGTTCACCATTGATCTTCAAGACCCTTAACAAATCTAGGGGAAGTCAGGCTGAAGACTCTTAAACCAAGCGCTTTTGGGAGGCAACCCACAATTTTGTAACTGACCATTTTGTTATTTTTAAATCTTTTTGTTTGTGCATGAATTTTGGAGTTAAGCTGCAGAAGTGGTTATAGCACTTGGTGTGATAACATGAGATGCTATGGCATGAGATGCTATAACATCAGTCGTGCATATGTGTAATCTCATCAGAAAAAGCAGAGAAGGAAAAAGCTGCTGCTGTAGCATCCAGTGCTACAGCATCAACTGCAGAAGAGGAAGCTCCCCAGGAACCCAAGAAGAAGAAACAGAAAACAGACAAGAAACCATCCCAGAAGCCTAGCAGGACCAGCAACAGAAATCTGGGTTAGCAAGAAAATGATCCAGTTTCCTTAGTCCTTTTTAATTTATTGCTTTCAAATAAACCTGTTGGGTGCTATAGCACCTGTCCTACACCCAACAGTTGTGTTAGTTTTAAATTCTGTTTCTGAATCATGCCAAGTACTTTTATGTTTTGCTGTGATGTTCTGCTTAACTCTCTCCCCTAAATCATTTTGAAGGCAGTAGGGACACTGCCAAGTCTTATGTGGGGGGGGGGGGGGGAGGAACTTTAGTTGTTTTGAACTATTTTTGAATGATTGAAAATTGGTTTTGTGTCAGTAATTCCCCTAGTTTTGCAAAATCAAAGAACTTGCATCTTGAAGATTTAATGATCATTGAGTGACTGTGTGAAGTAGCCTTGTTTGAATGATAACTAGTCTTATTGCTGCTCCCACACAAACTCTAAGTTAGAAAGAAACTTAGTCAGTTAGGAATGATCTAATGCTGAAGTTAGTTTTGGCTAACCTAGAGTGTGTCAAGTTTTCAATAAAATTTGAGAGTAGCATTAGAAGCTAAGTTTGGGGGAGCATCGGTTATATTAAGGCCAGGCTCAAAGACTTAGGAAGGTCAGTGTAACTCAGTTGTTCCAGAAACTGTAAAATGCTATAGCATCTCCTTACCCAAAAATAAAAATGCTGTGACTGTGCCTAAAAGCTAAAAAAAAAGCATAATACTGGAGTCCAACAAGGGATGTTATAGGACAAAGTCATCAAAGAGAATTCTGAACCCATAGCAGCAAGTGCTATAGCACCTCATGCTATAGCATCAGCACCTTTCAAGTCTCTTAAGTTTAGTGCACTAACCACAGTCTGAAAAGCCCAAAATTAAGCCATTTGTTGTGTTTTGAAGCCCCTCAAGTCTTATGTGGAATTATTAGTCTACTCTCTCTTTTGAACTCTTCTTCACACACTCAAAAGAAAGTTATTCTCTCCTAAGCTAAGTGAAATTCTGAACCTGACTGGGAGTTAGACTATGCTTAGAGGTCACACACTCACTTTGGGCAGTGATAACTCTGGATGTTGTGAAAAACAATGATTTGTGTGAGTGGATCTGAAATCTTAACCCAACCAAGAGCATGTTTTGAAAAATTTGTAACAATGATTAGTTAGATTTACTTGTCTTTTTGTCATTGCTTAGGGACAATCAATGGTTTAAGTTTGGGGGTGTGATAACTCTCCATTTGTAGAGTTATTTACGTATTTCTATTCTTAAATCATTGTGAGTTTGTATGCTTAGGCTAGGAATTATGTGAATATTTATGTTTAATTAGGGAGAAGGGAATCAAGCACTGAATTGGAATATATCTGGCACAAATGGTGCCCTTGTGAAATTTCTAATGTTTTCTGTCTAAGTGCTATAGCATCAGATGCTATAGCATCCCTGTGCGCAGCAGAGCTGGGACCCACTTGAAGACAGCAGCAGAAAGCAGATCTGTAGTGAATCCTAACCTGTCCAGTCAGTGCCTCCCTATTGCCACAATCCATGCTGATGCAGCCACCCTCCTACCACTTGCACTTCACCACTTGTCTACCATGGGGGGACAACATACCTTTAGTTGGTGAAAAGAATACCCACTTGCTTCATCCACTTGCAAGATAGGAGGGAAAACCACTCTATAAAGGAAAGCTTCACTTCTGCACTTGAAAAAAAAAACTTCCAGCACTTAAACTTCTCTGGTTCTAGAGGAAAAATACAGTGATAAGCTGTCCTCTTAGTTCCTTTGAAGATACACCATAGAAATCCACTAGAAGATCGTGTTCGGTTCATGCTATAGCACTGTCAGCACACCAGTTCATGCGTAGGAGTTGGAGGAGTGTATCTTTTGCGCATTCTTCTTCTACTTTCTGTTTTGGTGACATGAACTCCATTATTTGTAAGTTGTTGATATTGCTAAACATGAGCTAAACATCTTGTAGTTGGATTGCTTAAGCTTTGTAATAACTCTTTACGTGTTAATGATATAGTATTTTGATGTATGCATTTTAATCTTTGTGTTTAAATATTTCCAAACTTGTTTTGGTACTGGCCAACTAAAATAGGTAGATTCATGAATTCAGAAATGGTTTATGAAAAGATCTCAAAGATTAATGTGAGTGAGTGGTTGTTTTAAAGACATTTAGAACAATCCTAGCCCAAACCTAGACATAGGTGGGCTTAGTTCATAGAGTGAACACTATGGGTTCTTTAATACACAAATGTGAACTTTTGAAGCCTAGACATAGGATCTTGTCATGAAACCTTGGTGAAAGTGACCGAAAGGCACGCAGCTTATGCTATAGCACTCAATGCTATAGCATCAGATGCTATAGCATTAACACAGAAGAGAAATTTACTAAGCAAAAGCAGTCCAACTAATCCTTTACCATATAGTTTCCATATTTATTTCTTAAGCAATTTATCTCCTTATTTTACTATGCATGTATACGTGTGTGACTACGTATACTTGCGTATATAACTTCCACAACAACAACCTTCACCTTGTGTGAGATGTAGAACAAACTAGGGTTTCTACAAACAAAAGAGAAGAAGATGATAATTGCAGATATTTTCCATTACTCATTTTCAGAAATCACACACTTAAATACACTGTTAATTAATAGTAGATGGATCTCATCAATCCAAGTGTCAGCATATGACTTGAAGGAAATAAAAAAAACATACAATACTATTTAATATTTTAGTTGAAGTCCATTACACAGAATCCTTTAACCAGACTGATCTCTTCAACTCCCTTTTTGATCGAACTGGACCCAAATGGGCTGGATCCACACTGGGCTCACTATCATGTAACCAACCAAAATTTACAAATACGAAAACCATCCTCAATCAAGTTCAATTATGTAGTTGCTGTGAAAAGCAGCAAGTAATTGAAGTTTTCCCTCCAAGATAAGTATAACTACTCCGAAAACCAGTATTCTCAACCTTTTTTACTCCCTGAAAGCTTTCAGCATATTTCATGTTCTAATACTAAATTTTCTTCTAAAACTGCTAGTATGCCTATCACTATAACATCAAAGTTCTTGTTAATTATATTCATGGACCCAATAATCAAGACAGTTGCAAGCTCGCTGTTGTGGATTATATATATGCGCAAGTATACGCAGTCACACAAGTAATATAGTAGAAAATACAGGTTGTAACCACAGGGATTGTATTTAATTTAGAGTTGTCATGTCTTAGCAGATCAGTGTGTAAGGATAAAAACACAATTTTGGAATAGTAAAATAAAGGTTGAAGTGCAAGGAAGTAAAAAGGGAAACTATATGGTGAAGCCTTAGTTGGATTGCTTTTACTAAGTAATTTCCCTTCTGTGTTAGTGCTATAACATTAGATGCTATAGCATTGAGTGTTGTAGCATATGTTGCGTGCCTTTCGATCACTTTCACCAAGGTTTTGTGACAAGATCCTATGTCTAGGCTTCAAGTAAGTTCACCTTTGTCTATTAAGGAGCCCACATTATTCACTCTATGAACTAAGCCCTCCTATGTCTAGGTTTGGGCATGGATTGTTCTAAATGTCTTTAAAACAACCACTCACTCATATCAATCTTTGAGATCAACTCATGAACCATTTCTGAACCCATGAATCTACCTATTTTAGTTGGCCAATCCCAAAACAGGTTTGAGAACATCAAAACACAAAGATTGAAATGCATACATCATAATATTATATTACTAACACATTAAAGAGTCATTACAAAGCTCACGCAATCCAACTAAAAGATGTTTAGCTCATGTTAAACATTATCAACAACTTACAAACAGTGGAGTTCATATCACCAAGACAGAAAATAGAAGAAGAATGTGCAAAAGATACACCCTTATAACTCCTATGCATGAACTGGTGTGATGACAGTGCTATAGCATGAGCATAACAGAATCTTCTAATGGATTTGATGATTGATCTTCAATGGATGCAAGAGGAAAGTTTATCACTGTATGTTTCCTCTCAAAAACCAGAGAATTTCGTGCTGGAAGTGTAATGGATGATAGATTATGGAGTGTCGAGTATATCATCAAGTGGGTCATGTTGTCCCATCCATGTTTGCCAAGTGGTCATGTGCAATTGGTAGAGGGTGGCTGCATCAGCATAGGGTGTGCCAATAGGGAGGCGCTGACTGGACAAGATCAGGATTTACTGCAGATTTGTTTCCTGCTTTTGTCTCCAAGTGGGCCTCAGCTCTACTGCGCGCAGGATGTTATAGCACCTGATGCTATAGCACTTAATAGAAAACATTAGAAACTTCATAAGGGCACCAATTGTGCCAAATAAATTCTATTTCAGTTCTTGACTCCCTTTTCCTTGATTTAACATAAATATTCACATAACTCCTAGCCTAAGCATGCAAACTCACAATGATTTAAGAATAGAAATGCGTAAATAACTCTACAAATGGAGAGTTATCACTCGCAGCAAGAAGCATATGTCAAATAAATAATCAATCCCCAAGTATACAACAGTTATGGTTGCATAAATACCTATGCTCTCCCATTGCATGGAACAAAAGGCCACGCAAATGATAAGCTATTGCAAACCTATCATCAAAATTCAAAAGCAATCTGTGTCTCAGATAAAGAGCTAACAGGCACAAACTACATGAAGTGTGATAAACCAGAAAAAACAATGATAATGCAATACTGTTTCATTCGCAATGGTTACCTCCCATCAATTTGCAACACTTGATTTAGACATTCCAGAGCTTTTGTCGGCTTTGATAAACCTTGATAGAACTGCAAAAAACCTTATATTCAGAACAAGACTAGCAACCAAAATCATCTAACATGACAGCAAATGCCAAGCAAAGCCTCTTGACCTCCTCCTCATAGAATGCATTGTCAAGCATCTAACTCTCTCCATACGATAACTTGGCAAAAATAGATTGATAGGGTGGGTATTTTTCCATGACACCAGGAACCTACATGAGCAACAGCGCAAGAGATTTAAGGCCCAAAAAACACTACTATAAGAAATAAGTCGATGCTACAGACAGCTATGGTGATTAACAAATATTTCAGGATAGATATCAACAGTAAAGGATAACAAACAATTACACTGCACAAGACCCTCTGTAAATTGATAGCCAATACAATGTATACAAATGTCAAATGAAATGAAAAGCAATAAAATCATGTATGCTTAAAAAATAGAAGATCAAATAAAGCCAAAAACTTCAGTTGGAAGATCAAATAAAATCATGTATGACTTGAGTTCCTTAGATAGAACCTTAACTCTCTTTAGTCTACTAGAAACTGATGAAGAAATTAACTTCAACTAAGTATTAATGTAAGCTTGTCAGGAACAAGTAGGAAAAATACATTTGTGGAAAAAATCAAGATAAGTTGATCACCAATTAATGTTTCAAGATGTGTCCATCAGATGTTAATGTTGTTGATCATCAGATTAGGGGGGAAATGGATTCTCTTAATGAAATAAATAAAAAAATTGAATCAAAAATCACAAAAAAAAACAAAATCAAAACTCACAAATTTCTCAATTCTTAACCAAAATCCAAAAGCAGATCAACGTGGCTTAAAATTAGACTAGAAGATGATGGATGGAAATTTAACCAACAATTAAGTTGTGCATGAGGAGGTTTACGGTATTAGTTGGAGAAAGTGAAAGGTGCATAACTATAATGCACGTGCATAACCAGAATCCTACGAAATTCCGTTTGTAATGAAAGCACTTTCTCCTTTATGACCAAAGCAAAGAAAAAGAGATCATGCAACTAAAACAATGATGGTCACCCAAAAAAACATTTAAATGGCCTTATAATAATTATTCTTGAAACAACTATACCACTAATACCAGTTTCCGTTTCACTACATAAGTTAATATTGCTATAATCGTTTGCAGTTACAGTATCACAAATAGTGCAAAATTGTTCATATTTCCAAACTACAAGCTTTTATCTGCTCCATAACAAACGAAAATGCAGTTGTTAGAGGCATTTGGTATATAAATGCAACGGAAACTCATTTATTAGTTGCAGTAAATAATAGCTACTTACAAGCTGAATAATATCATGTAAGTATCAAACAATATATTCAGGAACACAGACACCATAAAGTTACTCGCAAAATCACAATACCTTCAAGAAGCAAAGAATAATAGTAACACCATACATTTCATCCCCAGACATGCATTTAACAACAGAATTGAATTGAATTGAAGTAACAACAGTCAATATAGATTAAAAAGCAAAAACAAAACAGCAGCAAAGCATGACAGAGATAGAAACTACCTTAAGAATTCGAAGAATGTCAGAAACATTTTGTTTCATGGGCCTTTGCTTCATTTCCTTGCAGTACATCAAACCAACAGCTTCAACATATATTTCAACATCCTCACAATCACCAATTTGAAGACAAGACAAATCCGATTGTTCAGAAAGTTTCTTCGAAAAGAAACTACTCCTCTATCAGAACATCCCTAATCTTAGAATGTGGTTTAGGCCTAACTCAACCCCACAAAACCGGCTTGTAAAGTGAGGGTGGCCTCCCACTTATAAACTCTTTTGAGACCATATCTCTAGTCAATGTGGGACTTGGGTTTTTCCCAATACACCCCCTCACGCCCAGCACTATTGGGCTTGGTGCGTGGATAATAATGGTGGGTGGCCCGAAGGATCTAGGATAGGCTCTGATACCATGTTAGAAGATGATGATCACCATTGATAGCTTTGGAATTCAATGCAAAATGCTGTAACAGAATTCTGTTACAGCTTCTCTGTATTTCCTTCAATTGATTTTTACAATTGTTGATTTACATTTTGATTTCTATGGCTTATATGCATCAGCAGATTTTTGACCTATGACAGCAGGTGGCCTATACAGTTTACCTGCTGCAGTAGGTCATCTATTGAATTGAATTGAAAATATTCCTAATTACAAATATGTATTGCAAGTATAGCTAATTGCAAATGTATCCTTTAACACCTATGCACACTTAACGTGACAGAAAATCCCTGCTTGCCTAACAAAACCACCTTCATATCACAAGTTCCAGAATCCTATTATTTCAACACTATTCAAATACAAAATTAATTGAAACTGCTCACTAAGTAACAGAATATCAAAGTAACGGTTCAAATCAAAGAAAAATTAGCAACAAGTAATATAATAAGATTGGGAAACAAGTATCGGAGATATAACATAAAAAGAGACAAGAATTATTAAGATGTCATAAGTTCACATTACCAAAATTTTATCCTAGTCTCTAAACAAGAAAACCCAAGGAAACCAATCTGCTGAAATACTTGCAATTCCTGACAGTTCAATTATATGAAACTCCTGCAATGACAAGTCAGAGAAGGGAATGACAACCAGATAATTGAAACCCTAAAATCAGAGATAATCAAAACCAGATAATTGAAACCCTAAAATCAGAGAAGGGAACATGGAAACAGCGGAGCTGCAGCGACGGCGTGGTGGTTGCAGCGGCGTCGTCTCGTGGTGGGGCTCCCAGTGACGAGGTTGCAGCGGTGGCGTCGTGGTGAGCTCGCTGTGACGCGTTCTCGTGCAACAGGAATGAAGACGTTCTGAAGTGAGAAGAATGAAGAGGGCTTTGCGTTCTGGAGCCAGAGAAATGAAGAGCCGGCCGATTTGCGTTCTGGAGCTAGAGAACTAGGAGGTTTTGCGTGATTGAGAGAAACGTAGAGGGGGGGGGGGTGAGGGAAACGTGTGTTCTAAGTCAGAAACAAAGAGTGTTCACGCCTAATTAAATTCACTTTCAATATCGGGTAAAGCTGGAACAGATGTTAGATAACTATTTTCTACATCGGGTTACACATGAGCCGATGTAAAAAAATGCATATTAGCAATCAAAACACAGTTTCTATAACGGTTAGGACAACAACCGATGTTAAAAATGTCACCAAAATTTCAAAATTGCCACCGCCTCCCTTTTAATATCAGATATTTTTTAACCGATATAAATTCCTGATGTAAAATTTGTTTTTTCCACTAGTGAGTTAGTTTGGAGCTTTATATTTAGACATTGTCTAAACATCAAAAAAATTAATATATTACATCAATGTGTCGGTAGTTGAATAACTCATATCACATTAACAAAATGAGTGAATGAATGAGTGATATTGCACTGATTAAATAAACTATATCGTTCACGCATCAATGCGTTGATACATTAACAGTTTAGATTGCACCGACAAGATCGTACTAACATTTTGATAGTTGCGGTCGTATCAGCACTTGTATAAATAAAAGTGTTTTGAAAGACATCACTTTAGAATCATCCAAAAGTGTGCATTAATTCTTCAATGTGTTTCACCCAAAACCCTCTTTGATTGAATCGACATCCTTCATTACAAACATGTTTTCAACAATTGCTTTTGTTACAATGGTCAAGCTACTACAACTGCTTAAGAGGTTGCATTTGAATGTAATTTCCGAAAATCATTTTGGATACATAAAGGCATCACACTTAATGAGTTGAAGAGAAAAGTATCTGCTAAGATTAGAACTTGAGATACCTAAAGGTTGGATGGCATCCATTATCGATCTCTTACATGAATAGAACTTAGATGAGTTCAACATGGGACTCTGAAACTTGAAAATGACGATGATGTACAAACGATGTTTCCGATCTTCACCCAATATGCTAACTTTTGCTTGATTGAATTATGCACTTCGTTGGCTATATTCAACGAGACTTACTAAGATCAACTGACTTGATCGTCGCTTGAGACGACCTCATCGCATTATAACAATAAAAATCCTAAAATGCATAATAAAGTTAGCATATGGATAATAAACTAAAAATGTAATCAACTGGCCTTAACATCGTGACCATTTAAAAAGGATATATGTAGTGTATAATCATATAAAGACATCCTAGATATGTACACGATAGAATCAAAAGTAAAAGTAACCCCATTAGTTAGTCAACTTATACCTAAAGGTACATCATCACTCATCAGCCTATGTTAGAGTCGAGTGTTTGGTTGAAGGGGAGAGCGTGTGCGATGAAAATGATTTTTATGAGGGTAGTAAAGATGATGCACATGTGGTGCGCTTTAGTGACAGTGAGGAAGAAAAAGATTTGAGACTGGATGATGGTTTTGAGGATGGAGGTGTTGAATAAGAGACTCATGTTGCTGCAAGTGAGGGAAAAAAGGAAGAAAAAAAGACACCATCTTCTTCAAAAAAAAAGGCATTACTTAATGAAGTACATTGCGACTCAACAAATGATGACTCACTTGATAGTGATGGTTATTCACACTAAATTGCGTGTGTAAGAAGAACATGTTAATGAAGAATTGCAAAACAGTGATGGTTTTTTAGACTATACATTGCTGGTAAGAAGAACATGTTTCCTGTGTTTAAGAAGGATGATTTAGACAACAACTTTAAATTCATGGTAATGGAATTTAAGTCTAAAGCTGAATTTAAGAAGACTATTTTAGAGCACTTAGTATTAAATAGGAATCAGATAAGATTTGTGTAAAATGACAAAATGAGGGCTAGGGTTGTGTATAAAGGTAAATTTGTTTTTACAGTACTTGTAAGTATAGTTGGTGACAACCAAAAATACAGAATGAAAACCTACATAGGGAAACACATGTGTGGGAGGAGAGAATTAAATAACAAAAATGTTAAGAAATGAGTTTCGTATCAAACCAGCAAAAGGTATTAATATAATTTGCATCTATGTTTTCCTACCTTAAAAAAGTCTGAATATTTTTCTAAAATTTAGTAGATTTGTTGTTATTTATTTGTTATTATTATAAGGTTTGATTATTGTGTTTTGAAGATACGTTTGAATCTCTAAAGCATATAGACTATGTGTAGGACATCCATATGCCAATTTCAAGGACCTAATGATAATAGCTACTAACTTTACCTATTTTAGAGCATTGGAACAGATCATGAATGACATCAACAAGCTGGATGTCAAACATGGGAATCACTTATAAGAATTCTTACAAAATTGTGGTGTAAGAATGCTTTTAGTTATTTTTCAAAGTGGAATGTTTTGATGAACAATTTATCTTAAGCATTTAATAGTACAATTCTCGTAGAAAGAGATAAGTCAAGAGTTACAATAAGCTTGAGTACATAATATGGAAATTACATAACTAAATTATCAACACCAAACACTACAAGAATAAGCCCCGTTTCCTACGAAACCTTCCGACGAACTCTTATCCGTCGCAATTTCCGACGAAAAAGTCATCGCAAATGTTCAACAAAAGAGGCGCTAAAATTCCTGCTTACGTTTGCGACGAAATTGTTTTCCGTCGCAAATTTTCGACGGATATTTTCGTCGGAAACCTCTAAAAATCCCTCGCAAAGTAACAGATCCCAAATTAAAGGGAAGCTCATCCCTCGAACCCTCTCATTTCACGCCTCCACCATCTCTCTCAGTCGCCCTCCCTCAACCCCATCTCCCTCCTCACTATTCAATCCTCACTAAGCCTCTCAAACTCATCTAATCTCCCTCCTCACTCAACCTATCGATTTCATCTCCCTTCTCATAGCCTCACGAACTCAAATCTCATCTTCGTAGACCTCTGGATCTCATCCTCCTCAGGTTTTCTTGATCTCATCGCGCCTCCACATAGACCCTCACCATCGCGCCTCCACCCACACCCTCCACCATCGCGCCTCCCTCACCCTCACTCTGTGACAACACCTCGCCTCTCCCTCACTCTGTGACCACACCTCGCCTCTCCCTCACGCACAACACAGAAGTACAAAACACTACCTCTCTCTCAATCAGCGACCTGAAGCCATGAAAGAAGAGGAAAGAAAAATGCACGATGCATGACGACGACCCGCGCACACTGGCCTCCGACTCCGCCGACTCTGTCTCCTTCTACGTCTCTCTCTAATTCTTGGTAAGCCCTCATTCCTTTCAATACCTGTTTGTGATTGAAATCCCTAATTTGAGTATAAAACCGTAATTTCTAATTTCAGTTTGAGTTTCTGATTGAAATCCCTAAATATTGTGTTTCGGATTTCAGTTTGAATTTTTGTTATGGAAAATATTGTATTGCCAGAATTTTTTTTTAAAACAGAATTTGCATTCTTATTGATTTTTGGGTAAATTGGTATCTGAACTTGTATAATTTTGATGTGATTAGATCTTGCTGTGAAGAAGAAGATTGAAAAGCACAGGGAAAAAGTGCTCCTTGTTGATAGTGTGCTACTGAAAAACCAGTTTGTTAAGCCAGTGCCATCTTCTATCCTGAAGAAGGGCCTTAAAAGCCGTAAAGCTGTCTCAAAAGTTATAGGGACCAATCAAGATAGTCATAAGGTCAGTAAGTTGTTCATTAATGCAGCAATGCTAAAGTAGTTGTAGGCTAAGAGTTGCCGAACATTATTGTTAAACCAGAATATGTTGGCTACTGCTGTTGCTGAAGAAATGCAAAAAATTTACAAAAAGGAATTGGGTCGTGAGCCAGTGCCTTTAACTGTTCCTGGAGAATCTATTGCCGAAGAAGATGTGAGTCTCATTGTTTTCATTCATCTAGTTCCTATAATTATGGAAACTTTGCCGCATTTATGAAGCTTTAGATATGTGAATTTACATGTCTCGAGTCTTTGTCCCTGCTAACCCAGTAACCTTGTTTTTTGGTCAGATGTACTTCCTTGATGTGGATGATGGGAGTGACGGTGATGAAAGTAATCTTGAAAATGAGGATGGAAATGAAGACGGCGAGTTAGATAAAAGGTAAGCTATCATAAATTTAAGGCTTAAAGGTACTTTTAGTCCCTGCAAATGTCACAATAATCCAGTTTAGTCCCTGCAATTCCAAAACTTTTAAAATAGTCCCTGCAATTACTAAACGTTACTACTTTTAGTCCCTGCTGTTAGTTAAGGGTTAACACTGTTATCTTTTGATGATGTGGCACACCCCCCACCCCCCACCTGGCACACCCCCCACCCCCCACCCCCCCACCCCACCCCCCCCACCCCACCCCCCCACCCCACCCCCCCCCACCCCCACCCTTCTTCTTCCTCGTGAACCCCCCTCCCCCCCACCACCGACCCCACCCCACCGTACGCGCGTCAGTCACCAACAGCGCTGTCGTTGAGCTCCGGCGAAAACCACAACACCACCGTCTCCTTCACCGCGAACTCCCACCGTCGCAATCGCGTGAAATCGGAGTTGGTCCGGCGCAATCCCTCTCCCTCACCGTCGCAACCTCCTTCGTTTCCCTTCTCGTTTTCTCCTCTCTCTCTCTCTCTCTCGCACCGAAATCAACTCCTTTTCTCTCCCTCATCGCGTCTCTCCTTCCATTTCGTTTCCCCTCCCTCATCGCATCTCCGTCTCAGCCATATCCCCTCTCTCTCTCTCTCTCGAAATTTCGAACTCTCTCTCAACCCCAACGTTTTCGCAAAACTTAGGGTTCGGTTTGGTTTATGGGTGAAACGCAGCGCATGAGGAGGGGAGGTGCGAAGGGGAGGGGGGCGAAGGGGAGGGGGGGCGAAGGGGAGGGGAGGGGCGAAGGGGAGGAGGGGCGAAGGGGAGGAGAGGCGAAGGGAGGGGGAGGTGCGAAGGGGAGGGGGGGTGGGGGGGTGGGGTGGGGGGGTGGGGGGGTGGGGTGGGGGGGTGGGGTGGGGGGGGGGGTGGGGGGGTGGGGGTGGGGGGTGTGCCAGGTGGAGCCTGGGGGGTGTGCCACATCATCAAAAGATAACAGTGTTAACCCTTAACTAACAGCAGGGACTAAAAGTAGTAACGTTTAGTAATTGCAGGGACTATTTTAAAAGTTTTGGAATTGCAGGGACTAAACTGGATTATTGTGACATTTGCAGGGACTAAAAGTACCTTTAAACCTAAATTTAATTAGCCTCACTCAGCTTAAACATTGTTTCTTAACAGCTCCGGCGACCCACGGTGGTCCACGCGGCGGCGCTCCGACGACCCACGGTGGTCGGCGGTGGTGTACGGCGGCGGTCATGGCGGATCTCCGGCGGCCGGCCGTCAGTCATGGTGGTGCTATATATTAATATATATATATATATATATATTATATATTAATATATATATATTATATTGTCAAAAAATATATAATATATATATTTTTTCTGAATTTTAAAAAAAAATTGGAAAAAAATTTTAAAATTGAAAAGTCCTTTTATAAAAACTGAAAATTGTTTTAGAAATAGTTTTTTGTAAAAATGTATTTTTTATAATTATTCAATTGATTTTAGTCAAAAAAAAATAATTATCCATTGGATTTTGATTTTTTACTTATTGATAATCCATCGGATTTAAAAAAATTAATGGATGGATCACTACCATCCACAAATCAAGTGGATGGATCCAATCCAATCCATTATTATTTTTTTGTTTGTAACGGATGGATTGGATGGATTTTGCTATGGACGGACCGGATATCCAGTGGACAAATAGATCAATTTGACACCCCTAATTTCTCCAGGCCTAAAGTGTCATTGGTTTCTACACAAATGACACATGCACTTAAGAAGTAAACTTTTCAAATCATTCACTTATTCAAACTGCTATTAGGTTACCATAGATGGTTGATTGAATGCATCATTGAGCCATGTAGGTGCACTCGTATTGGGTGCCTCTTGTTGCACTTGGTGTTGTACCATCCCTTTCACACATTTTGAACCTTCAACTGTTCTACATTGCATAAAGAATATATAGTACAACAAATAAATCTACAAGAAGTTACTAAATTTGATTCATCTTTTCTCCTATGTATATATTGTTTCCTTACTCCAAATCAAACTCTTACACCATAATTAACCTAGAACTCCCATGCATCATCGACGCTATCAAAAACCATATTCACTTTTGGTTTCCAATCTTCTTCCATCTTGTATTAAAATTCCCGCATTCCAACCATTATTAAATGATCCACACAACATTCAGTGACCAACACAACATTATTAATGATAATGAACATGTGAACTTAAAATCATAACAAATACTCCATAGTAATGAACAAGTGAATAAAAATCCTATTAGCTTTCATTTTCTTTGCTTGTTTGATTTTTAGAGTAACACTTGTCTGTGTTAATTGTTGTAAAAAAATATTTTTAATCCTCCATAGCTAGTAGAGAAAAGAATATTGTTTGCTAATCCTCCATAGCTAGTAGAAAAAAGAATATTGTTTGCTAAGGGTATAATTTTTTTTTCAAGATAATCACTATGTACAGTGATATAATCGTTATGTCAGATGCTTGAAGAAAAAAATTGAGCAAGCGATGTAATATAACGGTTGCTGAAGCTAAAGAACAATGGGTGAGAAGAGATGTCAGGGCAACCCAAGTGCAGATCAGGAGCGAGAGCGACCGATCGTGAACCTCTGCAGTTGCTTTTAACTGCAGGGTGTTGCATTTAACACAAATGTGTGTCAGCAAAAAATAAAGTGAGATTTTGTTAGCATTTAAAAGACCAAAGAGTCCTAATTAAGTGTAGTTCAAATGCAGAAACTGCAGAGAATTCAATTGCAATGGATTTAAATCCGAGAGCTACACAGTGCAAGTGGAGAACGCTGGAAATCAAAAAGAGCCTATTGCTACATACTTTTATTTATTACCGGTACATTACCCGTGCATCCGCACGGGCTTATCACGTTACGTGACATCATTATACTTAAATAGAAATATTAATTTGAAATATCATTCTTCTAAAATCTGTTGTACAATATAAAGATTGTAATAGTTTTGTTGTTGTAATTAGTTCGAATATTACCTCATGAAAATCAAGACAAACTTAAAGTCAATAAATTTAATTAGTTCGAACCTTACCCTGTGAACACTACTGACGAATTTAATTAGTCCGAACATTACTCCGTGATAACATTGTATCCCTTTCAAAACGTGACAATATGACATTAAAAGTTAGTAATAATGTTTAACCAATCAATTAGCATCACAACATATTTAGCAGTTAACACCAGTACTATTGTAAGTATTTGCTTAACCAATCAATTAGCATCTACTTAGCCAATCATAGATCTTGTTGGCTCATAAAGCACTATAACTTACATATGCAATAACAGATTAGAATATGATGCTCTAAATGCAAGCATTAGTTATCTAGACATCTCATCAGGTTCCATTTGGTCGAGCATAGTTTTGATTCAATCTGGGCTACATTTAACTCTGCAAGCCAAAGTCCTCCCCTCCAATGAGAGCAATCCAAACTCCTAATTTTTAATCAGTCTGATTTCTAGACATGAAAGGCAGCTTAGAACTGGTTTGTAATCCAAATGGTCATAGTAGTAGTTACTTAATAGGTGTCAATCTCTGGAATTGGTTTGCTAATAGGGATATTGAGGTTTGAGTGTATAGGAACATAGTCTAATCCTTGTATAGCTTTCTCAACTGGAAGTTGGTTATCTTTCGAATTTGAGTAGTGGACACACCAAGTCTTTTTGCTAAAATACCCATGGACTAAAACTAAAACAAAACTAACGGACCACATGCTTACTGGCCCAGTATTTCTTGCTAGTTATGAGTCACAACAGAGCTATCAGTTTTACAATAAGGCCTTATAGTGTGGTTGATATTGTTATGTGGCATAATTTTTATTGAAAGTTAAATGTCAGTTTGAAACCTCCTTGTTCCAAAATCGGATGTACAATCTAAAGAATTTAAGAGTTTGATTCTTATAGTCACAGTTATTTCCTAGTTTTTCTATCATTCGGGACAGGACAAAGGACTATTTGTCCACTACAATAACATTTCAGAATTAAATGTGGCTCGGTAAAATAATTTAAGGAAGTAATAAGTTTTTGCATACTTCAAATGTAGTCTGAAATTAAATTGTTTCTGATTTAGTTGCTAGCAAAACCAAAGATGAAATTTACATAAGGAGTCCTAACTCCTAACTGCAAAAGTGCAAATTAAATTGTCTTTCTTTATTTCCTAAAGTAATTACATGTTGATTGGGGATCCAAAAGACTTGTACAGATCAAAATGTGTAGTAGGCAAAACCCAAAGGCAGTCTTTATCACAAAACCATGAGCCACTGAGAAAGCTTTCATTAAATCTTCTAGGTTGAACTTACAAAAGAAAAGACAATAAGTGTAAACTAAAGAGAAATTAGATGTTGAAATTAAAGATAGATTTACAGAGAAGATGACAGGATTTGGATCTTAAACATGAAATAACCATTGGTAATTCACTCTTGCTTTAAATCTCTCAGGTGTCTTATATCAGTGCTGCAAGACAATCTGATGACAACATATTTCTTCTTTTGTGATACAGTAAATTGGACAACCAATAGGATTTTGGTTAGACTAATCTATATAGAAAGGATTTCACATTTGACTATTTTATTCTATTTTAACATGAATGAAGCACAAATGACAGATAAACAATGTAGCTTTACAACCATTAACTACTATAAATGACTATAGCAGTAGTTCTTTAATAGTATTAATCCTGCAAACTCTCTTTTCACTAAAATAATAATCAAAAGTTTATTAGACATGGACTGCATTAGGCAAGTATCATTCGTTGGAAACTGGTTAGATAACAAAAAGTGAATTCTAGATGCATCTAGGACTCACAATCTGTATTTGAGAATGAAATACCCCATCATCATTTCAATATGATGCTCCCATCAAATATGTAAGTCAATATATTGACCAATGGGAAACCATGTCTTTTGACCAACACAGAACATGTAAGTTTGCCACATTTAGTTGAGGTAGTTCCAAAATGTGAAGGATTTAAAAAGAAATAGTACAATAGCAGTTAATGCTAATAAGGCATCTATATATAAAAATAAATATGAACATAAACATGAAGCACATGAAGAGCCTAATCCTGAAGCAATCTTGAGACAAAACCATTGATTTGTGAGCCTAATCCATTGTATGTTTGTTTAAATGGAAGCTGTATCCAAACAATAAAAACACAATTTAGTAAAGGACAGGCACCCAATATACCTAAATAAAGCAGAACAAAACAAAAGTGAAAAGCAATCTGGAAATGAGAACACAATATAACAAAATATTTGTCTCAGCCATTAAAGAGAGAGCTTTCATGTTGCTAGAGTTCTAGCTTTTTTCCTCCCGCAGATGAAAAACAATCGAAGAAGATGAATAAGAAGAAAATGTCGAAATGCATAAAAACAAAAAATAAGAGAAAAGGTTTGTGAAGAGGATGAGAAATCTCACTGTTCAGTTCAGATTCTTCACAAATGCTAACGGTGGTCGAAACTTTTGAATCTAGTGTTTTCAAAATTGGTCATTTGCTTTGAATCGCCTGTGGGTTTGTAGTGGAGGTTGAGAGCATCTAATGGTTCAATGAAAAATAGAGGGAAAAAAAGAATGAATATTGAAATGGTTCTTACCTTGAGGAAGAAGATGAGATGAAATCTGAGAAAGTTTGAAGAAAGATTGAAGATGAAGATATGAGTATTAAGTTTGAAGAAAGTTTGACAATTAGATGAACCTCTGTTTTCGGAGAGTCTACTTCAGCCGGCTAAAGTTTGGAGCGGGAAATTTAAATTCTGGTCAGAAAAGGGTAAAACAAATGGTGAGTGAGAGTGAAATTTTTTGAGGACAGAATGGTAATTTTGTAGGAGGGTTAATGACATCAATTTATAGTAGAAGTAGATTATAATTGGTTCATCTTAAAAATAAAAAAAATAAAAAACAAAAACCGGTCCGACCCGGTCCCACCGGATTTTCACCGGTTCGCTGACGTCATCACCGGGCCAACTGCAGGTCCGGTCCTGCAAGCTGCCCGGTCCGGGAAGACCACCGGGTCCCGGTCCGACCGGTCCGACCGGCCGGTCCGGACCGGTCCTGATAACACTGGTTGAGAGACAACATGAGAGAATGCTGCATGAGAGGATCCAACTCCATTTAATTTGGTGTGCTAAAGATCTATTTTTTGTTTAGTCACAACTCTCATGTTGAATTTTTTAGGAGGAATGGTAATAGGTTGTTCACACTCTTGCAGGGTGACAATGTTTACAGTTAGTCCTCAAGTTTATTTTGAAATCTCTGCAGGTATTTTGACATCTATTATGAAGGAAATGAAATGAATTAGATTGTTTGCGTAAAAAGTACAAGTTTTTGCCGTAGACAAAAAATATATGGTAGAGAAACTATACCATTTATTTCTGTTAAAAATGTATATCTAAACATGTTTGCAGTTTACAAATGCCTACTTTTTTTTCAAAACACCTAGCATAAATGGATATCTAAACAAGTTATTTGCGGTATACAAAAGCCTACTTTTTTCAAAACACCTAGGAAGACAAGGAAGGTTTATGTCAAGTTGACATGTGAAAAAAGCAGTTCATACAAGTCTCTGAGTTGAATTCTTCTGGCAATAGAAAAAACCTACTTTTTTCAAAACACCTAGGAAGACAAGGAAGGTTTAAGTCATGTTGACATGTGAAAAAAGCAGTTCATACAAGGCTCTGAGTTGAATTCTTCTTGCAATAGAAAATGCCATTAACCATATAGCTTGAAAGGGAGATTTATTAAGAGTCTCGGAGGATGAGTGTTGAGGGTTATGTGTGGTACTCATAACCACAAAATAAATAGATTCGAAGAAGGTCATCCGTTTAATTCTAGAGTAACAGCATGAGAGAAGACTATAGTGACTGATATGACCAAGAATATGATCAAGCCTAGTCATGTCTTGGAAACAACCAAAAGTAAAAACCTCAATAGCCACACTACTATCAAACAAATTTACAATGTATGTTTGATGATTCGGTCTAGTCTATGTTAGGGTAGGATAGAGGTACAACATTTGATGAATTTTTTGCAACTTGGCCACTATGTGCACTAACATAGAGTTGGAGAAGGTACTATTGTTGTTAATTAGGGACATCTTATTGACACATCTGAAGTCCATCAAGATTCTAAATACACTCAACACGATATTGTTGATTGATTTCACTTATAAGACCAACCAATATTGGTTGCCATTGGTTGAGATTGTTAGTATAATGTCAACAGAGAAAACTTTCTCCATTGCATTTGCTTATGTCGAGGGAGAGAAACTGGACAACTTTGTGTGATTTCTAGAAAAGATGAAATCATATGTTATTCCACGGGTTTTATTGACTAATGAGTAAAGTTCTAGGAATCCAAGTAATGAGTTGAGTTTGAAGATTGAATTTGAAGCATTGGCGTGAGGGTTCCAAGAATTAGATTATGCTTCCATACACTACTTCCATGTGTTCACCTCTAGATAAGGTCAACACAAAAGAAACACCTGTAAAGGGAAAAATGGAAAGTAGAGATCTCAACCAAGCGAGATCAATCATACTTGGAACACTTGGATGACTTCTTTGCATCCCAAGCTGATAGCACATCCTCTCCTCAGTCTGGTAAATGACCTACCTCACCACTATCAAAAGATCGAACTCCAACTCCAACTAGAAGTGCAACTCCTACCCCACCACCAATTCCAAGTAGAAGTACAACTCCTACCCTACCATCAAAGAAGCCAACTCCAACTTCAACTCCAAGTAGAAGTACAACTCCTACTCCAACTCCTCCACCACCACCAAAGAAGCCAACTCCCACTCCACCACCAGAGAAGCCAACTCCCACTCCAACTCCAAGTTCCTCCTTAGGGAGGGGCCACAATGCATTCGTTAGTTGTATTCCATTGATAGCTTGTCCTTATGTTTTAAAATATAGTTGATGTTGGTGCTGATGGTAAATGTGGATTTTAATGCACTGCTGCATTACTCAGTATGGGTGAGGATGGTTGGCATACTGTGAGACAGTATCTGATCAGCGAGCTTAGGCAAGACACGGACTACTATACTCATGTTTGGTGGATTCGATAAATACAACAAGATGTTGAAATCGTTGATTCAGGGACAAAGGTCTTCCAAGGATAATCGAATGACTATCCCAGATGGAGAGTACCTGATCGCTAACAGATGCAATGTCGTTCTTGTATGTTGGTCTATTAGTTGGTCTTACACAATTTTTCCTCTCAATGTGCACCATCCAGAAGTGCCCGTTTGTTCAACGTCATTATTGTTAGTTGAATATTTTCCACGTGATTATTGTTGCTGGAATATTTTCCACGTTATTTGGTCTTATATAATAGAATGCTAGTTATAAGGTAGTAGCAAAAGTTGCAATATTGACACTGTAAAGGAAAACAAATTATCAGCAAAATACGGTACCTTGGTACTGAGAGGATTCAATACCTTAGTACACCGTAATGCCTTAGTACTTTGGTACCACGTGTATGTTAAACGCAACGTTTCAAACAACACATAAGGTACCTTAGTACCATGATGGTTTGGTACCCTGGTACCATCTTTGTTGTTTGATTCCCATATTGTGTAGGCGGTACCAAACTACCGAATCACTATGGTACTAAGGTACCTCACAGATTAAAACACAAAGGGTGGAGTGGGAGTGTGGAAGAGTTAAGGATATTTTTTGGATTTTGAAAAATTAGGGGATTGGGAGAGTAGTGGGGGCGTGTTATAAGAATGGGCCTTAATGAAACTCAATCTAGAAACGGAATTTTAACAGATTTATCACTTTTGTTTATTAATTATTTTACAAAACGGATTTATCTATTTATTAGATAAATCTGTTATTAAAAAATAACAAAAACGAATTTAAGTATGGTGGGGGTTAAATTCGTTATGCATTTTTTTCTAAAAATGGATTTATCTAACTAAAAGATAAATCCGTTTTTTGTTTTTTTTCCCAAAACGGATTTATCTTTTAATTAGATAAATCCGTTAAGTCATTTTACTGAGGGGCATTCTGGGAATAACAAAAATTGTGGGGGTATAGAGGGATATAGTGGGGGTAAAAAAAACCCAGAAAAAAAAGTTAGTGAATCTCAGCCCAGTCCTAATTGTACCTAGCTAGGCTTGGGCTTTTAGATAAACAGAGCACCGAGCACATTGCATAAAAGAAATCATTACGTTATCTGTCAGCCATAAAACAAATCATATTTTTAGTTAAGTTACCCGTATGGCTCTGTTAGGGTTTAGGGTTTTTGTTCCCATCTAGGGTTTTGTTTCCAACTAGGAAGCAACATTTATTGTTGCCAAATCTATTCACATCGCCATTAATCCTCCATATCAGAATACCATAACTCCTTCGACAACCTTTAACAACCTCATTTTCACTATACCACAATCATTCATTGCTCTGAACATTCGCCATCATTTCTCACATCAGTTTAACGTTGGTATCATCTTTACACATGGAAACAAAAACCTTAATACATGAGGACAAAAACATTAAACCCCACAACAGTAGCTCATCAAAAAACCACTCCCAGAAACACACATAGACAAAACCCACAAAAAACAAAACTTTCATCCATACAGAGTCTTATTCTAGGTCAAAAATCGAGATCTAATCTATAAAATGCATCTCAAGCTGGGCTTTTAGTTTCTGTTCAACAGAGTAAGCGCAAGCTAGCTTACAAACCAATAAATACATTTACGTGCTTCGATCTGCGACTCCAGTAACTATTCGAAGCTAGCCAAGTCCAATGGCGTCAAGCTCCGCTTGTAGGACACAACAAAGCCTTGATACTCCTGAAAACCTGCAGGAAATCCTGATTCCAGCTGGAACGAATAGTGTAGATCTAGCACGGAGGACGTTGGTAGGACAGTTACACACCAACAAATCTCAGAACAGGGCAGCTACAAAAAGCATTATTGCAAAAGCATGGTCAGCTGTTCATAACTTGCAGAAATCAGAGCTAGGTAAAAATAAGTTTTTATTTACCTTTGAGCTTGAAAAAGATTGCAAAGACATTATGGATAGATCTCCTTGGTACTTTATGAACCACTTAATGTGTCTTCAATATTGGAATCCATCAATCACTATAGAGGAAATTATTTTTGATTGGAATCCATTTTGGATTCAAATACACAACCTCCCAATGGAGTTCTTGAATAGTTCCAATGGTAGGACTATCCTTCAAAAAGTGGGCAGAGTTCTATCCATAGAGGAATCAATAGTGGAGGGGGCGTGTTCTAAGGACTTTCCTAAGAGAAAGAATCCTAATAGATGTGACAAAAACTATCCCTGCTGGATGTTGGATCCCAAGACAAAAGCTTCCTACAGTGTGGGTTCATTATAAGTATGAAAGGATTCAAGACTTGTGCTACAACTGTGGATGCTTGGGTCATGAACAGAAGTATTGTAAAATCCCAAGATTAATGTCAACCTACTGCAGTTCTATTCCAAAATACAGTCAGAGTATCCAGGCTCAACCATCCAAGTCAATCATTGCTATTCTAAAGGAGCATAAACATCTCTATAGTGACTCAACAAAAAAACAGCTCACAAATTTAAAGGGATGCAAGGAGAGAATGAGCAACCAAATAACAACCAAGAAGCATATGAGACGCAGGAGGGAGATGAAGAAATAATAAGAGAACGAGTTAGAAGGGAATGGGCTGAAATGGTGGCAAATTACACTGATACGCCAGGATCAATACCTTTACCTCAAGGAGAGAATACGGCCAGAGAGAATTATGTGGAGGAATACTCAGTAGAGGAACCTGACCAAGAACAATCCATGCCTTATGAGGCATACCTCAGTAATGAGGAATTAGCTGCCTTCAAAAACTTACAACAGTAGCATATGCTAACTGGCACTTCTCACAGTAGCTTGGTGGAAATTCATCGTGCACAAATGAAAGTGCAATCTGACCTGCAAATGAGAAGAATGAATTTTCAACTATTAGCTAGGGAAGAACAAAGGAAAAGAGACAAAGAAATTGAAGAAATAATGCAAAGTGTCAGAGCTCGGTTAGGTAAAGCTACTCCTATGCAAGTCAACAACCCATTCCTAGCTGAAGAGGTGGCAGATAATATTAGGCTTGTTACTCAATATGAAAATCCTGAGTTATACACACAGATGGTAGCTGGCAGCAGTGGCAGCAGAAACCAAATGTTCGGCAATGCTTTTTGTGGCTTGCCTCGAGTACCCCCAAAGCTCTTTCCAACGGAGAAGAAGGATTATTTTGTTGAATATCCCCCTGAAGAAGCCTCTTATGCAGAAGAACCATATACAATGCAACAAGAGGAGGAGAATGCACTTGCAATCAACTTGCACAGTGGCTTAAACCTGAAAAAGAAAAGAGAAATGGATCACAAAAGTAATCAAGAAGCTTCAAGTTCAAAAAAAGCAAAGAAAGGAGCTAAAGTGATCATCTTAGGTCTTTCTGGAAACCAAGGTAACAAAGGCAACATTTCAAATTACTATTCTGAGGCTGAGGAGGCGGGCCACCCCATGCCCCCAACCCCAAATGACCTGTGTGAGCTGGAATTGTCGAGGATTGGCGGCGTCCTCGACAAATAGGGAGCCAAAAAGTCTTATTAGGGACTATAAGCCGGCCATAATATTCCTTATGGAAACCAGAGCCCATAAGGATCGAGTTGAAAAAGTTAAAAGAAGGTATAGATACCAACATCTGTTTTATGTGGAATCTCAAGGTACTTCAGGAGGTCTATGTCTCCTATGGAATGATCACTATGTAGTTCAAATTCTAGACTCTTGCTCAAACTATATTCATTCAGCTATCAAAGAAAGGAGAACAGGGCACTGCTTCCAAATGTCATTCATTTATGGGAATCCTACCTTTGCCAATAGAAGGAACTTATGGGGTAAAATTACTAGTCTTAAACCTCTGAATGATGGCCTGTGGTGTTGTTTGGGTGATTTCAATGAAATGATAAGTAATTCTGAGAAAGATGGATTAAATGATGTAGAACCTATTAGAATGAGGCTCTTCAATGAATTTCTTGAAGACACTGGGTTGATGGAACTAAAGCTTCAAGGTTGCAAATTTACTTGGTTCAGTAACCCAAGGGAGGGATTTGTTACAAGACAAAAGATAGACAGGGTACTTGCAAATTTCAAGTGGAGGGAGCTCTATCCTCATGCCTTGGCTACTGCTTTGCCTATAGTCAGCTCAGATCACTCACCTATAATCTTTAAACCAAATCCTCCAATCCGTAGTGGGAAATCCTTCAAGTATGAAGCTTTTTGGGAGGATAATGAGGAGTGTAGAGCTGAGGTTTCTAATGGCTGGAACTACTATACTCATGAAGACTCGTGGCACAATTGGAAAAAGAAAGTCAACTCTTGTACTTCACACTTGAAGAAATGGCACCAGAAAACATTTAGGAATGCTTCTAAAGAGATTAAGAGGCTCACAGCTCAGATTGAACTTGAACTAAACAAACCTCATGCCTCCACTGACTGGAATTGGGTTAATCAAGCAAAGAAAGAAGTTGATGATCTTTGGCATCAGGAAGAAATGTATTGGGGACAAAGATCTCGTATCAAGTGGCTAAATTGGGGGGATAATAACTCTAAGTTCTTCCATGCCTCTACAATTCAAAAAAGAGATAGGAATAAGTTACTCAGAATTAAAGATATTGCTGGAAATTGGTTGGAGGATCAGCAGGATGTTATGAATGGAGTTTGGGAATTCTACAATGACTTATACTCTCCTGAGCAACCTTCTAATATAGAGCATTGCCTAAACTTCATCCCTAATGCTGTCTCTCCTAATATGAATCAGACTCTTCTCAGGGCAGTGTCTTTCAAGGAAGTTGAGGCAGCAGTTTTTGATCTTGGAGCATATAAGGCGCCTGGCCCTGATGGTTTGAATGGGTTATTCTTCCAGAAAAATTGGCACACCATCAAAAATGATGTTTTCCAGGCTATTTCTGAGTTCTTTACAAAAGGAGTTCTTGGAGATGAGATAAATTTTACTAATGTGGCCTTAATACCAAAAGTTCCAATACCAGAAGCTATCTCACAACTTAGACCGATAAGTTGTTGTTCCTTCATCTATAAGATTATTGCAAAAATATTTGTGGCAAGACTAAAGCCTATCATTGGCACTATTATCTCTCCATAACAGAGTGCCTTTGTGGGAGGGAGAATGATTCAAAATAACCTAATAGTGGCACATGAAGCATTTCACTTTCTTAAGAAAAAACAAGGTGAAGGAGGAAGGGGTATGGCAATCAAACTGGATATGAACAAGGCTTATGATAGAGTCAATTGGGAATTTCTACAATCAGTTTTGCTGGCCTATGGTTTTCAAGAAGAATGGGTTACCTCAGTGATGAAACTTGTAAACTCAGTGTCTTACTCCTATCAAATCAATTGATTTTCTTCAAGGAAGGTTTACCCAAAAAGAGGTGTGCGGCAAGGGGATCCTCTCTCTCCATACTTATTCATCCTAGTCTTTGATGTACTCTCAAGAATGATTACTCAAGCATCAGAAAATGGTGATCTTCAAGGTATTCAACTAGCACCCACGGCCCCTAAATTGACTCATCTCTTCTTTGCGGATGATGCCATCTTGTTTGTCAATGATAGTACAGAAAATATTTTTCAAATCATCAAAATTCTCAATCAGTTTACTAGTGCTTCTGGACAAAAGATTAACCTATCAAAATCTGGTATAATATGTGGCTGCAAAGTATCTCAAAATGTTAAAGACAGTGTCTCTTCCATATCTACTATTCCAATTTGGTCTAATCCTGACCATTACCTTGGGATTCCAGCCCAGTGGGGTGGTTCTAAAATTCAAAGCTTGAATTGGCTCAAGGAAAAAGTCACTAGCAAATTGGAAGGGTGGAAAGGGAATCTACTGAATCAAGCAGGGAAGGAGGTTCTAATAAAAGCAGTAATTCAAGCAATTCCTAGCTACATAATGTCAATTCTTATACTTCCAAAAACTTTTTGTGATACTCTCACTTCAATTGTGGCAAAGTTTTGGTGGAAATCAACTGGTAGAGATAATGGAATACACTGGAAGAGGTTTAAAGCTCTGTGCTTTCCAAAGGACAAAGGAGGGCTGAGATTTAAAGAATATAGTATGCTGAATACTGCTATGTTGACAAAACAGGTTTGGAGGCTGGTTAATGACCGCAACTCTTACTGGGCTTCAACCTTGAAAGCAATTTACTTCCCAACCTGCTCTTTTTGGGAGGCACCTAGTCCTAGGGGTGCCTCTTAGGTTTGGAACAGCTTTATTCATGGAAAAGATTTTCTCAAATCTACTGGTAGATGGATAATTGGTGCAGGAACCCAAATTGACATTTCTAAGGATAACTGGCTCAGCTCTGGGGCTAAAGCAACCCTGAAACCGAATGCTACCGCATCCTCTGTGTCTGATCTAATTGATGCAAATAGAAGATGGGATTTTAACCTTCTCAGACAGAACCTACAATCTGATAATGCAATTGAGGCAGTCAAAACTCCAATATCCTGGTCATCACATCATGATACTATAATGTGGCCTCACAGCAAGAATGGCATTACTCGGTTAAGTCGGGGTATAGGGCTCTTATTGATAACTCCCATAACCTGAATTCTAGACCAAGCAGCTCTTCTCCTACTAATGACAGTATTTGGAATAGAATCTGGTCAGCTAAGGTGCCAAACAAGATCAAACACTTCCTTTGGAAAACTTGCCATAATATACTACCTTCCAGAGAAAATCTTTGCAAGAAAAGAATCTCCATCTCTCATCTTTGCCCAATCTGTTCAAAAAAGACAGAAACAATTGAACACATTTTTCTACTGTGTGAATGGACTAAACCTTTATGGTTTGGCCTTCAATTCATCACCCCACCCTCTTCATTTGGTACGTCAACAATTCAGAATTGGATCATGGATGCCTTGGAATCTCCTATGGCTAAAGAAAACAACCTCTCATCATGGATTTTCTTCACTCTATGGATTATCTGGAATGCAAGGAATGATTCAGTTTTCAATAACAAAACTCCTAACCCCCTAAGCTCACTACACAAGGTGAAGACTCAATGTATAGAATTCCTATCAGCAACAGACAAAAAGGTAACGAGCAACAACCATCAGAAGGAAGAGCAACAGAATTCTGTGCAGGTACCTCCAACACAGTGGAGGCCACCTCGTGACCCTTATGTTAAAATAAATTCGGACTCAGCTTTTGAACAAGAAACAGGTAAGGGTTTCTCAGTAATAATTTGCAGAGATTCACAGGGAAAGCTACTTACAGCATCTACTACCAGATTCTTTGCAACCTCTCCTCTAGTTGCAAAAGCTTTGAGCCTTTGTGACGCCATCTCCTTCGCAGTCAACCTTCAACTTGATAAAGTGATTTTTGAATCTGACAATCAAACCCTTATCGAGGTTTGCAGAAAGAATTTGATTAGAAGGGAATTAGAAGGAATTGTTGCGGATATTGACTCGCTAAGATCTAACTTTCAGTACTCGGGGCTTACCTGGACGAAAAGGGAAGGGAATAGCTGTGCTCATACTATCGCCTCTCTTGCGCAAAAGAATCAGCTTCAACGCTCGTGGGTGCTGAGTCCTCCATCAATTCTACGGCGTGCACTTGTGAAGGATTCTCAAGCCCTTTGGAGATAGAAGGTAGGAAGAGGTGACTCAATTAAGTTGATAGCTCCTGATCTGTCTTGTTTGTGCAACAATCACACCGCTTCAGAGAAGAATGCAGGAATATGGTGATCGATCTTTCTTGTAATTGAGAGGAAGCTACTGAAGCTAGGTTTTTTTTTCCCTTATTTGGGATCTGTCTATTTCGATCCTCTCATCTGTTTTAGCCTTCTTTGTTTTCAATCATTATATGTCAGTGGGCTTCGAGTCCAACTTAAGTCTGTTTAGTTTGTGGACTTTCTCTTCTAGTTTGTTCCCTTTTAGGTGTATGGTTTGGGCCTGGCCCATTATTGCTATGAAATCATATATCCTTTCACCAAAAAAAAAAAAACACTACAAAAAACGGATCAAATAGCGGGGGTTTTATTGCGGAGGTTTTAAAAACCCCCTCTGTTTAACAGTAAAAAAGGAGCTCCTCGTTCAACCGGTTAAAAATCTTGTTTCAATTTACGGAGGTTTAAAACCTCTGTTGAGTGTCAAGAAAAACCCCCGCTAATTGTAAAAAAAAAAAATAAAAAAAAAACTTTCCCTCTTATCACTCACATTTCGCTCTTCTCACTTTCGCACCGCTTCAGAGTCACGTTTCTCACTCACGTTTCTCACTCACATTTCCCTCTTCAGTCTCACAAACCCAGAACGCAGCAACCTCACAAACCCAGCAACGCAAAACCCAGCAACGAAGAAACCCTCTCTTCTCAAACCTCTTCTCTCTTCTCAGTCGCAAAACCTCTCAGTCGCTAAACCCTCTCACTGATGCAACAAGAATCAAACACACCGCGAGCAAGAACCCTAAAACCCCAAATCGCGAGCTTTCCAAATCGTGACTTCTCCACTCCTCACTTCTCAAATCGCGACCTCAAGTCATGCTCAGATCGATATTTGAAGCATAATCACTTCTCCAATTGTTTACTTCTGTAAGTATTCAATTTTTATTTCCCTTTTGTTTGTTTAGATTCATGTTCATGCTTTATTGTGTTTTCCATGAGCATTTCGTTTGTTTCCAGGATATTGTTTACTCACGAGAAAGACAAGTTTTATTGTGTTTTCCATGAGCATTTCGTTTGTTTCTCTTGTCACTCTACACTCTTGTTTTCGTTGCATATTTTTCTACTTACGGTTTTCCTTATTTATGTCTAACAGAGCAAATTATCCGGCAGTTATGTAAGATTGGTTCAAAACGAGTTCTCTGATTCCCGTCAAAGGACTTTAGATAGAGGTTTTTCTTTATTAAACCTCATTATTACTGATTCCACATACAGGATGTAATGTAGTTGAAGTGATGGCTTCCCGAACTTTTTGTTGTTTAATATTAATTGATTTTCTCATTTGGCATAGTATACCTCATGTGAGAGTCATTGAACTTATTACAGTGGTAGACTTGAATATGTCAAGTTCAGCTACTTTTCTTCAGGCCATTCCTCATTAGTTTCATAATTGTGGTCCAATAATAAGTTTAAATGTTTAATATTGATAGAGAATGTCAATATGAGCACCTCACATCACAAATTAACTCACCAACAGTTCCACTCAGCAACAGATTCAGTTGCTTAGTTAATAATAGTTAGTTTCCCAGCTGTACTTATTAAGACAACTGGCAAAGTTTGTTAGTTAGTTAGTGAACTTTCAAGGCTCAATACTTACTATAAATAAGTGTATTTATTTCTGGTTCAATCAATGAAAACATGAAAGAATTCAGTTTCTCTGAAATCCATTAAATATTTGTACTAAGATTAAGCATGTAAAGTATACTCTAATAGTGCTCACAATAGCTAATGTAATTGGTAGTGTGTGTAAGAGGATGTCCTGACTACTACCGGGAAAAACATATAAAAGAAAAGTTTGGATAGTTGTCTTTTAGTACTTATCTATTAATCTATTAATAATATTTAGCATATGTAACTTGACACTTGTAACTATTTATATTCATATGTGCCAGTTTTCTTTTGTTTGCAGCTCTTGAGGAAATGAAATACTTAAGTTACAGGCTTGGAGTGCCTGATGAGAATTTGTCCCAACAAGCTGCGAAGTTTTATAATGTATGATACTGTTTCAATTTCATCCACGTCATTGCTTTCTACTTATTTATATATCGAATGAAGATGATTTTCTTTTTATTTAATCAATCAATCCTTGACTTTGTCATTGAAGATTGCACTGGATCGAAATTTCACCCGAGGGCGTAAATCAGAACTAGTACACGCCTCATGTCTCTATATTTCATTCCGGTATGTGATCGTTATGGCATGCGTTTTTGCATCAAGATGCATCTCTAGCATTCTTCCTACATTTATTATCTTATAGTTCAAATGAATGACTGCATGATGTGAAAATTTTGAAGATCCCTTGTCCTAAGCTGTTCCGATAATGATCTTAATATATATATATATATATATATATATATATATATATATATCAAACCATTATTTTTCAATTTTTTGGTTAGATAAAAGATATCTGTTTTTATCACTTGTCTGCTTTAAAATTAAGCCTGCATATCTACCGGTTATGATAGGCTAGCCTACCGGCGCAAAGGCGTGCATTCGTGTGGGACACAAGTCATTTTGGTGTATTTTTGTGGTGAACTATTATTCATCTGTTGGATTGTGGTTCTATATTTTATTTTTCTAGATTTATGAGATAGTGATAGAACTGGAGCCAATAATTGAGAGGAAAAGGATTGTATTATTCAAGAATTGGGCAAAACTCCCCATTGAATGTTGTTACAGAATCTCACAGGCTATTCGAGGTGCCTGAACCATCCCAAAACACATTTACAACAAACTAACTGCTTACTTCATCTCTCCTTCTCCTATAATAGGTATTCCTCTAACTACTAACTAACCTGCCATAGTCAGTTACAGTTATCGGAGGTCACCCCGTTCTAACAGATAGCATTTAAGATTGGGGTGCATGTAGTCAGGGTAGAATTTGAAATAGGAATTAGGAAACAATGTTAAGACAGTTTGGTTCTTAACTTCATTTAGAATGACTATTTGAGCTTGAGCTTCCAATTCCAATTCCAATTTATGGATGAATTTCCTACTAATGTAGCAATATTGTCTTTTCAATATTATGAAACCATTACTTCGTTTGATGGGAAGGCATATAGACAGAGTCAGAGGCTACTTATTACAACTACATTGTAAGAAACTAAAGAGAGAGGTAAACTCTTTCTGATTGAAAATATGCTGAAATCATGTGTTGGAACGTTCGTCATATTTAAGAGGCCTTTGATGGTAATGTCTATTTTCTTATAATTGGAAACACTTATAGCATTTGTTTCTTCACATTTTTGCTGTTTTGGTTAATCTACTTCTTCTTAGCTAACATTATCATATATATATATATATATATATATATATATATATATATATATATATACTCTCTATGTTATTAGATTTGAAACATTGATTTGTGCATGGAAATGAATCTTCCGATTGGCTTTATTAAAGGGAGTAATACACCCCCATTGCTTTGAGGAGCTGAATGAACTAAACAAGAGGACGTTAGAAGACTCCATAGAAATGGTAGAGACTATTGCTAAGGAGAATATAGCCAAGAATTAGCAAGACAAGAAGGAGAGAAATATTAAGTTGTAGCATTGGTTAATGTTTTTTAGGAAGGATCTTTTAGTATAAGATTGTTTTAAGCTATTATAGATTTTTAAGTTGTATTACACTGAATATTTGAAATACATTTATGTATCATGGTTATATTTTAAATAAAGTTTTGAGCACTTTGATTAAATTCTCATGGTTATATTTTTCATGAAGTTTTGAGTACTTTGATTAAATTTATTGTATATAACACTGGGTGTTTGTAATAGAAGCTAATAAAGAGGTGAAGGGAAAACCTTCTCAATTATAAATAATAACAAAAGAGTATTAAGATTCTATATAGAACATTTAGAGGAGGTTAAAAAACCCCCACAAAATAACCCCCACTAATCGTGGGGGTTAAAAACCCCCGCATTAAAACCCCCGCAAATAGTCTCGATACCAGCATTTTTTAAAAACCCCCGCAAAATGATTGTGGGACTTGAAACTCCGGCGGTTTTAAAAACCCCCGCAGTTTGATTTGCGGAGGTTAAAAACCTCCGCTAATTGACTTAAAAACCCCCGCTATTTGATCTGTTTTTTGTAGTGAAAACAAATCATATTTTCTTTAAAAACCTGTAAGGTAAAAAAGAGTGGAAAGTATATTTGACCTGACCAAAAATTGAAAATTATAAGTCGTCATTATTTTATAATAATAATGTCAAATGATATTAGGTGCTAGTGCAACATAACATTTGCAAATCAATTAAGGCTTTGAGTGCTTCATTCTAATTCAATCAATTACCAAGACCATTTTAACAGAATTTTTTTGTTTAATTAAACTTACCTAGTGACTCACTAAGTCACCCACTTAAATACGAGTTAGGACTTAAGAAGATAATTTGGTAGTTGACCTATAGTTTCGTATAGTTGACCCTTAATTTCCTTCCTTTTTCTGGAAGGTATTAACCTTGTTTTTGACTAGATAGGTTTCTTGATTTGTTATTAGGAGGCAAAGTTGAAAGTGATCAGAATCAAGTTGCAGGTTTAATATTACCTTCCAGAGGGGACAATATAACTATACCCAAATCCTATTTTTCTTTCAATTACTACTATTTTATAGTAATATTGTTAGTGACATTGTAATTTATAATTTATTTATCGTGAAGTATAATATTTCTTACTATCATAATTAAGCACCCTTTTGTGGACCACGATCCACTGCGGTCAATATTGGCTGTAGTGGCTGCCGTCAAAATTAGTAGAGTCATTGGATATCCTTAGGGAAAAATCACGGCCATTCATTTGTTTTATTATTAAAAAATTAAAAAATTCAGAAGTGGAGAGATAGATAGAGATGACTGCTGGGAATCCATATCCCCCTTTTGTTGACTATCATGGACTTTACCATGGGTGTGAAAACGGCTAGAAATGACACTTCATATTAGTATAATATGTTTGTCCTGTAGTTTAATTTTAAATAAAAAATTAGACAAGAGGACAAGCATGATCTCTCTCTTGCTAAAAGAAGTTGATTTTTTTAAAGGGTTCACTTAATTGACACAATTAAAAAAAGAGTAATGCTATTTAGCCAAAATGTTTCAGCCAAAAATAGCCAAAAACCAAGTTACAACACCAATTAACCAAGTTTTATAAGTCATTAACCAACATGCTTTTTCACAGTTTTCTAGGTCATTGACTAAAAACTGTGAAAAAGTAGGTTGGTTAATGGCCTATAAAACTTGGTTAATTTGTGTTGTAACTTGATTTTTGGCTATTTTTGGTTAAAACATTTTGGCTAAATAACATTACTCTTAAAAAAAATAGTGTATAAGTACATAAATGGTCGATTGTTGCTCCCACGACGGCGCCATTCTTACCCTTCCACGGCCAGGATTGTCTTATGATGTCTTGCACTATTTATTTACCACTTTGCACCCATGTCGTCGCTACATTGCTACGCTCTCCACCGATTCGAATAGCTCATTTGATGTTTTCTGAAATCCACTTTAATTATCATTCGATTGCCCCGACTAACACCACAGTTGGGTGTTCTCACCTCGACGCCGGTTGCCTGCAGTGTCTTCCCCTTCGTCCTAGTGTTTCTCTAAGGGTAAATAGTCATTTTAGTCTCTTAATGTGTGAGGCGCTATCATTATAGTCCCTGAATGTATCAAAATTGCAAATATGTCATTTTTAGTAATTTTAGGGACTAAATTGGCCAACAAAAAACACATTTTTTGAGGACCAAAATGACAAACAAAAACCACATTTGAAGACCAAAATGACTTAGTAAAAAGACACTTGAGGATGTATTTGTAATTTCGTTACATTCAAGAACTATAGTGATAGCGCTTCATACATTCAAATATCAAAATAACTGTTTACGCGTTTCTCTAATTTTTGACTATTGGTGTTTACGGGGACACAAAATTCCACTTTGTGCAACATAAATAGCCGTTTTTTTTTTAAAAAATAATAACTGAGTGCGCCAGACATACAAGCCTCAAGTTGTTGAATTTTTTTTTGCCAAAAGGAAAACAAGAATTGTGTGTTCTTTGAATCTGTTGCATGGGTTTCAAGTTTTTAACTTTGATTAAAACTTTAGAAGTATATAATAGTGAAGCTATGTCCATGAAAGCAAGTTTGATTCGACTAAAATAAATAATGATGTTGCACTTTAACCATACCACATGTTCCCTAAACATGAGCTTTCCACCAAAAAATAAGTGTTTTTAGTGCCTGTCTTTGCTTTCCACTTTGAAGGGACATTGTTGTGGAGTTCCAATTCAAAAGGCTTGGTTGAGCAATAATTTCTTTGTTCGTAAAATGATTATTTTCCCGACATAGTGAACAAAGTGCCTTTTTTGGTTTTGCCTTCACCTTGTGAGGACTCCAACACTAGGTTGTAACTTGAGCTATGTTTCCACCTCCAATTGATTAAAGTAAATTACTTGAGTGATAAATACTAAATAGTGTATAATAGCTTGGCCTTTTATAGGTTGTCCCAAGCATTTTGGCCCACCCCCACGTTTTGTGCTGTGTCTTTTCATTGCATATGGACTCAAAAAAGGGCAAAATTCAAGTTGCATTTGTAGTGGCTTGTAGGATACATGCCACTGTGAATCATGTGATTTACCGCTTAGGATGTGAACTGTCTTGCAAGTCGGTCTCAGTCAATGAAGTTAGGTCGAGATGCTACCGAGATTGATGTCGAACTTGCTCTAAGTACTGCTCCGAGATGCATTCCTTCGTGTTGATCGAGCGAGGGGGTGGCAACTGCACACGAACTAGCGTTTAAGTCAACTCAGAGAAAAGGTGGCAGACAGCAATAAATGCGTACCTAATGCATTGATATAGGGAACTATGCCAATCTGAAGGGCGAGGCCAAATCCAGAATAGGATGGATGCTTGAAAATACTTCGAAACAATAACAAAAATCGACATTACTTCTTATAAATAGCTGTTCATGATTTATCACGTCCACATGGGTGAGATGATAATTTAATCGATGTCTGTTTGACAAAGAATAAGAAAAAATATGTATAAAAATTCAACAGTTTTGCTTTTTTGAATCTTTTACACCGATTAAGTCTCATTCGTCGTGAGCTAGCTTCTACTTATAAGGATAATGTCAGTCGTAGTTGGAGTTTCGAACTATTTCCGATCAAATCTTCATACAGTACATTGTATATGTCCCACCCTAACTATTGCATGTGTGCATTGTAATGGTACAAATGGAATGGGATGATGTTCAGTGGCGGACCTAGCTTGTTACCAGGGGGTTCAGTTGAACCCCCTGGAAAAAATTTTTGCATTTATCACCCTATATAAATAGTCTAATTCTCCTGAAATTTTGATTTTGAACCCCCTGAAAATTTTAAATTGCACTAGTAGACCAAGTTTTGCACTCATTTGACACTGGCCTTAAAAAATTTGACACCCCTGACCCCGGGGTCCTGGGTCCGCCACTGATGATGTTTCTTAGAAAGGTGATGAAAAGATGTCTACAACATGTACACGGGGTTCATTATGATGAGGAAAGTTGATTAACTTAGCTCATTTCATTAATAATCAAATTTGTGATACATGTTGGACTTAAATCAAAACACCGGGAGCTAGAATAATTCCTCGAAGCTCTAGCTAGAGTATAAGCTACAAGGTTGGCTTGCCTCCGGATGAAACTAACCTTATAGTTTCGTAATTGGGATAACAAAGAGTTACAGACACGTAAAATAGAGCCATACTCGGTCAAAAAATTACACCTTCCACTGACGCCATCTACAACCGCTTTACAATCAAGCTCGATGGTAACACGTTGGAACTGTAACTATTGTAGCTACTTGACTGTTGCTAATAGCCCATGTGCCTCTGCCTCTTGGGGTGTTGAAATATCCCAATAGTGGTATGTTTGCGTCTTCAACAACTCACCATTATCATTGCAGACACAAATACCAATCCATAACACCCCTCCTCCGCAAAGATCGCTGCATCAACATTGCACTTAAACTCTCCCCTATCAGGCTTGCGCCACACCTCCACACTCCTAGATTATCACCCTTCAACACAAAAAAGAAATGCATGTTGATAGTAGTTATGCTTATTCGTATTGGTGCAATTGTCCCGTGGGCTCTGTAATTTGACAATGTAACGAGTTTGAGTTTGAGTATTCTTTGTACTCACTCTAAAATGTATTTTTATTACTGATAAAAAGGGATTAATTACACTTTTGGTCCCCCTATTATGACTTAGTCACGATTTTGGTCCCCTAACTTTTTTTTGGTTTACCCCATTTCCCAATTTCTAAAATCTGTGCACTTCTCAAATTCTGTCAACCATCTTGCTGACATTGCCATTGGGATTTTAAATTAAAAAAGACTTTATTTTTATTATAACAATTTGTTTTTAAAATATTTAATAACATGTAAAATAAAAAACACATTTGTGAACCCTAGAACCAGAAAACCAGAATCCCTAAACACTTATCCTCTTTCTCATTACAAACCCAAAATCCTTCATCTCTTTGACCCTCCAAAATCAGAAATCTTTCCATATCCTTTATTCTTATTTTTCTTCTTTTAACCTCCCAGTATGGTGTCAATTGGGTAATGAAAGCTTTGTCGGACAACATTCAAATGCTTATCATAAAGCATAAAATTTGCCATTATCATTCATTGTGAAAATCTGCAGAATCTGTAAATAATAAACTGCAGTTCTGTTGAAAAAAAAGAATGGCGACAGAGAAGCGAAAAAATAGATAACGATTAAGAAGAAGAAGAACGTAATAGAAAGAATTGGAAATGGAAATCTTTGACAAGATAATTTCATAAAGTATATTTTTTTTGTCATAATGTTATGTAGAAGAATCAAATCAACATAAAAAAGAAAGAAGATATCTAAAATAGTGTCAAAGTCAACAACACACGTTACGCTATGACAAAATTCTACGAGGGTTTGAGATTTCCTAAGAAAATAATACTGGAACAAGGTGAAAAATCTTCATATGAAAGAAAACTCAAAAAAACGGAATAAAATCTATAATGAGGATAAAACTTCAAGAATAGAGACGTAAACCGCTTTTTTTTCCGATAAGCAAACAAACCGTAATTGAACAAGAAATAAAAAAATAAAAGAATTTCTCAACAAAATGAAATCAAAAGACACAAAAAGAAAGGTGATTGAAGATTGAGATTTTCTCCAGTATTGATTAGGATCATCTGTAGAAAAGAAAGAATGGCTATAGAGAAACGAAAAAAATGAATGTCTCAGTAGATCTTACGCTCAAAAGGAGTGCTTGGATAAGGTATTTTCAGGGGGTAATGTAATTTTTGAGGGAATTCAAATATTTTAGTTCAAAATTTTGAACTAAAATATTTCAAATCCACTCAAAAATTACATTACCCCCTAAAAAGACTCCATCCAAATATAGGGTAAAAGAATATGATGTTATGAATATTGGTGGATGTCCACTCTTCTCCCATCTTCTCATTACTCCATTGTAGTGGCTTTTCATTAGTGACCACTCACTTGCCAATTCTCACCCTATAAATAGAGCTGGCAAAATGGGCCGAGCCCGCCGGGCCGGGCTAGCCCGAAAAAACATAGGGCTTGGGCTTAAAAAAATTGAGCCCATTTTTATATTCGGGCTTTTTGGCCCTATCCATAAAAGCCCGAGCCCGTGCCGGGCCGGCCCAATCGGGCCATGGGTAGCCCATAAGCCCACAAGTGCTATATGTCACGACATAATTCCCTAAAAAATATCCTAAAGTGATTAATTTGACACTAAATATTTTATGTTTTCAATATATAAAACGTAAACTACACGGTCCACTGTCCGTGTATATTATAAAAGCACTCGCATGATGATCTATCTATATTCTAAAACATGTTTTTATTATGTACGCACCTAATATTAACAAGTTAACATGTAAGTACTTTTCTTGACAATTTATCATATACGTATCTGTTATATTTTTAATATTTATTTATAGTTATAACAAGTTGTTTGTTTTGTTTTGTCATAAAAATAGTTGTTTGTTATGAATGTTGATTATCAATGTATATTGCAGTTTTGAATTAGGCAGCAAACATAAGTTGCAGCCACAGTTTAAGTTTTAATGTTTTCACTTTCTTATTTTAAATTACTCTATTCCTAAAATATAAATAATAAGCATATTTTTATTTTATTTTTTATAAAAAATAATTTTTTTAATTAATATTGCGTATAATGCGGGCTAGCCCGAAAATCCCGTGGCCCGCATAGGGCCGGGCTTGGGCCACAAATCTAGGCTTTTTATTCCGGCCCGCAAAAGGCCGAGCCCGGTATGGGCCGGGTAGCCCGTTTTGCCAGCTCTACCTATAAATAGGGTTCACCTTATGTATAGAGAAGTACTTGTGAAGAGAATGATAAACAAAGCTCTTACTCTTCTACATATTTGTTCTTGTTCATCTTATCTTCTCCACCTTTCTTCTTGTTTTATATCTTAGAAGGGTTCACCTTATATCTCAGAAGTACTTGTGATAGTTCTAATTTTTGTGTAAAAGAAAGAAGAACTTAATATTCAGGCATCGCTGCAGGATTGCTCTGAGCATGATTTTTTTTCCTCAATGTTTAGATTTTGTGGTATAGTTCTTGAAGAACAATTGATTAGAAAGTATACTTTTCTTTGATCATCATATATGAGAGATTTGTGACGAGTTCCGGAAAAACTCGACTTTTACCCAATGATTGTAATCTATAAGATCTATTTGATCTTAGTGTGTTTTGAAGCAAAAGAAATCAGGAGAAATGACGTATAATTTATGTCTCAAATAATCTCATGAATTAGAAAAATGAGAAAATATTTCCGAAAATATTATTAATGAAGATTATGTGATACGGTGATTGAAAAGAATACTCACAAATCACTCCATGGATTGAAGTTCATTCTTAGAAGTGAATGATTCACATTATAATTTTGGCACAACAAAGGTTGTGGTGATGATCATTAACGTGGTAAATGTTATCATTATCCTATTTAAATATCATTATTATATGATTTGTGATTATGATCTTCCTATTGGTATTATAACTCATGAACTTTTGAAAAATGTAACTTTTCCAATCTCTTATGCTTGGAATTCCATGTAAAAGTGTTTTTGAAAAAAAATAAGAAATCAGAAGAATTGATTGTATGACTAGATCCTACAAAACTAGACACTCTTATGTTTTTATTTTCCATTCTACCCTTTTATTATTTTCTTGTAAGTTCATGTTACCATAATGTTATAGCACATATGAAATGACATGGATCATACCTATTAAAAAATGGCATTTCTAAGATTTGCGAACAGGGTAATTGAATCAAGGTTAAAATAGTACGTATAGTTTCTATAGTTTTGTTTATTGAAGAAAATTGTGTGTCTCGAATGTGTGGTTTATACAATTTTGTTTATTGTTGAAAATCGTATGTCCCTAATTTTTGTATATAGATAGTAATCTTTGTTATACGCGTACTTAGTAGTTTTATATTTTGTAATTTGAATGGTTAAAGTTTAAAACATTATTTTTGTTTAAATAAATATGAGCGCAGCCAAAATTAATACATTATTTAGTAGTCGACATAGTTTTACTATTTAGCATACGTTTAGCAAGATTATCCTAAAGTAGCAATGACATCTCATATTGGTATTTTTGAAGGACTAAAATATTTTTTAATATAATGAGTTTTATTTGGCATATCCGTCCAAATGGATATCATATTGAAACAAGAAATGAAGGAAATGTTAAATATATTTATATAACGAGACATACTTTGAATAGAACAAGTGTAGTGGAAAAGTTGTCTGTTTTTTCCTCTGATTTGAACTACACTTATATATGTGCAATTGAAGCACATATTGTAAACCAAAAGTTAATTACATATCATAATAATTTTGTTGTTGGCAATATCAGTTGGGCCATCCCGATAATATTATGATGCGAAAAATGGTTAAAATTTCTATGTGAACTTATATTGAAGAGCCAGTAGTTTCTTCAATCTACTAATTTTTATGTTCACTAGTTCCCAAAGGAAATTGACAATTTGAGAGAATAAGTCTCTCGTATTTCTAGAACTTATAAAAAGTGATATTTGTAAATGAGTACACTAATCACATGGACCATTTAGATATTTGTGATTTCAATTGATGCATCAACTAGATGATATATATTATATATATATTTGTCGTCAACTCACAACCGGAAGGTTGTGAGATTGTTTGCTCACTAATTTGAGTAAGAAGTCATTATGTGAATTACTCTGAAAGTATCTGATAAGTATTGTATGTCGATTCGAATTGATATTCGACATTACGTAGCATACGTTCTTTCATAAAATGGTCTTGAAGAACCATTCTTTAGACGTCTAAAGTTAATTATATGACCAATACTTATGAGATAAGAACTTCAAATTTCTACTTGGGAACATGTAATTTTGCATGCTGTAACTTTGATTCGCATCAAGCCAACAAGTTATCACAACTCTTTCCCTTTACAATTAGTTTTGGGTTACAAACCTAATATTTCCCATCTTAGAATTTTTGGATGTGGAGTGTATGCTCCAATTTCTCCATTCACAATTCACTATGACGGGTCCTCAAAGAATTTTGGGAATATATATTTAATATAAATCTCCATGTATAATAAAGTACCTTGAGCCAACAATTGGAGACTTGTTTATAGTCTAGTTTGATGATTATCATTTGATGAATTAAATTTCTCAACATTAGGGGGATAGAAGAAGTAGCTGAAAAAAAAAGATCAGTTGGAATGAATTATCATATTCTTATGTTGATCCTCAAAATAAACAATGTGAACTAGAAGTTCAAAAGATAAGTCATTTGGAAGCTTAGAAAATCATCTACCAAATGCATTCACTGATCCAAAGGTGTGACCAAATCATACATATCAGCTGTTAATGCTCCAATAAGATGGATGTCCCTGTTGGACAATCTAATATTGCAATTGAGTCTCAATTGCGTCTGAAGCGTGGTAGGCCAATCATTTCATGCTCAAATGCCAACAATTCAATGAAGATGTTCTGAAGATAATATTGACCGCAAAGCTCCATTAAAAGAGGATATATCACAAATGACAGAGCGGAGTAGATTGCTCCATATGCACTCAGGGAGAAAATCCAGATGTTTGAATTCATATTCTTAAGTGACGCTTCAAACAGGGGGAGAAAAACTGCACTCTTTTTCCCTTCGCTATGGTTTTGTCCCATTGGGTTTTCCTGGCAAGGTTTTTAACGAGGCAGTTCCCATAGAACGGATATTGTACTCTTTTTCCTTTACTAGATTTTTTTTCACATTGGGTTTTTTCTAGTAAGGTTTTAATGAGGCTTATCCTAGATGGACATCCAAGGGGGAGTGTTATGAATATTGGTGGATGTCCACTCTTCTCCCATCTTCTCATTACTCCCTTGTAGTGGCTTTTCATTAGTGACCACTCACTTGCCAATTCTCACCCTATAAATAGGGTTCACCTTATGTATAGAGAAGTACTTGTGAAGAGAATGATAAACAAAGCTCTTACTCTTCTACATATTTGTTCTTGTTCATCTTATCTTCTCCACCTTTCTTCTTGTTTTATATCTTATTTCATAACATATGAAAAATACTTCTATAGGAGAACAAAAATGAAATCTTGAAAGTAATTCCAGAACAAAAATGAAATCTTGAAAGTAATTCCTTTTTTTTTTGGTGAGCTCTTGAAAGTAATTCCTTCAACAACTAAAACATGAAACAAATCATAGATAACGATGAAGAAGAAGAAGAATGTAATAAAAAAATTGGAAATGGGAATTTTTGACAAGATAATTCCATAAAGTATAGTTGAATCAAGAACCTCAATCTTGGGTCATCAAATAAGTTTGTTAATAATTTATTATTAGTTAGTTTAGATTTAGTTATGTTAGTTATCATTGTTAGTTGTTAATTTCTTCACTTTTTCATACGTACTTATATGTATAAATATGATTCATTATATTCATGGTTAATTCAATTGATAAATATTATAAATAATCTTTGTTCATTATTTTTTTTCTACTTTTCTCTCGTATGAGTTCTATCAAGAATTATAATATTCATAAACTCAAAAGAGGCATTTGCTATTGAATTTGGAGTCGGGTATGAATTTGAAAAATTGAGATGTTGGCTGCCATTCTGCCCCCCATTTTGAAGAAGCAAGCATTGGTTTGTAAAATTCAATATAAAATTAGAGGAGGGTGGTGGACTTTTTTTAAGCAATATTTTTGAAGAGAGCACAAGGGGTACTCCAACCCTTACATGTAAATTTAAGAGGGACTCGTTAAAACCTCCAAAGGCTAAAATCCTATGGGAAAAACCCGAGGAGGAAAAATAGTACCCCCACTAATGGATTATAAACAAGATAAGCAACTCAAAGGGCGACAATTCGGCCAATCTGCGAATACAATATAATTAGTCTTCCTCTCCCAACTAGAAATAATCCAACCCCAAAATAAATATTTAACAAGATTTACAATAGATATTCTGTTTACTACCACTCCTTTAAAGATTACCCGGTTCCTTACCTGCCAAATAATCCAAATAGACGCCATCCAAAGAGTGTGTTTTGCTGTTTTCAGCTTCCTTCATTTCAGTACCTGCCCAAATTGAGTGAAATGAGACACAACATCCCGAGTGGTCCAAAACGGAATGGACTATCTAGGTTAGTAGTCCATACACTGGTAGTTGTGGTGGTGTTATCGGATGGACTAACAAACCTTATTCCAACAGCAAAGCCACTACCACCATGTGGGTAAAGTCCAATAGCAAAACGACCAGAACTTGATGTGGCAGTCAAACGTGGCATGCCACCAGTGGCAGAGCTTGACTAAAATGCTTGGGTGAGCCGCTAATGAAAGAGACACGGAAACTCATGATCGCATGAACAGAGACGCAGAAACGCAAAAAATTACCTTCAGAAGTTTGCCGAAATGAAAGAAAGTCGACGGCGATGAGAAGGCGATACCGAGAGTCGTAAGACGGTGCAGAGAAAATTAAGCAACAAATCAAATGCAACAATAGTTATGAGAAACAAGACGGGCGAGGAATGTGGAGGTAAAGACTGACGACGATGAGGAATGACGAGCGTAGGAGAGGTTTAGACTTTAGAGGGAGAAAAATGTTACATGTGCATAAAAATTGGCTTCCATTATATTAAAGTTAGTCAATGCTGACGTAACATTCACAATTTGTAAATAGGTCCCTGACTTAATTAAAAATTTGTAATTTAATAGGTCCCCGACCAAATTGTAGAGTAAATTATATTTATAGAGTAAATTTACTCTACAAATTTAAAATGGGACAAAAATTGATCCAAATAAATAGTTATTATTTTACTTTTGAGTCTTGACGGAGAATAATATAATGGTTCCCACCGAGTTTGTCGATATAATATCAAAGTCTTTGACAGGAAAATATGTATTGAAGGGTTCAAGATCATTTTGTCATAAAATATAAATTCAAGATTAACAATTTAATAAGAATATTTACCATTACTGACTAGTTTTATAAATCATTCTTCTTGTTTTTCTGTCCTAATAAGAAAATATTTTCTTATATTTGTGTGTGTGTGTGTATATATATATATATTGTTTTTGAATTCCAACGGAGAACATTATATGTTGTTGTTATGAACACTAGGGCAAAAAAGACTTTTGGAATCGGTTGTTTGGCACATTTGGAATCGGTAATTGACCGATTCCAAATGTGCCGATTCAAAATGTAGGGACATTTTGAATCGGTTAAATAACCGATTCAAAATGTGACATTTTAAATCGGTTAGATAAACAACCGATTAAATGTACTAAAAAAAGACATTTAAAATCGGTTATTTAGATAACCGATTAGAAATGTCACCTTTTTTTAAAAAAAAAATTCTTTCCACAACTCGTTTATTTAATTCATTAGAGACACTACACACTAATGTACCATCAATTCATAATTAAAGGTAAAATAAAAAGTAGATGTGTTGCATAAATTTGCATATAATTATTTCATACAACATATGATCTAAGTTGACTAATCAACCACTAGACATCTCAATTAACAAGTAATTTAAGTGCTTTAGTAGCAGTACCAACCAACAATATAACAAATATAGCAATGGGTGAGTAAAACCAGCTAATTACATCTCACAAACTAGAAAGAAAGAAAAAACAGCTAATTACATCTCACAAACCAGAAAGAAAAAAAAACAGTGTGCTGTCCTTCAGGAGCTGTATGATCAGTGTGCTGTCCTTGTAAGACTCCTCATTGAGAGAATCTAACTCAGAGATTGCCACATCAAATTCCTGCTTGGCAAGGTGACAAGCCCTGCAATACAAGAGAGTAACACGCTAAATAAGTTACACAGACTGACATAGCACGAGCACATGAAAATAGTGCGATAAACTTCGAGTAAGAAGGCAATATTGTACATACCTCTCAGGAGAGTTTAAAATTTCATAATAGAAGACAGAGAAGTTCAAAGAAAAGCCCAATCTGACTGGATGAGTTGGAGTTAACTTAGCCTCAGCTGCAGTAGAAGCCTCCTGCAATTATTTTGATTTATGAATTATTAAGAGTCAAGAAGACTGGAATGAACTAATGAATTATTAAGGTATATGATATGTCTAGTCCTGCTAATGAATATAGAGGTTTATCGTCCAGTAGGTGAAAAGTCGCGTATTGTTATCGCCATATAAATATGGACTAACATGTTAATCATGCACAGGCACAAACAATAAAATTAGACCATCAGAAGAAACAAGAAAACCTTTGTAACACTAAACCAACAAGGCACTCAAAAGTTTTGTAGCACCAACACTTCAGCTTTCAGCTTGAAGACATGATTACTTGCATTTTTTAAATTAAAACTTGTGTCCAGTGTCTTAATAGCTCATAACAATTTATTACCTAATGACCACTCTGGTTAATTAGATCAGGTTCTGCTGATCTTGGTTTAGGGATTGACTTATGCTTCTTCCTTTCATATCTTTTGACTAAACTTGCTCTCAGAACATCTTCTTTCTTTGTTCTTCTGATAGATATTGTGTCAGCAGGACATTTACCATTAGAATGCCACGACTAAGTTATGGGAGTAGTTGATTTTTCCTTGTTTTCAGCTAACTTGTTCTCATCAAAGAGCCCTTCAGGATGGAAATTTGGTCTCATCTAATTAATCAAAAGCATAAAGTTAGAATGAAAAAAAAACACTTCAAAAATTGGAACAGAAATACAGATCTTGAATGAAGGAAATGGACCTGGATTTCGTGATCTTTGAGAAAAGGATGGTCAAAAGCTGGCTGGTTAGAAACAGGCACACAATCTATTATATCCCCATCTGGACTCTGCAACATAAACAAAATCATTTCATATCATTAACATCTGAAATACTATATAAACAAAATTGAAAGTAAAAAATCAATTTTGTTACTATCTTTCTACTTTATAAAAAAAATTAGTAACTAATTAAAAAATAAGGAAAATGAAAGAAAATCATTACTCAATTCTTTCTTACAGTACTTTCTCATTACAGCTTGAAAATGCTATTCAATAATCACATCACATCAATAGGGCTATGTAGGTAAGAAAAAAAATGACATGGCTTATGAAATCAGAACATGAACACAAAAGATCTGCATTTTATAAAACAACAAAGAGAAAATAATTGAAGAGTATTGTCGGACTGGGTCATACTTGGTTTCTCCAAACATTGGAACATAGCTACAACGATAGGTGCAACACTTCAAGAGTTAAGACTTAAGAACTCTATATATGTATTCATATGGACAAATAGAAAGAGATGTAACATTAAAAACCATGTGAACAAATATTAAAAGGTTTAAGCCAACAAAAAACATACAAACCGATCAGGCCAATGAGTTTGATAGAGATCAATATAATCCAATTGCATCCGCAACAAACTGCATAAAATCAATAAACAAAGCTATTAGACTTCAATATTACATATAACTTGTTTTGATTGGTTTTTCTTTTAAGATAATCCAATAGAAGGAGAGCCTTAATGCGCATTATCCAATTACATAATTGTACTAGAAGATATAAGAAAATTACCACCTCTAATCCAAGTCATCTGCCCAGATGGTCCAGCAACCTGTACAATTAGTCTTGTGATTAACATTAATGAAAACAATTACCCTAGTTTTGAAACATTATAAAATGCATGAATGAATAGATAGAAATTAGAAAACCTTGGTTGCAATTACAAGACGATCTCTAGGGATTTTTTTGTGTCTGATCCAACGGCCAAGATACTCTTCCCTATGCTGATGCATTTGAACAGGGGAAAACACAACAAGTATGATTATTTATATACATAAATATAACACAATAACACAAGTAAATAATAATCTGTTGTATGTAAATTATAACATGAGAAAACACAAAAAACAAATAATCAAACACCTTAATCAATTTACTGAAAACCAAATAAACAAATTAACCCTCAAAATTCAAAACCCAACAGCTACTGATACCTCCACCAGAATCCCCAAATCAAACCTAAACTAAACCCCCCAAATTCAATGTATTGTCACAGAATCCACAACAACAACTAATGAACCCTAAATCAAACACTCACTACAAGAAAAGAAGCCATTAGCGACGGAAATTAGCGAGGGACTAATAGTCCCTCGCAAAAATTGGGATTAGCGACGGACTTTGCGAGGGAATAGGGGCTGTCGTATTTTTGAGAATTAGCGACGGAATTTTAGACATTAGCGAGGGAATTTCCGTCGCTAATGGCAAAAGTAAAAATATTTGCGAGGGAATGTCAGTTCCGTCGCTAATTTTTTTACTTTTCAGATGATGAGACTAAGTTGCAGGGGTTGGTAAGTGCACAGGAATTAGCGAGGGACAGTTCCCTCGCTAATTCCCTCGCAATTTTTTTTCTTTTTTTCCTTAAATCCGTTTACGCTCTTCTTTCTCACTCACTCACTCACTCACTCACTCACTCTTCACCCTTCCTCTTCACCCTTCCCCTTCCTCTACTCTCCACCACCACCACACAACCACCACCACCACCACCATCATCACCACCTCCTCTCACACTCTCCTCTCTCTTCCAACACCACCACCACCACATACCTCCTACCACTCTCACTCACTCTCTCTTACTCTTCACCACCACCACCACTCTCACTCCTCTCTCTCTCTCTCTCTCTCTCTCTCTCTCTCTCTCTCTCTCTCTCTCTCTCTCTCTCTCTTTCTCCCTTACTCTTCTCCTTCTCTCTCTACTCTAAACCACCCATCACCACCACCACCACGCCACCACCACCACCACACCACCACCACCACCACCACGCCACCACCACCACCACACCACCACCACCGTCGCCACCACCACCACCACCACACATCACCACAAAATTAATAATATAATATAATATTCATTAATTAATAATAAATATATAAAAAAACAAGTCATTCAACACTGGACACGTGTCATTTTTTTGAAAAACTGCAGTCATTAGCGAGGGAAATATCCCTCCTAATTCCTGCGCATTTACCAACCCCTGCAACTGAGTCCCATCACCTGAAAAGTTGCAGTCATTGGCGAGGGAATTAGCGAGGGAAAATTCCCTCACTAATTAGCAAGGGATTCAAATTCCCTCGCTAATCCCATTAGCGAGGAGGGGTTTAGCGACAGAACTGGTCCCTCGCTAATTCCCTCGCAAATGACCATTAACGATGGATTTTGGTCATTTTGCGAGGGAAATGTCCGTCGCTAATGACCAATTTTTTTGTAGTGACTAAAATCTACTGATTCCAAGTCCAATCAACAATAAAACCCTAAAAAGTATGCTTGAATGATGCACAAATTACCTAGAAGCTTCAAACTACTGGTTCAGCCACTGAATGCCAAAGGAGCCGATAGGAAGAAGAATCACGGAGTATTGGGGCTAGGAAAAACATGAAGAGGAGTTAGGGTTTTGATTCAACCAAAAATTGAGGTTTTTCTGTCAAATAGACGTAGAGTAGAAGAAAATCACTTACCCTATAAGAAGAAGAGAGGAGAGGCGACTGAGTGAAGCAGAACAACAGTGGTTGGTGGCGGTGGTTGTCGGAGGAGCGGTTGAGAATGACAGTGATAGGAGAGGGAGAAGGATGGGACGACGACAGAGGCGACGGGAGATGCGAGAGAGTGAAGAGAGATGCGTGAGAGTGATGAGGGGGAGCGAAGGGAGGAGAGGGATGAAGGGGGAGCGAAGGGAGGAGAGAGATGCTTGAGCGTGATGAGGGAAACGTGTGAGGGAAACTGAAAACAAGGATTGTGAAAAATTTAAGTAATGAAACAGACGTTAATAATCAGTTGTTTACAAAACCGATTCTGAATGTACATATTCTGAATCAGTTGTTCACTAAACCGATTCAAAACGTCTAAATGGGCACCTATCTAATCAGTTGTTTAAACAACCAATTCCAAATGTCTAAAAAAATCCCCAACATCTCCATTTAATTGCAAAATTGCCACCGCGTCCCCATTTGAAATCAGTTATCTAAACAACCGATTCAAAATAGTGCTTCTTAAAACTGATTTTGCACTAGTGGAAAATCATACTTTTATATTTTTGGTTTTTTTTATGTATTTATGTTTTTATATATTCAGGATAATTAAATTCTAACTGAGTCAATTCATAAAAAGAACACAACGGTATCCGTGCGTAGGGACCTTTTTACACATTTTTAATTATTTCAGGGACCTATTTACAAATTGTGAATGTCATGTCAGCATTAACTAACTGTTGACTAACTTTAATATAACAAAAGGACTTCAAGGACCTGATTACAACTTTGTTTTTTTTTTTTTTTCAGAAATCTATTTAAAAACTCTCAAATAATTCAGGGATCTACAGAGTAATCAAACGTGTATATTAATTTTCCCAAAAAGAATAGTGAAATGTTTTGTCAAAAAAAATAGTGAAATGTAACATCTTGCAAAATGACAACGCGCATGCTGCCAATTCTTTTTAAAGAGTACAAATATTTTAATTTAAAAAACCTAGGCAAATGACAAACGTTTATTGAGTTTATTCATAGAGATGAGAAAAAAGTGGTCAGTATTTTGGCTAGCTACGATCAATCCAAATCTGATTGTAATTAGAGGTGTCAACTTTGGCTAAGATCAACATAGTGGCCTGATAGTCCAGTATTTTGAGTTGAACTAGGTTCACTAAATAGAGGCCCAAAAAAGAACCAGCTACTTTGGCCCAGCTCAATTGCCCCATGTGCCGGACTGAACTTACTTTTTTATGCCTTTCGAACATTTTTATGGTTTTCTTTGTTAAAAGTTAGAAGTAGAACGGACCCATTAGCCAAGTATTTTGTATTGGGCTAAGCTACAAAAGAACGGTCAAGTAGACAACTAGGCTACTCTAACCCAACTCGCTTTTATATTTTGGCTCAATAAAGCAGTCCATATCAGACGAACATATTTCACAACTTTAGGTGTAATATAAAATATAAAAGGAGAAATAGAAGAATTTTAGATTGAAGACACGTCGTTTTAAAGAAAGTAGACTTAATTTAATAGGTGCCATTGAATCTAGACTTTTATTGGGTGCCCACTATGACCTATCTTTCTATAATTCTTGGTCATATTTCTCTCCATTAATTTTGAAGTCTCACATCACTTTGAATCTTACTCGCATCACTCTCTTACATATCCATTTCGTCATGATCTTGTATAATTTTGTCGTAATATATATATATATATATATATATATATATATATATATATATATATATATATATATAAGGATATATTGATAGCAGTTGTCAAATTTAGCAACTTACACCAATTAATAATTTCAAATACAAAATAATATTTATCAATTCGCCCGTTGAATAATGTGATATTATCATTGTGATCATGTATTATATATATAATAATTCCATACAAATTAAAATTTAATTGATGCTTCATCGTACTACTTTATTTCAATGACTAATATATTATTTAAAAGATAAGTAAATGTGTGTTATTAGATAACACACTTATGAGTATCTAAATTTTTTGAAATTTGAAAGACATAATCACAGATAATATCATGTTATTCAACGGTCAGATTGATAAATTTTATTTTCTATATGAAATGATTAATTAGTGTAAGACGCTAAGTTTGAGACCTAATGTCAACATATCCTCTCTCTCTCCCCCTCCCCCGCCCCTCTCTCTCTGTGTGTGTGTGTATATATATATATATATATATATATATATATATATATATATATATATATATATATATAATTAAACTACCAGTAAGAAGTTAAATAGATAAGTGCATACATTTTAATATCTCATCTCAAACTCACACAACTCACGATACATAAAGAAGGAGCATTAACAGATTCTTAGTCAATCATAGAGTAATTTTTCAACCAAAGAGTTTAGTTGATATTAAACTCTAAGAATAAGAAGTAGTTACTAAATTCTTGAGAATGAAAGACATGGAAGAGAAAGAACACAAAGAGATGATAGTAAAAGAGTTGTATCTTAGTTTTCAAGAAAATTAATAGCTAACCTCTTTCTGTTGAAATTTGATGTAACTACACTTCTATTCATATATCCAATATTTCAATTTAAATATAGCTTTCAGTTTAATATAGGCTAAATATCAGTTTTGGTCCTTTACCTTTGTTCTTGGTTTCACTTTGGTCATTTATCTTTTTTTTGGTCTATTTTGGTCATTTATCTTTCCTTTTCGTTTCATTTTGGTCCTTACCGTTAGTTTTTTCTAACGGACACCACGCTGGCAGTTAACTGTTGACGTGGCGTTCATCTTCATTAAATGACGTGGCAAAATTAATATTATTTAATTCCAATTAAAACATTAAAACAATTAAAACATTAAAACATTTTCTAAAGATCTGTTCAGATTTCTGGAACAGATTGAAGAACACCGCGTTTAAATCAAAAACAGATTGAAGAATTAAAAAGCAAAATATTCATCCCCAGATTCATAAGCTTCAAACCCTCTTCATTAATTCCTTTTTCTATTTTTTTTTCAGAAAATCCCTTTCTACCAACCATCTTCTATTCTTCAATGCTTCCTCATCTCTCATAACTGTTCTTCAATGCTTCCATCTATTTGTTTCGTTTTTCGTTTCTATGCTTCCTCATCTCTCATCGCTCCTTTCTCATCTCTCATCACTGTTCTTCAAATCACTTGTTCTACCGAAAACGAAATCAGAACACCAGATTTGTGGGTTTGTTTTGAAGACGAAATCACACCGAAAACGAAATCACTTGTTCTTCGTTTTTGTGGGTCTTCGTTTTCTGGGTTTCTGGATCTACGATGGTTGAAGATGGTGATGATGATGAGGGGGTGGGTGGGAGGAAGATGAGAGTGGATCTACGATGATGCAAATCTTCGTTTCCTTCGCAAATTTGTTTTTTGTTCCTATTCCTTCCCAAATCTTCGTTTCCTTCGCAAACTTGATTTCTGGGTTCTTCGTATCCCCAATTTCTGGGTTCTTCGTATCCCCAATCTTTCTTCTTCGTATCACCAACATGAATCTGGGATTTTTATGCATTTGCGTTTGAACTCATTATTTCCAGATCTGGGTTTTTATTTTATTTATTTTGATGTTCATGAATCTGGGTTTATGAATCTGTTTGCGTTTATGAATTTTGATGTTTTTAGTTTTTGTAAAATTTTAATGCTGATGTGTGATTTCAATTGTCATTAAATAATATTAATTTTGCCACGTCATTTAATGAAAATGGATGCCACGTGAGCAGTTAACTGCCAGCGTGACGTCCGTTAACAAAAACTAACGTCAGGGACCAAAGTGAAACGAAAATGAAAGATAAAGGACCAAAACGGACCAAAAAAAGATAAAGGACCAAAACGGACCAAAAAAAGATAAATGACCAAAGGGAAACCAAGAGTAAAGATAAAGGACCGAAACTGATATTTAGCCTTTAATATATATTAAGTATAGTGATTTATTCTTGTTCTTAATGCTAGCTGTAATTTGATCACTTATAGCTTGATTATAACAATTAAAGCTTAACTGGAAATTGACTTTAAATCACATACTAGAATCCATCACCTATTAAGCTAAATTTTTAAGAATAAGGTTTAGTTTTCTAGTCACGCTGTTTATATAATGTTAATGCTATTACCTACTTAAATATTTGATGAATATTTATTTGGGTTTCGTAATTGAAGATTTCACCGTGTCAAAGGAATTAATACAATTGGAAGACATGATAAGTGAGAAACTGTTATAAAATAATGTATGTTAAATCAAGATATATATAGATAAAGTTAGTAAAATCAGAGCTCAACACTTGTATCTTGTTTTACTTAAAGTTCTAATTTTCATTAATTTTTACACAAATTTCAAAGCAACCTTCTTTCACTACTAATAAGGTTTTAAGAATCCGTTGAATGGCTAGCATATCACCAAGTCTCTATATATGCAATACCTAATACAATAGTATTTTGCCGCACTATTAGAACGGAAGTAACGAGTACCCAAAAGTGTTACCAAGTCAGCTTGGCTTATGGTTGTTTTTGCTGATTATGTTGTCCCTTTCTACATTAAGGTGGGGGAAATATTTAGCATTCGTTAGGATCGTTAGCGAAAAATAGCACATTCAATATATGTAAGGTGACCTAAGCTTTACTAGAGTTGGATAGCCCCGATACTGAAAGACCAATTAGCCACTCTTAGGAGTAAGTCTAGGTTTAGGTCATTGACGATCCTTCAACAACTTGAAGATTATATGATATTGGGGATTGATGCATATTTTATGTTTGATGTCAATGTATTTGTGTTAGAAACATTCCCTAGGTTTCTATGATTACTTGAGATTTTTGATTTGTTAAATGTTGCAATGAATTTCTATAAGCTTGATTATATGACTCTCGATATTATGATATGTGTTCTGTACCGAGTAGCTTTTTGGTGAGCTGCTGTTGGTAGGTCTCTTGCTGCCCTGGCAGGTGGTCAGTGAGCGCCCGAGGGGGGGGGGGGGGTACCTGCAAGCCACTCCGACGCTCAAGTCAGTATATAGAATATAAGAGTGTAGGTACTAAGGAGTAGAGATTCAACCTTTGTAAGGGCAAAGTTTGCCTGTATTTATAGGAAATCGCGCCCTCTCGTGGATCGTTGGATGGGTAGAGTCGATCTTGACCGTCCAAGCATATTGGGCTTGCATGAGGTGGATATGGGCTGAATCGGTTGGGCTGATCCATATCACTTGCTAGATGCACCTCCTGGTTTTGCTAATGAGACCCCCTGGTTGACTCCAGAACAGATGCCCCCCAAGCCGAGATTATTCCGGAGGATGGTCTTGGCTTGAAGGTCTTTGCCAGTTTTCCAACTCTGTAAGGTTTATGCGGGACACTGCCTTTGTAGCGGCCGGGTTCTGTTATAGGAGAAATTTTTTCTGAGCGTTGCTTCGTCTGTCTTGACAGGTCGTTTGAGATTATTTGGTCGCGGCAGTGACTCGCACCTCCTTCGGTGTAATTCTTGCACCTGGTACCAAGCTAGGGTGATGTATCCTGGTGTTGGCGTTGCTTTGTGTCGAGTTCTTTGAGGTCGGCGCCCTCTTGGGTGCCTTGGGCGTCGTTCCCTCCTAGCGTGTGCTGGATGGCCTATGATGGGTCAGATTTGGCGGGTCAAGGTCTGGTGCTCTCGTGGGCGTCTTACTGCATAATGTTGACTACCCTGCCGCGAAGGGTCTGCTTTCCGACTGCCCCCTGCCTGGCGCCCCTCTGCTGGGAGCTGCTTGCTCCTGCCAGGCGCCCACTTGGGCGCTGGCTATTCCTGACTGGTGCCCTGTCAGGCGCCCTCATGGGCGCTGGCTGCCTTGACTGGCGCCCTGCCAGGCGCCCTCCTGGGCGCTGGCTGTCTTGACTGGCGCCCTGCCAGGCGCCCTCAGGGGCGCTGGCTTCCTCACTGGCGCCCTGCCAGGCGCCCTCATGGGCGCTGGCTGTGTAGAAGGGTGCTTGGCACTTTGCTTTCTTTTTCAGTGCTCATCTTGTCTTTCTTGTGTTTTTTGAGCATGTCTTAAGGTGATAGGCGTACTGGGCTTCTACGTCGTGGATATGGGCCAAGTTGTTTTGTCGGATCCGCGGCGTGGGGTGAAATGCCAACTCTTATAAATAGGCGGGTATTTTGTCCTGTGGTCCACACTTTCTTGGAGCTCTTTCTTTAGGGAGGAGGAAAGAGTAGGGAGCAAGCCACCAACCTAGAGCCTCCTTAAAAAGAGGAGGAGGGAGTAGAGCCTACTTGTTTCAACGTCTTTTCTTCTTGGTAAGTGTTTTGTTATTCATTCCCGTTTGTTTACGTTGTTGACAGTGCCCTCCTGCCAGGCACCCTCATGGGCGCTGACTGCCTTGACTGGCGCCCTGCCAGGCGCCCTCATGGGCGCTGGCTGCCTTGACTAGCGCCCTGCTAGGCGCCCTCATGGGCGCTGGCTGCCTTTTTTGGCGCCCTGCCAGGCCCACTCTGTTTTATTTTTGCTGTTTTCTCCCTATTTTTAACCTGCCTTCTTACCTATGAATTTTCAGAGATTGCTTGGTGCTAAGGGGAGTTGCTCTTATCATCCTCTATTGACGTTCCCGCTAGTCTTTGCGGCTTCTGACTTACTGAGGTAACTTCCGTGCGAACTTTCAGTTTATCTCTCTAGTTTCTTTGTTCTTTCGAGTATATCTTGTCTTGCAAAGTCTCCAATCTCGGGGGAGGGGGTTTGTCTCTAAGCTTTCCTGCCTGTCTCGTGACTGTTTGTTTTGCCCCCTGTCCCGTAGGTTGAGAGATGGCAAGGACCAAGAAGACGGCTCAGATGCACCTACCGCTCACCTGGCTAAGAGTCAAGCTGACGACCTCGAAGAGGGGGTTGGTGATACCGCGCCTTCGGAGGGGGCTGGCGCCCTTGGCTTTGTAGAGACATCTTCTGATGATGACCTGCCGCTCGATCATGAAGTGGTGGAGATTGGTGGTTGTAGTTATGATTGGGTGGTGTAATGTCGATGCCGACCGTACCTCTCGGTCTTATCGCATCCTCCCATCTGAGTTGTCTGATTCTGAGCAGAAAACTTTGGGCATGCTGAGGAAGATCGTCGGTGGCTTGTCCACCGTGCCACAAAAGTTTTTGTGCAGTGAGCTGTCCAAAAACTTTTGTGGCACGGTGGGCCATATCGGCGCTACCCTCAACAAAACAACGTGGGCCATATCGGCGCTACCCACGACACAACAATGTGGGCCATATCGGCGGTACCCGTTTTCTACCCGTTATTTATTCATTTAAAATCAGAGTTTCAAAAATTATTTTCTTTTCTACACCAGAAAGGAGTGCCACATTTTCACTTGAACTCGAATCGAACGTATTTAATCCACTTATAAACATATCGGATACACAGCACTTCAAATTCTCATTCATTAAGCAGCGGATTTTCAAAAGGTTTAACTTCAACAAATCTTAACATCTTTTAAAGGCTCTTTAAAAGCAACTCAACAACAATACAACCTGATAAACATAAAGTACAACTAGGCATTCATTTTCCCCCCGAGTGCTACATATCAGAGCCAGACACAACCGACTAGAAGAAGGTATGAGGATAACCTTCACTCGCTATCACCTGCACGTTGCCGACATGGGAAGCAACATAAAAGCAGTAGGGTGAGTCTCTTTACATAAATAATAGCATATATGATAAGCATTATACTAGGGAAAGCAACTAGAAGCACCAATTCACAACGATATCAACATACACCATTAAATTTACGATTACCAAGAAACATCACCGAATGCATGATTAGTGCATGAAATGCAACCCAACTCCACGGGCATATGCATGTGGATCCATCACCAAAATAATTGATTTCACCATCAGATACAACACCAATAAACACACCTCCAATTATAGCTCTAAGGCTAGCAATTAATCCTCCAATTACACCAACACCAATTAAATAGACTATTTTAAGTCATTGACACGGGACAGGCAACAATAAGCAAAACTGCACTTAAACACTTCGGGCAACATCGGGCAGCACTGCGCCAGCAAACTGGCAGCATTGCGCCAAGACAGCAACACAACTAGGCAGCACAGCAGCAAAAACTGGCGCAGAGGCAACCTGCGCCACATCTGGGCAACACAGACAGCAAAAACTGGTGCAGAGGCAACCCACGCCACATCTGGGCAACACAGACAGGAAAAACCGGCGCAGAGGCAACCTGCGCCACTTCTGGGCAACACAAACTGCAACACAGGGCAGCACACTGGCGCCCTGGCGCAACACAATCAGCAACGCAAACTGCAACACAACTAAGACACAGGTGCACACTGGGCAGCACACTGGCGCCCAGGTGCAACACAGCACAAGTGCTGAATTCCTACAGCAGTGCACCTACTTCGGCGAATTAATTAAAATAGCAAACGACATCGGATTTCAACAAAAGACCACTGATTGGAAAGCCCTCTGAGTGTAGTTTCTGCCTATGATTTTTATTTTTCAAAATAAGTATCCAGTTGGTACAGTTTTTCAAAACACTACACTGAGGTACCAAAATCGGACAGAACTCTCTACCCAGCTTGCAACCAAATTTTCTTTCTCATTTCTTAATGAAATTTCGTGAAACCAGTGCCTATTTCGTAGAGAATTAAGTCTACTTTCCAATGAAACAAGAATCGTTCAAAACGGAGTTCAATTGATAACACAAAACCTACAAAAACCGAACCTACTAACAGTTTGATTCCAGAAATTTGACCCAACTTTGGAGACTCATAACTTGAGCTACACAACTCCAAATTGAACGAACCCAGTGCCAAAACGACCGGATTTAAGTCTATTTTCAAAAACAAACAGCCACATAATTTTTGGATCAACCAAACAGTACCAGTTTTAGAAAAACCGAAACAGTGTCCAGAAATGCACAAAAACCATAAACAATTAGAACTCATCATGATCAATTCCCAAACAACAATTTCAACATCACATACTTATGCATTTCGTCAAACACCACATAAGCATAGTAACCTCACCTCCAAAACTCATAGGGTAATATCATCAAACACCTTGCATACGTAGCTTGTATCATGTTTATTTCAACAACAAACAACATAGATTCATCAAATTGAGTTCAAACATAACATCAACCATAAAAACAACACAACAATCAATCAATTAATTATCCTAGAGCCTAACCCACGTAGAACACTCATCATATAAGTTATTATGAATGAAAGAGAGCCCCCTAACCTTAGGAAATTGAAGGAACTAAGCAAGACTCCAAGCAATCAACAAGAATCACCAACCAAGCAAGCTTCCCTCCCTTTCCCCTTGGATTCCTTCATGCCAAAACCTCCTCTCCTCCTCCCCTTGAGCTTTTGGCCGCCACTCTCTCTCTCCCTCTTCTCACTTTCTATTTTTCTTTCTTTGCACAAATGAGCACCTTCTCATAAGACCCCTAGGTTTATTAGTTTGAACTTGGGCCACTTAATGGGTCATGGGCCATGGATCATGGGCTTTCCACTTAAGCCCTAATTTAGTTAGTTGGTGCCACCAATTTCCTAATACCACACATCCACTTAATTAATTAATATAATTTTCTCAATAATCTAATTATATCAACTAAAATAAATTAAATACCTAAATACTTAATTAAATAAATTAATTAAATATTTAGGGTGTTACACAGTGCATGTACTCGGATGCAGTTCTTGAGTCGAGCATCTTCCGGTTTGACCATGAGGTTGCAGATGGGAGGATTGTTAGATACCATCCTAACGGGATTGACTTCGATGTCATTGCCCCCTGAGGTTTCATCTAGGAGTTCAGTTGTTTTTGACTTGTGATTTCTTGTTATCCTGTCGGAATTCGTTGTATGTTTGTTTTATGGAGCTTGACTGATGATTTTACGTTAGATCCACGTTTCCTTTATCTTGCCTATTTTTCACGCTTCTGAACGTATCGCCTCCTATCGTCTCGTGGCCATGTTATCTCCGTCAGGAGCTTATCAGAATCGGTCTGATTTAAATTCCTCACTAGAGGTTGTGATATCTTGCGATCCCACTTCGCCCATCTAAGGACTCTAACAGGAGTTTATCAGAATCTGTCCGAATTTAACTCACCCATTAGAGGTTACGACCTTTTCGATATGCCGCTTCGAGGTTGTGACAACCTCTAGTGACATCTTGCGACGCCACTCTGCCCATCTAGGGGCTCTAACAGGAGTTTACCGGATTCTATCCGAATTTAACTCACCCATTAGAGGTTGCGACCTTTTCGATATGCCGCTTCGAGGTTGTGACAACCTCTAGTGACATCTTGCGACGACACTCTGCCCATCTAGGGGCTCTAACAGGAGTTTATCGGATTCTATCCGAATTTAACTCACCCATTAGAGGTTGCGACCTTTTCGATATGCCGCTTCGAGGTTGTGACAACCTCTAGTGACATCTTGCGACGCCACTCTGCCCATCTAGGGGCTCTAACAGGAGTTTACCGGATTCTATCCGAATTTAACTCACCCATTAGAGATTGCGACCTTTTCGATATGCCGCTTCGAGGTTGTGACAACCTCTAGTGACATCTTGCGACGCCACTCTGCCCATCTAGGGGCTTTAACAGGAGTTTATCGGATTCTATCCGAATTTAACTCACCCATTAGAGGTTGCGACCTTTTCGATATGCCGCTTCGTGAACCGAGCAGGTTGACTCACGCTTGGTTCTGCCTGGTTGCCAGGTCCCCTGTTATTTGAGTCGGGACTTGGCTTTTTAGAATGCTTCTTGCCAGGCGCCCTTATGGGTGCTGGCTGCTCCTTATAGGCGCCCTGCCAGGCGTCCTCCTGGGCGTCGGCTGCTTCTGTATCGGGCACCAGTTTTCTCGGTTTTTCTATGGTGCGGGAGCGAAAACTGTGATTTGCGAAATAACATCTTGAACCGTGAATAGTAAGGTTTAATTCCCTTGCGTGCGCATTGTAAAATTGTTTTGACGTGTTAAACTTAAACAAACAATTGTCTTAAAGAAAAACGCTCTATGCATTGGAACTATGGGCCAGCTGCCGAGTTGAGGAATAGATCCCTGTTCTCCCCTGGGTGGATGGTGAGCTTCTTTCTAACCTCCTCAAAGAGGTGAGGACATTCTTCGTCTGCTTCGAACTTCTTCGCATCCTCTTCTGTCCCTTTGGTTTTGAGTCAGCTTTCCGCTTCTTCTTCACTACTGGAGTTATTTCCGGCATCCCATTCTGTCAGATTCACCTCAGCTTTCTCTTCGAACCCCTTACCCGAGCCTCTTGGCTTGACGGTCTGCTTCTCATTTTTAACGCTCATATAGAAACATCTGCGCGCTGCTCCCAGGTCCGCTTGGAGGGTTACCACCTCATTCTCCAGAGTGTAGAACTTCATTTTCAAATGGACCGTTGAGGTGACCGCCTCCAATTTTCCCAACGTGGGTCTCCCAATGATGCACTGGTAGACCGATTTGCATGGGAGAACCAGGAAGGGTGTTTTCACAGTTTTGAACAATGGAGGTTTGTCATCGGGGTTCCCGTAGGTGACCATCATCTCTAGGTGACCGAGTGGCTTAGTCTTTGATCCATTAAATCCGGTTAGGTCCCCTCCCTGGAATGGAGTCAGGTCATCGGGGGAGATACTCAGCACTTGCAGCAGGTCCTCGAAGATGATATCTACTGCACTTCCCTGGTCAACCAGGATCCTTCTTACTTCGATGTTGGCGATAATGGCAGAGATGATTAGTGGGACGTGTTTGTTCGGTTTCCCGTCAAGCAGATCATTGTCGTCGAAGGATAGGGGTGGTCTGGTTGGCCCCTTCCTGGCGACTGAGGTTGACGCTATGCTGAGGATCTCTTTCCACTTCCTCTTCATTGATTTGTTTGAACCCCAGTTATCATGGGGGTTTCTCCCGTGGATCACCATGGCCACTGGTCTTTCTTTGGGCCTCCGGGTGTCCTCTCCATCGGTCGATTCATCAGCGCTATTTTCGACCCTCTCGTCGATTGGGGCCTTCCCCTTCCTAGGGGACCGGTATCTCCCTTCGGGGGATCGGGCTCTTTTGCGCGAACGACTTGGTTCCCCCTCCTTCTTCACGTATTGTGTCAGCTTTTCTCTCTAGATCAGCTTCTCAATATCACCCTTCAGTGCTTGGCAGCCATTGGTGTCGTGGCCTCCGCTTTGATGGTAGCGACACCATTTCTTCGAGGTGTTTTGGCCCTCTTTCAACACCAAAGGCTGTGGCCTCTTAATGTCTTTGAATTCTGCGTTGGCACATTCAGCCAGGATCTGTGCCCTTGAGGCGATGAGGGGAGTAAGGCCTGAGGATTTTGGGGGGCGGCCCTCACGGTGTACGCCTCCTGTTACCTTTTGCCGGCGTACCTCCTGGGTGGGTTCCCTGTCGCCCCCCGCCTTGACTGCCTCGCGGTAAGCCAAATCATCCTCCTCATAATTCATGTATTTCTGGGATCTCCGAAGGAACTTGCCCAAGTTCCTAGGCTTGTTGATGCCTACATCGACCTGGAACAAACTTCCCTTTTTCAACCCGTCTTTCATGCAGAACAATCTTTGTCTGTCCTCCAAACTTCGAACGCCCGAAACTTCTTTATTGAAGCGCTCAATATACTCCTTCAGTGTCTCGTGGTTATGCTGCCTGACGGCTCTCAGTACTTCCTCAGATTTGGGCTTTAGCCGGGAGGCAGTGAAGCGAGCCGTGAACATTCTTGCCAGCTGCCCCAAAGAGGATATGGAGTTCGGCCTAAGCTCTTGGAACCACTCTAACGCGGAACCCTCGAGAGTGAGGGGGAAGATTTTGCAGTGGACGGGTTCCCTAGCGCCCCGGTAGCGCATCATTAAGGAGAAGTGTGCCAGATGACCGTCCGGATCTCCAGTCCCGTCGTACATCTTAAGATTCGGCAGCTTTTCCAAGGCCCTTGGGATTTGGCATTCGTCTACCCTTCTTGTAAACGGCCCCTCCTCTGAAAACCCTCTTGAGTTTCTGGGGGAGGTGTCTTCATAGCCCAGCTCCTGATACCTGTGTCGCTCGGGGGATCTCCTCGATGGAGAATCCCGGTGGTGCCTTCTACGAGTGGCAACCCGGCTCCTCGACCTCTCCTGAGCGTTAGGTGACGCGTCGTGAAGAGGCACTAGAGTAGGTGTCATGAGGGCGATGGGTCCCTGGGGGTGAGCCTGATTCCCAATGCCTGCGTCGCCTGGGAGGAGAACGGTGTACATGACGTCTCCGAGGTAGGGACCGGCGTCGCCTCGAGGTCACTACCGTTGGAGGGATTGTCAACCTGCTGACTGGAGGATGTTCCGGCAGGGCGGTCACCCACCTTTCAACCTCCCTCAGTCGCGCTTCCTGTTCCAACATCGCTTGAGTGCGACTGGCCAGGAGGTCCAAAAGCTGATTCACGTCAGAGGGCTGGACGGGTCGACTGGTGCCCTCGTCCTGTATAGTCAAGACGTTGCCCTCGGGGGTACCCTCCGGTCGGGGTGCGGGTATGGCGATGCTCTGAACCTGGGGTCTGCCTCTGGATGCCATGGAGTGGCAAGAGAAAAGTTCGAGTGATGATGTGAAAGATAGAAATCTCCCACTGTGGTCGCCAATGTTCTGTACCGAGTAGCTTTTTGGTCAGCTGCTGTTGGTAGGTCTCTTGCTGCCCTGGCAGGTGGTCAGTGAGCTCCTGGGGGGGGGGGGGGGGTACCTGCAAGCCACTCCGACGCTCAAGTCAGTATATAGAATATAAGAGTGTAGGTACTAAGGAGTAGAGATTCAACCTTTGTAAGGGAAAAGTTTGCCTGTATTTATAGGAAATCGCGCCCTCTCGTGGATCGTTGGATGGGTAGAGTCGATCTTGACCGTCCAAGCATATTGGGCTTGCATGAGGTGGATATGGGCTGAATCGGTTGGGCTGATCCATATCACTTGCTAGATGCACCTCCTGGTTTTGCTAATGAGACCCCCTGGTTGACTCCAGAAAAATATGCATGATCGTTACAGTGCTCAAACCTAAGGATCAATAATAAGAATAGGTGTGGGGAAAGGAATGAAATTATAAAATATTGAGGTAATGAATATAAGCACTCGGTCAAAAATGAACAATGAATAATAGTATAAAGATACTAACAGAGGAAATGAATACAAATACATTATCAAGGTGAAATGACAAAATGAACTAGAGATTCATATGGATTGCATGTGTGTATTGTAAGTCCACTACCAGATAGAGTGACACTAGGATTAGGTCACTTTGATCCATCTCAATGAGGCTTTGGGGTAAGACCTCAAGCTTGAGCTAGCTCTTTCAAGCTTTCAGTGAGAGATGAAGGGAAGCTTAATAATGTTTAATTCTTACACTTTCATTTCCATTTACTGCAGGTGGTGCACAAAAACAATACTGGGAGGTGCAATTATCAATACCAAACTGATATAGGCGAGAGTTTTCAACAAGAATTACACGGGTTCAAAAATATCCATGCGGAACCCAGGACCCGTCTACTGTAGAGACACGCGGGTTGTGCACTTGGATACGGGTCCACCCGAACTCGCCACTATATATAAAAGCCTAAACCCTAATTTGTCGCCAGTTTTTCAAGATTTTCTCTCTCTTCTTCTTTCTTCTCTCTTTGCCTTTCTCTCTGAAACCCAGCTATGCCTCTGCTAGGGTTTGATTCTTTCGTTGACTTCTTACTGAAATCAACCCAGAAACTTGAAACGAAGCTTCAATCACGTTCAGCGAACAAGGACCCGTCTACTGTAGAGACACGCGGGTTGTGCACTTGGATACGGGTCCACCCGAACTCGCCACTATATATAAAAGTCTAAACCCTAATTTGTCGCCAGTTTTTCAAGATTTTCTCTCTCTTCTTCTTTCTTCTCTCTTGGCCTTTCTCTCTGAAACCCAGCTATGCCTCTGCTAGGGTTTGATTCTTTCGTTGATTTCTTACTGAAATCAACCCAGAAACTTGAAACGAAGCTTCAATCACGTTCAGCGAACAAGGTATGATGCCTTTCCCTTTCCAATTTCTTCCTTTCCTCTTCTGATTTGAAACCCTAGTTTCAAATGTTAACTTTCTGTCTCTTCCTCTTCTTGCAAGTATCAATTCTTGACACTGCAAGTCTTAATCACCACAAACGAAGGTAGATTTCTTATCTTTGCTTCTGATTCTCTGAGTTGGCGAGAAACCCAGAAAACCCTAACTTGTTTTGTGTTTCAAATGAACAACACCACAAGAAGATCCCTGTACGTACACACAAAGGTAAAATACTAAACTTTGAGTGCTTTTTCTTTCTTTTCTTTTAAACACAAACCCTAATTTGTGTTTTTGTTGATGTGTGTACTGAAACACACGGATCTTGAGAACACCTCAAGTTCTCAGAAGCAATACCTTCAATTCACGACTTAGAATCAAAGGTAAAACCCTAGTCTTACTTCTTACTGTTTCCTTATTGATTTCAGTCACTGAAATCAACTACTAACCTTTTCTTTTCTTTGCTGTGAGGTCAACAACCTCTTGTTGAAGACAATTAGCCACACAAAGAACTCAAAGGAAGATGGAGCTTGAGGAGAATGAAGAATTAGGGTAAAACTCAATAGAATAGAATGCTATAATTAAAACTGTAAATCCTGTTTGTATTATTCACTGTAATAATTCTCTGTGTACAAATTGTAATAGCTATAGATCTATATATACAGCATAGGCAAACTCTTCTAAGAGTTTGTTACAAGTTAGTTACAAGAATAACTAACTCCTTTAACTAATTCATGACTCAAATCCTGGAGGGTATTTTAGGTTTTTATTAAAACCAATATCCTCCCTTAATACAAAACCTAAAAGACATCAACCTTAGGTTAATTCTACGGTAAGAAGGAAATTAGAAACCCAGGACATGCCCCTGGTCATAGCAATTAAAAACAGAGTCCTAGGGCTCCTAGGAATGACTTAAAAGACTTAGTTACTTTTAGGACTTAAAAGCAACTAGGCCTATTTCCCTTCTTAGCCTAGTAAAAATTTCCCCTTTTAGAGGCTTAGTGAATATATCTGCTAGTTGTTCCTTGGTAGAACAGTAGTCAACCTTTAGATTTCCTTTAGATACCTGATCCCTTAAGTAGTGATACTTGGTCCCTATGTGTTTTGTTCTGCCATGTCCTACTGGATTCTTGGCAAGACAAAGTGCAGACTTGTTGTCAATCCATTGAGTAGTAGTTTGACTTAGGTTGACATGTAATTCTTTTAGCAAAGCTTCTAGCCATGCTGCTTGGGTAGCAGTACTACATGCAGAAACATATTCTGCTTCACAGATAGATAAGGCAACAATCTGTTGCTTTTTAGAACTCCAGCAAATTGGAGCACCTTGGAATTTGAATAACTACCCATAAGTGTTTCTTCTATCTAGTTGATCCCCACACCAGTCAGCATCTGAATAGGCAACTAGGATAGTGTCTTCTGAGCTTCTTCCTTTAGGGAAGAACACCCCATAGTTTAGATGAAGCTGCAAAGGTTCATTCATGAATATGCTGACCATCCCAGTGGCAAACATGATATCTGGCCTAGTATGGCACAGGTATCTTAATGATCAAATGATCTTCCTATAGTGAGTAGGGTCCACTTGACTTCCCTTTTCACATTCTTTTTTGCATAGGACTCCTTCAGCAGGATTAAGGGAAGAATTACATTCTGCCATGTTGAATCTGGTTAGTAACCCTTTAGCATATTTCCTTTGATGTAAAATAATGCCATCTGGAACCTTCAAGAACTCCAATCCTAGGAAGTAGGATAGCCTTCCCAAGTCAGTCATTTCAAATTCTGCCTTCATGGTGTCTTTGAAATTGCTGATCTCCTTAGAATTGTTCCCTGTTACCAAAAGATCATCAACATATAAGCAAATTAGTAATAGGTCAGATTCCATAGTACCCTTCACATAGACAGCAAACTCATTGGTGCATTTTGTGAAGTTATTGTCCACAAAAAATGTGTCAATGCGCTTATTCCAAGCTCTTGGGGCCTGTTTCCGCCCATAGAGTGCCTTATGCAAAAGGAAAATTAAGTGTTCTTTGCCTTTTATCTCAAACCCAGGTGGGTGAGATATAAAGACAGTTTCTTCTAAGGGTTCATTTAGAAAAGCTGACTTGACATCCAAGTGATGCAAGTCCCACCCTTTACTGCAAGCTAAGGCAGTAACCAATCTCATGGTTTCATGCCTAGCTACAGGTGAAAAAACTTCCTCAAAATCAATCCCTTGCTTTTGTTGGAATCCTCTGGCAACTAATCTAGCTTTATGCTTGACTATGTTGCCCTTGGGGTCCAACTTGAGCTTGAATATCCATTTAACAGATATAGCCCTCTTGGCTTTAGGTAGTTCTGTTAGAGTCCAAGTTTGTTCTTCTCAACAGAACTTAACTCCTCTAACATAGCTTTCTTCCAATTCTTGTCCTTTAAAGCCTATTTAAAGTCAATTGGCTCCAAGTCAGCCATCATAGCATAGTGAATGAGGTCACCATGCTCATTCACTTCACTATCTATGGCCACATCATAGTCTGCAAGCCTCCTAGGAGGTTGTCTCAACCTTTGAGTCCTAGGCAGAGCCTGCACAACAGGTTCAGGTTCTGGTTCAGCATTGTCCTCCTCCCCTTCTTGAGGGTTTTGATCCTCATTAGGTTGGATAAGATCCTCTTCATCAAAAGTGTCACCATTAGGATTAGGTTCAGTGTCTAAGACCTCCTCTAGGATTGTAGAGTCCACTGAACTTACTAGTTCAGCTTTGTCCCAATCCCATTGCTTGTCTTCAAGCACAACCACATCCCCGCTCCCTTTGTTGGAACAAATCCTGGAGGAATATCCATATACACCTCCTCCTCTAAGTCTCCATGCAAAAATGCATTTTTGACATCAAATTGGTTTAGTTCCCACCCGGAGTGGGCAGCAAGTGATAGTAATATTCTAACAATATTCATCTATGCCACGGGAGCGAACGTCTCCTCATAATCAATGCCATAGGTATGAGTGTATCCCTTTGCCACTAGTCTTGCCTTGTACCGATCAAGAGTACCATCTGATTTGTGCTTGACTGTATAGATCCACCTGCAACCAACTGGTTTCTTGTATTTTCGCCTCTCAACAATCTCCCAAGTTCCATTTCTTTCAAGAGCTTTCGTTTCCTCATTCATAGCTTGAACCCAATTTTTATCTTTCAATGCCTCTTGTACAGATGTTGGAATGACCACAGAGTCAACTGCAGAAATAAAACTCTGATGCTGCAGGGAAAGATTTTTAGTGTAGACAAATTGAGAAATAAGGTATTTGGCACAAGAACTTTTCCCTTTCCTCAAAGCAATAGGAAAATCATCTGTATCAGTGTCACTAGTGCTAGAACTGTGGGAATCACTAATAGGAGGGTTAATTTCAGTACTTACCTCCGGTTCAGGCAATTGAGGCTGTGTCGAGAGCAGGTCGGGCTTACTTCTTCTTTGATACACCAAAGTTGGCTCACCAACCTTAGTGTTTGCTGGTGCCGAAGATGATGGTTCCTGAAAAACAACCTTAGTTTCTATGGTGGAGATTATCGCTAGACAGTGGGTTGGAAAGAAAAATAGGGCTTCACGTAAAAAACACTGTTGCAATGAAGGTAGCACAGTGTTACAGTTCTGAGATTTGCAAACAGTGCTATAGTTCTGAAATTTTTGCAATGAAGGAGGGAAGAGTCACAATGAAGGTGACTAAGGTTTACCGTAATAAAGATGGCTAGAGTTTATGTGGAAGCAAGTGTCTCAAGATCGAGAGCTCGTGATACCATGTGGAAAAATATACCGAATATTATTTCAAGTGTATTTTGAGTACAAACACTAATGCATTTAAATAGGCTATTCTAAATGTAAACCTAACGGGCCTGATAAACGGGCCAAATACATATTTACAAATAAAGCTACTATTTACAATACTATCCGACAATTTAATCATGTGTTATTATTTTTTACTATCACAGTAATCTTGTATCTTCTTTCTATCACAATTGTTCATTAAAAGGGTCTTCCATCTCATAAATTTGACTTTATAATAATTTGTTTGTGTTTCTTGTTGACATGGTGTAGTGTATAAAATTAGTGTTTGATAAAATTTTCCTTAATTATAGTTTGTATCTAAACTCTTACTCCTTCAGTAACAGAATTTAAGCAAAAAAGTCTATGTATTTGGTATAAATTTGAACCAAATACAAACTTCTCGCTTACATTTTTTTACGGAAGAAGTAGCATTTTGCTTCTCTTTTATTGAAGTTCATTTTGCTTCTAAAAAAAATTCTCTATTATTTAGTTCCTGTGTAAAAAATTAGCCAGCTCTGCCACTCGCTTCAAGAGATATATAGAGAGCATTATACACTTCTTTCTTGCGCGATACGGAAGCACATATTGGGGACACCAATATTCCTACCGACATTTTGGCTAGCGAGAGCATATCTATTGCTTGCACTTGTAAAAGTTTTGATGTTATCCCCCTTCCATCCTGCCTGCCTTGATTGCTGATTGGGGGGTGTGCCCTTGGATCAGGGTGTCGTTTGTTTTTTTTAAGAAGCAAAATATTTAAAGGGAGTACTCGGGCCCCAACCTTTACAAATACAAGGGATCTTATTAAAATCTCTCTAGGCCAAAACCCAAGGGAAAAAGAGTATCCCAGGAAGAGCGAGACATAAAGCCAATTACACCGAGCTCAAACATACAAAGAGGATTTCCTCACCAATCAGAAATTTTAAAAGTAGAATTGCAATTTTATATGCTTATGAACCAACTCCTTGTTATGGACTTAACATGCTTAACAACCACCCGTGAATTAAGGACTTGGCCTTTGAAAAGAATGTGGTTCTGATGAAACCAGATACACCACGTGACCGCCATCCAAAACAAATACTTCATTTTACACGCCTTCTTGGAATCCAACTGAAAACAATGTGCCCGAAAATGAGCGACATCGTCCATAGCGTTAGTAGCGGCAATGCCCAACCAATTATGAATATCAAGCCAAACTAACGGCGAACACCTGCACATGAAAAATAAATGGGAAATAGAGTCTTCCTGCTAAAAAACAGAGGGTGCAGCACAACCCATGGGGAAATAAGAGCACTGCGAGTTGGAAGCTTCCTCAACAACAATTTCCAGCCAAAGTCGTCACCTTAGTGGGAATTGAAAGTTGCCACATATCATCTAAAGCACTCTAGGTATCTCTATCCTGTTGACCAAGAGACTTCAAACACAAGAGGGGGGGTGAATTGTGAAATTAAAAAATAGCACTTAAAATTAAACTCTTAAAAAGATTTTGATCAAATAAAGTGCTTAAGAGAGTTTGAATTGAAATAACAATAATAAGACAATGAAAATTACTTGCAAGGAAATTAAAGAGATGAAGGGATAGAAGATGACACAAAGAGATTTATACTGGTTCGGCCAAACCACAGGCCTACGTCCAGTCCCCGAGGAATGCTCCAAGGAATTTCAACTAATCACTAGCTTTTAAAACAGGTTCAGCTAGAAACCTTTACAAAAAGAGAACTTACAATACCGGGATATCACCTCCCTATGTAAAACCTTTAAAACCTAGAGATATCACCTCTCTAGAAAACACCAAGAGATATCACCTCTCTTGAATACCTTGGGATCACACCCAACAAATGAGAAGAAAAAGATTTGATAGCACACTCAGTAGTGTGGATAAAACAAGTTGAAGCACAGTAATACAATATCAAACTATGTGAAATATAAAGCTCTCAAAATAAAATATATGCAAGTGAAAGAGTAGTATGAGAGTGATGAGAAGAATAATAAAATTTCAGATGCAAGTGTTAGTCGTGAGTTGAAAGTGAAGAGTGATGCTGCTATTTATAGGCGTATAGAAAATATGACCGTTGAGTGAAATAAAGATTTGTAGAAATCGATTGTGTGCCTGATTTGCCTAAGATGGATAATCGATTTCATGCTTGATTAGATCTAGGATAAGGAATCGATTTTGCATTTAGTTTAAATCATGAGAGAATCGATTCTTTGCTTTGATAAACCATGAGAATCGATTTGTGAGCCACAAAAGAAAAGGAAAGGAATCGATTTATGAAGTAGAATAAAAAGGAGAAGGAATCGATTCTTAAGTGGAATGAAAAGGAAAGGAATCGATTCATGTTTTAACATATGATATAGGAAATCGATTCTTGGCTTTTTTGAGAGTGCTTGAAAATCGATTTTATGTTTCAACATATGATATAAGAAATCGATTTTTGGCTTTTTGAGAGTGCTTGAAAATCGATTTTGTGGCAAATAGAAAATACTATAAATCGATTATATGCTTTCCAAAAATCATTTGCATGCATGGGATTTGTTTAAAACTATTTTCATGCAAAATTATTTATATGAAAAAACATTTGTGAGTGTGTGATTTATTTTATATTTGAGAGCTTTATTTTCACTTACAATAATGTCCTAAACACACACAACAATACAATAATTCTTGACTGTCGCTTGATTGCATTTTTCCGCTTTTTGCAGTCTTGACCTTTTTGCCCTTCTTTTGTCAATCATCAAAACCTGATTATTCCTGTCAAGGCATATATTCACATTCTCCCCCTTTTTGATGATGACAAACATCATTAGGAGGGATTTGCTCAAAGAAGGGGTTAGATAAGAATATTTCATAACAATGTGTATATCAGAGATAAGCGCAGATAATACTCCCCCTTTCTATATGCAAACATTTAAAGAGTACTCCCCCTGAAACATGCAGATCACATAACTCTCCCCCTTTTGGCATTATCAAAAAGCGGGAAAAATAAATAAATCATGTCAAGGCATATATTCCAATGATAAGTGAAAAACAATTTGCAAAAATTTTCAAAAGCCTCATTTTGGAACTCACCACGTGATTACTTCGGATAGATGCAATGATCTTATCAAATTTTCGAAAAGCATCAAAAGCGTCGTTTTTATTAAAAAATAAACAACGTCCATGTATAGCAAGAGTAATAACGAGTGCATAGTAATTTCAATCATAAGACAAGTATAAGAATCAAGCACAACCTTATTACCTTTGTTGCACAGATGACTAATACTTAGCAAGTTATGCTTCAAGCCTTCAACTAACAGAGTATTTTCAAAACAGGATTTGGTTTCTTACCAATAGTGCCGGCGCCACTAATTTTACCTTTTGTATTGTCACAATAAAACACAAGTCCGCTTCTTTTTGGAGCTAAATGAGAGAACTTCTTTTAGTCTCCTGTCATGTGCTCTGATACCACTTTTAGCTTTTGGCTTTCAAGCACACCTACAACACAAAATCAATTTTTGGCTTTTGGTACCCAAATCATCTTGGGTCCTTTTGGGTTAGTCTTGGGAATTGTGCCCTTTGGAATCCACTTCCATTTGTCATTCATATCAATATTCTTTCTTGCATTACAAATAGAAGATGTATGACCTTTTCTACCACAATAATAACATTTTGTAAAAGGGCTACTAGAAGTTGTGTTGGGACTAAAAAACTTTTTGAAAGATTTTTCATGATTCTTTGGTTGATAGCCCAAACCAGCTTTATCATAAGTTCCCCTTTGGTTTCCCAAAATGATATTTAGATTATCTCTTCCCCTGGTGAATTTTGCAAGAGTGTTGTGCAAATCATCAATTTTATTTTTCAAAACATTGCACTCTTCACATTTGAGAGTACTCTCCTTTTTATTTTCATAAGAGTTGCACGAGGAGACCTCACTTACAGAAATTTGTTTTTCTTTAAGAATTTCTATTTCCTTGTTTAAAGTTTCGATTTTAGATTGAAGAGAGGAAATAGTTTTCTTTGAAGTGGAAACAATTTTTCTAAGCTTACTTGACTCATTATTTAATTCTTCACAAATACTAAGCAACTCATCATAAGTTAAATCAAGTTCAGTTTCAACGGAGTTTACCTCATCTTCCTCATGCTTTGCCATGAGACATAGTTTTGCTACCTCATTCTCGGAGTCATCGGATGATTCCATATCATTTTCATCCCAAGCGATGTACGCCCTTCTTCTTTTTGATTTCTTTCGAAGATCTCTATATTTTTGACTTTGAGGACAGTCCGGCTTTATGTGCCCCTTCTTACCACATTTATAACATGTTGGATTGAAGGAAGTTCCTTCCTCATTTTTGCTTTGAGGATTTGGTTTACCTTTATACCTCATGAACTTTTTGAACATTCGAACCATTTTACTCATGTCTTCATCACTTTCATTGGAGCTGTCATAATCTTCCGTGTCACTTTCTTTGGCACATGCTTTTAGAGCAAGTCCTTTCTTTTTCTTTTCACCTTCCTCGCTTTCAGTTAGTCGATTCAGTTCGAGCTCGTGTTCCTGCAATTTTCCAAACAGAGTAGTTAAGTCCATAGAGGATATGTCTCTTGATTCCGAGATAGCCGTCACTTTGGGTTGCCAATTTCTATTTAGGCATCGTAGCACTTTATTGGTCAAATCTGCATTTTTTTGAAGGATTTTCCAAGGCCTCTGAGATGGTTAACTATGTGGATGAAACGTTTGTTTAGTTCTTGGATGGTTTCACCCGGTTTCATCTTAAATAGTTCATACTCATGAGTTAATGTGTTCATTCTAGCCCTTTTGACCTCGGTAGTACCTTCATGGGTCACTTGGAGGGCGTCCCACATTTCCTTGGCGGTTTTACAATTTGATACGCGATAGAACTCATCGATGCTTAAAGCAGTTGTGATGATGTTCTTAGCTTTCAAATTTTATTGAACCTTTTCTTTTTCCTCTTTGGTCCAAAGAGATCTAGGTTTGTTCACCATTTCATCATTAACAAGATGATTGGGAACAAATGGACCATTTATGACAGCATCCCAAATATCACAATCTACAGCCTCAATAAAAATTTTCATTCTTGTTTTCCAATAATCATACCCTTCACCATTGAAAGATGGGGGTCTGTTTAAGGAGTTATTTGAAGTCATCTTGCCTCTTGAGACAGTTAGTCTTGACCAAGAGTCTAGCTCTGATACCACTTGTTGACCAAGAGACTTCAAACACAAGAGGGGGGGTGAATTGTGAAATTAAAAAATAGCACTTAAAATTAAACTCTTAAAAAGATTTTGATCAAATAAAGTGCTTAAGAGAGTTTGAATTGAAATAACAATAATAAGACAATGAAAATTACTTGCAAGGAAATTAAAGAGATGAAGGGATAGAAGATGACACAAAGAGATTTATACTGGTTCGGCCAAACCACAGGCCTACGTCCAGTCCCCGAGGAATGCTCCAAGGGATTTCAACTAATCACTAGCTTTTAAAACAGGTTCAGCTAGAAACCTTTACAAAAAGAGAACTTACAATACCGGGATATCACCTCCCTATGTAAAACCTTTAAAACCTAGAGATATCACCTCTCTAGAAAACACCAAGAGATATCACCTCTCTTGAATACCTTGGGATCACACCCAACAAATGAGAAGAAAAAGATTTGATAGCACACTCAGTAGTGTGGATAAAACAAGTTGAAGCACAGTAATACAATATCAAACTATGTGAAATATAAAGCTCTCAAAATAAAATATATGCAAGTGAAAGAGTAGTATGAGAGTGATGAGAAGAATAATAAAATTTCAGATGCAAGTGTTAGTCGTGAGTTGAAAGTGAAGAGTGATGTTGCTATTTATAGGCGTATAGAAAATATGACCGTTGAGTGAAATAAAGATTTGTAGAAATCGATTGTGTGCCTGATTTGCCTAAGATGGATAATCGATTTCATGCTTGATTAGATCTAGGATAAGGAATCGATTTTGCATTTAGTTTAAATCATGAGAGAATCGATTCTTTGCTTTGATAAACCATGAGAATCGATTTGTGAGCCACAAAAGAAAAGGAAAGGAATCGATTTATGAAGTAGAATAAAAAGGAGAAGGAATCGATTCTTAAGTGGAATGAAAAGGAAAGGAATCGATTCATGTTTTAACATATGATATAGGAAATCGATTCTTGGCTTTTTTGAGAGTGCTTGAAAATCGATTTTATGTTTCAACATATGATATAAGAAATCGATTTTTGGCTTTTTGAGAGTGCTTGAAAATCGATTTTGTGGCAAATAGAAAATACTATAAATCGATTATATGCTTTCCAAAAATCATTTGCATGCATGGGATTTGTTTAAAACTATTTTCATGCAAAATTATTTATATGAAAAAACATTTGTGAGTGTGTGATTTATTTTATATTTGAGAGCTTTATTTTCACTTACAATAATGTCCTAAACACACACAACAATACAATAATTCTTGACTGTCGCTTGATTGCATTTTTCCGCTTTTTGCAGTCTTGACCTTTTTGCCCTTCTTTTGTCAATCATCAAAACCTGATTATTCCTGTCAAGGCATATATTCACATTCTCCCCCTTTTTGATGATGACAAACATCATTAGGAGGGATTTGCTCAAAGAAGGGGTTAGATAAGAATATTTCATAACAATGTGTATATCAGAGATAAGCGCAGATAATACTCCCCCTTTCTATATGCAAACATTTAAAGAGTACTCCCCCTGAAACATGCAGATCACATAACTCTCCCCCTTTTGGCATTATCAAAAAGCGGGAAAAATAAATAAATCATGTCAAGGCATATATTCCAATGATAAGTGAAAAACAATTTGCAAAAATTTTCAAAAGCCTCATTTTGGAACTCACCACGTGATTACTTCGGATAGATGCAATGATCTTATCAAATTTTCGAAAAGCATCAAAAGCGTCGTTTTTATTAAAAAATAAACAACGTCCATGTATAGCAAGAGTAATAACGAGTGCATAGTAATTTCAATCATAAGACAAGTATAAGAATCAAGCACAACCTTATTACCTTTGTTGCACAGATGACTAATACTTAGCAAGTTATGCTTCAAGCCTTCAACTAACAGAGTATTTTCAAAACAGGATTTGGTTTCTTACCAATAGTGCCGGCGCCACTAATTTTACCTTTTGTATTGTCACAATAAAACACAAGTCCGCTTCTTTTTGGAGCTAAATGAGAGAACTTCTTTTAGTCTCCTGTCATGTGCTCTGATACCACTTTTAGCTTTTGGCTTTCAAGCACACCTACAACACAAAATCAATTTTTGGCTTTTGGTACCCAAATCATCTTGGGTCCTTTTGGGTTAGTCTTGGGAATTGTGCCCTTTGGAATCCACTTCCATTTGTCATTCATATCAATATTCTTTCTTGCATTACAAATAGAAGATGTATGACCTTTTCTACCACAATAATAACATTTTGTAAAAGGGCTACTAGAAGTTGTGTTGGGACTAAAAAACTTTTTGAAAGATTTTTCATGATTCTTTGGTTGATAGCCCAAACCAGCTTTATCATAAGTTCCCCTTTGGTTTCCCAAAATGATATTTAGATTATCTCTTCCCCTGGTGAATTTTGCAAGAGTGTTGTGCAAATCATCAATTTTATTTTTCAAAACATTGCACTCTTCACATTTGAGAGTACTCTCCTTTTTATTTTCATAAGAGTTGCACGAGGAGACCTCACTTACAGAAATTTGTTTTTCTTTAAGAATTTCTATTTCCTTGTTTAAAGTTTCGATTTTAGATTGAAGAGAGGAAATAGTTTTCTTTGAAGTGGAAACAATTTTTCTAAGCTTACTTGACTCATTATTTAATTCTTCACAAATACTAAGCAACTCATCATAAGTTAAATCAAGTTCAGTTTCAACGGAGTTTACCTCATCTTCCTCATGCTTTGCCATGAGACATAGTTTTGCTACCTCATTCTCGGAGTCATCGGATGATTCCATATCATTTTCATCCCAAGCGATGTACGCCCTTCTTCTTTTTGATTTCTTTCGAAGATCTCTATATTTTTGACTTTGAGGACAGTCCGGCTTTATGTGCCCCTTCTTACCACATTTATAACATGTTGGATTGAAGGAAGTTCCTTCCTCATTTTTGCTTTGAGGATTTGGTTTACCTTTATACCTCATGAACTTTTTGAACATTCGAACCATTTTACTCATGTCTTCATCACTTTCATTGGAGCTGTCATAATCTTCCGTGTCACTTTCTTTGGCACATGCTTTTAGAGCAAGTCCTTTCTTTTTCTTTTCACCTTCCTCGCTTTCAGTTAGTCGATTCAGTTCGAGCTCGTGTTCCTGCAATTTTCCAAACAGAGTAGTTAAGTCCATAGAGGATATGTCTCTTGATTCCGAGATAGCCGTCACTTTGGGTTGCCAATTTCTATTTAGGCATCGTAGCACTTTATTGGTCAAATCTGCATTTTTTTGAAGGATTTTCCAAGGCCTCTGAGATGGTTAACTATGTGGATGAAACGTTTGTTTAGTTCTTGGATGGTTTCACCCGGTTTCATCTTAAATAGTTCATACTCATGAGTTAATGTGTTCATTCTAGCCCTTTTGACCTCGGTAGTACCTTCATGGGTCACTTGGAGGGCGTCCCACATTTCCTTGGCGGTTTTACAATTTGATACGCGATAGAACTCATCGATGCTTAAAGCAGTTGTGATGATGTTCTTAGCTTTCAAATTTTATTGAACCTTTTCTTTTTCCTCTTTGGTCCAAAGAGATCTAGGTTTGTTCACCATTTCATCATTAACAAGATGATTGGGAACAAATGGACCATTTATGACAGCATCCCAAATATCACAATCTACAGCCTCAATAAAAATTTTCATTCTTGTTTTCCAATAATCATACCCTTCACCATTGAAAGATGGGGGTCTGTTTAAGGAGTTATTTGAAGTCATCTTGCCTCTTGAGACAGTTAGTCTTGACCAAGAGTCTAGCTCTGATACCACTTGTTGACCAAGAGACTTCAAACACAAGAGGGGGGGTGAATTGTGAAATTAAAAAATAGCACTTAAAATTAAACTCTTAAAAAGATTTTGATCAAATAAAGTGCTTAAGAGAGTTTGAATTGAAATAACAATAATAAGACAATGAAAATTACTTGCAAGGAAATTAAAGAGATGAAGGGATAGAAGATGACACAAAGAGATTTATACTGGTTCGGCCAAACCACAGGCCTACGTCCAGTCCCCGAGGAATGCTCCAAGGGATTTCAACTAATCACTAGCTTTTAAAACAGGTTCAGCTAGAAACCTTTACAAAAAGAGAACTTACAATACCGGGATATCACCTCCCTATGTAAAACCTTTAAAACCTAGAGATATCACCTCTCTAGAAAACACCAAGAGATATCACCTCTCTTGAATACCTTGGGATCACACCCAACAAATGAGAAGAAAAAGATTTGATAGCACACTCAGTAGTGTGGATAAAACAAGTTGAAGCACAGTAATACAATATCAAACTATGTGAAATATAAAGCTCTCAAAATAAAATATATGCAAGTGAAAGAGTAGTATGAGAGTGATGAGAAGAATAATAAAATTTCAGATGCAAGTGTTAGTCGTGAGTTGAAAGTGAAGAGTGATGTTGCTATTTATAGGCGTATAGAAAATATGACCGTTGAGTGAAATAAAGATTTGTAGAAATCGATTGTGTGCCTGATTTGCCTAAGATGGATAATCGATTTCATGCTTGATTAGATCTAGGATAAGGAATCGATTTTGCATTTAGTTTAAATCATGAGAGAATCGATTCTTTGCTTTGATAAACCATGAGAATCGATTTGTGAGCCACAAAAGAAAAGGAAAGGAATCGATTTATGAAGTAGAATAAAAAGGAGAAGGAATCGATTCTTAAGTGGAATGAAAAGGAAAGGAATCGATTCATGTTTTAACATATGATATAGGAAATCGATTCTTGGCTTTTTTGAGAGTGCTTGAAAATCGATTTTATGTTTCAACATATGATATAAGAAATCGATTTTTGGCTTTTTGAGAGTGCTTGAAAATCGATTTTGTGGCAAATAGAAAATACTATAAATCGATTATATGCTTTCCAAAAATCATTTGCATGCATGGGATTTGTTTAAAACTATTTTCATGCAAAATTATTTATATGAAAAAACATTTGTGAGTGTGTGATTTATTTTATATTTGAGAGCTTTATTTTCACTTACAATAATGTCCTAAACACACACAACAATACAATAATTCTTGACTGTCGCTTGATTGCATTTTTCCGCTTTTTGCAGTCTTGACCTTTTTGCCCTTCTTTTGTCAATCATCAAAACCTGATTATTCCTGTCAAGGCATATATTCACATTCTCCCCCTTTTTGATGATGACAAACATCATTAGGAGGGATTTGCTCAAAGAAGGGGTTAGATAAGAATATTTCATAACAATGTGTATATCAGAGATAAGCGCAGATAATACTCCCCCTTTCTATATGCAAACATTTAAAGAGTACTCCCCCTGAAACATGCAGATCACATAACTCTCCCCCTTTTGGCATTATCAAAAAGCGGGAAAAATAAATAAATCATGTCAAGGCATATATTCCAATGATAAGTGAAAAACAATTTGCAAAAATTTTCAAAAGCCTCATTTTGGAACTCACCACGTGATTACTTCGGATAGATGCAATGATCTTATCAAATTTTCGAAAAGCATCAAAAGCGTCGTTTTTATTAAAAAATAAACAACGTCCATGTATAGCAAGAGTAATAACGAGTGCATAGTAATTTCAATCATAAGACAAGTATAAGAATCAAGCACAACCTTATTACCTTTGTTGCACAGATGACTAATACTTAGCAAGTTATGCTTCAAGCCTTCAACTAACAGAGTATTTTCAAAACAGGATTTGGTTTCTTACCAATAGTGCCGGCGCCACTAATTTTACCTTTTGTATTGTCACAATAAAACACAAGTCCGCTTCTTTTTGGAGCTAAATGAGAGAACTTCTTTTAGTCTCCTGTCATGTGCTCTGATACCACTTTTAGCTTTTGGCTTTCAAGCACACCTACAACACAAAATCAATTTTTGGCTTTTGGTACCCAAATCATCTTGGGTCCTTTTGGGTTAGTCTTGGGAATTGTGCCCTTTGGAATCCACTTCCATTTGTCATTCATATCAATATTCTTTCTTGCATTACAAATAGAAGATGTATGACCTTTTCTACCACAATAATAACATTTTGTAAAAGGGCTACTAGAAGTTGTGTTGGGACTAAAAAACTTTTTGAAAGATTTTTCATGATTCTTTGGTTGATAGCCCAAACCAGCTTTATCATAAGTTCCCCTTTGGTTTCCCAAAATGATATTTAGATTATCTCTTCCCCTGGTGAATTTTGCAAGAGTGTTGTGCAAATCATCAATTTTATTTTTCAAAACATTGCACTCTTCACATTTGAGAGTACTCTCCTTTTTATTTTCATAAGAGTTGCACGAGGAGACCTCACTTACAGAAATTTGTTTTTTTTTAAGAATTTCTATTTCCTTGTTTAAAGTTTCGATTTTAGATTGAAGAGAGGAAATAGTTTTCTTTGAAGTGGAAACAATTTTTCTAAGCTTACTTGACTCATTATTTAATTCTTCACAAATACTAAGCAACTCATCATAAGTTAAATCAAGTTCAGTTTCAACGGAGTTTACCTCATCTTCCTCATGCTTTGCCATGAGACATAGTTTTGCTACCTCATTCTCGGAGTCATCGGATGATTCCATATCATTTTCATCCCAAGCGATGTACGCCCTTCTTCTTTTTGATTTCTTTCGAAGATCTCTATATTTTTGACTTTGAGGACAGTCCGGCTTTATGTGCCCCTTCTTACCACATTTATAACATGTTGGATTGAAGGAAGTTCCTTCCTCATTTTTGCTTTGAGGATTTGGTTTACCTTTATACCTCATGAACTTTTTGAACATTCGAACCATTTTACTCATGTCTTCATCACTTTCATTGGAGCTGTCATAATCTTCCGTGTCACTTTCTTTGGCACATGCTTTTAGAGCAAGTCCTTTCTTTTTCTTTTCACCTTCCTCGCTTTCAGTTAGTCGATTCAGTTCGAGCTCGTGTTCCTGCAATTTTCCAAACAGAGTAGTTAAGTCCATAGAGGATATGTCTCTTGATTCCGAGATAGCCGTCACTTTGGGTTGCCAATTTCTATTTAGGCATCGTAGCACTTTATTGGTCAAATCTGCATTTTTTTGAAGGATTTTCCAAGGCCTCTGAGATGGTTAACTATGTGGATGAAACGTTTGTTTAGTTCTTGGATGGTTTCACCCGGTTTCATCTTAAATAGTTCATACTCATGAGTTAATGTGTTCATTCTAGCCCTTTTGACCTCGGTAGTACCTTCATGGGTCACTTGGAGGGCGTCCCACATTTCCTTGGCGGTTTTACAATTTGATACGCGATAGAACTCATCGATGCTTAAAGCAGTTGTGATGATGTTCTTAGCTTTCAAATTTTATTGAACCTTTTCTTTTTCCTCTTTGGTCCAAAGAGATCTAGGTTTGTTCACCATTTCATCATTAACAAGATGATTGGGAACAAATGGACCATTTATGACAGCATCCCAAATATCACAATCTACAGCCTCAATAAAAATTTTCATTCTTGTTTTCCAATAATCATACCCTTCACCATTGAAAGATGGGGGTCTGTTTAAGGAGTTATTTGAAGTCATCTTGCCTCTTGAGACAGTTAGTCTTGACCAAGAGTCTAGCTCTGATACCACTTGTTGACCAAGAGACTTCAAACACAAGAGGGGGGGTGAATTGTGAAATTAAAAAATAGCACTTAAAATTAAACTCTTAAAAAGATTTTGATCAAATAAAGTGCTTAAGAGAGTTTGAATTGAAATAACAATAATAAGACAATGAAAATTACTTGCAAGGAAATTAAAGAGATGAAGGGATAGAAGATGACACAAAGAGATTTATACTGGTTCGGCCAAACCACAGGCCTACGTCCAGTCCCCGAGGAATGCTCCAAGGGATTTCAACTAATCACTAGCTTTTAAAACAGGTTCAGCTAGAAACCTTTACAAAAAGAGAACTTACAATACCGGGATATCACCTCCCTATGTAAAACCTTTAAAACCTAGAGATATCACCTCTCTAGAAAACACCAAGAGATATCACCTCTCTTGAATACCTTGGGATCACACCCAACAAATGAGAAGAAAAAGATTTGATAGCACACTCAGTAGTGTGGATAAAACAAGTTGAAGCACAGTAATACAATATCAAACTATGTGAAATATAAAGCTCTCAAAATAAAATATATGCAAGTGAAAGAGTAGTATGAGAGTGATGAGAAGAATAATAAAATTTCAGATGCAAGTGTTAGTCGTGAGTTGAAAGTGAAGAGTGATGTTGCTATTTATAGGCGTATAGAAAATATGACCGTTGAGTGAAATAAAGATTTGTAGAAATCGATTGTGTGCCTGATTTGCCTAAGATGGATAATCGATTTCATGCTTGATTAGATCTAGGATAAGGAATCGATTTTGCATTTAGTTTAAATCATGAGAGAATCGATTCTTTGCTTTGATAAACCATGAGAATCGATTTGTGAGCCACAAAAGAAAAGGAAAGGAATCGATTTATGAAGTAGAATAAAAAGGAGAAGGAATCGATTCTTAAGTGGAATGAAAAGGAAAGGAATCGATTCATGTTTTAACATATGATATAGGAAATCGATTCTTGGCTTTTTTGAGAGTGCTTGAAAATCGATTTTATGTTTCAACATATGATATAAGAAATCGATTTTTGGCTTTTTGAGAGTGCTTGAAAATCGATTTTGTGGCAAATAGAAAATACTATAAATCGATTATATGCTTTCCAAAAATCATTTGCATGCATGGGATTTGTTTAAAACTATTTTCATGCAAAATTATTTATATGAAAAAACATTTGTGAGTGTGTGATTTATTTTATATTTGAGAGCTTTATTTTCACTTACAATAATGTCCTAAACACACACAACAATACAATAATTCTTGACTGTCGCTTGATTGCATTTTTCCGCTTTTTGCAGTCTTGACCTTTTTGCCCTTCTTTTGTCAATCATCAAAACCTGATTATTCCTGTCAAGGCATATATTCACATTCTCCCCCTTTTTGATGATGACAAACATCATTAGGAGGGATTTGCTCAAAGAAGGGGTTAGATAAGAATATTTCATAACAATGTGTATATCAGAGATAAGCGCAGATAATACTCCCCCTTTCTATATGCAAACATTTAAAGAGTACTCCCCCTGAAACATGCAGATCACATAACTCTCCCCCTTTTGGCATTATCAAAAAGCGGGAAAAATAAATAAATCATGTCAAGGCATATATTCCAATGATAAGTGAAAAACAATTTGCAAAAATTTTCAAAAGCCTCATTTTGGAACTCACCACGTGATTACTTCGGATAGATGCAATGATCTTATCAAATTTTCGAAAAGCATCAAAAGCGTCGTTTTTATTAAAAAATAAACAACGTCCATGTATAGCAAGAGTAATAACGAGTGCATAGTAATTTCAATCATAAGACAAGTATAAGAATCAAGCACAACCTTATTACCTTTGTTGCACAGATGACTAATACTTAGCAAGTTATGCTTCAAGCCTTCAACTAACAGAGTATTTTCAAAACAGGATTTGGTTTCTTACCAATAGTGCCGGCGCCACTAATTTTACCTTTTGTATTGTCACAATAAAACACAAGTCCGCTTCTTTTTGGAGCTAAATGAGAGAACTTCTTTTAGTCTCCTGTCATGTGCTCTGATACCACTTTTAGCTTTTGGCTTTCAAGCACACCTACAACACAAAATCAATTTTTGGCTTTTGGTACCCAAATCATCTTGGGTCCTTTTGGGTTAGTCTTGGGAATTGTGCCCTTTGGAATCCACTTCCATTTGCCATTCATATCAATATTCTTTCTTGCATTACAAATAGAAGATGTATGACCTTTTCTACCACAATAATAACATTTTGTAAAAGGGCTACTAGAAGTTGTGTTGGGACTAAAAAACTTTTTGAAAGATTTTTCATGATTCTTTGGTTGATAGCCCAAACCAGCTTTATCATAAGTTCCCCTTTGGTTTCCCAAAATGATATTTAGATTATCTCTTCCCCTGGTGAATTTTGCAAGAGTGTTGTGCAAATCATCAATTTTATTTTTCAAAACATTGCACTCTTCACATTTGAGAGTACTCTCCTTTTTATTTTCATAAGAGTTGCACGAGGAGACCTCACTTACAGAAATTTGTTTTTTTTTAAGAATTTCTATTTCCTTGTTTAAAGTTTCGATTTTAGATTGAAGAGAGGAAATAGTTTTCTTTGAAGTGGAAACAATTTTTCTAAGCTTACTTGACTCATTATTTAATTCTTCACAAATACTAAGCAACTCATCATAAGTTAAATCAAGTTCAGTTTCAACGGAGTTTACCTCATCTTCCTCATGCTTTGCCATGAGACATAGTTTTGCTACCTCATTCTCGGAGTCATCGGATGATTCCATATCATTTTCATCCCAAGCGATGTACGCCCTTCTTCTTTTTGATTTCTTTCGAAGATCTCTATATTTTTGACTTTGAGGACAGTCCGGCTTTATGTGCCCCTTCTTACCACATTTATAACATGTTGGATTGAAGGAAGTTCCTTCCTCATTTTTGCTTTGAGGATTTGGTTTACCTTTATACCTCATGAACTTTTTGAACATTCGAACCATTTTACTCATGTCTTCATCACTTTCATTGGAGCTGTCATAATCTTCCGTGTCACTTTCTTTGGCACATGCTTTTAGAGCAAGTCCTTTCTTTTTCTTTTCACCTTCCTCGCTTTCAGTTAGTCGATTCAGTTCGAGCTCGTGTTCCTGCAATTTTCCAAACAGAGTAGTTAAGTCCATAGAGGATATGTCTCTTGATTCCGAGATAGCCGTCACTTTGGGTTGCCAATTTCTATTTAGGCATCGTAGCACTTTATTGGTCAAATCTGCATTTTTTTGAAGGATTTTCCAAGGCCTCTGAGATGGTTAACTATGTGGATGAAACGTTTGTTTAGTTCTTGGATGGTTTCACCCGGTTTCATCTTAAATAGTTCATACTCATGAGTTAATGTGTTCATTCTAGCCCTTTTGACCTCGGTAGTACCTTCATGGGTCACTTGGAGGGCGTCCCACATTTCCTTGGCGGTTTTACAATTTGATACGCGATAGAACTCATCGATGCTTAAAGCAGTTGTGATGATGTTCTTAGCTTTCAAATTTTATTGAACCTTTTCTTTTTCCTCTTTGGTCCAAAGAGATCTAGGTTTGTTCACCATTTCATCATTAACAAGATGATTGGGAACAAATGGACCATTTATGACAGCATCCCAAATATCACAATCTACAGCCTCAATAAAAATTTTCATTCTTGTTTTCCAATAATCATACCCTTCACCATTGAAAGATGGGGGTCTGTTTAAGGAGTTATTTGAAGTCATCTTGCCTCTTGAGACAGTTAGTCTTGACCAAGAGTCTAGCTCTGATACCACTTGTTGACCAAGAGACTTCAAACACAAGAGGGGGGGTGAATTGTGAAATTAAAAAATAGCACTTAAAATTAAACTCTTAAAAAGATTTTGATCAAATAAAGTGCTTAAGAGAGTTTGAATTGAAATAACAATAATAAGACAATGAAAATTACTTGCAAGGAAATTAAAGAGATGAAGGGATAGAAGATGACACAAAGAGATTTATACTGGTTCGGCCAAACCACAGGCCTACGTCCAGTCCCCGAGGAATGCTCCAAGGGATTTCAACTAATCACTAGCTTTTAAAACAGGTTCAGCTAGAAACCTTTACAAAAAGAGAACTTACAATACCGGGATATCACCTCCCTATGTAAAACCTTTAAAACCTAGAGATATCACCTCTCTAGAAAACACCAAGAGATATCACCTCTCTTGAATACCTTGGGATCACACCCAACAAATGAGAAGAAAAAGATTTGATAGCACACTCAGTAGTGTGGATAAAACAAGTTGAAGCACAGTAATACAATATCAAACTATGTGAAATATAAAGCTCTCAAAATAAAATATATGCAAGTGAAAGAGTAGTATGAGAGTGATGAGAAGAATAATAAAATTTCAGATGCAAGTGTTAGTCGTGAGTTGAAAGTGAAGAGTGATGTTGCTATTTATAGGCGTATAGAAAATATGACCGTTGAGTGAAATAAAGATTTGTAGAAATCGATTGTGTGCCTGATTTGCCTAAGATGGATAATCGATTTCATGCTTGATTAGATCTAGGATAAGGAATCGATTTTGCATTTAGTTTAAATCATGAGAGAATCGATTCTTTGCTTTGATAAACCATGAGAATCGATTTGTGAGCCACAAAAGAAAAGGAAAGGAATCGATTTATGAAGTAGAATAAAAAGGAGAAGGAATCGATTCTTAAGTGGAATGAAAAGGAAAGGAATCGATTCATGTTTTAACATATGATATAGGAAATCGATTCTTGGCTTTTTTGAGAGTGCTTGAAAATCGATTTTATGTTTCAACATATGATATAAGAAATCGATTTTTGGCTTTTCGAGAGTGCTTGAAAATCGATTTTGTGGCAAATAGAAAATACTATAAATCGATTATATGCTTTCCAAAAATCATTTGCATGCATGGGATTTGTTTAAAACTATTTTCATGCAAAATTATTTATATGAAAAAACATTTGTGAGTGTGTGATTTATTTTATATTTGAGAGCTTTATTTTCACTTACAATAATGTCCTAAACACACACAACAATACAATAATTCTTGACTGTCGCTTGATTGCATTTTTCCGCTTTTTGCAGTCTTGACCTTTTTGCCCTTCTTTTGTCAATCATCAAAACCTGATTATTCCTGTCAAGGCATATATTCACATTCTCCCCCTTTTTGATGATGACAAACATCATTAGGAGGGATTTGCTCAAAGAAGGGGTTAGATAAGAATATTTCATAACAATGTGTATATCAGAGATAAGCGCAGATAATACTCCCCCTTTCTATATGCAAACATTTAAAGAGTACTCCCCCTGAAACATGCAGATCACATAACTCTCCCCCTTTTGGCATTATCAAAAAGCGGGAAAAATAAATAAATCATGTCAAGGCATATATTCCAATGATAAGTGAAAAACAATTTGCAAAAATTTTCAAAAGCCTCATTTTGGAACTCACCACGTGATTACTTCGGATAGATGCAATGATCTTATCAAATTTTCGAAAAGCATCAAAAGCGTCGTTTTTATTAAAAAATAAACAACGTCCATGTATAGCAAGAGTAATAACGAGTGCATAGTAATTTCAATCATAAGACAAGTATAAGAATCAAGCACAACCTTATTACCTTTGTTGCACAGATGACTAATACTTAGCAAGTTATGCTTCAAGCCTTCAACTAACAGAGTATTTTCAAAACAGGATTTGGTTTCTTACCAATAGTGCCGGCGCCACTAATTTTACCTTTTGTATTGTCACAATAAAACACAAGTCCGCTTCTTTTTGGAGCTAAATGAGAGAACTTCTTTTAGTCTCCTGTCATGTGCTCTGATACCACTTTTAGCTTTTGGCTTTCAAGCACACCTACAACACAAAATCAATTTTTGGCTTTTGGTACCCAAATCATCTTGGGTCCTTTTGGGTTAGTCTTGGGAATTGTGCCCTTTGGAATCCACTTCCATTTGTCATTCATATCAATATTCTTTCTTGCATTACAAATAGAAGATGTATGACCTTTTCTACCACAATAATAACATTTTGTAAAAGGGCTACTAGAAGTTGTGTTGGGACTAAAAAACTTTTTGAAAGATTTTTCATGATTCTTTGGTTGATAGCCCAAACCAGCTTTATCATAAGTTCCCCTTTGGTTTCCCAAAATGATATTTAGATTATCTCTTCCCCTGGTGAATTTTGCAAGAGTGTTGTGCAAATCATCAATTTTATTTTTCAAAACATTGCACTCTTCACATTTGAGAGTACTCTCCTTTTTATTTTCATAAGAGTTGCACGAGGAGACCTCACTTACAGAAATTTGTTTTTCTTTAAGAATTTCTATTTCCTTGTTTAAAGTTTCGATTTTAGATTGAAGAGAGGAAATAGTTTTCTTTGAAGTGGAAACAATTTTTCTAAGCTTACTTGACTCATTATTTAATTCTTCACAAATACTAAGCAACTCATCATAAGTTAAATCAAGTTCAGTTTCAACGGAGTTTACCTCATCTTCCTCATGCTTTGCCATGAGACATAGTTTTGCTACCTCATTCTCGGAGTCATCGGATGATTCCATATCATTTTCATCCCAAGCGATGTACGCCCTTCTTCTTTTTGATTTCTTTCGAAGATCTCTATATTTTTGACTTTGAGGACAGTCCGGCTTTATGTGCCCCTTCTTACCACATTTATAACATGTTGGATTGAAGGAAGTTCCTTCCTCATTTTTGCTTTGAGGATTTGGTTTACCTTTATACCTCATGAACTTTTTGAACATTCGAACCATTTTACTCATGTCTTCATCACTTTCATTGGAGCTGTCATAATCTTCCGTGTCACTTTCTTTGGCACATGCTTTTAGAGCAAGTCCTTTCTTTTTCTTTTCACCTTCCTCGCTTTCAGTTAGTCGATTCAGTTCGAGCTCGTGTTCCTGCAATTTTCCAAACAGAGTAGTTAAGTCCATAGAGGATATGTCTCTTGATTCCGAGATAGCCGTCACTTTGGGTTGCCAATTTCTATTTAGGCATCGTAGCACTTTATTGGTCAAATCTGCATTTTTTTGAAGGATTTTCCAAGGCCTCTGAGATGGTTAACTATGTGGATGAAACGTTTGTTTAGTTCTTGGATGGTTTCACCCGGTTTCATCTTAAATAGTTCATACTCATGAGTTAATGTGTTCATTCTAGCCCTTTTGACCTCGGTAGTACCTTCATGGGTCACTTGGAGGGCGTCCCACATTTCCTTGGCGGTTTTACAATTTGATACGCGATAGAACTCATCGATGCTTAAAGCAGTTGTGATGATGTTCTTAGCTTTCAAATTTTATTGAACCTTTTCTTTTTCCTCTTTGGTCCAAAGAGATCTAGGTTTGTTCACCATTTCATCATTAACAAGATGATTGGGAACAAATGGACCATTTATGACAGCATCCCAAATATCACAATCTACAGCCTCAATAAAAATTTTCATTCTTGTTTTCCAATAATCATACCCTTCACCATTGAAAGATGGGGGTCTGTTTAAGGAGTTATTTGAAGTCATCTTGCCTCTTGAGACAGTTAGTCTTGACCAAGAGTCTAGCTCTGATACCACTTGTTGACCAAGAGACTTCAAACACAAGAGGGGGGGTGAATTGTGAAATTAAAAAATAGCACTTAAAATTAAACTCTTAAAAAGATTTTGATCAAATAAAGTGCTTAAGAGAGTTTGAATTGAAATAACAATAATAAGACAATGAAAATTACTTGCAAGGAAATTAAAGAGATGAAGGGATAGAAGATGACACAAAGAGATTTATACTGGTTCGGCCAAACCACATGCCTACGTCCAGTCCCCGAGGAATGCTCCAAGGGATTTCAACTAATCACTAGCTTTTAAAACAGGTTCAGCTAGAAACCTTTACAAAAAGAGAACTTACAATACCGGGATATCACCTCCCTATGTAAAACCTTTAAAACCTAGAGATATCACCTCTCTAGAAAACACCAAGAGATATCACCTCTCTTGAATACCTTGGGATCACACCCAACAAATGAGAAGAAAAAGATTTGATAGCACACTCAGTAGTGTGGATAAAACAAGTTGAAGCACAGTAATACAATATCAAACTATGTGAAATATAAAGCTCTCAAAATAAAATATATGCAAGTGAAAGAGTAGTATGAGAGTGATGAGAAGAATAATAAAATTTCAGATGCAAGTGTTAGTCGTGAGTTGAAAGTGAAGAGTGATGTTGCTATTTATAGGCGTATAGAAAATATGACCGTTGAGTGAAATAAAGATTTGTAGAAATCGATTGTGTGCCTGATTTGCCTAAGATGGATAATCGATTTCATGCTTGATTAGATCTAGGATAAGGAATCGATTTTGCATTTAGTTTAAATCATGAGAGAATCGATTCTTTGCTTTGATAAACCATGAGAATCGATTTGTGAGCCACAAAAGAAAAGGAAAGGAATCGATTTATGAAGTAGAATAAAAAGGAGAAGGAATCGATTCTTAAGTGGAATGAAAAGGAAAGGAATCGATTCATGTTTTAACATATGATATAGGAAATCGATTCTTGGCTTTTTTGAGAGTGCTTGAAAATCGATTTTATGTTTCAACATATGATATAAGAAATCGATTTTTGGCTTTTTGAGAGTGCTTGAAAATCGATTTTGTGGCAAATAGAAAATACTATAAATCGATTATATGCTTTCCAAAAATCATTTGCATGCATGGGATTTGTTTAAAACTATTTTCATGCAAAATTATTTATATGAAAAAACATTTGTGAGTGTGTGATTTATTTTATATTTGAGAGCTTTATTTTCACTTACAATAATGTCCTAAACACACACAACAATACAATAATTCTTGACTGTCGCTTGATTGCATTTTTCCGCTTTTTGCAGTCTTGACCTTTTTGCCCTTCTTTTGTCAATCATCAAAACCTGATTATTCCTGTTAAGGCATATATTCACATATCCAACCTATCCTGCTGCACCAAACTCGACAAAAGCTCATAACAAGATTTAACAGAAAAAGAATGGAACTTATCAAGCCTCCACTGCCAACCTTCTCCAAATCATAAGGATAACACAGATGTAAAATGTCCAAAAGCAAATCCAGGTCATCCCTCTCCTCGTCAGACAAAGAGTGACGCCATTCGAGAATCCAACTCCAAGCATTATCAAGCCAATACCCATGCTCCATAATGCTTCCATGTTTTAACTTTGGCACTTCAAAAAGATTAGGGAACAAGTCCTTAAAAGTCTCATAGCTGACCCACTTATGCAATCAAAAGGAAATCAAGTTCCCCTTCCCCCACCACTGGCCTAACCGTTTATACAAAGGCTCCCTGGCACGAAGGCTTTCTGTCTTCCAATATAAGTAAATCCCTCCACCAAAAGAATTCTTAGAGCCTCCTTTATACAAGTAAATCCATAAGAAAAAATTTCTCAAATTTTCATACCGATGTGAGTGAAGCTGCCACCAACTAGCACTATTGTCATTGATGCATCTCTACCTCCACTTGCTCAAAAGAGCCAAATTGAAAGCTTCCAAATTCTCCACCATCAAATCATCGTCCTTCTTGGGTCTACTCACATTGTCCCAAGAAACCCAACAAATGGGACAACCCTCTCTATTTCCCCCACTGGAAGTCCCTCTGAATATTAACGAGCTCTAGGATAACAATCTTGGGGACCTTAAAGAAGGAGAACATGTAGAGGGGAATACTATTGAGGTCTGAGTTAATGAGAGTCAATCTTCCCCCAATCACTACCAGAATTTTGGTCATTTTGCAGCGGGCAATATCCGACGGATTTAGTCCACCGATAAATTACCGGCGGATTTTGGCACGTTACCGGCGGCCTGGATCCCCCAGTATATTACCGGCGGATTTTACAATGTTACCAGCGGATTTTATTTCGACTGTTAAATTACCGGCGGATTTGGTGAACTTACCGGCGGACAGGTTTTACGCGAAATTTAAAAAAAACAATGCGCCGGTAAATGCAATTACCGGCGGATCATTTCGTCGATTTTAAAAAAAATTTAAAATAAATCCGCCGGTAATCACAGTCAAATCCGCCAGTAACAGTCCCCCAAAAATCCGTCGGTAAGCACTATTTTCGGCGGATAATATTTAAATTTTAAAATTCAAATATCCGCCGGTAATTCAAATTTATCCGCCGCTAATGCGAATGCCCGTTGCAAAATCCGCCGGTAAGCACCAAATCCGCCGGTAACAGACATTTCCGGCGGATTTTGCAAAATAGCCGTTGGCGCCCATTCTCCTATATATTTGAACCCCCAAATCTCTCACTCCCTCTTCACTCACTACTCCCAAATCTCTCACTCTTTTCTCCTAAATCTCACTCTTTTCTCCTAATTATCTCTCACTATTTTCTTCTCAATATCTCTCGATCCACTCTTTTCGAAGTCTCTTTTGTTCTTAAGTTTTGTTTAAAGTATGTTTTTTAACTAAATTTTGATTGTTTTAGTTAATATTTAATTTTTAAATATGTGTTGTTTAATATATTTTTTGTTATTATCTGTTTTGCAATTGATTGGAGTTGCCACTTTGGAGTTTCCACTTTGGAGTTTTGTCAGAGACTTCTCTACATTACCAATTTGGAGTTTTGTATGAATTAAATAACAGATATTTTAATTAACGAATATTAATAATAATATTATTTTTTTAAATAAACGAATTAAAAACTGTTTTTTTATGAATTAAATAAAAGATATTTTAATTAACAAATAATAATAATATTTTTTTTAAAATAAACGAATTAAAAACTGTTTTTTAAATAAAATTAATTACCGGCGGATTTAATCACTTTACCGGCGGGTTTTGAATTTAAATTATAATTGTTTTCCGGCGATTTTAACGGTTACCGGCGGCTATTCCTCCGGTAATTTCTGGTGGATTTTCTGTCGGAAAATCCGCCGAAAATTACCGACGGGAATATCCGCTGGAAATTACCGGCGGAAAATCCGCCGGTAACCTTTACCTGCGGGCGAATTACCGGCGGCTTTTCGGCGGAAAAAATCCGCCGGTAATGTCCAATTATCGGCGGATTTTGGTCATTACCGGCAGATTTTGGCCGCCGGAAATCCTCGAAATTTTTGTAGTGAATAGACAAGAAGTGCCTACTCCATGACGAAACCACTTTCTCAACTTATCAATAATCGAAACCCAAGTATATCTTCTTCTATGATTGGCTCCTACCGAAATACCCGAAAATTTAAACGGGATAGCAGCGGTGCTGGAAGGCAAGAAAGTAGCATCCGCCTCTAGAAAATCATCTTTCAAATTAATGTCGTAAAGACAACTTTTACGGAAGTTCACCTTCAGCCCCGAGACAAGCTCAAAGATTCTGAAAATAACCTTTATACACCATAAATTATCACAGGAACCCTTGCTAACCAAAATAGTGTCATCCGCGAACTGAAGAAACGGAAAGCTAAGATTGGTATGAACCTGAAACTCAGAAAAACAACCTTCACACATCGCTTTATGAACCATCTCGATTAAACCCTCGACAAAATTTTACAGATGCACCAATGAGACAAATCGGGCGATACTTCTTTAGATCTTGAGGATTCTCCTTCTTGGGAATAAGAGCAAGGAAAGAAGCCGAGATGGCTTTGTGCAGCACTGCATTAGCGTGAAACTTACCTAAGAAATCCAAGATGTCCTCCTTCACCACCTCCCCGCAATTTTTGATTAAACTAAGATTAAAAGCATCTGGCTCTGGGATTTTATTCCCATCGCATCCCCCACTTCTTTTTTCACCTCCTCCTCCATGAAAGGGGCAATGAGATGATGGTAATCTTCCTCACTGATCTTACCTAATTCAATACCATTGAGGATAGGTCTCTGAAAATGCGACTCGACATAACTAGCTTCAAAATATCTTTTCACTTTCTACTTCACCTCATCCACCTCCTTCAACTTCCTCCCGTCCCTATAAAGAGAAACAACTTGGTTTGCTCTACTACGATTATGAATGCAAGCGTGAAAATACTTAGTGTTGTGATCCCCTTCTCTGATCCAATTGGCTCTAGATTTTTGTTTGATCATACTCTCTTTGATGTGAAGCTGCTTCCAAAAAGACGAAAACACTTCCTTCAGCTTATCAACATTTTCCAACGAACCCCTATCTGAAATAACCTGATCGAGATCATTCATCTCAGAAACAAAATTGCTAATACTAAGATCCATCCGGCCAAACACCTCCTTATTCTAGACCTTGAGCTTAGCTTTCAACAATTGGAGTTTTTCTTTAATCGCATACCCCTTTTTTCCCTTAATCGAAAACCCCTTCCACCACTGCTCCACTAAGCCTTTGAGCTCAAGATGCTCTAAACAACCGTTGAACAAACGAAAACGCTTCGAACTCCAATCCTTAGAGGAACGAAGCAGCCAAATAGGGCAGTAATCTCAAATGTCTGTCACCCATTCACTGACCATTGATGTTCCAAGAAGAAATCAAACTATTTGAGAGTAAAAACCGATCCAATCTGCTTCTAGACAAGCCATCTAATCATATAAAGGAACGTCTACAAAATCCATATATATCTGATATATCTCACCAAAAAAATATATCATTTCAATATACTCTTCGTTCTTCATGTTTTGGTCAAATGTTTGTTACTATAAAGACAGGAGATAATATAATTTTAGAACCCTTGCCTAACAAGAATTTGACCATAGCACATATTCCTTTACTTTAATATAAGTTTCCATTAAGAAATGCACAGTTCATTTTTTACTTTCCTTTCCTTTATTTACTAATTAACTATATACTATATTATATGTAAAGAATGTAATCACAATTACGTGAAGGAATTAATCTTATATATATGATCCTTCAATAATATTGGTTTATAAGCATCTATCGTCTAGTGAGAATGTGGGCTTTGGTGACTTGGCCATGCATCGGATCCAAGTAAAATATCAGAATTGATGGTTACTGTAGTCAAAATTTCCACATTAGACGAACGGTTTTAAATGTTTTAAATGTTTTACTTGGACGGACGGTTTACTAAATTAAATATTAAGAATGTTCTCAATCTTTGAATCCAACAAACAATGTACCTACTCTCCAAAATAACCATACAATTCTCAATAATATCTAGGGTTATATAATCTTCAACTTACCTATCAAAACAATTAAATAATATAATCTTCAACTTGCTTTATGAAAAAACAGATCCAATTATTTATATCTAAGTTCACGCCCAACTTTTCAATCATAACTACCCTGACTCAAATCTGATATGAAACGTTACCAACACAAAAGTTCAATGGTCCCCTACATCGGGACCCATACCCCTATTTTACCATAAATACCCAAAATACTTAGTTTTTGGTAAAAAAAAAATTTTTTTTAAAAATTTTCGAAAATACACATATTTCTGGAAGGCAGAAATATGTGTATTTTCGAAAATTTTTAAATTTTTTTTTTAAATTAAAAATATTTCCGGAAATATGTGTACCTTAAAAGCTGCTTGCATGATTTTCTTATCAAAACCTCTGACTAGGTTATTGATTCTTGAGTAAGCACCGATTGCTGAATCCTGCATTTTCAGTTAACATGAATGAACAATCTCAATCAACATTTAAAACATTAGTTAAAAAAATAATAGATAGAAGTGCTTGCTACACATACGAAAGTGCTATCCTCTGTATTGGAAAACATTGCATAAATCCTAAGTTTATTCCTCTGTGCTTCCAAATTGCTGTGTATTGGAAAACATTTAAAACCTTTGACTAGGTTATTGCATCAACAAGGATGAAAATGGCAAAGCTAAGAAAGATTTGCATGAACATTTAAAACCTTTGACTAGGTTCTTCTAAAGGTCTTCAATCTTTAGTTTTTTCTAGTACCGAAAGAAACAGTCAAAAAAGAGTAATAGAGATAGGATTTACCAGTCTTGCTACTGTGAATCTGAACTGTGTTGTACAGCCATTTGTTTTTCAAAGCTCTCATCACAGAGTACTTGCAAATAAGGGAAATCAAAGGAGTTAGGGTTCGTGAAGGACCAAAATAAACAGAAATATCACAAGGAGTGATTTCATACCTGTGAAACCTTTGTTTGCCTTCTTTTTGTGTCCATTGAAGATTTCGTACCTTGTGAGCCTTCGTTCTTCATTTTTCACCAGTATTCAGTACATGCAATTTTCAGAAAACCAGGAAATTTAGTATTCGTACTTAGAGAAATTAAAGAACAAAACAAGGGGGGGTTTTGTTCAATACCTGTTTGTTGTTGCATTTCAAGCTCCATTGCTGCAGTTTCAAGCTTTGATTCCTACAAAATCAAAGCAACAAATAAAAACCTAGCAGAAAACTGAGAAAGAACGAAGAAGATGAAGTAGGTGAGAGAGAGAAAATACCTCAATGAGGAACGCGAGATTGAGAGAGGAACGCGAGGCTGAGAGAGGAACGTGAGGGATCGCAAACTGAAGGTGATGATGATCGCGATTGCTGTGGTTGTTTGTGTTTTGCTCGTGATTGCTATTGTTCAAGCGGAAGGTGATGATGCTCTGGGTGTGGGGGAAGTGAAATGATGAAATGGAGTGAGAGATGGAGTGAGAGATGAGTGGAACGCAAACTGATGATTTAGGGTTTTCTAGAGATGGACGCTGATGGAGTGAGAGACGCAGACTGAGAGACGAAGTGTGAATTTTGAGAGTTGAAAGAACCCTTTAGTAATCGGTTAGCAATAAAACCGATTCTAAATGTAACCTATACGAATCAGTTGTTTATACAACCGATTCCAAATGTCTAAATATACACATTTTGAATCGGTTATTTAAACAACCGATTCCAAATGAATCAAAACATCTCCCAAATATCAACTTATTTGTAAAATTGCCACCGCGCCTACGTTTGGAATCGGTTATCCAAACAACCGATTCCAAATAGTGCTTCTTATTCCAGATTTTGCACTAGTGATACCACATTTTATGATCGGAGTTGGATGCATATTTATCAAGATATAAACTTGAAGATGAAGAAGACGAGAAATGAAGGAAGATGCCACACTCTAGGAGAGTAATAAGTATGGAAACCTAAGAACCAAGAAGGTTCATCTCAAGATTTAATCCACAAGAGGCAAAACTCTCAAATTCGTAATGGTTCTAAAATAGTTTTTCAATTCAAAGATCCAAAATGAAGGCAAATGCAAGTCTATTTAGAAGCTATGATTAAGCTATGACAAGGCATCATGCAAAGTGCAAACCCTAGCCCTAAGCTATGACTAGGCATCATGAAAGAGGAAAACCCTAGCCCTAATGCTATTCGCACATACGCCCATACAAATTAAAAACCCAATTACATAATTACAATGATTAAAATTAATCAAAGCTCCCCCCAAATTGGGTTTTGGCCTATTTGCGGGCTTGGGCCTTGACTTAATTATACAATTGAGTGCTCATTCTTCTAGACAAGGCTTGAGGCTCTTCACAGGACTTAGATTCTTCATTGGGTTTGGACTTTTCTTTGCTTTGCACAAGTTATTCTAATCTAGCAGTTTAGGCTTTTAAATATTGATGTGTTCTTTGATAGCTAAGGACTAGATGGAGTAATTTCCCACTTTTTTTTTTTATAGTAGAGTGCATTTTAAGTTAAAGAAGGTAGTGCTCGTACGGACAAATTTGCTTCTTATGGTATCTCCATTTAGGGACTTTACCGGTGGAATATATCTCCATTCAAATAATGCTTTGCATGAGTTTTGGTTTTATTTCCTCTCATGTCTTTATATTGTTCTATTTTTCTCTTACACTAATAAATATTCGTGTGCTGCAAATGATGAGTAACAACTGAGATGCCAACTTATTTTGGACATCGGTTTGTCATTGTAATGTCTTTGCACGCAAATTTTACTTAAAAGAAATAGGAAGTAAAGTTTTTTTTTTAAAATTTAACAATAAATATTTTCTATGTTAAGAAAAATGCTAGCAACACTCTCTTTAACACTCTTGTCAACACTCGCTTCATGATTTTTGCATCCTCTCCCTTAGACCGAACCTGCACTGTTGCATAGTGTGAACTCTAATGGGAAAAGTTAAATGGATAATGGCAAGCCCTCCAATTTGAAACATTATAGGAGTATATCAGATTAAATTAAGCAAGGCAAAGATTATTATCATTGAGGTTGGACTTTTTCTTTATTAATTAGTGGATGCAATGGAACAAAACAACATGGTGTGGTGGTACTTGGTAGACCACACGAGGGGGCTGTTTGTAAATGATGGAGGAAGCACTATTATTTTATGTAGGATTTGCTACAATTGTTGAGTTAGAAGCAAACAAAGTTACGTATGCTTTATAAATTGGCAACTATTGGAAACACAGATTCACGCTTAGGTTTATAATATTGAGTTTTTAACCTTAAAATTTAGTTCTAATGCTCCAACGTGCGTCCAAGGGACCGGACATTGGTGGTGGTCGTTCGTGTGAATCCGGTCTTCTCTTGTGCTTTTCTTTTGCGGCTTCTTGTAATTTACAACCTTTTCAGGCATCGTTGAATTTGTTCTTAGCTTATATATTGGAAGTGATTCTCTTTATGACAAAGTTAACCCGCTAGCTTAAAGGAGATAAGCTCTTTGTAAATATTTGCCAAAATTAGTTTATTGTATTTTTTTGTTAGTTTATGGTGTTTTTTGAAACGCTACTTGAAGTAGCGTTTGAGCTTATAGTTTATAATATTTCATTTTTCTCTCATTTTATAGCCTAGCTTAACCGTTAATTCTACCAAACACTTTAAATTTAATCTGCTATTTTATCCGCTATCGGTTATCTGCTATCAACTAGTTTATCCGCTATTTGCTAACTTATCCGTTAACCGTTATTGAATTTCTTACCAAACTGAGCCTAAAAAATTTACTAGAGCCTGCCCGTTGTTAGATCTTAAAAAAGTAACTTTGATAGTCTATTTGCTTGTATTAATAGATAGTAGATGAGGGTCTCCACTGCTAGCTGCATTGACAATTTCAACGGCATGAGGTCGACTCTTGGGTTCGAACCTAGGTATAACTGTGTGATAGTGTATGTTGTGTTTATTTGCCATTTCGTTTAAGGTGGCAAAAAAATAGTATATGAGGATTACCTTCAACATGTCGGATAGAAGCTTTTTATGCTCTACTAGTACCTCTTAATTGGGGGTATTTTTTTGGTGTGAACTGGGTATCTGCGCACAACTGCAGAGACTAATCCCTCGAGTCGGGTAAGACCACAATGGGCGGTAAAGCTCTCCCTCAAGAGATTTAACGCTGCTGCATTCCCAAGACTAGATTCGAACCCAGGACATTGGTTAAGCTGGAAGAGACCCACACCATCTCATCCAAGCGCTCTTGGGGGGTATTGATAGTTTTATTTAGGGGTTTCAATATTGTCCAATTGTTCATCGGATATCCGGTCCGTCCATAGCAAAATCCATCCAATCCGTCCATTACAAATTAAATATCAAGAGAAGAAGTATAAAAAGATATTGATTTTTTAGAGTGGTGGAATCACTAAAAGTTCACGAAACTGGTTATTGAGGAATGAGCTTTGAGTATATGAAAAGTTAAAAAAATTCTGAATGCTAAAATACCCCGAAACACATTGCTTAGCATCACACGTTACATATTTGTCACAAAATTATTATTTGTTTCAACAATTCGGTTATTGAGAAATAAACTTTGAGTATTTGAATGGTTAAAAAAATTTCGAACACTAAAGTACCCAAAAACACGATGCTTCGCATCACACTTTACGCATTTTGTCACGAAATTATATTTTTTTTCCACCAAACCGGCTATTGAGAGGCACAAACTTTGCATATTTGAATAGTTTAATTTTTTTGCAAACACTAAAGCTAGCATCCGAAAACACACTACTTAGCATCATACTTTACATAATTTGTCATGAAATTATTTTTTTTCCACCAAACGGGTTGTCGAGGAACAAAGTTTACGTATTTGAACAGTTCAAATTTTTTTTACCAATAAAGTGCCCAAAAGCACACTGATTAGTATTACACTTTACGTATTTTACTTAAAAAAATTTATTTTCTTTCAACAAACAAGTTATCGAGGAACAAAATTTGCGTATTTGAACAGTTCAAAATTAATTGAACCCTAAAGTACCCGAAAACATACTGCTTAAAACATGAAAGAGGAAAAAAGGAAAGTACCTCAAAACACACTGTTTAATGTCGCACTTTACGTATTTTGCCATGAAATTAATTTTTAGATTGACGAACGATTTTCATGTTTTTGTACATTTATTTTTTTTTGAAATCTAGACTACCCAAAACACATTGTTTAGCGTCACACTTTACATAGTTTGTTACAAAATCAATTATTTTTAACGAAATTGGTTATCAAGGAACAAACTTTGCATACGTATTTGAACAGTTAATTTTTTTTCTCTAGACTCTAAAGTAACCCAAAATATACTGGCTAGTATCACACTTTACATAACTTATCACGAAATTAATTTATAGTTTTATTTTTTAAAATAAAAATAAGAAAAAAAGAGAGGTGTTTGTGTGTGTGGGTGTGGGGGGGGGGGGGGGGGTAGTGGGTGGGAATTTTGGAGGGAAAATGGAGTGGGATACTCATTAAGATTTATATTCTTAAGATAAGATAATTTTTTCCAAAAATTAAATTTTTAGAAAAATAAAATTCATTATATATATATATAGTGGCGGACCTAGCATGCAACCAGGGGGTTCAGTTGAACCCCTTGGAAATTTTGTTTTTGCACTAAACACCCTATATAAATAGCCTAAATCTCCTAAAATTTTAATTTTGACCCCCTTGAAAATTTTAAATTGTACTAGTAGACCAAGTTTTGCACCCATTTGACACTGGCCTTAAAAAAATTGACATCCCTGACCCCGGGGTCCTGGGTCCGCCACTGTATATATATATATATATATATATATATATATATATATATATATATATATATATATATATACATATATATATATGCTCGTCGGAGCACCACCTCCAATCACCTCCGGCCGCCGGAGTTCCGTCACAAACCACCGCCGGCCGTCGTAGCACTGCCGCGGTTGCCCCCGTGGCCGGCCACCAGAGCTCCGCTGCGGTTGTCGGAGATACGCCGCAATCGTCACCTCCGGCCGCCGCTGCCATACAAGACAACCACCATATATTATATATATATATATATATATATATATATATGTATATATGTATATATTTATATTATATGTTTATATATAAATATAAAAAAATAAAATTATGCTGTAAAAAAATTGAAAATTATGATTAAAGAATTTTTTATCAAATATATTTTTATGGATTAAAAATATTAATGGATGGATTGGATATCTATCCATACAAAAGTTATTATTGGTTGGATTATTGGATGACATTTTTGGTTAATGGATGGATTGGATTGAATATTTTTAGTACACTTTAAATGGATATAAATGGATAAATAGATTTTTCCAATCCATCCATTATAATCCAAGTCCAAATCCTTCTAACCCATCCATTTTGCACCCTAGTTTTATTCCAGGCTTTTTTACTTTCCTACCTAGTACTTTTTTTTACTTTTTTTTATAAACAAAATATTTATTGATATGGGGAACACAACCGTTAGTTTAGTCCTTAGTTTTATTAGGCGCCTCATTAATAATTTGTTAGCAATTACATTTACTTTAGTCCTCATTTACATTTGCTTAATGAACCCTGCATCAATGTTTTGGAGAATGCTACCAATGTTTATAGCCAAAGTCAACCTTTGCATGCTTAAACTGCATCAAAGTACAGTATGAGCTCTTTTTTCATTTTGGCTCCATAATCCAATTTGGATATACTCCATTTTGTCAAATTGTATGCAATATACTTTTTTTTATCAGAATGCAATATACTTTTATATGAAAACGTGCATTAGAACCAAATTTTTAAATCAAAATCTGTTGATCGAGCATTGATCAAAACATTTGTGTCTGTGTGTGTTGATAGGTTGGACAAAAAGCACAAAGACCAAATTATCAAGCCTCCGAAATGTCGACATGGCTGAAAAAGATTGGACAAGTTATAACTTGGGTTTGCTTCTTTTGTGCAATAATTGTTTGAAAAAAAACTTAGCTGTAGACATATGTGTGGTTGGCGAACCGATAGCGTGGGGTTCAGCGGTTCGGGCTGAACCTCCCTTAATCAAGGGTCGGGGGTTCGATCCCCGCTTTGGGTACGGAGCAACATTAAAACTTTGGGCCAGCTGTCCTGCCCCTCGAGGCACCTACAATGAGCAAGGAATTAGTCACTGCTGTCCGTGCGGTGAATACCCGAGAGTTTACCCAAAATATGTGTGGTTAGCGCTGTTTTTTTTTGCACCAAAGTAGTTGGCGCTGTTTTCCAATCACGTTATGATATGTAGGATGATTTTTCACATTATGATATGTAGGATGATTTATTTTTTAAAGAATCGGTCTCCCTGTCATGGTGTGATTGGAAAACAACACCAATCACACACCTATGGAACCATACCTAAGTTTTCTCGTACTCGTTTTTTGTGTGCTTGTTTTTTTATATGCAAAGCAAATATATTAAAAAGAAAATACAAGGTAGCTCAGTTGACGAGCTAATGGATATCGAAGGAGTGCACCAAATGAGTGCAAGAAGTAAGTCTTGGGATTAAAAACGAGAAACTAACATTTCCTTGATCCCACTAACATTGCTATAAAAAAAAAGTAAATAACTTTTTTTACAATTATTACAACTTCTTACCCATGAAGCCCTGATACTTCAAAAATGGAGACGTACCCGTATCGGATACTTATTCGATACCGACACGCACCCGATACTTCTCGATACGTACCCAAAAAGTATCCAATAATTTTTTAATTCTTTTTAAAAAATGTTTGACTCGATACTTTTCAGATATATCTTTGATACTTTTTACCAACTAAGGATACTTCTCAGATACTTTTTCGATACCTCTTACAAACTAAGCACATGATTGTCACTCATATATGATACACTTTAATACCTCAATAACTAAAAGACAAAATTATATGTTTTTTCGTAATACAATAATAGAAGAAATAATACATTGTGATATGAGTGAGATAAATACATGTAACTATCTCTACTTGATATGATCACATGTATTTATTTCTACAATGTGATGATCATATATTGAATAATAATATGAATATGTTTTATTGAGCAACTACGTACTAATATGCATATCTTAGTCTATAAAAAGTCATCTATTTTTGCCATTGACTATTCAGATTATACGATTTCAGGTGGTCCCAGTTACTTGTCCACCCTTACTTTTTATGACTAGTCACTCATACATAGGTGTGTCGATTGTCCTCTTCCTTTCATCCGTATATTTTCTGTTTGATTTTTTTTATCTATTTAGGTAGGGTTTTTTTTCATATCTATAAAATGCAATATTTCAGTTTTTCATCTTTGTTTTTTTCTATTTTATTTTTTCTCTTATGTTTTTATATATTTAAATTTTAATTTAATTTTTTATTAAAGTATCTCAGCCGTGTCGTAGCTTGGTTTTCAAAATTTTCCCGTATCTCCGTATCCCTATCGTGTCATATCCCGTATTGTATCCTGTATCCGTGCTTCGTAGCTTCTTACGCACATTGCAGGCATTTTAGAGACACCAATAAGCAAATACACAACCAAATTTTCTGTCTTTCCTTCCAATAAACTAACTTAACGCTATTCCTTTAATACGCTCAAACAGACCAACGGATATTTTTGAAAATATGCGAAATTTAAAATTTAAAAATCCGCCGGTAAGTCTTTAAAATCCGCCGGAAATCCCCTAATCCGCCGAAAATATATTAAATCCGCCGATAGGTGACATTTTCGACGGATTTATGTTTTTAGCGGCCGTTTACCCTTCTTCCTATATATATAACTTCTCCACATTTCTTCTTCACACTTCTTCTTCACACCCAAATTCTCTTCTTGAAATTCCTCTCTTCCTCCCTACGAATTCTCTTCCTCTCTCTACTAAATCTCTTCCTCTCTTTGACAAATTTCTTCAATCTAAGGTATGTTTGTAACATGAGTTAATAGTTTTAGTTTATGAATTATTTTATAATATGAGTTAGTTACTAATTGTGGTGTTGTTTGTTTAGGTATTGTCTGAGTTTGGATTCCTCTTTTTTCCTCTTTGTTTGAGTTGGGATTCGCATCAAGTCAGAGCCTTCTCTTCACTACGGTTAGTTATCAAAGTCATTAGTTGGTATAAAACGTTATTTGATTTTATTAGTTTGAATTTCTTTATTAAGTAAATATCAAATATTATAATATATTAATATTAAAATTATAATATATTAGTTTATAAAAAATAAAGTAATTAACATATCAATATATATCAAAAAGTAATATTTGATAGTTTATTTCATTTACTTTGAATAGTTAAGATATTTAATTTAATGATAATCAAAAATTGGATAGTTTGTTTATTTTTATCCCTAAGGAGGGTTTTGCATCAGAAGGTTTTAACGAGGCTCCTTTCCTTTTTGTTTAAAAAAAAGGATAGTTTGTTTAAAACATAGTAATTTATAGTTATTATTTAGTCAAAATGTTATTTATGTTGTTAGTACATAGATCCCTAAATTATGATAATGATAATATTTATTGTAGTGTAGTACATAGATCCTGAAATTATGGATCGTAGTTGGATATATGATCGATTATTTCCTGGAAGATCCGCTTTAAAGCGACATTTTGTAGAAGGAGTAGAAGAGTTTATTTTTTGTGCTAAGCGTCATGAAGAATTTGCGCGACAAGGCAGAATTAGATGTCCGTGCTTGAAATGTTCATTTCGATTTATAAAAAATGAAGAAGAAGTTAGAGTTGATTTGTACAATAATGGGTTTAGGCCAAATTATTGGATATGGAGTCGTCACGGGGAAGTACACTACAAAAAACTGGTCATTAGCGAGGGAAATTTCCCTCGCAAAATGACCTAAATCCGTCGCTAATGGTCATTTGCGAGGGAATTAGCGACGGACTGGTTCCGTCGCTAATTCCCTAATCGCAACTGGGATTAGCGAGGAAATTTTAATCCTCGCTAATCAGCGAGGGAATTTTCCCTCGCTAGTTAGCGAGGGATTACAATTCTCTCGCTAATAAAGACAGCCACGTGGTTAAATTCTGACAGCCATGCGTCCAATTTCCCTCGCTAATTCCCTCGCTAGTTAGCGAGGGATTAAAATTCCCTCGCTAATAAAGACAGCCACGTGGTTAAATTTTGACAGCCACGCGTCCAATTTCCCTCGCTAATTCCGTCGCTAATGCCCAACTGATTGAATTTTTTTTTTGATAAACCTGCTTTTATACTTGTATTTTAATAATAAATAACAAAATCTAAAAAACATAAATCAGTTTAAAATAAAAATTCCGAGAATAAAATTCTTCAATAACATAAAATTTGAATCAACAACACTTAATCTGAAATGTTATAACAAAATATTGAATTGTCAAACTGATACAACAAATCCTAAAAGCTGCCGCCATCAGACTTTTCGGCCTCCCCAGCCTCTCCAGACTCCCCAGATTCCTCATCTTGCTCCTCATCTTGCTGCTCATGTTGCTGCATATTCTTAAAATAGCTAAACATCAGTTCCTGCCTACGGGACACCTTTGCAAAGTCTTCCTGCATCTTTTTCATAGCCTCAGTAGAGGTCCTGACCTCCTGTCAAGTATCATGCAGCTTATGTCGAGTAGACTGCAGCTCCTGCTTCAGCTGCCTAATATGCTCTGTCTGCGCAGTAGTAGAAGCTGGTCGACTGCGTCTTCTGCTGCTCCCGACCACATACTAGACCATATATGGAGGCAAGGGCCCCGTACCATACAGGCGACCCTTAGACCAACCTACTGCCTTCTCCCAATTTTGGTTTGCCAGATCTATCATCTCAGGAGTATGTTGGCCAAGTGATTCAGGGTCCCAGCTCCCCTAAATCAGCTGAGTCATGATCTCATTTATTTGCTCCTGTTTTGAATAACCGCAAATTAGCGCTCCATTTTGACAAAGCAAAATTAGCGCTCCATTTTGACAAAGCAACATATTCGCCAGTGCCTTTCCCTCCTAATAGTTAGCGACGGACTGTTCCCTCGCTAATACCCACAATTCCGTCGCTAATTATCAAAACAAACGAGGACCCTTATTCCCTCGCAAATTCCGTCGCTAATGTCACTTTTAGCGAGGGAACAGTATTCCCTCGCTAATGTCCGTCGCAATTGACGTTTTTTTTGTGGTGGTAGGACCAGGGGTAGCTGCAGTTCCTGCGGTTAATGTTCCTGTTGAAGTAGTAGCTCCCACATCAAGTAGTTATCCAGCGACTACGACATCTGGTGGCCAAATTATACAACAGTTAGATGTTTATCAGGGAATGAAATCTGACGCCGTTGGAGTAAATTTGGATTTTGAAGAACCAGAATATGATGCTGAAGAAGTTCCAAATGAGGAAGCTCAAAGGTTTTACATGTATTTGAGTGAGACAAATAAACCATTATTTGAAGTATCTAAAGACTAAAAATTATCAATGTGTGTTCGGTTGTTGGGTCTTAAGTCTCAATTTAATGTTGCTGAGTTGTGCATGGAAAATATGACCAAAATGATGTTGGATGCAACCCCCATTAGAGGGCTTTTGCCGCAGAGTTATTATGATGCTAAAAGACTGGTATCGAAGCTTGGCTTAAAATCTAAAAGAATTGATTGTTGTGTGTCTGGTTGCATGCTCTATTATAACAATGAGTTTGGTATAAATGATGTAGAGTTGTCGGAATGCAAGTTGTGTGGAGAGCCACGCTATCGTGTGAGTAGGAAAGGGATGAGCAGAGGCAAACCGGTTCCACGAAAAGCAATGTTCTATCTTTCGCTTATTCCGAGGCTGCAGAGGATGTTTACTTCAATGGAGACCGCGAGTAAAATGATGTGGCACCATCAAAATAGAAATAATTCTGGTGAATTACGTCACCCATCTGATGGTGAAGCTTGGAAGCATTTTGATCGTGTTCATCCAGATTTTGCCAGTGATCCACGCAATGTTCGGCTTGGTTTATGCTCTGATGGTTTCACACCATATATTCAAGCCTCGGCAACACCGTATTCATGTTGGCCAGTTATTCTTACCCCATACAACCTTTTCCTCCAGAAATGTGTATGTCTAAACCATACATGTTTTTAAATTCTATTATTCCAGGGCCAAGTAATCCAACAGTTGGTATTGACATATATTTGCAACCTTTGATCACTACAAGAAAATGTTGAATTTCCGGCCAGGAATTTCCGGCGGATTCGGAGCCGCCGCAAACTTTGCGGCGGATTAGGGGGATTATCGGCGGATTAGGGGGATTACCGGCCAGGATTTTATCCGCCTCAAACTTTCCGGCGGATTCCGTGGATTTTGCGGCGGATCTGTTTTCGCCGTGGATTTTGCGGCGGATTCCGTGGATTTTGCGGCGGATTGGAGATTACAAAGAATAAGCGCCACTTTAAATTTTCAAAAGTCCGCCGCAAATCCCCAAAACCGCCGCAAATCCCCATTACCGGCGGCCTTGAAAAAATAAGCGCGCAGTTTGAATTTCAAATTTCCGCCGGAAATCCCCATTTGACCGTTTGACTCCGTTTTCCTATATATATCCCTTCCCCACTTCTTATTCTTCACACTTCTACCAATTCTCTCATTCTCTTCTTAAAATTTCTCTCTTACTCTCTCCAAATTCTCTCATTCCCTACTAAATCTCTTGAAACTCCTCACTTCCTCCCTACGAATTGTCTTCTCTTTTCATTGGAGCTATAAACAATGAACATGAAGTTAGACTTGATTTGTACAATAATGGGTTTAGGCTAATTTATTGGACATGGAGTCGTCACGGGGAGGTAGCAGCAGGGGTAGCTGCAGTTCCTGCGGTTAATGTTCCGGTTGATGTTCCTGCAATGACTACTCTTTCCAATTTTTATTTTTTTAAAAAGTAAATTAGTTAATTATTGAATTTTATTTTTTTATCAATAATTAAAAATTTTAATAAAAAAATAATTTTTTTAATTAAAACGATTTTTCTAAAAAATAATATTTATTTTTTAAAAAAAAAGGATTTTGCGGCGGATATATGGTCTTTGCGGCGGATTATCGGCCGGAAACTTGCGGCGGATTTATCGGCGCCACGAAATCCGCCGCAAGTTTCCGACGGATAATCCGCCGGAAAGCGTTTGCTGCGACCTGCCTACCGGCGGAAAAAATCTGCCGCAAAGTCCAATTTTACGGCGGAAATATGGCTTTTCCGGCGGATTTTGCCCGCAGCAAAATCCTGTTTTTCTTGTAGTGGATTGATGACCTAAAAAGGTTGTGGAATGGTGTTTTAACTTATGATGCAGCACGCAAACAAAATTTTGTGATGAGGGCGGGTTTGATGTGGACCACTAATGACTTTCCTGCCTATGGAGTGTTGTCTGGATGGGGGACACATGGTAAGATGGCGTGTCCGATTTGCATGGTTGATACAAAGGCTTTTACTCTTAAATACGGAGGAAAAACTTCATGGTTTGACTCGCACAGTAGGTTCTTACCTATGGATCACCCATTTAGAAAGCAGAAATATGCGTTCATCAAGGGAAATGTTGAAACAGCTCGACCGCCTCGTAGGTTGACACCAGAGGAAGTTTGGAATAGTGTTAGGGATATCCCTCCTGTGGAAGTCGTAGCGGGTGTTGTTTCTCTTCCAGATGGCTATGGACAATGGCACAATTGGACAAAAAAAGTATTTTTTGGGAACTTCCCTATTGGAAAGATAATCTGTTGAGACACAATCTCGATGTAATGCATATAGAGAAGAATTTTTTTGACAACATATTTAACACTGTCATGAACGTGAAAGGCAAAACAAAAGACAATGATAAAGCTAGGAAGGATATAGATCATTACTGTAGACGAAAGGATTTGTTGTTGGTTGAGCAAGGTGCTAGGACTTTGAAACCCAAAGCCAATTATACTTTATCTACCGAACAAGCGAAAGCAGTTTATCAGTAGATAAAAGAGTTGAAAATGCCAGACGGTTATTATTCCAATTTATCTAGATGTGCGGATGTGGATAATGGGAGGTTTCATGGGATGAAGAGCCATGATTGTCAAGTATTCATAGAGGGCTTACTTCCTATCGCTTTTAGTTCGTTGCCAACACACGTTTTGAATCCGCTCATTGAAATAAGTCAATACTTTAAGAATTTGTGTTCTGCAACGCTAAAAGCTGATGATCTTTCAAAAATGGAACAAGACATCCCACTTATCTTATGCAAGTTGGAGAGAGTATTTCCGCCTGGTTTCTTTGATTCTTTGGAGCATCTAGCGGTGCATCTCGCATATGAAGCTAAACTTGGCGGATCTGTCCAATACAGATGGATGTATCTGTTTGAAAGGTCAGTTAATTTTTATAATATATGAAACAAATTTAAAATAGAGGATTATTATGTTAATTAATAGCATTTTCTCTAGGTTCCTGGGTGAGTCAAAAATATCGGTGAAAAACAAAGCTAGAGTTGAAGGATCGATATGTTCTTTTTACTTACACCGTGAAACAACCCATTTTTGTTCTTTTTATTTCAAGAATGAGCTTGCTCCTGGAAGCAGTCGAAATGAAATAGATACCGAATGTCCTAGACATCATTTAGCTTTGTCTGTCTTTTTTCTACCCGGTCGTCCATCTGGGAAGGAGTCAATTCACTGGCTAACAGATGAAGAGTTAAGTTCAGCACATGTTCATGTGTTGATAAACTGTACTGAGGTGCTACCATTTATTGAGTATGTTCCTCAACATTAACTATCGATCTTAAATAGTTAATATAAACTAGACAAATGTGTAACAATTAATTATTTCTTTTTAGGGAATTCTTGTCATCAGAGGACGTAAGTGAGCAACAATCTTCTGCTCATATTAATGCACATTTTCCAACGTATTTTCGGCAAAATGTTTATGCCCTCCCACCAACTCCTACCAACCAACACTTGAGGAACATATCAGACGGTCCTCGAAGATGTGTTAAAGAATGGCACACAAACTTTGTCAATGGATACAAATTTCACACCAATGAATGGACACAGGGCAGAGAAACATTCAATAGTGGAGTTTGCATGAAGGGTGTCACTGGAGGAGGGGAAGATGATTTTTATGGTGTGGTTCAACACATATATGAACTTTCGTACCCCCATCTAAATTTTAGTCAGAACGTAGTGGTTTTTTATTGTAATTGGTTTGATCCGTCTGCTCGAGGAACAAAGGTGAATCCAAAGTCAAATACAGTGGACATTAAAATGAATAGTAGATATCGACTGTATGATCCGTTCATCATTGCACAAAATGTGAGACAAGTCTATTATGTCCCTTATCCATCAACGCGGACTGATAGGCGTGGTTGGCGTGGAAGATATGTTTAATGTAAATGAAGTGATTCAAGTTGAACCCATTACTCGTTTATGTGATGAGCCAAACACCGGCGATGAAATTGATGACGAAGAACATGCTGATGAAGATGCAACAGACCACATTGGTGTATCAAGAATTCACTCATCTAATGATGATGATTTTGAGAATGAATGGGATTCCAATTAGTTAGTTATTTTATGTTTCAACAATATATGTTAACCTATTTTTAATCAAGGATGTAATTTATGTTTATTTAATTAGTATGTTTATATATTTTTGTTTAGTATATGTTTATGTTAACCTTGTTTAGTATATGTTTGTTTGTTTAAATGTATATGTCTAGATACGGTCATGGCATCGTCTCACTCAGGATCCGATCATGACGACACATATGTTCCTCCACCTGTCACGGGTGATGGCGCCAGCACTAGCGGGAGGAAGACTTCTACTCGCCTAGGGGGTCGTCGTCAGCCTGCTCGTGTTGTTGTTGTTGGTGGCAGATATTTGCCACCACCTGGGTCTGAGGGTGCTAGTAGTAGTATTGCAGGCGAGTCAGTGATTCCTGATGGTACTGAGGGCTTAGCCCCGATAGATGTTGATGCGGATGGGGTATGCACATTTACTTTTAACTAGGAGATGGTGTGGTATACGGCTGATGGTCGTATCATATTGGAGACTACTGGCGATTCGTAAGTATTATATATTATTATTTATTAAGTTATTTTTGTTGCCTTTTATACAACTTATATAATTTATTTTTGTTGCCTTTTATATAACTTAATTATATAACTTTTATATAACTTAATTATAGGGCTAAATATATATTTTGGCCCTTTATCTTTGGGGTTGTGGTCACTTTGGCCCTTTATCTTTTTTTTTTCTCATTTTAGACCCTCATGTTTTTTGTGTGTGTCATTTTGGCCCCTGCCGTTATCATTTTGGTCCCTTATGTTTTTAATTGATTTCATTTTAGTCCCTTATGTTTTTAATTGATTTCATTTTGGGCCCTTATGTTTTTAATTGATTTCATTTTCGTCCTTAAAAATTTGCCTAAAAAAACATAAACATAACGGCAGGGGCCAAAATGACACACACAAAAAACATGAGGGTCTAAAATGAGAAAAAAAAAAGATAAAGGGCCAAAGTGACCACAACCCCAAAGATAAAGGGCCAAAATATATATTTAGCCCTTAATTATATAACTTTTATATAACTTATATAATACAGATTTCTTCTTTCGAAGGCTACAGCTACCGCCATCACAAAAACAATTAAGGAGAATTTCACCGACAGCTGGAAGAATTGGACGGCGGTTAGAAAAGATAAAGAGGCAATTGCGAGGATGTTAAAATCATTCTTGGTAAGTTGTTCTACGAAATAATTAATTTGGTGTATTATCTTATTGACTTGATTAATTAATTTGTCTTATTAACATTATTGTAAATTTCTTAAATAGGAAAAATGTTCGTGGTTACCAGAGCAGCAAAAAGAAGTTGAGAGAGTGTTCTATAAGAGATGTTCCCATCGCTATTCTGAATTGCTGCGGAATGCGCGCAATAAGAATGTGAAGCCATCTTATATGGGAAACTCAACTTGGGCTTCATTCAGAGAGTATTGGGAGACTCCTGAATTTAAGAATTATTGTGAGAAAGCCAAGAAGAACCGTGCTTCTGAAAAAGGTGGCTGCATACACACAGGGGGTGTTAATAATGCAACCCATCATAGGCGTTTGGTAAATTTATTACTTGATTAATTAATTATTTATAATTAACTAGTCATTTTCGATCATGTGTATTAATTAATAACACTATATGTATATATATAGGAGGCGATGCATCAAAGGCCAGTCACTTTGCCTGAGTTGCATCGCTACCTTCATATGCGAGAGGACACTGGTGAGTTTGCTACAGATCGGGCAAGGAATATTCAGGTAAAACTACTTTTACAATTATATACTAATGTTTATTATTTATATTTATCTTTATATATATATTGTTTTTATTGTATTATATATTATTAATAATTAGTTATTTCTTTCTTTCTTCGGTTATTTTTTCAGGAGAGCTTTCAGGGTGGGTTGGCTGAGTACCATGAGTCACAGCAGAGCAGTGGGACAAATATCGATCCTGTGGAGGAGGCTAGAGTAGGTCGTGATATTTGGGAGAGAGCAGTTGGTCCCCAAAAGAGTAATCGTATGGTAGGATCTGGTGGTATTGGACCGACTGCTTTCAGAACAAGCATTATTTCGAGTCTATCTTCTTCACATTCTGGATCAGAAAGTACTGGTCGCTCTTATGTTCCTAATTCTAGTGAGTTGAATGCTGTTACGCAATTGACCCGGTGTAGCGACCGAAAAATCCGGAGGAGGGATTCTTCGTTGTTTTTGAACAATGGAGCCGCCATCAATATTTATTTTTAGGGAAACATTGAAAAAACCTTTGTTTTTGGGTTCGGGGGTCAATTAAGTGCGAGGAAGGTACTAGCACCCCACAACATCCTAAAAAGGTTACCTTTTAATTTAATGTGTAGAAAGAAAATTAGTTTGAAGAAAACATTTTTTATTTACCCTTTTTATTAATTACAAAAAAAACGGAAAGGAAGACCTAATAAAAATTTAGTTTTTGCGCTTGACAGGAGTGGGCCCCCGCTCCTACGTATCTCCGGGTGCGATGGAGAAATCAAAGCTACGTAGTTCTTGGGTAGAAAATATTTGTGTGTTGGTATTTTTTATTTTTGAAAAGTTTGCGAAAACTAGCGGCCGTTCATGGTGACCAAACAGATAAATCCAGAGTGGTCGTCATTAATGGCTTATTCGGAAAAGAAGGTATTTACGGCGTTCAAACGGGCGGGACCCAGAGTGACTGTTATAAATACCCGGTTTGTGATCGAGCGTTTCGTTTGAAAAAATGCTTACTGGGAAGCGTGATTTTTTTTTTTAGAAAAAGGGAGTTGAGATTACGTTTGTTTTCTATTAACTGAAAATTTCTTGAAGTTTAGGCGGATGTTTGCGATGATCAAACAAGTGGCCTCAGGGTGATCAGCGCTACTAATCCGCTATGAAAAAGAAGGTTAGTCCTAGCGGTCAAAAAAGCTAAGCTCAGAGTGACCATTAGTAACCACCTGTTTCTTTTTATGTTAGCAAAATTGCTTGAAAGAAAGAAAAGCGGTTTGGAAACATTGAGGTGTAAATAGAAGCGAAAAGTGCGACAAGAGGGGGCGCAAGTATCATTTTGACGCTAAAAAGAAAAATGGTTGCCGGGGGTGCAAATAGCGTTTTGACGCTAAAAAAAAATGGTTGCCGGGGGTGCAAATAGAGTTTGGACGTAAAAAAAAGCTTGATTGATTTTTTACTTTTTTACCGTTTCATTAGCTTACCCTAAAACGCATAATTCTAAAGCGCTCCTTTTTTAAAACCTAGACTAATAAGCATTGGATTTGGAAAAGGTTTGTCGCTTTTTTTGGAAATAATTGTCACGGTGTTGATTTTTAAAAAAAGGGGTGTTTTTGCTATTTTATTTGAAAATGATTATTATTGTTATTTCCCTCAAAAAGGGAATGATATTAGTGAACATTTATTTTTTGGAAAATTTTTTTTTTTTAAAACATTTAAAAAGGCAGCCATTAAAAAGCAATGATATGTAAAAAAGGAAATACAGCAACAATTTACATAAAAAACAGCAACAATTATAATAGTAAAACAACAACCAACATGATAGTAAAACAGCAATAAATAATTTGAAAGAAAGAAAAACAGCAACAATTTAAAAATAAAAAAAAAAAAGCAACAATAATGTCTAAGAAAGAAAAAAGAAAAGCATGACAGCAACAAATAGAATAAAACAACAACATTTTAATTTGAAAATACAACATTTTTTTTAGCAATTTTTTATTCGAAAATACACATTTTTACAGCAACATTTTAAATAAAATAACAACCACAACTTTAATAAAAAAAAAGCAATACATAAAAAAACAGCAACAAAAACGCTTTTAAAAAAAATGAAAAATGACAGCAACCATTTTAGATAAAAAACAGCAACATTTTAAATAAAATAACAACCACAACTTTAATAAAAAAAACAGCAATACATAAAAAAAACAGCAACAAAAACGCTTTTAAAAAAAATGACAGCAACCATTTTAGATAAAAAACAGCAACAATATTAGCTAAAAAAAACGACAGCAACAAATAAAACGAAATTACAGCAACTTTAAAAACGAAAAAGACAACAAATAAAATAGAAAGAGACAACAACAAATATGTACAACAAAATTACAGCAACTTAAAAAAAATAAAACAGCAATAATTAATTAAAATATTACATCGCAATACCTTAAACAAAAATCCGGAAATGTTGAAGAGGAAGTTTTCTTCTTCGGATTTCTCCAATACAACGAATCTAAACTAAAGAAAAAAATTAAATTTCGAAAGGAGAAGGAAAGAAAAAAAATAGAAACTACAGTGAACAAGTCTCACTGTTTTTTTTCTAAAAAATCTACCCCCCCTTTTTTTTGCCTACGAAAACTTCTTCTTCATCCTTTTTTGAGAACCCCTTTTTTTCGAAAAAATGCTTTCCTTCCCCTCTAAAACCGTGGTCTTCAAAGTCATGGCCTCCCCCTATTTATACAAAGAAAAAAAGGCTCTTTTTTTCTTTCTTCTTCGGATTCTTCTGACTTCAACCATGCCTTGTACAGTGCTTTTTTTGACAGTGGCTTGACATGGTGAATAAAAATTTATGAAGGGTATGGGTGTAGCAGAGGAGAGAATGATGGTTTTTTTTTGTGTGAGAAAGGAGAGTGAATCCGTGAGTGAGAGAGAATGATGTGAGGAGAGAAAAAAAAAGGAGTTTAAGGGTTTGGTGGGGAGGGGTATGCGTGGAGATGGGAGAGTGGTGAAGAAAAAAATGAGTGAAGGAGAAAGAGAAGTGTGTGAGTGGGAGAGTGTTGAGAAAGATGAAGTGAAGTGTGATAGGAGAGTGTGAGAGAGAAAGGGGTCGTAGGGATGGGAGGAAAGAATGAGGGAGGAAATGTTGAGTGTGAATGGGAGAAAGAGAGAGGAAGTGTGTGTGGTGAGAGAGTGATGTGAGGGATGCGTGAGGGAGAGAGCCGTTGGGGAGGAAGAGTGGGAAACGTGTATGGGGAAGAGGAATGTGGGAAAGTGGGATTGTGAGTTCCAAGGAGGGAATAAAGGGGAGTGGGTCGACTTTGACCATGGGATAATAGGGGTGAATGTGGCTCATTTTTGGGTAAAAGGGGGAGAGTGAATGTGGTCAAGTTTAGGGTTAGGGGGGGAGTTAAAATTTTTTTTTTTTTAGGGTTTTTTAGTGGTGGCCGAATTTAGGGTTAGGAAGAGGGAAAGTTAGGGTTTTGTGATGAGTTGGGTTATGGGTTATGGGTTGTGGGTTAGGTTTTTTTGTTGTTGTTGGGTTGGGTCATGCGAATTGGGCTAGGGTTTGGTGGAGGAATGGGCTTTAAATGGCCCAATCCTGATTGCACCTCTATATATATTTTTTTACAGACCCCCCTATTTTCTCCTTTGTCTATTTTGTTTTGATACTTCTAATTATTATTTTTTTCAAAAATTAAAACTTGTAGCAAACTAAAATAAAATAATACATGACATGAACATAAAAAAGAATATTATTTTTATTAAAAATAAATAAAAATTCTTTTTTTTGGATAGGACAAAATTAGGGTATTACAGCTGCCCCTCTTTATTTATATTTTGCTAGGAAATCGGAGGGGTTCCCAATTTCTCCAGGAAAATAGAAATAAAGATAACAAAACGCTAATTTTGTCCAGGCTGAGAATTTTGCGTTGCTTATGAAAACTGGGTTGCTATAGACGGAAGGTAAATAGGGATCGCTGGGGATCTGAGGGATCGCTGGGGATCTTGAAGGAGCACTGGGGCTCTGAAGGTCTAGTTCAAAATCAATGCTTGGCGCATCGACTTGCGTTCGACTGAGGGACCGTCGGGGTCTGAAGGGCATGCCTAAGCCTGAGGGACCGATGGGTCTGAAGGAGCGTAATTAGCTAGTCGAGCGGCCAATAGGGTTAATCAGGTCCGGAACTGATATAACCACGAAGGACGTGCACTGTGTTTTTTAGGCGGACACAGCTAGTCTGAAGGGCCTGGGGCCGGATGATCCGTCGGTTGCTCGATAACGCGACGTGCGATCTGGATTGAAGGACCATTGTTGGTCTGAAGGAGCGCCTGGGCTCTGAAGGACCGCTGGGGGTCAGAAGAATTGGTGCTAACGATACATAAAAAATATCTCAACAGACACTTGCAATGAATGATGCATGCGTGCATGTAGTTAAGTAATTGATGATATGATGAATGAAATGTGGAATGATTTTATTTTTGACTTTTGTTCTTGGCCTTCTTCTTTTTTCATTTTCTTTTCTTGCTCTTTTGCTCTTTTTGCTCTTTAGCTCTTTATTGACTTTGCTGGCATCATCAAACTCGCCTGACTCTTGACGTGGGATACGAGGGTTGCCTCAAGCAGTAGTGCCCAAAGTGCGGGTTATTAAGATTTGCTGAAGTGATTATGCATTTGTCCTTTTTGCAACTTTATGAGAGATCATCTCTTTTTTGTGATTTTTTTAGAAATTTCGCAATGATTATAATGCTTGTGATCATGCACATGTTCCGCAATTCAGTATCGTCTACCATGAACGTTATTTTTACGATAATAGGAAAATGAGAGAATACATGAAGTGTTTAATATTCAAATGGATAACAAATGCGCAGAAGGTCGCGCTGGCTGAAAATTACATTGGGAGTTTAAACTACAAAAAGAAAGAGAAGAAAAAAGAAAACAAGGAAGGCTGATCTTTTGATTGTTTGTATCTTTGAAGTAATAACGCCAATCGCCCATTAACATAACTTTGAGCATTCATTATCCAACTTTCGGAGGTATTGACTGCCTCTGTAGCTCAAAGTCCAACTTCTGACCCTAATTTTTGCCTGGACTGCTCTTTAGAGTTTTCAGTCCACCGGGTCGCTCTAATTTTTGCCTAGGCCGCCCTTTCGGGTTTTCGACCTAGCGAGCTTATTTTTGCTTGGCTCATCTTTCTCTTTTTTCATATATTTCTTTAGGCATAGTACTTCTTGACTGCGTCCGAGTTCACTGGGAGTGGGAGGTCTTCACCGTCCATTTTTGTGAGAATCAATGCTCCTCCAGAGAATGCCTTCTTTACCACATAAGGTCCTTCATAGTTAGGGGTCCATTTTCCACGGGAATCCTTTTGGATAGGCAACATCTTCTTGAGCACGAGGTCTCCTTCTTGGAACTGGCGGGGGCGCACTTTTTTATCATAAGCCTTTTTCATTCTTTGTTGGTACAACTGCCCATGACACAAAGCAACTACTCTCTTTTCTTCTATGAGGTTCAACTGATCCAGACGAGCTTGAACCCATTCTGCCTCCTCTAATTTTGTTTCCATTAGCACTCGCAGGGAGGGTATTTCCACCTCGATGGGAAGAACTGCTTCCATCCCATATACTAGTGAGAATGGTGTTGCCCCTGTTGACGTGCGGATAGAGGTCCGATACCCGTGCAAAGCGAAGGGCAACATTTCATGCCAGTCCTTGAAGGTCACTACCATCTTTTGCACGATCTTCTTTATGTTCTTATTTGCTGCCTCAACTGCCCCATTCATCTTTGGCGGTATGGGGAGGAATTATGATGCTGGATTTTGAAGTCGTCACACAACTCTTTCATCATCTTATTGTTCAGGTTGGTCCCATTGTCCGTGATGATCTTATTTGGAAGACCGTAGCGGCAAATCAAATCTCTCTTTATGAACCTGACAACCACTGACTTTGTTAAACTGGCGTAAGAAGCGGCCTCGACCCATTTGGTGAAATAATCAATAGCGACAAGAATGAAACGATGTCCATTTGATGCCTTGGGTTCGATGGGACCGATGACATCCATTCCCCACATTGAGAATGGCCATGGTGCTGTTAGGACATTCAGAGAGGCAGGTGGTACATGGATATTGTCGGCGTAGATTTGACATTTGTGGCATTTTCTGACGTAGTTGAAGCAGTCAGTCTCCATTGACAACCAGTAGTAGCCAGCCCTTAGGATTTTCCTTGCCATGGTGTGCCCATTAGAATGGGTGCCGAACGAGCCTTCATGGACATCTTTCATAATTCTTTCTGCTTCTTCTTCTGCTACACATCTGAGGAGGACCATATCGTGATTTCTCTTGTAAAGCACTTCCCCATTTAATAAGAAACCCATTGACAGCCTCCTAAGTGTCCTTTTATCATTCTCGGTGGCACCAGGAGGATATTCTCTGTTTGTGATATAGTGCTTGATATCGTAATACCAAGGTTTACTGTCAGGCTCTTCTTCGATTGCCACACAATGATGTGCCGGTAGGTCTCGATGTTGGATTCTGATGAATGTCAGACTCTTGTCGTTATTGACGTTGAACATTGATGACAACGTCGCCAAAGCATCGGCCAACTGATTTTCTTCGTGAGGGAGATGATGGAAAATGATCTCTTCAAATTGTTCAACCATCTTTTGGATGTGATCATGATAAGGAATTAATTTGGAATCCCTGGTTTCCCAGTCACCTTTTGTCTGATGGATGACTAAAGCTGAGTCCCCATATACATCGAGTCTTTTGACTTTCCATTCAATGGCTGCTTTGATGCCTAGGACGCACGCTTCATATTCTGCAATGTTGTTGGTGCAGTAGAAACTCAGTCTAGCGGTAAACGGTACGAAGCGGTTATTAGGAGAGATCAGTACAGCTCCGACCCCGTGCCCGTATAAATTAGAAGCGCCGTCGAATAACATTCTCCACCTTTCGTTGTCCGGAGGATTCCCTTCTACGAATAGCGCCATTATATCTTCGCCTGGGAAATCGCACTGCATTGATTGGTAATCTTCGATGGGCTGGTGTGCCAAGTACTCAGCCAATGCACTACCCTTGATTGCTTTTTGGGTGACATATAAAAGGTCGTATTCAGATAGTAGCATTTGCCAGCGAGCGATCCTCCCTGTGAGTGCGGGTTTTTCAAAAATATACTTGACTGGGTCCATTTTAGATACCAACCAAGTCGTGTGGCTCAGCATATACTGCCTCAAACGACGTGCAGCCCAGGCCAGAGCACAACACGTTCTTTCCAACAATGAGTATCTTGTCTCGCACTCGGTGAATTTCTTGCTTAGATAGTAGATGGCATGTTCCTTCTTCCCGGATTCATCATGTTGCCCCAGTACACAACCCATTGACTTGTCTAGCACTGTTAGATACAGGATGAGAGGTCTGCCCTGCACAGGCGGCATCAGAATCGGTGGATTTTGGAGGTACCTCTTGATTTTTTCAAAGGCTTCTTGGCAATTATCATTCCACTTGGTTTCTTGGTTTTTGCACAAAAGCTTGAAGATAGGCTCGCATGTAGATGTTAGCTGCGATATGAACCTAGAGATGTAGTTCAATCTTCCCAGGAAACCACAAACTTCTTTTTCAGTACTTGGTGCCGGCATTTCTAGTATTGCTCGTACTTTGGCTAGATCTACTTCTATTCCCCTCTGACTGACTATGAAACCCAACAGTTTTCCTGATCTTACACCGAAGGTGCATTTGGCAGGGTTTAGTCTGAGTTTGAACTTCCTGAGACGTTCGAAGAGTTTTTGCATATTGACGATATGCTCTTCTTCAGTCTTGGATTTTGCAATCATGTCATCCACGTAAACCTCTATTTCCTTATGCATCATATCATGGAACAATGCGACCATTGCCCTTTGGTACGTTGCACCAGCATTCTTCAGTCCGAATGGCATTACTTTGTAACAGAAGGTTCCCCAGGGAGTGATGAAGGTGGTTTTCTCCATGTCTTCAGGGGCCATCTTAATCTGGTTGTATCCGGAATATCCATCCATGAAGGAGAACAGAGAGTGTTGTGCTGTGCTATCCACCAGGACATCAATGTGAGGCAAAGGGAAGTCATCTTTGAGACTAGCTCTGTTCAGATCCCGATAATCAACACACATCCGAACCTTCCCGTCTTTCTTTGGGACCGGTACAATATTGGCTACCCATTGAGGGTATTTGGCTACCGCTAAAAACCCAGCATCGAACTGTTTCTTAACCTCGTCTCGGATTTTCAGCGACATTTCTGGTTTCATTCTTCTTAACTTTTGTTTTACCGGCGGGCATTCTGGTTTTACTGGTAACTTATGCTCGACTATGTTGGGGTCCAGTCCAGGCATGTCTTGGTATGTCCATGGGAAGACGTCAACATAGTCGAACAACAACCTAACCAATTTCTCTCGCTCGCTGTCTTTCAATGTGGTGCCAATGTTAACTTCTTTTTTGTCTTCTTTCGTGCCTAAGTTGATCGTTTCAGTTGATTCCTCGTGGGGTTCGATTATTTTTTCCTCTTGTTCCATCATTCTTATTAACTCTGGAGGGGTTTCCCAATTATCGTCAATATCTTCCTCAGCTTGATTGATGGGGTGATCAAAGTTACAATATGGATTATTGGCGTTGTTATTTTCAAAGACATTTTTTTCGGATCTGCATTAGTGTAAATTAACGGAATAAAAACGAAAGAAAGAAAATAAGAAGCGAATGTAACAAGAAAAAGGAGAACAAGGGTTTATTGGGAACTGAAATAACGTTGCATTAATATTAATACTGAAAGGAAAACATGCGTGCCCGAATGAAATATCCTAAGGCCTTGGGCAGAGCCAGAGGATTACATTATAGAAACATTACTTTGAACTAAAAACCACAGGAAAATCAATGATCTCCCAATTCTTGAGTCTTTTGTTTGCAGGACAAGGGCGTACAAGACTGTCGACACCTTCTTCAGCGCTTAGATCGTCCTCAACTGCGGCGATCTGGCTGGGGTTCAACATTCCCGCACTCCGAAAGCTTTCCTTGATGTCGCTGATGATGATCCTCTTCGTATTTGGCACCCTGTCCTCAAGCCTGGCTAACCTCCGCTCCTTCTTTTCCTCCACAATCCTTCTCTTGTCAGTGCGATTGGGCTGATATCCTATCCCATGCCTATCTTTGTTCTCCTCTGGCTGTATTGGCGTCAGGATCCCCTGTCCGGTTTTTCCCAAGCCTCCTCCAGCTTGGTAGCCTTTTCCTAACATGAACTTAGCAACCATCACGGCAGTCTTGGATAGCTTGGGTTCTAACATAGCAGATGTATTTGCGATTTCCAATGCTTGGAAGGCAGTCTCGAAAGACTCTTCAGCAGCCTCAATGTAACGAGTGGGAGCGGACTTATTTATCAGCATTTCTTCCTCACCGAAAATAACCACCAGCTTATTGTTGACTATGAACTTGAGCTTCTGGTGTAAAGAAGAGGGAACTGCCCCTGCAGAGTGGATCCATGGCCTCCCCAAGAGGCAACTGTAGGATGGGACAATGTCCATTATCTGGAAGGTCACCACGAAGTGCTCCGGAGCTACTTGCACAGGTAATTCCATTTCTCCGATGACTTCCCCTTTTGGATCCGTCAAAGGCCCTGACTAATATGGAGCTTGGTCTCATGTATGAACAGTCCACATCTAATTTCTCCATGGTTGATCTGGGTAATACATTCAAAGATGAACCATTGTCAATGAGTACTCGAGCAAGAGAGTAATCTCCACACTTCACTGATATGTGTAGGGCCTTGTTGTGCCCCCTTCCTTCAGTTGGAATCTCATCATCAGTAAAGGTGAGGTAATTGCTTGCAACAAGGTTTCCGACGATCCCATCAAATTGGCCGACCGAGATGTCATGAGCGACATGGGCCTCATTCAATACTTTTGTCAATGCTGCACGATGGGCATCGGAACTGAGCAATAATGACAACAGAGATATCTTTGCGGGAGTTTGGTTCAGTTGATCAACCACCTTATACTCACTTTGTCTCATAAGCTTCAGAAATTCACTGGCTTCTTGCTCGGATAACGTCTTCTTTCCTGCATTCTTATCGACAGGTTCCTGTTCTATGCTTTTGCCCTTACGGGCTCTTTCCTCCCCTTCTTTTGTTCTGTCCTCACTAGGCCCTCTAGGGGTATAGAAGCGCCCACTTCGAGTCATCCCCCCGGTCCCTGAGATGTTAATGACATCAGGGGTAGTCTGAACTTTCACATCGTAACTCCACGGGACTGCATTGGTGCTTTTAAAGGGAAAAGGGACTGGCACTTGAATAGTGATTGGTTTAGGCACAGCGGTGGTTAGCTTTGTGTCCTTTTTGTAATGGATTTCCAGTGGTTTCCGGATACTCTTGCTCTGGTCAATGCTTGACTGGAGAGTCGACACGCCTTCCTCTTTATTTTGAAAACTTATTTGTATTATGTGTCGGTCTAATAAGTCTTGCAGGACTGGCTTGAATGCTTCACAGGCCCCGACGCAAAGGGGATCAGCACACGAGCCCTTTCCGGTACATCCCTTCGTAATGATTCCGAAGTGACACCAATCAGCATGGATGAGGTCCAGGGGTGTGACAATGTCCTCCACTTTTCTGACCAATAATTGCCCCTCAACATCCTCAATGGCATTGACGGAGGGTTTCCTGTGCCCCGGCAGAGGGTTAGTGGCAACATTCGGACCATCTTCTGCGAAGCTTAACCATTTAGAATCAATTAAGTCTTGTACTGCATATTTCAATGCCTTGCAATTTTCTGTTGAATGGCCAACTGCCCCAGCGTGGAATCCACAGCTAGCCTCTGGGTCATAGCTCCTAGGGAAAGGAGGTTGAAGGGGTCTCATTGGACGGGGAGTGATCAAGTTGTGACTGATGAGGTGATTGAATAGGTCTGTGTATGACATGGGTATTGGGTCGAAATTGGCGGGCTTTCTTTCTTGGTAGTTTTGTGGTCTATAGCCTGGGTTGACTTGGGGAGGTGGGGCTTGCGGTGTTTGAGTAGGTATTTGGAAAGTTTGTCGGGGGTTGTTGTAGGGAGGCTTTCCTGATCCAGAGATGGCATTGGCTTCTCCGTCTTTCTTTTTAGGGAAACCTGGGAAGGGCCTTTTCTGATTGCTGGTTCCAGTGGAGCTATATGCAATCTTCCCGTTTCTCCATCCATTCTCTAATCTTTCTCCGATGACGATCATATCTGAGAAATTCGAAGACACGCTCCCAATCAACCTGTCGTAGAAAGGTGATTGAAGAGTATCCATGAACATTGATACCATCTCTTTTTCTAACAAAGGTGGTACCACCTGTGCAGCCAAACCTCTCCAGCGTTGGGCATATTCTTTGAAGGACTCATTGTCTCTCTTCGTCATGCTCTGCAATTGTGTCCTATCGGGAGCCATGTCAATGTTATATTTGTATTGCCTCAAAAATGCATCGGCTAGGTCTTTCCAACATCTGATATGGGCACGTTCTAATTGCATGTACCAGCTCGAAGCTCCCCCAGACAGACTATCTTGGAAGTAGTGGATGAGCAATTTGTCGTCGTGAGCAAACGCCGCCATCCTCCTGCAGTACATGGTTAAGTGGCTTACAGGGCAAGTCGACCCTCTGTACTTGACGAAGTCTGGCACCTTAAATTTTGGAGGGATGACCACGTTAGGGACGAGGCACAAGTCATAAGCATCTCTCGCACCAACATTGGATCCCTCGACTGCTCTCAACCTTTCCTCAAGCATTTGTAGTTTGTCTTTGGCTTGAGGGTTCTCCATAGAGTAATTGTGAGGGATCCCACCCATACCATAGTAAGGATGAATCATCGAAACTATGGCTGGGTTCACATTTGGGGTATGTGAATGAGTGGGATTCCTGAGGTTGGAACCCTGAGCTTGAGCGCCAACTATCGGTGGCGGAGGGCAGCCCAGTGGGAGTCTTTGTGGTACGACGACGGGGGTCGGGTTTTGAACTTGTGGTGCCCCTGGATTATCATCGTGACCCGTTGGTGTAAGCTGTTGTTGGCCCGCGACTCCTGAGGGACCGTCTTCTGGACTAGCATTGACTGTCGGAGGTGTGTAACCTTGTGGAAGTCCGAAAGGAGGCCATATGTAACCCTGGTCATTAGTCCCAGTGGGGGGCACTGTATGCGGGATCCCGAGTCCATTGGGAAGGGGAGGGTTGGTAACTTGATTTTCCGTGTTCCCAGTGGAGACATCTTCACTTGTGTCTTTGTCCCTCAAAGCTTGTAAGACCTTTAAGATTTCAGCCATCTGTTCTTTTATCCCATCTATTTCTGCCCTAAGCTCTTGATGGCCTAGGTCTTGGGGTGGATTGCCTTGATCCGGGATATCTTGAGGCGGATTGTCCTGATTTTCTTCCATGTTTCTGGCCTGAGAACGAGTCCAATAGCGATGTTGACGCACCAGCTTGTCTTTTACTCTTTGTTGGTGGGACACATGGTATGAGTATATGTATGAGTATATGAATGGATGAAAATGCGAATGATGCATGTGTGCATGAGTCTTATTGTTTTAGGTCGGGAATTGCAAGCGCATCCTGATTTGTCATAAGTACACAAATTAAAGTTCCACAATATTTTCAAGATAAAGGATCAGCATGTGAGACAAACAAACTTCATTGATGGAGGAAAGTACAACATTTTGGAAGTAAAACTTCGAAAAGAAAAGTACAATGTTCTTTAAATTTCACTCAAATACATATGGCTTTCATTTTTCCACTCCTCCCTCTTTTTCTACTGGTAGTGCTGCCAGCCTTCTCCCGGAGTTCGGCAATCAGAACTTCGCAAAACTCCATGAATTCGGAAACTTGGACCGGGGTGTTAAACGGGTGCATTGCCGCGTTAGCCTCCTTTAGACGTTTGGGGATTCCTACGATAGCTCGATTGGCCAGCCATGCCAACTTTGAGAATCTGTCTTTCCAGTATAAGCTTTCATTCTTCAACTCTATGAAGGCTTCATGGTTTTCTATCCTGCTGACCAACTCCACAAAGCGGTTCTCCCAATAGATGATTTCTGTCTTCAGCTGGTGGTAAACCTCCTCTTGATATCTGATATGGTCGTTCAGCTCATCAGATTTTTCATGCTCCCTTCTTAAGGCTTGTTGGTATTCTCGGAGTATCTCTTCAATGGTATCTTTATCCTGCTTGATACTTTTCACTTGCTCTTCAAACTCGGCTGCCATCATCCGGGACTCTCTCTTTGATACCATTAGCAAGCTCTGTGCGGTCTTTTCAGCCATCATTGATTCTTCCCATAACTTTTTCCACTTGTATGTATCATCGATGGCTTGGTTCATTTTCAGGTTGCAACGTTTTATTTCCTCTTTCGCCCCTCTTAGGTACTTTTGAACCTCTAGTTTGTTCTTTTGTTCAATCTTGAGCTGTTTGCGGCTGTCTTCAATGGCCACTGACTTACTTGCGTTCTCCTCCTCCAACTTCTGGTTTTTTAGGAGCACTTTCTCTAACTCTGCCTACAAGCCCTTCTTTTCTTCCTCGGCTTTTGACAATGCCATTTTAAGCTTATCTAAATCTTCGACAGTGGGAAGGGTAGGTTCAAGTATTTCTTCCTCCACCCGTAGTGCACTTTGGTAAGGCAATCAGGTGTCTTGGATCCTCTTTTGGAGCCATTGACGAAAGGTGGTTTCCTTATCGCCGCTCCTCTTAGTAAGCTCTTGTCCCTTGCGGACGACCATATTCCATGCTTGAGAAATCTTCCGGAGCATGTCAACCTCTTTTGGGCTTCCTTCATGGAGGTAAAAAGGGATTAACATGTCTTCGGTGGGCGGATTTCGCATGGGGTACCCCAGCTGTCTTAGAGTTAGAGAAGGATTGTAATTTATGCATCCTCTTGTCCCCATGAGCGGGACGTTTTGAAAGCTCCCACATTGAAAAACTACTGTGGGCCTCTCTTTCCACCATGATGGGTGCCAACGAACCTTGTATTCATGAAGGCCCCCTAGCACTTGCAACCATTCACTAGTGTTCATTGTCTTCACATCACACCCTCTGGCGTCTTCAATTGGGCCTTCTACTCTGACTTTGTTAACGAAAGCATGGGTGAGAAGCCAAACATACAAGGCGTGCAGGCAACAAGATATCCTCTTTCCCCTTAGCTCACTATAATGAGTGAAAGTACAGTAAGTGTCTGCAAGCATGGCTGGAATCGGATTGAGTGGGTTTTCTCCGTCCTTGAAGGATAAGAAGACACCAATAGCTGTTGTGTCCACATATCTTTCAAGGCATGGAAATATGACAACGCCAAAGATGGTCAAGGCTAACACCTGCTTAAAAGGACCCCAATTTCTAGCGTCGGCGAAGGATTTCATTTGGCTTTCCAGATACTCTTGTGGGAATCCTGCAATGCCATTTCGATTTTTCTTCCGGAGCTTCAAGTTCTCTTTGCTGGTTGGTAACATTGAGGCGAGTTTCTCATCTGTGTAGTATTGTCCCTGATACTGGTAGGGTCCATTGTCTTGTTGAGGAAAGCCGAAGATCTGTGTATATTCTTCCAGGGTAGGTGCCATCTGGAAATTTTTGAAGGTGAAGCACCTTAATGAAGAGTCGTAGAACTGACTCAAAGCGGCAATGGCCTCCGTTTGCACGTCCAATTGTAGTAACATAATAATCTTCCCATACGCTCTATCAAAAGACCTGCGCTCGATGGGCGGCAATCGACCAGCACATTCCCTTAGACTTGTCAGATTAGGCTGTTTTACTATAGGGTAGTTCAGAGCTTGGATTGCTTCACAGTTTGATCCCATATCGTCTTGCTTATGACAAAACCTTCAAACCTCTTACAATTCCCGGCAAACCTAAATGAAATGAATAGCATGCATGTGAGGATTTTTGTATTTTTTGTGAAATAACGATGATGTATGATGAATTAAAGAAAGACGTTACATGCGTTAATAAAAGCATATTTTGGTGATTCAAATTTTGAGAAACATTAACCATGTCACATAAAATATGTAAAGGGCAAAAGAGTAAATGGTTTTTATTATTTGATTTTTTTTTTTTTGATAAAAAGTTTTTGCGATGATGCAACGGGTAGGTGAATTGCCCTTGTGTCCTAATCAGGTTAGGTCTTATATACAGATTACGGTCTAGGGCTACTTGTGTGATCAATCTCTCAGGTGGCTCTAATCACGTCCTCACAAGGGTCTCCAGAGCTGAAATCTCTTTCGTGATATGACCCACAACGATAGCGAGCTACCTGGTGTGGGATACCACGAAAGAGCGTACTCTGGCTGAGGCTTTCATGAGAGTCAGACAGATAAAATCCAGAATGACTGACACTAATCGCCTCCACTCGTCCTAGTTTTTTTTAGACCCGGGTATAGGGCCCCGCTCAAGAGTGTGTACAATAAACAAGTGTAATTGATGTGTGTGATATAAACAACCTAAACTACCCATGCTGCAAAAGAAATACAGATAATAGTGCAAAGGTTTTCTACCCTAAGGTTCAATAAAGCAAATAAATAGATAAGTAAAAATAGACATGCGAATAGAAGGGCTAAGGGTAAATAAAGTACTAAACTAACAAATATCTACACATTTAACTAAATTAGGCTTGACCCTCTTAAATAGTCCCCAGCGGAGTCGCCAGCTGTAGCGACCGAAAAATCCGGAGGAGGGATTCTTCATTGTTTTTGAACAATGGAGCCGCCATCAATATTTATTTTTAGGGAAACATTGAAAAAACCTTTGTTTTTGGGTTCGGGGGTCGATTAAGTGCGGGGAAGGTACTAGCACCCCACAACATCCTAAAAAGGTTACCTTTTAATTTAATGTGTAGAAAGAAAATTAGTTTGAAGAAAACATTTTTTATTTACCCTTTTTATTAATTACAAAAAAAACGGAAAGGAAGACTTAATAAAAATTTAGTTTTTTGCGCTTGACAGGAGTGGGCCCCCGCTCCTACGTATCTCCGGGTGCGATGCAGAAATCAAAGCTACGTAGTTCTTGGGTAGAAAATATTTGTGTGTTGGTATTTTTTATTTTTGAAAAGTTTGCGAAAACTAGCGGCCGTTCATGGTGACCAAACAGATAAATCCAGAGTGGTCGTCATTAATGGCTTATTCGGAAAAGAAGGTATTTACGGCGTTCAAACGGGCGGGGCCCAGAGTGACTGTTATAAATACCCGGTTTGTGATCGAGCGTTTCGTTTGAAAAAATGCATACTGGGAAGCGTGATTTTTTTTTTTTAGAAAAAGGGAGTTGAGATTACGTTTGTTTTCTATTAACTGAAAATTTCTTGAAGTTTAGGCGGATGTTTGCGATGATCAAACAAGTGGCCTCAGGGTGATCACCGCTACTAATCCGCTATGAAAAAGAAGGTTAGTCCTAACGGTTAAACAAGCTAAGCTCAGAGTGACCATTAGTAACCACCTGTTTCTTTTTATGTTAGCAAAATTGCTTGAAAGAAAGAAAAGCGGTTTGGAAACATCGAGGTGTAAATAGAAGCGAAAAGTGCGACAAGAGGGGGTGCAAGTAGCATTTTGACGCTAAAAAGAAAAATGGTTGCCGGGGGTGCAAATAGCGTTTTGACGCTAAAAAAAATGGTTGCCGGGGGTGCAAATAGCGTTTGGACGTAAAAAAAAGCTTGATTGATTTTTTACTTTTTTACTGTTTCATTAGCTTACCCTAAAACGCATAATTCTAAAGCGCTCCTTTTTTAAAACCTAGACTAATAAGCATTGGATTTGGAAAAGGTTTGCTCGCTTTTTTTGGAAATAATTGTCACGGTGTTGATTTTTAAAAAAAGGGGTGTTTTTGCTATTTTATTTGAAAATGATTATTATTGTTATTTCCCTCAAAAAGGGAATGATATTAGTGAACATTTATTTTTTGGAATTTTTTTTTTTTAAAACATTTAAAAAGGCAGCCATTAAAAAGCAATGATATGTAAAAAAGGAAATACAGCAACAATTTACATAAAAAACAGCAACAATTATAATAGTAAAACAACAACCAACATGATAGTAAAACAGCAATAAATAATTTGAAAGAAAGAAAAACAGCAACAATTTAAAAATAAAAAAAAGCAACAATAATGTCTAAGAAAGAAAAAAGAAAAGCATGACAGCAACAAATAGAATAAAACAACAACATTTTAATTTGAAAATACAACAATTTTTTTTTAGCAATATTTTAATTCGAAAATACACATTTTTACAGCAACATTTTAAATAAAATAACAACCACAACTTTAATAAAAAAAAGCAATACATAAAAAAACAGCAACAAAAACGCTTTTAAAAAAAAATGAAAAATGACAGCAACCATTTTAGATAAAAAACAGCAACATTTTAAATAAAATAACAACCACAACTTTAATAAAAAAAACAGCAATACATAAAAAAAACAGCAACAAAAACGCTTTTAAAAAAAATGACAGCAACCATTTTAGATAAAAAACAGCAACAATATTAGCTAAAAAAAACGACAGCAACAAATAAAACGAAATTACAGCAACTTTAGAAACGAAAAAGACAACAAATAAAATAGAAAGAGACAACAACAAATATGTACAACAAAATTACAGCAACTTAAAAAAAATAAAACAGCAATAATTAATTAAAATATTACATTGCAATACCTTAAACAAAAATCCGGAAATGTTGAAGAGGAAGTTTTCTTCTTCGGATTTCTCCAATACAACGAATCTAAACTAAAGAAAAAAATTAAATTTCGAAAGGAGAAGGAAAGAAAAAAAATAGAAACTACAGTGAACAAGTCTCACTGTTTTTTTTCTAAAAAATCAACCCCCCCCTTTTTTTTGCCTACGAAAACTTCTTCTTCTTCCTTTTATGAGAACCCTTTTTTTTCGAAAAAATGCTTTCCTTCCCCTCTAAAACCGTGGTCTTCAAAGTCATGGCCTCCCCCTATTTATACAAAGAAAAAAAGGCTCTTTTTTTCTTTCTTCTTCGGATTCTTCTGACTTCAACCATGCCTTGTACAGTGCTTTTTTTGACAGTGGCTTGACATGGTGAATAAAAATTTATGAAGGGTATGGGTGTAGCAGAGGAGAGAATGATGGTTTTTTTTTTGTGTGAGAAAGGAGAGTGAATCCGTGAGTGAGAGAGAATGATGTGAGGAGAGAAAAAAAAAGGAGTTTAAGGGTTTGGTGGGGAGGGGTATGCGTGGAGATGGGAGAGTGGTGAAGAAAAAAAATGAGTGAAGGAGAAAGAGAAGTGTGTGAGTGGGAGAGTGTTGAGAAAGATGAAGTGAAGTGTGATAGGAGAGTGTGAGAGAGAAAGGGGTCGTAGGGATGGGAGGAAAGAATGAGGGAGGAAATGTTGAGTGTGAATGGGAGAAAGAGAGAGGAAGTGTGTGTGGTGAGAGAGTGATGTGAGGGATGCGTGAGGGAGAGAGCCGTTGGGGAGGAAGAGTGGGAAACGTGTATGGGGAAGAGGAATGTGGGGAAGTGGGATTGTGAGTTCCAAGGAGGGAATAAAGGGGAGTGGGTCGACTTTGACCATGGGATAATAGGGGTGAATGTGGCTCATTTTTGGGTAAAAGGGGGAGAGTGAATGTGGTCAAGTTTAGGGTTAGGGGGGGAGTTAAAATTTTTTTTTTTTTAGGGTTTTTTAGTGGTGGCCGAATTTAGGGTTAGGAAGAGGGAAAGTTAGGGTTTTGTGATGAGTTGGGTTATGGGTTATGGGTTGTGGGTTAGGTTGTTTTTTTTGTTGTTGTTGGGTTGGGTCATGCGAATTGGGCTAGGGTTTGGTGGAGGAATGGGCTTTAAATGGCCCAATCCTGATTGCACCTCTATATATTTTTTTTTACAGACCCCCCTATTTTCTCCTTTGTCTATTTTGTTTTGATACTTCTAATTATTATTTTTTTCAAAAATTAAAACTTGTAGCAAACTAAAATAAAATAATACATGACATGAACATAAAAAAGAATATTATTTTAATTAAAAATAAATAAAAATTCTTTTTTTTGGATAGGACAAAATTAGGGTATTACACCCGGCAACTGAGCGAGGCCCATTGTCAGTTTGCCGAGCCGCAGGAGCAAAATGAACGGGAAGTGCAGGCGCTTTGGGAGAAAGCTAGGATAGCTGAGGAGCGCATGGAGGAGCGGGCTAGGATAAATGAGGAGCGCTTTAAGCTTTTGCTGGATCAGCTGATGTCTCAGCACTCGAGGCCATCATCATCACATATGCCATCCTACCTGTCGCAGCAGCATTTCAGCGGTGCATTTCAGCCGTGGCCTCAGCCCCAGTATTCCCAGCAGTATCCACCGCAGCAGGTTCAGCACTGCCAGCAGCAGCCATACCAGCACCACCACCAGCCATACCAGCACCCGCAGCAGCAGTCACCCCACCAACCCAACTCAAACATCGATCTTAATATCGATGCGATTAGTGTTTTTCTTGCATCAGATGATACCTATTATCATGATGATGAGTCAGGCCAGCAGCCACCCCAGTAGCTTTAAATTGTTTTATTTTGTTGTAATTTAAGTTTTCATTTGTATTTGTTATAGATATTTGAGTACTTTGTTCGATTTGAAATTTGAATTAAATTAAATCGTCTTCAGTTCAGACCTATTATTATTTTTCATTTCGTATATTATTAAGATCGATATTATTAATTTTAATTATTATTTTTTATTTTAAAAAAATAATTTTAATTTTTTTTAATTAATTTAATTAATTATTTAAAATTAATTACTATATTAAATCAATTATTAATTTTGATTCCTAATTTTATTTTTTTAATAAATAAATCAATTAATAATTAAAGTTTTTAATAAAATAATATTAATTTTTTGGCTAAATATATATTTTGGCCCTTTATCTTTGGGGTTGTGGTCACTTTGGCCCTTTATCTTTTTTTTTCTCATTTTAGACCCTCATGTTTTTTGTTTGTGTCATTTTGGCCCCTGCCGTTATGTTTATGTTTTTTTAGGCAAATTTTTAAGGACGAAAATGAAATCAATTAAAAACATAAGGGCCCAAAATGAAATCAATTAAAAACATAAGGGACTAAAATGAAATCAATTAAAAACATAAGGGACCAAAATGATAACGGCAGGGGCCAAAATGACACACACAAAAAACATGAGGGTCTAAAATGAGAAAAAAAAAAGATAAAGGGCCAAAGTGACCACAACCCCAAAGATAAAGGGCCAAAATATATATTTAGCCTAATTTTTTAAATAAAACGAAAATTAATTTCCAGCGGATTTTTTTTCAAAAAAATGTTTTTCCGGCGGATTTAAAGGCATTTCATGCGGATTTTTAATTTTTTTTAAAAAAAAATGTTTTTACCGGCGGACTTAACAGTATATCCGGCGGATAATCCGCCGGTAATTTTATGCGATTTTTTTGGGGATTCCCGGCGGATTTAACGGCGGCAAGAAATCCGCCGGAAACCGTTTGTTGCTAGCTGGCTATCGGTGCGAAAAATCCACCGAAAAGTCCAATTTTTCTTCGGATTTTTGGCTTTTCCGGCCGATTTTGCCCGCTGAAAAAACCAACTTTTCTTGTAGTGCTAGCTTTTATAAGACCATCCCAAATTGTATACCTGGGTCTTGAATGCACCTCCACTTCCATTTTGCAGGTAAAGCAATGTTAAAGAGCTCAAGATTTTTGATTCCAAGTCCTCCACAAAAATTCATGTTAGTCCTTTATTTTTCACAAAAATTTCAGTTTGGTCATTTATGTTTTTTTTGCCTAGTCACTAATACCAACTACGCAAGCAACATCACCTGTTAATGGCCAGTAACGACCATCCGTGGATAGAAATGATCACTTTGACACAAACTTGAAACATAAAGGACTAAAATGAGAAAAAAATAAAGGACTAAACTGAAATTTGGTAAAAAAAAGGGCCAAAAATGTAATTTGACCTAAAACACTACAAAAAAAACACTAATTAGCGACGGACATTAGCGAGGGACTTGCTGTCCCTCGCAAAAACAGTCATTAGCGAGGGAATTAGCGAGGGCATAGAGCTGTCAATTTTTTTGTCATTAGCGAGGGAATTAGCGAGGGAACTGTCCCTCGCTAGTGACTGCCCTCGCTAATTCCCTCGCTAAATTTTGCTTTTTCAGATGATGGGACTCAGCGCAGGGGTTGGTAAAGGTGCAGAAATTAGCGAGGGACAGTTCCCTCGCTAATTCCCTCGCTAACGTTAACTTTTCAGATGATGAGACAGTTCCCTCGCTAATTCCCTCGCAAATTTTTTTCTTTTTTCCTTTATATCCGTTTACACCCTCACTCTTCTTTCTCACTCACTCACTCTTCACCATTCCTCTTCCCTTCCTCTTCCCCCTTCCACTTCCTCTCACACCCTTCTTCTCTCTTCACTCTTCCAACACCACCACCACCACCATCATCACCACCTCCTCTCACACTCTTCTTCTCTCTTCACTCTTCCACCACCACCACCACCACATACCTCCTACCACTCTCACTCTCTCTTACTCTTCACCACCACCAACCCACCACCCCACCACCACCACTCTCACTCTTCTCTCTTTCTCCCCCCCCTCTCTCTCTCTCTCTCTCTCTCTCTCTCTCTTACTCTTCTCCTTCTCTCTCTACTCTAAACCACCCATCACCACCACCACCACACCACCACCACACCACCACCACGCCACCACCACCACTCTCACTCCTCTCTCTCTCTCTTTCTCCCTTACTCTTCTCCTTCTCTCTACTCTAAACCACCCATCACCACCACCACGCCACCACCACCACCACACCACCACCACGCCACCACCACCACCACCACACATCACCACAAAATTAATAATATAATATAATATTCATTAATTAATATATATAAAAAAAAAGCCATTCAGCACTGGACACGTGTCATTTTTTTTTTTGAAAACTGCAGTCATTAGCGAGGGAATTAGCGAGGGAAAAAGCCGTCGCTAATTCCTGCGCATTTACCAACCCCTGCAATTGAGTCCCATCACCTGAAAAGCTGCAGTCATTAGCGAGGGAACTAGCGACGGCATAGTCCCTCGCTAATTAGCGAGGGATCCAACTTCCCTCGCTAATCCCATTTGCGAGGAGGGAATTAGCGAGGGAACCAGTCCCTCGCTAAGTCCCTCGCAAATGACCATTAGTGAGGGAATCAGGGTCATTTTGCGAGGGAACTGTCCCTCGCTAATGACTAGTTTTTTTGTAGTGAAAAAAGTATCTAAGAACATCTTGACTACGTTTGTTAAGGAGTCATTAGTGTGAATTTTGTTTCTTTGCTATATGAATAAAATAGTGTGCAACTTTGCATTTTATGATGGCTTAAAAGTCATTTTGGCCCCTGCAAAATACACATGAATCCATTTTTGCCCCTGCAAAATAAAAAACTTTAAATAAGCCCCTGCAAAATAGTTAGTTGTTCAGTTAAGCACTCGCTGTTAGTGGTCCACTAACGCTGTTATTTTTAACCCTCATTTTGGCCCCTGCAAAATACACATTAAAGGTCATTTTGGCCCCTGCAAAATACACATTAATCCATTTTGGCCCCTGCAAAATACACATTAATCCATTTTGGCCCCTGCAAAATACCTTTAAAAATAAGAGCGTTAGTGGACCACTAACAGCGAGGGCTTAACTGAACAACTAACTATTTTGCAGGGGCTTATTTAAAGTTTTTTATTTTGCAGGGGCCAAAATAGATTAATGTGTATTTTGCAGGAGCCAAAATGACCTTTAAGCCTTTTATAATATCCGATAAGTGTTTGTGACAAGACATCACATAAAATGACATAACCGCAATCAACAAGTAAACAGTAACATTTGAATACAATGGATTAATAATTCAATGTTTATGGCACATTTTTCTACTTCATATCTATACCTAACATATAAATGTATTTCTTGGTCCTGAAGAGGGGAGAAAAATTACACGCTTTGCCTCAATTCAAAGGGGTCAAAAGATTGAGAAGACCAGAAAGAATTGCAGCTAATGAGCACATGTGGACAATTTGAGTCAAAGACGATTCAAGACACGAATAAAGGGCAGCTAGCTAACTCCTGAAGATGGATATTTTTGCATTCTGAAATATACACAAACATTATTTGTTTGAAATTTGACATGTGAGTCATCATAAAACAAAAAAAGAATTTGATAGTATGTGAGAAGGACACCATCCAAAAGGTAAAATGTCAACGCCATGAATCCTGAAAACCCGGCTTTCCTTTGACAAAAAGACAATGAAACAAAACTTGTCACTCTCATTTGAACGAATAATATTCCGAGTGACATGGATCCCAATAACGCACATTATTGTGAAATAATAAGAGTTTTATTTCTAGCTTATCGAGTGATAAGGGATGACAAATTGGCAATGGCATTCCTCTGGAAAGAGTACTATAGTGTTCGTCTCTATACTCATGTTTGGAAAAAATGCACGTATACGCGTGGATAGCAACTTATGAAATTAAGAGCTTTGCAAATTGCCGTAATTATTATGTAATATATATACCATTTGCAAGGCTTAGCTCAATTGTCAAATATCGAAATTGTTAGGTTGAATATCATTATACATATTCGAATCCAGGACCTCAGTTGTGTGCGAGTTTTAGGTGGCTTCTGCCACTCCGTTTATAGACCAAAATACAAATATATCATATTATAATAAGAGTTTATTCTAACTTAACCAATGATAATGGATGCAAATTAGCAATGGCAATTCTCCGAACAACCAGACTGCTTGTCTCTATACTCGTGTTAGAAAAAGTATACGTACTCGTGTGAACAATAACTTTAGTGTCTATTCTCATACCCTCTGGAACCTAAGTGTCTGTACTCACACACACACTTTAACTATGAAGAAACACACACACACACACACACACACACACACACACCTCTTCCTATTGCTACATTAACGTATCTAACATGTCATAGACACCGATCGTTTATCGTGGCACTCTATTTGTGTCAAGGTCGACGCCTCATAATATCTAATTAAGTTCCGGATCAATGCACTCGTGCCAAAAGTTCTGAGGGAGAACTTTGTTGCTCGTGTGATTCTATCCTGCTCGAGAGATTATTCTCTACCATTGTGAAAATAAATAAATAAAATCGAGGTCGATTTAGATGTCTTCTAACTACAATAAAAATGACCTATCTGCATAGATATTTTTAGCAACATTCAAAAACTCATGGACATGGACAAAGGTACTGAACCATAGATAAAAAAATATAGACAGTCAAAAAGTTGTGGGTAAAGATATAGAGTAGTAGGTAAAACATTTACCCATGGAAAGAGTGGCCGTGGGTAATTGCCAAATCTATATTTACCTACGGACGTTTGACGATTAGTGACATTTTTTGTCGGAGGATAAACATCAATTTTCTGTAGTGTCTTATGCTATAATCAGTGGTAACCAACACCGTTGGCTCGGTGGTTTAATCTGCCCTGGGACACGGAGGGTGGACCCGGTGCTTTAGAGTTCGATTCTCGCAATGAACAAATTCGGTGTTTGCCAGTGCGAAATTTGATCCAAAGCACGAGCAGAAATTAACCTTTCGTTGAAAGCGTTAAAACACACCGTGAATAGCCAGTAATAGTCCGAACCAAATGCTATAATCAATGGTTAAGAATGCTGTTATTTGAGAAAATTTTCTCATTTAGCTTGACATGCCAATTTCCACTAACCTTACTTAAACCACAAGTTTCTACCGCAACTGGTGCTCAAGAAAGTTGCTAAATCCAAGCATTTATGTACGTAATTTGAGGCGTAACACAACAATAATATAATTAACATCAGGTTAGGTTTGTCTTCTGACATTTTCAAAGGTAAAAAGTATGAACAATTTTCCTTATAAAGAAAACAAATGCTAGCTAGAAATTCAGTAATGTCAAATTTCAGCGGACTTCTAATATTGTTCTACTGCATTCCACTGACTTTTCTGCCATTTTCAGTAGTGTCCTCAATCACTGTATTCTTCCAATTGTTCGTTATCACTTCACTAATTTGCTGAACTTTATGTGAGAATATAACAAATTGCATATGAATTTCAAAACCAAAATGTTTTTGGAAACTATTATATAACAAAAAACCTGAAAAATAATTAGGAAAGAAAAATCAAAATTGTTATCAAATTACAACAATAATGCTTATGAACCTATAATAGGTGGGCATGACAAAGTATTGTATATATATAGTGGGCGATGCACGTGTCAAAAGATTAACGGATAACTATTATCCAACTTGATTTGTTCTTTTATGATTTTTTTTCACCTTTAATAATTTGCAGTCTAGTTTCCTCGTGGGGAGTAGGAAACTGATCCTTTTGGAATATTTTTAAGGCTGTGTCTCTTTAGCAGAAACCTCTTTTCACACTGTATACCTGAACAAGTGCAATGTATAATTGACTTTATTTGTGACTGATTTAATGCTTCATGTAATAGCTAGCATCACATGTCATCCTCTAAATAATTCCTCCCTGGATTCCATACCATTTCATCTTTGTGTTTTAATTTTATGCCAAAATAAATTATGTACGTTTTCCAAGTCGATAACCAATGATTAGAGGCATCTTTCTGTTTTAACTTATACACTTGATATTTTAAGAGAGTATGCTTTAGTTTTTACTAGACATCAATAACCAAGTCGCTAGTTCACCACTCATCAATTAAAATGCTTATTATTATCTAAATATTGATGGGTGATCTCTGTACCTAGAAGGCCTTAGGGCGGGTTGATCCGGTACAAGGTGGTACGGTCCAATAATGAAGTCGAGAGCAGAGCTCAGAGCGGGTTGTACCTGCAAAGACACTTTGACGCCCAAGTGAGGGGAGAAGAAGTCAAAGCAGGAAGGGAGATAATTGGTCTAGAAAATACCTTTCAGTGGGGGTTGACCCCTATTTATAGAGTCAGGCGGAGCCTCCTGGCTGTAGGATTAGCCGGCTCGATCTAAGCCATTAAAAGCGGTTCCTGTTCATTCGCGGGTGGAGACTAGCTGAAGTGGGCTGATCGCGGCCCATTTACTGGATTGGGCTATCGGCTCAGTCCAGAACAGTTGCCCCCCAAGCCGAAGTCGTCATGGTGACGGGTTCAAGCTTGATATAGTTGCCCCCAGCTCGCTTGCTCGATCTGACCGGCTCAGAGCGGTGATCGGGTCGCTCAGGTGCATTTTTGGGGAACACGTGGCAGTTGAATCCTGACTAATGTGACGTTTGCGCTTTTTGAAGTTGGCTTCTGACTGTCGCGACGTTTGTGCTTTTCGAGGTGGCAGGTGATGTTGTCGTTTCCAATTTTGAGGTACACATTTAATGCGCGAGGCGAAGGGTCGTGTCGTTTTACCTTCGGCCCACAATCCGCTGCCAGGCCCATTATATAAGGCGTTCCCTTCCATTTGGGGACCTCATGTTACTTCGTGTTCTCTGAGGGCGACTCAATCTTTCTGAGAGCGATTTGATTCTCTGGCGAGGTGCTTTCCTTTCACGGCAAAGAAACTTTCCCCCGATCGGTTATTCAATGGAGTGCGACTTAATTTCCATGCTCCTTCCTCCGATCGTTCTCCCGTCTTCCGACCGACTTACCGTCCCCCCCTCCTTGCAGATTCTAGATCCTTGTGAGGAGAGGACAAAGCAAACAGCGCGCGTGTCCGGTGACCGATCGTATCATCTGGCTAAATTTTTCGCGGGCTCTGTGACCACTCAATCCATGTCCGACGATATGCAGAGTGTAGTTCTTCTTCTACCTGGTCCTCACGCTCTTCTTCGGAGAGCTCGGATTCAAAATCTTCTGGCTCGTCCACTGCTTCCGAGTCAGTGAACTCCCAGCCCGCTCCGGCCTCGAGATGGGTGAGACACATGGAGAAGAGGTTGAAGCAGAGGTTGAGGCAGAAGTCGTCTAAGGGGAGCGACTGCCACCAAAGGAGCGGGAAAGCCGAGCAATCGATCTATCGTGGGTTTCTGAGGGTCTTCGTGAGATCAAATCGCTCTTGGTACCTGGGCCGGAGTTGGTGAAAATGTATCGGCACATGGTCGGCATCAAAGGGCAGGAATGGGCCGTGAAGGGTCCGACTTGATATGAATGTATTGCGACTTCCCTCGCGAGCTCAAGTTCATGATATACTCAAACGTGCGCTATTGCAAATGAGGGTGTGACCTCCTTTCACGGAGTTCGAGAGAGAGATCCTGCGCTACTTGTCAGTCGCTCCCTCTCAGCTGCATCCAAACAGTTGGGCGTTTCTAAGAGCGTTTGAACTGCTAATGGGGGAGATAGATACGCTCTGCTCGAGGAAACATTTCTTCACCATTTTTAGGTGAGTCGCTGGGGGAGAAGGACAGCAATAAGAACTATTGAGAGCATCTCAACTTAAAGGGCCATTCTTCCTACAAATTCTTCAGGGCGTTTTCTGACTCTCTGAAGCCTTGGAAACATAACTACCTGTGGGTCGTCCCGGTCTGTTCCAACGTTGTGGGTACGGTGGCGACTTTGAACGACAAGAATGAAGTAACCAGTTTTAAATTTCCCGTGGCGTGGTTCAAGTTCCATTACAATAGGAGGCCGATCACATACAGTGTCAAGAAGGAACGGCTTAATGACGATGATAAAGAAACGTTGAGATTGCTTGAGAACATGGTTACCCATCTTCCTAAGAAACCACAAGTGTTCAATGTCCGACAAATAGTGAAGGCCGGTACTACCAAGGAGCTTAAAGCCGCCCTAGGTAGTTCTTGCTCGTGTCGCGATCTTTGCTTTTCTTCTCAAATAAAGTGTCCTAACCCGCTTTTTATTTCTCTTAATTTTTCTTGCAGACAAGATGTCGGGATCACTCGGCTTCCAGGGGCTCAAGGCGCTGGCAAAGAAGGGGGCGTCGCAGGCCCAGGGTCCTTTCACCCGCTCCCCCGTGGTCGGTCTTTCCTCCAACGCATAGATGCAGACTCCTCCAGCTGGTCAAGGGGAGCGGGCCCAGACGAGAGACCGTCCCGGCTCCAACGCCCACGAGGCGCTGGATCGAGTTATTCTTTTATCTAATGAGGATGCCAACCCCCCTGCCAAGAAGGTGAGGTCGACCAAGGATGGTTGGAATAACAAATCTCCTAAAGTGAACCTGGAAAAAATGACAGAGATTGACTACAATCACTTCCAAGAAGACCCTCTTGATGTTGCGGCCCAGATCTGTAAGGCCGCTTCTGGATTATTCAGAAAGTGGAAGCACGAGGAGGACGAGCGAGTAGCAGGTAACTTTCTCAAAGCCCGAAACTTGTGGTTAGAAGGAGATTTACAAGATAAAACTGACAAGCTAAAGAAGAAGCTGTATGAGGAAAACAAGTATTTAAAGCCAACCGCGGATGCCCTTGCTAAGGCACAAGAGTCGGTGACCACTCTTACCAAGGAGCGGGACGATGCTCTGACCGCCAAGGCATCGGCAGAGAAAAAGGTTAATGAAGGCGATCTCCGAATTGAAGAACTCGAGCAGACAGTTTCCGATCAGCAACGCGAGATTAAGGAGTGGAAATCTGCTGCTAAGAAGTTTGAAGGGGAGAGGGATAAAGCTGTTGAGGATTTACACAGAGTTGTGGGTGAGGCGATGACGATCGCCAGTGATCAATTCAATAATGTTGTTGCGCAGGTCCAGCTTCTGCACCCGGACCTTGAGGTTGATCCCGAGGTCCTGAATGAGGATCATGCGGTGGTTGATGGAAGGATCATCAAACCGGCGGTGAAGGGTTAAGATAGGGAAATTGTTGAGCCCCAGATCATCGTCTTTTCTCGGTCTTAAGTATTTGAACTCTGCTTGTAATTTTCTTGTATTTTCTTTGAGCGACCTCGAAGTCGTCTTGTTGTAATCGTACTTTATGGAGCCCGGCCTTATCCGAGTCTTTACTTTAGTTAAAAGTTGGTTTTGTTTACCTTGTGCTTCGTGATGCTTTATGCAATCGTTCTGGTAATCATGATATATTTTGCTTCTTTGCTTTTTATTTTCGATTAAGTACGTTAAATCCACTTCTAAACAGTTTACCAGATCTCGGTTCAGATTGAACTCGTTCGAAGGGGTGCGACTTTTTGTTTGAGCCACTTCGGTAGCTGCTTGGATCGCCCAAGCATTCCCGACCTAGTAGGCGGTTTACTGAGGCTCGGCTCAGACCTAACTCGCCTCGTAGGTTTATAATTCGTATGGGGCTTATTATTGGCCTGCACTTCAAAAATATTAATCAAATAAAATTCGCAAGTAAACTTTTCACAAAATTTGCCTCGTTTTATTACTGACGGACGGGCCTCGTTAAAAAATCCAGTGGGTAAAAGAGTGCCCCGCCAGGTAGATATGAACGTTTATTTCTTACAACATGTCAATTACATTTTCAAGTATAATAAGTTCTTAGCTTTGTGGCATTCCAAGTTCTTGGGACGGCCCCTCTGCTCATAGTCTCGAGTTGATAGGCGCCATTTCCCGTCTTTGAGATGATTCGGTACGGGCCCTCCCAATTTGGGGTGAGCTTTCCCTAGGCCGCATTCCTCTGGCCAACGTCGGCCCTGCGAAGGACGAGTTGACCCACTACAAACTCCCTTGGTAGAACTTTGGCAATATATCGAGCTGCCATTCTCTGTTTGATCAGGGTTTCTCGTAGGGCGACCTAGGTTCAAAGCTCTTTAACGAGATCGAGCTCTTCTCGAATAGCCTGATTGTTCTCTTGACACGGTTTAGGATTCGCAGTCCTCCAACTTTGCTCCCCAATCTCGACCGGGATGATCGCTTCAGTGTCGTAGACCATCTTGAACGGGGGCTCCTCTGTGGAGGAGTGCGGAGTTGTCTGGTATTCCCATAGAGCGTATAGAAATTTTTCAGCCCAATTCCCTTTAGCCTCATTAAGTCATCTTCTTAAACCGCGCAGGATTACTCTATTCGCGGCTTCAGCTTGGCCGTTGGTCTGGGGGTGTTCTACTGAGGTGAAACGCTGCTTGACCCCAAGGTCGGTCATTATTTTCCTGAAACCCTTATCAGTGAGTTGTGTTCCATTATCTGTGATCACGACCTCAGGTATCCCATATCAGACTAGGATATTCTTTTTGAAGAACTTCATGCAGTTCTTGGGCGTTATTGTTGCAAGGGGTTCCGCCTCTATCCACTTAGTAAAGTAATCTACTGCCACTCTCAAGTACTTTAGCTGGCTCGGGGCTACTGGGGGAGTTATTTAGGCCAGTTTCTTTGCGTCTTCATTCATTTTGGCCAATAATATCCCGCCCTAAGAGTCTTCTTGGCCAGTGAGCGCCCACCCAGGTGGTGTCTGCATATACCTTCATGTATTTCTCGTAATACATAGTCGGCTTCTTCTAGTCCTAGGCATTTTAGGGGCGACATGGAGAATCCCCTTCGGAAGAGCTTTCCATCCACGACCGAGTAGGATGATGCTCGTCTTCTTATCAAGGTTGCCTCCTTTGGATCCTTAGATTCTTCCCCGTTCTGGATATACTTGAGAATCGGGTCGATCCAGCATTCTCTTGGATCGATCACACATATATCACCAGCAGGTGGAACATCAAGCCGCACACTTGGCTGAGATAGTGTTTCCTGGATCACACTTCTGTTGTTCCCCGGGTTCTTTGTGCTCACCAACTTCGAAAGTATGCCGGCTCTCGTATTCTCAGATTGCGAAACGTGCTTCACTTTGACATACTCAAAGAGCTTATGCAATTCTCTTACCCTTGCTAAGTATTTCTGAAGGACCAAGTCCTTTGCATCGAACAATTCTTTGATCTGTGAAACCACTAAGAGGGAGTCGGAATAGAGTTCAACTCGGGCGACATTAGTTTCTCAAGCAAGCAGCAATCCAGCTATGTACGCCTCATATTCGACCTGTTTGTTCGAGATGGAGAATGAAAATGTGAGTGATACTTCCATAGTCATGCCTTCAGAGTTTTCTAAAATCAGGCCCGCCCCACTACCCTTACTGTTGCACTACAAGAAAAACAAAATTTTCCGGCGGGCAAAATCCGCCGGAAAAGCCATATTTCCGCCGCAAAATTGGACTTTGCGGCGGATTTTTGCCGCCGGTAGCGAGCTCGCAGCAAACGCTTTCCGGCGGATTTTCCGCCGGAAAAGCATTTTGCGGCGGATTGTTTAAAAAAAAAATTTTTTTTGGAATTTTCCGGCGGATTTTAAAGGTATTTGCGGCGGATTTTAAAAAAAAAAATTTTTCTTTTTTCGAAATTTTATTTTTTTTTTTTAAAAAATCCACCGCAAATGCCAAAAATCCGCCGCAAAAGGCAAAAAAAAAATTTAAAAAACCGCCAGAAATGCCTAAAATCCGCCGCAAAATCCAAAAAAAAAAAATTTTAAAATCTGGCGGTAAAAAATTGAATTTTTGAATTTTTTTTCAATTTTTTCGAATTTTAATGTTTAATTTGTATTTTAATAAAAAGTAAAAAAATGAAAATGAAGTAGAATATGAGAAAAAATGATATAGAAAAGAATGAAAATAAATAAATGAATGAGAATGTAGAAGTAGGAAGGAATAAGAATGAAAGAGAATATTAGAAGAGAATGATATAGGAGAGAATGTGAATAAAGAAGTAAGAAGAAATAAGAATTAAGGAGTGAATGAAAAAGAATGAAGAAGGAAGGAGAAATATAGAAGAGAGATATGTAGAGAAATTTATGGAGATGAGAGTATAAGAAATATAGAAGAGAGATATGTAGAGAAATATAGAAGAGAATGAGAATGAAATAAAGAGTTAAATGAGAGAATGAGAGGAGTGTAGGAGAAATTTGTATTTATAGGCGAATTTTTTCCCTCCGAATTTTCCGGCGGATTTTTGAAATTACCGGCGGATTTTTTGAAATTTTTTTTGGCTTTTGCGGCGGATTTTTTGGCATTTGCGGCGGATTTTTTAAAAAAAAAAAAATTTTTTTGGCTTTTGCGGCGGATTTTTTGGCATTTGCGGCGGATTTTTTAAAATTTTTTTTTAAAAAAAAAAAAAAAAAATTTAAAATTTTTTTTTTTTTTAAAAATCCGCCGCAAATGCCAAAAAATCCGCCAGAAAAGTTTGCGGCGAATAAAATCCGCCGGAAAGTCCTAAAATCCGCCGGAATCTTTTCCGGCGGATAAAATCCGCCGGAAATTCATAAAATCCGCCGGAAAGTCCTGGCCGCAAAATCCCATTATTCTTGTAGTGTTGGAAGAACCGTCGGCGTACAGGGTCCAGAGCAGTTGAGGTTTTTCTTCAGGGGGGTCATTTTTGCAATGAAATCAGCCAAAACCTGCGCTTTTGCGTCCGATCTGGATTCACATTTGATTCCAAATTCAGAGAGTTCGACCGCCCATTTTATCATGCGCCCTACTAGGTCCGGTCTGTGGAGAATTTGCCTGATTGGTTGATCACTCCGGAGGATGATCTGATGAGCTACAAAATATGATCTCAACCTTTGAGCAGCAACTATCAGAGCTAACGCCAGCTTCTCAACTTTCTGATATCTGAGCTCGGGCCCCTGCAGCGCTTTACTAACGAAATATATGGGGTTCGGCTTGGAATCACTTTCCCGAACGAGGACAACACTCAATGCTTCATCAACGATTACCAGATAAAGGTACAACGTCTCCCTAGGCTCGGGCCTGGTCAAGATGGGTGGTTGTAGTAAGGCGGTCTTGAGCTGCTCTAGTGTCTGCTCGCACTCGGGCGTCCATTGAAATGCCACTCCCTTCTTGAGTAACTGGAAAAGCGGGAGCGATTTGTTAGCTGCTCTTGTAATAAAACGGGACAAAGCTGCGACCATCCCTGTCAGTTTCTGGATCTCTTTCTTAGTTGTGGGCGGCCTCATGTTGACTACCACTCTGCATTTGTCAGAGTTGGCTTCCATTCCTTTCTCCGTCAGGTTGAAGCCAAGGAATTTGCCCACCCTTACACCAAACATACATTTTTCTGGGTTTAGCTTAAGAGAATTCTTTCGAGCCTCAGCGAATACTTCCTGGAGGTCGGCCAGGTGATCGCTGTCTGCCGTGCTTTTGACGTTCATGTCGTCTAGGTAAACTTCAACAATTCACCCTATCTGATTACGGAACACTTTATTCATCATTTTCTGATAGGTCGCTCCTACACTTTTAAACAAAACGGCATCACTCGGTAACAGTAATTACCATTCTTCGTCATGAAGGCCGTCTTTTCCTGATCGGACTGATACATCGCAATTTGATTATATCTAGAGTACGCGTCCAGAAATGACAACAAACGAAAGCCAAAGGGATTGTCCACTAGGCGGTCGACGCTTGGGACTAGGAACGCGTCCTTGGGGCAGGCTCGATTGAGATCAGTGTAGTCGACACACATGCACCATTTGCCGTTCACTTTTTTGACCAAAACGACATTGGATAGCCACGTAGTGTACTTGATTTCCCTTACGAACCTGACTTCAATCATATCTTCAATCGCTTTGATTGCGGCTTGGGCTTTGTCTTCCTTCTGAACGTGTCACCTCTGGGACACCCATTTAACCGTTGGATCGACAGCCAAGTGGTGGCATGCTACCTCTGGTGGAATTCCCGGCATATCGGCCGCACTCCACGCAAACAAGTCAGCGTGCTCTCTCAAACATTGAGTTAGCTTTTCTCGTACGTCGTCTGGGAGATCGTTCCCGATTCTGACCGTCTTCTTTGGGTCGTCCCCAAGTTGGATCTGGATGAACTCACCATCGGGCTCTTGTCTTTTGATACATTTTTTCAATTCTCAGGCCAGGGCGCCATTGCCCTCTTCTTCTTCGCTGTCAGGGTCGTAACGGGCATCTAAGTCTGCCACATTAACCTGGTTGCCTTTCCCTGTTCTGCCTGTTTCTGTCTTTTTGTTTTCAAACTCTCCTTGTTCTTTTAAGCTCGTGAAATGGCACCTTCGCGCCGAGTGAAGATCTGCCAGCAATGTAATTACCTTATTTGTCGCGGAATAAAACCTGATTTTGAGATGTACGGTCGAAGCGATTGCTCCAAGCCTTCCTAGTGTGGGTCGGCCAATGATACACTGATAGACCGATTTGCAAGGAAGCACTAGGAAGGGTGTCTTCATCGTTCTATACAAAGGTTTCTCGGCGTTGTCATCCCCGAAGGTGACCATAAATTCGAGATGGCCAAGGGGGGTTGTGGACGATCCATTGAATCCGGTTAGGTCTATTCCTCGGTAGGGAGTGAGATCGTCCCGGGATATCTTCAACACGTCAAGCAAATCTTCAAAAATGATGTCAGCAGAGCTTCCTTGATCGACCAAAATTCTCCTGACTTCCACACATGGCCATCACATCGGTGATGAGTAGTGGAACATACTTATTTGGCTTGCCGTCTAGCAAGCCGTCATCCCCAAACGCCAGGGGCGGCCTGTTAGGGACGGTTCTAGGGGCTGAGGTTGAGGCTAACTCATAATTTCTTTCCAACCACTACAAGAATAATTGATTTTTCCGGTCAGGAGTTTCCGGCGGAAAGGGATCCGCCGCAAATATTCCGGCGGATTCTAGGCATTTCCGGCAGATTTTATCTGCCACAAAGTTACCGGCGGAATAATTGACGTTTGCGGCGGATTAATATTCGACTTGGCTTTTGCGGCGGATTTATCGGTTTTTGCGGCGGATTTGGGATTACAAAAATTTATTTTTTTACGAGATTTTAACAATCCGCCGATAAGGTTATTTCCGGCGGATATTTGCCAATTTTGAATTTCATAAACCGCTGCAAATTCACCTCCGTCCGCCGAAAATCCCCTAATCCGCCGCAAATCCCATAAATCCGCCGGTAACTGCCGTTTCCGGCGGATCTTGCCTTTTGACCGTTTGACTTCGTTTCTCCTATATAAACCCCTTCTCCCCTTCTTCTTTTTCACACCTCTACCAATACTCTCACTCTCTTGATACGGCACTCTCTTAATACGGCACTCTCTTGAGCATTGTCGGCAGCGACTCCAATAGAGTGGCGTATGTCTCCATTTTTTTGTAAAAAAATTTCCACATTGTCATGAACACCCCTTCATCTTTTTCGTTAAAAGTAACCCCTTTATCAGCAAAAACTCCTCCTCATTATTTTCACCACAAGAGACATATACGCTCACCAAACGCTCGGTATCATCCTCCAACTTAACAACCCGTCCTTGCAGTTCCTCAAACTTTCTATTTAGAGATTCAATCATCTTTTCAAAAGATGGTTTCTTGTGAAACTTTCTATTTTGAAAATATGGTTGAATCTCTAAATAGAAAGTTTGAGGAACTGCAAGGACGGGTTGTTAAGTTGAAGGATGATACCGAGCGTTTGCTGAACGTATATGTCTCTTGTGGTGGAAATAATGAGGAGGAGCTTTTTGCTGATAAATGGGTTACTTTTAACGAAAAAGATGAAGGGGTGTTCACGACAATGTGGAAATTCTTTACAAAGAAATAGAGACATACGCCACTCTATTGGAGCTGCTGCCGACAATGCTCAAGAGAGTGTCGTATCAAGATAATGGCGTAGGTCTCTGTTTAGGGGTAGCAGACATTAAATATATAAATGATAAAAAATAATAAAAAACCATAATACTCATAATAATACAACAACATATCCGACACTAATTAACGGTCAAGATCTTGCCGACACTAAATAGTCAATAGTGATTAGTGTCGACACTAATTAACGATCAAGATCTTGCCGACACTAAATAGTGTTGCGTGATTGTTGAATAGTCAATAGTGATTAGTGTCGATACTAATTAACGGTCAAGATCTTGGCAACACTAACTGAACACTGAATATTGATGTTGGTTATTTGCGGCGGATATTTGGGTATTTGCGGCGGATATTGAGTATTTGCGGCGGATATTTTTTGTATTTGCGGCGGATTGTGGTTTTTTGCGGCGGATATTTTGGTGTTTTTAACAAAAAGGCGCGGTATTTTAATTTGAACTATCCGCCGCAAAGACCCAGAATCCGCCGCAAAGACACAGAATCCGCCGCAAATCTCCGTTTAAAAAAAGCCCGCGGATATTAAATTTCAAAATCCGCCGCAAAGACCCCGAATCCGCCACAAATCTCCGTTTAAAAAAAACCCGCGGATATTAAATTTCAAAATCCGCCGCAAAGACCAAAAATCCGCCGCAACGGGTCTTTGCGGCGGATATTACCTTTTGACCGTTGGCTCCGTTTTCCTATATATATTCATTCCCCACTTCTCATTCTTCACACTTCTAACAATCCTCTCAGTCTCTTCTTAAAATTTCTCTTTTACTCTCTCCAAATTCTCTCATTCTCTACTAAATCTCTTTTTGAGGTGTAGCGCTTCCTCCCTACGAATTGTCTTCTGCTCTCATTGGGAAATTTCTTCAAGGTATGTTTTTGATATGAGTTAATAGTTTTAGTTTTTAATTTTTTTTTTAATATTCGTTTTTAAATTATTTTATAATAATATGAGTTTGTTACTAATTGTGTTGTTTTTTGTTTAGGTATTGTTTGGGTTCCTCCTTTTTCCTCTCTGCTTGAGTTCAGGATAAGCTTCAAGCCAGAGCCTTCTCTTCACTACGGTTAGTTGTTAAAGTAATTAATAAAATATTACTTACTTCACTATTTTTAGTAAAATTTTGTTACAAATTTTGTTTGCAATAATAATACAAAATAATTTATATTGAAAAAACTTATTTATTAAGTTCACTTATAAATTTTATTAACATATATTGTCTTATAAAAATTGAAATTTAAAATTAAATTTGGAATTATTATTTATTGTTTAAATTATTAGTATACAACATTATTAAAAAATTAATTGTGTTGCTTGTAATTGGTAGTTTATTGAAATATCAAAATAAAATGAGTAATATATAAATATATATATCAAAATATGAAGTAATTGATAGTTTATTTTATTTATATTGTAGTGTAGTATACGTAGTTCTTGAAAATGGATCGTAGTTGGATGTATGATCGATTGTATCCTGAAAGAACTGGTGTAAAACGACGTTTTGTAGAAGGAGTAGAAGAGTTTATTTTTTGTGCTAAGTACATTGATCATGAAGAATTTGGGCGACAAGGCGGTATTAGATGTCCGTGCTTGAAATGTTCATTTGGAGCTATAAAAAATGAACATGAAGTTAGACTTCATTTGTACAATAATGGGTTTAGGCCAAATTATTGGACATGGAGTCGTCACGGGGAAGGAGCGCCAGGGGTAGCTGCAGTTCCTGCGGTTAATGTTCCGGTTGAAGTAGTAGATCACACATCAAGTAGTTATCCAGCGACTACGACATCTGAAGGATGGGGAATACAACCGTTAGATGTTTATCAGGGAATGATATCTGACGCTGTTGGAGTAAATTTGGATTTTGAAGAACCAGATGCTGACGAAGTTCCAAATGAGGAAGCTCAAAGGTTTTACATGTATTTGAGTGAGACAAATAAACCCATATTTGAAGGATCTACAGACTCAAAATTATCAATGTGTGTTCGGTTGTTGGGTCTTAAGTCTCAATTTAATGTTGCTGAGTTGTGCATGGAATATATGACCAAAATGATGTTGGATGCAACCCCCATTAGAGGGAGTTTACCGCAAAGTTATTGTGAAGCTAAAAAAGTGGTATCGAAGCTTGGCTTAAAATCTAAAAGGATTGATTGTTGTGTGTCTGGTTGCATGCTCTATTATAACAATGAGTTTGGCATAAATGATGGAGAGTTGTCGGAATGCAAGTTGTGTGGACAACCACGCTATCGTGTCAGTAGATCAGGGATGAGCAGAGGCAAACCGGTTCCACGAAAATCAATGTTCTATCTGCCTCTTATTCCAAGGCTACAGAGGATGTTTACTTCAATGGAGACCGCGGGTAAAATGACATGGCACCATCAAAATAGAAATAATTCTGGTGAATTACGTCACCCATCTGATGGTGAAGCTTGGAAGCATTTTGATTGTGTTCATCCAGATTTTGCCAGTGATCCACGCAATGTTCGGCTTGGTTTGTGCTCTGATGGTTTCGCACCATATATTCAAGCCTCGACAACACCATATTCATGTTGGCCAGTTATTGTTACCCCATACAACCTTCCTCCAGAAATGTGTATGTCCAAACCATACATGTTTTTAAATTCTATTATTCCAGGGCCAAGTAATCCAACGGCTGGTATTGACATCTATTTACAACCTTTGATTGATGACCTAAAAAGGTTGTGGAATGGTGTTTTAACTTATGATGTGGCACGCAAACAAAATTTTGTGATGAGGGCGGCTTTGATGTGGACCATTAATGACTTCCCTGCCTATGGAATGTTGTCTGGATGGGGGACACATGGTAAGATGGCGTGTCCGATTTGCATGGTTGACACAAAGGCTTTTAGTCTTAAATACGGAGGAAAAGTTTCATGGTTTGACTCGCACCGTAGGTTCTTACCTATGGATCACCCATTTAGAAAGCAGAAATATGCGTTCATCAAGGGAAATGTTGAAACAGCTGGACCTCCTCGTCAGTTGACACCAGAGGAAGTTTGGAATAGTGTTAGGGATATCCCTCCTGTGGAAGTCGTAGTCGGTGTTGTTTCTCGTCCAGAAGGCTATGGACAATGGCACAATTGGACAAGAAAAAAGTATTTTTTGGGAACTTCCCTAATGGAAAGATAATCTATTGAGACACAATCTCGATGTCATGCATATAGAGAAGAATTTTTTTGACAACATATTTAACACTGTCATGAACGTGAAAGGCAAAACGAAAGACAATGAGAAAGCTAGGAAGGATATAGATCATTTCTGTAGACGAAAGGATTTGTTGTTGGTTGAGCAAGGTAATAGGATTTTGAAACCCAAAGCCAATTATACATTATCTACCGAACAAGCGAAAGCAGTTTATCAGTGGATAAAAGAGTTGAAAATGCCAGACGGTTATTCTTCCAATTTATCTAGATGTGCGGATGTGGATAATGGGAGGTTGCATGGGATGAAGAGTCATGATTGTCACGTATTCATGGAGTGCTTACTTCCTATCGCTTTTAGTTCGTTGTCAACACACGTTTTGAATCCGCTCATTGAAATAAGTCAATACTTTAAGAATTTGTGTTCTGCAACGCTAAAAGCTGATGATCTTTCAAAAATGGAACAAGACATCCCACTTATCTTATGCAAGTTGGAGAGAGTATTTCCACCTGGTTTATTTGATTCTATGGAGCATCTACCGGTGCATCTCGCATATGAAGCTAAACTTGGCGGACCTGTCCAATACAGATGGATGTATCCGTTTGAAAGGTCAGCTAATTTTTAATTATAATATAAGAAACAAGTTTAAATTAAAATATATGACTATTATATTAATATCATATTCTCTAGGTTCATGGGTGATTCAAAAAGATCGGCGAAAAACAAAGCTAGAGTTGAAGGATCGATATGTTCTTCTTACCTACACCGTGAAACAACACATTTTTGTTCTCATTATTTCAAGAATCAGTTTGCTCCTGGAAGCAGTCGAAATGAAGTGGATACTGAATGGCGACATCCTTTGGCTTTGTCTGTCTTTTGTCTACCCGGTCGTCCACCTGGGAAGGAGTCAACTCACTGGCTAACAGATGAAGAGTTAAGTTCAGCACATGTTCATGTGTTGATAAACTGTACTGAGGTGCAACCATTTATTGAGTATGTTTCTCAACATTAACAATCGATCTTAATTAGTTAATATAAAGTAGACAAGTGTAACAATTAAATTATTTCTTTTTAGGGAGTTCTTGTCATCAGAGGCAGTACGTGAAGACCAATCTTCTGCTCATATTTATGCGCATTTTCCAATGTGGTTTAGTCAATATGTGTATTCCCTCCCGCCAAATCCTACCAACCAACACTTGAGGAACATATCAGACGGTCCTTGAAGATGTGTTAAAGAATGGCACACATACTTTGTCAATGGATACAAATTTCACACCAATGAATGGACACAGGGCAGAGAGACAGTCAATAGTGGAGTGTGCATGAAGGGAGTCACTGGAGGAGGTGAAGATGATTTTTATGGTGTGGTTCAACACATATATGAACTTCAGTACCCCCATCTAGATTTTAGTCCAAAGGTAGTGGTTTTTTATTCTAATTGGTTTGATCCGTCTGCTCGAGGAACAAAGGTGAATCCAAAGTCAAATACAGTGGACATTAAAATGAATGGTAGATATCGACCGTATGATCCGTTCGTCATTGCACAAAATGTGAGACAAGTCTATTATGTCCCTTATCCATCAATGCGGACTGATAGGCGTGGTTGGTGTGTCACAATTAAAACAAAACCAAGAGGTCGCATTGATCAGACAAATATTGATGACACGGTGAAAGATGTGCCATATCAAATGGAAGAGATGTCTAATGTAAATGAAGTGATTCAAGTTGAACTCATTGTTCGTTTATGTGATGAGCCAAACACCGGCGATGAAGTTGTTGATGACGAAGATGCTGATGGTGAAGATGCAACAGACCACATTGGTGTATCAAGAATTCACTCCTCCGATGATGATGATTTTGAGAATGAATGGGATTCAAATTAGTTATTTGTGTTTCAATCATTTATATAATTAAGGATGTTATTTTTAATGAAGGATGTTATTTGTTTGAGAATGAATGGGATTCAAATTATTTATTTTAATGAGTTTTGTATGTTTATGTTAACCTTGTTTAGTATATGTTTGTTTGTTTAAATGTATATATGTCTAGATACAGATATGGTATCTCATGATGACTCAGGATCCGATTCGTAAGTCTATATATATATATATATATATATATATATATATATATATATATATATATATATATATATATATATATATATTATTTATTAATTTATTTTTGTTGCCCTTTATATAACTTATATTTGGTGTAACAAAATTCATCTTTTTTTAATGCAGTTTTATTCCTTCGAAGGCTTCAGCTACCGCCATCACAAAAACAATCAAGGAGAATTTTACCAAGAGCTGGAAGAACTGGACGGAAGTTAGAAAAGATAAGGATGCAAATAAGAAGATGTTAAGATCATTTTTGGTAAGTTATTCGATTCTACGAAATAATTAATTTGGTGTATTATCTTATTGACTTGATTAATTAATTATTGCCTTATAATTAACAACATTATTGTAAATTTCTTAAATAGGAAAAGTGTACATGATATCCAGGGGAGCAAGCCGCAGTTGAGAGAGTGTTCCATAAGAGATGTTCTCATCGCTATTCTGAATTGATGCGGAGGGCGCGCAATACGGGTACGAAGCCATCTTATATGGGAGACTCAACTTGGGTTGAGTTTAATGAGTATTGGCAGACAGATGAAGCATTTAAGAATTATTGTGAGAAAGCCAAGAAGAACCGTGCTTCTGAAAAAGGTGGCTGCACACACACGCGGGGGAGTGTTAATACTGCAACGCATTACATGCGTTTGGTAAATTTATTACTTAATTTATTACTTGATTAATTAATTAAATATTTATAATAATCAACTAGTCATTTTCAATATGTGTATTTAATTAATAATATATATATTTATGTACATATATAGGTGGAGAGGGAACAAAGGCCAATCACTTTGCCTGAGTTGCATTGCCACATGCATATGGTGGAGGAGACTGGTGAGTACGTTACAGATCGGGCGAGGCGTATTCAGGTAAAACTACTTTTACAATTATATATTAATTAATGTTTATTATTTATATTAATAATTAGTTATTTATTTGTTGGGTTATTTTTTTCAGGAGATCTTCGAGGGTGGGATGGCTGAGTACCATCAGTCACAACAGAGCAGTGGGGCAGCTGTCGATCCAGTGGAGGAGGCTAGAGTAGCTCGTGATGTTTGGGAGAGAGCAGTTGGTCCCCAAAAGACTAATCGTCTGGTAGGATCGGGTGGTATTGGACCGGCTGCTTTTCGAACAAGCATTATTCCGAGTCTATCAGATTCACATTCTGGATCCTCGACTGGTCGCAATTATGTTCCCAATGCTGGTGAGTTGAATGATGTTAGGCAATTGACGCAGCAACTGAGCGAGGCTCAGCGTCAGATTGTCGAGCGGCAGGAGCAAAGCGATCGGGAAATGCAGGCGCTTCGGGATCAAAGTGATCGGGAAATGCAGGCGCTTCGGGATCAAAGTGATCGGGAAATGCAGGCGATTCGGGAGCAGGCTAGGGTAGCCGAGGAGCGCATGGAGGAGCGCTTTAAGTTATTGCAGGATCAGATGGTGTCTCAACACTCGAGGCCATCCTCATCAGCATCCTACCCGCCGCCGCCACAGCAGCATTACTACCAGCAGCATTATGCACCCCAGTATCCCCAACCGTATGCACCCCATCCCCACAGTATACACCGCAGTATGCGCCATTCCAGCCATACCAGCAGCAGCATCAGTCACCCCGCCAGCCATACCAGCAGCCCCAACATCAGTCACCCCTGATCCAGCCAAACCAGCAGTACCCCCAGCAGCGGTCACCCCCGCTGGACATTGATCTTAATGTCCAAATGTCATCGCTCAGTGCTTTACTTCAAGATGATACATATTATAATAATGTTGATGACATTGACCGGCAGGCACCCCAGTAGCGTTAGATTATTTTATTTTTTTGTATGCATATTTTATTAATTGTATGGATATTTTTTTGGTGATAATATTTTACTGCTTTTCCCAATTTTTATTTTTTTAAATTAAATATTAATTAGTTATTGGATTTTATTTTTTTATCAATAAATAAAAAAATTAATAAAATAATATATAATTTTAATTAAAACGATTTTTTTAAAAAAATAAAATTTATTTTTTAAAAATAACAATAATTTTTTTTTAAAAAAAATGGTACTTTGCGGCGGATTTGTGTCGTTTGCGGCGGAATTTTAAATAAAACGTTTTTTTTAAAAAATTATATGCATTTTTTTTAAAAATAAAACGGGTACTTTGCGGCGGATAACGGGAATCTTGCGGCGGATACTTTGCGGGAAAATTTGTCCCCTTTTGCGGCGGATTATCCGCCGCAAAGTTGCGGTGGATTTTGCGGCGCCACTAAATCCGCTGCAAACTTGCGGCGGATAATCCACCGCAACGCGTTTGCTTCGAGCTGGCTACCGGCGGCAAAATTCCGCCGCAAAGTCCAAATATCCGCCGCAAATTTGGCTTTTGCGGCGGATTTTGCCCGCCGCAAAGTCCAATTTTTCTTGTGGTGAACGCCGCTTCATTGACTTGTTGGTCTCTCCTCCTATTGGGCACCCTCCTGTGATGCCTAAAGCTACAGGGAGTCCTTTGGATTTCCAAGTGTCGGTCTCCTCGTCGGACATACTTTCTGTGTCTTTGGTAGCCTTAGCGACTTCATTTACCCCTGCCTTCCCCTTGCGAGGGGACATGCTTGGTTCTTTTCATCACGGTCTTCATCCTAGCCTTTCTTGATATACTGGGTCAGCTTCCCGTTTCGAATCAACTCATCGATGTCATCTTTATGCACCATACAGTTGTTAGTATTGTGCCCGTTGCTGCGGTGGTATCGGCAGTATTTGCGTGAGGGGAGCTGATCTTCTTTGAGGACGAAGGGCTCTGGCCTCTTAATATACCTTCGAGACCGGGAATCACGGGAGGGGTCCTCCCTGGTCCTTCCTTTGTTTTTGATCGCGCCCCTCGTGCTCTTTTTCGGGTTCGTTCTTAGCAACCGCTTGATTCGCCATGTCAGCCTCTTCATAATCCATGTACCCTACGACCTGCGGAGGAAGTCTCCCAGATCGCGCGGTTTATTTACACCGATCTCGATCTTGAACAAGCTCCCACGCCTGAGTCCGTCCATCAGGAAGTACAATCACATCTTGTCCTTTAAATTTCTCACATTGGAAGCTTTTTTGTTGAACCGCTTGACGTACTCGCGAAGCGTTTCTTTCTCGCCTTGACTAACCGCTTTCAATATTGCTTCGGACTTGGGCTTCACCCTGGTTGCAGTAAACCGGGCCGAGAATAGCCGAGTCAACTATCTCCAGGTCGCCACGGAGTTCGATCAGTCCTCAAAACCATGCCAGAGTGAACTTCTCCAGAGTTAGTGGGAAGATTTTACACTTCACGGGTTCCCTCGCCCCTCGGTATTGCATGATGAGATCGAAATAGTCCAGGTTATTGTCAGGATCACCGATTCTGTCGTACATATTCAGGACCAGGGGTTTCTCGAGGGAGGGTGGAATCGGGGTATTCGTCTATTTCTCTGGTGAACGGTCCCATGCGAGAGCAACTGCTCCCTCGACGAGGCAACCGGTCCTCGAAGCGTCGATTTCGATGGTCGCGTCGGTCGGGAGATCGCCTGGGGTGTCTGGCTGGTGACATGCTTCGACGGGGGTGCAAAGAAAGAATCCCTGCTAGGTGACTCGTCCGGCCAATAAGTGGGTCTGTTGGAGACGGGGGTGTTCGAGGGAGAGTTCTCGGACCTCTTCGCCTACTTCGACGGGGCGGTGAGCGATGGACGGGATGTCTTCTTGGTGGCGATCAATGGCGTTTGGAGGGAATGCCTCTCCTGAAGGGGGATTGAGTACAGGTGTGGCGTGGCTCGAGGGCTGTATCATCCCGGGCTGAAGCCACTTCTCTTTCAATCTGTGTGAGTTGTTCTTCTTGTTGTGCTAACGCCTGATCCCGCCCATTGAGCAGGTCTAGGAGCTGTTACACGGCAGCTGCAGGTATCGTGATATTAGCTTGAGGGATCGGTTCGAGAGGTACGGCGGGTGCAGTCTCCTCCGCCGTGACCGCGATGCCTTCCGGTGTGGGCTGTGGCTGGGCAGGAATCTCAGCCACACTTTGCAAGCGTAGGGTCTTCCCTGCGGGGCCATAGGATGTGGGGTGGGATAGCGCCGGGGCTCCCACTGTTGTCGCCAACTGATCCGTACCTCGAAGGCCTTTGGGCGGGTTGATCCGGTACAAGGTGATACGGTCCAATAATGAAGTCGAGAGCAGAACTCAAAGAGGGTTGTACCTGCAAAGACACTGCGACACCCAAGCCAGGGGAAGAAGTCAAAGCAGGAAGTGAGATAGTGGGTCTAAAAAGTACCTTTCAGTAAGGGTTGACCCCTATTTATAGAGTCAGGCGGAGCCTCCTGGCCATAGGAAGAGGAAGGGAAGAGGAAGGGTGAAGAGGAGAGAAGAAGAGTGATGGTGTTGTGAGTGAGAAAGAAGAGTGAGTTTGTTGTTGAGGGTACACGGATTTAAGTAAAAAAAATGTTAAAAAATTTTGCGAGGGATTTAGCGACGGCTAGCCGGTCGCTAATGGTTGCACAAATTCCCAAATTCTGAAACGCTCACATGGGTTTGCGAGGGATCTATATGTCCATCGCTAAAAGTCTTTGGGTGGCGTGCAGTTTGATCTGATTTTTCCCGTCCAACAATTAGCGACGAACTGGCCATCGCTATTACCTTAAATTCTGTCGCTAATTCCAGAAATAAATGACAGAGCCAATTCCGTCGCAGTTTCCGTCGCTATTACAAGTTTTTGCGAGGGACCATTATTCCCTCGCTAATGTCCATCGCTAATAACGTTTTTTTTTGTAGTGGTGGCAATGCCTACCAGTCAGCAGCAGAGGGTTAAACCATCTCCAGGCCGTAAGAAATGTAATATTGATGGGGTCTAGTTTGAAGAGCAGTCTCGGTGTGGGCTTGGAATGTGTCTTCGGGATCACAATGGGGCGTTTATTAGTGCCAAAACTATCTGGTTTGAAGGATTTTTTAGGCCACGAGAAATTGAAGTAGCGGGTTTATTAGAAACTCTTCGTTAGATGATGTACTTGGATATTCATGATGTTGATTTGGAGTTCGACTGCAAGCAAGTAGTGGATGCCGTCAACGGTGGAACCAGATTGTTCAATGAGTTTGGAGCAATTTTATCTAGATCTAGGGAGTCTTTTAATCATTTTCACAACTGTACCATCACTTATATTCGGCGACAAGCCAATTGTGTTTCTCATAGCCTAGCTAGGGCGGCTCAATGTTTTGCTAGTCACCAGTTGCATGAGAGGATTCCACGTTGTATTTTCTCATTATTAATGAATGAAATGACATGAGTTTGCTTGCTTCAAAAAAAAATATTGATTGGTTATTGTGAATCTAATAGTACTCTCTCCGGTCTCTTTTATAAGCAAAAAACATTGTTCCACTTTTGGTCTCTTTTATAAGCTAAAGTTAATTACTTTTACCACATTTAATGCTATTGTTTCATATATACCCATCATTTAATTGAGTGGTGGAGAATAAAGTCAAATAAGAGATTCTTTTCATTAAAAATTTAAAAGGTTAATTAATTTAGTAAATTTAGTTAATTTTTGTATGAAAATTAGACAATTAATTATATTTAACTAATTTTCTTAATAATCACCATGAAAGTAGTTAATTTTGCTTATAAAAGAGACCGGAGGGAGTACTATATTAATTGTCAAGAATATATTTATCAAAAAAAGTTCTGATAAAACATTACTCCCTTGTTCCAAGAAATTTGTTCTCTTTTATTTGCCATTTTGAAAGTTTCAAGCTGTATTAATTGTGTGTTTCTCAATTATACTATTAATTATTAATTATAGAGAAAGAAATAATTGTCCTGAGTAATAAATAGTTAAGGGTTTAACAAGAAAAAGATTTACAATTTTATTAATTAAAAATAATAAAATTTATTCGTTTCATTGATTTGTGCAAAACAACCTTAAAAGCGAGATAACAAAGAAAGGTAGTAGAAAAAAATATTAAACGACGGGTTTTAGTTTACATATATACTAACTATTCTATAACAATCTTAAGGCAAAATCATTGGTGGAGCCAACTTTAGGGGGGTCCTTTTTTTATCAACTAACTTTTGCTTGTTTTTTAATCTAAAAAAATTGTAATAATTGTAAGTATGACCCACCATACTTTACAAGGGTATCTTGGTAACAATACAATTCTCGAAAAATATAATTACGTGAGAAAATACGTAAAGTACGATGCTCATCAGCAGTGTGGTTTGGGGCAATTTAGGGTTTGAATTTTTTTTAGATGTTTAAATACGCAAAGTTCGTTCATCAATAACCTGTTTGGTGAAAAAAATTATCACTACCTTCCAGTTTTATCACTATCTTCCAGTTTAAATACGCAAAGTTCGTTCATCAATAACCGATGATGAAGGTGAGAGCTACCACCATCCGTTTATTTATCACTACCTTCCAATTTTATCAACTTTAATGTTTATATATAACTTGTATTTTTTATTTTGTAGGTGAAATATTGGCTAGTGGTGTTACTTCCCACTTTGAAGAGTGAAGACGTCAATACCATTTAGAGAAAGAAAGAAGACAACATTGATGTGGCTGCTACTTGTTTAACAAATTTTAAATTTTCAACGAACAATGATGTAATTTGTACTTGGTTATGTTATTGTTTTGATAATTTGGATTATCAGTTAATTTAGAACATTGATATTTATATGTTGATATGCAACATCATTGTTGTTTTGGCTATATGTTGTCTTGCTTTGGTTTTATGTTGTTCTACTAAATTTTAGATTTGGGGCGTATTCGGGTGCGACATTAGTTTTTTATTTAAAAAATTGATTCCACTGTGGGGACGGGGTTGGGGCGGGGATCCACGAACCCGTTGGGTACGGTGATGGGGATCAATAATTCATCCCCGTTGGGTTTGGGTAGGGGAACGAGGAACTATATGAGATTTGGGGATGGGGATGGGGAATGTAAAATCTGTCGCCGGCCCGTCCCACTGCCATGCCTACTTTAGCGTCTTGAAAAATATTTAGATGTTCAAATATGCAAAGTTTGTTCCTCAGTATCCAGTTTGGTAAAAAAAAATTAATTTTGTGACAAAATATGTAAAGTGTGACGCTTAGCAGTGTGTTTTGAGATACTTTATGATTCAGAAAAAAAAATTAACTATTCAAATTCGCGAAGTTCATTCCTCAATAACTGATTTACGCCAAAAAAATAATAATTTCGTGACAAAATATGTAAAACGTGATACATATTAGTGTGTTTTGGTGGGGGGGGGGGGTGCATTAGGCTTTAGAAATTTTTTGAAGTACTCATTACAATTTACAAACCCCTTCTTCAGCAAATCCCCACGCGCTTCAGAAGACAATCAAAAACTCTCAACAGGAAAGTAGTTAAAACAAGAGGGAAGAGTTGAATACTGCAAACAGAAATATGAAGAAGATGGAAACTAAAGATTCAAAATCATCTATACAAAAAATTAAAATGTTTAGCATCTAAAAGTTTCATTTTTACTCCATTATTAATATTATAAGAAGATATCGGCTTTTTGTTAACTTTTTCCAACACAACTATTTTAATAAATTTGAAAATATAGTCTTTTATCAAGTTTTTTCTTTTTCTTTTATTACATTTTGCAACTTTCAACGTATTTATAATTTCATAAAAAATTATAACAAATACAGTATCACCCGTGCGTATGCACTAGTAAAATACTAGTATAGGAAGAAAAAGATGACGCAAATGGCTACAAAATTTTCATATCACAAGATCAAGGGCTGGATTAAAAAAATATTTTTTTGACAACAAGGATTAAAAAAGTATTGTTAATATGTTTTCCAAAGAGGGTAATTAAGCTTATGTGGTTTACATGTCAATGTTTTATCTGGTGGGAAAATATTCCAAATTTTCTTGTAATTGAGTTCTTTCGGGTAAGAAAATTTCGCCTAGATAAAGGTTTAGATAATCTCTCGTAGGTCCGGTTTAAGCCATCCGAGTTTTGTATTTTTTCTAATAATATTATGGTTTGCTGTCAATGAAGAGTAATGATTAGGTGTTAACCTAGTTAGGATGCCTTTCTCTATTGATGATATATAAGCATAGCATTTTCCGTTAAAGAAAACTAATATGTTTTGTATTAAGAATGCTACATACTAACTGTATGAAAAGATTGGAGGATGTGGGAGCGAATATTTAGAAACTTCTAAAATCAAATATTGTTGAATACATACATTGTGGCAGAATAAGAACCAATAAACCATCTACTTTGTGCAATCCTGATTCTCTTTTTGGAGCAACTAATGGGATTTTAAACGAAGCACTTTACCTAGCAAACCAGCTAGCTAGCATATAATAATTTCTATTCTAATCCACCGGCTTTATGATGCCCTTAATTAAAAGTTTAGAAAGCATTATTGAGCCACGTAGAAGTAGCTTGAATCTTTTCAACATCTAGATTAAAAAAAAATGGTGTACATTTTTCTACTGTATTAATGCACGCTTCTTCTTATTTTTATATGATAAATAAAATATTTTTGAATAAGTAAGCTAGTTCGACTAGCCGTTTCAACTAAGCTAGTTCGACCCCTCTCAACTTGTCTGTCGAAGTGGAGGGTGTCGAAAGTTTCCCTTTAGATTTGATTTTCATGCTTTCATTAATTGCTGACTCAGCATACGTAATGTACTATATAAACAATCTCAGTGATGCCATGTATAGAGCACACGTTTACAGTTTTCACTCCTACTGAATTCTGTTATTCCCTCTCTCTCTCTCAAGTGTGTGCGTGTGTGTGAATGAACCAGAGAATCTAGAACTTCCAACAAATGGTATCCAGAGCATAATTGTTGAAGTTTCAGAGTGTGAATCCAGAGTGAAGAAGACGAGTGAAGTCTCAACGGTGAGAGTGAATCATGATGACGACGAACGGCCATTTTCAGGTGAACTTTCCAATCCTCGATGGAAGAAATTATGATCAGTGGAGTATGAAGATGAAGGCGATCCTTGGATCTCAGGATGTGTGGGATCGAGTGCAGAATGGAGTAACTCCGTTACCGGCGAATGCGACTGCTGCGCAACAAGCAGTTTACAGAGAAACGAAGAAGAATGACTGGAAAGGATTGTGCATCCTCCATCAGTGTGTGAATCCTGCAATTTTTGAGAAAATTGCTAGATCGGAGACAAGCAAAGCAGTGTGGGACATTCTTGCCAGTTCCTACCCCGGAGATCAAAAATTGAAGAAGGTGCGACTTCAAACTCTGAGAAGACAGTATGAATTGCTAGGAATGGAGGAGAGTGAAACGATTTCTGCGTATTTCACTAGAGTCCAAACTATGACGAATCAGATGCTGTATTGTGGTGAAACGATCTCTGATGAAACAGTAGTGGAGAAGATTTTGTGATTTGTGTCTTCGCGTTTTGATCACATCACGGTGGCGATTGAACAGGCGAAGGATCTATCAACGATAACGATAGAAGAACTTTAAGGCTCACTTGAAGCGCATGAGCAGCGGATGAATGAGAAGAAAGTGGTGAAGTCTGGCACTGAGCAAGCTCTAGCAGTGCAAACAGGCAAAAAATTAGGTGGAAATCAAAGAGGACGTGGTAGAGGTAGAAACAATTACAGAGGAGGAAGAGGAAGAGGTAATTTCTAGAACTCAAACTCTTCCAAATCGAACACTAGTGATAATAGTAACAGTGATGAGCAAGGAAGTGGTAGTGGTGATAGCTATAGAGGAAAAGGGAGTAGAGGTGGCAGAGGATATAGAGGAAGAGGGAGAAGATTCGACAAGAGCCATATACAGTGTTATAACTGTGAGAAATATGGACATTTTGGTGATGAGTGCTACAGCAATGTTAATGGCAATGATGCTAAAATGGCTGAAGAAGAGGAAGAGAAGGAGGAATCTCTGTTGATGGCGATTGAGGAGACAGAGAGCAGTGATGAAATAGTGCAAATGGTGACAACTAAGGAGGAAGGTGAGAGTGGTGAGCATTGGTTCCTAGACACGGGTTGTTCGACACACATGACAGGGAGGAGAGATTGGTTTGTCGAACTTGACTTTTCGATCAAGGGCAGAGTGAGGTTTGCTGATGATAGAACCATGAAGGTGGAAGGTGTGGGGAGAGTAATGATAAGAAAGAAGGATGGTTCACTGTGCTTCATTTCTGGTGTACTGTATGTGCCAGGGATGAAGAGCAATTTGCTGAGTATTGGACAGCTATTGGAGAAGGGATATAGGATGGTGCTGGAAGACAATGCTATGAAGGTGTATGACACTGAACAGAGGCTGTTGATAAAGGCAACTCTCTCCAAGAACAGGACATTTAAGATCGAATTAGGTGTGCTGATGCAGTAGTGCTTAGCCACAGCAGTCGACAAGGAAGAGTGGCTATGGCATTTCAGATATGGAATTTTGGTGATTTAAACAGGATGCCGAGCAAGACAGTAGTGAAAGGTTTGCCTCATATCCATGTTCCAAAAGATGTATGTGCAGAGTGTGTGGAGAGCAAGATGCCTAGGGGTTCCTTCAATCCAAGTGTGCCCAGTAGAGCAAAGAGGAAGCTGCAGGTGATTTTCTCAGATGTGTGTGGCCCCATAGTGCATGAAACTCCTGCAGGTAACAAGTATTTTGTTACATTTATTGATGAATTCACTAGGAAACTTTGGATTTATTTGATTAGGAGGAAGAGTGATGTGTTGGGAGTATTCAAAAAATTCAAAGTCCTAGTCGAAAAACAATGTGGACAGACTGTCGAAGTGTTAAGAACTGATGGTGGTGGAGAGTATGTGAATACTAAGTTTAATGAGTTCTGTGAAGTTGAAGGAATAACACATGAGATCACACCTCCATAGACTCCTCAGCATAATGGAGTGGCTGAGAGGAAAAATAGGACATTGCTCAATATGGTGAGAAGCATGTTAAAGAGTAAGAATATGCCTAAGAGATGGTGGGGAGAGGCAGTTAATACTGCGACATATATCATTAATCGAAGTCCAACAAAGAGATTGGAAGACATCACCCCTGAGGAGGCTTGGACAGGTGTCAAGCCAAAGGTGTCGCACTTCAGAGTATTTGGATCTGTTTGTTTTCGACACGTGCCTGATCAGCAGAGAACAAAGTTAGATGATAAATGAGAAGTGATGGTTATGATAGGTTATCATTCGAATGGGGGTTACAAATTGGTGAATCCTGTGAATAATAAAATTGTGATAAGTCGAGATGTGGTGTTTGATGAGGGGAGGACATGGGAGTGGAGTGACAAGGGAGAAAGTTCGACTACTGTCGAACAGAATTTATTCCACGTACCTGATGGTGTCGAAGAGTCAGAACCTGAAGGTGAAACTGAGCATGTCGAAGAGAATGATGGTGAAGAGGGTAGTCGAGAAATACCAAGAAGATCAATGAGACAAAGACAGGTTCCTGCAAGACTAAGTGACTGTGAAGTGATGACTGATAGTGCACGAGCTTGGAACAAGAAGATAGACAAGAGCTTTCAACATGGGGTATATGAAATGTGTTTCTGAGCATGGGGTGTATGTGAAGTCAGATGGTGGTGATGTGCTATTCCTATGCCTCTATGTTGACGATTTATTGGTTCCAGGTAATAATGAAAATAAAGTGGCAGAATTCAAGAAGAGAATGATGAATACTTTCGAAATGACTGCCCTAGGAAAGATCTCCTATTTCCTAGGGATTGAATTTTGAAGTACTAGTGAAGGAATGCTGCTATCACAGAAGAAGTATGCTTCTGATATACTACACAGGTTCAATATGCAACACTGCAACAGCGTCGAAACACCAGCAGTGGTAGGGCTATGGCTCGACAAAGATGCTGATGAACCAGAAGTGGATGCAACTGAGTTTCAACAGGTGTTTGGGGCATTGAGATATCTCTGCAACACCAGACAAGTGGATGCAACAACGTCTTTATGGCTTCACTGATGCTGATTGGGGAGGTGACAAATCTGATCGAAAGAGCACTGCTGGCTCTGTGTTTTTGCTTGGCTCAGGTCCCATCTCATGGAGTTCCAAGAAGGAATCAGTGGTAGCTTTGTCCTCATGCGAAGCTGAGTACATTGCTGCTTCAATGGGAGCATGTCAAGCAATCTGGCTAGACAATCTGATGCAAGAGCTAATGATCAAGAAGGAAGGTGCTGTGGAGTTATATGTCGATAACAAGTCTTCAATTAGCTTGGCGAAACATCCAGTGGCACATGGACGGTCGAAGCACATTGGGACACGTTATCATTTCTTAAGAGACCAAGTCACAAAAGGAAGGCTGAAGCTGAGCTACTGTAGATCAGATATGCAGGCAGCTGATTTGTTCACCAAGGCAGTGAAGGCAGAGACATTCAAAAGGCCGAGGAGCATGCTGAATGTGATTGATTGTAATAAGTTTACGTAGATCGATTTTACTGTATTTTGTTGTTATTTGCTTACGTTAGTAACTAGCTTAAGGGGGTGTGTTGAATAAGTAAGCTAGTTCGACTAGCTGTTTCGACTAAGCTAGTTCGACCCCTCTCAACTTGTCTGTCGAAGTGGAGGGTGTCGAAGTTTCCCTTTAGATTTGATTTTCATGCTTTCATTAATCGCTGACTCAGCATACGTAATGTACTATATAAACAATCTCAGTGATGCAATGTATAGAGCACACGTTTACAGTTTTCACTCTAACTGAATTCTGTTATTCCCTCTCTCTCTCTCTCTCTCTCTCTCTCTCTCTCTCTCTCTCTCTCAAGTGTGTGTGTGTGTGTGAGTGAACCAGAGAATCTGGAACTTCCAACAAATATAACGAATGTTGCATACATTCTTTTTTTTTCATAATTGAATGTTACACACATTTGATTAAAAGCTATTAAATAAATGATATTTTTGCAAAATAATTTAAACATGTATTAAATGTTTTTCAGATGGTGCTTTAAAATAATTTTCATATAATATTTTTATTTCCTTTTCATAGACAGCCATCCATCACATGACGAATAGCTCATTTTCATACGGTATATCTAGTTTGTATGAAGTATACTCTCATTTTATTCTTTGATTATAAAAATAGCTAACATATAGCAGCTATATCAAAACTAAATGCAAACACATAAACCAAGTGATTGGATTGGACACTAGTGGTTAAAGCACTTCAGTTGAGGACGAGTCGTTTGAGAGAACCCATGTTCGATACCTATGTGGAACAATATCATTGGATAGACTTTACTTATTTCTCAGTCAAATTCCGCGTTAATTAGAACCCATTTCTCCAAGAACGGGAGGGGCAAAGACAAAAACAATAATCTAAAAATAACATAGAGCAAGAGGTAAACAAGCGCTAGGGTTCCAAGTTGAAGCACTGTTGGGGGCTCCCCCTCTCTTGCCGCCTTGGGTTGCCCCCACCCCCCAAATCCCTCCGCCTTCTCTAACCCTTCCCTCGCCTTCTCTTCTCCCTCTTGTCTTCCCCCCATCTCCTTCCATCCGCCATCTCGTCTCCTTCTGTCACCATCTCCCTCCTTCCCTTTGTTGTCTCTTCTCCTTACCTACGCCTCCTCTAGGCTTCTCATAGCGTCGTCGGGTGTGAAATCCCCTTCTGTCACCGCCGTGAAAGGTTCCTATCGTCACCACCCCCCTTTCTTTTTCTGTTGTAGTGCGAGCAGTTTTGCTGTCTGTGAGTTGTGCCTGGGTCGTGTCTTGGTGTGTCTGCCTTTTCTGCTTTCTCGTAGATTTGGCTACTTGGGTGTCGAAAATTCGTAACACTACAAAAAAATTGCCCATTAGCGAGAGATTTTTCCCTCGCTAAATGCCCCAAATCCGTCGCTAATTCCCATTAGCGAGGGAATTAGCGACGGAATCAGTCCCTCGCTAGTGCGAATTAGCGAGGGAATTTGAATCCCTCGCTAATAGCGAGGGAATATTCTGTCGCTAATTCCCTCGCTAATTAGCGAGGGAATATTCCGTCGCTAAGTCTGACAGCCACGTTTTTTTTATATCATCCTATTTTTTTATATAGTGATTATTATTAAAATTATTATTTTTGTGGTCTGGTGGTGGTGGTGGGGACGGGTATTAGGGTAGAGAGAGAGAAGGAGAGAGAGAGAGAGAGAGAGAGAGAGAGAGAGAGAGAGAGAGAGAGAGAGAGAAATGAGCTATGTGGTGGTGTGGTGGTGGTGGTGGTGGTGGTGGTGAAGGGTATTATGGTAGAGAGAGAAGGAGAATAGTAAGGGAGAAGGAGAGAAAGAGAGAGAAACGAGTGGTGGTGGTGGTGGTGGTGGTCGTGGTGGTGAAGGGTATTAGGGTAGAGAGAGAAGATAGAGTAAGAGAAGAGTGTGAGGAGGTGGTGGTGTTGGTGTGGTGGTGGAAGAGTGAAGAGAGAAGAAGAGTGTGAGAGGAGGTGGTGGTGTGGTGGTGGAAGAGTGAAGAGTGAAGAGAGAAGAAGAGTGTGAGGAGAGAAGAAGAGAGAAGAGTGTGAGGAGAGTAGGAGAGAAGAGTGTGTGTGAGAGGATAAATAAGCTGAAAAATCAAAAATTTGGCGAGGGAATTAGCGAGGGACTGACAATTCGGTCGCTAAACACCTGCACGAAGTCCTATCATCTGTAAACTGTCAGAAATTAGCGAGGGAATTAGCGAGGGACTGACAATTCCGTCGCTAAATACCTGCACGAAGTCCTATCCTCTGAAAACTGTCAGAAATTAGCGAGGGAATTAGCGAGGGACTGAAAAATCCGTCACTAATTAGCGAGGGACCTAAAAATCTGTCGCTAATGACAGAATTAGCGAGGGACTAAAAATTCCCTCGCTAATAAGCTTTTTTTGTAGTGTAAGCTTTTGTGGCTAGCGGGGTTGAGGTTCACCTCAGAGGTTGATGTTGTGCTATTTTGGGTGTTTAAACTAGCTCGGGAGTTGTGCATCTACAACAGTGAGGAGGAAGCAGACAATCGTGTCATATTTTTGGATGGGTGTGTTATGTATGGGTATTTCTTTATGGGTGTTGGTTAGAAGTCTTTGGGTGCTTAGGTGTTCGATCTGGTTGTTGTCGTCTCTACTAGTTTCACTCTGTGTCTGTCACGTTTCCTCTGTTGTGTCGTCTTCCTTTTTGGTGTGTTATGGTGTAGTCTTCGACTTAGCAAGATAGCTGTTTTGATTGCTCTGGTGTCATGTTGAAGCCTCTATTTTGCTGCTAGTTTTGCTTCTTAAAAGGTGTTTTGGTGTTGTGCTCGCTTGGATGAGTGGTTTCTTCATTTGAATAGGTGTTCAGGAGTAGAGCTAACATGGAGTTTTGGGCAGAAGCTGGGGTATGTGAGAGGCTTCATATGTGATCGTTGTTCTTCGAATGCCCTTGGGATGCCTCTTCGATTGTTCTTTCCTTTGGTTTGTTGTTGGTTCTGTCTCATGGTTCTTTGGAGTGGGTGTTGTTCAATGGTCTTGCTTTCTGGCTCTGTTTCGTGTTAGGTGTTTTTAGGAGTTATTCCCACTCATTGGTGTTGTGTTACAAAGAATGGAGCTTTGCTGCTTAGCGAGTTGATTCTGGTTCGAGACAAGGAAAAACGTCATGGCGTAGGGTATGATCTTCGTTTATTAGTGCAGAAGCACTTGGGTCGTTTCTTGGTACTGTTCTTTTCTAGGAGTGTTTCCTTTTACTATTTTTTTGTGTTTGAGTTTGATTTTCTATAGTGTTGGAGAGGTCATCTTTACATGTTTTTTGTGATTAATTAGGCTAGCTTTGATGTAGTGCTTCTTGTTGGGGCCTCTATGTTCTTGTCATAGTTATTGTTTATCATATTTTGGGTGCTTCCCTGTTGGGAGTGTGGGTGTTGATTAATTGTAAGAAAAAAAAAGCTAAACTTAACCTCTTAAAATATATGTATAAAAAATGACTTTCCATATACGTTGCATGTAGTTTATTTTATTAATATTGTTATAAAAAAGGACTTTGCATATATGTTTTAACTATACATCTGATAGCACGTGATAGTCGTGTAATGTTATTGAAATTAAAAATTTTAAAGTAAATTCTTTGATAAAATTATTAAAAGGAACCAAACCTTTTTTTTACTTAAATTAGTAGGCATTAAATCTCAAAAAAAAAATTAGTAGGCATTAAGTATATATTGATAATCAATTGTATAAATTTACTTTAGAATGAAATATATATAAAGCATTTGAACTATTAAAATAATGACTAAATATTATTTAAATCACCTAAATGTACAAGATGATAATATCAATATGAAATATAAATATTTTAATTTTTAGCTGTTTATTGACGCTTTGAATCTTATCCGAAGAACTGAATTCTCAAATGTAAATATTTTTTTTTTGTAAAAACTAATAGTCGAATCGTAGGGATAATATATCATTCGTTTTCCTCCAACCACATTAAAAATTCCAATGTGAATAGGTACATGAGCTTTGTAGTAATTCTTTAAGAGATATATGTCACACCTTTCCTCAATATGCAATACATGTGGACAATCAATGGAACTCCATATTTCGTCCCCACTTCACCTTGTTTAGGGTTTTTTTTTTTTATCAGTCACCTTGTTTAGGGTTAAAATAAGATGAAAGGGCAAAAAAATGTTATTTTATTTTTCAAAATTGGACATACAGATATGTATTAGAAGAAACAATAACGATGCATAGCATACTGGTCTGTAGATACATGAGTTCCATATGGATCTTATGTGCTTATGAAAATTGATTTTTTAGTTGTAAACTATTTTTTTTTACAGAATTATAAGAATTAATAATTATAGTATAATAATGATAATTTTTTTTACTGTGTTATTGGTGCCCAGTATCCACCGACTTTCCCAGTAACTAATCTACACCGAAAAACTTTGTGGCCATGTGTATATCTGGCTTTGCCGGTCCATATAGTTCTCCCCTCCCAATCGAGTTTCTGCCACACCCAAAATTCGAACTCGAAAACTTAGGGTGGGATCCGAGCCCAGTTACCACTACTCGAACAAATTGCTGTTGGTATAATAATGCAACTTCCTGCTTTCTAAGATTTTAATGTGAAAGAGAAAGGAGAATAACACCCACTATTTTTTTGTCAAATGAAATGACAAAAATACCGCACAATGTACGTACACTATCAAATGGTCACACCTAAATTTGAATATGGGAATCAGCGTCCTCATATTACTGAAAGAGAAATGTTATTTTGGACAAAAAAAGTGAACCAAAAGTATAGTAAAATACGAAAACGTATGGAATATAGAGGGAATACACGTATAATACATTTAATTTTTTATTATAAATTAAGTTTATTATACGCGTATAATATATTTAATTTAAAATAAAAAAATAAATGTATTATACACATATTCCCTCCATATCCCATACGTATTTTATTTTTATATACTTTTGGTACACTTTTTTTTCCCAAATAACTAACATTTCTCTTATCAATACTACGCATTTAAGTGCTCTTTAACCCATCTCGAAGGTTTTTAATAACAAAAAAAGGAGAGCTAATAGATGGTCCCTCTCAAAAGACTTGAATGAAATAGGACGGATCAAATGGAAAAATTTATTGCAGCCGTCCTAGTTAGGGACTTAGGTTAGGGGCACAAATAGAAGAAGCAATGGCGACTTGGCGTGTTTATTATAGCAGAGATATTTAGAAATTAGATTAAAATCTCCCTTAATTTCTTTATTACATACAATAAGAACTACGTCGAGGCAATATAGACCGTTGTATGTTGCGCATGCAAATATGCAATATCTGAGATTAGTGCTTAACCTGCACGGTAACATTAGCTTCGACCCGTAAATTTATCAGGAGAATCACTCATTTTTAATGAAGCACCAAATAAAACATTGCAATCTCTCTCTCTCTCTCTCTCTCTCTCTCTCTCTCTCTCTCTCTCTCTCTCTCTCTCTCTCTCTCTCTCTCTCTCTCTCTCTCTCTAAGAATGTTGGTATAAATTACAATATATAATCTTAATTAAATATATAAATATTATATGGTATAAATTACGCATAAAATTTTCGTATATATATAGTGGCGAATCTCATGAAAAGTAAAAACTTAGGCTTAAATATTGCAATTTTGGTAATCATGATTTTTAATTGCACTTTTGGTCCCTCAAAATCAAGAGTTATTTTTTGCATTTTTATTTCATAAAAATATTGAACTTGGGAAAGTGGGAGACCAATACAATATAATCTAAATACTTTGAAGGAGCAAAATGTAATTAAAAAAATTAGGACAAAAGTTGTCAACTAGAGAAAATAGAGGGAGCAAAATCGCTAAAAAATAGATGGTGCGGCTTGATCTCAGTCGTTGATCTTGCTTGGTGTGAGCGCGGATCACCGTTCGCTGATAGATTGGGCCGGTTCGCGGCCCACTACCTGGAGTGGTAGGCCCATTATATAATGGGTTCCCTTCTCCCTCATTCGACACTTACGTGCTTTGAGTTCTCTGAGGGTGACTTGATCTTCTCTGCGGACGATTTAATCCTCTAGCTTGATTCTGGCGAGGTGCTTCCCGTTCCAGGCAGATAAACACCGCCTGTGGATCTACTATACCCGGTGAGCGGAAAAAACTTTCGGCTTTCATCTCCAGGGCGTCCAATTCCGTTCAGATCGGCCTGCTGTCCTCATATCTTAGGTAATACTTCTTTTTATCCTGGTTTGGCTTTGTTTTTCGTTTTAGCGGGGAGGGGGTGTCAGGCCCAGGATCGACCTCGTTCCCCTTTTTAGCAAACTATACGGGTTCTCGGGGAGCGACCTCTTCATATCGCTGAGACGTGCGCTCCTGAAGGGGCTGCTCAGGTAATGACCATTGATCCGACAGAGTCCTGCTCGTCTTCAGGCTGGGCCTCGAGTTCCACTTCAGGGAGTTCTTCCAGAACTCATTCCCCTCTAGAGTCGATGACCTTTTAACTCGCTTCGCCGGAATCTTCCTCTTGTAACCAAACCGCTTCGCCGGTGGTCTTTATCGTTGGCCATAACCCTGATCAGTCAGAGGAAGAGGTCGATGAAAACGTATCGATTGGCGAACCCGCACCCGAGCCAGAGCCCGAGCCTGAGGAGCTGGCCCTAGCACTTCACCCGGTTAGAGACATTTCTTGGGTCTGAGAATCTCTTCGTGAGAAGCGACCTTTGCTGATAACTCCTGGTAGCGAGCTGGAGGATCTCTACAAGAAAATGGTTGGAGTCGAAGTTCAACAGTGGTCGGTTGAGGGAGCTTCGGTGGACAAGTCTGTTGCCACCGTTCTCGTCACACTTAAATTCATGATGTACTCTATGGTGTTGCTGAATTTGAGGATTCGTCCTCCTTTTACAGCCTTTCAACGAGCGGTCTTGAGATACCTATTGGTCGCCCCGTCTCAGTTGCATCCAAACAGTTGGGCGTTTGTGAGGGCGTTCGAACTGCTAATGGGTGCTCTAGGTCGACCCTGCTCGTTGATGCTGTTTTTTTGCCTTATTTGGCGTGAGCCATCGTTGCGAGAAGGGCACAAAGAAAGGGCGGTGGGAGCACCTAAATTTGAAAGGTCACCCTGAGTACAAGTTCTTCAAGCAGTACTCTGACTCTCTCAAACCATGGAAACTTGGTTATATGTGGGTCGTTCCTCTCAGTCGGAAAGCGATTAGGATGGTTGGGAACTTGAACGCCAAGGACGGGGTTATCGGATTCAAATTCCCAGTCACTAATCATTCTTTCTTTTTGCAGATCAAATGGCGGGCGATCTTGGTTTCCAGGGTCTTAAAAAGATGGCAAAGAAAGGCAAGTTGAACACCCAAGGTTCGATCAGTCGATAACAATAATTCCCTTTTTCAGTCATAAAGGCTGTTTTCTCTTGGTTGGGTGGATACATGGTGATCTGCTTATATCCTGAATATGCATCTAGGAAGGATAATCGACGCACATGCGCCACTTTCCATTTGCTTTTTTAACTAAGACCACATTGGATAACCAGGAAGTGTACTTGATTTCCTTGACAAAGCCTGCTTCGATTAGATCTTCGACCACTTTGATGGCGGATTGAGCCTTGTCCTCTTTCTCGACACGTCGTCTTTGGGTGACCCACTTGACCGATGGATCCACGGCCAGATGGTGGCATGCTACCTCTGGTGGGATTCCTGGCATATCGGTCGCGCTCCAAGCAGACAGATCAGCATGTTCTTTTAAACATTGGGTTAGTTGCTCTCGTACCTCGTCTGGGAGATCGATACCAATTTTGACCGTTCTATTTGGATCGTCCCCCAGTTGGACTTGCATAAACTCGCCATCGGGTTCAGGTCTTTTTATTCGCTTCTTATGCTCTCTAGTTAAGGCGTCGTCACTTTCTTTCTCTTCGCTATCTGGGTTATATCGGGCATCCAGGTTGACTTGGTTGCCTCTCTTATTTTCTCTGGTTTCTGCTTTCTTGGTTTCCAGCACTCCTTACTCTTTAAGGCTCATAAAATGACATCTTCTAGCTGAGTGGAGATCTGCCAGTAAGGTGATTACTTCATCTGTGTCAGAGTAGAATTTCATCTTGAGATGAACGGTCGAAGCGACCGCCCCTAGTCTTCCTAGGGTGGGTCGGCCTATAATGCATTGATATACCGACTTGCATGGGAGCACGAGGAAGGGTGTCTTCACTGTCCTACACAACAGATTTTCTACATTGTCGTCCTCAAATGTGACCATGAGTTCAAGATGGCCAAGAGGCGTTGTAGATTACCTGTTGAAACCGGCGAGGTTCGACCCTCTGTAGGGTGTGAGGTCGTCCCTTGATATCTTCAATACGTCGAGAAGATCTTCGAAGATGATATCCGCAAAATTCCCTTGGTCGACCAGAATTCTTCTTACTTCGACGTTGGCCATTACTACGGTAATCAGGAGCGGGACGTATTTGTTTGGCTTACCGTCTAGTAGGTCATCGTCCCCAAACGCCGAGCTGTCTTTTTGAGGCAATTCTTGGCGCTAAAGTTGGAGCTACGCTCAAGATTTCCTTCCATCGGCGCTTCACTGATTTGTTGGTCTCCCCACCTTCGATCGGGAACCCTCCAGAAATTACCAAGGCTACTGGTCTCCCCTTGGATTTCCGGATGTCAACCTCCTCCTCGTTGTCATCGTCATCCTTGCTCGTCTTAGTGACCTCGTTGACTACCGCTTTCCCTTTCGAGGGGAGAGGACTTGTTTCTTTTCTTCTCGGTCTTCTGTCTGGCCTTTCTTGACATATTGGGTTAGCTTACCCATACATATGAGCTCTTCGTTGTCGTCTTTGAGCGGCATATGCAGTTATTCGTATTGTGCTTGTTACTGCGGTGATATCGGCAGTACTTACGAGACAGGCGTTGACCTTCCTTGAGGATGAGTGGTTCTGGCCTCTTGATGTCCCTGAATTAAGTATTGGCACACTCGGAGAGGATCTGGGCATATGATGTGTTCAACTTTGTGTGCTCAGCAAATTTTCGTGGTCTGCCGACCGCTCGGCTAGCCATAGCCGCTTCTTCGTAATTCATGAATCTCTGCGATCTTCGGAGAAAGGTAGCTAAGTTGCGCGGTTCGTTCACACCAACTTCAATTTCGAAGAGGCTGCCACTCATGAGGCCGTCCATTAGGAACCATAGTCACTCGACATATTCTCAGAGCGTTTCGTTCTCCCCTCGTCTGATCGCCTTAATTAGCACAGCGTGTGACTTGGGTTTCACCCTGGATGCTGTGAAACGTGTAGAGAAAGTTCTATCCAACTGGTCCCATGACGAGATGGTGTTTGGTTTAAGTTCTCTAAACCACTCCAGAGCAGAATTCTCAAGGGTTAATGGGAAAATCCTACACTTCACTGGTTCTCTAGCCCCCGGGTATTGCATCATTAAATCGAAGTAGTCTAAATGAGCGTCGAAATCACCAATGCCGTTGTACATTCTCAAAGCCAGAGGTTTCTCGAGGGAAGGGGATCGGGTATTCGTCTATCTCCCTGGTGAAGGGTCCTTTCCGCGAGTCGCTCTTTCCCCAGTGTCGACCTCGATGGTCACGTCGAGGTGGCTCGTTGAGTAATGATGTCGACCGTATCCATCTGGTGAGCGCTTGTCATAAAACAAATAAATACAAAGACAAAGGATTCGTTTGTCAAATCCCCGACAAGCTGAGAACCTCGGAGTTCTACTACCATTCCATAAAACTGACAAGAAAACCATATAATATTAAATTTTCACAAAGAAAATATCAGTCAACTCTTTTACATTCTTTCTCTAGATCCAATTGAATCACCACATCACCCTAGAAGAAGAATAAACTAATTGCCTTTGATTTGATTTTTTAAAATTTTTAAATAAAATATAAATGGAAAATATAATTTTTTAATTTATTTAGAGATGTCACATGAACATTGTTAGCCAAATCAATGCTATAATAGCCACATAGGCTTTTTGAATGGAGTCATTAAGTCAAACTAAAACTCAAAAAAAGTGCAACATAATGTACATTTGAGGCTTTAACGACCTAGTTGGGAGAAAAATTTAAATGACTAAATTGAAATTTCAAATTAAGTTAAAGACCTCAAAATCCCACAAAATTCCAAGTAACCAACGTAATTGCCACCTACCATTCCACGCTAGCTTTTGATAACGGGAATGGACGAAGGTTTAAAAAATACCAACATTGTTAACATTCTAAAGGCTTAAAGGTCATTTTGGCCCCTGCAAAATACACATTAATCTATTTTGGTCCCTGCAAAATAAAAAACTTTAAATAAGCCCCTGCAAAATAGTTAGTTGTTCAGTTAAGCCCTTGCTGTTAGTGGTCCACTAACGCTCTTATTTTTAACCCTCATTTTGGCCCCTGCAAAATACACATTAAAGGTCATTTTGGCCCCTGCAAAATACACATTAATCCATTTTGGCCCCTGCAAAATACACATTAATCCATTTTGGCCCCTGCAAAATACCTTTAAAACTAACAGCGTTAGTGGACCACTAACAACGAGGGCTTTACTGAACAACCAACTATTTTGCAGGGGCTTATTTAAAGTTTTTTATTTTGCAGGGGACAAAATGGATTAATGTGTATTTTACAGGGGCAAAAATGACCTTTAAGCCTATTCTAAAACATATAGATGACTGAATTGAGTTAAAAATTTAGAGGCGAATCCAAAATTTAAAATAAACTGAAAAGACCAATTAAAAAATATAATTAATATAGTTAAAATATTTGAAAAAAGATCCTATAAAAAGGGACAAAGAAAATCTCATGAAAGTTCTATATTTGAGACATGCATAATTATTGTTTCGTTTTATTTCACGATTTTTTATATAATGTGTTTTGTTGCGACTTGCTGGCGTACTCTCTTTGTAGCTGATTATAAATAAAAAAAATCCTAATTTTTTTTCCCAAACTATAAAAAAAATTGCTCCAAAAGTATCTTATAATTAAGTTATTTTAAGTTGTATTCTCCAATGGCTAATTTTGTTGCCAAAGAGCAATTTTTAATACCTCACCAACAGATATCATCAAATAGGTTATAGAATACACTTATTTTTATGTGAAATCAAAAAAGTTAATTATAATTCTTGGTGTTGGGTGAAGTTCAATGAAGTCTCTCATCAGTGTACTAGTTAAATTGATTGTTATATATAATATAAAATGAGTGGTTGAGATTGTATCGACCATTATAAAATTTCAAATATTCATAACTTTTTATACTCTATTCTACTATCAATTTAATTGATCAGCAATGCTATATGTCCCGAAATTTTCCCAAACACCAATCTAACCATCCAGGATGCTGCAACCTGCCAATAACAATTGAGAGAGAGTGTGACAAAACCGTAATACCACTTTCACCCGAAAAAAGAACTCGGGACATCCAACAATTCTCTTAATTGATATATTAAGGGACTTAATTGATCTCTCACCGGTGGCGGGCCCAGGACCCCGGGGTTACGGATGTCAAATTTTTTAAGGTCAGTGTCAAATCGGTGCAAAGTTTGGTCTACTAGTACAATTTAAAATTTTCAGGGGGTTCAAAATTAAAATTTCAGGGGATTTGGGCTATTTATATAGGGTGGTAAGTGCAATTTTTTTTCAGGGGGTTCAACTGAACCCCCTCATTACATGGCAGGTCCACCACTGTCTCTCACGTTAAAACAGTCGATTCATAACAAAAGTGAGTTTATGTCATCTATCTACTTTCGATATAATCAAAACATATGCTAGCACATTGACATTTTTAGACATCACCAAATTTTGACATTTGTCACAATTTAGGGGAAAAATAGACAATTCACCACATAAAGACAAAATACTACAGTATCACTACAGTGACGTTTCTGACGCGCTACAGTACCACTTATGTCACTCTACGGTACGGTACAATGACGTTTCTGACGCGCTACAATACGAATACATTTTTTTTAAAATCAATTTTTTTCAAAAAAACTGATTTTTTTAACAAAATTTATACACTTTATTTTAATTTTTTTTTTTTAAAAACGGTTGTCAATATTTTTAAAAAAACAATTAGTCACTATAAATCAATTTTCACTATTTTTATAATCTACACAAACTACTTAAATTAATAAAATAATTAGTCACTATAAATCAGCCACTATCCATTGTCAAAAAAAGAATTGTAAAAAAACTTTAACCCCTACCAAAAATTACAAAATAACTACTAAAACTAATCAATTTAACTACTTTTGTTAAAATCAATCATTTTAACCACTACAAAAATTACTAAATAACTATTTTATAATTACTACAAAAGAGTAAAATGCCAACGGGAGTGGCAACGAGAGCGCCAATGGGAGTGGCAACGAGAGCGCCAACGGGAGAGGCCACGGGAGTGACAACGATAGAGGGACAAAAAATTGAGGGACAAAAAACGGATTGAAAACAGTAATCAGAAGCTGCAACTGACGCAGCAAAATGACAAAAAACAGCAAATTTTAAAACCAACTTTTTTTTCAGTTTTTTTTCCAATTTTTGTTCAGTTTTTCTTTCCATAAAAAATCACTTTTTTGTCAGTTTTTTTATAAAAAACATAATATTTTTAACTATTTCTATAATTTACTCAAACTACTAAAATTAATCAATTTAACTACTACCAATTGTTAAAAAAAAAACAATACCTCTAACAATAGTTTTCAAAATTATTTATTCCAAAAAAATAAATTATTAAATTAATATCACACTCAATAATTAAATAATTTAAAATTTACTATTTACTATAATCTATCTATTAAAACTACTAAAATCAATCAATTTTTCATGTAATAAATAAAATCAATCAATTTAACCACTAACAATTGTAATATTAAATCATATAGAAAAAAGGAGAAAACATGTGGCAACGGGAGCGGCAACGAGAGACTGACAACGAGATCGACAACGAGAGCAGCAACGGGAGTGCCAACAAGAGAGGGAACGAGAGCGACAGGGATGCATATTTTACTTTTTACTCCATTATTAATATTATAAGAAGATACTGATTTTGTTTTAACTTTTTGCAACACAACTATTTTAATAAATCCACCCCTAAAAGACAAAATTTGCAACACAACGAGAGCGGTAAAGCGAGACTGGCAATGGAATCGACAACGAGAGCGACAACGGGAACATGAGTGGGAACAAGAGAGGCAAGGAGAGCGCCAACGTGGATGCATATTTTAAAAAACTTATTTTCTTTTTTCTTCATTTTTACTCCATCTAAAATTTATTATTTACTATAATCTCTCTATTAAAACTATTAAAATCAATCAATTTAAGCACTAAGAGAGGTAACGAGAGACTGGCAATGGGAGCTGCAACGGGAGTGGCAACGGGAGAGATAACGAGAGCGCCAACAGGAGTGCCAACGGGAGGGTCAATGAGTATGCAAACAGAAGTGTCAACGGGGATGCATATTTTACCTTAATGTCCAAATACATTATTATGGATCAATGTAATTCTGATTGTCAAACTCTTTCCACTTTAAATTTCAAATCATACATTTTGGATATTGTTCACAACTTATGATTATCTTTCAAATTACTATTATGACTTCATTACAAATACACTGACCATACAGTATCACCCGTGCGTATGCACGGGTAAAATACTAGTTTTCTATATCAAAATATAACAGCTGGTGTACTGGTACTTCCGAGTGCGCGCGCGCACACAAGAAAGCCAGGAAAGTCAAACAGTCAAGTGTCAAGCCCTCCCCATTAATTTTTTACTACTTCGGCTTAATTTATCCTTCTTCAAACCCTCCCCAGTCGCCAACTCCATCATTTTCTCTTTGTTCATTTTATTTTCTCTCTCTCTCTCTTACTTTGAAGACCCAATCCTCGAATATATCTATAAAAAGCCCCCACCCTTCTCTATCTTCTTTGTAATAAGCCAAAAACCTCTTCTTTCTCTTTCTCTCTCAATCTCTTTACTTCCTCAACCAAAACCAAACCAAAGCTACACAATCCTTCTTATTAGATTAAAAGCTATACCCTCTTTTACATATATATCAAATATCCAAAGTTGGATAATCAATCAACTCATGGAAGTTAAAGGAAGTGTTAGCAACTCAAGCACCACCACCACCACCACCACGATGATTCAAATCGAAGACGAGTTAGACCTTCGAAGAGGCCCTTGGACCGTCGATGAAGACCTTGCCCTCATCAATTACATTGCTAATCACGGTGAAGGTCGTTGGAATTCCCTTGCTCGTTCAGCAGGTAACTTGTTTTTCTTTCGTGTTTTTCCTTTTATGTGATGGAAGAATAATAAGAACTATTATGGGGCTATACTATAGCTATTTCATGATAGCAATTGTTGAAGAGAAATTATATATTTTCTTCAACTCTAGCATGCCTCGGCTTTCTAGCTAGTTATAGCTTCAATATAATTGTAGTGTGAAAGCTCCTTCACTTCTTTCCTTCTTTCTTCTTTCATGATCAATCAATTTATATGTGGAAAAGCCAAAATTTGCGGTTTTCTTCCATATATGAAGAGCATCATGATGATAGTGGATTATGTTAACAAGGACTTTAATGGCATATACTTGTGTGTAGTGGTGGGACATAAATAAAAAGAATTAATAATGAGATGAAATATATTACTATAGGTGAGGTTGATATATAATTGCTTGGAGAAAAGAAGAATAATTAATAATGACTTGATATTTTGATAGCACGACGCAATATTATCTTATATGTTCAAGAAAAAATAAAGTACACAAAAATTCACCTTTATTTTTTCCTTATTAATACTAGTTTGCTATCCCAAGAACTTTACCAATTGAAGTAATTTCTTTTTTTAATTCAGGACTCAAACGAACTGGCAAGAGCTGTAGATTGAGATGGTTGAATTATTTGCGTCCTGATGTTAGACGTGGTAACATCACACTTGAAGAACAGCTTCTTATTCTTGAACTTCATGGTCGCTGGGGTAATAGGTAAGCCAAATTTGCATGCATTCAAACACTTACAATGGAGTTACATTATTTACATTTAATATTATTAAATATAGAGAAGGATTTTATGGAGTACTCAAATCTAACATCGAAATAATTTGAAAAACGGAGGTCCAGAGTTTAAATCCTAAAAACCGACATTTTTTTATCTCCGCCTATTAAATAAAGAAAGATGGATTTCATGTTTTCTATCTCTGAATTTTCAATTTTCTAATTTAATTTATTAAATTCATCATTTCATGAATGTTTAAATGTTGATGAAGAAATACTTTTATTTAATTAATTAAGTTGTTGATTGGTGAATCAGATGGTCAAAAATTGCTCAATATTTGCCCGGAAGAACAGACAATGAGATCAAGAATTATTGGAGAACTCGTGTGCAAAAACATGCCAAACAACTTAAATGTGACGTGAATAGCAAGCAATTTAAGGATGCCATGCGTTATCTTTGGATGCCAAGATTGGTGGAGCGGATCCAAGCTGCAGCAGCCGCCACCACGACCACAACCGCAACCACGACCGCCACAACTAATGGTTGTCCAGCCTTATCCACAAGTGTCACTACAACCGTCACAAACAATAATACCACCACATACAACGATTTTAAGGTTCAAAGTGGGAACATGATGTTAACTCCAGAAATCATGAACAACAACAATTTATGTGGTTCACATGTAACACACAGTTATAATACTACAGAGAATAGTAGCACTGGGACAGCAGCATCATCAGACTCATTTGGGACGACACAGGATTATTACAATGTTCATGTTGGTAGCAACAATCATAATAATAACCCTAATTATGATTACTACCAACAAGCTCAACAATTTGGTTTCTTTGATTGCATCACTAGCCCATCTGGGTTATTCCCTCAAGAGATGGATTTCAATTCCATGGAACCAAACACTCCTTGGATTCAAAATGGGGACACATCCGACAATTTCTGGAATGTTGATAACATGTTTCTCTTTCAACAACTCAACGACAACATGTGAAAAAAAAAACATTGGATTAGAGAATTGTGGGGAGGGGGGGGGGGGTATTATGAAATTCACATATGATAAAATTATAAAAGTAGAAAAAATGTGGAAATAGAAAATAAATTTATATGTAGGACACACATGTAGGATTATAAGAACAAAGAGAAAGAAAATGTGAATTACGTACTTTGATAAGTTTGTAGATTTTATTTCCTATTTTGTTCTTTAATTTTCCTTATTTTAGAGGGGTGTGGGAAATATTTGTACTTTAAGCTTTCTTTATGTAAGATTTCATTCTTTGAAATTATTAAACTCTTTTTTCTATTATATACTTGATTCTCATCTTAATTCTCTATACCTATCTAGCTAGTGACTAGCTAGTAGTGAGTGAATTATTTGGGGCAACGAATGATCGTACAAAAAATTAAATTAAATAATAATATAAAGGCGTGTGAATAATTGATTCCACACAAGACCCCAATCCTTTTTTTCACTTGTCAATTTATGCTATTATTATATATAAGTAATCCTCCACTTTTGAAACCCTGTCCATGGGACCTGAACCAAAGTGTTTCTAGATTGTTAAAAGGTAGTGAAAAAAGCAAATGTAATTTTTAAAAAGATGTGGTGTTGTGTTATTGGTGTACTAACTTAAATGCTCAAGTTGGCTCTTATTAACGACAAAATAATTAAAAAGTTTAAACATAAACCTCTATTATTAACATGGTTAATGATAAAAAAGGTTAATTTGCCACCTAAGTATGATACCCTAATTAATCGCACGCTTAGTTTTTGTTGGATTTCGTACGGACAAAGTTCCACTAACTGAGATCCAAAATTACCAACTTTAAGTCTAATCCGTGTCATACAAGGCTATATTGGCTATAATTAAAAAGATGCCATAAAGGGTAGTTTCGTAAATTAATACACTGCACGTGCACGATGAGTTGCGAAACGTGGAAGAATAGTGAGAGAAGAAAGATGGCGATGGCGGCGGGGAATCTTTGTAGGCCGCGTGCCTATACGAGAAAACCATTCTAGTGGTCCCGATTGGTAAGGTGTTTAGAATTCGCCACGTGTTGTTTTTTAAACAAGTTCGTTGATTTTTCAAAAGAAAAAATTTCTGTAGAAAAAATAAAAATGTCAAATTGTAATGAACTTAACTAGTTATGATTTATGAATTGGATGGATTGACAGGACCTGTACTAGCAGCCGCAATATTGCCAAGATAGCCCCCCTTCTATTACTTTTATTTTTATTAAAATTGTATTATCTTTTATTTTAATGACAAAAAAAATTATTTGAAATTATAAAATAATAATATAAATAGTTAAATTTAAAGATAAAATAAAAAATGTCTACATTTTCTTATATCCAATTATGTAAGTTAATATATAGTTAAGTTATTGCTTATTTTCTTTTTATGACATATTTTTATATAAAAAAATGGGAGTACTAAATTATTGCAACCCAGAAAAGTGGGAGTGTAAATGAGTCGATGGTATAAGGATATTTTAGACCTAACACATTATAGCAATCTATCTATCTACCTACTGCAACTACAATATAATAAAACACAATACCACCAAAATGTCCAGTTTAGACACTTTACCAGCTTGTCACGTTTCCAAAAATGGGGGCAAAATGGTATATGTGATGCCAAAAAAAAACAAGCAGCAAAAGTCTAAAAATCTAAAGAAAAAAAAAACTATGCAACAGTACGCGCTAAAGTGCACAGCAGTACGCGTTACGGTGCGCAAACAGTAAAAGTCAGAATTTATTTAAATTTTTTTTCCTTTTTCATTTTTAAAACACTTTTCTCTAATTTCTTTTAAATAATTTCTTTTCATTTTTTTAAAAAATCACTTTTTTAAAATCACTTTTTTCCAACTTTTTTCCTGAATTTTTTTTTCAATTATTTTTCTAAAATTTCATTTTTTTTCTTCAATTTTTTACTAAAAAAATCATTTTTTTTGTCATTACAAAAAATTATCAAATAACTATTTTATAATTATTAAAAGGGAGTAAAATGCCAATGGGAATGCCAACGGTAGTGGCAACTAGAGCGCCAACGGGAGTACCGACTTTTTTTAAACTTTTTCCAACACAACTATTTAAAAAAAATTATTCATTTTTATAATTTACTCAAACTACTAAAATTAATCAATTTAACCACTATTAATTGTCAGAAAAACCTATACGTTTAACAAAAATTTCAAAGACTAAAATTTCCAAATAACTAAATTATTAAATTGATATTATTCTCAATAATTGAATAATCTAAACTTTTTTTATTTACTATAACCTCTCTACTAAAACTACTAAAATCAATCAAATTTTTCGTAAAAAATAAAATCAGTCAATTTAACCACTACAAAAAATTACCAAATAACTATTTTATAATAACTAAAAATGCGTAAAATGCCAACGGGAGTGGCAACGAGAGCGCCAACGGGAGTGACAACGAGAGCGGGAGTGCCAACGAGACTGCCAACATGAGTGCCAACAGGAGTGGCAAGGAGAGCGCCAACAGGAGTGCCAACAGGAGGACCAACGAGGATGCAAACGGGAGGGCCAACGGGGATGCATATTTTACCTCTAATGTCCAAATACATTATTATGGATCAATGTAATTCTGATTGTCAACGAGGATGCATATTCCACTTTGAATTTCAAATCATACATTTTAGACATTGTTCACAACTTATGAATTATTAATATCTTCCAAATTACTATTATGACTTCATGGCAATACACCGACCATACAGTATCACCCGTGCGTATGCACGGGTAAAATACTAGTCTTACCATAAAAATTAGCATAACTTAATTATTCTTTTAAGATTCGTGCATAACCTTAAACGGTAGATAAAATGTTTTCCTCAGTGTTGGTTATCTTGGCAATTTCAGCTACATGGGGACGTCGGGTCCTGGTTTCGAATCCAGGTGTGAGCAGTGGTAGTGTGTGTGTCTGGTGTTTATTTGTCATTTCATATACGTAGACAAAAAAAAAGAACAGATAAAATGAGGTAGAGGGAGTACTTAATAAGCTTTTATTTTCCCCTTTAAAATTTCAGGTGTTGTTTCCATGAAATAGCGACAATTTTTAATGACAGAAATCTCTACTTTCCTAATTGCAAACGGTTAGCGACGATACATTTTTTATTCTTTTTTTAAATTTGTTAACTCTTTTTCATACGAAACTACCATATTTTGTATTGCTATAATTGTTTTTGATATTCTTACAATTTCTCTATTATTCCGTTCCTTTATATAAATATCCATATTTTTTTGTAATCAAACTAATATTCTTTTGGGTCTTTCAATATAATTTATAATTTGTAATTTTTTATTAACTTTCTATATTAATTTTATTTTCTAATACCGGTTTTTCAAATTGCCTTTTATTTAAAATTGCCTTTACTTTTATTTTTCTTAACTCTTCCTATGATGTATTATATTTTTGTAATTTATCCAATTTTACTTATCTTAGTGCTCTAATACCAGTTAAATCCTTGACCTATTAAGTTCTAGATCTATTGTCAAAAAAAGTTCTAGATCTATTAAATAATTTTGATATTTTACTAAATTATTTTCGACTTGCATTCTATATTTCCTTTGTTGTTTGTTTCTTCTTTTTATTTGTAAACAATATTCTAGTCTCTTTGTAAGTTTTTCTATTATTTATTTTATTTGACTTCTCCTTTTTTCATAATTAGTAAATCTTTCCACATTAACTCTTGATAAACTACTCATATTCAGTTCTTTATATATGTAGTTAATTTCTTTACTTGATTTCCTAATTTGTCAATGTTATTTTCTTCTACCATTTCTGCTTCATAAAAATAAGGAATGAAATATATATATTTATTATTTATATATTATTATTTATGTATTCAAAATTCTGAATTCTATAAAAAAATAGAATTCAGAATTCCAAATTAGTATAAAATTTCATTTTCTAATATTCTATTTTTTTTAGTTTGAGAACTAGTTTTTTACCCGTGCATACGCACGGGTGATACTGTATGGTCGGTGTATTGCCATGAAACCATAGTAGTAATTTGGAAGATAATCATAAGTTGTGAACAATGTCCAAAATGTATGATTTGATATTCATAAGTTGTGTTTCAAAATGTTTAAAAAATGTCGGTATTTCTTATAATGTTAATAATAGAGTGAAAATGAAGAAAAATGAAAAAGAGATTTTAGGTAAAATATACATCCCCGTTGGCCGTTCCATTTGCATTCCCGTTGGCCCTCTCGTTGGCCATCTCGTTGGCACTCCCGTTGGCATTTTACTCATTTTTAGTAATTATAAAATATTAATTTGGGAATTTTTTGTAATGGTTAAATTGATTGAGTAGTTTTAATAGAGAGATTAATTTGGTAATTTTAGTAGTTTTAATAGAGAGATTATAGTAAATAATAAATTTTAAATTATTTAATTATTGAGTATAATATGAATTTAATAATTTAGTTTTTTGGATTTTTTTTTTATAAATTTTGATAAAGGTATGGGTTTTTTTGACAATATTTTTTTGGACAAAAGTAGGTACTCCTGTTGGCACTGTCGTTGCCGCTCTCGTTGCCACTGTCGTTGGCACTCATGTTGGCAGTCACGTTGGAAAAAAAAATGATCAAAAAAAGACTTTTTTTTAAAAAAAACACATTTTAAATATTAATTAAATCATATTTTTAAAATTATGAAGAAAGACGTACTTTTAAAAAAAACAAGTTTAAAAAATTTTTAAAAAACAGTTTTAATTTTTTTCAAAAAAAAAACGAAAATTTTTAAATTAATGGAGATTGACAATCAGAATTACATTGATCCATAATAATGTATTTGGACATTACAGGTAAAATATGCATCACCGTTGACCCTCCCGTTTGCATCCTCGATGACCCTCCTGTTGGCACCCTCGTTGGCGCTTTCCTTACCTCTCTCGTTCCCACACCTGTTCCCGTTGTCGCTCTCGTTGTCAATTCCATTGCTAGTCTCGCATTGTCTCTCTCGTTGCCACGTTATGACTTAATATTAATTTAATCATATTCATTTATTTATAAAAAAGTTAATTTTAAAATCATTAATTTGACCGTTCTAAAAAAAATAATTAATTTTAGTAATTTCACTAAATTATAAAAATAGTGAGTAATTATTTTTAGTAAAAAAGGGGTAAAAAAATTTATTTTTATGACAAAAAAAAATCCCGTTGCCTCTCCCGTTGCAACTCTCATTGCCGTTCTCTCGTTGTCGCTCTCATTGCCACATGTTAACTCATATTTTTCTATATGATTTAATATTAATTAAATCATATTCGTTTAATTATAAGTAAGTTATTTTGTAAAGTTTGTTAGTGGCTAAAGTTGTTTTTTTTACAATTCTTAGTAGTTAAATTGATTGATTTTAATAGATTTAATAAAAAAATTATAGTAAATAACAATTAATTAATTTGACCGTGGTTAAAATCATTAAATTTGACCATTGTAAAAAAAATAATTAATTTTAGTAGTTTCACTAAATTATAAAAATAGGTAGTAATTATTTATAGTAAAAAAGGGGTATAACATTTTATTTTTATGGCAAACAAAAACTGGAAAAAAAATATGAAAGGAATTTTTTTTTAAAAAACATATTTAAAAACTTTTTTTTAAAAAGTAAAAAGTTTTTTAAAATTAAATAAATAAATAAAATTTGTACCATTTCACTGTAGCGCGTTACTATAGCGCTGAAAAAGCTGCGAAAAACTGCGCGTTAGTTCTTTAGCGGGTCAGCCTTTTTGGTTTTTTATTTCAGCTTTTCGCAAAAAATTGTTTTTTTTGTTGTTTTGTGGTAAAATGACGAAAATGCCCCCAATTTTGGACAAATGATAGATTTTTAAGATGTCTAAATTGGACATTTTCCTAACATATGTTTTTATTATATTAAGTAGATAAGTAGATATTCTATATATATGTACATTATCCTATTAGATTATATTAAGATTTTTTATATACAGAGTATTATTATATTATCATATTCAATAATTAGATATTTTATTGAATCAAAAAATGGGAGTTCTCTTAAATTTAATATTCTTGGTTTATTTATGAATGCTCTTAACTCAGTTATTTCATTTCTTTTAGGATAATAAATTTTTCCTATATCTTCAAATAAGCTAAGAATATTTATTCTTTTATTATTTTTTTAACAAAATCTATTCTTTTATTATATCTAATGAAATACTGTTAACACCCAAAAATAATTGAGTCATAGGCCGAGGGCCGAGTGAAGGAAGGGAGTAGAATTGGAGTGTTGAGGCAGGCCACTTGACAAAAGTTTAAGAGATAATTGTCAGAGAGAAGAACTCAAGAGAAGCCCTCGGGGCATACTACAAGACAACACCCCGAGGAAGGGGTCAGCCCGAGGAGCAATATGCAAGGCCGAGGGAGAGCAAAGCCTCAGCCTATAGAGTGCCACGGCCGAGGGGGGTTCGGGTGCCTGGGTTACTGTCCGAGGATGAAAGCTAGCTGGGCGAGCCAAGTGGCTGAGGTAAGGCAGGGTTGCTTGGAAGGCAAGTAAGAGGGAGCACGAAGACAGAACGTGGGAGCAGTTGAAGATCAAGCGAAGGAGCGAAGCCTTGAAAAGCGGAGTGAGGGATTTACACACCACTAACCGTGCTAGTGAAATCGTGGGCAGTGATTCCGCCTCCTTAGGGCTTAGGAATGATGATAGTAGTTGATCTTAAATTGATCCAACGGTAGGCAAATGTTGGCCATAGTAGTGGCCATTGTACAGAAAGGACACACATCAATCAATCAAAAACTCTACATTTATTTTATCTATCTGCTTTTATCGCACTTTATCTTTATTTTCATGCATTAGCCTGTAGTATAATCCAAACCTCGCAGTCCCTCTCACCCAACCTGGCCCTTTCTAGAGGAGTCAGGATACCCACAGTCAAGGAGCAGAGTTCCCTCCTTGGTGCAATCGCTTGAAGAACATAGGAATCAAAAACCTTCCCAAACCTCTGGCCGAACCCACGGCTAGGACCTAAGAGTTTGACGAAGAACAACAAATTGGCACGTCCGGTGGGACTAGAACGGGTGAACCGACCATTGCGTTTGAATCGCCTGGACTGGATTATCATTGGCGTATGCACTTACGCTATGGTAAGAACTTAAGCATGGAGTCATCTTCTGCATCAAAGAAGGCAACTGCTGCCAAAGGCAAAATCATGGAGCTAGTAGGTGTTTCAGGGAATAATGCTGCAGCAGTTACTGCTGAATCGAACGAACCCCCTCACCAAGAGGAGGAGCCCGTGATCAAGACCACATCATTCATTCGGCAACAGATAGACATGGGGATACATGACATAATGTACCAAGTGTCCCAACAATTGGCTGACATAGTTAAACCTATGGTGCACAACGAGGTGCAACAGGCCAAGGAATTGGAACAATGACATGCAACACAGGGCGGCAACGCTACTAACCCCATTTTCCCCGGCCAGCCACAGGGAGGACATCCTACTTCTCTGGGAGGCACGCATTAGTCCCTGCCATACACCAACCCCGTTGGACCTCAGCAGACATCCTCTTATACTTCTATGGGAGGCATGCATCAGTGTTCACCGAGTGGGAGTTTGACTGGACCTCAACAAGCGTTTTCTCATCAGGTATGCCCTACTCCAGTGATTCCTCAGCCTGGTACTTTTGTCACTGCCAACACTAGGGGGCAGTTTATAGCGAATGTCACTAGTACGGCTTCTCTTCAGCAGGGACAACTGCAATTGGCCAAAAGGCCGCCCGAGGCAGTAGGCTCGGTGGGTTTGCCGCAAGGACCATCCTATGGATGTTCTGCCGCGGCTAACTACCCGGCCTACGTAGGGGGGCAAGCCTTCGCCCCGGAATCAGGGAATGGCAGGATCAGTGAGTATTACCCGAGTCAGCAGCCATGGGCCTAGAGCCCACCTAGCTCGCCAAGCCTACCTCCTAGTCAGCCGTACCCCGAAGCACTCAGCACCTACCCGGTGGGTTCCTATATACAGACACAGATGGGTGTTGCCCCGGCCGAGCAGCCATGGAATCAACTTCCACCTCATCGAGGCATGCAAGCATCTGTACCAAGAACTAGCCTTGTTAACCTGACCCAAGTAGTGCCTGGGCAGCCATGGACAGACGCTCCACCTCAGGTACCACCACAGCCAGGGGGTAGGGTCCCCCAGATACACTGTGGCGACTAACGCCTCCACCTGAAAGACCATCGGGGTCCCAAATCCTGGATCCTAATTTGATAGTTGACACCATCAAGAAGTTCTTTGGTGTTCAGTTGAAACCGCTCGACAGGCCAGTATACAGGAAGCCTTACCTCGAGTGGGTGGACAGATTGGTGCCTCTGCCCATAGGATTTAAAACCCCTGATTTTGCCACATTCTCCGGGGATGATGGTAAGTCTACTATGGAGCACGTCGGCCGATTCACGGCCCAGTGTGGGGAAGGAAACCAAAATGAGTTCCATAAGTTGCAGCTGTTCCCTTTGTCTTTGACAGGGACGGCCTTCTCATGGTATTCTTCTCTCCCACCTGATTCTATACAGACCTGGGCAGACATGGAAAAGTGCTTCCATGACAGATTTTATTGGCCACAGCATGAAGTTACGGCTACCTTTTCCAGAATCGCAACCTACTTCATTGAAAGATTCAGAAAGTTGGCCGGAAAGTTCTTAGTACCCTTTCCAGAATCGCAACCTACTTCCATGGCCATCTCTGGAATGCACCCGCAATTGAAGGAAAAGCTTGTGGGACAAGCCTGTAGTGACCTCAATGGCCTGGCTTCCAGGGCAATCCTGATTGAACAATTCATACAAGAGAAAGAAAGGAAGAGAGCTACTAGGGGTCGAGGGCCTCAGTTGGTATCAGTAGTTGATGCGGCCGAGGACTCAGATTATGATGAATCATCCGATTACACGGCAAACATCTTGGTAGCTGAGATAGTCAAAGGTAAAACATACATCTGTCCTGCTCTTAAACCTGCCAAGGGAAAGGAGAAGGACAAGGCAGAGAACAAGGTTGAGTACTCCTTTGACATCTCTAAGGCCGATCAAATATTTGATTATCTCCTCAAAGATAAACAGATTAAGCTCCTCGACGGCCATAAGATACCCCCTCCTGAAGAAATAAAAGGGAAGAGGTACTACAAGTGGCACAATTCATTCAATCATGCTAATTCGAATTGCATTATCTTCCGCCGAGCAATTCAAGAGGCCATAAAGAAGGGGAGGTTCAAAATTGCCGACAAGGGGACACAGGAGATGAGTAATGATACCGATCCCTTCCCCAATATGAACATCGGCATGGTCTTCTTCTCAGGGAGCGACCGAGGGAAAGGAAAGAAGAAGTATATATGGGTTCCCAAGCAGGAGGCTCCCCCAGAAAAGAAGGTATCTATCTTCGACCGAGTGGGGTCACCCCCTAGAGGATCTACGGTGGCAGATCATATGGTGCTATTGCAAGAAAAGTTGCAACTGGGAGGACCGAGCCAGCCTCAAGGAACCCAAAAAAAACTCCCAAAGCCAGGAAAGCTTGTTCAGGATCTCAGAGAGCTACATCTATCCAAGCTTAACCATGAGAGTAACCCTGGGAGGAGTGCACCTCGGACAAGAGATATGAGAGAAAGACTCCAGCGTGTCTCGCCTGGGGGGCATGGTAGGCCAACCGAGGATCCCATTGGGTAAACCACCATGCCAAACCTAGGCAAAGAATCTCTTCCTAGAGAGGAAAGAATGGTAGCAAAGGTCACCGAGGCCCAAGGCTCGACATCAGTAGATATTACTGTGCTGAACGACCGTGAATTAAGGACTGTCAGAACAGCGAAACCACCATCAGAAGTGCCACAGGGCCAATGGATTGTAGCGACCGAAAAATCCGGGTGAGGATTCCTCGAAGGTTCAAAAATGAAGCCGCCACCAAAGTTTAGTTTAAGGGCAAATATTGGAAAATCCCTTTTGGAATGGATAATGGTCCTTGAGACCAGATAAGGGTTCGGGAGTCGGTTATGCGTGGGGAAGGTATTAGCACCCCACGACATCCTTCCTAATGAAGGTTACCTGCTAACTAATTGTAGGAAAGAATATTAATTTTGAAAATGTTTATTTTACCCTTTTATTGTGAATTGAAGAGAAAAATGACTTAATAAAAATTTTAGTTTTTTGTGCTTGACAGGAGTGGGCCCCTGCTCCTACGTATCTCCAGGTGCGATGGAGAAATCAAAGCTACGTAGTTCTTGGTAGAAAAATGTTTGTTGGTTGGTGTTTTTTAATATAGGGGTTTTAGGACTGTGTGATCTGTGTTGAAGGACCACTGGGGGTCTGAAGGAGCACTGGGGCTCTGAAGGAGCACTGGGGCTCTGAAGGGCCGCTGAGGGCTGAAGGAGCGCTGGGGCTCTGAAGGACCACAGTTCACTTATCCTAAAACGATGACTAACCCGGCCGTACGACCGACTTAATCCCCTACTTTGAAAATGAGATTTTTTGATTTTTGAAATGAAAGAGATGTGTTTGTATTTTTTTAATTTAGAAATTATTTATTTTAAATAGGGATTTTAGGACCCGATCCGTAACGGTTCGTTAGTGGCCTAAAAAGCAGACTAACCCGACTGTACAGTCGACTTACTCCCCTATTTATATTTTGTGGTTTTTTGTAAAAAAAGAATTAAGAAAGAAAGGTAATGGAAATTGTTTATTTTTGCGCTTGACAGGGGCGTGACCCTGCTCCTACGTATCTCCTGGTAGAGAATCAAAGGCTACGTAGTTCTAGGGTTAAAAAAAAAGATTGTTTTTATTTAGGGATTTTAGGACCCCTGATCCGTAACGGTTCATTCGTCCTAAAACGATGATTAACCCGGCCGTACGGCCGATTTAATCACCTCTTTGTGAAAATAAGATTTTGCTTTTTTGGAAGAAAATTATTTGTGTATAGAGTGATTTGATTTTATTTAAATAGGTATTTTAGGACTCTTGAGCCGTACGACCCGTTCATTCTAAGATGATGACTAACCCGGCCATGCGGCCGACTTAGTCCCCTATTTTGAGAATTTGGTTCGGGGAAAGAAGTATGTTTGTATTTATTTTAATTTAGAAATTGTTTGTTTTAAATAGGGATTTTAAGACATGATCCGTAACGGTTCATTTGTAGTCCTAAAAAGCTGACTAATCCGACTGTACAGTCGACTTAATCCCCTATTTATATTTTTGAAATTTTTATAAAATAATTTGTGTATTTAAAAAAATTAATGACGACACTAAAAATTAATAAAGCGTAAAGTTAATAAATAATAACTATACATATAAATAAATAAATGAATAAATAATACATAATTATTTACATAGATAAATAAACAATATAAATAATAAATAAGTATGTACATAAATAAACAGTATACATAATAAATAAATATATACAAAAATAAATAAATAAATTAAATAAATAAATGCAAAACTAACCTCCAGCTGATCAATGCGATCAACGCCGAAACGGACCGAGCAATCTGACCATATCAACCGCGAACCGGACTCCTATCTGGTCCGTTTTCACTCGAAAACCACCAAGTAAAGGACCTCAACGGCCATCCCAAAAATAACTAAAGACGGGCTTTTAATCTAACGGACTGCAAAAGCTAGTCCAAAAGAATTAAAGACAGGCTTTTAATCTAATGGACTACAAATGCTAGCCCAAAAGATCACTTACCCCATCAATCACCCATGTCCATAGCCTTTGCATCTCCATCTCTTTTATAGCCAAAGGCTAGGTAGTTCTTGTTTCTCCCAAGCAATGTGGGACTAAAACAACATAGAAAAGCAATTTTCGTTTTTCTCAAACCAGCCTCCGTGAAAGTGTGATTTCGGATTTTTTAACCGTTGGATCATCTTTGTTTTTTGACACAAGGTTCGTGAGACATATGTCTTAAATTTCACCGTATGGATCGTTGAAAAAAGGTCTGAGAAGAGAGAAATTGCATTTTGAAAGTAGCTAAAAACTAATCCCGTTTTTTCTCAAACCAGCCATATTGACAGTGTGATTCCGGATTTGTTAACCGTTGGATCATCGTTTTTTTTTTGACACCAGGTTCATGAGACATCCATCTTCACTTCTACCGTTCGGATCGTCGAAAAGAGGTCTGAGGAGAGAGAAATTGCTTTCGCAAAAGTAGAAAAAACAACTCCCGTTTTTCTCAAACCAGCCACCGTACAAGTGCGATTCTGGATTCGTTAACCGTTGGATCATCGTTGTTTTTTGACACCAAGTTCATGAGACATCCATCTTCACTTTCACCGGTCGGATCGTCGAAATGATGTCCGAAGAGAGAGAAATCACCTTTGCAAAGTAGCTGCAGTTTTAGGTACTTGGTTTATTTTTGTATTTTTGTAACTTTGGCATTCTTGGGCCAAGTCATGTACATGGACATTCTCCTTTTTTGTAATAATAATCTTTTATTGCACCTCCCCTTTTTTATTTTCTTTTTTAATTTGTATTATTTCTTATCTATTTTATTTTTTATTTTCGTTTTTTAATTAAAGATATTGTAACAAGAAAAATAAATTAAATCTACTATGTAATTTTTTGTGTTAGCATATTTTTTTAATTTTTGTTTAACCACTAAAAAAAGTAATAACAACGCAAAATTAGTAAATTAGCGCAAAATGACCTATTCGAGGGATTAGGAATAAAATATATGCGGAAAACTTTTTTTTTTGGATTTTTTTTAGTTAGCCGGACAAAGTTAGGGTATGACAGCTGCCACTCTTTATTTATATTCCGTAGGAATAGAAATAAAGATAAGACAAATGCTAATTGTGTCCTCTTAGTAGAAAAGTGTAGAGTTTGAGAATTAACAGAGAACGGTTAACACTCGGGGCACCGACGAGAAAGGAATAAAGAAGGAGCACTGGGGATCTGAAGGAGCACTGGGGCTCTGAAGGACCGCTGGGGGCACCAACTTCCTGACCCTAATTTTTGCCTGGATTGCCCCTTCGGGTTTTCAATCCACCGGGTCGCTCTAATTTTTGCCTAGGCCGCCCTTTCGGGTTTTCAGCCTAGCGAGCTTGTTTTTCTTGGCTCATTTTTTCTCTTTTCTCTATATGCATTTTTTTAGGCATAGTACTTGACCGCATCAGAATTAATCGGGGGCGGGAAGTATTCGCCCTCTACTTTCATGGGGGTTAGGGCCCCTCCAGAGAATGATTTCTTTACCGCATAAGGTCTTTCATAGTTCAGGGTCCATCTTCCACGGGGATCCTTTTGGATGAGTATGATTTTCTTGGGCACCAAGTCTCCTTGAAATTGTCGGGGACGAACTCTTTTCTGTTAATCTTTCTTTGCTCTTTTCTGATATGACACAAAACAACCATCCTTTTGTTTGATAAGGTTTAATGGAAGTGCTACTTCCATCGCACGGGGTTGCCCCTGTTGAAGTGTGAAACAAGGTCTGATCTCCATGTAAGGTAAAAAGAAGCATTTGAAGGTTACTATCATCTCTGATATTCTTTGTTTGTCGCTGCAACTGCCTCATTCATTTTTGGGCGGTACGGGGAGGGGTTATGATGCTCGACTTGGGGTCTCCACACAAACCTTTCCCCACTGTTCGCGATGATCTTACTTGGAAGGTTGTAACGACAGACCAAATTTATTGACAATCACTGATTTTCTTACACCGGTGGGTATCTTGTGTCAGACAAAGTAATGCGAGCGAATTTTCTTGATTCACTGCCCTTTTGGTGTGATGTTCATTCTAACATCTTTTTGCCTTCTCTCGTTCCCAAGTTAATCATCTCACTTGATTCCACGAGAAGCTGGACCACTTCATCCTCCTGCTTCATTATTCTCATTACCTCTGGAGGAGTTTTCCCAGTTATCTTCTACATCTTCCTTAGTTTGGGATGATAGAAGTTATGATATGAGTCAACGATGTTGTTATTTCCAAGGACAGATTATTTAGATCTGCATTAGTAGAAATTAAAAAAGATGGGAGAAGAAGCGAATCGAGCGAATGAGCGAAGAAGTTTATGGGAAAATTCAAAATGCTATTTTATTAATATTGATATTGAAAAGAAACACGTGTGCCCTTATTGAAATGTCCTAAGGCCTTGGGCAGAGCCATAGGATTGCATTACAAGAAAATTACTTTGAACTAAAAATCACAAGAAAATCGACGGTCCCCCAATTCATAAGTGCTTTAGATGCAGGATAACAGCGCACAAGGATGATGATGTCTTCTCTAGCATTTTGAACGCCTTCAATAGCATTGTCGAATGACTCTTCATGCCCCTAGAAAGGGGTTATTGCCTTCATTGAAGTCCAGCCATTTGGATTCGATCAGATCCTGAATCACATGTCTCAGCGCCTTGCAGTTTTCCACTGAATGCCCAATTGCTCCTGCGTGAAAATCGCATGTGGCATTTGGGTCGTAGCCCCTCGGGAAAGGAGGTTCAATAGGTCTCATCGGGCGGGGGGAGATTAGGTTGTGACTGGTGAGGTGGTTGAACATGTCTGAGTAGGATACGGGAATTGGATCAAACGGTACATGCTTCCTTTCTGGATAGTTTGGTGGCCCATGGATTCCATTGGTTTGGGTAGATAAGTGCAGGGCTTGGGGACGGTTTTTGGAAGCGTAAGAGGCTTTCCCTGGTCCTGTTATGGAATTGGTTTCCCCTTCATCGTTTTCGGTTGAACCGTGAGTAATTTTCCCATTTCTCATTCCGCTTTCTAACCTTTCCCCTATGGTGACCATGTCTGAGAAGTTAGAGGATACGCTCCCAATCAACCTGTCATAGAAGGGTGACTGCAAAGTGTCCCTGAACATAGATACCATCTCCTTTTCCAGTAAAGGTGGTGCCACCTGTGCTGCTAGTCCTCTCCAACGTTGGGCGTACTCCCTGAATGATTCATGGTTTCCTTTCACCATATTCTGCAACTGTAATCTATCAGGAGCTATATCGATGTTGTATTTATATTGCCTGAGGAAAGCATCGGCCAGATCTTTCCAACATCGAATGTGGTTGCGTTCCAACTGCATGTACCATCTTGAGGCTGCTCTAGCTAGACTGTCCTGGAAGTAGTGAATGAGCAGTTTATCATCATGTGCAAAGGCAGCCATTTTTCTACAATACATGGTCAGATGGCTAGCAGGACAGGTTACACCCGTGTATTTATCAAAGTCTGGCACCCTGAATTTGGGGGGAATGACCACATTAGGGACGAGACACAAGTCATAAGCGCCGGTTGCCCCAATATTGGATCCTTCAACTGCTCTCAACCTTTCCTCAAGCATTTGTAGTTTGTCTTTGGCTTGAGGGTTCTCCATAGAGTGATTGTGAGGGATCTCACTCATACCATAGTAAGGATGAATTATCGGAACTATGGCTGGGTTCACATTTGGGGTATGTGAATGAGTGGGATTCCTGAGGTTGGAACCCTGAGCTTGAGCGTCAACTATCGGCGGTGGAGGGCAGCCAAGTGGGAGTCTTTGTGGTGCGATGACGGGGTTCGGGTTTTGAACTTGTGGTGCCCCCGAATTACCATCGTGACCCGTCGGTGTAAGCTGTTGTTGGCCCATGACTCCTGAGGGACCGTCTTCTGGATTAGCATCGACTGTCGGAGGTGTGTAACCTTGTGGAAGTCCGTAAGGAGGCCATATGTAACCTTGGTCATTAGTCCCAGTGGGGGGGCACTGTATGCGGGATCTCGAGTCCATTGGGAGGAGGAGGGTTGGTAACTTGATTTTCCGTGTTCCCAGCGGGGACATCTTCACTTGTGTCCCTTCCCCTCAAAGCTTGTAGAACCTTCAAGATTTCAGCTATCTGTTCTTTCATCCCATCTATTTCTGCCCTAAGCTCTTGATTGCCTAGGTTCTGAGGTGGATTGCCTTGATCCGGGTTATCTTGAGGCGGATTGTCCTGATTTGCTTCCATATTTCTAGCCTGAGCACGAGTCCAGTAACGATGTTGACGCACCAGTTTGTCCCTTACTCTGTTGACGGGATACATGATATGAGTATATGAATGAATGAGTAATGCATGGACAAGTGAATGAATGGAAACATGCCTGTGTACGAGTTTTATGCTTAATGAAATGAATGCATGTAAGGACTTTTATCATTTTTTTGAACTAATGATTTTGTATGATGGATGAAAGAAGAATGATGTTACACGTGTTTAAAAATAAAAGAAGTTTTTTTTTTTTTTTGGGTGATTCAACTTTGAGAAAGCAATAACTATATGTAAAAAAGAAAGGAGAAGGAAACGAATGGGTTTGATGATTTGATATTATTTTTTATTTTTATTTTTAAAAAAAATATCTGCGATGATGCAGCAGGTAGGTGAATTGCCCTTGTGTCCTAAACAGGTTAGGTCTTATATATAGGTCACGGTCTAGGGCTACTTGTGTGATCAATCTCTCAGGTAGCTCTAATCACTTCCTCACAAAGGTCTCCAGAGCTGATATCTCCTTCGTGATATGACCCACAACGATAGCGAGCTACCTGGTGTGGGATACCACGAAAGAGCGTACTCTGGTTGAGACTTTCATGCGAGTCAGACAGATAAAATCCAGAATGACTGACACTAATCGTCTCCACTCGTCTTAGGTTTTTTTTCAAACCCGGGTATAGGGCCCCACTCAGAAGTGTGTGAACAAACAAGTGTAATTGATGTGTGTGATATAAGCAACCTAAACTACCCAAGCTGCAAAAGAAATACAGATAATAGTACATAGGTCTTCTACCCTAAGGTTCAATAAAGCAAATAACAGATAAATGAAATAGACGTGCTAATAGAAAGACCAAGGGTAAACAAAAGGTACTAAACTAACAAATATCCACACATTTAACTAAATTAGGCTTGACCCTCTTAAATACTCCCCAGTGGAGTCGCCAGCTGTAGCGACCGAAAAATCCGGAGGAGGGATTCTTCGTTGCTTTTGAACAATGGAGCCGCCATCAATATTTATTTTTAGGAAAACATTGAAAAAACCTTTGTTTTTGGGTTCGGGGGTCGATTAAGTGCGGGGAAGGTACTAGCACCCCGCAACATCCTAAAAAGGTTACCTTTTAATTTAATGTGTAGAAAAAATTAGTTTAAAGAAAACATTTTTATTTACCCTTTTTATTATTTGAAAAAAAAACGGAAAGGAAGACCTAATAAAAAATTTAGTTTTTTTGCGCTTGACAGGAGTGGGCCCCTGCTCCTACGTATCTCCGGGTGCGATGGAGAAATCAAAGCTACGTAGTTCTCGGGTAGAAAATATTTGTGTGTTGGTATTTTATTTTGAAAAGTTTGCGAAAACTAGAGGCCGCTCATGGTGACCAAACAGATAAATCCAGAGTGGTCATCATTAATGGCTTATTCGGAAAAGAAGGTATTTACAGCGTTCAAACGGGCGGGGCCCAGAGTGACTGTTATAAATACCCGGTTTGTGATCGAGCGTTTCGTTTGAAAAAAATGCTTACTGGGAAGCGTGATTTTTTTTTTTTTAGAAAAAGGGAGTTGAGATTACGTTTGTTTTCTATTAACTGAAAATTTCTTGAAGTTTAGGCGGGTGTTTGCGATGATCAAACGAATAAATTCAGAGTGATTACCGCTACTAATCCGTTGTGAAAAAAATGAAGGTTAGTCCTAACGGTCAAACAAGCTAGGCTCAGAGTGACCAATAGTAACAACCTATTTTTTGTGTGAGTATGGTTGTTTGAAAGAAAGAAAAATGGTTTAGAAACATTACGATGTAAATAAAAGCGGAATGTGTGGTAGTAAAAAAGGGAGGTACAATTAAGAACAAGGAGTGTTGTATCAAAAATGGGGGGTGCGAACAGCAGGGGCGTTGTATCAAAAATGGGGGGTGTTGACAGCGTTTTGACGCTAAAACGGTTACTGGAGTGCGAATAGCGTTTTGATGCCAAAAATGATTGTTGGGGATGCAAATAGCGTTTTGACGCTAAAAATGATTGCCGGGGGTGCAAATAGCGTTTTGACGCTAAAAACGATTGATTGGTTTATTTTTACTTTTTTGCTATTTGACTAAATGACTCTTCATCTTTTTTTTGGGAAAAATGATTATTATTATTGCCTTTCTTTTTTTCTAAAAAAAAGGGGATAGTGATATTAGTAACCAATTATTTTATAAAAAATATTTTTTTTTAATATTTTTGAAAAGGATTTTATTTTAATCCGAAAATTACAACTAAATAAAAAAGGAACACATTTTTTTAACACTTTTTTTTTAGATTTATTTTAAACCGAAAATTAGTAACATTTTTTAATAAAAACAGCAACATTTTACCATAAAAAATAGCAACATTTTACCATAAAAAAACAGCAACATTTTAACATAAAAAAAAACAGCAACATTTTACCATAAAAAAACAGCAACATTTTAACATAAAAAAAACAGCAACATTTTAACATAAAAAAAACAGCAACATTTTAACATAAAAAAAAAAGCTACATTTTTAAATAAGAAAAAGCAATAGTTTCATATGTACATAAACAGCAACTAAATTAAATAAACAAAACAGCAACAATATAAATAATGAAAACAGCAACCATGACAACTTAAGACATAAAAAAGGCAAGAACATATGTAGAAAAATAATTACAGCAACAATGTGTAAAAAAAAATTCGAAAATTGTTATTTCATGGGGACATATTTAAATAACAAACTGCAACACATTTTTTTAATAATAATAAAAAAAAAGCAACCATGACACAAAAAAAAAGCAATCATATTTACATAAAGAGAAAAAAACAATAATAAAACAAACACAATCAACAACAATATTTACATAAAAACAGCAATAGTAAAATAAAAAGCAAAAACAGTAAAATGTACTGAATCCTAAAATTACATTACAAATACCTTAAGAAAAGTAACCCGGAAGTGTTGGGAAGAGCCTCCTCTAGGATCTTCTTAATACAAACAAATTTAAACTAAAAAAAAAACAATGAAAGGAGAAGAAAAAGAACAGGAAGGGGGATCCTAAAAAAAACAGTGAACAACCTCACTGTTTTTTTTCTAAGAAAACGAAAATACACTCTTTTCCTCTTTTTAAAAAATTTTCTTCCTTCCCTTCCTCTCAAAAAAACCGTCCCCCCCTTCAAAGTCGTGGCCTCCATTTATATTGAGGATGATGCTCTTGTCTTCTTCTTTCTTCTGATAAGCCCCATACCTTTGCACAGTAACTTCTTCTTTTTTTTGACTTGAGGAAAGCTTGACATGATGGAGGGGTGAAGGTTTGGAGGTAGTTGGTGAAGGGAAATGATGGCTTGTGTGTGAGAGAGAAGGGAGAGAAAAAATGAGTGTGTGAGAGGAAAAGGGGATGGGGGGGCCGTAGGGAATAGAGAGAGAGAGAAGGGAAGGGTTGAGTGTGAGTGGAAGAAAGAGAGAAAGGAAGCGTGAGATTGGGAAAAATGTGTGGGGAAGTGGGGAGTTGAGAGAAAAGAGGAAAGGTGGAGTGTGGGAAAGGAAAAAAATCGATTTCCAAGGAGGAAAAAGGGGGAGTGGGTCGAAAATCAAGGAGGGGAAAGGTGAGTGAATGTGGCCAAATTTTAGGGAAAAGGGGGGATTGAATGTGGATGGTTTTTAGGGTAAAGGGGGGGTGGTCGAATTAGGGTTTTAGTGGAGGAGGGAAATTAGGGTTTTGTGATGAGTTGGGTTATGGGTTATGGGTTGTGGGTTGTGGGTTAGGTTTTTGTTGTTGTTGGGTTGGGTCATGCGAATTGGGCTAGGGTTTGGTGGAGGAATGGGCTTTAAATGGCCCAATCCTGATTGCACCTCCATATATTTTTTACAGACCCCCTATTTTCTTCTTTGTCTATTTTGTTTTGATACTTCTAATTATTTTTTTTTTAAAAAAAATTGAAACTTGTAGCAAACTAAAAAAAATAAATAAAACATGGCATGAAAATAAAAATGAATATTAATAAAATTTCTCATTTTTGGATAGGACAAAATTAGGGTATTACAGTGACCTACGTCGATGCGGCCGTGAGGGTCAAGATTAGATCTAGAACTGATATGTTGACCACGAAGGATGTCCACTATGTCTTAGGCAGACACAGCTAATCTGAAGGACCTCTGGGGGTCTGAAGGATCTGCCGCGCTCAGTGGCGACGTCAAGATCTGATGGTAGAGTTCGAAGCCGTCGGTTGACATGTTGACTCGAACTTAACTGAAGGACTGACTTGGTCTGAAGGATCTATGCTAGACATGATGCCAACATTGCGATCTGGTTTGTGACATAGAATTCAACACTCGTCGTGCTGACCTGAGAAATGAAAGTATATAGGGATCGACACTGGAAGTCAATTGAAGAACAATAGATGTTATGTATATGACATGCATGTAATGTATGCACAGGCAGTGATTGATTTTAAGTGGAATGAATGAATGTAATGAGATTTTTTTTCTTATTTGCCTTTTTTGCTTCTTCTCTTGGCACATGATAAGTGTATGAAATGCGAATGATGCATATGTAATGCTTTGATGCGATTGCGATGGTGGATAAAGGAAGACACGTGAATGCATGGTACAATGCCATAATTAGTTATGTAGAAATATTTTTAGCAACGACGAGACCAACACTTGGCATGTCTATCGAAGTAAAAATGTCGTGTGTGTGCATGCATGCAATGTCGAGACAAATAAACTACAAAGGCCCATGAACTGTGGACGCTGAACCTGATCGAAAAAATTGATAAACAACATACGTGAGTGCCGATGACGTGCAAATGTAAATGTAATGCTTTGATGCAGATGCCATGGTAGGTGCATGTTTGCATGGTGAAATGTATGGTATGATTTATTGATGATGCATTTTTGCGGTTTTTGAGATGAGAAAAAGATTTTTTTTTTATGCGAGAAATTGAGAAGTGGATGCTTTGGAATCATCACTTATTGGATGCATGGTTGTATGGCGGGATGATTTATGCTATGATTTTATTGATGATGCAAAACGATTTTTGTAATGATGGGAGATGAGGCTTATGATGCAAGAGGCACAGAAGTGAATATTTTTCCATAATCGTTCCTTGGAAAGAAAAAAATTGGATTTGATTTGAATTCAAGCTCTGACAATCTCAATGTTGTTATTTATAGTCACTGATGTGCAACCGTACTTGACTGTATTTACAGACTCGTTCACGTTTGTTCTTCCCTTACGGTGTCCCATGATTGATTGAATTTTAGGTCCACAAAGTTAACAGAGTGAGTGTTCAGCGTCACATTGTTAACTTGTGTTCTCTCTCTTTGAAGCATTGTTTAGTAGACATGTAGAGCAGTACGAATACAGATGAATGAATCAGTTGACTTGGTAAGATAGATATGACACGCGATGGGATGAACGGTAGGTTTTCCCCTAAGCCACGAAATGTAGGTTTTTCCCGGCTCAAGAAATGTGGAACTGCCCCGATTTAGACTACCAGCGAAGGTGATCGAATAGTCTGCCCCTGTCTAGTGATGAAAAAACAAGGGGTGTGGGGGAGATAATGAATTCGGAATGCCATGACTTTGGGATGAAGGGTGGCAAGCAAGAGATTTTGTCTCAACCAATGACGTTTGGTGCTGCCCCAATCTTGACGAGAGCAAGGCTGCCCCGGCTGGAGTAACATTGTGAAGGGATGTATTTATGATAATGGGTTGAGAAGATTCCTCGGCATGGTTGTGTGGATGTGGATATGACAAGGGGATGAGATGGGTGTAGAGCGAATTTCTCCGACTTTAGGTGAACTGAAGAGTGATGGGATTTCCCCACTTTGGAATGATATTTAAATGATTGCTTTTAGTGGGGTTATGAAAGGTAATTGAGTTAGGGTCATGGGTCTTTGGAATTGGTCGTATGGTTGGATGGGGTATATGAATTGGATGGATGCCAGACATTTTCCAAGTTCAAGAAGCATGAAAGGTGAAAGGTGTGCCTGCCCCACTTTGAGATCTAGGTGATGGTCCTAGTATAAACTTTTAGTTCTCTTTTAGGTGAATCCCAAAGACTGTGACAGTCTTGAGTTTTTTCATTTGAAATGATGAGAATTTCAATTGGTGATCACTAAACCTTGTCTTGATATCAGTGCAATTTGAATGAATATTGGAGTGCAAGCCCTTTGATTTTTTTTTAACTTTCTTTTTTTTTGATTTTTTTTTGATTTTTTTTTTTGATTTTTTTGAGCAAATATATTGTAAATAAATATACTTACTTGTCCTAAAATTAAAACTTTGAGAAAACAAAAGCAATCAATCATTGATCGGAATGGACTTTATAGGGTTGTAATGTGGTCAATGGTTATGGGCTTGTGCAAGAAGGGTTTGTAATGTGATCAATGGTTATGGGCTTGTGGAGTATAGACTCGAGTGGGCTCAGAGAGGTGTTTGATGGTTTATTGATACGATGACCTTTTAAAAGATAAGTAGGTTCAGAGAAGTGTTTGAGGCCAATGATTTGGGTTTTGTGGAAGAAATGATAATTCGGCCTAAGGAGGTGTTTGTGGGTTTATTCGGACAAGGATATCTTCTGTGTTTGGTGATATTATGTATCAGCTCACAATTTCTACTGCTTTTGCTTTTTCCTTTTTGAGGATTTCTTTTTTAATCCTCTTTTTTGAATTTCACATTTTTTTGTGATTTTTTTCTCTTTTTTGAGTAGAGTGAGCTGATAAAAGTGACACACCATTTTTGATGTGGAATTGATCATTGTCTAGGGTGACTGAAAGATTTTTTGATTTTTTTTTTTGGCTCAAAGGGGTAGTAAAGAATTTTTTTTTGAGGATACGGGAAGATGACCAAACTTTATTTCAAATCATGATTGTTTGTTTTTCTCAAAAATTAATTCAAGGACAAAAATTATTTATTTTTATATATCCGCTCTTTTTCTCTTTATTTCTTTTATTTGCCCTAATTTTTTGCTTAGGCTGCTCTTGCGAGTTTTCAACCTAACAGGCTTTTTAATTTTATTTTTTTGTAAAGGACTTGCACCAAGGGAATACAATGTTGACAAGATATCTAGTGATCACAACTTTTCCCCAGCTTGGGGCCTAAAGTGTTAGCTCATGAAATTTCATCATTGGGAACAAACCAAATGGTTAACTAGGTACTTGTGTGGAGAATATGCACCTTATGGGGTAGCCGGGGTGGGGCTGGACATGAACAAAAGATGATGATAGGATGGAAAAATGTGGATACTAACTGACTCAAACAAGAGTAGATGCGCGTTGCGTTCAAATTCACTATACGAATGTTTCACAGAGAGTTAACATAGTTAGCGACATGATAGAAGAAATTTTTGATAACACATTGGTTAACAAAATGGACCATTTTGATCGTTTATCATGGGACTGATGAGATGCATCGTTTTGCTGGTAAAAATTTGTGAACGAGCTGCAAAATCTTTGAAAATTGAGTGTCTCGAAAACACCTTGAGTTTGCAACTGAGTTTGACCTTGTTTTGTACAGCTAAAACTTTTCCAAAGAAAAAAATAATCAGTTTCGTCTCATCTCTCATCCATTTTTGAAGAAGCAATGCTCATGTTTTTTTTTATGTATGGATGAACACATGATCATGTATATGCGTGATGAAAATGCAAATGCATGAAACACGTAAATGCACGATCATTTGGAAATAACCCAATGATTCTAAATGATCTTTGAAGGCAATGCAACCTGTGAAGGATGCAAAGTCACAAATTCCCATTTTTATTGGATGCTCAATGATGCATGAAAAAGAGTGATGATATATTTTGATTTTTGTTTTGTTTTAGAACACGATGATGGATATGTACGATGAAAATGCAAATGTATGAAGTGCATGGAGGAACTGATCACTTGAAAAGACCAACGATTTTATTCCTATTATGAATGCATGATGATTTTTCCTAGTTAAAAGATTAACTATACTCATGCAACGAGGATAAATAAATTACATGCCCCTTATGTCCTAATGCATGAATAAACACATGGTGATAGATATGCATGATGAAAATGCAGATGCAAATGCATGAAATGCGCGCATGAATGATCACTTGGAAAGACCAATTATTCTAAATGATTTTTTTTTGGGGCAATACAGCATGTGGATGATGCAGGACCTCATAACTTTTGTGAAATGATGCATGCCGAAATAAGGAATGAAATGACGCATGAATGATCGATGGAACAGGGGTTTTTTATTTATTTATTAGGATGAGTGAGATGAGGTATGAATGCTATGTTTTTACATGCATCTCATGATGTTGCAAACGATGAAATGTCTACATTATTTGATGATAATTTTTGTGAATGATTATGAATGAATGAAAATGCAAGCTAAATGAGATATTCAATTATTTATCACAATTTTTCTAATTGTGGTCATGTTTTTTATTCTTTCCTTTTTCATGAAAAAACAAAATGCAATTTATGAATGAATGAATAATGTTGCATGACGCAGATGCATGGAATGTGAATGATCACTTGAAAAGATTGATTGTCCAAAAATGATTTAATGCAAGAAAGTGGCATTAGTTTTTTTGGAAATGATGCATGCAAGATGACTAATGCATTCGAGGTGGTTAAGAATGAAGAGCTTTTGTTTTTATTTTTATATTTTTTTACATGAGTATGCAAGATGATGCAAGTTGGGCAAATATGTAGTGTCTTTGATGAGAACGAGATGTATATGAAAACAAGTGATTCGTTTTATGGTGCTTTTTTATTTTCTAGCAAATATAATGCCCATGATGAGGGATATGTATGGAAAATGCAGATGCATGTATGCATGAAGAAATAAATGTTTGATCCTAATGCAATTAATTTTATTTTTCAAGAGGTAGTGCTACATATATGCAGACTCTTATTTTTAATTTATTGGATGACGAATGATACAATTATAATGAAATGATTTTTTTGTTTTATTTGGGAAAATGATACACGAACTTGGAGTTGATGCATTTAAACTAGGATGGCAACATGAGGGAAAATGATGTATGAATGATATGTTTTTTGAAATGTAATTCATGACTTTACAAATGATGTAATGCCTACGCTATGTGATAATGATTTTGAATGATTATGTATGAATGTTAGTGCATGTTGAGATGCTCATGTTATATGACTAAAAAAAATTACTCCTTTTGTGCGAGGAAATAAAATGCATGACACTCGCAGTGATTTTTTTTATGCATAGAAAGGAAAGAGTACATGATGCTTGACATGATTTTGAATATTTTTGTTGTTTTTGGAACGGGAAGACAGATGCATGAGTATTGATGAACCAGTTCGCCTTTGAATGAATGAACGAATGTGCGTGAGATGTGAATGTATGGTTTTATTCATCTCGTCGGGGAATCCAAAACTTTTTATTAAAGTATAGGGTCTGACTTTCAAATGGTTTTTTATTTTAATTTCACTCACCATTTTAAAAAGTTTTGTTATTCCCCGGCGGTCATTGAAATGTATGGAAAACGATATATTTAGAGATTTGTTTTTATGATATGCAAAATAAAATGAGAATGCATGAGGCATGTTTCAAGAAAGGAAAATAGCTAGAACAATGGAATATGATTTTTGGTTTTTTTTTTCAAAAAAAAATGGGAAATGGGAAGGAAATGTATCTATGCTTGTTTGAATGCGACGGGGTGAAGCTCCTTTGTGTCCTAAAAAAAGTTCCTTTGAGAATAGATCTAAGATTCTTTCTATTGAGTAAACCTTTCAAAGGGTAGCTCTACAAGGTCCTAATAAGGTTCCTAGAGCCAACGACCCTGTTCGAGAACGCTAGCCACAACAATAGGCAAGCTATTAGAAGTGATAGCACCCTCGAAGGGACCAAACTCTAGGCGAGACTTTCGTAACCACCGAGCTGGACGTACATCCAGAGGGCCATTACTACGCAGTCTCGTTCTAACTTAATTTATGCTCCAGTCCGGGTATAGGACTATTCTCACGTGTGTGCAAAAGTGTGATAGTGGAGTGTGTGAAGGAGAAAAATATCAAGAATACCCCCCAAGCTGCAAAACAAACAAACACATATACAATAATAATGGTCTTCTACCCTAGGGTTTATATACATAAAAGAATATAATTGGCAACAAAATAAAAGAATAATCACATATACAAACATAATAGTCTTCTATCCTAAGGTTTACATATCACATGAAAATAATATAATATGCAAGAATAAAAGACAAAAGGATAGGGTAAAAATAAACATTAAATCGACAATTAATCCTACAACTAATTAGACTAGGCTTGACTCTCTAAAATGTCCCCAGTGAAGTCGCCAGCTGTAGCGACCGAAAAATCCGGGTGAGGATTCCTCGAAGGTTCAAAAATGAAGCCGCCACCAAAGTTTAGTTTAAGGGCAAATATTGGAAAATCCCTTTTGGAATGGATAATGGTCCTTGAGACCAGATAAGGGTTCGGGAGTCGGTTATGCGTGGGGAAGGTATTAGCACCCCACGACATCCTTCCTAATGAAGGTTACCTGCTAACTAATTGTAGGAAAGAATATTAATTTTGAAAATGTTTATTTTACCCTTTTATTGTGAATTGAAGAGAAAAAAGACTTAATAAAAATTTTAGTTTTTTGTGCTTGACAGGAGTGGGCCCCTGCTCCTACGTATCTCCAGGTGCGATGGAGAAATCAAAGCTACGTAGTTCTTGGTAGAAAAATGTTTGTTGGTTGGTGTTTTTTAATATAGGGGTTTTAGGACTGTGTGATCTGTGTTGAAGGACCACTGGGGGTCTGAAGGAGCACTGGGGCTCTGAAGGAGCACTGGGGCTCTGAAGGGCCGCTGAGGGCTGAAGGAGCGCTGGGGCTCTGAAGGACCACAGTTCACTTATCCTAAAACGATGACTAACCCGGCCGTACGACCGACTTAATCCCCTACTTTGAAAATGAGATTTTTTGATTTTTGAAATGAAAGAGATGTGTTTGTATTTGTTTAATTTAGAAATTATTTATTTTAAATAGGGATTTTAGGACCTGATCCGTAACGGTTCGTTAGTGGCCTAAAAAGCAGACTAACCCGACTGTACAGTCGACTTACTCCCCTATTTATATTTTGTGGTTTTTTGTAAAAAAAGAATTAAGAAAGAAAGGTAATGGAAATTGTTTATTTTTGCGCTTGACAGGGGCGTGACCCTGCTCCTACGTATCTCCTGGTAGAGAATCAAAGGCTACGTAGTTCTAGGGTTAAAAAAAAGATTGTTTTTATTTAGGGATTTTAGGACCCCTGATCCGTAACGGTTCATTCGTCCTAAAACGATGATTAACCCGGCCGTACGGCCGATTTAATCCCCTCTTTGTGAAAATAAGATTTTGCTTTTTTGGAAGAAAATTATTTGTGTATGGAGTGATTTGATTTTATTTAAATAGGTATTTTAGGACTCTTGAGCCGTACGACCCGTTCATTCTAAGATGATGACTAACCCGACCATGCGGCCGACTTAGTCCCCTATTTTGAGAATTTGGTTCGGGGAAAGAAGTATGTTTGTATTTATTTTAATTTAGAAATTGTTTGTTTTAAATAGGGATTTTAGGACATGATCCGTAACGGTTCATTTGTAGTCCTAAAAAGCTGACTAATCCGACTGTACAGTCGACTTAATCCCCTATTTATATTTTTGAAATTTTTATAAAATAATTTGTGTATTTAAAAAAATTAATGATGACACAAAAAATTAATAAAGCGTAAAGTTAATAAATAATAACTATACATATAAATAAATAAATGAATAAATAATACATAATTATTTATATAGATAAATAAACAATATAAATAATAAATAAGTATGTACATAAATAAACAGTATACATAATAAATAAATATATACAAAAATAAATAAATAAATTAAATAAATAAATGCAAAACTAACCTCCAGCTGATCAATGCGATCAACGCCGAAACGGACCGAGCAATCTGACCATATCAACCGCGAACCGGACTCCTATCTGGTCCGTTTTCACTCGAAAACCACCAAGTAAATGACCTCAACGGCCATCCCAAAAATAACTAAAGACGGGCTTTTAATCTAACGGACTGCAAAAGCTAGTCCAAAAGAATTAAAGACAGGCTTTTAATCTAATGGACTACAAATGCTAGCCCAAAAGATCACTTACCCCATCAATCACCCATGTCCATAGCCTTTGCATCTCCATCTCTTTTATAGCCAAAGGCTAGGTAGTTCTTGTTTCTCCCAAGCAATGTGGGACTAAAACAACATAGAAAAGCAATTTTTGTTTTTCTCAAACCAGCCTCCGTGAAAGTGTGATTTCGCATTTTTTAACCGTTGGATCATCTTTGTTTTTGGACACAAGGTTCGTGAGACATATATCTTCAATTTCACCGTACGGATCGTTGAAAAAAGGTCTGAGAAGAGAGAAATTGCATTTTGAAAGTAGCTAAAAACTAATCCCGTTTTTTTCTCAAACCAGCCATATTGACAGTGCGATTCCGGATTTGTTAACCGTTGGATCATCGTTGTTTTTTGACACCAGGTTCATGAGACATCCATCTTCACTTCTACCGTTCGGATCGTCGAAACGAGGTCTGAGGAGAGAAAAATTGCCTTCGCAAAAGTAGAAAAAACAACTCCCGTTTTTCTCAAACCAGCCACCCTACAAGTGCGATTCTGGATTCGTTAACCGTTGGATCATCGTTGTTTTTTGACACCAAGTTCATGAGACATCCATCTTCACTTTCACCGGTCGGATCGTCGAAATGATGTCCGAAGAGAGAGAAATCACCTTTGCAAAGTAGCTGCAGTTTTGGGTACTTGGTTTATTTTTGTATTTTTGTAACTTTGGCATTCTTGGGCCAAGTCATGTACATGGACATTCTCCTTTTTTGTAATAATAATCTTTTATTGCACCTCCCCTTTTTTATTTTCTTTTTTAATTTGTATTATTTCTTATTTATTTTATTTTTTATTTTCGTTTTTTAATTAAAGATATTGTAACAAGAAAAATAAATTAAATCTACTATGTAATTTTTTCTGTTAGCATATTTTTTTAATTTTTGTTTAACCACTAAAAAAAGTAATAACAACGCAAAATTAGTAAATTAGCGTAAAATGACCTATTCGAGGGATTAGGAATCAAATATACGCGGAAAACTTTTTTTTTTTGGATTTTTTTTAATTAGCCGGACAAAATTAGGGTATGACATGGATGACGCAGGCAGCAGTTAAAACACCAGCCCCTGGGGTTACCTCCAAATCTCGTTCGCAGAATTGGAGGCAACAAAGGGCGAGGACTTATAACAGAATGAGGGAGACACTTCAGATGCTCACCTCGGCCAAAGAAAGGAATGCCCAGACCATCTGTGCAGCCGTGGTGGCTACGGCTTTGGAACAGGCCTTCCCAAAATCTGCCGAGGAAACAGCTCCAGAGCAGCAAACCCCCGACCGACGTAAATGGCCCTAGTGCACCCACTGAAACGTCAGAAGCACCCAATGCCGTGATAGGGATGATGGATGCACCTCAGCCAGTTAATGCACCCCAAGTTGAAGGAGCTATGACAGAAGAAGAGATGGCCGAGGACGACCTCATGGGGGAAGATGAGGAAAACCCCTTTGGCCCATTGAACTTTGATGGAGACTCCTTGACAGGGTCAATCGTTGATGACATGATGGACGAGGATGATGGGGAATGTTATGCTGACATAGAGATGGTGAGCCTTCTTCCACCAAAATTCTGGGGAAATAAAGATCAACCAAGGGCTCTCGAGGGAGATGTCTTCGCTGAGGAGGCCGAATAGGCTTCCTTGACAGAGCCTGAGGGAGCAATTACAAAAGGAATGATGTTTGAAAAACCCACAGCAGACATGACTAGACACCTGAAGCCACTATATATCAAAGCTCATCTGAATGGGAAGCTGTTTAATCGTGTCTTCGTAGATAGTGGTGTTGTGCTGAATATTATGCCATTAGCCACTATATATGAAGAAGCTGAGGAAGAACGCCGAAGACCTCATCCTAACCACTATGACCATGACCAGTTTTATGGGCCACCCATCCCACGCTTTGTTATAGTTGGGAGCAAGGTAACTCGCTCGACCTTCTTTGTTATAGAAGGAAAGCCCTCATATGCTGTGATCCTGGGAAGAGATTGGATCCATACCAGTGAATGTGTCCCCTCTACCCTGCATCAGAAGTTAATGATATGGATAGGAAATCAAGTGGAAATAGTGGAGGCAGACCCTAATCCGTTCCCTGCAGAGGTAAAGATGTTTGAGGCCATCTTCTACTCCCCTCATTTGCATCTTATTTCCATCCCAGGGGAATATGAGGAAGGTGGCATAGAGTCATGTGACTGGACCAAAAGAAGTTTTGAATTCAAGATGTTGGCCGACCCACGGCCTAGCAATAAGGATAATGATTAATCTCCCACCAGAGGTACAGAGCCTGCTGGATCGGTTGCACCTATTCCAGATTAAATCCAGCATTGAAGAGGCTATGTTTGGTGCAGTAGATGAAGAGCACGAACTCGAGGAAAACTCAGATGACTCCCTCGACGAGACGTTGGCCGAGCCTCCTCATCTGGAGCCCATCCAGAGGAAGATGCCCATTTTTGAAGCGCACAACCCTCTGTTGGAGGTGAACCTGGGAAGCGAAAAGGAGCCAAGGATGACCAAGGTCAGTGGTAAATTACGACCTCAACAACAAGATCAAATGGTGGCTCTAATAAAGGACTACCGTGACTGCTTTGCATGGGATTACCATGAGATGCCAGGCCTTGATAGAGCCTTGGTAGAGCATAGGTTGCCCATCAAAGAAGGTTGCAAGCCCCATAAACAGTCACCGAGGAGGTTCAATCCACAACTAATGACACAGATCAAAGCAGAGGTGGAAAGATTGCTCAAGGCAGGATTCATAAGAACTGCCAGGTACGTAGAATGGCTGTCTAATATGGTCCCTGTTATAAAAAAGAATGGCCAGGTCAGAGTTTGTATTGACTTCAGAGATCTGAACTTGGACACTCCCAAAGACGAGTATGGTATTCCTGTGGCCGATATGCTTGTCGACGCCGCGGCTAACAATGCCATATTGACCTTTATGGACGATTATTCTGGGGATAACCAGACATATGTGGCCGAGGCTGACACCCATAAGACTGCTTTTAGGTGCCCTGGCGCCTTTGGTATCTATGAGTGGTTGGTAATGCCTTTTGGCCTCAAAAATACAGGGGCCACGTACCAAAGGGCCATGAATGTTATTTTCCACGACCTCATTGGTAAAAGCATGGAGGTATACATCGATGATGTGGTAGTCAAGTCCAAGAGTTTCGAAGTCCACCTAGTGGAACTTGAACAAGCTATAAAACAGATGAGACTCCACAATCTCAAAATGAATCCTGCTAAGTGTGCTTTTGGCATGTATGCAGGAAATTTTCTAGGCTTCTTGGTACACAACCGAGGCATTGAAGTGGACAAGAACAAGGCTCGAACTATCCTTGAGGGAAGACCCCCTAGAACAAAGAAGGAGCTACAGAGTTTATTAGGCAAGATCAACTTCCTAAGAAGATTTATCTCCAACTCGGCCGGAAAGACGAAAGCTTCCTCACCCCTTTTGAGGAAAAGAACACTGAGGAAATGATATGGGGAGTCAAGCAGTAGGAGGCCTTTGACCAGATCAAGGCTGCCTTAACTAATCCTCCTGTCTTGGGGCCTCCGCAACCTGGGATGCCTCTGAAGCTATATATTGCGGCCGAAGATCATGCCATCGGCTGCTTGATAACTCAAGATGATGATGATAATGACGCCGAGCATGCTATCTATTATCTCAACAGGATCCTCAATGACGCTGAGACTAGATATTCTCCTATTGAGAAGCTTTGTTTGTCTTTGTTTAATGCATGTACTAAATTGGAATATTACCTATTACCTAAGGAAGTTTTGGTTGTATGCAAAGTGGATATTATCAGATATCTTCTTAATAGGCTCGTCTTACAAGGAAGACTTGTCAAGTGGGCCATTAAGTTAAATGTGTTTGCCTTAACATACATGCCACTAAGAGCTGTCAAAGGATACGCCTTGGCTGATTTCCTAGCTCAACACCCTTGCGTGGAAATACACGACACCCCAACCGAGTCTATTAACTATCTGGGCCTAAATCCCTGGGTGCTCATGTTTGATGGATCTAGTACCCAAACAGGGGCAGACATTGGAGTAGTCATCACCAGTATCTGTGGTCAAACGTGGAGATTCATGCGCAGGATAGGGGATCAAGCCTCCAATAATCAGGCCGAGTATGAAGCCTTGATCACGGGACTCGATATCCTGGCCGCCATGAAGGCTCAATATGTGGAAATCAAGGGGGATTCACAACTGGTGATCAAACAAATCACTGGGGAATACAAGTGTTATAACACGAAACTTAAACAGTTGCGAGCCTCGGAGCAGAACTTGTTAAAGTTGTTCGCCGACGCAGTCATCATGTATGTCCCTAGGAGCGAAAACCAAGAGGCTAACGACATACCCGTACTTCGACTGAGGAGGATCCTGCCGATGCTTGGATTGGAGTATTGACAGAGTATCTCCATAATCCAACAGCCGACACTAACTTCAAAACCAAGCAAAGGGCGTTGAAGTACATTCTGATAGGGGACGACCTATATAAAAGAAGTGCCAATGGGGTGTTGTTACGATGCCTCAAAAGAAAGGATGCGTATATGGTGATGACACAGATCCATGCGGGAAATTATGGTGCACATAGGTCTGGCCCCATCATGAAATGGCTGATATAGAGACATGGATACTATTGGTCGACGATCACGACCGATTGCTTCCAGTTTGCAAAGGGATGTGAGGCTTGCAAGCTGCATGGACCAATCCAGAGAGTGCCTGCGGATGAGCTTCATCCCATTGCCAAAACTTGGCCATTCAGAGGGTGGTCCATGGATTTAATTGGCAAGATATACCCTCCGAGTTCAAAGGGCCATAACTTTATTATTGTGTCCACCGATTACTTCACTAGATGGGTGGAAGCTACGCCTTTAGCAAGGGTCAATCAGGCTGCGGTGATTAGGTTCATAGAAAACCAAATCATATACAGATTGGCATTCCTGAAACCATCACGGCCGATCAAGGCACAATGTTCACCGGGGAACAAGTGGTGGCCTTTGCACAAGAATATGGCATCAAGATGAGACATTCGTCTCCTTACTATGCTTAAGCCAATGGGGAACCAGAGGCTACCAATAAGATCATCATCGAGCTCATCAAGAAAAACATAGAGGACAAGCCTCGACAGTGGCACGAGACCCTTAATGAGGTCCTTTGGGCTATGAGAAATTCTAAGTCCACGGCCACGGGGGTAACTCCCTATCGTTTAGTCTATGGGCAGGATGTCGTGTTACCATTGGAAGTCAGTGTGACATCCTTAAGGGTGGCTCGGCAGCATGCCCTCGGCATAGACGAAAACCAACAAGCCATGTTAATGGAGTTGGACTCGGTGGACGATGATAGGCTGGCTGCCCTCAGTAGAATTGAGATGAACAAAGCCAAAATGGCCCGAGCCAACAACAAACACGTCAAGCCAAAGAAGTTTGTTGAGGGTGATCGTATGGAAGACTATTCTGCCACTTGGGAGGAAAGATCTTCAATTTGGTAAGTGGTCCCCAAATTGGGACGGGCCCTACATTGTAAGTGAAGTATACGACGGTGGGGCATATCATTTGATTATGTTCGACGACGAAGAGTTCGAAACAAAAATCAATGGAAAATATCTCAAAGCATATTATCCTACTCTATGGGAAAGTATGCAAGGGAAAGAAAATTGGTAGTTACAAAAAGTAAAATTGTCATAGTGGCTCGCCACACACCGGCGACCTAGTGGAAAAACAAATTGAGAACGAGGACAGGCTACTCCGTCGCTGTGGCAGAGCCTTCCCCCTCCACAGATTCGGACACTTCCTGACCAGAAAGGAGGCCATCCGAAGCAGGTGCATCGGTGGATGAGTTTGTCAAGCGGATACGAAGCCTTTCCCAGGAAACTATTGCAGATAACACTTCACTTTGGCCGCGCTCCTTGTCATAGAGGAAGACCCCTTTTGAGACTCTAGTTCCTTGATGCGTTGATCTTAGGGCTTGCTATGATTTTATAAGCAAGCTTGATCTGCTGTGACCAAAGCTAGTTGCTTGGTCGCCTCTTCCTGCTGAGGACGTAAAACCTACAGTTCTAACTGAAACCCTGTTAGAAGGGACTCAATCTCCTCAATTCGGTGTCTGGTCATCTCCTCCTCGGCTAGCACCAATCGGCGTTCCGCTTCTTTCTTACCGTAGGATGAGAGGTACATCTTCTCTGCCTGTAGGGCATTCAGGCGGTCCAGTGCTTGTTGGGCAGCGTAGAATGCCGAATAGGCCCGAGAAATCTCCAGAAACCGATAGCCTATGTCCCTTAGAGTCTCCCTCCTCTGTGTTGACATATTATCTGAGGAGGATAGCCTGAAGGCTAGAGACCGCAGGTCTGAAAGTAGGGTGGGATCAGTAACAATTCTTCCTAGGAGGGCATCCTCTAGTCTCTGTAATTCTTCTCCTGAAGGAGGAACCACCTGAGGATTACTCTGGGAAGCAAAGTACTGAGCCACCTCCGCTTCAGTCACTGGTTTGGGATCTGGCTGAGGAGGAAGAGGAGGAGAACGCATGGGAGGAGGAGACTGATCTGCTATCAAAGGGGCATCCATGAACGGGGATCGGTCGTCTACAGGTGAAAATAACTATGAGAGAGATCTAAGGCACCATCAAATAAGAACACTACAAGAAAAACGGGGGTTTCCGGCGGACAAAATCCGTCGGTAATAGCCAAAATCCGCCAGAAATTGGACATTACCGGCGGATATTTTCCGCCAGAAATCCGCCGGTAATTCGTCCGCAGGTAACGGTTACCGGCGGATTTTTTAAATTCGTTTATTTTAATTTATTTCTTTTTTTAAAATTCGTTTATTTAAAAAATTAATATTATTTTAATTATTTAAATTCTTAGACTGGATATTTGAGAAGAGAAGAGTAATGAGAAAATAGAAATGTGAGAAGAGAAGAGAAGAGATTTGAGAAAAATGAAGTGTATGAATGTGTGAAGATTTTGAGAAGAGATTGAGAAAAATGAAGTGTATGTATGTGAGAAGATTTGAGAAGAGATTGAATGAGAATGAAGAAGAAAGAGGAAATATATAAGAGAGATATGTAGAGAAACTTATGGAGGAGAAAGTTTCTCCTACAGCCAAGAGCGCTACCTGTAGGAGAAAGTTTTATTTATAGGAAATGAGGAGAGTGGAAAAAAATAAATAAATAATTTTTGAAAAATCCGTCGGAAATGTGCATTACCGGCGGATTTTTCCGTCGGAAATTACCGGCGGAAAAATCTGCCGGTAATGAACATTTTCGGCGGATTTTTTTAAAAATAAATAAATAAAAAAGATAAAAAATCCGCCGGTAATGTGCATTACCGACGGATTTTTCCGCCGATAATTTCCGACGGAAAAATCCGCCGGTAATGCACATTTCCGGCGGATTTTTTTTTAAAAAAAATTTAAAATAATTTAAAATATCCGCCGGTAATGCGCATTACCGGCGGATTTTTCCATCGGAAATTACCGGCGGAAAAATCCGCCGGTAATGCACATTACCGGCGGATTTTTTTTTAAATAAAAATTAATATTTTTTTTAAAAGAAATCCGCCGGAAAACCTATTTTTTCCGCCGGAAATTTACCGGTGGAAAAAATCCGACGAAAATGCCAAATTTCCGCCGGAACCGTACTGGCGGAAAAAATCCGCTGGTAATGCGCGTTTTTCTTGTAGTGGAAGAAGGAGAGCGGAAAACACCGTACCTTGGATTTCTTAGAGGGACGAGGGGTGTCTTCTGCCACCACAGTAGCGCTCTTGGCTGCTGGCTGCGAAAGAGAGTCTGTTGGAGCATGCCGAGCAGACGATCGCCTGAAGGCAATAGGAGCATCATCATCGTCTTCTTCCACATTACGATCTGCAGAAGACCCTGCAGGTAGAGGGAGGACGAGGATGAGATAAGAGGAAAAGCAGGGGGATGAAATAACGAGTGTACTACGGAGAACATAAGACATACCTACGACTGGTTGGTGTTAGACTTGAGAGTCTATAAAAGTAACCTTAGAGGGGGGGGTGAATAAGGTTATAGGTGATTAATGGATTCTTTTTCAATTTAAAAAACTTTTTCGATATTGGTTTGGATTAAATGCGGAATAATAATATTTGACCAATATAGAAGGAGTAGAATGAGATGATGGACAGATTAATATTGTATACAGCAATAAAATAGATAATAAGAAGAAAGATTACAATATGATATATTTGCACAGTTATATTGAGAATTTGATAATATAAGCAGTTATGATAATATCAATATTATAAGCAAATAAAGTGCAAAATATAAAGAGATAGGGAAGAGAGAGAGACACAGCAATTTAGCGAGGTTCGGGATAAAACCCCTACGTCCTCGGCCTTAGGCTTTTCAACCCTTGGACTTAGTAACCACTATATTGAAGAGAGTTTGATACAAACAGTCGACCCCAATATAAGTGAATCTCAATTCCCCTGAATTGAGAACCTAAGCACTCTTGCTAAGGATTTCTAAACCAACTCAATAACCCTATTGAGAGACCCAAGTACACAGCCCAGGATTTCAAAAACACCAACTCAATCACCTGATTGAGAGACCCAAGTACAAAGCCCAGGATTTCAAAAAACACCTACTCAATCACCTGATTGAGAGACCCAAGTACAAAGCCCAGGATTTCAAAAACACCTTGAAATAAAATAAATTACACAATAGAGTTCTATGATCCAATCACTTCAGAGAATGAGTCAGTTTAGAAACTGAGAGAGATGAGTGATCTTAGGATATTATGGATGCTCTATAAGATGAGGGATGATCTTGCTTTTGCAACCACTTCAAAATTGATATAACAATAGAAGTTGAGGTTGCTTGAAAGCTTTAAAAAAATTATAGATATGATTTTGAAAAACAAAGCTTTTTGAAAAACAAGATTCAAAACAGTTGGAGCACAGGATCTCAGATTTAGATCTATAAACAGCTTTTGAAAAAAGATATAACAATTTAAAATCAAAAGCTTATAAAAAAATAAAACAATGAAGAGTAATAGATCTATAGAGATTCGAATATGAGAGAGTAGAGAAGAAAATGTGAGAATCGGTGTTGGCATGAAAGTGAAGCTCAACCGGGTATTTATAGGCTTAGGCACCGTTGAAATTTTTTGAAAAGCATTTAATATAGGTGAAGAATCGATTCATTGATCAAGTTAAAATGTGAAGGAATCGATTCATTGCCTTTAAAAAATAAAAGAATCGATTCATTGTTTCTTTAGAAATAGGTGAGAATCGATTTTCAGGACATCCTGAATAAGGTAGGAATCGATTCTTACTTTGTTTAAAATGAGGAGGAATCGATTCATAGCCTATAGGATTGCTTGAAAATCGATTTCATAGTCTTTTGAAATAGAAGGAAATCGATTCTTACCTTTGGCTTGAGAATATGTAGAAATCGATTACATGCTTCAAACATAGGATAAGGAAATCGATTCTTGGCCTATAGGTGAGCCTAAAATCGATTTCATAGCCTATATAAATCATATAAATCGATTTCATAGCCATTGGAACAAAATAGAAAATGATTTTTGATTTCCACAAAATCGTTTTTAGGTTTAGGTGCCACCTTATGCATGCATGCAATTTTGTGAAATATTTTTTTTCAAAACTATTTTTATGCATCATGCATGTTTTGAAAAGTCATCTCTCTCAATAGCTAAAGTGCCACACACTTTAGGTGATAGGACCTTTACATAGAGTCCTAAAAAAGGCTTAGACACAAAATAGGGTTTTGAACTTCTTATGATGCTTCTTCTTCAAGCTTCTCTTTTTTTGTGTCTTCTTCTCTTTAAATTAGGTCCTGCACTTTGCTCAACTTGAAACATTAGTAGATATGATGTAATTTGTTATCATACAAAATAAGGACTGTTTTACCCTTGGTTCAACAAACTCCCCCTTTTTGATGATAACAAATTACATTATGCATAGGGATTAAAAAACTTAAAAAAGGCTCCCCCTAAGCATATGCATAACAATAATAATACCACATATAACATGAGCATAATATTTATATTTTCTCCCCATATATAACATGCATAATAATATTCTCTCCCCCTTTGTTTTCATCAAAAAGGAGGTGGGGTGAATACAAACAAAATCATAAACTAGCATAGTCAAGCATCCCTAGCTCTCTACGGATTTTACAAAAAGGAGCTTCGGCGAGGGGTTTAGTGAAGATATCTGCTAGTTGGTCATCAGTGCCTACAAATTTCAATGCAATGCTCCCCCTAGACACATGATCTCTAATAAAATGATGTCTAATGTCAATATGTTTAGTGCGAGAGTGTTGTATAGGGTTCTTAGCAATATTAATAGCACTTGTATTATCACACAAAACAGGCACATTTTCATCCACAGAACTTGTGCGACGCAGTTTCCAACAGCCACATATTCAGCTTCAGCTGTGGATAAAGCAACACTGTTCTGCTTCTTACTAGACCAGGAGGTCAAACAAGGACCAAGAAAATGACAAGTTCCACTAGTACTTTTTCTATCAAGAGTGCAACCTGCAAAATCAGCATCAGAAAAACCAACTAATTCAAACGTACTCGATTTCGGGTACCACAAACCAAAGTCTATGGTCCCTTTAACATACCTAAGAATCCGTTTTATAGCTTTTAAATGTGATTCTTTTGGGCATGCTTGAAATCGAGCACACAAGCATACAGCAAACATAATATCAGGTCGAGATGCAGTTAAGTATAAGAGACTACCTATCATACCTCGATACATAGTTTCATTTACCGGTTTACCTTGCTCATCCTTATCTAGTTTAGTTGCTGTTGCCATAGGAGTGCTGATTTCTTTTGCGTCATTCATGTTATATTTCTTCAGCAATTCCTTTGAGAACTTTGTTTGGGATATGAAGATTCCTTCATTTGATTGTTTCACTTGAAGTCCCAAGAAAAAGTTAAGTTCTCCCATCATACTCATTTCAAATTCACTAGTCATCATCTCAGAAAATTCCTTGCACAAATCATCATTAGTAGATCCAAAGATAATATCATCAACATAGATTTGAACTACTATGATATGTTTGCCCTTGGTTTTAAGGAATAAGGTAGAATCAATCTTACCCTTTTGGAAACCATTGGCAATTAAATGTTTGCTTAATCTCTCATACCAAGCTCTTGGGGCTTGTTTCAATCCATAGAGGGCTTTGTCAAGTTTAAAGACGTGATCGGGATTTTTAAAATCTTCAAAACCAGGGGGTTGTTTTACAAAAACTTCTTCTTCTAGGAAACCATTTAGGAAGGCACTTTTGACATCCATTTGGTGTAGTTTGAAATCCATGTAGGAGGCAAATGCCAAAATTATCCTAATGGACTCCAATCTAGCCACAGGAGCAAAAGTTTCTTCAAAATCTACCCCTTCGATTTGATTAAAACCTTGAACTACTAGACGACTTTTGTTTAATAAAATTGTTCCATTTTCGTCAAGTTTGTTGCGAAAAACCCATTTAGTTCCTATGATGGTCCGATCGACCGGTTTTTCAACTAAGTGCCAGACTTTATTTCTTTCAAATTGTTCAAGTTCTTTTTGCATTGACAAAACCCACTCTGGATCAATTAAAGCTTCCTTGATATTATTTGGAACTATTTGAGAGACAAAAGCACTATGAAAGCATAAAAGATTAAGAGAAGAGCGAGTTGTTACCCCCTTTGATGGACTACCAATAATTTGCTCCATGGGATGATCTCGAACTGATTTCCATGTTTTGGGCAGATCATCGTGTGTTCTTCCATGGAGATGATTATCAATGTCTTGGGGCTCTTGTTCCACTAAAACTTCTTCTTGAGGTTCAGCTTCCTCCTCGGCTTCTTCTACACTTTCACTGTTAGTTTCAGGTGATCTATTTTTGATCACTTCAATCACTTCATCCTCATCATTAGCAGCTTTCTTATCAAAAGGGTTAGTTTCATCAAAAGAAACATGAATAGATTCTTGCATAGTTTTATCAATTTTATTGTAAACGATATAAGCTCTACTATGATTTGAATAACCCATAAAAATACCTTCAGTTGATTTAGCATCAAACTTACCCAACTTGTCCTTTGTATTAAGAATGAAGCACTTACTTCCAAAGACTTTGAAGTATGAAATGTTTGGAGCTCTACCATTCCACAGCTCATATGGTGTTTTGTTGAGAGATGGCCTTAAGTATACACGGTTTAGCACATGACACGCTGTATCCACTGCATGACCCCAGAAATATTTGGGAAGGTTGTGCTCATTCAGCATTGTCCTGCCCATCTCTTGTATAGTTCTGTTCTTTCTTTCAACTACACCATTTTGTTGAGGAGTTCTTGGAGCTGAAAAGTTATGATGAATGCCATACTTTTCACACCACGTCTTGAATGATGAATTTTCGTACTCTCCTCCATGATCGCTTCTAATTTCTTTGATGGCTAAGTTTTTCTCATTTTGTAGCTTTCTGCACAACTTAGCAAACTCGTTAAAAGCATCACTTTTATTTGCAAGTAGGATAACCCAAGTATATCTAGAAAAATCATCAACAATAACAAAGACATACTTGGACCCTCCTAAACTTACGACATCAATTTCACCAAACAAATCAAGATGTAGCAGTTCAAGCACTTTTTTGGTGGAAATAACAGGTTTTGATTTAAAAGAGGTTTTGTGCATTTTACCAAGTTGACATGCATCACATAATTGGCCTTTTTCATATTTCAATTTAGGTAGACCTCTAACATGCTCATTCTTACTTAACTTAGATAGATGTTCTACACTAGCATGTCCTAAGCGTCTATGCCACAAATCCACATCATCAATCAAGGTAGGCATACATACTATCTCATCACTTACATTATCAAAATCAACATAGTATACATTGTTTTCTCGAAAGCCAGTAATGTAGAGTTTAGAAGTCATATGGGTGATAACACATTTATCAACAGAAAAGTGCACATCAAAATCATTATCGCATAGTTACTAACACTTAGTAAGTTAAATTTAACGCCATCAACTAATAAAGCATCTTTAATTTTAATTGTGTTTTCCTTACCCACACAACCTTTACCTATTACTTGAGCAGATTCATTGTTGGCAAACTTTACAGATCCACTAGCTTTGTTGCTCAATTTTAGAAACAGTGAAGCATCACCAGTCATATGCCTTGAGCAACCACTATCAACCATCCACACATTTTTCTTTTTAGCTGAGGGACCAACCTGCAAAAGAATTGTTTAACACCTAGCACGAGGTACCCTTTTTGTTGGGTCCTTGGGAGTTAGTCATCAAGGGGTTTGCTTTCACAATCCACCTTGGTTTCTTCCAAACAGGTACAAGGGTTCCAAGCTCACATATTTTACGGATAGGGCATGAAGAAGAGCTATGGTTTCCCTTTTGGCAATATGTGCATTTGAAGATAGTAGGTTTATGATTAGAAGTAGAAGCTACAAAGGTGATATTTTTGTTTGAGCTGGAGGTGGTGGAATTTCCTTGGTACCCAATACCTGTCCTATCAACATATTGATGTTGAGAGTGAAGCAACTGAGTCAAGGTCTTTTCACCAACCTCAAACTTTTTCAAAGACTCTTTCAAAAATTCATTTTCAACCTTGACTTTTTCAAAATTTTGTTTAAGCTCAAGAAATTCAAGGTTGAAAGGTTTTGTTTTATGTAGCTCATTCTTCAATTTAACTACCTCATTTTCAAGTGTCTCGATTTGAGTGGACAAGCTTTTGTTGCTCTTTGTTAATTTCTTAGATTTTAACAAAAGAGTTTCATGTTCAAAATAAAGAGCCTCAAAAGCTTCACTCAGATCGTGACTACTATAGTCATTATCAATTATATCATCATGCATAGAGGAGGTAGATGAACTAGAAAAGTTAAGGCTTACCTTTGATGTATCATTTGCCATGCTGCAGACAGCATTGTCGGTCTGCTCATCTTCTTCTGATTCACCATCAGTGCTGAGATTGTCCCATGTTGCTTCAGGTGTGTTCTTTGCCATGAGGCAGACAGCATTTGCAACTTCTTCTTCTTCGGTCTCACTTTCAGTTTCTGTATTGTCCCATGTTGCTTTCATTGCTTTCTTTTGCTTAGATTTCAGCTTGTAACAGTTTTCTTTGATGTGACCGGGTTTGTTGCATTCGAAACATCTTGGTTGATCATTCTTTTTCTCATACCTGTCTTCTTTGTTGTACCCGGACTTCTTTGAAAAGTCACCCTTTCCAAACTTTTTGAATCTCATAAATTTTTTGAAATTTTTGGCAAGCATAGCCATATCTTCATCATCGGTTTCTTCTTCAGATTCAACCTCTTTCCTTGCTACTTTAGAAGTTTTAGCAGCAAGGGCAAGAGATTTCTTCTCTTTTACAGTTTCTTTTTCTTGATTCTTTTTGGCAGCCAGAACTACCTCAAATGCTAGCAATGATCCAATAAGGTCTTCTTGAGGTAAAGTGCCAATGTCTTTGGCTTCGGTTATAGCACAAGTCTTAGGGAAGAAATCACCAGTTAAGGATTCAAGGATCTTTCCATTCAAATCCTTGTTGGTGTATTTCTTTCCTAAGGCCCTCAAGTTGTTTACAATTAAATTTAATCTCTGATGCATTGCTGCGACAGACTCACCTTCTTTCATTTTAAAACTTTCATATTCAGAGGTGAGAATTCTAATTTTAGTATCTTTTACCTGGCTTGTCCCGACATGAGTGGCTTGAAGGCAGTCCCAGATTTCCTTTGCACTTTGACACCCTTTTACTCTACCATATTCTTCTTCACAGAGTGATAGATGAAGGATATTCATGGCCTTTGCATTTAGGGATATCTTGTCAAGCTCAGATTTTCTTAACTCACTCAGGTCGATGGTGTAGATGTCTTCCACCGGTACTTCTTCAGCTTTGCCGGTGGCTTGAATTTTTGAAGTGTCACCATCAGTATTACCTGGTTTTGTGATCTTGATCTTCATTGGGATTAGAGGACCATCTACTATGATTCTCCATAGAGTGAAGTCAATTGCCTGCACATGACATTTCATACGACTACTCCAGTAATCATAGTTAGTACCATCAAATAGAGGAGGCCTATTAGAAGACATTCCTTCTTTCATGAATGAACCCATAATCACAGATATATAACAGGATTAATTTAAATTGCGAGATGTAAAGCTCTAAAGCAATTACTAGCTCTGATACCACTTGTTAGACTTGAGAGTCTATAAAAGTAACCTTAGAGGGGGGGGTGAATAAGGTTATAGGTGATTAATGGATTCTTTTTCAATTTAAAAAACTTTTTCGATATTGGTTTGGATTAAATGCGGAATAATAATATTTGACCAATATAGAAGGAGTAGAATGAGATGATGGACAGATTAATATTGTATACAGCAATAAAATAGATAATAAGAAGAAAGATTACAATATGATATATTTGCACAGTTATATTGAGAATTTGATAATATAAGCAGTTATGATAATATCAATATTATAAGCAAATAAAGTGCAAAATATAAAGAGATAGGGAAGAGAGAGAGACACAGCAATTTAGCGAGGTTCGGGATAAAACCCCTACGTCCTCGGCCTTAGGCTTTTCAACCCTTGGACTTAGTAACCACTATATTGAAGAGAGTTTGATACAAACAGTCGACCCCAATATAAGTGAATCTCAATTCCCCTGAATTGAGAACCTAAGCACTCTTGCTAAGGATTTCTAAACCAACTCAATAATCCTATTGAGAGACCCAAGTACACAGCCCAGGATTTCAAAAACACCAACTCAATCACCTGATTGAGAGACCCAAGTACAAAGCCCAGGATTTCAAAAAACACCTACTCAATCACCTGATTGAGAGACCCAAGTACAAAGCCCAGGATTTCAAAAACACCTTGAAATAAAATAAATTACACAATAGAGTTCTATGATCCAATCACTTCAGAGAATGAGTCAGTTTAGAAACTGAGAGAGATGAGTGATCTTAGGATATTATGGATGCTCTATAAGATGAGGGATGATCTTGCTTTTGCAACCACTTCAAAATTGATATAACAATAGAAGTTGAGGTTGCTTGAAAGCTTTAAAAAAATTATAGATATGATTTTGAAAAACAAAGCTTTTTGAAAAACAAGATTCAAAACAGTTGGAGCACAGGATCTCAGATTTAGATCTATAAACAGCTTTTGAAAAAAGATATAACAATTTAAAATCAAAAGCTTATAAAAAAATAAAACAATGAAGAGTAATAGATCTATAGAGATTCGAATATGAGAGAGTAGAGAAGAAAATGTGAGAATCGGTGTTGGCATGAAAGTGAAGCTCAACCGGGTATTTATAGGCTTAGGCACCGTTGAAATTTTTTGAAAAGCATTTAATATAGGTGAAGAATCGATTCATTGATCAAGTTAAAATGTGAAGGAATCGATTCATTGCCTTTAAAAAATAAAAGAATCGATTCATTGTTTCTTTAGAAATAGGTGAGAATCGATTTTCAGGACATCCTGAATAAGGTAGGAATCGATTCTTACTTTGTTTAAAATGAGGAGGAATCGATTCATAGCCTATAGGATTGCTTGAAAATCGATTTCATAGTCTTTTGAAATAGAAGGAAATCGATTCTTACCTTTGGCTTGAGAATATGTAGAAATCGATTACATGCTTCAAACATAGGATAAGGAAATCGATTCTTGGCCTATAGGTGAGCCTAAAATCGATTTCATAGCCTATATAAATCATATAAATCGATTTCATAGCCATTGGAACAAAATAGAAAATGATTTTTGATTTCCACAAAATCGTTTTTAGGTTTAGGTGCCACCTTATGCATGCATGCAATTTTGTGAAATATTTTTTTTCAAAACTATTTTTATGCATCATGCATGTTTTGAAAAGTCATCTCTCTCAATAGCTAAAGTGCCACACACTTTAGGTGATAGGACCTTTACATAGAGTCCTAAAAAAGGCTTAGACACAAAATAGGGTTTTGAACTTCTTATGATGCTTCTTCTTCAAGCTTCTCCTTTTTTTGTGTCTTCTTCTCTTTAAATTAGGTCCTGCACTTTGCTCAACTTGAAACATTAGTAGATATGATGTAATTTGTTATCATACAAAATAAGGACTGTTTTACCCTTGGTTCAACAGTTGGGACCGAGTGGATGGCCGCCGAGTGGAAGTTGGAGGCCTTGGTGTTTTCTCGACAGAAGAAGGAACGGAGTTGGTGCTGGCTGGTGCTGAAGAGGGGGCTGAAGCTGTGCGAGGACGACCGAGGTACTTGGAAAGATAATCGTCAAGCGTCCGAGGGAGAACTAGGTCTTTAACACCCAGCCACCAATTAGTAAAGGCACTGGTCTCCCCCGGGCATACCTCGTAGTGTGCCCACACGCTCACAGTAACCTTGTAGTAATTGCCAGTGATCATCTTACATACCTGGCTATTTGTCAAACCTTCCCGACGGCGAGAATCACTCAAGAACCGGTAAGGCGGAGGGACATGCTGCATCGGCCCAAATTGCTTACAGACAAAGTTGGGATAATAGTACTCTGCGAGAGCCTTACTGTAACGGGAGGTAGCCAAGTAACCAATCGGAAGGTCCCTGGCCACCAGGGCGGACCGCCAGTTGTCACGAGCAGTACTGCGCTATGTGAGGGGGAGTTGGTCTTCTTTTTTCTGAGGAGAAAAAATCCAAGAAGGACCGTACCTTTTGTTCAACAATGGGCACCATGTCATATCAGCAGAATTCATCTTAAAAAGCTCATTCATAAATTGAGCCTCAGTCAGCCTATGATAAGGGGTGGCCGAGAGTTGGGGGCCCAGACATTTATTAGTTGGCGACTTGGGGATAGTCAATCCAACTGAAAGAATGTGAGGAAAATAGAGGGTGGCCCACAGCTGAAGAAACCACATGGGACCTTGAATTATGGGGGATGGCGAAGGTAGAAAGAGCGATCATGTCACGAACTCCCCATGCTTTCCAGGCATCTTTCTTGACAGGATGAATCCTGTCGAACTAGGCGTGGTAGTCTTCGGTGGGTTTGGCCCAACCCCTGGTTTCTGACACCTTGGCGTCAACTGTGAACCAATTTTGGGTGACTGATATGGCGAGACAAGCCGAAGCGTGGAAGGTTCGTTTGAAGGCATCGAAGCCTTCGCGGACAGCAGAAGTGGTAGGCCTCACTGTAACACCGCCTGAGACGGCAGCAAGGGTATCTTGTGGTGAAACCTCAGAAGGAGTATTCGCCGAAGATGGACCAGAGGAGGAAGAACTCGGTTGGTTGTCATCTCCGCCATATCTGTGTTCACGATTTTGAGAGTCTGAGTTTGAAGACATGGTGGAAAGAAGTGGCGATAGCAATGGAGAGAAAGGGTTCTGGTTCGTCAAGGAAGAAACTAAAAGAGCGAGACGTTTCAAGAAAAGTGAACAGTCATACGTGACTATAGCTATTTATGGTTTCCACAAATCTTGGGAACCGTTGCGCCGCCCTATTATCCCGCGCAAAGGAAAACGCCAAGTGTCATGGAACGAAAGGTTAGTCACTTCAAACGGTCACGTCAAGTCATATCAAGGGTTTTTGCTCTATTAGTCACGTCCTCACGGCCATACGACATCACAAAAAGGAGGGAAATTGTTAACACCCAAAAATAACTGAGTCGTAGGCCGAGGGCCGAGTGAAGGAAGGGAGTAGAATTGGAGTGCTGAGGCAGGCCACTTGACAAAGGTTTAAGAGATAATTGTCAGAGAGAAGAACTCAAGAGAAGCCCTCAGGGCATACCACAAGACAACTCCCCGAGGAAGGGGTCAGCCAGAGGAGCAATATGCAAGGCCGAGGGAGAGCAAAGCCTCAGCCTATAGAGTGCCACAGCCGAGGGAAGCTCGGGTGCCCGAGTTACTGTCTGTGGACGAAAGCTAGCTGGGCGAGCCAAGTGGCTGAGGTAGGGTGTTGTACCCTAATTTTGTCCGGCTAATTTAGAATTTCTCAAAAAAATAGAACAATATCAATTTTCAATTTTTAGTTTTTACTCTATATTGTTTATTTATTAAATGACAAAATAAATAGAAACAAAATAGATTTATCTTTGTTGACTACTTTACATTGCAAATTACAAGGTCCAAAATTACGAAATTCAAAAAAATAATAAATGGCATGATGCCTAGTACGAAATCTAACTTAACAAAAAGTATATAAATAATCTTAACTTACAAATTGAAGGTAAATAAATGAAAAGGAAATGATTTACAAAATCAAAAAGCTAATGCTCTGTTTGTATGTTGACAACCACAAGCACAGCGACCTCCTTTTTTTAAATGTCTCTTGCTTTTTCCATTTTTAGCTTAAGTAAACAAAGTTTTACAAGCAACAAGTCTGCTCCAAGCCGCCAATTGCTTCACGCCATCCCCCTTTCTCACGCCAACCTCATCACATCCTTCAACCCAACAACACTAAATACACAACAGTTTGTATGCTTCCCTCTCACAGCCTTTATGGAAGCAGAAACACACATCTACACACACAACATACACATAAGTTTTTCTACTCCCATGTCATAATCAGTATAAAACATATTACCCACTTTCTCTATAAATTAGAGCACTGAAGGGAGAACAGGGGGAGGAATTAGAAAAAATTGTGAAAGAAAAACAGAAAAAATTCAGAGAGAGTAGGATAGCAATATCACCTCCAGCGCTCGCCGCCGCACCACCACCAACGGCTTCGGCGAGGTACCCTCACCACACCACCACCTCCGTCCGGTGAACCACCACTACTCACCTTTCTGTTTCTCTCTCCTCTCCCTCTCGGTTCTCTCTCCTCTCCCTCTCGGTTCTCTCCCCCATTTCGTTGTTCCTCTCTCTCTCTCTCTCTCACTCCATCATCTCCTCACAACCATCTCTCTTAGCCAACACTCTCTACTTCCCACAAACCTTTTGCTGCTGTTGCGCAGCTTTGCAATTTAGGGTTCAAATGAACCACTAAATCCCAATAATATCTCCACATTTAATTCTTTTTTTTTATTTTTGGTTCCTTCATTTTTTATTTCATCCCTCCCTGTTATTAACCGGGTCCTAGTATTCCTCTTCCCCTTTCCCTTTCTAATTTTTTATTTATCAAGTTTTACTTCTTTTTATTATTGTTACTACTAACACCACCTTAGTAGTAACAATATCTTTTTACATTTTTAACTCATTTGGGTCTAGGTTTTACCCCACTCTTTTTACTTTCACCAAACAATGAGTCCATCTCATCCTCAAACATTTTTACAAACTAAGGAGTCTAACTCATTTCCACACAATCTTTACCCTTTTTAGATCAAGTTTCCAAGCAAACATTTTCAAACATTCAATCACCAATTTGGTTATTTGCAATGGTCATTCTAGGTTTAACTCGTTTGATCATTGTGAACAGCTTTAGTTTTCAAATTGGCTATTAGTGATGACCACTCTAAGTCTACTTGTTTGGTCATTATGAACACCTATCCAAATTTCAAAAACATTCTAATAATAAAAAACACCAACACACAAACATTTTCTACCCTAGAACTACGTAGTCATTGATTCTCTACCAAGAGATACGTAGGAGCAGGGTCACGCCCCTGTCAAGCGCAAAAATAAACAATTTCCATTACCTTTCTTTCTTAATTCTTTTTTTACAAAAAACCACAAAATATAAATAGGGGACTAAGTCGACTGTACAGTCGGGTTAGTCTGCTTTTTAGGACCACGAATGAACCATTACGGATCATGTCCTAAAATCCCTATTTAAAATAAATAATTTCTAAATTAAAAAAAATACAAACACATCTCTTTCATTTCAAAAATAAAAAAAAAATCTTATTTTCAAAGTAGGGGATTAAGTCGGTCGTACGGCCGGGTTAGTCATCGTTTTAGGATAAGTGAACTGTGGTCCTTCAGAGCCCCAACGCTCCTTCATCCCTCAGCGGCCCTTCAGAGCCCCAGCGCTCCTTCAGACCCCCAATGGTCCTTCAACACAGATCACACAGTCCTAAAACCCTATATTAAAAAACACCAACCAACAAACTTTTTCTAACCAAAGAACTACGTAGCTTTGATTTCTCCATCGCACCTGGAGATACGTAGGAGCGGGGGCCCACTCCTGTCAAGCACAAAAAACTAAAATTTTTACTAAGTCTTCTTTCATTTTAATTCACAATAAAAGGGTAAGATAAACATTTTCAAAGTTAATATTCGTTCCTACAACTAGTTAGCAGGTAACCTTCCTTAGGAAGGATGTCGTGGGGTGCTAATACCTTCCCCACGCATAACCGACTTCCGAACCCTTATCTGGTCTCAAGGACCCTTATCCATTCCAAAAGGGATTTTCCAATGTTTGCCCTTAAACTAAACGTTGGTGGCGGCTTCATTTTTGAACCTTCGAGGAATCCTCACCCGGATTTTTCGGTCGCTACGTAAGGCAGACTTGCTTGGAAGGCAAGTAAGAGGGAGCACGAAGACAGAACGTGGGAGCAGTTGAAAATCAAGCGAAGGAGCGAAGCCTTGAAAAGCGGAGTGAGGGAGTTACACCCCACTAACCGTGCTAGTGAAATCGTGGGCAGTGATTCCGCCTCCTTAGGGCTTAGGAACGATGATAGTCGTTGATCTTAGATTGATCCAACGGTAGGCAAATGTTGGCTATAGTAGTGGCCGAGGGCCTATGTATATAAATAGGAGAGTAATTGTATAGAAAGGACACACGTCAATCAATCAAAAACTCTACGTTTATTTTATCTATCTGCTTTTATCGCATTTTATCTTTATTTTTATGCATTAGCCAGTAGTATAATCCAAACCTCGCAGTCCCTCCCACCCAACCTGGCCCTTTCTAGAGGAGTCAGGATACCCACAGTCAAGGAGCAGAGTTCCCTCATTGGCGTAGTCGCTTGAAGAACAAAGGAATCAAAAACCTCCCCAAACCTCTGGCCGAACCCACGGCTAGGACCTATATGATTAGTAATTATACCATCCTTTAATATTAATTCCATACGTGAATTTATTCTTTCTTAGAAAGTTACTTTAATTAATACTTGTATTGCTCTTATATGAATATATCCTATTTTATTTCTATGTTCTTCTTTCGTTATATTTCTTATTGAGCATCTTCTACGTCGGTAGGTGTTTCACTAACTATTTTCTCATAATATATGATATTTTCTTTCTGATTAAGTCTCTTCATAATCCCTCCAATTCTTTCTTTTTTCATATCTTTCATCTTTTACTAAATTCAAAATCTTCTTTTTGTATTTTTTTTCCAAATAAAGTCGGGTCTATAAATACACTACCTCCATAATTATCATCTTCTTCATTAATTTGTAAATGTTCAACATCACATATTTCTTCTTGGTCCACTAGCACATTTATTCAATTAATAGTTATTTTTGCTTTAGTATAAATATATAATTATAGTAGATATGTAAATTTGACAACAAATATAAACAAATGGTGTTTATTGAAAATTGAAATATAAGTACATAACTTTAACAAGGGACACTCTTGGCTACCAAAGAAACTAGCCTATGTTTCTATGGGAGAAACACTAAGAGAAAACTCTCTTACAAAATTTTTCTTTTTTGTTTCTATGATTTACTTGGCTTTGGTAAAGCCTTCTTTATAGCCAAGATTTCCACATTATTCTTCAACTTTTTAATACATCATAGGTTTCTCTGTCATTGCTTCACATTGTTGGAAGTTTATGAGACACTACACTCACTCACTCACACACAAGATAGAGAGAAATAAAACAGTTACGGTTTTGATTGATCACACTGAAAAGTCTTACTTTATTACATCACTGAATGATACTTAAATACTCAACTCATGACACATGAAGAGTCAGCAATTAAGAAAGCATTTAAACAAAACTAAGGAGAATTTCGACAGCCTCAGACTTCGACAGATAAGTTCTGAGGTCGAACTACCCAACTGCATAGTCGAACTAATACAGTCGAAACTAGCTTACTTATTTAACACACCCCCTTAAGCTAGTTACTAGCACAAGCAAATAACAAAACACACTAAGGTCTATCTAAGTAAATTTATTACAATCAATGACATTCAGCATGCTCCTTAATCTTTTGAATGTCTCTGCCTTCACTGCCTTGGTGAACAAATCAGCGACCTGCATATCTGATCTGCAGTAGCTCAGTTTCATCCTTCCCTTTGTAACTTGGTCTCTCAAGAAATGATAGCGTGTTTCGATGTGCTTCGACCTCCCATGTGCCACTGGATGTTTAGCCAAGCTAATTGCAGACTTGTTATCGACATATAACTCCACAGCACTTTCCTTCTTGATCATTAGCTCTTGCATCAAGTTGTCTAGCCAGATTGCCTGACAGGCACCCATTGACGCAGCAATATACTCAGCTTCGCATGAAGACAGTGCCACCACTGATTCCTTCTTCGAACTCCATGAGATGGGACCTGCACCAAGCAAAAACACAGAGCCAGCAGTGCTCTTTCGATCAGATTTGTCACCTCCCCAATCAGCATCAGTGAAGCCATAGAGACATTTCTCATTGTCTCTGCATTTACTAGGCAACAGAATTCCATATGCCACAGTGCCTTTGACATATCTTAGGATTCGTTTTGCAACAGCTAAGTGAGATGTTCTAGGCATGCCCATAACTCTACTAATCAGACCTACACTCAAGCTAATGTCAGGTCTGGTGTTGCAGAGATATCTCAGTGCCCTAACTACCTGTTGAAACTCTGTTGCATCCACCTCTGGTTCATCAGCATCTTTGTCGAGCCATAGCCCTACCTCTGCTGGCGTTTCGACGCTGTTGCAGTCTTGCATGTCGAACCTATGCAGTATATCATAAGCATATTTTTTCTGTGACAACAGCATGCCTTCGTCGGTACTTTGAAATTCGATCCCTAGGAAATAAGAGATCTCTCCTAGGTCAGTCATTTCAAAGATATTCATCATTCTCTTCTTGAATTCTGCCACTTTATCTTCATTGTTACCCGTAACCAATAAATCATCAACATAGAGGCATAGAATTATCACATCTCCACCACTCAACTTCACATACACCCCATGCTCAGAAGTACATTTCTCATACCCCATGTTGATCAAGCTCTTGTCTATCTTCTTGTTCCAAGCTCGTGGAGCTTGTTTTAGGCCATACAATGCCTTTCTCAATCTCAACACTTTGTTCTCACTTTCTTGTCGAATAAAACCAGCTGGTTGTTCGACACACACCTCCTCTTCCAATTCTCCATTTAAGAAGGCAGATTTTACATCAAGTTGATGTATCTTCCACCCTTGCATACTAGCATGAGCTACCACAGCTCTCACAGTTTCAAGTCTTGCCACGGGTGCAAAAATTTCTTCATAGTCGACACCATACCTCTATAGAAACCCTCTAGCCACCAATCTTGCTTTGTGCTTCACTACTTCACCTTTAGGATTTACTTTCACTTTGTATATCCATTTCACACCTATTGCTTTCTTTCCTTTGGGCAATTCGACCAATTCCCAAGTCATGTTCTTCTCTATAGATCTAATCTCCTCTTTCATAGCTTCCATCCACTTGGAATTCTGCATTGCTTCCTGCCAAGTTACTGGTTCTGTCTCAGCAAGAAGTGCAAAATGCACTATATCACCTTCGTCATTGACTGCACTATCAGTCATCACCTCACAGTCACTTAGTCTTGCAGGAACTTGTCTTTGTCTCATTGATCATCTTGGCATTTCTCGACTACCCTCTTCACCATCATTCTCTTCGACAGGCTCAGTTTCACCCTCAAGTTCTACCTCTTCGACACCAGCAGGCACGTCGAATAAATTCTGTTCGACAGCAGTCGAACTTTCTCCCTTGTCACTCCACTCCCATGTCTTCCCCTCATCAAACACCACATCTCGACTTATCACAATTTTATTATTCACAGGATTCACCAATTTGTAACCCCCAGTCGAATGATAGCCTATCATAACCATCACTTCTCCTTTAGCATCTAACTTTGCTCTCTCTTGGTCAAGCACGTGTCGAAAACAAACAGATCCAAATACTCTGAAATGTGACACGTTTGGCTTGACACCTGTCCAAGCCTCCTCAGGGGTGATGTCTTCCAATCTCTTTGTCGTACTTCTATTAATGATATATGCCGCAGTATTAACTGCCTCTCCCCACCATCTTTTAGGCATGTTCTTGCTCTTTAACATGCTTCTCACCATATTAAGCAATGTCCTGTTTTTCCTCTCAGCTACTCCATTATGCTGAGGAGTGTATGGAGGTGTGACTTCATGTGTTATTCCTTCAACTTCACAGAACTCATTAAATTCAGTATTCACATACTCTCCACCACCATCAGTTCTTAACACTTCGACAGTCTGTCCACATTGTTTTTCGACTAGGACTTTGGATTTTTTGAATACACCCAGCACGTCACTCTTCCTCCTAATCAAATAAATCCAAAGTTTCCTAGTGAATTCATCAATAAACGTAACAAAATACTTGTTACCTGTAGGAGTTTCATGCCCTATGGGGCCACATACATCTGAGAAAATCACTTGCAGCCTCCTCTTTGCTCTACCGGGCACACTTGGATTGAAGGAACCCCTAGCCATCTTGCTCTCGACACACTCTGCACATACACCCTTTGGAACATGGATATGAGGAAGACCCTTCACTACTGTCTTACTTTGCATCCTGTTCAGATCACCAAAATTCACGTGTCCATACCTGAAATGCCATAGCCACTCTTCATTTTCGACTACTGTGGCTAGGCACCGCTGCTTCAGCACACCCAATTCGATCTTAAATGTCCTGTTCTTGGAGAGCGTTGCCTTTATCAACAACCTCTGTTCAGTGTCATACACCTTCATTGCCTTATCTTCCAGCACCATCCTGTATCCCTTCTCCAATAGCTGTCCAATACTCACTAAATTGCTCTTCATCCCTGGCACGTACAGTACCCCTGTGATGAGACACAGTGAGCCATCCTTCTTTCTTATCCTCACTCTCCCCACACCTTCCACCTTCATGGTTCGATCATTAGCAAACCTCACTCTGCTCTTGATCGAAATGTCAAGTTCGACAAACCAATCTCTTCTCCCTGTCATGTGTGTCGAACACCCCGTGTCGAGGAACCAGTGATCACCACTCTCACCTTCCTCATTAATTGTCACCATTTGCACTACTTCATCACTACTCTTTGTCTCCTCAATCACCATCAACAAGGACTCCTCCTTCTCCTCCTCTTCTTCGACCCACTTAACATGATTGCCATCAGCATTGCTGTAGCATTCGTCAGCGAAGTGGCCATATCTCTCACAGTTATAGCACTGTATGTGGCTCTTGTCGAATCTTCTCCCTCTTCCTCTAAATCCTCTGCCACCTCTACTCCCTCTTCCTCTGTAACTGCCACCACTACCACTTCCTTGCCCATTAATGTTACTATTATCACAGTGTTTGAATTATAGGAATTACCTCTTCCTCTTCCTCCTCTGTAATTGTTTCTGCTTGTTTGCACTGCTAATGCTTGCTCAGTGCCACTTCGCCACTTTCTTCTCATTTATCCTCTGCTCATGCGCTTCAAGAGATCCTTGAAGCTCTTCTATCGTCATCGTTGATAGATCCTTCGCCTGTTCGATCGCCACTGTGATGTGATCAAACCGCGAAGACACAAATCGTAAGATCTTCTCCACTACTGACTCATCAGACATCGTTTCACCGCAATACATCATCTGATTCGTCATCGTTTGAACTCTCGTGAAATACTCAGAAATCGATTCACTTTCCTCCATTCCTAGCAGTTCATACTGTCTCCTCAGAGTTTGAAGTCGCACCTTCTTCAATTTCTGATCTCCGGCGTAGGAATTCGCAAGAATGTCCCACGCTGCTTTGCTTGTCTCCGATCTAGCAATTTTTTCGAAATTTGTAGGGTTCACACACTGATGGAGGATACACAGTCCTTTCCAGTCCTTCTTCTTCGTTTCTCTGTGTGTTGTTTGTTGCGCAGCATTCGCGTTTACCGGTAATGGAGTTACTCCGGTCTGCACTAGATCCGACACATCCTGAGAACCAAGGATCGCCTTCATTTTCATACTCCATTGATCGTAATTCCTTCCATCTAGGATCGGAAAGTTCACCTGAAAATGGCCGTTCGTCGTCATCGTGATTCACTCTCACCGTTAGGACTTCACTCTTCTTCTTCACACTGATTTCACACTCAGAAACTTCAAACAATCATGCTCTGAATACCATTTGTTGGAAGTTTATGAGACACTACACTCACTCACTCACACACAAGATAGAGAGAAATAAAACAGTTGCGGTTTTGATTGATCACACTGAAAAATCTTACTTTATTACATCACTGAATGATACTTAAATACTCAACTCATGACACACGAAGAGTCAGCAATTAAGAAAGCATTTAAACAAAACTAAGGAGAATTTCGATAGCCTCAAACTTTGACAGATAAGTTCTGAGGTCGAACTACCCAGCTGCATAGTCGAACTAGTACAGCCGAAACTAGCTTACTTATTTAACACACATGACACCTTTCACAAGTGTCTTTTAGCCTTCTCTTACTTGTCAATTTTCGAACACTCATTTCCATATATAGTTATTGTAGGAGAGCTGGACTATAATACATTATCATCATTCTTTTTCCTCTTTTTATTTCATTATGATTTTAAACATAAAATGTTGGTGTTTTTTTTTTCGATAAGCAAAATTTCATTCAATGAGCACTGGGAGTGCTCAAACCCAACCAACAATGGTTACAATTAATTGTTTAGAACTTGTAGTGGATTGGACCACGATGATGAAATAGATACAGATGAATGGAAATCTAATCTATAAAAACTCCAACTCCAAGATAAGCTCTTGATGCGGATTACCGTGGAGTCAACATTCGCTTCCTCCTCTTTAAAAATGGCTCTGTTCCTAGCGAGCCAAATGCTCCAGCAAGTTGTTAGCCATGACATATGTTTCGTACGCTTTGATTTTTTTCCTTTGCACAAAGTTGCACATCCAAGGAATAACTCCTCCAGAGACTTGGACAAGTCTAGATCAACGCCAATCCATTTCTTTAATATCTTTTGCAAATTCATCACTATCGATCTTGTCTCGTATAAATCATATGTTTACATTTTATTTCTTTTGTGTGATCTTTTAATTTAAGTTTAACTAACTCCATATTTTTATTATTGATTTTTGGGTCGAGGAGATTTTCACTGCACACTTTTTCTAAAAGTCCCTCAATATATGTGGGATTTTTCTTTCTGTTTCTAAATTTATTAATGCATAGCGTTTACCACTTCTTCGACAGATTGTCGAACAAATATTTCTTGCCCGTCATCCCCTTATGATTCCCTGACATTAGGATCATCAGGATTTTCATTATACATCAAAAACTTTTTTCCTCCTTCCTCAAATTTCCTTCTAGTTCTCTTCTATTCTAAATTTAGTATCAGGATCCACTTTTTTCAGACCTAATACGTCATTAATTTTTTTTTTTTTCACAACACATCATTAAATTTTCTAGCAAATGTTGTTTTACTATATGTATTCCTTTTCTCCACTTCTAAAAACTTTCCCATAAAACACACATGTAAACACACCGCTGCTTCCTTGCAACCATATAATAACCAATCACACTTCATAGAATGGTTTGTTACCAATTGACTAACTGGTAGTTACTAATTGATTAATTTGTTTTTAATGATTTGTCAACCTATAGTAGATAGTGTAAAATACTTATACACTTATTGTGTATAAAAATTAAATCTATAATAAAAACACTACAAAATTTGAGCTCTAAAAATAATATAAATTATAAGTCTGAGTGTGACAAGCTCGTCATGGCTTTCATTAACAACTACGTTGACAACTTGACATGGATGAAATGATGAATACCATGTCACATTAACAAAAACTTTGCACATTTAACTAATTCTTTTAATTAGAGAACCAATGAAGGAATAGGTACTGAACTTTCAATAAAAAGAATGATAATCACATCATTTAACCAGAAAAGAAGAAAAAAGAGGACTAGAAGCAGAAAATATTCAAGAACTAGAAGGAAAGAAAAAAAACTTGGATGTAGAGGGTACGAAATGAAACGAACAAATGGTACTTACCATAAGCATAGGAATATGAGTGGAGATAGGTTGGACCGAGTTGGGCTTTGTATGGTTTGCGTCTAGCCTACATTAAAAATATTAGGCTTGGGCCTAGCCTATGGCCTGTTGTAGGTCTATTTTTGAGGCCTAGCCCGACCTTTCTGAAAGCATTTTAAAAGAAAGCCTTGAACATTTTAATGATGTAAAGCTTTTGTAAATAGACTAACAAGCTAATAGGTCAATGAGAACTAGGGATGTCAAAATGGGCTTGGCCCGCCGGCCCAGCCCGTTGGCCCACCAAAAAAAGGCGGGCACGGCTAAGGTATTGTTGCCCGCCAGCCCGCGTTGCCCGGCCCGCTTTGCCCGCCAGCCCGCGGGCTAAACACTGTGGCGGGCCAAACCGCCCGTTAGCGTTTTTTTAAAAAATTCAGTGTAAATTGACGGGCCAGCCCGCCAGCCCGCTAGCCCGCTGGCCCGCCTGCCCATCATTTCGCGGGCAGGGCATGAATATTGCGCCCGCGTTCGTTAACAGGTCGGGCCGGGCCGCCCTATTTTTAGCGGGCTGAAGGCGATAACGGGCCGGGATGTCATAAAATTGAACTTATCTGCTGATAAAATTTGCGATAGAGAGGGGCGCGGGTGGCTAAGGCTTAATGGGTGCCCGTTATTTTAACTACCTATTAGTTAATGGATATCGAAGAAGGGTGTAATAGCATCCGCACCCTCAAGTATTCGTACTTGTTAGTAAATTACTAAAACTATTGTATCACCCACGGGTGATGAATGCATATATATATATATATATATATATATATATATATATATATATATATATATATATATATATATAATTCAGAATTTTATAACATGAAAAACTATTATATTAATTTTGTTAGTTATTGGAGACTATAATGTTAACAAGAAGATGAAACTCCGTTTTTTCTTTTGTTTAATGAATACATTTTGTTAGTAAATGGAGGAAGAAATTTTATATTTGATGGTGTATGATGTATTCAATTTATTAATTCAGTTAATAATTATATTGTCAAAAGAAGAGGAGGAAATTCTACATAATTAGAAAATAAGTTATTTTTACAAAAATACATTTTTTATAAAATATTTATGTTATCAGTGCATATATGCGGATAAATCAAACATACTAGAATACTCAATAGATACCCCCATAGAGGATATCTGTACAAATATAAAGCAGACACGAATATCATTTTCATTCAACGGAATGGGTCGATAGCAGTTGAGTACTACTTGTACCTTTAGATATCCGTTGACATTCCTTGGTGTGGTCAAAAATATCGCAAGGAAGAGCAAAAATACAAAACTACAAACCAAATGCATAATTTTCAAATAGGATTTTGGTCCATTTTCTAATCCACTACTATTTGAACTATCATACATCCATGTTACATCCTTTTCATAGATTGTTCATGACAACTTCCGTGAAGCTTTATAATGAAAACCCAAAACAAAAAAACTTGGTTACCAAGTTAATGGGTTTTCAAAATGCTCCTCTCAACCCCTCACAGCCACACATTGAAGGTGCGCAGATAGAAGTTAAAGGTGACCCCCTTTCATAGGTCATTGTCTTAAAAAGGATAGAAGATCTTTCCAGCCCGCAACAAATAAAGTGAATGCTTGGGTTGGTTTTCCACTAAAAGGAAAACCATGTTTTGGATATTAGTGGTCTTTAAGTATGGTCATACTCTAGCTACTTAAATAAATCAACGCATATGTACATATGGGATTCAACCTTAGCATCAGGATTAGTTTTAGGAAAAAATTAAGTGTGATGACTCATATTGGGCTTGACCCAAACTATTTGGGGGGGGGGGGGGGTGTGTGTGCTGGGGTGTGGGGGGCGTCAACCCACCACGGTAGGGTTCAGGGGTATTGTTGTAATTTTAACTAAGTTATTATAAGTACCTATTGTAACATTGAAACCCTAATTCATATATTCAAGTAATAAGACAGAACTCCAGCTGCTCTGTAGTCGCTGATGTAGGCAAAGATTGGCCGAACTGCGTGACCAATATCGTGTCTCCTGTTTCCGTTTTTCGTTTCTAATATTATTTCTTTGTTTACTGTTGCTGTTACAACATTTGGTATCAGAAGATGTCTAACTCTGGTGCGAAATTCGAAGTGGCAAGGTTCGACGGGACGGGCAATTTCGGATTATGGCAAAGGAGGGTTAAGGATCTGTTGGCTCATCGAGCTCTGCAAACGTGTTTCAAACCGATGATTCTGGTAGTGAAGGGGATGTTCTTTGTGTTTCATCTAGCAAGTGCACAGATGCGTGGATTCTTGATTCTGGATGCTCCTATCACATGACGTCGCACCGGGAGTGGTTTACAACATTCAGGACAGGTGATTTTGGATTTGTTTATTTGGGTGATGAAAAAGCATGTGCTATCACAGAAATGGGACAAATCAAAACTGCTATGGACGATGGTGGCGTGCGAATGTTGAACGATGTCAGATATATTCCAGAATTGAGAAAGAATTTGATTTCTTTAGGTACTCTACAGGCAAATGGTTTTTCCTACAGGTCTGATGGAGATAGGGACATCATGAAGGTCAGAAAAGGTGCATTGATAGTGATGAGAGCAAAAAGGACTGAAGGTAACATCTACAAACTGTTGGGCTATACTGTTGTAGGTGATGTTGCGTCAGTTGAGTCTGATAATGATGCAACTAAACTTTGGCACATACGTTTGGCTCATCTTAGTGAGCATGGGATGATGGAACTTCATAAGAGAAATCTATTGAAGGGTGTTCGCAGTTGCAAACTAGATTTGTGCAAGTATTGTGTGCTTGGGAAACAGTGTCGTGTTCGGTTCAAGACAGGGAAACACAAAACAAAGAGAATCCTAGACTATGTCCATTTTGATGTGTGGGGGCCTAATAGAAAGCCCTCCATGGGTGGTGCCAGGTATTTTGTGACTTTTACCGATGATTTTTCTTGCAAGGTTTGGGTGTATTTTCTAAAGCATAAATCTGAAGTATTTCACAAGTTCAAGTTGTGGAAGGCAGAAGTAGAGAATCAAACTGGCAGAAAAATCAAGTATTAATTTGCGGTCAGATAATGGGACTGAGTACACTGATTCAAACTTCCAGAAATTTTGTGCAGAACATGGTCTTCAGAGGCATTTTTCAGCTCGGAAGACACCACAGCAGAATGGTGTCGCAAAAAGAACGAACAAGATGCTAACTGAAAAGGCAAGATGTCTCCGTTCGAATGCTGGATTATCAAAGGGTTTCTGAGCAGAGGCAATTAACATGGCATATTATCTTATCAACAGGTCACCACGGGCTTCATTGGATAAGAAGGTTGCAGATGAGGAATGGACAGGTAATCATATTGATCTTGAAAATTTAAGGTTTTGGGTGTCCAGCTTATGTGCATATATCCAATGAAGATCGATCCAAACTTGATCCAAAGTCAAAGATGTGTGTCTTCGTCAGTTACTCAAAAGGTGTAAAGGGGTTCAAGTTATGGGATCCAGTTTCAAAGAAGATGGTACTCAGTAGAGATGTTGTGTTTGATGAGCAGTCCATGTTGAAGCAATCAGTTGCAACAGATGTGTCAGCATCTGAAGGGGAAACTTCCAACAATAAGGTGATTCAGACTCTGATACATGAACCACAAGCCGAACCAGACTCTGATACTGAAATTGAACATGGACCTGAAGATTTAGGTGAAGTTCATGATTACTCTCTAGTACGCGATAGAGAGCACCGCCAGATCAAGCCACCAAATAGATATGGGTATGAAGACTTGGTAGATTTTGCACTTCTTACTAGTTCTGGAGATCCGTCCACTTTTCGAGAGGCTATAGCTAGCGAGGAGAAAGATAAGTGGATGGGTGCTATGGTGGAGGAGATAGAGTCCTTGAAGAGAAATGAGACATGGGATCTTGTTCAGCTTCCTAAAGGAAAAAGAGCTATCGGTTACAAGTGGGTGTACAAGAGAAAACCAGCAGTAACAAAAAGAAGGAGAAAAGTTCAAGGCTCGTCTTGTAGCAAAGGGGTACTCACAACAGAAGGGGATTGACTAAGATGAGACTTTCTCTCTGATCGTCAGACATACCTCTATCAGGGAAGTGTTAGCCTGTGTAGCCAGTCGAGACATGCATTTAGAGAAGATGGATGTGAAGACAGCTTTCCTCCGTGGTAATCTAGATGAACAAATTTACATGGAACAGCCAGAGGGTTTCAGTGATACTGGACAGGGCAGACTAGTTTGTAAATTGAAGAGGTCTCTGTATGGTCTAAAGCAGTCTCCAAGACAATGGTACAAGCGCTTTGATTCATACATGCTTCAGATTGGCTACAAAGGTGCGAGTATGATTGTTATGTTTATGTTTGGAGCCTTGGTGATGGTTCTTTTATTTTCCTGTTGTTCTTTTATTTTCCTGTTACTGTATGTGGATGATATGTTGATTGCTGCTAATCATTTACATGACGTAAATGAATTGAAAATCATGTTGGGAAATGAGTTTGATATGAAAGACTTAGGTGCTGCTAAGAATATTCTTGGGATGGAAATTCACAGGGATAGGAGTGCTAGAAAATTATGGCTCTCTCAAAAGCTATGTTGAAAAGGTGCTAGACAAATTTGACATGAGCAATTCGAAGGCTGTGAGTACTCCATTGGCGAATCACTTTAAGCTCTCATTGGATCAGTGTCCAAAGACATATGGAGAAGCTGAGTATATGTCAAAAGTTCCTTATGCCTGTGCTGTTGGTTGTTTAATGTATGCTATGGTCTGCACTTGACCAGATTTGGCACAAGCTGTAAGTCAATTGTGTAAGTTTATGACCAAACAGGGAAAACATCATTGGGAAGCAGTCAAGTGGATTTTCATGTACCTAAAGGGTACAACAGGTAATGGTATCATGATTAGCAGTGAAAGAGGTGATCCTTCAGTTGTGGGATATGTTGATTCAGACTATGCTGGATATGGATGATAGGAAGTCTACAACGGGATATGTCTTTACTCTTGTAGGTGGACCCATCTGCTGAAGTTACCAAAGAGGCTTTATGGCTGACAGGGTTAGTGAAGGAATTGGGTGTTGAGCAAGGTGGAGTTCAGTTACATTGTGACAGTCAGAGTGCCATTTATTTGACAAAGAATCAAGTACACGCTCGGACTAAGCATATTGATGTGAGGTTTCACAAGATTAGAGAGCTACTTGCTTCCGAACAGATATTACTTGAAATGGTTCATACTTTAGAGAACGCAGCTGATATGTTGACCAAGCCAGTCACTAGTGACAAGTTCAAGCACTGCTTGGACTTGTTACATGTTTCTCAGTGTTAAGCAAGAGCTTTACCCGCAGCACCAAGGATGTGGACGCCATGCAGTAAATCTTCATAGGGGTTTGATATTCGCCAAGATGGAGATTGTTGAGTATGGCTCATATTGGGCTTGGCCCAAACTGTTTGGGGGGTGTGCTGGGGGTGTGGGGGGCGTCAGGCCACCACGGTAGGGTTCAGGGGTATTGTTGTAATTTTAACTAAGTTATTATAAGTACCTATTGTAACACTGAAACCTTAATTCATTCAAGTAATAAGACGGAACTATAGCTGCTCTGTAGTCGCAGACGTAAGCAAAGATTGACCGAACTGCGTGACCAATATTGTGTCTCTTGTTTCCGTTTTTCGTTTCTATTATTATTTCTTTGTTTAGCAACTGTTTACCGTTGCTGTTACAGCAGATTTGCAATTGGTTCGACAAAACTATTGTCTTATGTTCTATTTTGGAAATTTTATGTTTGTAGCTATCTCATAATTAAATATCTATGATTGGATGGAAGTGAAATAAGTATTTTAATTTTAATAATGTGGTTTTTGGTAAAAATATAAAAAAGAAGAAATTCATGAGAGTGAATTTTTCTTTATAAGCAAATAATCATTGATTAGGGAGTACAAGGCGTACTCACTTACAGACGGTCTCTATTGAGGTCAAGTACCCCATTGAACAAGAACACCAACTAGAAACCCATAATTATATTTTTGCGCATCATTCCCAAAATATCACCCCATAAAATCATCTTTATTTGAGCTAGCACAACGCTATATTTCCCTACTGCACCTTGAAATATGATTATATTTGTTAAGATTCAAAGTGCCCACACAACAACAAGCCAGATTAGACTCTAACCCCCCTCTTCTTTTTACCACTAATGCACCCGCCGTGATGGTTGAAATGAAATCTAATAAAATACAAATATAAATTAAAAAATGATACTAAATTTTAAATATTTAAATCTTAATTTTAAAAAATAATGAACAATTTTATGACAAAAGTAATTTATCATTTTGTATAATCTAAAAATTAAAAACTTATTGAAATTATAATATTAAAATAAGTGATCAAAAAATTAAAATAAAATTATTATAAAAACTATATAAAAATGAAAATTAATTTAATTTTTTTACAAATGAATATTATTGTAACAAGGGTAATTTTGTCATTAATATATATTTATATATCATTATTTATTAGTTTATCTAAAATATATAATAGAATAATATATGTTATCTCTATACCCAAAAAAGAATAGTATATGTTACTAAAGATCAATCACTACAACATTAAAAGCCTTCAGGGGCGCTTTTTTTAATCCATTAGGGGCGCTCCTGTTGCCAAACCTTCTACAGGAGCGCCTAACAAGCGCCTCTAATTATTAGCCAACAGGGGCGCTCGCAAAAAAAGCGCCCCTGTTGGTCTTAGCACGTTTGACAATCAGGGGCGCTTGCAGTTAAAAGCGCCCCTGTTGGCCTTAGCGCGTTTGACAATCAGGGGCGCTTGCAGTAAAAAGCGCCCCCGTTGGCCTTAGCGCGTTTGACCAACAGGGGCATTTGACCAACAGGGGCACTTTTAACTACAAGCGCCCCTGATTGTCAAGTGCGTTAAGACCAACAGGGGCGCTTTTAACTGCAAGCGCCCCTGATTCATTGTTATTTTTTTAAAATATTTTTTTGTTTCTGTTATACCCAATATTTTGCATCAACCAAGATTATCATCTGCATAAACCAGAAACCAGAAACAGAAACAACAACAACAACCAATATCTACTCAACAACCAAATTTCAAATCAACTAACCAATTGCAAATTAAATTCCAACTAACAAACTTATATACCCATCTAATATACATACAAAAATTACATAAATCATTAACCAATTAAGCGCCTAAATGCCAACATAGACAACAAACATGACATGATCGACATACAATGTAAGGAACCAAAAACCAACTAACCAAAGTAATTACATGAATTTCGATTTTCATTAATCAAACAGGCAACATGATGACACCACTCTCCCTTGACCTCAGCAAGTTGGTCACCAGAAAATGGAGCTCCAACCTCGTGTTCAGGAAAATACTGCAAAAATAAAATAAAATAAAATAAACTTAGAATTAAGTGGTTAAATGCTAGATATAGAATTAAGTGGTCAAAAAACAAACTATATAAATTACATACATTTTCTGGAATTTCCATTTGATTGTGAGTGATTATGTCCTTCATAAACTTCATAACGTAATACCCGCAATCATCGTTGTTTGGTTGTCTCGGGCACTAGAAATCAAAATAACAATTAATTATTAAAATGCCAACAATATTTACATGGATAAGAGTGTTGATTATAAACTTACCTTAACAACTATCCATTTTGTTTTCACATGCCTATCTCTAGCCCTGGCCTCATTCGATCCCCAATAAGTCATCAAACAACTGAAACATATACATATAAATATATTAATTAATCGAAATACATACATAATGTAAATGATAAAACATGCGATGTATCTAAATACACACCTTTCAAACACTCCTCTCATTTTGACGTGGTTGCTATAATGACCATGACACGAATCGAAATAGAAAATTTTATTTCTTTCAGGATCAACTACCAACAATATCCAATGTATCCTACAAAAATATTGAATAACCAAATAAATAACAGATATTAATTTCAAAAACACGTTATATATATATATATATATATATATGTATAGATTAAATTTGTTACCCTAAGTTGATAGGTGCCAAAAACAAGCTATCACAACTGCTCCCATGTGCCAAAGCCAAGCGTCCAACAATATAGGCTTTTACAGCTTCATTGTTTGCTTTAATCGCTTTCTTCACGTCTTTAATAATATCTTTTGACATGCCTTTTTCAAAGTGGGCGTTGCGTAGAAAAGTTCTTTCGGGGCACAAGAAGATAAATCTTTGTGTTCGTTCCATGGGGATCATAATCTCATAGTACAAATACCTATAGTTAAAATGTATACAAATAAATTAACAAATAATAATAATAACAATAATAATAATAATAATAATAATAATAATACCTGATGTATATTGTAAGAGAAGCTCCAGATGCCCACATGTGATCATATATCTCTTGTAGTTCCACCTTTGAAAGGCAGATTTGGTGGATATATCCCAAGATGTCTGGATCAAGCGATGCAGTTATCAAATCTGCACCCGTCATTGTTGAGGCATGAATCTTTAGATAACTGATAAATTCCTTAGAAGGGGGGTGGATTGAATCTGTTTCCCTTTATCTACTTGTCGAGACACTGATTTCCTGCTAGCAATAGAAGGGGGGTGGGTTGGGATTGAATCTCATTCCCGCTAGATTCTCGCCTAGACACATGCTTCTTGCGACCAACATGCCCAGAAATCCGAGATGTTGCTTTCTTTACCTATATTAGAAATATAATTAGTTATTAATATATGACAATAAGCCAATGAATTATTAACAAATATATTAATTGCTCCATACATTGATAAGATTTGCTGGCCATGCCACAAGGGTGCCAAGTGCATCAATCACAGTCAACAAAGTCATCTGTGCAGTGTCAATTGGTACCGACAATAATGCATCCTCCAAAACAACAAAGTCAACTCTGACTCTCACGTGATTTGGAGGCATGGGTAGATTGTGCAAGGTGGAGTCCTCATTGTTACAAACAAAGCCCTTTGCGACCAACGTAAGCGGATTTGATGTATATAATTCACAGTTGTTATTGTTACCCTAAATTAAATGATAACCAAATATTAATACCTATAAGTTAATGTAAATGATAACCAAATTAAATGATAATTACCTCATTGGACGCAATATTGCAACTATCCTTGAAGCTATTTGGGTTAGGAGATGGTACATCATCAGTCCTTGGACAAAATTTTTCTTTTAATTCATTAAGTTCTTTGTGTAGCATCAATACCATGGCCTCCAACCGTTCTCTACTTTCTTTTTCCTCATGTTTTTTTTGCCTCTTTGAACCCCAAAAAGTGGTTGGAGAAATGCCAAATCCCAAACCCCGTAGACGTCCTGAATACTCTTCAGTTGCCAATGCACGACCAAGGATGTCTTTCGGACCATCACAATCAGTAATCTCTCCTTGTGATACTGATTGTGATATGGATTCCTGATTCACCACAAACAGTAAGTTCATAAGTTCATTTGGAGACATTATTAATAAACATTATAAGTAATATAATTTTATCATACTTACAATTCTTTGCAACACCTCTCTCGTTTTTGGGTCATCAACGACACCATCTTTGTTATGTCGGGCTTCTAATGACAAAACATGTCGGTCAATAGATTCAAGAGTAGGATCTTTTCCGGCCTCCCGCAGCTATACAAATTTACCATTTATTAGTAAATAAATCAAAAGATTAATTTAGTAAATGAAAGATAAAATAAAATATAATGTGCCTACCAATTGATCTTCAATCTCGTGATAACTCTTAACACCGGCTCTATACGGGTATTCAGCACTTTCCGCTCTCTCGCGATTTTCAATGCTTAATCTCTATAAAGACACATCTTTTTACATTAATACTTTATAATTGTCAAATATAGGTATATGTATGATAAGTAATTTTACAAACCTGGAATTCCCCATCTTCGCGTGATGATACAAATGCACTCCAATCCTCTAATGGAATAATCCCATCATACCGTGGTGGAGGACGGTTTCTGATGTTCCCCTCTTTATCTTTCACCCACTTTGTTAGAGTTGATCTGAATCTTCTGTGCGCCTTTCCAGCTTTCATAAGACAATAGTCTTTTTGAGAGTTATCCACATCAAAGTATTTTTGCTTACATTCAACAAAATGATTATAAATATGCTTACATATTTAATTATAAAATAACTGTATAGTCAAAATAAGACACATACTTGTACCAAATGCCATAGCTCCTCTTTAGATTTCTCGAGAAAGGCATCTTTTTTATTATTCCAACTTTTGATTGTAATTGGAATATCCTGCCTTGCTCTAGCACCAAGGAAGCTTTGCAACTCTCTACCATTGTCACCAATCGGTTGGTTTTTAGAATTCCATATGACCTGCATTATTAATTGTGTAAATTAGATAACAAACAGTTAAAAGTATGTAACAAAGTTAGTTAATTAGTAAGTATCTTACTGTAAGTTTAGGAAGCCCTTTGTTCCCCCGATTGATGATATTCTTCTTAACTGTCATTCCACGACGAGTGAACTTTGTTTGTGCGCTATCATGACTCTCATGACCACTGTCATGTGCACTATCATCACCGTGGGAAGTCGTCTCACCTGCAACAAAATATACTCATTGTTATTAGGCTAAATGTTATTTGATAATCATGATAAAGTAAGTTAATTTTTACAATATGAAAAATGAATAAAAAAGAAATACGCATGATATATTACCTTTTCCTTTTCCTCGATCTAATGTTACTAGCTACTTGTTTATTTGTATGATATTTTGCTTTTCGCTTCTTGGTACTTTGTTTTGGACGAAACGTAATTCCATCGTTATGATCCTTTCTAACATACAAAATATCTTCTTTAGAAGTACTTTCCCCTATTATTGGTTGTGATGTCCCAAAGAAAGGGTCATCCTCAATGTCAACATCTTCATGCGCTTGATCACCAATGTCATTCACCAATAATTTTTTGTTTGTCAATAAAACAATGCACCAATTGATATCAATTGGATCAGTGACATAAAACACCTGTTGGGCTTGCGAGGCTAAAATATAAGGTTCATCTTTATATACTAACTTATTGAAATTCACCCGCATGAAACCCGAGTCATCCATCTGTACACCATTATTATTGTCAACCCAATTACATTGGAACACAGGCTCCCAAAACATATTGTAATCCAACTCCCATATGTGCTCAATGACACCGAAGTATGACATATTCGCGTAAATGGGATTTCTGTCTTTGGCACTTGATGTATGCATAGATTCAGCTACAAGAGTCACCCCACTATTTTGCATTTTACTCTGATCATCATGGGATTTTGTATAGAACGTGTACCCGTTTTGTAGATAACTAGTGTAAGAGAATACATGTATATTTGGACCTTTTGCTAACCATCTCAATCTTTCTGAAATCGAGGTAGGATTTGAAACAAACTCAATATCAATTTGAGCCATTGTATGAAACTCCGATTGTGTTCTTTTTTTAACCAGACTTGACTCTTAGTTGGGTGATCACTCTTAAGAATCTCCATGTGTTTGGCAACATATGAATCAACCTGACTATCATTGTGCAGAACATATAAGTGTGCTTGCTCTAGTTCTTTCCTGGATACCATCACTATTTTCCTTCCTGTCACCCATTTACCAACGCTTCTGTGTGACGCACCCTTGGCAGCCCAATAGAATATTCAACACTAGATAGATAGTCGGTGGAGAACTCAATAGCTTCTTCAACTATGTAGCGCTCAGCAATGCAACCCTCGGGCCGTGATCGGTTTTTAACATATCCTTTTAATATATTCATATATCGCTCAAACGGGTACATCCATCTCATGTAACATGGGCCACACAATTGTGTCTCTCTAACCAGATGAACTATTAAATGAATCATTATGTCAAAGAATGAAGGCGGAAAAAACATCTCAAGCTCACATAAAGTCACAGTAATTGATCTTTGCAGAGCTGGCAACTTTCCAGGGTCAATCACTCTACTACAAATCGCCTTAAAGAAGAAACAAAGTTTAGTTATGGCCTGACGCACTTTGTTGGGCATAATGGATCGTATACCAATGGGTAGCAAATTCTCCATGAGAACATGACAATCATGAGACTCTAGAGACTTTAACTTGAGGTCTTTCATCGATACAAGGTTCGTAACATTTGAAGAGTACCCCTCTGAAACTTTAACTCCATGAAGAAACTTACAAAAGATGGTTTTCTCCTTTCTAGATAGAGTATGAGCTGCCGGAGGTAGATATGTACGTGTACCCTTCTTTATCGGACCCAATTCGGGTCTCAACCCCATACTAACCAAATCCAACCTTGTGTTGATGGTATCTTTAGTCTTCCCTGGCATATTGAGTAAGGTACCAATGACACTTTCGAATACATTTTTTTCAACATGCATCACATCAATGAAATGTCTTATGTGTAATGACTTCCAGTAGGGCAACTCAAAGAAAATGGACTTTTTCTTCCACCCTCGTTTGGCAAGCTCTCCTGCAAAAGGCTTCCCAAACTTAATGTTCAAATCTTTCACCTTTTCAAATAGTTGTTCACCGGTCAAAGGCGAGGGAGCTTTACGAGTTTCTGAATTCCCATTGAATGCCTTTCTCCACACCCGATATTGATGAGTTGGAGGCAAAAATCTCCGATGGCCAAGATATATATTCTTCTTACCATGTTCCAACCACATCCGATCTGTATTATCTTCACATATAGGACATGCACACTGACCTTTGTTACTGTACCCAGATAGATTGCCGTATGCTGGAAAGTCATTAATGGTGCCAAAAATCATAGCCTTCAAAATGAAACTTTCTTCTCTAAACACATCATACACCTCTACCCCAATCTCCCACATTTGCTTCAAGTCTTCTATTAAAGGAGCCAAGTATACGTCAATATCATTTCCTGGTTGTTTGGGGCCAGAAATTAACAAAGACAACATCATATATTTGCGTTTCATGCAAAGCCATGGAGGTAAGTTATAGATCGCCAAAATCACAGGCCATGTACTGTGGCAGCTACTCTGGATACTGTGCGGGTTAAATCCATCGGCAGACAATGCAAGGCGTAGGTTTCTTGGGTCATGCCCAAAATCAGGATAATCAATATCAATCTTTTTCCACTGCGGAGAATCCGCCGGGTGTCGTAGCATGCCATCTTTAATCCTTTCATCATCATGCCAAGTCAACAGTTTTGCATCTTCCGAACTATGGTACATACGCCTAAATCGAGGAATTATGGGAAATTACCACAATACCTTTTCTGGAGCAGATCTCCTTATACCGCGGTGCATTACATTTAGGGCACGACTTTAACAATGCATGTTCATTCCGAAATAAAATGCAATCATTCGGACAAGCATGTATCTTCTCATAGTTCAAACCAATGGTGCCTAACATTTGTTTTGCATCATACGTCCGAGAAGGGAGAACATTGTCTTCCGGCAACATATCTTTCAATAGTGCGAGTAATTCCGTAAAGCTCTTATATGTCCATCCGTGGCAAGTTTTCAAGTTATACAGCTTTATCACAGCCGATAACTTTGTGAATTCAGTACAGCCCGCATACAACGGTGTCTCCGCATCGGTTATCAACTTCTCAATCATTTGAGGAGAATCATTAAGATCGTCTTCAAGCCTTTGCCATCTCTTCAAATTGGTCGCCATCAAATGTTTCAGGATAATCAACCGGATCACATCTCTGAGTACTATTATCCATATTTGAAGGTTCACCTTTTTTCTCACCGTGCATTGTCCAACAAATATAACTTTGATCGATTCCATTGGCCTTTAAATGTCTTCCCAACTCAACTGCAGTAACTCGATTGGCGTAACAACATCTTAAACAAGGACACTTGAACTTACTAGAAGTTCCTAAACGTTGAACAGCAAAGTTCACAAAATATTCCACTCCATCGGCATATTCTTTCGACAGACGATTGGAAGACATCCACTTTCTATCCATATTAGACCGAAATTTATTATAAATTCCTGATATGAGAACTTAAATATGTTATAGGTGAAAAACAGACAAAGTACAATTTTTAAAAGTTTTTCAAATTCATATCCAAATTCTATTCCTATTCATATCCAAATTCTATTCATATCCAAATTCTATTCCTATTCTATTCTATCAAGCAAATTCAAAATGACTGAACATTATCGGTAACATCCCCAATAACAGTTTTATTCCAAATATGTACAAAAATATCAAAAACAAGAGAACAACAAAAGTACCTGAAAAGGGGGAAGCAACAACAAACCAGAGAGATGAAACGAACGTGAACCAGAGAGCTAAGAGAGATGACCCAGAGAGAGCGCACGAGAGAGATCAACAAGAGCCTGTGCCAATAAATAAATTAGCTAAGACTTTTCTCATTCATTTGGTTATTTTTACAAGTGTCTCTAAGAGACTATATGCAAATAAGATAAAAGGCTTAAGGACTAAAAGGCTAACTGAACAACAACTAAAAATAAAGATCCATAAAAAAATTAATCATTCAAAATACTCTATCATTATCTATTCCATATGCTTCAGTTCAGTTTTCAGAGGTTTATTCATTCTACCATTTCGTGACCCTCCTCACTCTCCAGTATTCAACCATCACGAAGTGGGTAAAGTGCCTGATTCTAATTGAACCACTATACCATAATGCATGGAGATGTTGATTTTGTGTTGTTTTCAAATATTTGTGCTGCTTTGAATAGCTTATATGCTTCAATTTTTTCCCAACAAACCATATATATGCAGCAACATACTGTAAATATCAAGAAAAAAAAGAAATAAAAACAAGACAAATAACCTAAGAATGCGCGCAGATGGTGGTGGCCTGCACGGTGGTGTCGTCGCCGCCGCGTTTGAGAGTTGGGAGGGTGAGGCGTGCGCCGTTTGGGTGAGAGAGAAGCTTGCGCCGTTTGCGAAATGGGGGTGAGATTGCGAAGGGTTCGGTGGGACTGGTACAAATGCACTGGTGGTGGGATTGCGAAACGCGCAGATGGTGGTGGCCACTGGTGGTGTCTCGCCGCCGCGTCTGAGGCTGGGAGGGGGAGGCGTGCGCCGTTTGGGTGAGAGAGAAAGAGGGAAACGAAAGCAAGGGAAACAAAAGGGTGTACTGAGAGGGAAACGAAAGCAACTGAGAGGGAAACGAAAGCAAGCTAGATATACTAAAACGATCGAAAACGAGAATTAAAAAAATAGGGAATTGGGGGCGCTCGTGGAAAGCGCCCCTGTTGGTGGATCCAGTTTTAGGCATCAGGGGCGCTTTTTAAAAAGCGCCCCTAAAGGCCCTGCGTGTTTTGGGCATCAGGGGCGCTTTTTAAAAAGCGCCCCTGATGCCCAAAACACGCAGGGCCTTTAGGGGCGCTTTTTAAAAAGCGCCCCTGATGCTCAAAATACGGAGGTCATCAGGGGCGCTTTTTAAAAAGCGCCTCTAAAGGGTGCGCCCTTTTTCTGCAATTCTGTTGTAGTGAATAGACTGAAACATGGTGAAATAAAAGAATTGCCATGTAGAAAAACAAAACATGTATTAACGGAATTAGAACAAAGAAGAACCCATCATGTTTTTAAAAATTTTAGAAAAAGTTTTAGTGAAAATATGCTAGCTTGATCCAAAAATTAATAATAAAAATATGGAATTAGTTGATCTAAAATTAAAACATCCAACGAAAGAAATAACATGTAAACGTATCATTTATACAAGATAAGACAAAGATGAATTTACTAAAGCCAGTAAAGAAATGTGTGATAAAGGGTTAATAGGACATTCAAAAAGTAAACATTTAGCACCAATATTTTATGTTAAGAATCATAATAAAATAAAAAGAGGTAAAAGAAGGATGGTAATAAGTTATAAACAAATAAATGAAGCAATGATAGGAGATGCATATTTTCTCCCAAGATAAAATTTAATTATTGAACGAGTTTAAAATATGAATTGGTTTAGTACATTTGACAATAAATCAGGAGTTTACCAAGTAAGATTAAAATGAAGAATCTAAGACACTAACAATATTTAGTTGTCCTTTAGTTGTCCCCAAGGTCAATATGATCAGTGGAATATTCTTCCAATGAGGTTAAAACGATCACCATGGATTTTTCAGCGAAGAATGGATTCAATATTAAAAGAATTTAAAGACTTTTGTCTTATTTATATTGATGATATATTAGTCTTCACTAATAAAGATTTAGAAGATCATTTTAATAAAGAAAAATTACTACTAGACAAATGTATCGAACATAGAGTAGTTTTGAGTAAGAAAAAGTTTTTTCAACCCAAAACAAAATTAATTATTGAGGACTAGATATTGAAAAAGGAAAATTAATAATGCAAAAACATGTATTAGAAAAAACTTCAGGATTTTCCAACTAAATTAAAAGATAAAAAGGAGTTACAAATTTTTTTTGGATTACTAACTTATATTTCAAATGAAGATTTTATAAAATATCTTGCAACTGAACATGAAACACTTATTACTAAATTAAAATGCTTATATAAGCTGACGGGGAAAAACGGCGCAAGGGGAGAGGGAAAGGAGCGAAAGTGCTAGAGAGAAGAGAAAGCTAGGGCAAGACAATGATGCAGTAAAACTGTATTATGTAAAATCGTTCTACACAAGTATCTAACTGTACATGCTACTACGTATATATAGATAAGCCAGGCTCATGATTTCGACCAGACCCACACTTTCGACTAGGCCCATAATAGGCTTACTTACTACACCTATCTATATTTACAAGCAATTGAATTACAAAGCATATCTCAATATTCCCTCTTAATTCACATTGCTAAGTGACATCATTCCAAGCATAGTTCTCAGTTCTTCGAATCTTCCCTTTTGCAATGGCTTGGTCATTGCATCAGCTACTTGAAGTTCCGAACAACAATACTCCAGATTCAGCTTCTCATTGTTGACTTGATCACGCAGGAAGTGATATCTGGTCTCTATGTGCTTCGACCTACCATGTGCGACAGGGTTCTTAGCGAGATCTATCGCAGACTTGTTGTCGATCAACAACTTCATTGCTTCGACCCTGTGCAGCCCAATTTCGACCAATAACATGCTCAGCCATGATGCTTGACATGCTGCAAAGGAAGCTGCCACATACTCTGCTTCACAAGAGGATAACGCAACTATACTTTGCTTCTTCAAGCACCAAGAGATGGGTCTCGTTCCATGCATGAAGACATACCCACTTGTGCTCTTTCGATCACTCTTGTCTCCACTCCAGTCGGAGTCTGTGTAACCAAACACTAAAGCGCTATTCTTCGACTCAGAATTGCTAGGGAAGAGAATACCATAACTTTGTGCTCCCTTTATATACCTTAGCACTCTTTTTGCAGCTACTAGATGGGAACTTTTCGGCTTCTCCATGAATCTGCTGATCATTCCGACACTAAACATAATGTCAGGTCGAGTGTTGCACAGGTACCTCAGGGATCCCACAATCTTTTTGTAGAGGGTGGCATCTACTTCAATCCCTTCCTCATCTTTCGACAGCTTGTTGCTTGTGTCAGTTGGTGTCGAAACCTCCTTACAGTTGGTCATGTCGAATCTCTTCAGGATATCAGCTGCATACTTCGACTGATGTAGAAATATTCCCTTCTTCGACTCTGTAAATTCCATTCCCAAGAAATATGATAAGTGTCCTAGATCACTCATTTCGAACTCAGACATCATCACTTTCTTAAAGGCTTCGACTTCGACCTCATTGCTGCCAGTTACTAGTAGATCATTTACATACAGGCACAGTAGCAATTGAGTCGAAGTTCCATTCTTCTTAACATATACACCATGTTCATTGGTGCATCTAATGAACTTCTGAGCTAAGAGAAAAGTATCAATTCTCTAGTTCCATGCCCTTGGTGCTTGCTTGAGTCCATATAGGGCCTTCTCAAGCTTGAATACCTTGTCTTCTTGTCCCTTCGACTCAAAACCAGGTGGTTGGCAAACATAGACTTCCTCCTCCAGAGGTCCATTGAGAAATGCTGACTTTACATCAAGTTGATGTAGGGGCCAGCCTCTGTGACTTGCTAATGCCACTACCAATCTTATTGTTTCGATTCTGGCTACAGGGGCAAAGACTTCATTGAAATCCAAACCAGGTTTCTGGAGGAAACCTTTGGCTACTAACCTGACCTTATACTTGGCCACTTCTCCATTAGGTTTGACTTTGGTCTTGTAAACCCATTTCACACCTATTGCCTTCTTCTTCTTTGGAAGTTCGACTAGCTTCCAAGTACCATTTTTCTTGATTGACTTCAACTCATCAATCATGGCTTCCTTCCACTGTTTGTGATTCAAGGCTTGCTCCAGGTTCACTGGTTCTGCTTCAGCCATCAGTGCGAAGTGTGTCAGGTCTCCCTCTGTTGTAATAGCAGAATCTGGGAATGTGTCGAATCCTTCTAGCCTTACTGATCTCTGCCTTTCCCTCTGTGACCTTCTGATAGGTTCGATAGTAGTGGCTTCATTCTGATCATCTAGATCCTGAACTTCGTCGAAGTCCATCACTGTAGGTTTTTCATAGCCTTCTTCCCAGTTCCAATGCTTCGACTCATCTACTATGACATCCCTGCTTCTCACCATTTTCTTCGACACAGGATCATACAGTTTGTATGCTCCTGTCGAATGGTAGCCAACAATGATCATTTGTTGTGCTCTATCATCTAGCTTGCTTCTTTGTTGCTAAGGGACATGTCTGTAACATACTGAGCCAATTATTCTGAGATGCTTGACACTTGGCTTTCTTCCTAGCCAAGCTTCTTCAGGTGTCCTCCCAATCAATTTCTTTGTAGGGCACTTATTCAGAATATACACTGCTGTGGCTACAAGTTCTCCCCATAGACTGTGAGGAAGCTTTTTTTCTTTCATCATGCTTCTCACCATGTCGAGGATAGTTCTGTTTTTCCTCTCAGCAGTTCCATTATGCTGAGGTGTGTAAGGTGAAGTGACTTCATGTACAATTCCTTCATTTTCACAGACTTTTTTCAAATTCATGTGAGTTGTACTCACCGCCTCCATCAGTTCTAAGGGTTTTGATTGCACATTCACTTTGCTTCTCAGTCATTACCTTGAAGTTTCTGAACACTCCCAGTACTTCACTCTTCCTTTTAATCAAGTACACCCATGTCATTCTAGTGTATTCGTCAATGAAGGTGACAAAGTACTTGTTCCCTCCTAATGAACTTACCTCAAATGGACCACAAACATCAGAAAATATCACCTCCAACTTCTTCTCTGCTCTGCTTGGCACCTCTGACTTGAAGGAGTTTCTTGGTTGCTTCGACTTGCAGCAACACTCACATACTTCGACAGGTACCTTTACTGCAGGCAACCCATGAACCGTCTTCTCCAAAACACCATTTTCGAATGCTAGGAAGCTTGGCCATCAATGGAGTTCGCATCTTGCATATTGATGTCAAAACACCAAAAGTGAAGTTTTAAGCCTTGCATGTAAGTTTGAAGCAACACTAGTGTGCATTAATACCACCCACATTTCGAAATTTCTAGAAAGTATGTGTAGCTTGGTTCTGTTTTGAGTGTTTGGAATCCATTTTGGAGCTCAAATTCGTGATTATGAATGGTTGAGGTTGAAGATACAAGTTCAACAAAAATTCAGCTGGAAACCAGTAGGAACCCTCTTTGGTAGTTACATAATATCTCCCTGTACACGGCCCAGATTAACGTGATTCTTGATGATTCAGAAACTAGACAAGAAATTCTTCGAATTAGACACAAGAATGAACTGATTTGATGGAGTATGGAAGGAGAAATCGTGCCAACAAGTTACAGTTTTGAATCTGTGACAGAATCTAACCACTCACATCGTTTTGGTCACAACTCCCTGTATAATTGTTGAATCGGTTTGAAGTCTGTACCGTTAGAAACTAGACAACATTTCCTTCATGTTAGGCACTGGTTTGGATAGTTTTGGTAAATAATTGAAGGAGTTATGCCTATTACGAAACAACGTTCAGATGCTGTTAATTCGAAGTAAAAGTCGTTGCCGTGTTTTAGGGATTGGAGTTTGATTGGAGTAAAAAGAGGATTTCACCATTGACTTGGAATGCATTTGGGGGAAGCTTCTATAGCTGGTCATGTTTGGGGATCGATTCGGGATCGATTCGATGTTCGTGGAAGCGAGAGATTCGTAATGGTGGAGAATTCACGTACGGGGACCGTTCGTGAAACTACTTGATCGTGACAACTCGTGGATTCGTTGGTTGTGCGATTTTCATCGCAATCGGTGAGCTCTATAACTCGCTAGGGATGTTTTTGATATTGAGTCGTTATGTTTTCCGAACCGATACCCTTTTGAAATCCGTTTTGAGAAAAATAGAGAAAAACCGTTTTATTGAAAATCCGTTATTTTACAAATCGATCGAATTGATTGAATTGTTGATTGATGATATGATTATATGTGTTGTGTGACTGTTATCTGGACTGGAATGATTGTTATTGTCTTAGGATATCGATCGGAACGAAATTGGAATCGAAACGGAATGGAAAATGTTACACGAAACTGAGAATTTTACTTCTGTCAAAGACGCACGGATCGTGCCCCTTAGGGGCATGGGTCGTGCGCCTTGTTCCCAGTAGCCAAGAAATGAATTTTTGACATAGCACGGGTCGTGCGCCCCAGGGCACGAACAGTGCGTAACCTTCGCAAACCAGCTTTTTAAAATTTTAGGACACGCACGGGTCGTGCGCCTTGGCGGCACGGACCGTGCGCCCTGTAAGTTTTTAAAACTGAAATTTTATTGATACGCACGGGTCGTGCGCCTCTGAAGCACAGACCGTGCGGATCCTTCTGTTACCCTAGTTCAAAACCCTTTTTAACCCATTCCAAACGATTCTGATTCCCTTCCGATTGATTCCCCAAGGTTTCCCAAGGATGGAAACACACTGAAGCTATGAAATTAAGAAAGTTGAGGAAAAGCTCACAAGTTATAAATGTTAAGCAAAACCGTATAGTAGTAAAACGCGAGTGTACACATGTTAAGACACGCAAGTAAGACAAGATAAAAGATTGTGAATCAATACAAGTCAAGTTACTTTCCTTTGAGGAAAGGTAGATGGTATACATGTAATAATATGTGTATATCTAGGGTGACGACCTTAAGGATTAGCATATTAGGGGAGGGGAAGTCATGAGCCCCAAAACCTAGGCCCCATGAGGTTTGCCCACTACTGATTAGTGGATTGGGTTCACCGAAAGCCAGAAAGAATCACCGCATGAGGTGGCTCGAGGTGTTGTGCTAAGTTAAAGAAAAGATAAGACATGTTATGTAGTCGCTTATTAAGGCTACATCAAGAAAGAAAGATAATAACGCGTAGTCGCTTATTAGGGCTACAAGTTATAAGAAGAAAAATATATGTCCACATGGTCGCTTATTAGGGCCATGAGTTCAAGTTTAAGCATAATAAACCGCTAGCGTTAGTAAGGGGTCTCGATAGGACTCACTGAGATAATGTTTATCTCACCCTTTATATATTAAGGTTTTTACAGAGAAGGAAGGGAAAGTAAATGTGAAGAGGCATGGTTAGCAGGTGCGACTCATGGAGTCATTGGAGACTTAATTTCCTGTTTAAGCCTTTGTGCTTTTCTAGTTTATGTTATCGATTGTATGACTATCACTCTATAAGTTGTAAAATCGTTTCCGCTACTTTATGTTTTGAGTATTGAACACCAGGATTGTATAAGTCTTAAGTTATGAAACTTAAGCATTTTCAGGAAGTTAATGAGGTTCAGAGAACCATTTGATATTTATTATCGAAATTTTTAGTTCGTGTTCAATATTCATTAACATGAAGTTACTCTGATGTATGCCATTTAGTGCATTTCGGTAATTCTACATGTTAAAAATTATCGGGGTGTTACACGTTTACAAATGACTCGCGATTTTGAGTTTACGCAGAAATGTCTCCACATGCGAGTTAACTCAAATTGGAGACCGAAAATCGTGCAATCGTGCGATTCCACGAGTTAAAACTAGAGCTTATGTAATGCTAAATAACTGGGCAAGCAAATAGGAACGATTTTATTGCTTATCAAATGGCTGAGTTCAAGTACAATGAACTAGAGGACAAATTAATGAGAGTTATGGCAGTGAGCCAGTACAAAGTGCAGCAGAAATGTAAAGGAAAGTAGAGAGAATAAGGAAAGAGAAGATGACATCACATAATTCACACCCTTCACGGGTACACACACATGCCACTAATTATCCCCTCATTTGCTAACAAACTGGGCCCACATGGGGTGTGTTGCTCTCACTCTTTTGCTACGCCTCATTCCTTCTCCACGCGCCTCATCATTCCCAGTCTTGGCGCCTTGTGAGTGGGATCCAATGTGACTTGCATCAATAGGGCACTCTGTGCCCATAACATTACCCTCCCCTTATAAAGAAATCTTGTCCTCAAGATTGAGATTAGGGTAATAGAGAGCCATGTCGTTCTTGTCCTCCCAAGTAGCATCATTGGTTTCCAAATGTTGGCATTTAACTAGCACTTGCTCCACTTGTCGCTCATTTTTGATGATGGTCCGAGCCTTGAGTATCCCTTTTGGTTTCAGCACTGGTCCCTCTTCCACAGTGGTCAAAGGAAAAGGAATATAAGGTTCTGCAGCTACACCTTTGAATAATTTCAACTGAGAAACAGGAAAAACTGGGTGAATTCGAGCTGTTTTTGGGAGTTGCAACTTGTAGGCAACCATTCCCACCTTGGCAATTATGGTGAATGGTGCAAAACACCTCATGCCTAACTTTTGATTCTTTCTCAAAGCCACTGAAGATTGTCTATAAGGCTGCAATTTCACCAATACTTGATCTCCAACCTCAAAGGAAACATCCTTTCGCTTCTTGTCAGCATTGCTCTTCATGACTTGTTGTGCTCTCACCAAATTCTGCTTCAGTTCAGCTAAGATTCTGTCCCTATCCATCAACTGTTGATGCAGATCAATAGGATCATTACTACTAACATTATACCTTGTTAGCATAGGAGGGTCTCTACCAAACCAGGTCTTGAAAGGGGACATACCCAGACTAGTATGCTGAGCAGTATTGTACCAGAGCTCTGCCCAAGGCAAAGCCTTAGACCATGCCTTCAGATTCTTGAAAGTAAAACTTCTCAAATACATCTCAAAGCACTTATTCACAGCCTCTGATTGTCCATCCGTTTGAGGATGATAAGCCGAATTCATTGACAATGTTGTTCCTTGCAAATGGAATAAATGCTGCCAAAACTTGCTTGTAAACACTTTATCCCTATCAGAGATAATAGACTTAGGCATCCCATGTAATTTAACCACAGTATTCATGAATGCTTTCGCAACAGTCTTGCTTGAATAATCGGATTTTAATGGCATAAAATGAGCATATTTGCTCAATCTATCCACCACTACCATAATCACAGTGAATCCAAAAGACAATGGCAAACGAGTAATAAAATCCATGGTAACATCATCCCATACCTGAGTAGGAACAGGCAAAGGTTGCAGCAGCCCAACATATGTTGTAGTGACAGATTTTGCTTGCTGACAAATGAGACAAGCTTCAATAAATTTCTTCACATGCTAGCTCATTTTTGGCCAATAGAATTGAGCACCAACTCAAGCCAATGTCCTTGTAACTCCTGCATGTCCTTCTATAGGAGAATCATGATATTCTTTGAGAATGTGGTGGATCAAATTACTCTCCACAGGAATTACTAATTTGTGTTTCCAATACAAGAACCCTTCCTTCACTGCATAATTCTTATCATCCGGTGTTGTTCACACATTGCTGCACTATGGCTTGTAAATGAGCATCAGTTGCAATCTCCTTCTTCAATTGTTCCAAGAACATATTTTCAGGTGCAGACCAAGACAGGGTCATTAGTCTAGATAGAGCATCTACTGCTTGATTATCTTTTCCAGGTTTATATTCAATTTGGAAATCATATCAATGAATTTGTGTAGCCAAGCTTGTTATTTTGGGGTTTCAAGTGATTGATCAAGCAGGCTTTTCAAGCTTTTCTGATCAGTTCTCAATATAAATTTGTTACCCAACAAGTAGTACCTGAACTTAGCTAAAGCAGCAGTGATAGCATGAAATTCTCTAGTATATGCTGATTGCAATTGCATTCTAGGTGCCATCTTCTTAGAGAAGAATGCTATAGGATGCCCTCCTTGACTTAAGACTGCTCCTACCCCTGTACCCGAAGCATCTGTTTCTAAAACAAAAGGCTGAGCAAAATCTGGTAAGACCAGTACAGGAGATGTGGTAAGAGCATTTTTTAACTAATCAAAAGCTGTAGTAGTAATCTCATTCCAAGCAAAAGCATCTTTCTTCAACAAATTAGTCAATGGACCCGCTATAGTAGCATAGGAGTTAATGAATCTCCTATAATAGCCAGTGAGTCCCAAGAATCCTCTTAATTGTTTCAAATTAGTTGGAGTAGGCCAATCCAACACAGCTTGTACTTTGTTTCTGTCCATTGCCACTCCTGATCCAGAAACTACATGCCCAAGATATTCAACTTCAGACAAACCAAATGAACATTTGGAAAGCTTTGCATAAATCACATTTTGACTAAGAATCTGAAATACCATCTCAACATGTTGCAAATGTGAGTGCCAAGAAGGACTGTACACTAATATATCATCAAAGAAAACAAGGACACATTTCCTTAACAGTGGTTGAAAGATATGATTCATGAGCCTTTGGAAGGTAGTTGGTGTGTTTGTGAGTCCAAAAGGCATTACTAGCCATTCATAATGACCTTGATGCGTTCTAAAGGCTGTTTTCAGTCTATCCTCAGGCTTGAGAAGAATTTGATGATACCCAGACCGAAGATCCAACTTTGAGAAGTATCTAGCTCCATGTAGTTCATCAAGTAACTCATCTACAGTTGGCATAGGGAAGCTATCTTTGATTGTAATGGCATTTAAGGCTCTATAGTCCGTACAACACCTCCAAGTTCCATCTTTCTTCTTTACTAGAATGATGGGTGAAGAAAAAGGACTAAGGCTTGGTTGTATAATGCCTTCCTCAAGCATTTCTTGCACCATTTTCTCAATTTGCTCTTTTTGACTATGAGGATACCTATAAGGTTTAACCTTATAGGTTGTGATCCTTCTTTCAATAAAATTTCATGAGTCAGTTCTCTATTAGGAGGCAATCCTTTAGGAACTTGAAAATTTTCTTTGTAAGTATGTAACAGAGTAGCCATCTCAGACTCTAGATTCATTGGCATACTTGTCCAGTTATCCTCAGGCACACTAGGCTCAATTTTCTGCAGAGTGAACAGCTCAGAAATAGCATCCATGTGCTGTAATCTCTTGAAGTGGTGTAACTGTGCTACTGTAGGTTTAGGATCTGTTTCTCCTTGAAGTGTAACAAATTTCCCATCATGATAAAAATTCAATTTTGATGTAGCATAGTCTGCTACATGAGGTACCAAAGATGCCAACCAGGGAGCCCCTAATATAATATTTGATCCTGCCACAGGCAACAAATAAGCATGTACAGTGATATCAATACCCTGTACTTTCAGTGACAGTTTCCAGACCACCCCTTCAGCCTTCATATTTTGGCCATTGCCAACCAATACATTACACATTTGCACAGGTTCAATAGGTAAATTAGACACACTTATTGGACCAATGTATCCTTTGAATCTAATAACTCCCATTCCTGTTGCTCCATTCAAGGCATTAAGAGACAAATGATGCTCAATTGGCTAGTTGTTTTCAGGTTCCGTGGTTGTTTCTGAGGTAGGTAAGTCTAGGTTAGGGTCATTGTCCTCTCCTAATTGAAGTAACATCAATTGTTTGTTAGGACATTTGTGTGAAAATGAGAATTTCTCATCGCAAAAATAGCAAAGTCCTCTCTCTTCTCAATTGCATTTCAGCAGGGGAGATTCCCTTAATGGCAGTGTTTTTCTGATTTTGGCTCATAGGTCTTGTTGGTGGTGTGGGAATTAAGGGTGGGTTGGGGACTTTATCAGTGGTTTGTGTTTGGTCATTTTTGTTAGGATTGAAGTGAGCTCTAGATTGGTAATTTGAGGTCTGTGGCTTGGTGTTTAGTGGTTGTTGTATACCTGCAGCAACTTTCTTTTCAAACAGCTTGGCCAAGGCGACTGCCTTTACTATGGAAATTGGAGTATGGAGCATCACATCTCTACGAATTTCATCTTTCAATCCACTCACAAAACAGTCAATCAAAGCATCATTACTTAAACCATAAACCCTATTTGACAGAGCTGTGAATTCCCTATAATACTCATTAACAGAAATCTTTTGTGTCAGTTAAAATAGTGAAGCTCTAGGGCAATCATATAGAGATGGACCAAAATATATCTAACTCAAGTGATCTAGTGAAATCAGTCCATGACTGAAAAGGACGAGTTCGTTGAACCATTTGAAACCATGGTACAATCTCTTGATCAAGGTGAACATAGGCTATAATCAATCTCTCAGGATCAGGGGTACCATAATACCCAAAAAACTGCTCTGCTTTAAAGATCCAATCTTAAACATTCTTACCATTGAATCGTGGAAACTCCAGCTTAACGCACCTTAAATGGTGTTGAACTGCTACCTGGAATAATGTGATTACTCGCCACTGCAGTGTGAATGTGACCAACCGATGTTGAGTGTGAGCTAGCGATCGTTGTCGACGTCGCCGTTGAAGTGGAGCTTGAGTTCGTGCTTCCATGGGTGACGGTGACCGGAGATGTTTGCTGCATGAATTTCTCGAGTGTCTCTGTGAGTTGATTAAATCGAGTGTCCGAAGCTTTTTGCATTGCTTCTAAACGTTCGAATCTCGCCTTGTTTGCAGCTTCCGATTTCTCTTGTGCTTCTGCTTGCCTGCGTAATTCCAACGTCAGCTCCTTCAATCTCGTGTTGTCGGCCATGGAAACGATGAAAGCACCAAATGTAATGCTAAATAACTGAGCAAGCAAATAGGAACGATTTTATTGCTTATCAAATGGCTGAGTTCAAGTACAGTGAACTAGAGGACAAATTAATGAGAGTTATGGCAGTGAGCCAGTACAAAGTGTAGCAGAAATGTAAAGGGAAAGTAGAGAGAATAAGGAAAGAGAAGATGACATCACATTATTCACACACTTCAAGGGTACACACACATGCCACTAATATTCCCCTCATTTGCTAACAAACTGGGCCCACATGGGGTGTGTTGCTCTCACTCTTTTGCTATGCCTCATTCCTTCTCCACGCGCCTCATCATTCCCGGTATTGGCGCCTAGTGAGTGAGATCCAATGTGACTTGCATCAATAGGGCACTCTGTGCCCATAACAGCTTAACAACCTTGTTTGTAAGTGTTGGACCGGCCCATCGGACTTCATTTCCACTACTAGGTAGATTGACTAGATTCTATTTTACTAAATCTTCCATATACTAGTATACTGGTTTATTTATACTAGTCAAAAGGAAAGCACGTATAAAATTATAATTACAAGGAATACACCCATGTCCCATGTTCTGGTTATCTGGGCATGGCTTATTGGAGTCAAGAGACACGTTCTTGATCTCCATAAGTTTTTGATAAGACTAAAGATGAAATCATATTACGTAATGAAACAACTAGCTAGCTAATCCCTATTTAGTTTCGTTAATAAATCGCCATTGTCTTCTAGTGGTTCGTGAATTTCCACATTATTAGTTAAGACGATAACTTAAACCATTTTAATTCGTTTGGTTACAGATTGTGATGGTACTGTTGCCAAATAATAAATGTGCGTGATATTGGGCATATTGAAACTAGTAGTTACGACAATTGGTTGATGCTATGAGAATAATACAGGTAACGAATTAAACAAGATATGTGTATTGCTTTTTATAGGTTACAAAACAACATTTCAATTTCAGTCATAAAAAAAACAGTGGTGCCATATAACACGACATTATTTTTTCCCGAATTTCCTGAATAGTGGGAATACCTTGTAGGCATACAGTTGCACCTTGCTTACACCTTGCTTACATCTGTATAGCACTGTTTTCGAGCGACACTTGCATGCAATGTTTTTAAAACCGGACCGGAGATTGAACCGGCGAGACCTCTGGGTCATGGTTCAATTGGTTCATTCGGCTCAACCATGCCGGATGAGTAATAATTAAATAAATAATAGAAAAAGTATTAAATGGAGAAAAAGTAAATAAAAAAATAAAACATACATTTCGGGCGGTTCAACCCCGGTTTATTGGCGGTTCAAAGCGATTGAACCGCGCTTCAATCCGGTCCAAACCGGTTTTGAGCAGTTCGACCAGACTTCGGTTCAAATGGGGTTGAACCAATCGCCATGCTGTCTGGTTCCCAGTCCAACCGGTTGAACCATTCGGTTCGGTCCGGTTCTGACAACAACGCTTGCATGTATTTAGTGGACCCCTTGATGTTGATGAACACAAATCTGAGCTTGTAGCCATGGGTGCTTTCCCTTTCCCTCTTGAAGCTTCGTCCCTCGATTCTTTGCGCAATCTGAGATCGCTAATTTCTCTTCAATGGCGTCGCATTTGGTGCGATTTCGCTTATGGGACAAAGATTGAGGAAAAGAGGAGATATAGGGATTTGGTCGCGAGAGAGAGGCTTTTGTGTTTCTAGGTTTTCAATTTTTGGATTTTATTTTTTAGTTTGTATTTTCTTTTCCGGCATGGATGCTTAGGTGGAGTTATTATAATGACATGGAAACAATATATGGGTGCCAGTGCATAAAAACCTGCCACATAATCAACGCCACGTCAGCGTTGTTAATGAATTTTAACAGCAGGGACTCAAAGTGCAAACAAATAATAATGTAGTGACCAAAAGTGCCCAAAATGTTTTAGAGAGACTAAAAACAAAACTATTTGCTATATTTATAGGGATTAAAAATGAATTTAACCCTAAAATATATATTTGAAGAGGTTGCGATCATTAGGAATGAAAATTAACACTAGTGCTTTGACTAGAAATTAACAAGACAAGGAAAAGGAGAAAAAAAATGTCCATAGTCGATACTTTTAGTTATTTTTTTGTTAGCAAGTCTTATACTTTTAGGCTCTATTTGGCCAAGCCAAACCGCTAGCGTTTAGCCGATAGGGGATAGTGTATATTGGATAAGCTTGTGGTAAGTGTTTAGTACCACTAGTTTATAGCATTTTTTCAAACGCTACTTGAAGTAGATTATATAATTTTATATTTTTTTTTGTTGGTATAAATTGAGTATTATCTGCGCGCAACTGTAGAGACTAATCCCTCGAGCCAGGTAGGACCATAATGGGCGGCAAAGCTCTCCCTCAAGAGATTTAACACTGCTGCATGCCCAAGGCTTGATTCGAACCCAAGACTTTGGTTAAGCCGGAAGAGACCCCTACCATCTCATTTGAGTGCTCTTGGGTTATATGATTTTATATTTATAAGCTAATTCAATCGTTAATTTTTGTCAAACACTTTAAATTCAATCCGTGAGCTTATCCGCTTTCCATTATCCATTACCCCGTCTATTATACGCTAGCTTATCTGCTATCCGCTATAGCTATCTTTTAAAAACCACGTGAAATAGTTTTTTAACAAAAGGGGTGGAAATAGCTGAACGATATACTTATTTAAGGTGTGAAATTATATCATTGCTTACGTCACATAACACACAGGAATCAATTGCCAACTATATTTTATTGTCAAACAAAATTACCAACTATATTTTTAATGCTAACGTCTTTTGACTTATATGTAACCAAACCGACACCGGATTTCTCCTTTATACTAGCTTTGTTTTATTATTTTATTTAATTATTTATTTTTGTATAAACCAGTACTATACCCGTATATTCGTACGGGCCGATTGCGTTACGTGATACAATTACCTCAAATAGAAACGTTAATTTGAAATCTCATTAATCTAAAATCAATTGAAAAAAATATAGAGGATGACTTGCATACGGACAAGTGCTGTCGTGTTCTTTTTATGAATGAATTTAGACAGTATTTAAATAATCTGAACATTATCGCGTGAAAATAAAGAAAAATTTAAAGTAGATAAAAAAGGAGTTTCAAATAAAAAACTGATAAATATTAAAACTAAAAATATAAAAGTATCATTTAAAAACAATATGTGTATTTATCCCGTGTGTTTTTATATATCAGTGCAGTGTATTTTTATATATCAGTGTTGTTATCCCATGTTTTTTTATATATCGGTGCAATTATCTCGTGTTTTTATATATATCATTGCAGTTATCCCTGTATTTTTTATATATCAGTGCAGTTGTCCAGTGTTTTTTATGTATCAGTGCAGTTATCTCATAGTTTCAATTGATTATTTGAGTTGATTAGTAGATTATTGTAGATAGTAAAAGATAGATAGTAAATTATCAATAGCAAATATTTATCCCGTGTTTTTTTTATATATGAGTAACAATTATTTGTCCTTTTTTAGGTATTAATGACAAATATTTGTCGCGTGTGTTTTAAATATTAATCAGTTTAAATAGTCATTAAGCCTTCTTGTTTTTTTTAGATAGTAGTTTTCAAAAATTATAATTATCAATGACAAATATTAATCCCGTGTTTTTTATATATCACTGCAGTTATCCCCGTGTTTTTTATACATTAGTGCGGTGTTATCTGGTAGTTTCAATTGATTATTTTAGTTGATAGTAGATTACAGTAGATAGTAAATTTGTTAGATAGTAGATTATCAATAAAAAATAATGGTTTTAAATATTAATTAGTAATTTAAAAAGTCATTAAGTTTACTTATTTTTTAGATAGTAGGTTTGTAGTAGTAGCCTTCAAAAATTTTAATTATCAATGACAAATATTAATCTCGTGTTTTTTTATATATCAGTGCAGTTATCTCGTAGTTTCAATTGATTATTTTAGTTGATTAGTAGATTATAGTAGATAGTAACAGAGAGATGGTAGATTATCAATAAGAAATATTTATTTTAAATATTAATCAGTAGTTTAAATCGTCATTAAATATAATTATTTTTTAGATAGTAGGTTTATAGTAGTCTTCAAAAAATTTAATTATCAATGACAAATATTAATCTTGTGCTTTTTTATATATTGGTGTAGTTATCCCGTGTGTTTTTATATATCATTGCAGTTATCTCATTGTTTCAATTGATTATTTGAGTTGATTAGTAGATTATAGTAGATTATTTCTGTGTTTTTATATTAGATTATTTGAGTTGATTAGTAGATTATAATAGATTATTGCAGTTATTCCGTGTTTTTTTAGATAGTAGGTTTATAGTATTTTTCCAAAATTATAATTATCAATGGTAAATATTCATTATAAATTGTTAAAAAAAATTATAAATATCAATTGTAAATATTAATCCTGTGTTTTTTAATTATAAATTGTCAAAAAAAATTATAAATATTAATGGTAAATATTAATCCCGTGTTTTTTATATACCACTGCAGTTATCCTGTGGTTTTTTATTTATCAGTGCAGTTATCTCGTAGTTTCAGTTGATTATTTTAGTTGATTAGTAGATTATAGTAGATAATAAAAGTTAGATAGTAGATTATCAGTAAGAAATATTTGTTTTAAATATTAATTACTAATTTAAATAGTCATTAAGTCTTCTTGTTTTTTATATAGTAGGTTTATAGTAGTAGTCTCCAAAATTTTTAATCAATGTAGTGTTTGTATAAATTTAAAAATTTAGTTAAAAGAATTAAAGTGAAGTGATAAGAGAAAGAGAATAATTATTTATGGGAAAAGTAAAGTAAAAAGAAAAAAAGTAAGAAAGAGAGTGTAAAAGAAAAGTGAAAAGGAGGAAATAGGGTGTAAAAAGAGAGAGAAAAGAGGAAGAAATAGAGTATAAGAGAAAAATGAAAAGTAAGAAAGATAGTGTAAGAATAAAGAGGAAAAAAAAGAATTAATAGAGTGTAATGACATTTTTACCCTACAAAATTTGAGGTGCCTTATAGATAGAATTGGAGTATTGGTAAAATCATATGTGGTTTAGTTGTATAACTATAAATAAATGTGGTTTAGTTGTATAAATATAAATAAATATAGTGTAGATAACCCAATGCAAACAAATATTTTGGACTTATAAGTAAAAAACAGCAGCTTTGTAAAAAAAAACGTAAAAAATAACAATGTCATATCTTAAAAGAAAATTAGTCATTCTCATTTAATATTTTTTAAGTAACAAGAAAGTAAGTAAATATCTAAATTGCTCATATGATATTTATTGGAAAATGAAATCTTAATTTAATTCAAGAAATTTTTTAAAAAAACATTATTAGGTAGAATAAAAGTAGTTTAAAATTGCTTATATTTTAACTATCAAATTTAGGGGTCTCTTTCAACTTAACCAATGTCCGGGGTTCGAATCAAGACTTGGGCATGTAATAGTGTTAAATCTCTTGAGGGAGAGATTTGCCGCCCATTGTGGTCCTACCCGACTCGAGGGATTAGTTTGTACAATTGCGCGCAGAGGATATCCAGTTTATAGCAAAAAATAGTAGACTAGTGGGAATAACTACTTCATACTATATTGAAATTTAGGAAAATTCTATCATACTCATTGAGAGTTTGATGAGTATGATACATACTAGGAAAAATTTGTTCAATATTTAATTTTATTTTAAAATATTTAAATAGAAAATAATGATGTGTCATCGAGTGATTTGATGTTGAGTATCATACTCATCAAAACATAAAGGATAAGAGAGTGTTCACCTGAAATTTAAGTAGTCAAAAATTGAAAATTATACACTTGTAAAAAGAGAAAACTTTATACGATGACTACTTTCGATTAAATTGTGTGAGCGATTAAAGCATAAAGTAAAAAATTCATAAAAATTTTCCATAAAAATATAAATAAATTTCAAGAATGGGCCAATCCCTTGATCGAAGGCGTATGTAGAGTCCGTTTGTTGGGCAGTAGTAGAGTAACGGGCTTAAGTGTTAATGGTAATGGGTTACTATTGGCACCTTGTATTTTCTAATATGCCCCCTAATGAGTTAGTTCATTTTTTCTCTCCAATTTACCACAGCCTTAAAGTTGATAGATTTCATTTTTGGTTAACTTTCAAACAACTTATAACATAAGGAAGTTTATAATCGGACTATGGAGCCAAGTTTTTTTTTTTTTTAAAAAAAAAGAGGCTATTTTAGCTTTCGGACAATTGAAGTTAGGTTTCTCGCGTCCTATACATGGAAATTGGTATGTACCAAAATTACAGTTTCAAAGGACCACTGAAATTCAAAGATCACTACTTCTTTAGCAAAGATACCAACTAGCCTCCATAAACTACATTGTCTTTAACAGATTGCAACCATAGACACCTCCAACTCTTGGCCTACACACGTTGCCCCACCTACCAAGGTGGGTACATTTATCATCTCTAAATTAGCTATATAATCTCTTAGACCGTAGTTATATTTCTTTACAGATTAACTAAGGGAGAGAGGTTGATTGCATCATATATGATGAAAGGGTTTGAAGGACATATTCCACAAGGATAACTCTACCAGCAAAGGAGAAAGTCTCTGAGGATTTTTTAGTTACTGTTACTGTGGTCAAATTTGCGCAAAATCAATTAGAAAGATCGTATGTTAACTTTTTTATGGAGAAATGATACCCTCCAAAAACATCCCTAGATCCTTCGCATCTAGAAACCACCTATTGGAAAAATTGTTGCTTAACATGCGACAAAACATTGGATGAGAAACAAGCGCGCCACTTCTATTCATTCGTCTTTTGGCTAGATTTCTTGTAGAAGGATATGTGATTGCTCTACATTATGTGTATAGTTTTGACATTTTTAGTTAGTTTTTTCTTAAATATCTCTTCATTGTAGTAAGTCTTAGGAGTAGAGTAGCTGGAGGTTTTGATTGTTGGCTTAGATTTCATTTGGCTATCAATTATGTGTTTTTAGGATACTTGGTGCACTTAATTTTCCCATTTTTGTGTGTCATTACCTAGCTATGCAAGGAGCTCGCTTGGCAACCAAAAAAAAGCAAAAAGAACGCAAATCTGACTTGAATTGCCTAATGACTTGACAAAGCTCGCCAAACGATGATGTTGAAGTGAAAAAGCTTTGTTCGTAGTTGTCTGGTCGCCTATCAACGTGTGCCGCTCGCCAGGAGATGGTAGTGATTTTTGTAGACTCTCCTGGAAACGCACCACACTCGCCACACGATGGTTCTTTAACTTTGAAGCTATTTAAGGCCATCTGCTTGAAATTTCAAGTATTCTGGACCAGAGACAAAATAGGGACGCGTTTTGGAGCTGTGTCAGATAGGATTCTCGTCTCTTTGAACTCTTTTGATGATTCAAGCTTGACAACAAGTCTTTGGAGCATCAATGTTGTCAACTTCTCTATCTAGTTTGATTTTCTTTTTCGTTTTGTCTATTATAATGTCTAGCTAAACTTCTTGATGTTGGGGAATGAGCAAATATTGATAAAACCTTTATGTATTTGAATTGAACCTCTTATATTTGAATGAATCCTATTGAGTTTTGTTTCAATCTCTTTTCTTAATACGTTTTAGTAACTAATCACTCTTAGGACGATTTACAATTTGTGATTTGAATGGAAATTTGAACTACAAATGTTTGAGATTTGAAATCTTTATATCTATAGTATAGGAATAGTCGTTGATATATAAAATCATTAGTGAATTTCTGTAAAGCAAAAACGAAAAGGGGAGATGTTATTCGGAAACTTAACCTCAATATGTAAATAGTTCCTAGAATAAATGAGGAAAAACAATCACTTGGGTTGGGTATGTGTATTCCAAGTTAGCTCTTTTATGAGGTGCTCTGTTTATGTGATTTCTTTTATGATTTTAGTGGACGTAAGAATCGTTATTCTCATTGGCATCCCTCCCTTCTAGGTATGAAGTTCTAGGGATGAAGCTTTATTTCTTTATTGTTTTTTAACATTAGGAATATTAAGTTACTAGAAGTATAGAAGTATGCCCGTGCTTACGCACGGGTAACATCATATCCTTTGTATAAACAGACTTAGACAAAATTCAATTACAATAAATCTTTCAAGTTATTAAGAAATGAGGTTTCACAACTTTAGAATATTTTCAAGTTATTAAGAAATGTCCATTTATAAGAAATAAATACATTCATGAAAACAAATATAAAAATGATTATATTGATAATGTGTTACATTTCCCCGTAAGAAATCAAAAATATGTAATGTTTACCCGTTAAAACTATAAAAAAAGATAAAATAATATTTATAAATAGATAGTTGAGGATTAGTGTTTTGATTAAATAGAAAGTTGATAGATTTAAAAGAAAATGAAATGTGAAGAGAGAGAGAGAGAGAGAGAGAGAGAGAGAGAGAGGGAGAGAGAGTAAAGGTGGGAGAGATAGAGTGAAAATTGAGAAAGATAAGAGTGAGAGAAAGAGAGAGGTAAAGAAGTGGGTTTTAAATGTGAGATAAAAAAATTTAAGGGATGATGAGAGAAAGTGGACCCACAAAAATAAAAAAAATGCGATAGAATAACTATAGATTTCCAAATCTGCCCTCAAAAAAACAAAAAATTAAGTGGGCAATTTGGTAATTTGATTAGTTATTTATTTTCTTAGACAGATATTTTAGACATGAGTAGTTTAGTATTTTTGATAGTGGTTGAGTTGATTAAATAGATACTTGATTGATAATTGAAAAATACATAGTTGATGATTAGTATTTTGATTAAATAGATAGATCAAAAAATGAAATATGAAGAGAGAGAGAGAGAGAGAGAGAGAGAGAGAGAGAGAGAGAGAGAGAGAGAGAGAGAGAGAGAGAGAGAGAGAGAGAGAGAGAGAGAGAGAGAATTGAGAAAAATAAGAGTGAGGGAGAAGTAAAAAAGTGTTAAATGTGAGATGAAAAAATTTAAGAGATGATGGGAGAAAGTGAGACCCACAAAAAATGAGATAGAATAATTATAATTTTTCTAATAAGCACTAAAAAATAAAAAGTTAAATAGGCAATTTGGTAATTTCACCGGCCCTAGATTTTTTATATAGCTATTTGATGAAAAATGGTTGTAGAGGTGTTTGATGGGTGAGCTTTCTAGATGATTTGAGATTTGATTTATTGTCTTTTTGTTTTTAGATTCTAGATACGTTTGCAAATATTTGTCACTGTTCGTAATGTATGAAATGATTTGAGCTTTTTTTTTTTAAATAAGCAAATGATTCATTGAAAAAACAGAGCACAAAGCGTGCCCAGCCATTACAATGAAAGGGGGAGGGCCTCCTCAAAACCTCCTTTGCCAAAACCCATTAGGGAAAAAGGCTCAGGAAGGAAAAAGAGAACCTCGCACCTAATGTACAACAATGGGACTAAGAAATCCTAACCCATTGCTTCTCCCCCGACTAATGTTACAAATGAACGAAAATTATGCATAAGAAGTATTACAACATTGCCAAACAGCCCATTGGGCAACTATACCAGTCCGACCAAGTCACCCTGCAGTTCCTTTCCCTCCTTTCCTTGAACCAGCTCCACGCCGAGTCCTTAGTTCCCGCTATAATGCCAGGTACGGAAGCCACCTCCCCTTTGAAAATTACATTGTTCCTTGCTACCCAAATGTTCCAAATAACCACCATCCATATAAGATGCGTGACCCCTCTCCGCTTTTTGCCTTTTACTATCTTTCCAAACTCCATAAATTGAGTAACAATATTCTCCAAATCTGCCATCGGAACCCCCAGCCATGCATAAACGCTCTCCCAAATGGTTTTGACCCTCCGGCATGACAAGAATAAATGTTCTGTTGTTTCCACCTCCCGAAAACATAAGACACAACTTAAATCATTTTGTAATTGAATTATACCTCTCCTATGTAGCTCCGCCCGTGTGGCAACTCGACGCAAAATCACCCTCCACGCAAAGATTTGAACTTTGGATGGAACGTCGTTTTTCCAAACCTTTTTGCATGCCACGGCTGTCTCAGGCGGCAGCTAAACCGATCCTCCTGCAGCGAAGTGTAACAGCATTTCATAGCATTTCTTAACCTTGAAACCAGCCAGCGAGTCCGGGACCCACAGCCAGCTGTCTGTGCGCTGCATTGACAGCTGCAACAGCCGCAACAACTGCTGCAAATAATCGGCAGAAGCGCGCAGCTGAGTGTGTTCCACTAGCAATGTTTCGGCCCAGTCCCATTTCCAACACCAGTCCGCGTTCGTCCATTGACCATGTTCCTCTACCGTTGCTTCCTTGGACCTGCAGCAATCAAAAATATCCGGAAATAAATCAGCCAATTTGTCTCTTCCATTCCAAGCATCTCTCCAAAACCTTGCCTTGTTCCCCTTGCCCAATTTAATTTTCACCAATTCATTAAACCAATCTTCTTGTAAATTAATATCCTCTCCCAGGAGACATAAGTCCCTCCACCACAACGATTTTTTCTCCCACCCTCTTCTACTCTCCGCCATATCTGGCCATCTTCCTTTTAAGCCGTATCTCTCCACCGAGACCTCCTTCCAAATGGGATTACCTTCTTCAACCAATACTCTCCATCTCCATTTAGTCAACAGTGCTACATTGAATATTTCTAAATTTTTAATTCCCAAACCCCCTTTATCTTTAGGCAAAGAGATTGTTTCCCACTTCACCCATGCCAACTTCCTATTATCTTCATCACCACCCCATAGGAATCTTCTTTGTATCTTAGTTATTTCCGAAATTACCTTCTTTGGTGCTTTGTAGAAGGAGAATAAATACAAAGGAAGTGAAGCAAGCACCGAGTTTATAAGCGTAACGCAACCTCCAATAGATAACTGTTTTCTCTTCCAACTGTTCAATCTCGCCTTTATCGAGTCTAGAATTGGTTGTCAAGTGCTCACCCGCCTTGGGTTCGCGTCAACCGGAATCCCTAAGAATTTAAAGGGAACGGAACCCACCTTGCATGCTAAGAAATGTGATATGCTTTCCAAAGCCCTCTCCTCAATATTCAAACCAAATATGCTACTTTTCGCAAAATTTACTTTTAAACCCGAAGCCAGCTCAAAACTTCTCAGTATTGCTTTCCAGCACCATATGCTCTTATCTCCCCCATCACAAAAGAAGATTGTGTCATCAGCAAATTGCAAGATCTCAACCGATAAAGTACTGTTTATACGAAAACCGTTGAGATTGCTCGATTCCACTCCTTTTCTTACCAACCCTGCCAGTCCTTCAGCCGCTATCAAAAACAAGAATGTGCAAGCGGATCCCGTTGTTTCAATCCTTTCTGTGCCGTAAATTCTTCCGTTGGACTCCCATTAACCAAGACTGACATGGAATTAGATGAGATACACTCACGCATCCATTTCCTCCACTTTCCCCCAAACCCCAATCTTTCCAACATATAATCCAAATATGCCCAGCTTACAGAATCATACGCCTTTTCAAAATCCGCTTTCATCACTACGCACTTCTGCTTCTTTCTCTTTGCCATATCCATAAGCTCATTAACTATTACCACTCCATCCAGGATATTTCTTCCGGCGAGGAAGGCGCTTTGACATTCCGAGATAATCCCTTTCAAGACCTTTTTCAACCTTCCCGCTAACACCTTTGCGAGCATTTTATACAAGCAACCAATAAGTGTATGAAGTGATACATGAAATTTATTTTACCACTTTATTCCTTTTTTCGTGTATAAGAGAGACATAGATAGGGAGGGAGGGAGAGAGAGAGAGAGAGCGGGGAGGAGGGAAGAGAAGGTTTTTTTTTATCAAAATTTGTTTTTATTGTTTTATTGTCATTTTGGTCGATGAATATGTCAAAATGGTCTTTGAATATGTCAAAATTGTTGCTCATGACGTGTCCCTCTTGACTATCAATTTAAAGGCGCCACTATGACAGAAAACATGCCAACTCAGCAAAACTAACGGAGTTAGCGAAGTCACTTAACAACTGGGACTAACTTGGTTGAGAGATGAAATTGACACCATGTAACACTTTTAGGGACTTGAACGACCGTTTACCCGAATATTTTTTCATGGAAACTGCCTAAACAAATAAAATATGGACACTGATGGCAAAGTCAATGCCAATGTCCTTAATTAAACATGAATATTTTGACACCATATATAATCTTCATCTTTAAAATAATTGCAGCAAATAGCATTCTGATACGTTCTCGGAATTCGAGGACCGAGATACCTCCTAAAGAATGGTTAAAGAGAGGAAATAGACTTTGATTATATTTCATTCATACCAATTATGTGGTCAATACAATGCTTATATAGGCTAGTGGATACACACCATAAAGGAGGATACATCACACACACCATAACATTACTACCTAACAAACTAATAAGAGAATATCCCTAAAAAGTCCCTTCTAGAATATACTAAAAGAGTATACTAAAAGAGTCATTATTTCATTGACCTCCATGATCATATCATTACCTACCCCATCAAAATCAACCTTGTCCTCAAGGTTGTAGAAATTTTCTCCATGAATAAACTTTCCTGGATCCCATTGCTTGGATTGGAATGGCCAAAGAGCTTTAGACATTTTGAAAGGTACACCGGGATCCCAGTGTTGGTTGCTTCCCATTCTCACTAGGGTAATGTAGCCATGAGGTCCCAAATTGACAACCATTAGTCGCTCAGGATCGAAGAAGACTGACATGAAAACAAGCACATTTCCATACAAGCTAGTAGTGGCAAGTTGGTCATTAATGACAACAGAAGCTTTGGACAAAATAAATGTTGGAGCAGTCAATGCCCAAGGTCCAATTTTACACCTGTCAAATATGTTTGAGAGATAATAGCAAGGGAGTCCAGTATATAGGCTTTTGAATTCAAAGTATTTGAGGTCTCTGGTGTGTGCCATGATAGACTTGAATATAGCTTCATGTACCAACATAGTTAGTTGGTGTAGGATATCCTCAAACCCCATCAAAGCAACAGTAGCATAATTAATTTGAACAGAATTAGCAACCTCCTGGGAGTACTGTGTAGTTGTGTCATCTCTTGGGCTAACCTCCATGTCAGAGTACATAAAAGTGCACCCCACTTCAAACCAGCAATTAATCTTTACATAGACAATTAATACAGCTTTTTCATACACTTGAGATGTTGTGTGAATGTGATCAATTTGATAAACAACCTGCTCATCAATGTCAAGCAAACCCAAGGCATTGGATAGCCCAAAGTATCCATGAAGAGATAATTCAACTAGCATAGGCACTTTTCCAAAAGGAATCTCTAGCAGATATAGCAGGAAAAAATCACACGCAGCAGTATCACCACCCATATTGTGGGATACATATGCAAATATTGGAACATGGAAATGGAAAATCAAAACAAGCAGAAGCATATCCCATAGCATCTGGAATTGGAGTATAATGGTAATAAATGATAAGTGGTTTTGTGTTGTGATGATGAAACTAATAAGAGGAGTCCCACCAATATAAGGAAGTGAAAAACCTTCATAGCTAAACTTGATAACTTCCCCATAATTGTAGTCCCAAAACCTCGTGTAATTGTCTTGAATTGAATTACTAAAATATGAGAATATTAATGTGCCAGATGAAGATTGGAATGTATAAATGTGAGACGTATGGTAAGATTCAAATTGAATAAAAATGAAGGGACAAGCACTCATATGCACTAGCATGAAAAACTCATTGCAAAGCTCCCTGGGTAAACGACTTTGTGATAGAGCCAATCCCCACATTGAACCCCTTTCAAACCCATTCACACCATTATACGTCATGACAACTGGATACCCATTAAGCATTGTGAACAAACCAGCTATTCTATACCCATAAAATGACAAGTTCAAAGAAACCACAGGCTGGTGAAGCATTTTATCAAATATAAGTCGTGCAATACTCAGAAAATTATGAATATGAGAAGAACGATGGATTGGTGTGAGATGAAACCTCTGATGATCTGGTGGCTCCGGTGGTGGATCCGGATCCGCATAAAATCCCAAAACTGAGAGTGAGTGGATGTCATCCACTACAAGAATTCCGGTGATTTCCGAGGGAAAAATCCCTCAGAAAAGCAGGAAAATCGGTCGCTAATTCACGTTTCCGACGGAATTTCCGACGGACAAAATTCCGTTGGATAAACGGTCCTCGCAAACGATTTCCGACGGAAAATTCCCTCGGAAACGTTTCCGTCGCAAATCCCTCGGAAACTCCCTCGGAAATATCCCTCGCAAATCCCTCGGAAATCCCTCACAAATATCCCTCGCAAATCCCTCGGAAACATTAATTCACAGCAAAAAAAAAAAAACTATATATGTCACATACACTCAAGCCATTTAAGTGCATTATTGGGGTGGGGGGATACAAAACTGATTAAAAGGAGCTTATAAAAGTAGAACTTGAAAGTAATTTATCTTTTCATTGCCATTAAAACCATTATCTTTCCAGGAAAAAAATGAACAAAATTACAAAAATGAACAAAACTACTTGTTATCTTTTCTTAATAGAACAAAATTTTCAGTAAATTTATCCATACTTGCAATAATAAATTAAGCAATCTAGCATCAGGCAGATCGGACACTGAACTTCCATGCTAATCTATGTAAATAAAGCTATATAATACAATAGTTATGAAGGAAAAAGGCCAATCATAATGATGCTGACAAATCCATGTTCCCTTTCAGAACTAATTTAGAGAGGAAAAAGCTAAAGTATAACAGGACCAGAAGAAGTAGCTGTTTTAAACAAACCAGTAGAAATCTCCTTGTCGATCATGAAAATGAATTTTAAAGTCCCCAACCAAACCAACTCTGTCAGCCCAGGCTCCCCCGGCAATGCAAATACCACAATTCCTTTCCTCGGTGCACTGATCCAAAAATCTTCTGGCTGCAAACAAGTTTCAAGGCATATTCAGTAATCAAATTCAAATGCTAAATGCTAACATTGAGGCTTTGGGAAAAAAATCAAAATTCATCAAAGAAGGCATCAGAAATGGCATGCTTTGGTTCTATTAATTCTAAATCCTGTGCAGATCATGCACAAAACACCATAGGATACACAACTCATGCACAAAACTATGCAATCTAGTAATTACCACTCTACAATTTCATCATGAAATAAATATAATAAAGCATTTCAACCATTTCAACCATTTCAACAACATGTGGAAAGTGGGAGGAAAGTGGTGATGAGTTGAGTGGGAGAGAGTGGCGGTGACTACTGACTAGTGAGGTGGGGAACGGTAGTTTTAACTTTTGGGGTTAGAAGCATTTTAGTCTTTTATGTTGGCAACGAGAGATGGACGAATCAAAAGGGGAGGTAAGATATAAGTTCTTATGTTTTTTGATAAACAAATACAAATGCCTTTAATCTTCCCATCAAGTAATCTAAACACAAACAATTGAAATGATAATAAAAAAATCAGGCTTTCTTTCTAATACTTAAGTATGGTCATATATATTAATTGCATGAAATCTCATTCTTCAGCAGTGGCGCTTGCAGCACTCAGATCAACAGAAAGATCCAGAACCTACAAAAACCAACAGAAAGAATATGATCAAGAAAAAAATGTGTATTTAAAAGTGTAGCAACGTATTCAATATGTAATTTCAATTGTATAGTAATTAAACATTACAAACCTTTCCAGTGATGTTACTGTACATCTGAACCACATCTTTTACTGTGGTTTCAAAGTGTGTGGTAGCATCATAGCTCTGCAATACATAATTTCCAGTTAGTATAACTGATTGTCTCCCATATCTCACCAGCTGCTCAACTGCTTTTGGATTTTGGAATTGAGATGACTTACCACCCTTGTCTTTGTAGGAATTCCTAGATGCAAGTGTCTTTCGTCCCCTATGAGCTACTGCTATAGCACGCCGTCTTTGCTTATTCAAGCTCTTTACGAGTTCAGCTTCATTTCCCATTGCATCTTCATCGTTTTCCTCCTGTAAATTAAAATTACTACTGTTATGGTTTTCATGTAAAGGCTGGATAAAAAGGGTTCAATAAACTAGAATATAGTATTTGCTTTCGCAAAGAATTTCATTTATTTGATCTTCACAGAAAGTTAAATTATCATATCAGTCTACCATACTACCCATCTGAACTGAATTAAGGAACCATGATAGGTGCCTTTCACATCATAGTTTTTGCCAATGATTTAATAAAAGAGTATCTTATTTAAATACCTTTTACTTTTACTTTTCAAGAGCCGATGCAGGGAAATAAGGTTCTATAATAAACAAGTTACAACACATAATACATCCTTATTTGGTTTAAATCCTTGAATAATGCATTCATTGGTAGCTAACTATGGTGTTTGTAAAGAATTTGAAAAAGGATGTAATAGAAGGGCACAAGTATACTACAATTCCTTTTTAATAAGGCTGGCAGAGTGGCAGAAAGAACACCATTACCCAAAACAAATCAGCATGAAGAGGAAGAACAAAACACTTAGATATCCATTCAATTAAAAGAGTAGAAATTAGCTTACATTGTCGTTGGCATCTTCCTTTTCAGATCCACTGCTTTCACCTGCTTCACGGCTCTCCTCTTTTCCCAGATTATCATGTCCCTCGTCCTGTTAAAACATGATTTCTTCAACAATCCTTCAATCAAGATTGCAGAAAACAGCATTGCATAACTAATGATAATAGAGGATCTGTTAGCTACGGTTAAGTAATTAGCTTGGCACATGATCTGTTAGCTAATGATAATATAGTCCATAGCTTCAAGCTTTGTTCTTATTTCGGATGCAGAATCATTGTCTCCATCAAGGAGGAGAACCCTAAGTCCCTTTGGAAAATCTTTGCATTTTTGTAAATCATTGGCAGTGCAAACCATAGCTTGTTTGGCATCCTCTCTCTGTCCCCTACACAACATCCATATGAGATCACAATTTTAAGCAGGCAGAAGGAAAGGAAAAATAAAAAGAAAATAAAAAAATGGAACTCACTGGTTGTTGGACGCGAAACAGTGCAGTGGACGGTGGTGAACGCGAGAGAGATGAACGGAAATTTCGGTACGGGTTCCCAGCGAATAGTGGCGAAACCATGGTGGTGTTCACGGTGGTGCTTCGATTTGGTTTCTGCTGCAACTCTTTCGCGACGAAGAAGAAAGAAGGGTGTGGGTCGGGTCTGGTCTGGTTTCGCGAGGAGGAGAAGGAGTGGTGGTGGCCGGCGACGCAACAGGGAAAGTGGTGGTGGCCAGCGGATGCGACAGTGAGAGTGGAGAGTGGTGGCTGAGAGTGGGGAGGGAACTTTAGGGTTAGAGTGTGAGAGTGAAAGTGAGGGTGGGACACGGTTCCCAGCGTTCTTTTAGATTTAGGTGAGAAACGGTTCCGACGGATATGTATGCGTTTCCGACGGAAACTTACCTCGGAAATTAGCGACGGGTATAAATTCCCTCGGAAAGATAAGTGAAAAACACACTAAACACGTAGCGAGGGAATTATCCGTCGGAAAAGAACATATTACCGACCAAAATAAATCCCTCGGAAATATGTGGTAGCTAAATCAGCATATTCTTGTAGTGATCTTGGTTGAGAATAGACGCTCGAACCAGCGATGCATAACGAAACTCGTAGTCAATGACAGATTTGCAATTTCGAAGCGATTCCGTAGTGACGATCGTCATCTCTATTGCTGCTTCCGGTGGTCGTAGCAAACTTTGCTCCTCCTGAGGGCGATTAGTTTCTGATGTGTACCGATTCGTTGGAATCACACAGAGCACATTTTCTTCCGCAATCGTACTAGTATGCCATTGATGATCGGGTGGAGCTGGTGGTGGTGGAGGCATTGTTGAACCGTTGCTTGCGAAACTTGGATCTGGCGTATCTGTGACGACGCGGCAGTGACGATCGGCTGGTTTCGGTGGTGTTTGTGGTAGCGGAGGATTGGCCACTACAACATGGTTCGAATGTCGCGGCGGTGGAACAAATCGCTCCGCCATCAATTCCTCCGTCAATGGAGACTGCTCCTCCTTCAAAATCGAAATCGGAATCAGAGAGAGTGAGCCATGCATCGCGGATACAAAGTCATCAGGATCAGAGACGGTGAAGGAATCCAAAGCGAAATTGGTCACTGATTGTGAATCAAATTCCAACTCTGAAACCACGATCGGTGCTTGAAGGAAAGCTGGTATCAACGGATAAGAAGGCACTTCTGTTGGCTCCTCTGGTGATGGTAAAAGGTGCTGCCATTCAGGTTTGAAGTGCCAAAGAAAAGGAGGAATGAACGATTCCCAACTTGCCATTGGATGATGAGGAGACCATTGAAGCCACCATTTTAGAGGAGAACCTTGCAACCCAAAGGCAGCTATGAGCAGTTTTGACGTTGATGAAATTCCCGTTTCAGAAAAGTATTTGTCGATGTCAAGCACCCATCCGTAAGCATCATTGTCACCGTTAAATACCGGAATGTCGTCTCGTGGAAGAAGAGGGTGTGAAGAACTCATGGTAGAGAGGGGTTCAACACAATGAAAGCACCATTGATACGTTCTCGGAATTCGAGGACCGAGATACCTCCTAAAGAATGGTTAAAGAGAGGAAATAGACTTTGATTATATTTCATTCATACCAATTATGTGGTCAATACAACGCTTATATAGGCTAGTGGATACACACCATAAAAGAGGATACATCACACACACCATAACATTACTACCTAACAAACTAATAAGAGAATATCCCTAAAAAGTCCCTTCTAGAATATACTAAAAGAGTATACTAAAAGAGTCATTATTTCATTGACCTCCATGATCATATCACATTCTCACACAATACACATGGCATTCTTAAAGATTTTCTAGCCAAAAAGAAAAACAACAATACATAGTAACCCAAAAACAGATTTCATGTTGGTAAAAAAAAAAACTACAGAACCTGTAACTATTTATTAATTACTTTTTAATTATAATAAAGAAAGCTATAACTATTTGATGAAGATTGAAGAATAGTAATGAACCCAATAAATCCCCTCTTCCCCTTTTATCAAAGTTAACATAAGCAAAATTGTTGAGACATTGTAGGAAATTAAGTATACAATATAATGATATAAATATAGTTATATACCACCTGAAAAGGAAAAATAAAAAGCTTTACACTCTGGTATTGTATTGTAACGAAATAAACAATATTAAACTGCTGGTGATGAGGAATTCCTGAAAAGGTCAATGCGGCTGTCTCCAAGTCTAAGAGAGTAGGTGAGTGTCTTATAATCAGCCCAAGTGAAAGTTTTAAAGAGAAGGGAGGGCCTCTTTTGTGTAACCATAACTGATGGAACAACAATGGATGCATCAAGTGGTGGAGCCCCAAAATATGCTACCGACATTCTACACTTGTATGAGTTGGTCACGGCCCTATGTCTCACGCTTACAAATCTTCCATTTGTCATAACCTTTTAAGAGAGAATGTAATAAATCAAATCAGTTACTATTTTTGTATCATCTATTACTTATTAATTTTAAGCCTAACTTGTCACCTACCTAGCTTTATATTCTTATATTACATTACATACCCTAAGTTTAATTCTATTCTTTTGTTAAGTTCTACTACTTTGCATGTTGGTTTGTCCTTTCTAACATGTTATGTTTATCTATTTTTAACAATAATCAAAATCATGTCATGAGATAGTAAGATATATATCCAAATCTGTTGCAACTATGTATCTGTCCTCCCTTTTAGTATGTCTATCTATCTATACGCTTAGTTGCGTTACGGACCGCAACATTTATCAAGGTTTTTCATGTTGTCGTGACAGTCGATCAAAAGTAAGGGTGTATCAGCTATATATATTTTATCGAGTATAGGTTAGATATATTGTCATAAGAGCATCCACTCACTACAATCTAGATTATCCTATCAAAGATCAAATAGTTTGCATATTCGAAGTTTAATTTAGCATAGTTAAAATACAAATCGTTTAATTTTGATTAAAGGATGCATCTGCATCGACTATGTGATTTTACAACTACGCCTAACTCAAACTTCATATTTTATCGCAATGGTCCGTGATATTAAGGATGACCACGCGACCGTAATTAGTAATTTCATACTAATGTCTATAATTATACTCATTTTGTTTTCATGTATAAGAAAAATGCAGTTTTCGGTTTATTAAATAACTGATGTATATTTTTTTTATCAAATAAATAACTGATCATGATCATTAGCTTACCATAACACAAGTAGACTTTAATTTCAACTCATTTCTTATTAATTTTTTTAGAGGTATAAATTAATTCCTACTTTCTATATGGTGGTTAAAAAAGGCAAGGCAGTCCCCCAGAGCCAGACCCCCTACACTAACACAATATTTTGTTTATAAAAAATGAAACAAATTCATGTGTAATAAATAAATAAGAAACACAAATACCTGTAGAAGATCACCAACATTAACACAGAAAGCAGATGGGTCAGGAGTAACTGGGTTCCACACACCATCTTGAAGAGAAATTTGAAGTCCTTCAACATCATTAGATCTAAGAATTGTAATAATCTGAGGGTCAGAATGTTCTCCAAAGCCAACTTTATTATAGTTGCAAGAATGAGACTTGTTGTTGTCTTTGTTAAGTATAGGTGGGTAGTGATTGAGCCTAAGAATTGAGTCACTATCAGAATTTTTGATTAATTTGCTGAAAAACATTTTATCAGGGACCCCCAATCCTTCTGCTATTAGCTCCAATATCTCACATGCTACTTCCCTCACTGCTTCTGTGTATGCACTCATTGTAGATCTGTCATGTACAATTATATAGTAGTATGTTCAGATTAGTTATAACAGAATAGAATATATATATAATGGTTGCTTGCTTCTTCTTATAAAACTAAAGAGCAATGCTCATTAAAGTAGGTAGAATGGGGACTGGTTTATAGAGCAGCTTTATTTACAAGGATCTGGTTTTTTTGTAATTTTTTAAAATTGTATAAATAAATATTTGAGAGTCTCAGGGAGCACCAAGAATAACGACGAGTTAGTCAATGAATCAGACCACCAAAAAATTTGGACGCCACATTTCCATCCAAAATTTTAAGACATTAGGTATCTGGATCTGCTCTCTTATATATTCTTAGGTTAGCTCATTATACAGCAGTAACCCGTTTACAGTTTAGCCATTTCAATTCCCACAGCACATCTACCAAACAGTGAAGTGAAAGTAAGGTGATAGTTGTAGATGCATGAAAGGTTAAAACCAGCAGTGAAGCTATTTCAGTGCCCCCAATCAAGACCGGTTGAGATTGACCAGACACTTCACTGCCACTACCTGCTCTACTTCATTTCTGGTTTTGGTTATTTTGGCAAGCAAATAACTCCCTCGGTTTTGTATTATATGTCGTTTTGGGTCATTTCACACATATTAAGAAAAGTAGTTAATTTTGTATGTGAAAAAAAATTGTAAGTTAGTTTACCAAATTAACCTTATTAATGATGACATTGTAAAAATAAATTAATAAAGTTATGAAATAGATATTATTAAATAATGAAACGTATAGTAAGAAAAAAATATTAATATTTAATTGAGATTTTAAAAAATCATGGATTATATAACAATTTTTAGTAATTAATAACGAATTTTTTTCATAACATTTACGGAATTAAATTATTCACCAAAACATTGAGGTTCAGCTTTTACATAGTTATTGATTGATTTGATAGGACGTTTTTGATGTAACTGAAATCTATGTCAATCTGAAACCCAATCTTTATCCAACAGTACAATTGTCAATTACTACTTCATTTTCTTTTTTAATTTCTGCTCAAAATTCTTATTTTATTTCCCTCTTTTCCTTAAAAAAATCATAACCATGAGTAAATCACTATCATGCAATCGTAAGGTCTAACACAATTTAGTTATTTGACTAAATATCTTTTGAGATTTTTACTTTGTGTGCTTAATTTTCAGATGAAATTTATCACTACGGAGAGTTGACATGACAATATAACATAGACAAGAATGCTACTTAAACTTTGGAGAGTGAAAAAGGATGTTGGATTGGATTTCTTTGTAGTTAGTTTGACACTCGAGAAGTTCAAGGCAGTCTGATCTTGATCGGATGGTCAAAATTTAAACTTCGAAATTTTATAATAAATAAAATAAAAAACTCTCTTTAAAAGTTGGTTTATTTGATTTTGATCAAACAATTTTGAATTGTTGACCGCATGACTGCACATTAATATTGACCGCACCTAATTTGAATTGAAGGATGTTTGATTCGGACATGCAATAATTTATAAAAAACTGTGCAAAGCTAAAAAAATAAGTTACCAGATAAAATTAAGAAAGGAAAGGTTTTTGAATGGACCGACAAAGACACTAACTAAGTCCAACAGATTAAGCAAAAGGTAAAAAATTTAGACAAACTACGTTTACCTAAAAAAGAAGATGAAATCCCACCTCTCCTAGAAGTACCTACTCCTTTTCCTTAGTCCCATGTGCGCCACGGATATCTCACGTGTGCAACCCCAATTGTTTTTGACATGTCATACCACAACATAACACTTTCTATTGCATTATTAGGATGATCTCAATTTCAAGTTTGTCATGTTTTAGAGTAATATAATATCTACTATGTGCTTACAATTATTTAATTTAATACTTATGTTGAAAAATATTCTCATTACAAAAGGATCTAAATAGTGAGTGTCCCTTTAACAACCGATGAACAAAATTACCATTGGCAACAATGCACATTAACATTAAAACAATATCTCATTATTTTGCCCCGTGAAGCACAATTTGTATATGCAGATTCTAGGACCACAAGCAACATATGCTGTTGTTGTATAAAGAATGGTTGGGACACTTCTATCATTCATTGCATTATAAAACTTTCAGACCACCCACATTATCTCTCCCAACATAATTGTTTTACTATTTCTTTTTTCTTTTTACCTTTCCCTTAAAATGTCTCTTTCTTTATCAATAAAGTTTAACTCTGCCGACAAATGTCGATATTGTTAAGTTTGACATATTATCATCAAGGTCTGAGTCTATGACATTGCAATTGTGTATTGAGTTTTAGGTGGAACTTACCACTCTGTTTCAGACAAAAAAAATGTCTCTGTTTTCATCACATTTTTTTTGGTTACCGTGTTATTGGTGTGGAGTATTCACCAATTTTACGGATGACTAATCTACGCTGGCAAGTCTGACTGGCCACGTTTATACCCGACTTTGCCGGTGTGTGTGGTTCTCCCCTCCCAACAGAGCTTTTACCACACCAAAATTCAAACCTGAAAAACCTTGAAGTGAGATCCGAGTCCAGTTACCACTCAGACCAACTTTGATGGTCTTTTTCATCACATTATCTCTCCCAACATAACTGTTTTACTATTTTTTTTTCTTTTTACCTTTCCCTAAAATGCCTCTTTCTTCATCTGTAAAGCATAACTCAACTGATAAATATCGATATTGTTAATTAGGTTTGATATTATAATCGAGGTTTGAGCCTGTGACCTTGTAATTGTGCGTGAGTTTTAGGTTCCATTTACGGACAAAAATTGTCTCTTTCTTTTTCATCACATTACTACTACTGGTAAGTATTTTCGTTATTTTCTCTATCTTTCTTTATCTTTTCCCTTTATCTCTAGTCTTTCTCATAACCCCCCTCACCTTCAAGGACCCCCACCCAATAACATGTGAGACAATCTTTATCCTTCTTTGTTGGTCAGATACAACTCATAGTATATAGAAGATACATAGTATCAAGCTTCGTTGCTGAGATGGTCACCAGTTAAGCTGGCAATAACTTACTAGCTAGCATGGTCCATATCTACAACAAATATCTTATGAATTATAATATCTTGCTCCTACTTCCCTTGTAAATTTCTACTTTGTGAATTTTATTTATACTTTAAATTATACGTGAAAACACCCTCTCCAAAAAAGTACTAGTATTTTACAACCCATTGAGAAATTATTGGACTCTTTTTCAAACATGTAGGGCTTTTATATTTTATTTTTGGGTTTTGCTTTTCCCACACCCCCTCCTACTCTTTCACACCCCTTAACAAATTTTATTCCAAAAATAACCTCGTGTGAGACGCTGCGAGGACGTGTTTTATGACTGTTCGAACGACCTTGTTCGAACAGGTTCGCATGACCTCATGCGAACAGTTTAAAAACGCCCAAAAGGGTGTGAAGTCAAAATTTAACACACTCGAACGATGTCGTTCGAATGTGTTCGAACGAGGTCATGCGAACAGGTTCGCATGACCTCATGCGAACAGGTGAAAAACGCCCAAAAGGGTGTGAAGTCAAAATTTAACACACTCGAACGATGTCATTCGAACCTGTTCGAATGCCCGTGTTCGAACAGGTGAAAATTCGTGAAAAAAAAGAGGTTTGGCCTGGCCTTTTGGTCTTTTCACACCCTTATGGGGTGTGTTTCGAGTAGGAGGGGGTGTGGGAAAAGCAATACCCTTATTTTTAACTAATTATCTCTTCGGATCAAGTGAGAGAGCACGGGGTATCCTAGTAAGTTTGCCCAAACAAAAAAAGGACGGACGAAAAAATTAGGATTTCGATCCTCTAAAGTGAGTTAAATGTAAAGCGGGTAATTTAGCTATAAAAAGTTAAATATTAGTTTTTAATTCATTTACATAGTATCAACAATTGATTTTCTCATCAATGATCGAATATACTTACTTTTGCTCACTTTAGAGAATCCAAATTCAAAGTTAGTACAATCTATCCCAAGTAGGTAGCTCAGTTGGCGAGCTAAGAGATATCGAAAGAATGCACCAAATGAGTGCAGGATGGAGGTCCCGGGTTCAACTCCCAGAAACTAGCATTCCCTCACCCCCACTAACATTGCTTATCAAAAAAAAAGTTAGTAGAATCTAAAGTTTTTTTTTGGGAAAGCAAACTATAGTATATAATAATATGTTGTGTTTTGGAGAAACATAAAAACTTCTATACAAATACTTCCCTCTCCGTTAAGAGAGGGACCTACATACCAAAAGCAAAAAACTACCACAATCCATAATAGTGCATCTAATCCACTCCAAGTGAGACTTATCAGTAGAAGATAGTTTGTGTTTCAAACTATATATATCGTTTGAGGGATGACCCTATAACCATTGGAGTACTTTTGTTTCTACCGTCTTTACATTCATTGATTATTACCCACAAACTAAGCCCAATAGTATTATGCATGAAGGGTGTATTGAAAAAAAAAACTACCTCTCACATAAACAAGAAATAAAGCATGAAAAATGTTTTTTTCATTTTACAAGTGAACTTTATAAAGATGGCTTAACTTTATTTGAAAGAGTAGTACTGTGCATTTAACGTTGTTATTCATATCTTACTTTTTCATGACCTGTCACCCCCAACCCAAGCTGTTACTTTTCTTGGTCAAGAAAAAAAAACCCAAACTATTAATTGCTTTTCTTACACTGCAGTTTTGTCCACTGTTTAGCCACACCATTGCAAAAGCAATAAAAAAAAAGAAGCCAATGCCACGTATTCTCTCTCTTTACACACAAAATTTTGGATTAGTTATGTGGTCGGTAAGTTCGGAGCCGTCCGATTAAGTTTCGGCGGCTTAAATTTTAGGAGCAGTTTTTGATTTTTCTCGATAAAAAATTTTGACTTTAAAACCTATACCGTTTAATCAAGATCGGACGATTTTAATTTTTTTCTGTCCAACCGAATGCAGTTCCAATTTCACACAGTCAGGATCCCACAATTTCAGTGTCAACAGCGGAGAGAGAATGAAAGATGGTATAGTAAAGAAAACATGCAATAAATGCAAAAGTATTGGACAATGACATATAATATTTATAAAATAAAAACAAAAACAACGTACGAATTAGTGCGCATACCTGATGTTTGATGGATCATCAATGGAGATTTTGTTGGAAAGTTGAGCAATAGAAGAAGCATTTGCATTAAGAAGAAGATATTCCACCTCACCTATGTCTCCATTTAAGCCTATATTCTTGCATCCATAACTAGGAGAAGCTTGTTTCTTTTTTTCCATTGGTTTTGCAAAGAAATCAAAACCCATTTCTTCCATTTTAGCAATGGTTTCATTAGGTACACCATGATTAATCACGTTGAAGAAACCATACTCTTCACAAGCTTTCACTATTAGTTTCATAACTATTGATCTTTCAGCTGATAAGTCTATCTTAGGAAGTTCAATAGGTAAAATCCTTTCTTCTTGGATCGAATTTCGGGAACCAACCACCATTTTTAATGAAATAGAAAGAGAGGAAAGAAACAAGAACAAGAAGGTTTTGTGTTGAAATTGAAGGAAGAGAAAAATGAAATTGGTTTGAGATAGGTTAATGTGTTGGTAAATGCTGATTTGTTATATAAGAGAAATGGGGAGGAGGGGGGGTGTGGAGAAGGAGAGGAAGGGGGTGTATGTGAAGATGATAAATAATATAGGATATTTATGGAGAAACCACCGGCTAGAGATCTTGTACCCATGAAAAGAAAAATAAATTAAAATATAAAATATCATGATAAGAAAATAATGAAAATGAAAACTCTCAAGCATGTTTTGTGGAATTCAATTCATATATTTAATTCACAATATGTAAGGCCTAGAACAACACATTGTTAGGATGATTATTTTTAGTTATTCGGAGTTTACGTGTGATATTTGTCATTATGTCTATAAGAAAAAAAAACTAATATTCATAAAAATTGTTTCTTTGAAAAAAGACTGGTTATTACGTTTTTTTTATTACTAAGAGTGGAGGAAGAATGAGAGATTTTTGAATAAAAATGATATGTTAAAAAAACATAAATAAACACAATTAATATATATATATATATATATATAGAGAGAGAGAGAGAGAGAGAGAGAGAGAGAGAGAGAGAGAGAGAGAGAGAGAGAGAGAGAGAGGGAGCCCTAATTACAAGATTTTGTGTGATCTTGTAATGGTTATGATTACGTCATTAATTACAAGATCTTGTGTGATTTTTAATTAATAAGGAAAAGATCATACGAGATCTTGTAATTAATGACGTAATCTAAACCGTTAATTTTAATCTAACAATTATAAATAAGAGCTATCATTACTCACCATGAACACTAGTTCTCAGGTGATACACTCCCTATATATAGTGGAGGACTCAGATGAGGACACTTGTTTATTATGAAAAATGAGAAAATCTAAATAAAACTGTAAGATAAAAATCAACGGCCCATATTACGCTATTAATTACAATATCTTTAATTAAAAAGAAAGCAATTCACTAGTGCAAAAAATGGATTTAAAGTCAGGCGAAAAAGGGATTTAAAGTCAGGCGCCCGCTTGACTTTTATTAAGTCAGACTTTGTATGTAAGGAGCTTTAAAGTCAAGCGATAGCCTGACTTCGTAAGTCCGATTTAAAGTCAAGCATTTATTATTGTCTGACTTCGTAAGTATGTTTTAAAGTCAAGCATTTATGGCCTGACATCGTAAGTCTCTTTTAAAGTCAAGCATTTATGGCGTCTGACTTCGTAAGTCTCTTTTAGGGGTGTCAAATTGATCCATTTGTCCACTGGATATCCGGTCCGTCCATAGCAAAATTTATCCAATCCATCCGTTACAAACAAAAAAATAATAATGGATTGGATTGGATCCATCCACTTGATTTGTGGATGGTTGTGATCCATCCATTAATTTTTTTAAATCCGATGGATTATCAATAAGTAGAAAATCAAAATCCAATGGATAATTATTTTTTTGACTAAAATCAATTGGATAATTATAAAAAATACATTTTTACAAAAAACTATATCTAAAAACAATTTTCAGTTTTTTTTAAAAGGACTTTTCAATTTTAAAATTTTTTTCCAATTTTTTTTTAAAATTCAGAAAAAAAAAATATATATTATATATTTTTTGACAATATAATATATATATATATATATATATATATTAATATATAATATATATAATATATATTAATATATATATATATATATTAATATATAGCACCACCGTGACTGGCGGCCGGCCGCCGGAGAGCCGCCGTGACCGCCGCCGTACACCACCGCCGACCACAACCGGTCGTCGGAACGCCACCGCGTGGACCACCGTGGGTCGCCGGAGCTCCGCCGCCGTGCCGGCCGCCGGAGCTCCGCCGCCGGCCGCCGCTTCCACCACCTCATATAATTGAAACACCATATTTATATATTTATAATATATATTTATATTTTACCAATATTATATATAAATATATATTTTTAAATATACTTTTTTTTTGTCAAAAAAAAGTATAAGTTTTTTTTGCTGCAACATTAAAAAAGAAAAATTTCATAAAAAGATTTTTTTATTAAAAGATTTTTTTATTTTTTAAAGGTATTAGTGGATGAATTGGATATCCATCCATAAAAAAGTTGTTAATGGATGACTTGGATGGATTTTTTTTGTCCATGGATGAATTGGATTGGATTTGTTTGATACAATCCTAATGGATATAGATTTTTTAATGGATTTCTCCAATCCATCCATTATAATCCATATCCATATCCATCCAATCCATCCATTTTGACACCCCTAGTCTCTTTTAAAGTCAAGCATTTATGGCGTCTGACTTTAAAAGTTTGTTTTTTTCAAAAAAAAAATTATTTGGTAGCCTTAATGTATCCTCATGCTGCCATAAATCAAAAACAACATAATTCAAAATCTTTAACAAATTCAAAAACTCCATATAATGATAGGTTTAACCTTTGAGGTGAAATTGCAGTACATATAATAGAAAAAGTAAGAAAGACAATAAATAAAATTAATACATAAATATATAAAAATGCTTCTTCAGATATACAAACTAGTGGTTTAAGCAAAAAGAAGGACAAATATGTACTACTGTATTCTTGCTATATACAACTGTGTGAGTCTTCTTCACCCAGTTTCTGGGGCAGCCCAGTTGACAGCAGGGACAGCTGGAATAGGTGCTGGAGCAGCATCAGTCCAAGGTTGGTCAATTGCAGAAGGCCACTGACCATCAGAAGGAATAGCAGAAGCATTGAAGTCAGCAATAGCATAATCTGGCACAGGAGCTTCATCTTCCTCTATCTGCTTAGCATCCTCTGGTTCTCTATAGAAGAATAAATCCACCTGCATCAAAGAAAATATCAGACAATGTACTAAAAACAACAGATGTTTTACCATCACAAACAAACAACATTTAAAAAAAAACATGAGCAACATTCGTAGTTGTTCTCTTATTATTTGTTTCCATTTTTATTATAATTTGATTTGATTTGTAATAAAATCTGTATCAGTATCAGGTTATAGTAAAATTTTATATCTGACCAGATCCTAGGGTGTAATTTTTTATTTGTTTCTGTCCTTTTGTTCAGAAGATCAGTTTCCTAAATCAGGATGAATTCTTCCTTTAAATAAGATGTACGATGCAACTATTAACAAAGAAATAAACAAAAATATTCTTCTCTATTATTTCTTCTTTTAAAGGGCTTGCCTTCAACCCTTGCCGCAAGATCAGTCACCATATAGTAAAGTACACAGGCAACAACTACCGTTTTCATACTAATCACATGCAAAATACAGTCAACTCTCAATAAAAACAAATACTTTAAAAAGAAATTAAATTATAGGGGAGAAATGTCATAGAAACACATGATGAATAGTCTTCATTTAACTTGGGCAATAATGGCTTGTTTTGCAAGTTTCAAAAAGTTCATTAGCTTTGACTCGAGATTTGAAAGTTTATATTGACTAGATCAAAATGAGATAAAACTCAGGGTACATTCGGTATTTTTTCCCTAATAAATCTAAAACAGCAATAGTTCAACAGTTTTACACAAACCTGATAATACCATCATCATTTCCATCATCCAAAGGCTTGTATAGAGCATCAATGATCTCCGCCTTAGATGATTGTGTTCTCACTGATGCTCTATACCGTGAAATCCTTGGCCATTGTCGTGATCCAACAACCTACAACCAATCATTATAAAATCAGAATAATATGCTGCAGACATGGAAAAAACTCAAAACAATTGTGGTTCAAGGAAAATATAGCACTATGTTTTTTTACAACAATTATAGAGGAAAAAACAAAATAGAAACAGCCTCACCGCTGCTATTGATGGAATATCCGATCGACCAGGGGATCCGTGAGAGACATCCATCCCTAAAATCATAGTTGGGGTATCTTTAACCAAGGGAAGATGGCCAGAATGCTCTATCGCCAGCAAAGAATGTAAAACACAAACACAAAGTCCAAAACAGTTAGCTATGGAAAAACAAACTTTGCTCTGCCCAATTTTTGGTTCACTTTAAGTGTAGCTTTATTCAAATCAATAAACAACGGTTTCTCAATCAATGTGTATTTGAAAAAATTTGAAACTGAAAAATTGAAGAAATAGAAAAACCTCTAGTGTCGATGCGGTGTCGGTGCAAGTTCCGGCCGCCGTTGACGACAGTCATACACCGATGCTCTTCCTTTGCTCCGGTGTTCCATCGCGTGCGTTCCGCGTTTCAATGCAAGTCATGGGGATGACCTACAACAACTCTTGAAAGCCGTGGTTTATAAATTTCCTGCATAGAAATGACAACAATTTTGAAATCTATCAATTGAAAGCAAAGTTGAAATAACAGCAAAAGCAAGTGTATTACTTTATCTACTTTGAAGCTTCAAATCCACATCTATAATTTGTAACTGTAGTGCTATTATTCATATGCCAAAGTTGTTTCTTCGGTTTCTGACAAACAGTTTCTTCGGTTTTTGTAATTACTATATATATATATATGTGTGTATGGTGTCCCGTTGTCTTATATTTTGAACACTAACGATGTCTCCGTGTGACTAAAAATTTTGATGTAATTTTCCAAATGCAAATTCCAGTTGGCAGAAATATCAAGATTGAGAAAACCCAATACAAAATGCACATCCATCAGGGAAACATATGTAACTAGCCTGTGAATTGAAGCCATGGCATGTCAGTAATAATTTGGTTCCTCCGACAATGGCAGTCTCCCAGTTATGTAGATGCAATACATCGGGCTTTTTCCCACATTTTACTATGTAATCCAGTGAGGCACGACAAAAATAAGAAAACCTGGCAGCCAAAGAAGGCATGACATCAAGATTATTGACACATATGTACACCATAATAAAGGAAAAGTCTTAATTTGATCAGATTTTACTCTCCCTCACTTATACCCGGAAAATAAATTACTGATTAGATACTAACTAGTTGATCAGTTACCTTTCAAAATCATCTGGGTAACCATATATCATCTCACGCCTGAAAAAGGATGAGTGGTGCAATGGTTCGATCAATGTGACTCCAATGCCGCAAACAACACTGCCATACACTAAGGGTAAGTATAAAAGAAAGTCGTATCAGTAGATTTAAACAAGAAACAAGACAAGAAACTTTATTTCTAATATATTTCTGTAATTGTTTTGTCACAATTATGCATACCTACATGGAAGTTAGAAACAACTAAATTAAGGAATTACAGATATCAGGGAACTATTGGACTAATATAGAAATAAGTGTGACTAACTTCCATATATATTAGCAACAAAATTTTAGTGATCAAATCTATTCAAAATAAGTGTGACTAACTTCCATATTGGAGATTTTTTAAAATTCACTTGTCTGTCTTTATATATGCTTGAAGCTCTTCTACAGCATCCTGACAAATGAGAGTGCTTGGGATGACAAACTGAAAGCCAATATCTTTTCCTGAATCGAAAACAACAAAGAATAAATAACACAATCAAATATTGAAATGCATACTTATAGTGAAGAAGTATTATGTGAACGGTAGTAGTACCCAAATTAATATAGATGATCCAAAATATTTTTCACAAAAACTAAATGAAGATGAGGGTTATACCTTGTTGCGAAAACAGGATGAAGAATAGCCGGAGAAGCTGAAAGGAATAAAAATAAATAAACAACATAAATGAGAGGGAAAGATGAGAAATCTGATAATACTGAAACATTAAATGGAAAATCATCTTCATAATTAGAAACATCATCTTCCAATTTTGAACTCTCCATGCTAGTGGGAATACTTGAGTAATGAAACCACATCATAGTAAATATATTTTCTATTTTGGGTAAGAACAAAACCAAAAAATAGAAGAAACATATAACATGCATAAAGCCAAGCTATTAGGGTCTTTGCCACTCATCATTCAATGAAATTTTTGAGTCAAAAAATCATTCAGTGAAACATGCAAACTAAGAAACTATCATCATCACATATGCACAACACTCGGTACTTATCTAACAATTAATTTACAATAAATTCAATATTTTCTCGTCAATCATGTTTAGCCATTACATTAGTAGGATCATTCATATCCAGTATTCTTACGATTTGATGAGGCAAGTGATTTAAAAAAAATGAATGCAAGTTATGACATTTTCTGCACTAATTAAGAACTGATATTTGTTTATAGCAATCCAACCTAAAAAACATTTAAAATGAAGGAAATAAAAATGTCCGAGACCCACCATAAAAGTAACATTATTCCATTAGTTAATCCTTTCGGAAGAACAATTAGAGCAGTGAGTAATCTACTGGCTAAGACATGAAATTAGAAAACTACCTCGCCGCGAGTTCTGGAGCGGTGGTGCGGTGGTGCGATTTCCGGCACAGCGGAGCTCCGGTGGAGAGTTCTCCGAACTTGAAATTTCTTGAGGGTTTTTCATGCGGACGCTTAGGGGATACCAAATATCAAACTCGTTTTTTGATTGGACGTCTTTGGTGATCGGAAAATGAGGGGGAAGGTGGCGGTCAAGGGTTTGTGGAAACGGTGAGAACGACGTGGAGATCTGAGAGTGAAGAGGGTTCTTCGTGTTAGAGATCCATACCATGTGTAGTCTCTGCTGGAGAAGAAGGAACCCGTGACTGAGTCGTTTTTTGTAGATCTACTGTTCCCAGTTGTAGATCCAGTTTCAGATCCAGACGTGAGGAAGAGGAACAGAGTGAGAGTGAGAAGTGAGTGTGAGAGGAGGGTGCGAAGAGATAGGAGGGTGCGAAGAGGAACGGAGTGAGCGTGAGAGACTAAGGAAGGTGACGGTGAGGGAGTGAGGGTGAGGAAGCTGACGGTGAGGGAGTGAGGGTGACGGTGAGGGGGGTGAGGTCCGATAGAGAGAAGAAGAAGGATTAGAGAGACGAGGAGTGTTTAGGGTTCGCGTGAGAGTGAGAGTGAGAATGGAGAGGAGAGGAGTGTTCTGATTCTGATAGTGAGGGTGAAATTGTTTTTTTTATTTTAGTACTTTAGAGGTCAGGCGTGTATATGTCTGACTTCTTAAGTACTTTAGAGGTCAGGCGTGTATATGTCTGACTTCTAAAGTACTAAAATAGAAAAAAAAGAATTTCACCCTTAATTACAAGTTTGCCACCGTGTCTACTTATATAGTCAGGCGAATACACGCCTGACCTCTAAAGTGTAATTTTTTTTCCTATTTTTTGACTTTAGAAGTCAGGCGTGTATCCGATTGACTTTTAAACTCGCGAGTTTTGCCTCTTAATTACAAGTTTGCCACCGTATCTACTTATGTAGTCAGACATCTGAGCGCCTGACTTTAAATGTCTAATTCTAATCCCATTTTTGCACTAGTGATCATACATGATTTTGTAATTAAAGATGCATTTTAAGGCGTTAGTTTAATCTAACGGGGTTATAATTAAATTTTCTCATTTTTCATACTATAAACAAATGTTCTCACATGAGTCGTCCATATATATATATATATATATATATATATATATATATATATATATATATATATATATATATATATATTGTAGATGTTTATAATTATGTAATTCGGTAATCATTTATTCAATTATACAAAATATAAAAAGTTATGTATAATATTGGATATGAACTTAGTTTATTAGTAAAAAAAGATGAGTCTTATTTGATGGTTGTGCAATTTTGATGAAATAAAACTGTTAAATTTTAATATAAGGTATAATGGTACAAAATTAGACAAATTTTGTTTCACCTGGTTCGGATAAAGGGTGATTGAATTATAAAAGTTATTGTACTGTGATATTTGCCCATAGCAATTGATCGGTTCTAAAAATGTCTTTGTTGCCACATCAATTAATAATAATGTATTGTCATAAACCAATACTTTAGAAAACATACTAATCGATTCTGGTTAGTTTGTGGACAAACCAATTTCGTTGAGATTCTAAATCAATGGAAAGAATATAAAATCAATGAATTATTGGCTAATGATACTTATACTTGTTTCCTAGAGAGCACAACACATACATGCTGATGGTCAATTTCAACTTTGATACTCTCCAAGTTTTGATAGTACTTGCCAAAATATAAATCTATCAAATGAAGCTCATTCTGCTATCCTTCGTGAAGGCTTTATCCAATTTATTATCGATTTCGTCAATATTTAAACTGATGATAGTCTTGATATGGAAGCACTAAAATCATGATAAAAACATTGGATATAAGGGATGGACATGGTTAGTTATAGAGAGTAAATGAGATAGGTAGGTTGACTTACAAAATGGTTAATTGGTTGTGCTATATATATTTCCTTAATTTACCGATGGCATCAACTACCACTTCTTCACTCACCTTGAGGAACTGCAAAAAAATAGAAATCATAACAATTTAGTGTTATAAACTATAACCTTAATTATAACCTTATATCAACTAATAATAAGTTATCCCAAGTAGGTAGCTCAGTTGGCGAGCTATGGGATATTGAAGAAGTGCACCAAAAGAGTGCAAAAAGGAGGTCCCGGGTTCAAACCCCGGAAACTAACATTCCTCCACCCCCACTAACATTGCTTATAAAAAAAAAACTAATAATAAGCAACAATCAAAAATATTAGGAATGAAGGAAACAAAATAGATATATATTTAGGGAAAACCCCAATACTATCAATGTTTATGCCCAAATACCTCTTCCCTATTGATGGTTTCTCTATGTAGTCCTATTATGATGTATTGGTGTCTTTACATGGCTTGGGATGGGCCGATACCTTATTTGATGGTTTCTCTATGTAGTCCTATTATGTTGTAATTGGGTTTGATACTCCTTTTGAATGAATTATTTACTTACCCAAAAAAATTGTAAGATTGCTATCACATTATTGTTATATTTTATTATCATTATTTATTATTTTAAAGTTATTTGTTATATTAATTTTTGACTTGGTCATCTTGTAAGAGTAATTGTGTTTTAAGAGTTGGTTTTGTTTCAATATCAATAGTTATTAGAGTTAAAGTTTTGTTTCCTTTTGGTTTACGTTGAACAACAATAATTATTGTTTTCATATTAATTCTTTTATTGCCTTCATTTGCTTTAATCAACAAATAAAAGTGGGATACCGAAACCCAGAGCGTGGGGTTCAGCGGTTGGGGCTGAACCTCCCTTAACCGCTTTGGGTACGGAGCAGCGTTAAAACTCTGGGCCAGCTGTCTTGCCCCTCGAGGCACCTACAATGAACGAGGGATTAGACACTGCTGTCCGTGCGGTGGATACCGGGGTTTACCCAAAAAAAAGGAGATCCTGAGTTCAAACCCCGGAAACTAACATTTTCCCCCCACTCCACTAACATTGCCTATAAAAAAACAAATTAAAGTGGGAGATGGAATGTAACCCTACGAACTTAACTTGTGTGTTTTTTACTAATATAAAGAGGTGGTATTTTTATTTATATAAGCATAAAGAGGTGGTATTGGCTTCATGAAGGGGACGATGATGAGATATATTTCTTCTCACTTTATTTTCTAATGTATTTTTTTTGGTAAACCAATGTATCCTCTACGGCGAATGTGGAGACCAATCATTCGAGGCATCTAAGATCTATTTAAGGGGTTGACCTCTCCCAACAAATGTTTTTCCATACGCACCGGCCAGGGATCGAACCCATGACCAAATGGTTAAGGGACCCAAGTATTTTCTAAAGTATTTTGAGTATTACATTTTTATTGAATATTGTGATTTTGTAGTTTTTATTATGACATTGAGATTGCCAAGCGACAATAGTGGAAGAAAAATAATAAAGATTCTTATTGGAAAATAGAGATATACTTCGTGATTGTTTAAGCAACTGATTTTTCAAGGGTTATATATATAATACATCGAGAGGGGTGAAAATTATGTAACGCCTAATACAAAAATTGAGAGTGATGGTAACCCAACATATTTGTGACGATTTGCTTATCTGACTTTCTAAGTCGCTCAGATAGAAGTCGAACTCGCATCCGACTTTAAAAGTCCAAAATATCCGACTTTAAATCTCGTTTTTCCACTAGTGAGGATAGTGTATTGCTACAGCGTTGGAGGTTGAGTTTATACTCTTAATGAATCTATAGCTCATGATTGTGTAGTGTGCTTGACTGTAGTGCACACTTGATAGATTCACCTATATGAATGGTAGGTGGGACCGCCTCCATGAAAGCTTGGGCAGACTTTCTAGAGCCACTCATGAAATCCAGGAATCGATGCAAGGCCAAAAAGCATTACACCGCGTTGAACAACTTTGGATGAGAGATCAATGTAAGTGATGAGTTCACTGATTTACAAACGGAGTTAGGTTCATAGAGGTTCTAATCTCACCGATATTTCTAGTGGGTCACAATTCATTTGCTCTATGTGCTAGTTCATAGTCCAAAAGTGTAACATCCCCAAAGTAATTTTTAATTACTTTGATGCTTGAGTAATTTAAACTTTTATGATTGCTTAATGATTGATGATTTTATGAAATCGATTTAATTGTTATGAAATTTGGTGTGAAATGTGTGATGATTGTTAATGAATTATTGATTGAAATGGGGCTTATTAGGGAATTGAAGAGAGTTTAAGGGTAATTTAGGGATTTCATTCATAAGACACACACACTCTCACAAAGGACCAGCTGAATCCCACATTTATTTACTCTCACTCACCCACTTAAACACACTCATTCAGTTTTAAAAACACAAAAGAAAGAAAGTGAGCGAAGAGGGAGAGAGTTGCGAGAGGGAGAGAAAGAAAAGAAATAACTACCAGAGTAATAACTACCAGAGTAATAAAACACTGCGAGAGGGAGAGAAAGAAAAGAAATGGAAGGTTGCAAATCCTCACTCCCATTTTCATTCACCATCTGAACCAGTGGTGTGTGAAAAGATGTGCAAGTATACACAGTCACAAACAAGTAATACAATGATAAGAAAGGTCGAACCCACGGGGATTGGATTAACTTTATGTATGTTTAGAAAGCATATAAGTTAGTACTACTATTCTACTCACAAATTTTGTGGTTTTTAAGTTAAGTGAAAATAGAATACAAATATGTAAAAGAATAGTAAGGAAATCAGTTGAGAAAGATGGTAGAGATGTTTTCACTAAATAATGTTCTTTTGAAAGTTTCTATGCTTTTAGTGATGCAGAAGCACCAAAGGTGCAGAAGCACCAAGGTGCAGTTGCATTGAGTGCAGTTGCATGAGTGTGTGCTTTTCAGCTACTTTCTTCAGAGTTTCGTTACAAGCTTCCCATGTCTGGGCTTGCTAAATAAGTTCACTCCTGCCTTTGAAGTACCCACTGTTTCACCCTAAGGACTATGTTATCCTATGTCTAGGACTTAACATGGTTTTAATAAAGTTTTCTTTATTACACAAGTTAACAAAGCCTTCATTAAAACACTCACCCTTATTAGTCTTGATTTCTAATTATAAACCATGTCTGTGAATATAACTCTACTTATTCTAAGTGATCAACCTTAAAATAAGATGGATGTAGTATAACACAAGACCCAAAATGCTTGCAACACTAAAAAGCACAATAACTTACTCAAAAGTTCATTATAAAGTTAGAACATCTCAACCAAAAAGGTTTAGCTTATAATATGCATTGCAAGGCAAAGATGGATGAAATGAAACATATTAATATAGATGAAAATACAAGAGATATCAATAAGGTAGAGATTACACTGCTTGAAGTATTCTTGCATAAAATTGCCCTGCAGTGCAGAAGCACTGACTTCCTGGTGCAGTTGCACCTAACTAAGTTGATGAAGAAGTGAAGGAAGAAGTTGTCGATTCCTTCCTCATCTTCTTGCCAACTATCTACTATAAAAACTATAAGAAATGAAACTACTAATATATAAGTAAAGTGTATGATCTACATATTATCAAGTGAGATATGCGATTCTCTTCAAGTGAGAAGTGGGAGCCCTTTTTATAGCCTTGGAGATTTCCTTTGCTTGAGGGTTTTCTTGAAAACCAAGTTAACCTAAGGAGGCTTAACCATGGTTGCTTTTATGATCTTTAGATAAGGAGATTGAGTTCAGCACATTTCCATAAGGAGAGGTCCAATTGTGTAAGGCCATGTGTCTTTAGGTGAGTAGCCTTTCATGATGATGTTTATGGTGGGCGCCTCCTTATGCATGTGGGCATGTGCTCCATGTGAATTGTGACAAAGCATGATGTCATAGAAGTTTTGGAGCAGAGGTATGAATGGAGGTGCTTCCATTGTGGGGTTATAAATCTTCAGCGCAGGATGGTGCAGAAGCACTAAGTGCAGAAGCATCATGGTGCAAAAGCACTAAGTGCAGAAGCATCGTGGTGCAGAAGTATCATCTGTAGGAAAACTGAACAAATACATCAAACATACCAATATATATATATATATATATATAAAATGCTTTATTCATCACTTAATTCCTAGAATGTTGTTATTTTACTAATACCACTATATTTAACACACTTTGTACTTGGGTTTCAAGCAATTTGTTACGTTTAAAAGTATAAATAACTCTATATAATTTAGAGTTATCACACCCCGAAACTTAAACCACTACTTGTCCTCAAGTAATGACAAAAAGGAAAATACAAGTAGGATTTTCAATTTAAAGAAGAACAGAGCAGCTTATATCTTTTCAAAGAATGATTTTGCATTTGATGAACTTCATTTTTTTCAGAACATTTTTTGCCCTTGGATTCCCTAAACATCCAAAGTTTATTAAAACTCATTTGTGTGAGTGTGTGCCCCACTAAGATCCAATCAGTTCCAAAACTAAGTGAAAAGTTTCTCTTTAACTTTTGAAAAATTTTAGCTCACGTTTGGTCAAAAAATAGATGTTTCAAAATATAGACTAGACTAACAACATCTTCAAGACTTCGGGGGCTTTAAGTACAACTAAGGACTTTGATTGAGCATTTCAAAACTATTTGAGTCTTGCACTATACTTTATTTTTTGTGGTTCTTTTTGTTGGTGCAGAAGCACTTTTAGTGCAGATGCACTGAATATTTTTGTGAAGTGCAGAAGCACTAACTTTTTGTAACTGATGCACCTCAACAAAAGTTTGTGTAACTGATGTTTTTGTAAAACAATTTTCTGAAAATTTCCAAAGAAATTTTATTGATTGCATCACAAAATTTGAAATTTAACTATACTATATTATGCATATATGGTAAACAACAAAATGCATATATATATATATATATATATATATATATATATATATATATATATATATATATATATATCAGCACATGCATATAGTAATTAAAAGTGTTTTTCTCCCCCCCCCCCCAACTTAAAGTTGAGCAGTGTCCCCACTTCTCTAAGTTGAGTTAGAAAAAGTAATTTTTGTTCCAAAATGGGGAGGGGGGTTAATACATGTGGGATAACCATAGAACATAAAAGTACTTATAAAATAACAACATGAAAGAGTTTACTCTTTCTTGGCACCACTTTTGATTCTAGAGCTGGTTCTGCTGGGCATGTGTTTGACTTTTTGTTTCTTCTTCTTTGCCTCTTCAGCCTTTGGTGCTTCTACACTAGGTGCAGCTGCACCAACCTCCTCTGTTGCTGGTTTTGTAGGTGCAGATGCACTAGGTGCTTCTGCACTGATTTGTTCAGCAGTAGTTCTGTCTTCTGTTTGCTGTTCTGGTGGTTGCTCAAATATAGCCTCAGCTTCTTTTGGTTGGTCTTTCTCCTTTTGTGGGTCCTCCTTTTCAGCTTCTTCTCCTTGTGACTTGCTGTGTTCTACACTTACCAGTCCTAGATTTTCCTTCACACTAGTTTCAACAGCTTTCTTGAAGAATTTCTGGGTGTTGCCCAGCTCTTCTCTTTTCTTCTGTGCCAGCTCTTCCAGTACCAGTTTGACAGTATCTTCTTTGTTCTTGGGTATGACTGTCACAACTGGAACACCTAGAGATGCATCTGCACTAGGTGCAGTTGCATCTGTTGCTGGTGTACCTGGGTTGGCATTGTCTTCTTCAGGGCTGGTTTTTCCTTCTTCTTCAATAGGATTTTCCTCAATAACCTGCAAAGATTGTTTCTGAAAAATATTGTTAGAGGTTTGTGTGGCTGTTTCTTGTTCAGGTTGGCTTTCTTGGTAGATGGGTGGTGGTGATGACAACTGTGGAATGGGTGATGGTGATTTAGAGGTTGGTGGGGTAGGTGTAACACCCCAAATATTTAATTAATTATTTAATTAATTATTTAGGGGATTTGTTTTAATTAATAGATATAATTGAAATTAGAAAAATATAATATATTGAGGTGTGGTGTTGAAGCAGGAGGTGGTGTTGCGAATTAAGCTGGGTTAAGCTGAGGGAAAAGCCCGTGATCCAGGCCCGCTAACCTCGGCGCATATTTAAGCTAAAAATTTAGGGTTTGGTTCATTTTGTGCAAAAGAAAGAAAATTGCGAATTGAGGGAGAGTGAGAAGAGCAAGGGCGCGGCGCTGAGAGGCAAGAGGGAGGAGGAGCAGATCGTGCTTTGTTGCTGTGTTCTGTTGGTGACTTTCTCTCCGGGGTCTTCTATTCCTACGAATTAAGGTAAGGGTGAGATCTCCCTTTCACTATAATGGTGGGTATGATGGGTATTAGGGTAGGGTCTTAGACCTATGTTGCCATGATCTTGTGTGATTGTTTGATTTGTAGTTGATTGAAATCCTTGATTGATGGTCATTACGAATTTGATGTCTTGATGATGGTTATTACGAAACTGATGTTTTGATGATGACTATTATGAAATTGGTGTTTTGATGATGGTTGTTATGAAATTGGTGTTTTGATGTTGTCATGGTCGTACATGAGGTGTTTGATGAATTTGGTTGCGTTGTTGTTCAAGTCCTAGGCGCCACAAGCGCCATTGTTGTTGCCATTGTCATGTGTTGTTGCTGCCTGGGCGCTAGGATCCCTCTGTGTGTTGCGCTGTTCTGGCGCTGGGCGCCATTTGCTAGGCGCCGGGATCCCTGTTGTGTTGCGTCTGGTGTGTGTGTGTCGCAGGAAATGGCGTCATGTGCCTGGGCGCCGTGCATGTCTGTGTTGCCTGATGATTCTGTTGCTGTTTTTGGCGCCCAGTGCCTGGGCGCCGTGTCTGGGTGTGTTCTGTGCGCCAGTGTGCTGTGCGCTGTGGCCCTGTGTTTGGCGCCCAGGGTGTGGGCGCCGTGTGCCAAGTTGTTGCCATTCTGTTTTTGGCGCCCAGTGCATGGGCGCCGTGTGCCAATTGTGTGTGTGTGTTGCCGTGTGCGTGGGTGCGTGATCCAGTGTCTTGGCGTAGAGGCGCCTTGGCGCCCTGTGCCTGGGCGCCTGTGTCTGTGTTGCGCGCTGTGTCTTGGCGCAGGGGCGCCAGGGGCGCCAGTTTGTGCTGCTGCGCCAGTTTTCAGTGGCTGCGCCAGTTTTCTATGTTGCCTGGGCGCCAAGGGCGCCAGTTTCTGTTGCTGGCCAGTTCCCAGCAAAATGGTGTCTCAAACATCTCATGTGCATAAACAAGTGACTCTGATGCCATAAAGGCTATTTAGTGACGATGATGCCATAAAGGCTATTTAGTGACGATGATGACAGGTACCACATGCATACGCCCGTTGCGATGGGTTGCATTTCATACATGTTCATGACATTGTGATGACTTGCTGTGATGACTGATTTGATGTGCGATGTGGTTTATATAGCGTCGTAGCTCTAGCATAATACTTATCATATGCACTATTATATTGTTTGATGAACTCACCCATTCTGTTTGAATGTTACCCCTACGCGGTAACGTGCAGGTGACCTCGAGTGAAGGCTTACGTACCTTTGCTAGCTGAGTCTGGTCGTCTGCTCTGATACGTAGCACTCAGTGGGGAGGGAATGAACCTTAGTTTTTATAATCATTTGATTGCTGTATTTGTTGTTTTATGACTTTCCGCTGCATAGTTGCTGAGTTTTTATTATGTTGGTTGAATTGAGCGTTTTGAGCTCACCCCAGTTGTGATGTGCTATGTATCTCATTACTATTGACGATGAGAACTATTTTATATCGATGCATGATTTTGTGTGGATTTATGTGTGACATCCCGTGTGGTGAAATATGACTTTTAAGGAAAAAAAGAGAGACTCTGATTTTTAGTAATAAAATTACCGGGTAGAAAAGGGGTGTTACATTAGTGGTATCAGAGCAAAAGTTCGGTCTGTCCGGCCAAGTTTTCCAGTCGTAGTGTCAATTGACAATGGTGTATTGTCAATTATATCTAACTGTTGGTTGTTTCACAGCAAGTGAGTTGAAATGGCTGGGAGGAATGATACGGCAATTGCTGCTGATTGTTGTAAGAGGTTGAATCTTGTATTGTCTGCTATGAATGGAGAGATGGTTGTCGACACTCCAGCTAGAATGATACGGCAATTGCTGCTCAGTGTCCCTTGTCGATCTACGACAGAGACTTTGTTGTGGACTTTGTTTGTTTGCCGCTGAGTGGATTAGATGTAATTTTGGGCATGAACTGTGAGCTTTGGAGAGGAAGATTCTGGGTTGTTATCTGCTAGTCAGTTGCGGAGGTTAGAAAAGGAGGGAGTTCAGTTATTCTCGCTGATGGCATCGCTGTCTGTTGAGAATCAAGCTATCATTGAAGAGCTGCAGGTGGTGCGCGAATTTCCCGAAGTCTTTCCTGATGAGATTCCAAGTGTGCCGCCTGGGAGGGAAGTAGAGTTTTCTTTTGATCTTGTACCCGGTACGAGGCCTGTGTCTATGGCACCGTACAGGATGTCTGCGTCAGAATTGTCTGAGTTGAAGAAGCAACTTGAAGATCTGCTTGAGAAGAAGTTTGTTAGGCCGAGTGTATCGCCGTGGGGAGCTCTGGTGTTGCTAGTAAAGAAGAAGGATGGAAGCATGAGGTTGTGTGTTGATTATAGGCCGCTGAATAAGGTGACCATTAAGAACAAGTATCCATTGCCGAGGATAGACGATTTGATGGATCAGTTGGTGGGTGCTCGAGTGTTCAGCAAGATTGATTTGAGACAGGTTATCACCAGATCAAGGTGAAGGATGAAGATGTTCAGAAGACTGCTTTTAGGACGAGGTATGGGCATTATGAGTATTTGGTGATGCCGTTCGGTGTCACTAACGCGCCGGGTGTATTTATGGAATACATGAATCGTATATTCCATACTTACTTGGATCGGTTCGTGGTTGTGTTCATTGACGATATCCTGATTTATTCGAAGTCGGAGGAAGAGCATGCGGAGCATTTGAAATTAGTATTGGAGGTCCTGAGAGAGAAGAGGCCGTATGCCAAGTTGTCTAAGTGTGAATTCTGGTTGTCGGAAGTGAGTTTTCTGGGTCACATCATTTCTGGTAATGGTATTGCTGTGGATCCTTCTAAGGTTGATGCTGTGATGCAATGGGAGAGTCCGAAGTCGGTTACGGAGATTAGAAGCTTCTTAGGGTTGGCTGGTTACTACAGGAGGTTCATCGAAGGTTTTTCTAAGTTGTCCCTTCCGTTGACGCAGTTGATTTGTAAGGGTAAGGCTTTTGTGTGGGATGCTCGTTGTGAGGAAAGTTTCCTTGAGTTGAAGAAGAGATTGACGACGTCTCCTGTTTTGACGTTGCCAAAACCGGAAGAACCGTTCGTGGTATATTGTGATGCTTCGAAGATGGGTTTAGGTGGCGTGCTTATGCAAGATGGGAAGGTAATTGCTTATGCGTCGAGGCAATTAAGGGTTCATGAGAAGAATTATCCAACGCACGATTTGGAGTTGGCTGCAGTGGTTTTTGTGTTGAAGGTTTGGAGGCACTATCTGTATGCTTCCAGATTTGAAGTGTTCAGTGATCATAAGAGTTTGAAATATCTGTTTGACCAGAAGGAGTTGAATATGAGGCAGCGAAGGTGGTTGGAATTGTTGAAGGACTATGATTTCGGTTTGAACTATCATCCGGGCAAAGCTAATGTCGTGGCTGATGCTTTGAGCCGGAAATCCTTGCATATGTCGGCGATGATGGTCAAAGAGTTAGAGTTGATTGAGGAATTTAGAGATCTAAATCTGGTTTGTAGGACGACACCTCATAGTGTCAAGCTGGGAATGCTAAGGTTCGATAATGATTTTTTGGGCAGCATCAGAGAGGCTCAGAAATCAGATGCTAAGTTGGTGGATTTGATGAATGGGATTGGCCAATCTGAAAACGAAGATTTCAAATTGGATTCACAAGGTGTGTTGAGGTTCCGTGGTAGGATCTGCATTCCGGATGATGTAGAAATGAGGAAAACAATTTTGGAAGAGGGTCACCGAAGTAAGTTGAGTATTCATCCTGGAGCGACAAAGATGTATCAAGACCTGAAGAAGATGTTTTGGTGGCATGGTATGAAGAGGGATGTAGCACAATTTGTGTATGCCTGTTTGACTTGTCAGAAGTCGAAGGTGGAGCATCAGAAGCCTGCTGGATTGATGCAACCGCTGGAAAATTCCAGAGTGGAAGTGGGATAGCATTTCGATGGATTTTGTGACGAGATTGCCGAATACGGTTAGAGGTCACGATGCTATTTGGGTGATCGTTGATAGGCTAACGAAGTCTGCTCACTTTGTTCCTATTAATATCACTTATCCGGTGTCGAGGTTAGCAGAAGTTTATGTCAAAGAAATTGTGAAATTGCACGGTGTTCCGAAGAGTATTGTGTCAGACAGAGATCCGAGGTTCACTTCAGATTTCTGGAAGAGTTTCCAAGAGAAATTAGGGTCTAAGTTGAGGTTGAGTTCGGCATATCATCCTCAGACAGATGGTCAGTCAGAGAGGACAATTCAGTCATTAGAAGATTTGTTGAGGGCTTGTGTTTTAGAAGAAGGAGGTTCGTGGGATTCCTACCTTCCACTGATAGAGTTCACGTACAACAATAGTTACCATTCTAGTATCGGGATGGCACCTTTTGAGGCATTGTATGGTCGGAAGTGTAGAGCCCCGCTGTGTTGGTATGAGTCTAGAGAGAGTGTGGTGCTTGGACCTGAAATTGTTCGGGAGACAACCGAGAAGATAAAGATGATCCGTGAAAAGATGAAGGCTTCGCAGAGTCGTCAGAAAAGTTATCACGACAAGAGGAGAAAAGATCTAGAGTTTCAGGAGGGTGAGCATGTATTTTTGAGAGTCACTCCAGTGACCGGTGTTGGCCGTGCTTTGAAGTCGAAGAAGCTCACTCCTAGGTTCATTGGTCCTTATCAGATTTCCGGGAGAGTTGGGAATGTGGCTTATAGAGTGGCTTTGCCGCCAAATCTTTCGAATTTGCACGACGTGTTTCACGTGTTGCAACTTCGGAAGTACATTTCAGATCCGTCTCATGTAATTCACATGGATGACGTGGAGGTGCGGGATAACCTCACGGTAGAGACTATGCCTGTGCGGATTGAAGATCATGAGGTGAAGGTGTTAAGACGCAAGGAAATTGCATTGGTGAAGGTGGTCTGGTTAGGAGCTGCCGGTGAGAGCATGACTTGGGAGTTGGAGAGCAAGATACGGGAGTCCTACCCAGAGTTGTTTGAATCAGGTAATTTCGAGGACGAAATATTCCAAGTGGGGGAGAGTTGTAACACCCCAAATATTTAATTAATTATTTAATTAAGTATTTAGGGGATTTGTTTTATTTAATAGATATAATTGAAATTAGAAAAATATAATATATTGAGGTGTGGTGTTGAAGCAGGAGGTGGTGTTGCGAATTAAGCTGGGCTAAGCTGAGGGAAAAGCCCGTGATCCAGGCGCGCTAACCTCGGCGCATATTTAAGCTAAAAATTTAGGGTTTGGTTCATTTTGTGCAAAAGAAAGAAAATTGCGAATTGAGGGAGAGTGAGAAGAGCAAGGGCGCGGCGCTGAGAGGCAAGAGGGAGGAGGAGCGGATCGTGCTTTGTTGCTGTGTTCTGTTGGTGACTTTCTCTACGGGGTCTTCTATTCCTATGAATTAAGGTAAAGGTGAGATCTCCCTTTCACTATAATGGTGGGTATGATGGGTACTAGGGTAGGGGCTTAGACCTATGTTGCCATGATCTTGTGTGATTGTTTGATTTGTAGTTGATTGAAATCCTTGATTGATGGTCATTACGAATTTGATGTCTTGATGATGGTTATTACGAAACTGATGTTTTGATGATGACTATTATGAAATTGGTGTTTTGATGATGGTTGTTATGAAATTGGTGTTTTGATGTTGTCATGGTCGTACATGAGGTGTTTGATGAATTTGGTTGCGTTGTTGTTCAAGTCCTAGGCGCCACAAGCGCCATTGTTGTTGCCATTGTCATGTGTTGTTGCTGCCTGGGCGCTGGGATCCCTCTGTGTGTTGCGCTGTTCTGGCGTTGGGCGCCATTTGCTGGGCGCCAGGATCCCCGTTGTGTTGCGTGTGGTGTGTGTGTGTGTGTGTCGCAGGAAATGGCGCCCTGTGCCTGGGCGCCGTGCCTGTCTGTGTTGCCTGATGATTCTGTTGCTGTTTTTGGCGCCCAGTGCCTGGGCGCCGTGTCTGGGTGTGTTCTGTGCGCTAGTGTGCTGTGCGCTGTGTCCCTGTGTTTGGCGCCTTGGGTGTGGGCGTCGTGTGCCAAGTTGTTGCCATTCTGTTTTTGGCGCCCAGTGCATGGGCGTCGTGTGCCAATTGTGTGTGTGTGTTGCCGTGTGCGTGGGTGCGTGATCCTGTGTCTTGGCGCAGAGGCGCCTTGGCGCCTTGTGCCTGGGCGCCTGTGTCTGTGTTGCGCGCTGTGTCTTGGCGCAGGGGCGCCAAGGGCGCCAATTTGTGCTGCTGCGCCAGTTTTCAGTGGCTGCGCCAGTTTTCTGTGTTGCCTGGGCGCCAAGGGCGCCAGTTTCTGTTGCTGGCCAGTTCCCAGCGTGTTGCCTGTTCGGCGCCCAGTGCTTGGGCGCCATTTTCAGGATGTTCCTCAAAATTTTCCCGGTTTTGTTTTTGACATATCTTTTGACTCGGATGTCCGTTTTAAGTGTTTCAAAGTGCGTTGCGAAGCTTATTAAGTTTTCTACCTGCGTGTTCTATTTTAAGGTAAAAATTCTTATTTTTTTGACAGTTTCTGGGCGCCTCAGGTGTCTCTCCCCGTTAGTCGTTGTTGTTGGCGTTGTAAAACTATTTCGGTGTTTAAAAACCTTTTTGGTGTCCTATTTGGTGTCGTGAGCTGAAGTAAAACCTTTTGATGTAATCAGTAATATTAGTGTCCCGGTGTCAATAATGACGTGTTGATGTTTTTGACGATAATGCCCCTAGTGGCTATTACTTGATTAACGATGATATTGATGATGAATAAAAGCCGTGGTTTTATAAGTGACGATGATGCCATAAAAGCCTATTAGTGACGATGATGTTAATGACGATGAATGTTAGTGGCAAATGTATGTGTGACGATAACTTGACAGGTGATGTGCCTTTCATTGGCAAATTGGTAAGTGATGGGTTGTAAGTTGACTGTGCTTGTATGGGACTGTCTCTGGTGCATGTCATGGTGTCTCATACATCTCATGTGCATAAAAAAGTGACGATGATGCCATAAAGGCTATTTAGTGACGATGATGCCATAAAGGCTATTTAGTGACGATGATGACAGGTACCACATGCATACGCCCGTTGCGATGGGTTGCATTTCATACATGTTCATGGCATTGTGATGACTTGCTGTGATGACTGATTTGATGTGCGATGTGGTTTATATAGCGTCGTAGCTCTAGCATAATACTTATCATATGCACTATTATATTGTTAGATGAACTCACCCCTTCTGTTTGAATGTTACCCCTACGCGGTAACGTGCAGGTGACCTCGAGTGAAGGCTTAGGTACCTTTGCTAGCTGAGTCTGGTCGTCTGCTCTGATACGTAGCACTCAGTGGGGAGGGAATGAACCTTAGTTTTTATAATCATTTGATTGCTGTATTTGTTGTTTTATGACTTTCCGCTGCATAGTTGCTGAGTTTTTATTATGTTGGTTGAATTGAGCGTTTTGAGCTCACCCCAGTTGTGATGTGCTATGTATCTCATTACTATTGACGATGAGAACTATTTTATATCGATGCATGATTTTGTGTGGATTTATGTGTGACATCCCATGTGGTGAAATTTGACTTTTAAGGAAAAAAAAAAGAGACTCTGATTTTTAGTAATAAAATTACCGGGTAGAAAAGGGGTGTTACAGTAGGTGTCTTTCCTATGGAGGGTGATGTTGATTTTTCTGGTTGGGGGTGGGCTGGTGGAGTAACTTAGGTGAGGAGTGGTTCTGTTTGGGTTCTAGCTTCATGTTTCTTTCTTACTAATTCTTCCATGCTCATATCTTGTTCCTCTTCCTCTCCACTCTTGTCTTCACTCTCAGTGGTATCCTCATCCTCCTCATCTTCATTTCTCTCCATTTCCTTCACCATTCTTGTTAATGTCTCATCTTCATCAGTCTCAGCTAGCCCTTCACTTAGCAGCCCTTCCTCTTCTTCCTCATTGTTTTTCTTCTTCTTCCCTTTCTGCTTCTTTTGTGTCTCCCTCTATCTTTTCATGATCTTTTTCTTCTTATTTTCCTCTTCACTTTCTTCCTTCTCTTCCTCCTTTTCTTCTTCCTTTTCTTCTTCTCTCTCTTTCTCTTTTTCCTCTTCTTCTTCTTCTGGATTCTGAAAGACCCGTGTAGAAAACACTGGGGTTTCTATTTGAGTTGGTACCTGAGATATCTCCATCAACCTGAGTTGTAGCCACTCGTGCTGTTCCTGCTGAAACATCCAAACTGCCTGGTGCTTCTACACTAAGTGCTCCTTGTTTGTTGCTTTGAATCCCAGAGTAGAACTCTCTGACCACCTATTCCAGATAGAAGGCTTTGTGTTGTATGAACAGATCCCAGTTGAGACTTGAGACTGTTGCCATGAAATTAGGGTGAGCCTTCATTAGACTGTAGCCTCATTCAGGGAGAAATTTTCTTTCCCAGAAATGTGCAAATTTAGGGTCCACAATGCTTGAAGCAGGTGCAGTAGCACTGGATTGCTTCTTTGGATGTTGTTGTGATGAGGTTACTGTGCTGGCCTTGCTCTTGCCTGAGGTCTTGTTTGCACTTTGTTTGCGAACCATTGTTGATTGTTGGCAAGGAACTTTGGAATTTTCGCAAGAGGATGGAGTTAGTGTTTTCAGAATTTGGAGATTTTCTTTGACAGAGAAAGGGAATTGGTGATTTGTGGTTTCTGCAAGTGATAGAGTGATTCGTGGTGAAGAAAAATGGTATCCTTGGGGAAGTTACGTGTGATTAATGCTTGGTAGTAGTCGTTAGGGTGTGAGTGTAACTGCATGCGTGAGGACACGTGGGGGGCTAGGTGACACCACACGAAGTCTATGTCACAGATCACAACTGCTATTTTGTTGTGCTGGCAGTTTTTGAAATTTTTTTCACCCAAGTGTATTTTTGAATTTGAAAGTCTGGTGCAGTAGCACTGAGGAACTGCTAGGTGCAGATGCACCTAAGTGCAGAGGCACTAAAAACCAGTGTTCCTACAAAACACTTGAACAACATTAATTTGAAACAAAAATTGCATAACTAAATATTTAATAACATGGGTTACCTCCCATAAGCGCTTGTTTCAAGAGTCTATCAGCCTGACTATCTCCTTTTCTTAGAGATTTTGAAAATGGGTGGTGAGTTTATCCCTCACCACATGTTCACCATAGTACATTTTGACTCTCTGCCCATTTACCTTGAAAGTGGTGTTTGTGGTTGCATCATATAAATTAACTGCACCATGGGGGTAAATTTTGATTAGCTTGAATGGCCCTGACCATCTTGATCTCAGTTTTCCAGGAAATAACTTCAACCTGGAATTGTATAGCAAGACCATTCCTCCTTCTCTAAGCTCTCTTCTTTGGATTTTCATGTCATGCCAAGCTTTGGTTTTTGTTTTGTAAATTTCTGCATTCTCATAAGAGAATTGCCTAAATTCATCTAATTCAATCAACTCTAAAAACTTTTGTGCTTCTGCTTTGTTGAGATCATAATTTAGCTTTTTCATAGCCCAATAAGATTTGTTTTCCAACTGAACAGGCAGATGGCATACCTTGCCATAGACTAATCTATAGGGGGACATACCTAATGGTGTTTTAAATGCTGTTCTGTATGCCCATAATGCCTCATCTAAATGCAAGGACCAATATTTTCTTGATGGTCCAACCATTGTTTCAAGCATTCTTTTAATTTCCCTATTTGATAGCTCAGCTTGTCCACTTGTTTGTGGGTGGTAGGCTGTAGCAATTTTATGCTTATCCCATATTTTGCAAGATTTTCAATGAGTTTATTGCAAAAATGTGATCCTTCATCATTGATGATTGCCCTTGGGGTGTCAAACCTTGTAAAAATATTTTTCAAAAGGAATTTGCTAACAGATTTGGCATCATTATTAGGCAATGCTACTGCCTCTACCCATTTGGACACATAATCTACAGCTACCAAGATATATTGTTTGCCAAAAGAAGGTGGAAATGGTCCCATGAAATCCATGCCCCATACATCAAAAAGTTCAATTTCTAATATATTGGTTCTAGGCATTTCATGTTTTTCAGAAATATTACCTGCTCCTTGACATTTGTCACAAGTTTTGACCATTGAATATGCATCTTTAAATAAAGTTGGCCAATAATAACCAGACTGTAGTACCTTAGCTGCTGTTCTGTTGCATCCAAAGTGACCTCCATATGGTGCAGCATGGCAGTGCAGAAGCACTGCTTGCTGTTCTTCTTGGGGGATGCATTTCCTCATTAGTTGATCTGGACACATTTTGTAGAGAAATGGTTCATCCCAGTGATAGTCTTTGATTATGTGAAAGAATCTCCTTCTTTGTTGGTAAGTCATATCCACTGGCACCACCTTGCTCACAAGTGTTGCACCCCGAAAAATCCCCGGTTTGGGTTTCTCAATGTACAACGTGGAAAATTTTGGAGCCGCCACCAATATTTTAATTTTAAGACCAAAACATTGAAAAAAGGTCTTTTGGACAAGGCGGATGGTCTTTGAAAACTAGAGATATAGGTTCGGGGGTCGATTACGCGCGAGGAAGGTGTTAGCACCGCGCACGCCCTTTCTACCGAAAGGGAACCTCTAATTAAATGTGTGGTTTTAACACTTGATCTGAAAAATACCTAGATTTGCCTGTTTATTTCTTGTTTGGAGACGAATGAGAAAACTTACTGGAAATTTTATTTTTGGTGAGAAAGGGGGAAAAAGGGGTTTTTAGAAAAAAGTGCTTGACGGGACATGGCCCGCTCCTACGTATCTCCCGGTGCGATGGAGAATTCAAAGCTACGTAGTTCTTCTTTGTCTTTTTGAAAAGTTTTTGTTTTTTTTATCCTTTTTTAGTGAGTTTTCGAAATAGGACGAGCATTAGCAAATGATTAAACTAGCAGAGGCTATGATGAATCACTACTAAATACTCAAAAAAGAGAGAGTTGCACCGCTAGTCAAACGAACAAAGGTTCTGATGGACTATTGATAACAACTCGTTTTTATTACCTTTTTGGAAGTGATTTTCGAAAGAGATTGATTTGCACAATGATCAAACTAACAAAGGTTATGATGGACCATCGTTTATTATTCTTATGAGAAAAAGACATTGTCACTAATAGCTAAACGAACAGGGGCTCTGATGAGCTATTAGCAACAATGGGTTGGAAAATGATTCTTTTTGTTTGTTTTTATGAAAATAATTTGTTTATGGGGATGAAAAGAATTTTTATTTGTTGCGCTTGACGAGAACGTGGCTCGCTCCTACGTATCCCAAACGGGAATCAAAGCGACGTAGTTCTAATTAAAAATGTTTTTTTTTTTGAAAGAGTTTGAAAGGGGAAGGTTGAATCATCTGAGACCATCTTCACCACTTAGACAATAATGCACTAGGTATAAGTGGGAATCATGTGGTTCATCATCAACAATGACACTATAGCTAGATTAAATCACATAGGGCAATTTTGGCATGGATCACAATAACTAAATATTAACAAATGAAAAGACCGAAATACCTCTGATGAAGACAGATATTACAGATCTGAAGAACAAAAATGAAGCGGAGAACTGGAAAATGAGATTTGCGAGAGCTGTCTTCCCAGATCTCGTGAAAATGTTTCTGGAGCAATTCTTCTCAGATCTTGTGAAAAAATGTGTGTAGCAATTCTTCTCTCTGATCTCGTGTGAAGTGTTCGTGTAAATCTCTGTCTGCCTTTCTCTGATCTCGTGAAGTCCGTCCCCAAAATGTGACTTGAGGCTGCCTATTTATAGGCTCAGGAAAGCGTAGGAATTTTAAAAAACATTTATTGCAAGGATGAATCGATTGTTTGATGAAGGCAAAATATAGTATAATCGATTCTTTGCTTTTAAAAAACATAGGAATCGATTCCTTGGGCTTTAGAAATTAGTGGGAATCGATTCTTGGACTTCCTGAAATGATAGGAATCGATTTCATTGTGTTTTAAAAAAGAAGGAAATCGATTCTTGAGACATCCTAAATAGGTGGGAATCGATTTCATGTTTAGCTAAAGTATGTGGGAATCGATTCTTAGCCTTTAGGAGAGCTTAAAAATCGATTTCAATGCCCTTGCAAGATAGTAAGAATCGATTCATGGCTTTTAGGAGAGCTTAAAAATCGATTTTAATGCCTTTGCAAAATAGTAAGAATCGATTCATGGCTTTGGCTTATGTATAGGTGTGAATCGATTCTTTGTTTCCAACATAGGATAAGGAAATCGATTCTTGGCCTATAGGTGAGCCTAAAATCGATTTCATAGCCTATATAAATTGTATAAATCGATTTTTGGTCATTTGGAACAAAATAGAAATTGTTTTTTTGCTTTCCACAAAAATGTTTTTAGGTCTTTGCCATGCATGCATGAGATATTTTCCAAAGCTTGCCATGCATGCATAACATATTTTCAAAAACCCTAATTTGATGCATGAGGCTTATTGCAAAAATTATTTTTATAGACCCTTTTGTGAGAAATGACCAAAATGCCCTTTTTGACCCTAAAAACCCTAATTTCCCAAAAAGTGCATTCTAACCCTAAAAATGATTTTAAAAACTTTGGAATGGTATCTAGGACCCAAAATGCAATGAATAAGTTATTTTTTATATTTTTTCTTTTTGTGTGGAAAATTAGGGTTTGGACCTAAGCCGGACAAAATTGGGGTATGACAGCTGCCCCTCTTTATCTGAATTTTAACGAGGAATATGAATTGGCCGAAACATATTCCAAGGCAAAATGAAGATAAAGAATTCAGAAATTATACCGATTTTGTCCACTTGGGAAAACCCGAATTTTCCTCTTTTTTCTTTTTCTAGACCTTTTTTTGAAAAGATGGGCACTTTTGTGCAGAAAGCGGTAAAGTGGGCACTTGCGTGCAGACAGAAAAGCAAAATGGGCACTTGCGTGCAGACAGAAAAGTAAAATGGGCACTTGCGTGCAGACAGAAAAGTAAAATGGGCACTTGCGTGCAGACAGAAAAGTAAAATGGGCACTTGCGTGCAGACAGCAAAGTAAAATGGGCACTTGCGTGCAGACAGAAAAGTAAAATGGGCACTTGCGTGCAGACAGAAAAGTAAAATGGGCACTTGCGTGCAGACAGCAAAGTAAAATGGGCACTTGCGTGCAGACAGAAAAGTAAAATGGGCACTTGCGTGCAGACAGAAAAGTAAAATGGGCACTTGCGTGCAGACAGAAAAGTAAAATGGGCACTTGCGTGCAGACAGAAAAGTAAAATGGGCACTTGCGTGCAGACAGAAAAGTAAAATGGGCACTTGCGTGCAGACAGAAAAGTAAAATGGGCACTTGCGTGCAGACAGAAAAGTAAAATGGGCACTTGCGTGCAGAAAACGGTAAATTGCCCAGGCTGCCTAAAACCTGTAATCCTTAAACGAACTCTTTGACGAATCCGAGTTTGCACGTAGCTTTGAGGAGCACGCTCTTCCTGTTGGCCTTTTCGAGCGACCGGGGGGATCGTTATCAGCTCCGGAACTGATATACTGATCAATGCACGGCGTCCACTGCATCTTAGGCTGATACAACTATTCCGTTGAACCTCACATGGGGCTGCGGTCCATCGCGTTGCTCGTACACGATGTGAGACCTGGGCAGAAGGGAGCGATGATCTCTGTGCTCCAATCCGCAATGCACGCTTGAGCGCTCTCTTTTCTTTTCTCTCCTTCCTTTCTATTTCTCTTTTTTCTTCTTTTTTCTTTCTGAACTCCCGACTTGGGGGAACATTTTCTGGAATCTGGGGGCGAGGGCTAACACCGAAGTGCTCATCCTCTCTTTGTACCTGTAGCTGAAAATGAATAAATGCATGCAATGCAAATGCCATGATTGCTGTTTTCTTTTTTCTTATGATGAATGATGAGTTTCTTATTTCCTTTGTCTATGTCGGATGAATGCATGATCTTTTACTGTTCCTATATGCAATGATTTTCCTTCTCTTCTCTTGTCTGTACGCAATGCATGATTTTCTTTTTCTTTTGCTTATGAATGCATGATTTTCTACTGTTCTTATATGCTTGATGAATGCAATGATTTTCCTTCTCTTCTCTTGTCTGTACGCAATGCATGATTTTCTTTTTCTTTTGCTTATGAATGCATGATTTTCTACTGTTCTTATATGCTTGATGAATGCGATGCCTGACTTTATTTGTTCTTTTGCTTTTTTCCTCTTTGGTTCCTCTTTTTGCTCTTTTAAGAAACAAGGGTATGCGAATGCAAAGCTTTGGTGTATGTATTTTAATGGAATGACAGATGACATGTAATGGAAAACTTTTCTTTTTTTTTGTCTTTTTTTTCTATGAAGTGTGAATATTGCTGGTGAATAACATGAAATGATGAATGACATGGGATGTTTTAGCTTTTTTTTTTTTTTTTTTTATATGAGATGCCAGTATTGATGTGATGCGACTGTATTGCTTTGATGTTTGAATGCAAATGTATGCGGTGATTGATGCTTTGATGAATGAAATGCTCTTGTTCTAACTTCTGTTTGTTTCTTTTTGCTTTTTCTATGATGCAATGCTTTGATGTTTGATGCAATGATTCTTGTTAATATGATGCATATGCAATGCTTTAATGTTTGATGATTGAATGACAAAGGAATGCTGAATGATATGGAATGCTGGACGACAGGGAATGTTTTTGTGTTGCTTTTGTGGTTTCTTATCTTTGTTTGCTTTCTTTTCTTTTTCTATGAAATATCTGATGCAAAATGTAATGCTCTAATGATGAATGACATACGATGATTTTGTTCTTTTCCCTTTTTATGAAGTGTGTGTATGCAAATGCAATGCTTGAGAGTTGTGAAATGCCTTGGTTTATTTGATGGAATGCTAAGTTATGGACTTGACATTAGTCTGATTTAAGGATCACAACGAGTCTGGTTTATGGGCCGACAAGCCTGGTTTATGGAGCAATTTGTGTCAGCATACTGGTCTGATTTATGGACCCTAAAGGTATGGTTTAAGGACACGAAGGTCTGGTTTATGGACCACAATGATCTGGTTTAAGGACACAAAGGTCTGGTTTGACCGCATGGAATGCCAGCGTATGCAATGGAAGGCTTCGTTTTGTTTTTTCTCTATGCGATGCATGATGCAAATGCCATGATTGCTATTTTCTTTTTCTTTCTCTTATGATGAATGCAAATGCCTGAATTTCTCTTTTTCTTTACTTTATTATCATTATTTTTATGTCTGATAAATGCATGATTTTATGCATGATGAATGTAATGCATGACTGTGTTTGTTTATTGCCCCCTTTTTTTTTGCTTATTTTTATTTTTGCTGGTTCAGCCAACCCGCGACACTCATGACATGAGACTGAGGAAGCTGTTGGATTTGCGGGGCTCATGGGCCGAGTGCATGTTGGTCTTGACTTTGCTGGTTTGAAGCAATCGCGGATGTAGTTGCTCTCTTGCATGAGTGACTGGCTTTGGGGAATTGCCTTCTCCCGGGACTCTTAAGAATCTCGTAATGATTTGCAATGCTCTATGATGTATGCACATGTTTTACAGTTCAGGACCATCATCATCATAAAACGTTTATTTTGAGCAGAAAAAGCAGAAAATAAAAGAATGAACAGATACGAGAAATTTGAACTTTATTAATGTGGAAACCGGTCGCACAAGAAGTTACGCCGATTATTTATTTATTTGAAAGTTTAAACTGTAAAAAGACACGAAAAAAGGAGAGAAGCTGAATTCTGACTGTCCGTCTCTGTGGAACAGTGCCAAACATCTATGTCCTTGACCTTGATCACTCCCTCATCCAAGCTTGTAGGAGAGTTGTATGCCTTTCTTTACTTTTCATGCCTAAGTTTTCAGACCCTAATTTTTGCCTGGATCGCCCTTTGCGGGTTTTCAATCCACCGGGTCGCTCTGATTTTGCCTAGGTCGCCCTTTGCGGGTTTTCAACCTAGCGAGCTAATTCTTACTTGGCTTGTCTTTCTCTTTTTTCATCTATTTCTTTTAGGCATAATAATTCTTCACTTGATCTGAATTGACTGGATTCCTGAGATCTTCGCCCTCTATGTTTATGAGTATCGGCGCTCCTCTGAAAGAAGCTTTCTTGACTTCACATGGACCGTCATAAGTGGGCCTCAACTTCTCACGGAGTCAGTCCGGATAGGTAGGATCTTTTTGAGTACAGGGTCTCCAACGCCGAATTCTCGAAGGCGGACTTGCTTGCCGAAAGCTGCCTTCATCTTTTGTTGGTACAACTGGCCATGGCGCAGGGCAGCAATTCTTTTCAGTTGATCTAGACGAGCTTGGATCCATTTTGCTTCTTCTAACCTGGCCTCCATGACTACTTGTAGAGAGGGTGTTTCAACCTTGATGAGAAGAACTGTTTCTGACCCATTCACTAGAGAAGAAAGGGGGTTGCCCCTGTATGATTTCAATGAATGTGAGTGCGACAAGGGATGAGATAGGTGTAGGGTCAATTTCCCCAGTTGTAGGAGGGGTGAAGAGCGACAGAATTGCCCCACTTGGCACATGGTAAACAAATGAATTTACTTGTCCTTGAGCTAAAACCTTGAGAAAACAACAGCAATCAATCATTGATCGGGATGGACCTTTCGGGATTGTGGTGTTTTGTGGAGGAGAGATGAGTAAGCTTAATGAAGTATTTGGGGCTAATGGCAAGATGGTGTTTATTTGGTGTTGGCTGTTGATCGATGATTTATGACGGTTAACTGGCTTGATGAGGTATTAGGAGGTTTTATTCCTGGCTAAGGGTTTATGGAGGGCGGGCTGTCGAGGTCAAAGGAGAGTGCTTGCGGTTTATGAGAGGAGGGGTGCATGGAAATGAGAAAGTGTTTGAAGGTTTATTGAGACGAGGATCTCTTGGGTTTTGTGGTAACATGTATCAACTCACTATTTCTTTTGTATTTTTCTTTTGGTTTTGGGATTTTCCTTTTTGAATGATTTTTCCTTCTTTGACTTCTTCTTTTTCTTGAGCTTGGGTGAGCTGATAAAGAACGATGCACTGTTTTTTAATTCGAGGTGATCCTTGTCTAAGGTGACTTTTGGATTTTTGGCTTTTTCTTGGCTTAAGATGGGTCGGAAAGGATTATGTTTTTCTCTTTGGGATTTTCTTGGCTTAAGGTGGTTAGGAGAGGATTTTGTTTTTCTCTTTGGGATTTTCTTGGCTTAAGGTGGTTAAGAGAGGATTTTGTTTTTGAGTATGGAATGGTAGTCCGACTTCATTTCAAATCATGATTGCTTATTTCCTCAAGAATTAACTCTGGGACAATAGTTCACTTATTTTCATGCACTTGCCCTTCTTCTTTATTTGAGCTCTAATTTTCCTTTATTGAAGTACCCATCCTGACCTCTTTTTTGTTCTCAGTAGTTCCCAAGTTGATCACTTCAGTGGATTCCCTGTGATGCTGAATAACTCTTTCTCCTTGCTTCATTAACCTTCTGGAGGATTTTCCCGGTCTTTCTCAACGTCCCACTCTGCTTGATTGATAAGGTGATCAAAGTCAAAATATGGACTGTTGGCACTGTTATTTTGAGAGACAATTGCTGTGGATCCGCTTTTTACTGAGGCGAAAAAGCAGAATGAAAGGCGAAACAAACAAACAAGCAATAATAATGCAAGGAAAAGACATACGAAATGAAAAGGAATTAATTTTTATTGACTGGAATTCAAAAACAACGTTTTTATTAATGATGATGATTCTGAAAATAAAAACATGATTGCCCCTAACAACTTGCTCTATGACCTTGGGCAGAGCCACAGAGTTGCATTACAATGATCATATTGAATTTAAAAGTCACAGGAAAGGCAGCAGCTTCTTCAGCTTTCTCTGGCAAGGCAGCGACGAACCAGACCAGTCTCACTTTCTTCAGCTTCGGATCCATTACCGATGACAGCAATTTGGTTGTATTGTTCCTCTTCCTCATCCCATCCTGTGGGCTGGATGTCTTCTATTCGGATTTGAGCACTCTCGGGAGCGTCATACCTGACCAAGTAATCAAACTTTCCACTGGGCTCCCCTAGGGTATCCCAACATTCCTCTTCTGACTTAAGACCATTATTGATGACAGCAATTTGGTCGTATTGTTCCTCTTCCTCATCCCATCCTGTGGGCTGGATGTCTTCTATTCGGACTTGAGCACTCTCGGGAGCGTCATATCTGACCAAGTAGTCAAACTTTCCACTGAGCTCCCCTAGGGTATCCCAACATCCTTCTTTCATAGGCACCGCTATTACTTCCTCATTGATTTCTTTATCATGGGTCCCTATCTGAACCACGCACCGATCTATCAGGTCTTGCAGGATCGACTTGAAAACTTCACAGGCACCCACACATAAAAGGTCGGCGCATACACAGCCCTTCTTGATAACACCACGACGACACAACTCAGCATGTATATTTTCCAGAGGAGTCTGGATACACTTAACATCTTTTATCATTGTCTCCCCCACAGAATCCTCTACTGCATTAGCGGATGGTGTCCCATGTCCCGGTAGGGGGTTTGTAGTTGTACTGGGACTGTTCGGCTTGAAAGAGATCCAGTTGGCGTCAATCAAATCCTGGACTACATATTTGAAAGCCTTGCAGTCCTCCACCGTGTGGCCGACTCCTCCACTATGAAAACTACAAGTAGCATCAGCAATGTACCCCCTAGGAAAGGGAGGTTGTATAGGCTTCATGGTGCGAGTATTGACCAAATTCTTTGAGACAAGATAATTGAACAATTCAGTATAGGTCATCGGAATCGGATCAAAATTAGCACGCCTCTTCTCTTGATAGTTCTGGGCTTTGTAGCCTGAATTAGTTTGCTGCGGAGAGTTGAAAGATAATGGTACCGCCCGCTGAGGAGAGCCGAAAGATGAGCCTCCCCCTGCGGAAATAACATTGGTTTCCCCTTCTTTCTTCTTGGGGAAGTTGGGAAAGGGTTTCTTTTGTCCACTAGAATTGCCAAAACCTCCAGCAATCTTTCCGCTGTACCCATCTAGTGATGCCCCAGCCAGACTGTCCTGGAAATAATGAATGAGTACCTTGTCATCATGAGCATGAGCGGCCATTTTTCTAACATACATCGTCAGATGGCTAGATGGACACCCGGCGCCGCGATATTTATCAAAGTCAGGTGCTTTGAATTTAGGGGGTATAACAACATCTGGGACAAGGCACAAATCTCGGGCATCCCTGTCTCTAGTTCCTGATCCTTCCACAGCTCTTAAGCGCTCTTCAAGCGAGTGATACCGATCCCCATGCTGAGTGTTCCCAAACAACTGACCTTGTGGATAGTTCCCCGGACCGTGATAATAACCCCCATGCTGAGCAGGGTTTCCCATATGATGGACAGCGTTCTGAGGGTTCATAGTAACTCCCAGAGTAGGACTAGGTGAACCTCTTGGCAGCACAGTATCAGGACTAGGAGTATGAATTTGTGGTCCCATAGCAGCTCCACCAGGCATAGTCGTGACCGGTTGACTCGACCCCACAGGAATAGCTTCAGCAAGGATATAACCCATTGGCATCCCCCAAGGATATATCGGTGCATCCAGATGACTCTGTCCACTCACCCCTGGAGGATGGGCAAAGTGACTGACCCCCCGTCCATAAGAAGTGTGAGTAGTTGTAACTTCAGCGGACACCGGAGGAGAAACGAAAGTAACAACCCCTTCGGAATTTACAACAGCGGCGGCCCCAGTAGCGGCCCCACCCCTCAGATTCTGTAGCATACTCATTACTTCGACCATCTGTGCTTCCATAGCCTCCACTTTAGTCTTCAAAGCTTGATTCTCTTGAGCCAGCTGCTCAGGATTGAGAATCTCCACAACCGACTCATCTTGACCCAGGGGGTCCTCATTCTCGAGATGTTGATTGCTAGCCATTAATCTTGTCTGTAGACGGATAGAGTATCGGTGTTGGCGAACCAGCTTGCCTTTTGTTTTTCTTTCTCTCTGATGATAGAACATCTTTTATGAGTACGAGTACGAATGCGTAAATGAATGCAATGCATATGGTTTTATGTTATTTTTGTATTTAGATGCATGAGGAATGCTGTATGAATTTTTCAGAATTTTGCTTATGTAATGCATGCTGTTATGATGTAAAATGCGGATGATGAGGATGCTTGTTATAAAGACAGATATTTACAGGTGGGGTTTTGAAAAATTAGGGCGGTATACCCTATATGCCACCCCATATAGGTATTTATGAAAGAGAAGGAAAAACCCATTTTTTTTCAAAAAAACGTTGGCGGAAATGAACTAAACTAGATGCAATAATGCACACACAATTTTGGAAAAGCCCTTGTGACCTAAAAAGAGGTAAGACCTATGATCTAGGGCAATTAAAAGGGTAATCCTTCCATGTAGCTCTATTCACTCCCTCACAAGGCTACCAGAGCTACCGTCCCTTTCACAAAATTCCCCACAAATGCAGCAAACTGCTAGGTGTGAGGTATCATGAAAGAGCACAACTCTGGTTGAAACTTTCGCAAGTAGCCAAACGGACAAAGGTCCTGATGGGCTCTCACTACTTGAATCCACTCTCCTAAGTTTTTGCAGACCTGGGTTATGGTCCCACTCAAAACACATAGTCACAGGGTATAAGTGTAGTGTGTGTTAAGGGCATTTTCCCTAGTACTACCCCCACCTGAAATGAAAACCAGAGCAGTCCAGACAAAAGCAAACAATAACAAGTTATCTACCCTAGGGTTCCATACCTAGAATATCTATAAACAAGGATATTGCTCACCTTAGGAAAAGGAGCCAAGAAGAGGGGATCATGGGGATTGAAAAAAAATGCATGGGCATAAGCGATAAAAGAAAGGAATAAAAGATGAGACAGGGAGCAACATAGAAGAACACAAATGCGTACGCCTACAATTAATGATAAGAAAAAAAAGCAAACAAGGTTTTAATCAAATCAACAATACATTAAACCACACATTTAAATTAGTTAGGCTTGACCCTCGTCTTTAAAAAAAAAAAAAAAAAAAAGGTCCCCAGTGGAGTCGCCAGCTGTTGCACCCCGAAAAATCCCCGGTTTGGGTTTCTCAATGTACAACGTGGAAAATTTTGGAGCCGCCACCAATATTTTAATTTTAAGACCAAAACATTGAAAAAAGGTCTTTTGGACAAGGCGGATGGTCTTTGAAAACTAGAGATATAGGTTCGGGGGTCGATTACGCGCGAGGAAGGTGTTAGCACCGCGCACGCCCTTTCTACCGAAAGGGAACCTCTAATTAAATGTGTGGTTTTAACACTTGATCTGAAAAATACCTAGATTTGCCTGTTTATTTCTTGTTTGGAGACGAATGAGAAAACTTACTGGAAATTTTATTTTTGGTGAGAAAGGGGGAAAAAGGGGTTTTTAGAAAAAAGTGCTTGACGGGACATGGCCCGCTCCTACGTATCTCCCGGTGCGATGGAGAATTCAAAGCTACGTAGTTCTTCTTTGTCTTTTTGAAAAGTTTTTGTTTTTTTTATCCTTTTTTAGTGAGTTTTCGAAATAGGACGAGCATTAGCAAATGATTAAACTAGCAGAGGCTATGATGAATCACTACTAAATACTCAAAAAAGAGAGAGTTGCACCGCTAGTCAAACGAACAAAGGTTCTGATGGACTATTGATAACAACTCGTTTTTATTACCTTTTTGGAAGTGATTTTCGAAAGAGATTGATTTGCACAATGATCAAACTAACAAAGGTTATGATGGACCATCGTTTATTATTCTTATGAGAAAAAGACATTGTCACTAATAGCTAAACGAACAGGGGCTCTGATGAGCTATTAGCAACAATGGGTTGGAAAATGATTCTTTTTGTTTGTTTTTATGAAAATAATTTGTTTATGGGGATGAAAAGAATTTTTATTTGTTGCGCTTGACGAGAACGTGGCTCACTCCTACGTATCCCAAACGGGAATCAAAGCGACGTAGTTCTAATTAAAAATGTTTTTTTTTTTGAAAGAGTTTGAAAGGGGAAGGTTGAATCATCTGAGACCATCTTCACCACTTAGACAATAATGCACTAGGTATAAGTGGGAATCATGTGGTTCATCATCAACAATGACACTATAGCTAGATTAAATCACATAGGGCAATTTTGGCATGGATCACAATAACTAAATATTAACAAATGAAAAGACCGAAATACCTCTGATGAAGACAGATATTACAGATCTGAAGAACAAAAATGAAGCGGAGAACTGGAAAATGAGATTTGCGAGAGCTGTCTTCCCAGATCTCGTGAAAATGTTTCTGGAGCAATTCTTCTCAGATCTTGTGAAAAAATGTGTGTAGCAATTCTTCTCTCTGATCTCGTGTGAAGTGTTCGTGTAAATCTCTGTCTGCCTTTCTCTGATCTCGTGAAGTCCGCCCCCAAAATGTGACTTGAGGCTGCCTATTTATAGGCTCAGGAAAGCGTAGGAATTTTAAAAAACATTTATTGCAAGGATGAATCGATTGTTTGATGAAGGCAAAATATAGTATAATCGATTCTTTGCTTTTAAAAAACATAGGAATCGATTCCTTGGGCTTTAGAAATTAGTGGGAATCGATTCTTGGACTTCCTGAAATGATAGGAATCGATTTCATTGTGTTTTAAAAAAGAAGGAAATCGATTCTTGAGACATCCTAAATAGGTGGGAATCGATTTCATGTTTAGCTAAAGTATGTGGGAATCGATTCTTAGCCTTTAGGAGAGCTTAAAAATCGATTTCAATGCCCTTGCAAGATAGTAAGAATCGATTCATGGCTTTTAGGAGAGCTTAAAAATCGATTTTAATGCCTTTGCAAAATAGTAAGAATCGATTCATGGCTTTGGCTTATGTATAGGTGTGAATCGATTCTTTGTTTCCAACATAGGATAAGGAAATCGATTCTTGGCCTATTGGTGAGCCTAAAATCGATTTCATAGCCTATATAAATTGTATAAATCGATTTTTGGTCATTTGGAACAAAATAGAAATTGTTTTTTTGCTTTCCACAAAAATGTTTTTAGGTCTTTGCCATGCATGCATGAGATATTTTCCAAAGCTTGCCATGCATGCATAACATATTTTCAAAAACCCTAATTTGATGCATGAGGCTTATTGCAAAAATTATTTTTATAGACCCTTTTGTGAGAAATGACCAAAATGCCCTTTTTGACCCTAAAAACCCTAATTTCCCAAAAAGTGCATTCTAACCCTAAAAATGATTTTAAAAACTTTGGAATGGTATCTAGGACCCAAAATGCAATGAATAAGTTATTTTTTATATTTTTTCTTTTTGTGTGGAAAATTAGGGTTTGGACCTAAGCCGGACAAAATTGGGGTATGACAACAAGAAAGTTAACAATGTCAGCAAACCAAGGTGCAGCTGCACTAGGTGCTTCTGCACCAAGTGCAGAAGCACTGGATGCTGTCACAGTTATTGCTAACAGTTTTTCATCTGGAAAACTTTCCTTGATCTCTCCCTTTTGTGTACCTGTTCTTTCACCTTCAAGTCTAGATAAATGGTCAGCAACCTGATTCTCCACCCCTTTTTTGTCTCTGATTTCAAGATCAAATTCTTGAAGGAGTAGAATCCATCTTATTAACCTTGGTTTTGCATCTTTCTTGGAAATTAAGTACTTGATGGCAGCATGATCACTATAGACAATAATTTTGATGCCAACCAAGTAAGATCTAAATTTATCAAATGCAAAAACTACTGCTAACAATTCTTTTTCTGTTACAGTATAATTCATTTGTACTTCAATTAATGTCTTGCTAGCATAATAAATAGAATGAAAGATTTTGTCATACCTTTGCCCTAAGACAGCTTCTACAACAAAGTCACTAGCATCACACATTAATTCAAAGGGCCTGCTCCAATCTGGTGTAACAATCACTGGTGCAGTCACTAATGCTTTTTTGAGTTTTTGAAATGCTTCCATACATGGTTCACCAAAGTTAAAAGGTGCATCAATTTGCAAGAGTGTGCATAATGGCTTGGATGTCCTTGAAAAATCTTGGATAAATCTTCTATAGAAGCCTGCATGGCCTAAAAAGCTTCTGATTCCTTTCACATTTGTTGGAGGTGGCAGTTTTTCAATGACCTCAATCTTGGCTTGATCCACTTCCAGACCTTTCTTTGATACTTTATGACCTAACACAATTCCTTCTTGTACCATGAAATGACATTTCTCCCAATTAAGCACTAAGTTTGTTTCCTCACATCTTTGGAGAATTTTCTCTAAATTTGATAAACATGTGTGAAATGTGTTTCCAAAGACTGAGAAATCATCCATGAATACTTCCATTGATTGCTCAATGTAGTCAGAAAAGATGGACATCATGCACCTTTGGAATGTTGCAGGTGCATTGCAGAGTCCAAAATGCATTCTTCTAAATGCAAATGTTCCATAGGGGAATGTAAAGGTAGTTTTTTGTTGGTCTTCAGGTTCTATTACAAATTGATTGTACCCTGACTAACCATCTAAGAAACAATAAAATTCCTTACCTGCTAACCTATCTAACATTTGGTCAATGAAGGGTTAAGGGAAGTGATCTTTCTTTGTGGCTTTATTGAGGTTTCTATAATCCATACAAATCCTCCAACCTGTAACAGTTCTTGTTGGTATCAATTCATTTCTTTCATTGGCTATTACTGTCATACCCCCTTTCTTTGGAACACATTGTATAGGGCTTATCCATGCACTATCAGATATGGGGGATATGATTCCAGTATCTAGCCACTTAATGATTTCCTTCTTTACAACCTCTTTCATTATAGGATTTAGCCTTCTTTGCCCTTCTATATAATTTTTAGAATTATCTTCTAAATTTATCTTATGCATGCATATAAAAGGGCTAATTCCTTTTATGTCTGCCATTTACCAGCCTATAGCTTTTGTATGCTTTCTTAAGGTACAAATGAGATCATGCTCCTGCTCTATTGTTAAGTCAGAGGCAATGATCACTGGAAGTGCATCATCTTCCCCTAAGAAAGCATACTTCAAATGTTTGGGCAGTTCTTTCAATTCTAACTTAGGAGGTTGTTCAGTTGAGGGTAAATTCTTTTTAAGGTTAGGGTCTTCTAAGTTAAGAGATTCAAAAGTTCTAGACCATACCTTTTGTGCTGGTGTTTTTCTTGAAAAAATGTCTTTTTCCAAGATTTCTTCTTCAGGTGGTGCAGAAGAATCTGGTGCTAGTTGTCATACCCTAATTTTGTCCGCCTAGGTCGAAACCCTAATTTTCAAACAAAAATAAGTAAGTTAAGGTTTAGCATTCATTCATAATGTCATGAAGACCATCATTCATGCATTTCAAAGTTTTGAAAGTCATCTTAGGATTAGAGATGCATTGCATTGCCTTTTATAGCATTTTCAGAGTTTTTCAAGACCAAGGGCATTTTGGTCATTTTCGAAAAATGAGACATTTCTCAGCAAAAAAATCATTTCTTGCATACATTTTAGATTTTAAGGCCATTTTAGAGTTTTGAAGTAATTCTTGAAAAGAAAATGCATTTTGAACAAGGATTAGGGTTCTAATGATCAAAAGGGCATTTTGGTCATTTCGCCAAAAAAATTCAATTTTTCATCAAAAAATCACAGGGATCTATAAGGAATCACTTGAGGTGAGATGTGCTTGATCATACATATTTTTGGTAAATACATTGTTGATTTATGTAAAAGAAAGAAAAAAGTCAAAACCGTAAAGTCAACAATGGAATATTCTTCAAGCATCTTCAAAGTAGGGCACCCAAATCAATTTTGGGATGATGGTAGCATTTATTTCTGAACCCAATGATTTATCATAGGAAATGGCTCAATTTGGCATAATATTATGGATTTACTTGAAAAAGAATAATCAAAAATGGGTTGGAAATGGAATGATCACACAATAGTACAAGTTGTACAAATTGACAACTTGCACACCAAGGCCAAACCTGCGCATATCAGCCCCATATTCACCCAATTTTGATTTATTTTATTGCTTGATAATCATGTTTTGATCATAGCCTTTCATTTGAATTGAAAATGCAATCCCAACCCTCCATTTGAATTAAAATGGCATTCTTGCAATATGAACCATTTGGAAAAACATTTTGGTAAAATGACTTATCCTTCACCCACCTCCTTAAGCTACACCCCTCAGCCCCCTCTCTCCTCCCTTTGTGCTTCTTGACTACCCTCAATCCTTGTGACAATTGATCCTAACCATTGATCCCAAATAAAACTCTAATCCTAGAGCACAAGTGAGATGGAATGACTTAGTTACCCTCAACTTTGAGTGGCCTCTATAAATACCATTTTGTGCTCAGCTCACAAGGACTTTTTTGGCTGATCATTCACTCACAAAATCAACCCTAGCACACCTTCAAGCACCCTCTCCAAAACCGAAGCAATCTACCCCATTTTCCTTCACCATTTTCTTTGATTTTCATTACAAAACTACTTCCATTTTCATCTCTACTTCACACACCTTCTTTCCACTACCTCAAATTTCGTTTTCATCACATCAAGATCTGAAGATTGTTGAAGGTTTTCGAAGCTTGGTTGGAGTTTTGAAGGCTTGTTTGGCTCGTTTCATTAGACGATCATCTTGTGCATAGTTTTAGCAAAAAACTCAAGGTAAAACTCTCAAACTTTTTGCATCATCACAAACCTTTTGCATAAAACCTTCAACTCTTTGCATATCATCATGTAGATCATTGATAGGAGGCTGTTGGGGTGAGATTTGGTATCTCACCCCCTTTGGATAATCGCTTGATATGGTTTGTTGCATTTCTACCATCATTGCATAGTTTTTTAAAAACCTATTTTCTTCAACCTTGTGCTTCGGCCTCTTGATGATTTTGGGGTTCTCATTTGCTTTTGTTTCATTTCATGTCAAAAATAAGGTCTATGGCTAATTTGGTGTAGGCTTTAGCTTTGGTTTTAAGCTTGGCTAAATTAGGGTTTTGTTGCTAGTTCTATTTCCCTAATTCTTTTTTTTTCTTCTTTTTTGTGAATAATGCATGTGTTTTCTTGATTTCTTGTCATGTAAATTCATGTGCTGAAATTGTGTCATATTTTGTGTCAATTTTGTGCATCATTTAGTGTCTTGTTTGCATGAAATTAGTGCTTGATTTTGGTCCAATATGCATTCGGCCTTAGGCCAATTTTCATGACATAGTTTTGTTTCATTTTGCTTGATTGATCATGTATTTGCAAATAATTTGAGTAAAATGTGTTTTTCACCTTTTTACCCATTTGCTTTTACTGTTCACTAAAAGTTAAAAAGTTAAAAACAAAAAAAACATTTTTACCTTTTTACTTTTTACCATTCACTTAAATAATTACCATTCATTTGCATTTACTTGCATTTTTACCACTTCACTTATTGCATTAAAAACTCAAAACATTTTACCACTCCCTTTTTACCATTCACTTTCACCTTCTCATTAAATCATTTACCAATGCATTCATCTCATATCATTTGCATCAAAATAAATTACCACTTTGCATACCTCATTTTTACCTAAAACTTTTTTTCACTCTTTTACCACATTCCAAACACAAATTCTTTCCGGCTAAAACACGAAAGCAATTCGCATATCCTCATTCATGCATTCAAAATAAAAAGATTTCTTTCATTCATACTTAGTTGAGGATCAGGTGATATGATCTATTGCTTAGGCCTAGTGCATACTTCAATCATGTGAGATCATCTAAAAGGAATCAATTCTTTTTGCATTTTCACTTGCATCTCCTATCACATTCATACTTGTTCATGACTTGTATTCATTCTTCTAATATGCTCATGCATTAACCTTTGTTTGTCTGGCATCACTCCTTTGTATGCTTGCATTCATTTGTCCACATGCTCACTTATAATAACATGTCCATGCACTTAATTGTATGCTCACATTCATTACTTGCATTCGGCCATGCCTAGCTAATTAGGGTTCATGCATTCATTCACTCTCAAATGCTCATACGTTCATCTTTGCGTACCTTTGCCTTCATTCAATAGTATGTTCATGCATCATTCCCTTATATGCTTTCATGTTTAATCATACACCAAAGAATACTTCATGCTTATGATTAATTGGTTTCCTTTGTTTTGATGTCACTTAAATGTCTTGATTTGATTATGTGCCATCTCCTTTCACTCGCATGACATCTCTAGGAAGACGTAAGTCTACTCACAGTAGCATAGAGTCCTAAGATCAGTCACACTCCTTTGAGGTTGTTGCCCATCCCGTAACAATCCTCACACACATACTCACTCACGCATAATTGCTTTGAGAACATTATTTCGCATCACTAGTAATCGAGTCTCTTGATTGTATTGGTATGTTTAATCTTTGTTGGTGATTAGCATGTTAGTATGTTGTTTGATCGATGCTTGTCATTACATGCATTTTAATCATTACACTTTGCATTTGGTTATGGACTTGGCTTTGATTGAAATCATTCTTCTTCATTTACCAAGACTTTTTTGCATTCATTTTCAAAATCAATCTTTGCATTCGCATTCAATCAATTTCAAAATCATAAAAAATAATGGGGGCAAGTAATGATCACCCATAGCCCTAGCTAGTTTGATCATGAAAGCTTTCCCTTTTCTCAAAACCATGTGAACAAGTAATGATCACCCATAGCCATAGCTAGTTTGATCATGAAAGCTCCTCCTTTTTTCAAACACCTTCTTCAAGGCTTCTTTTTCTCGCTCCAAGAACTACGTTGCTTTGATTCCCACTTGGGATACGTAGGAGCGAGACTTGTTCTCGTCAAGCACATCAAAAAAAATCTTCACTTTCACAACAATAAAAAACCTCCATTTTCAAAGCAAACAAAAAATGTTTTCAAACCCATTGTCGTTAGTAGCTAATCAGAACCGTAGTTCGTCTAGCTATTGACATCGATGTCCTTTCTCCAAAAAGAACAATAAGTGATGACCACCCATAGCCTTTGCTAGTTTGGTCATCAAACAAATCAATCCTTTTCAAAAAAAAAGCTTTCAAAAAGAGAATAAAAACAAGTTGTTACCAACGGTCACCCAGAACCTTAGTTCGTTTGACTAGCGGTAGCAACTCCTTTTGAGTACTTAGCGGTGATTACCCATAGCCTTAGCTAGTTTAGTCACTCGCTAGTACTCGTCCTATTTCGAAAACTCACCTAAAAAGTTAAAAAACAAAAACCAAGGCAGAACTACGTAGCTCTGAGTTCTCCATTGTACCGGGAGATACGTAGGAGCGGGTCGTTACCCCCGTCGAGCTCTTTTCTAAAAAACTCTCTTTTTCCCCCTCTTTACATAAGTTTTCCATTAATTTCCCATCCATCTTCAAATAAGAATGAAATAAGCAAATCTAGGTGTTCTTCGAATCAAACATTAAAACCACACAATTTAATTAGAGGTTCCCTTTCAGTAGAAAGGAGGAATGGGGTGCTAATACCTTCCCCATTCCTAACCGACCCCCGAACCTACATCTCTGTGGTTTCGAAAGACCATCCGCTTTTTCCAAAAAGACTTTTTCCAATGTTTTAGTCTTAAAAAATAAATATTGGTGGCGGCTTCAAATTTTTTTTCACGTTGTCAAACTGAGGAATCCTTAACCGGATTTTTCGGGGCGCAACAGCTGGCGACTTCACTGGGAACCTTTTTTTTTTTTAAAAAAAAAAAAAACGTGGGTCAAACCTAACTAATTAAATATGTGGTTTAAAAGTAAATTGATTTGACTAAATACTTAGTTTGCCTTCATTCTTTTTCTTTTTCTTTCTTATCATTGATTGTAGGCATACCCCTTTTCTTTTATTGCATTTCCCCATATTTTCTCATGTCCCCTCTTCTTGGCTCCTCTTCTAAAGGTAAGCAATGTTCTCGTTTATAGATATCTTAGGAATGAAACCCTAGGGTAGATAACTTGATATTGATTGCTGTTTTCTGGACTGGTCTGGTTTTCGTTTGCAGGTGGGGTAGTGTTAGGGAACATGCCCTTGACACACACTACACTTGTACCATATGATTACATATCCTGAGTGGGACCATAACCCAGGTCTGCAAACCTAGGAGAGTGGAAACGAGTAGTGACTGCCAATTGGACCGATGTCCTTCTGCTCTCATGAAAGTTTCAGCCAGAGTATGCTCTTTTACGGTACCTCACACCAGATGGCATTCCATCGTTGTGGGTGTTATCATGAGAGAGATTTAGCTCTGGTAGCCTTTGCGAGGGAGTGAATAGAGCCACATGGGGGGATTATCCTTTAAATTGCCCTAGATCGTAGGTCTCACCTCTTTTTAGGTCACAAGGGCTTTCCAAATTGTGTGCTGCATCGTGCATTCAGTTCAATCAATTTTCCCTCAGAATTTTCGAAAATCAAAAAAGATGTGCTTTTCCTTTTCAATAAAACGCCTATATGAGGTGGCATATAGTGTGAAAGTTTTCAAATCACCACCTGTAAATATCCTCTTTCTGCACAAAAAAAAGGGGTATCATTGCATCATTGCATCACTGCATTATCGCATCATTTGCATTGCATAAAATTCCAATTTTGAAAAAAAAACCATCCACCTTGCATTCCCTTTCATTACATAAAGATAAAACAAAAAAAAACAATTATCATCTGCATAGCATAAGCATTTCATTTATAATCATGCAAAAAATCCTCGTCGAGTTCATCCAAGACGAGGCGTTCATGCATAAGCATTATTTCAAAAAAAGAGAGACACAGTAGAACTACGTAAGCTTTGATTCCTCATTACAATGGGGATACGTAGGATCGGGTCATACCCCGTCAAGCACATCCTTTCTAAAACCTTTTTTATAAGTAGATCATTTGCACCACCAAATAGATTTCAAAATCATGTTCCAAAACTAAAAATGAAAAAATGAAAAGTTTCCAATGCATGCATCTTCTCTAAACAAAGAAAAATAGAAAAGCTCTTCATGTAAAAGCTCAATGAGTAAAAGTGCGCCTTCGAACGACGAAGGGTAATATCTCAAATTTGTTTGTGCACTACAAATTTAAAATGTTACTCTACGATATCGGGGCACTTTGACCTTATCAAGTGAGGTTTGTTTTCAAATAAGAGAATAAGTTTGAGTTAACCAAATGTCGAAGCATTTCAGTATATTGCGTGAAGTATTGAGTCAGGATCCACTCAATGTTTCATGCAAGTTACTCAGAGTAACGACAATTGGTTGCCTCAAGCCATCATCTTTACAAAAAAAAAAGGAAGATTTCGAAAGAAGAAAAGAGGAAAGGGTTACCGTTATAGCCTTTCTCCTACCGGTTCATACGAAATAACGTACGGCCCGCATTTTTCAAAAAAGGAGCTTGAATTATTGCCAATAAAAACCCTTTCATTTATCCTGCATACACGTAGAGCATCATCATCATACATAAAACAAAATTGTCAAAAAAAGGTAAAAAGCAAAACTTTCAAAAAATCATCATAGTCTTTTCTTTTACCGGGCTACATGAGGTGATATTCCCAAAATTTCAGTCACCCAAACCCGAAAAAAATGTTTTCATCTTATTCTTTCACATGCATGTCAAGTCGCATTATCGCCGTCATTTTCATATAAAGACATCATTTGCACTGCATAAAACAAAAACTCGATAAAATTCATACATGCATCTTTCTCTATCTCATTTAGGTTTGTCAGGAGTGCATTCTCCGCACGTGTGCGTTTCCATTCACTAAGGCTTTTCTACTAATTTTCTCGAAAAATCCAAAAAATCGTGTCTTATTAGAAGCGCGTCTCATGCATTATTGTTGTCCTTTTTCACACATCATGAAAAAATAATACATTAACATCCCATCTTGCATGCATTTCCATTCAATAAAAATAATGTCTTCCCACGCATTTTTTTAAAAAAAAAATCATTGTGAGTATCATATATTTCATTGCACAAAAAATGAAAACAAGGAAGCATCTCATTCATAATCATGAACAAAAGTCATCATCAAATTTATGCAAAATGTAGCATTCATGCATCATTTCATTAACCTCATCACTTTAGTTCAAATACATCATTCCTCCATACATGCATCTTTCAAAAAAGGAAGGGGCATTGGCATTTCATACTTTGTCTTGCCTCTAAAAAAAAAAGAAGAATCATCATTTAGAAAAAAACATCATTACTACATCTTTCATCATTCAAAAGAAAAAGGGGGCATCGGCATTTCATATATTGTCTTGCCTCTATAAAAATCATTTTGAAAAGAAGTAGCATTCTTGCATCATTCATCATCCAAGGATGCATTGGCATTTCATATTTCGTATTGCATAAAAAGAAAACATCAAAAAGAAAAAACTTTTAGAATAATCACACTTTTCAAGTGAATATGCTTTCATGCATTTCATTTTCATCATGTATATATCATAATGTTTTCATCCATGCATACAACAAAAATGTTGTGATGAGAAACGAGATATTCTGGCAAAGTAATCTTTCCTTTTTGGAAAAGTTTACCCTCACTCATTTGCCAACTCAAGGTGTTACAAGGCACTCAGTTTTTCACATCAATAGCTCATTTGTATTTCCTTCAAAAAAAAAACATTATATCTCATCCATTCCATGATAAAAGACTGAAACAGTTCGTCAAAAAAGTTCTTATATCATGTTTTTAGCCAATGTTAACTCTCTGTGAAACGTTCTTCTAGTAAGCATGCATGCCACGTGCAGTTTCTCTTGTTTGAGTCAGTCAATTTCCTCCATTTATCATCATTCCCCATCCAAGTCTAACCCCACCCCGTCCACCCATAAAGCGCATATTCTCTCCCATCAGTGCATACTTGACTTTTTGGTTCATTCTCACTAACACGTTAAGTCCTCCATGCTGGGGCAATTCTGTGATCACTAATTTTCCTTGTCAGTATCATATTCCTTTAGTGCAAGTCTTCCTAAAAAAAAAATATATATAATAAATAAAAAAGATAAAATAAGCTCGCTAGGTTGAAAACCCCCAAAGGGCGGCCTAGGCAAAAAAGAGCGCCCGGTGGACTGAAAACTCGCAAAGAGCGGTCCAGGCAAAAATTAGGGCACAAAAAAGGGGGAAAATAAAAGAGCAAACACATGAAGGTAGATAAATTATTGTTCTAAAGTTAAGTCTTATAGAAATAAGCAATCGGGATTTGAAATGAAGTTTGGCCATCTCCTCAAAAACCCCAAAATCCCAGAAAGTCCCTTTCCTACCCACCTTGAGCCAAGAAAAACCAAAATCCAAAAATCACCCTAGACAAGGATCACCCCAAATAAAAAAAAACAGTGCATCACTTTTTATCAGCTCACCCGAGTCGAAGAAGGAAAAGAATCAAAAAACAAAACAAAAACAAAAAAAAAAGGGAAAAAGAGAAAAAAAAAAGGGGATTTAAAAATGAAAATCCCAAAACAAAAGAAAATAAAGTGGTGAGCTGGTACATGTTACCACAAAATACAAGAGATCCTTGTCTAAATAAACCTTCAAACACTCCACTATTCCAACACCTGATTCCATAAACCTTCAAACACTTCCTTTGGCCTCAACATCAAACCCCTTAGTCATTCTACCATGAGACACGAATTTGCTTTAACAGAGCCCAAACAAGCCCAATAACCATCTTCCTCATAGACCATTAACCGTCAATCAACGCCGAACAAAACTCATCCTCCCATTAACCTCAAACACTTCATTAAGCCTAACCCTCTTTCCTCCACGAAACACCACAATCCTGAAATGTCCAGTCCGATCAATGACCGGTTGCTTTCGTTTTCTCAAGTTTTAATCTTAGGACAACTAAGTTTATCTGTCTACAGTGTGTTTGCTCAAAAAAAAAAAAAACAAAAAAAACAAACGATCAGAAAAAAGAAAGCTGATCAAGAAAAAAACAAACCCTCAGGAAAAAGAAATGAGGGAGCAAAAACAAACAGTCAGAAAAAAGAAAGCTGACAAAATAAAAGAGGGACCTGCACTCCAAAACAGCTTCAAACTGCATTAAAACAAGGTTTAGTGATCACCAAGTGAGGCTTCTTTCACACCAAAAGTCAATACATCAGTAGAGAACCAAATATTTGCACTGAGAACGTCACTCAGATTCAAAGTAGGGGCATTCTCTTCACCACCCACCCACCCTGGTCTTGGGAAGGTCTGTTCAAATGCCCATCCCATGTCACTCCAATTGTCAATACTTCCAAAGTGAGGGCAAGTACATTCCCATTCCTTCACCTCATTCATTCCCATAAAAAACCTCACCGGGGCAATCTCTCAACCCACTATCCTAAACAAAGCCTTGTCATTCTAACTGGGGCAGCTTTGTCCTTGTTATGACTGGGGCAACATCAAACTTTGTGGGGTGAGACAAAATCTCTTTTGCACCTTTCATTTCAAAAGCCGAAGCATTCCCAATTCATCATCTTCTACGCCCCTAGTTGTTGTCACCACTAGACAGGGGCAAACTATTCACTCATCAAAAACCTGAATTGGGGCAATCTTGTATCTCTTGGTCCCTCATAAGCTTCAGCAATAGCCATGTCGGTCATTCCTTCACTTGCCATAAAAGTCCATTCCAAGTTAACTGACTCACTCATTCACATTTGCACCCCTATGCGTACTTACTAGACAATGCTTCAAAAGAGAGAGCACAAGTTGTTTACGTGATATCTAAAATTCAGTCATCATGGAAAGAAAAAGAAAACAAGCGAGGTTGTTTGTAAATAAAAACCTTGAGAACACCAGAGTTTGAATCAAATTCAATTTTTCAACAGAATGGTCAATAATCATCTCAAGCCCTTGCATTCAAAGTCTCGCATCTCACAAAAATGTCTACCTCATGCATCTAGGCATTATAGCATATGCATCAAAGCATTACATTCGCATCTTCACGTTTTGTGCATTCATCACATAGTAAAAAAAAAAAAAACGTTCCACATCAGTTGCACCATATTAATACTTGTTTTTCATAGAAGAAAATAGTAGAGAAGAAAAAACAGAAATCTTTCATTGCATTGCCATCATATTAATGTTCGCACTTCATAAAAAAGGAGAAGAACAAAATCATTGCATGTCATTCGTCATTAGAGCATTACATTTTGCATCAGATTTTTCATAGAAAAAGCAAAGAAAGCAAAAAGAAAACAAAGAAAAGAAACCACAAAAGCAACACAAAAACATTCCCTGTCATCCAGCATTCCATATCATTCATCATTTCACAAGCATTCCTTTGTCATTCAATCATCAAACATCAGAGCATTGCATCATATTAATGTTTGCATTTCATAGAAGAAGCAAAAAGAAACAAACAGAAGTTAGAACAGGAGCATTCCATTCATCAAAGCGTCAATCACCGCATACATTTGCATTCAAACATCAAAGCAATACAGTTGCATCACATCAATACTTGCATCTCATAGAAGAAAAGAAAGCTAAAACATCCCATGTAATTCATCATTTCATGTTATCCAATATTCACATTTCATAGGAAAAAGGAAAAGAAGAAAAAGTTTTCCATTGCATGTCATCTGCCATTTCATCAAAACGCAAGAGCATTAAATACCAAAATTTCGCATTTGCATACCAGCACTGCATAAAAAGAGCAAAAGAAAAGAATTTAGAAAACAAAAAAGGGGATTAGAAAAAAAAAAAAGAACAGCGAAACAAATAAAATTCATACATTGCATTCATCAAACATGGAAAAATTTGTGCAAGCAAAAAGAAACTCCTGCATCACATCACATTCATCCCATCAAAAAGCAATCATGGCATTTGCATTGCATGCATTTGTTCATTTTCAGCTGCAGGTACAAAGAGAGGATGAGCACTTTGGTGTTAGCCCTCGCCCCCATATTCCAGAAAATGCTCCCCCAAGTTGGGAGAGTTCAGAATAAAAAAAAAAACAAAAAACAAGAGAAAAACAAACGATCAGAAAAGAGAAAGCTGATCATAAAAAAAAAAAAAAAACAAGAAAAAAACAAACAAGCAGAAAAAAGAAAGCTGCTTAAAGAAAACAAACAGCATAAACAAAGACAGAAGAATTGCAGAAAACGGAACATAAAAAGAACACACCATCTTCATATCATTCATCATTCTCATACCATTCATACCATTCATCGCTTCATGGCATCAAACAGTAGTGCATTACAATTTGTATCTCAGAAGAGCGAAGAAATAACAGAAAAAGCATTCTACCAAAGTCGATCATTGCATTCATATGCATTCAAGTGCATGCGTTTCATGTACCAGTCAAGATAGAAGTTACCTCAGACTAGATAGTCTCAACCCAGAGTTAGTAAACTCCATCAACCCAGAGTTAGTAAACTCCATCAATCCAGATCACAACATCGTGTACGAGCACGCGATGGATCCATCAGACTTCGTCAAGTCCTTCGGATTAGTTATGTCAACCTAAGGCATAATGGACATCCTTTGATCAAATCAGTTCCGGACCTGATGTTGATCGGCCGCTCGAGAAGGCCACCCCTAAGCTCGGACTCAACAAGAGTCCGTTAGAAGGTTTTTAGGCAACCTCCGAATTCAGGACCCCAGCGTCCCTTCAGAACCCCAGTGTTCATTCAGGATCCAAGCATCCCTTCAGGACCCAAGTGTCCATCCAGGTTACTTTCTTTACTGCTTTCTTTATAGCTTTATTTCCTGCTTTTTGAGGGCGGGCATTTCACTTAAGTAAAAAAAAAGGAGAGAAAATTCGGGTTTTCCCAAGCGGACAAAATCAGTATAATTTCTGAATTCTTTATTTATATTTTGCCTCGGAATATGTTTCGGCCAATCCATATTCCTTGTCAAAATCCAAATAAAGAGGGGCAGCTGTCATACCCTAATTTTGTCCGCCTAGGTCGAAACCCTAATTTTCAAACAAAAATAAGTAAGTTAAGGTTTAGCATTCATTCATAATGTCATGAAGACCATCATTCATGCATTTCAAAGTTTTGAAAGTCATCTTAGGATTAGAGATGCATTGCATTGCCTTTTATAGCATTTTCAGAGTTTTTCAAGACCAAGGGCATTTTGGTCATTTTCGAAAAATGAGACATTTCTCAGCAAAAAAATCATTTCTTGCATACATTTTAGATTTTAAGGCCATTTTAGAGTTTTGAAGTAATTCTTGAAAAGAAAATGCATTTTGAACAAGGATTAGGGTTCTAATGATCAAAAGGGCATTTTGGTCATTTCGCCAAAAAAATTCAATTTTTCATCAAAAAATCACAGGGATCTATAAGGAATCACTTGAGGTGAGATGTGCTTGATCATACATATTTTTGGTAAATACATTGTTGATTTATGTAAAAGAAAGAAAAAAGTCAAAACCGTAAAGTCAACAATGGAATATTCTTCAAGCATCTTCAAAGTAGGGCACCCAAATCAATTTTGGGATGATGGTAGCATTTATTTCTGAACCCAATGATTTATCATAGGAAATGGCTCAATTTGGCATAATATTATGGATTTACTTGAAAAAGAATAATCAAAAATGGGTTGGAAATGGAATGATCACACAATAGTACAAGTTGTACAAATTGACAACTTGCACACCAAGGCCAAACCTGCGCATATCAGCCCCATATTCACCCAATTTTGATTTATTTTATTGCTTGATAATCATGTTTTGATCATAGCCTTTCATTTGAATTGAAAATGCAATCCCAACCCTCCATTTGAATTAAAATGGCATTCTTGCAATATGAACCATTTGGAAAAACATTTTGGTAAAATGACTTATCCTTCACCCACCTCCTTAAGCTACACCCCTCAGCCCCCTCTCTCCTCCCTTTGTGCTTCTTGACTACCCTCAATCCTTGTGACAATTGATCCTAACCATTGATCCCAAATAAAACTCTAATCCTAGAGCACAAGTGAGATGGAATGACTTAGTTACCCTCAACTTTGAGTGGCCTCTATAAATACCATTTTGTGCTCAGATCACAAGGACTTTTTTGGCTGATCATTCACTCACAAAATCAACCCTAGCACACCTTCAAGCACCCTCTCCAAAACCGAAGCAATCTACCCCATTTTCCTTCACCATTTTCTTTGATTTTCATTACAAAACTACTTCCATTTTCATCTCTACTTCACACACCTTCTTTCCACTACCTCAAATTTCGTTTTCATCACATCAAGATCTGAAGATTGTTGAAGGTTTTCGAAGCTTGGTTGGAGTTTTGAAGGCTTGTTTGGCTCGTTTCATTAGACGATCATCTTGTGCATAGTTTTAGCAAAAAACTCAAGGTAAAACTCTCAAACTTTTTGCATCATCACAAACCTTTTGCATAAAACCTTCAACTCTTTGCATATCATCATGTAGATCATTGATAGGAGGCTGTTGGGGTGAGATTTGGTATCTCACCCCCTTTGGATAATCGCTTGATATGGTTTGTTGCATTTCTACCATCATTGCATAGTTTTTTAAAAACCTATTTTCTTCAACCTTGTGCTTCGGCCTCTTGATGATTTTGGGGTTCTCATTTGCTTTTGTTTCATTTCATGTCAAAAATAAGGTCTATGGCTAATTTGGTGTAGGCTTTAGCTTTGGTTTTAAGCTTGGCTAAATTAGGGTTTTGTTGCTAGTTCTATTTCCCTAATTCTTTTTTTTTCTTCTTTTTTGTGAATAATGCATGTGTTTTCTTGATTTCTTGTCATGTAAATTCATGTGCTGAAATTGTGTCATATTTTGTGTCAATTTTGTGCATCATTTAGTGTCTTGTTTGCATGAAATTAGTGCTTGATTTTGGTCCAATATGCATTCGGCCTTAGGCCAATTTTCATGACATAGTTTTGTTTCATTTTGCTTGATTGATCATGTATTTGCAAATAATTTGAGTAAAATGTGTTTTTCACCTTTTTACCCATTTGCTTTTACTGTTCACTAAAAGTTAAAAAGTTAAAAACAAAAAAAACATTTTTACCTTTTTACTTTTTACCATTCACTTAAATAATTACCATTCATTTGCATTTACTTGCATTTTTACCACTTCACTTATTGCATTAAAAACTCAAAACATTTTACCACTCCCTTTTTACCATTCACTTTCACCTTCTCATTAAATCATTTACCAATGCATTCATCTCATATCATTTGCATCAAAATAAATTACCACTTTGCATACCTCATTTTTACCTAAAACTTTTTTTCACTCTTTTACCACATTCCAAACACAAATTCTTTCCGGCTAAAACACGAAAGCAATTCGCATATCCTCATTCATGCATTCAAAATAAAAAGATTTCTTTCATTCATACTTAGTTGAGGATCAGGTGATATGATCTATTGCTTAGGCCTAGTGCATACTTCAATCATGTGAGATCATCTAAAAGGAATCAATTCTTTTTGCATTTTCACTTGCATCTCCTATCACATTCATACTTGTTCATGACTTGTATTCATTCTTCTAATATGCTCATGCATTAACCTTTGTTTGTCTGGCATCACTCCTTTGTATGCTTGCATTCATTTGTCCACATGCTCACTTATAATAACATGTCCATGCACTTAATTGTATGCTCACATTCATTACTTGCATTCGGCCATGCCTAGCTAATTAGGGTTCATGCATTCATTCACTCTCAAATGCTCATACGTTCATCTTTGCGTACCTTTGCCTTCATTCAATAGTATGTTCATGCATCATTCCCTTATATGCTTTCATGTTTAATCATACACCAAAGAATACTTCATGCTTATGATTAATTGGTTTCCTTTGTTTTGATGTCACTTAAATGTCTTGATTTGATTATGTGCCATCTCCTTTCACTCGCATGACATCTCTAGGAAGACGTAAGTCTACTCACAGTAGCATAGAGTCCTAAGATCAGTCACACTCCTTTGAGGTTGTTGCCCATCCCGTAACAATCCTCACACACATACTCACTCACGCATAATTGCTTTGAGAACATTATTTCGCATCACTAGTAATCGAGTCTCTTGATTGTATTGGTATGTTTAATCTTTGTTGGTGATTAGCATGTTAGTATGTTGTTTGATCGATGCTTGTCATTACATGCATTTTAATCATTACACTTTGCATTTGGTTATGGACTTGGCTTTGATTGAAATCATTCTTCTTCATTTACCAAGACTTTTTTGCATTCATTTTCAAAATCAATCTTTGCATTCGCATTCAATCAATTTCAAAATCATAAAAAATAATGGGGGCAAGTAATGATCACCCATAGCCCTAGCTAGTTTGATCATGAAAGCTTTCCCTTTTCTCAAAACCATGTGAACAAGTAATGATCACCCATAGCCATAGCTAGTTTGATCATGAAAGCTCCTCCTTTTTTCAAACACCTTCTTCAAGGCTTCTTTTTCTCGCTCCAAGAACTACGTTGCTTTGATTCCCACTTGGGATACGTAGGAGCGAGACTTGTTCTCGTCAAGCACATCAAAAAAAATCTTCACTTTCACAACAATAAAAAACCTCCATTTTCAAAGCAAACAAAAAATGTTTTCAAACCCATTGTCGTTAGTAGCTAATCAGAACCGTAGTTCGTCTAGCTATTGACATCGATGTCCTTTCTCCAAAAAGAACAATAAGTGATGACCACCCATAGCCTTTGCTAGTTTGGTCATCAAACAAATCAATCCTTTTCAAAAAAAAAGCTTTCAAAAAGAGAATAAAAACAAGTTGTTACCAACGGTCACCCAGAACCTTAGTTCGTTTGACTAGCGGTAGCAACTCCTTTTGAGTACTTAGCGGTGATTACCCATAGCCTTAGCTAGTTTAGTCACTCGCTAGTACTCGTCCTATTTCGAAAACTCACCTAAAAAGTTAAAAAACAAAAACCAAGGCAGAACTACGTAGCTCTGAGTTCTCCATTGTACCGGGAGATACGTAGGAGCGGGTCGTTACCCCCGTCGAGCTCTTTTCTAAAAAACTCTCTTTTTCCCCCTCTTTACATAAGTTTTCCATTAATTTCCCATCCATCTTCAAATAAGAATGAAATAAGCAAATCTAGGTGTTCTTCGAATCAAACATTAAAACCACACAATTTAATTAGAGGTTCCCTTTCAGTAGAAAGGAGGAATGGGGTGCTAATACCTTCCCCATTCCTAACCGACCCCCGAACCTACATCTCTGTGGTTTCGAAAGACCATCCGCTTTTTCCAAAAAGACTTTTTCCAATGTTTTAGTCTTAAAAAATAAATATTGGTGGCGGCTTCAAATTTTTTTTCACGTTGTCAAACTGAGGAATCCTTAACCGGATTTTTCGGGGCGCAACACTAGTGCACTGGTGAGATAATCATACTGCTTCTGGAATTGCTTCTGCACCAAATGGTCAAGAGTAGCGATTGCTGAACATTCTTCACTCTCCTCAGTAGGATACTTCAGAGCATTCATCACATTGAATTTCACCTCTTGATCGTTTACTCTCATGGTCAGTTCTCCTTTTTGCACATCAATTAGTGCTTTCCCAGTTGCTAAGAATGGTCTCCCAAGAATGACTGGGACTTCTTTATCTGCATCAAAATCAAGAATAACAAAATCTGCAGGAAATACAAATTTGTCAACCTTAACCAGAATATCTTCAATGATTCCCTCTGGATAGGCTATTGGTCTATCAGTAAGTTGAAGTGTTACTGTGGTAGGCCTAGCATTTCCAATCCCCAGTTGTGTAAATATGGATTTAGGCATTAAGTTGATACTTGCACCTAAATCACATAATGCACGACCTGTATAAGATTTTCCTATTGAGAATGGGACTGTAAAGCTACCAGGATCCTTTAGTTTTCTTGGAATTTTACTTTGTAAAATTAGACTGCAATCCTTAGACATAGCAACTGTTTTAAAATCCCCTGATCTTCTTCTTTTTGAAAGCACATCCTTCATAAATTTAGCATAATTAGGCATCTGATGAAGTGCTTCAACTAAGGGAACATTGATGTGTATCTGTTTTAGAATTTCAAGAAACTTACTGAATTGCTTCTCCTCATGTGCTTTTTTTAATCTTTGAGGGAAAGGAGGAGGAGGGTATTCGGGAACTAACCTTGGAGTTGGAACTTCATGAGATACAGATGCATCTGGTGTTTCTGCATCTTGAGTATTTTTTTTTCATTTTTACATTTTTCTCCCTTACCTTCACCTTGATTCCCACCTGGATCTGTAAGATCTTTTCCACTTCTTAGAGCAATGGCCTTCACCTGCTCCTTTCCTGGCCTGTGGGATGTGGTAGCTTCTATATTTGATGGTAATGTACCTGTTGGTCTTTTCTCACCTGATTCTCTAAATTTTTTATAGATGCATCTTGTGCTTGTCTAGCTGTTCTGGTTTCACTAATGAAAGATTTGAGCAAGGCTTCTAAGGAGTTATCAGTGGCAGGTGGTTGTTGTCTTTGGTTGTTCTGAGAATGGAATTCTGGTGGTGTGGCTGGTGCAGAAGCACTAGGTGCAGATGCACCAGTATTGTTCCATCTGAAATTTGGGTGGTTCTTCCAGCCAGAGTTATAGGCGTTAGAGTAAGGGTTGTTATTCCTATCATATCCTACAAAATTGACAGAGATAGGGTTGCTGGGACATTGTTCATACAGATGGCCTCCTCCACAATACACACAACTTGTGTCTCCTGGGGGGGTTTGTTCTATGGCTGCTGCAGTGTTTTCAGTTGGTGCAGCTGCACTAGGTGCAGATGCACTGGTTGAAGTGAAGTTTTTGAACAAGTTTGTCAGAGAGGCTAACTGAGCAGATAGGGCTGATATATCACTGTTTTCATGTACCCCTGCTGGTTTCTTTTGGGCGCTTACCCTCTCAGTAGGCCAACTAGAACTATTGGTTGCAATTCTATCAATTAATTCACATGCTTCATTATAAGACAAGTTTAATAAAACACCCCCAGATGATGCATCAAGCATTATTCTGGTTTGGGGTTTTAAACCATTATAAAAAGTTTCCATTTGAATAATGATAGGCAGACCACGATGTGGACATTTTCTTAAAAGTTCTTTCCATCTTTCCCATGCTTCAAACAATGACTCAAATTCTTTTTGTCTAAAAGATGTAATATCATTTCTCATCCTGGCATTTTTGATGGGTGGAAAATATTTTGCGAAGAACTTTTCAGCTATTTCACTCCATGAATGGATAGAATTAGGCTCCATTGAATTTAACCATGATTTAGCCTTATCTTTTAAAGAGTAGGGAAATAGCTTAAGTAATGCATCTTCACTAACACCAAGAAGAATAAAGTTACTACATACTTCTAAACATTGTTTTAAATGCTCATGGGGATCCTCATGGAGAGATCCACCAAATTGACCAATTGTTTGTAGCATTTGGAACATCATAGGTTTAAATTCAAAATGCACAACATCAATATGAGGTCTTGCTATACTTGTTTGCATATTTTGATGATTAAACATAGCAGAATCTGATGAACCCTCATCACATGATGTGGTTCATAGTTTTCAAGAGAGTTTTTATACAAATTTAGTGATGAATTAGTTAAATTCTGTGATGAATTGTACTGAATTGTGCTTTTTGGAATTTACTTGCTTTGCAGTGTTTATGCTTGGTTTGTTGTATTTTTGTGCCCAGGGAATAGGTGGAACGAAAAGACAAGGCACTGCAAACAAATGGATTCGAGAGCCCAGGAGTTGGGAGTGGCGCGCCACTCACGCGCGGCGCGCAAGAGGCGCGCGAGACAACAGAAGAACCAGGAGGACGCATCTCTCCAGGGCGCGTAAGTGACGCCCGGCGCGCCAATGGTGCGCGAGTTCACAGCGCCTTCTGCCACTCTGCGCGTAAGTGGTGCGCGCCGCGCCACTGCAGCGCGAAATTACTGTGCTTGCGTTAAAAACAGATCCAGGACGCGTTTTCAAAGGACTTTTGGCCGTTTTTGGAACCCTAGAACAGGAGAAGAGAAATTCCGGCTGACGACTACCGAAGAATCAAGACTTGGGAACAAGGATTAAAGCTTCATATGTGTTCATCATCATCTTCCACTTGTAATTTTCCTTGTTTCTCTTCTTTTATCATGTGTAACTAAACCCGTTTATGTTAGGAATGAAGGAATATTGATGGAACCACTATTGTAGCTGATCTAGAACCATATTTATATCTTTCTCTCTCGGATTTGTGTATCGAAATTTTGTGCTTAATGCGTTTTATGGTTGGAAAACTCATACAATGATATTTTGTTTAATTATGAAATGGAAGTTTTGTTTTGAATGTTTGAATTTCGATACCTTCAATTTGTGGCTTAGGAATAAACGATAAATTGTTGTATATTGCAAACCATTGTTTTTACTGCTTGTTGTTAATTAGAATAATCTAAGGAATTGGGGGATTCTAGTTATCTACAAAGTACTAATTACCTAAGGAATTAGGAATTAGTTGATAGTGTTGGTTTGATAGCAAATTAGAGAGAGTGTATCCTTCGAATTAGATTAGCGCAATAGTGTGAAATCAATAGGAATTCATCCCTAGCATTTCCTCCATCGTATCTTTTCCAACGTGTTCTTCGTGTCTCTCGTTAAAAACTCAAAAATATTTTATTGCTTTACATTCGAGCTTCATAGCTCAACAATTATCAAACAAACCTTTTTTTTAAATTTGGTTCACATTAGTTGTTGTTAGCGTAATTAGTAATTGAATTCGATCCTTGAGGACGATATCCGGTTCTTACCGATTTTATTACTTGAACGATTTGGTACACTTGCCAATATTCTAACAAGTTTTTGGCGCCGTTGCCGGGGATCGAAATTACATTTACTAGTAATTCGAAGGCAACTGCTAATTCGAACCCGTACATATTTACATTCACTTTAGTTTTATTTCTGTTATTTTTTTTTGTTATTGTATATATATTACACAGTTTGCTTTGACACTTGCCCGAGTTTCTTGTGTTCTCAGTGCATGCGCGGAGCTGTTAATCCTAAGGATTTACTTTTCGATCCAGAGATTGAGAAAACTGCGAGAGCTAATAGAAAGGAAGCAAGGTTAAGGAAGCAAGGAGCAACAACCGGAGAATCTTCTGTGCAACAAACTGTGACTGAAATTATGGGAGAAAATCCACCACCTGCTCGCACTCTTGGTGACTTTGGTAGAAGAAATCAAGGCGTCCAAGCATACACCTTCCAACCTGTGGGAGCTGTGGCATTTGAGATCAAGTCTTCGATCCTCACTGCCTTGAAAACAGAACAATTCTCTGGGTCTGATGCTGAAGATCCAAATCAACACTTATTTCAGTTCTATGAAATTTGCGGGTCCACAAATCCCGTGGGAGTGACTGATGACCAGAAAAAGTTGCGTCTCTTTCCATATACTTTGACTGGGAGGGCTAAAGATTGGCTAAACACTATCCCAGCAGGAACTATTAACAATTGGGGTGATCTAGAGAGCAAGTACTTAGAAAGATTCTTTCCAATTTCTAAGTTCATCAAGAAGAGGGCTGAAATATCAAATTTTGAGCAAGGAGATGCTGAGTCTCTCTATGATGCTTGGGAAAGGTTCAAACTGCTATTAAAAAAATGTCCTGGGCATGGAATTGATGACTTTGTTCAGTTGCAAACTTTCTGTCATGGTTTGCGTCCTCAAACAAGAATGATGTTAGATGCCTCAGCTGGAGGGTCTTTGGGTACTAAAACTGAAGCTGAAGCAAGACAGTTAGTGGAGCATATGGCTTCTAATGAGTACCGGATTCAAAATGATAGAGGGGCAACAAAGAGGCCAGGAATTTTAGAGTTGGACGCTAATAGTGCTGTGTTGGCCCAACAAAAGGTAATGTCACTTCAAATTGAAGCTCTCACTAAACAGTTAGCTGCTGCTTGTAACTATTGTCGCAGAAATGCTCATGAAGGTGACTGTGCAACTCATGGAGATAACAGTGAACAGGTTAATTATATGGGCAACTTTCAAAAGCAAGGTGGGAACCCTTATTCTAACACCTACAATCCTGGGTGGAAGAATCATCCCAACTTCTCTTGGAAGAATAATGATACCGCAGGGTCACATCAGCAGCAACCTAGTCAAGAACAAAGAAAGCCATCTCCTATGGAGGAAGCGTTGACTCAGTTTATGCAAATGACAAAGACAACCTTTCAATCTCAAGACCAAGCTATGAAGAATATGGAAAAGAATCATGAATCTTCCATAAAGAATCTAGAGACTCAAATTGGGCAGTTATCAAAGCAGCTTGCTGGATCATCTAACAGCGGTTTCTCAGCTAGTACAGTTGACAACCCTAGGGATGAAACTGCTAAGGCTATCTCTCTAAGAAGTGGTCGGGAGTTGCCGACTCCGGTGGTAAATTGTGAAAAGAAGGTGTCAGTTGAAAATGAAAGAAAAGAGTTGAGTGAAAAGAATGAAAATGAAAAAAATGGAGGAGTTGAAAATGAGTTGAGTAAGAAAAGTGAAGAAGGTGTGAAGTCTAACACTAATAAAAACAATTTGTTCTTTGATGTGCAGGTACAAGAGAAACCCAAGGCACCTCCTCCGCAAGTGAAGCTGCCGTATCCTCATGCTAGCAAGAAAAATCAAAAAGATGAGCAGTTTTTTAAGTTCATGGAGGTTTTCAAGCGGCTACAAATCAATATACCCTTCGCAGAAGCTCTAGAACAGATGCCCATATATGCCAAATTCATGAAGGAGCTTTTGACAAAGAAGAGGAAATTTAAAGAGGATGAAACAGTGGCTTTGACTGAAGAGTGCAGTGCCATAATTCAAAGGAAGCTTCCTCAGAAAATGAAAGATCCGGGAAACTTCACCATTCCGTGTGCAATTGGCGACATAGCCGTTGGCAAAGCTCTCTGTGATCTGGGGGCCAGTATTAATCTTATGCCATTGTCTATGCTGAAGAGACTTGGTGGTGGTGAGGTGAAGCCGACTAGAATGTCTCTGACACTTGCTGATCGATCAATAAAATACCCTTATGGAGTGTTGGAAGATGTTCTGGTCAGAGTTGACAAATTCCTATTTCCGGTAGACTTTGTGATACTTGACATGGAGGAAGATGCAGAGGTACCACTTATCCTGGGAAGACCATTTTTAGCCACAGGGCGAGCTTTGATTGATGTGCAACAAGGGAAGCTAATCTTAAGGTTCCAGGATGAGAATATCACTTTTAATGTTTTTGAAGCTATGCGCCATCCTGATGACAAAGGACAGTGTTTTAGGGTGGATGTACTTGATAATTCTGTGAAAGAGACCTTTAGACAGGAAGTACCATCTCCTCCATTGGAAAAGGTAATTGTGAATTCTATTGAAGAAGCAGAGGAGAATCTGGGCAGTGAAATAGAAGACTGTGTCCGGCAATTTGAAGCTTCTCAAATAGAAAATATCTCCAAGAAAAAGGAAGAGCTAGATAGGGGGGAGAGTCCCGAGAAAAAGATCCCTGAATTGAAACAACTCCCCTCTCATTTGAAGTATGTGTTCCTTGCAGATAATGATCTTCATCCAGCTATCATTAGCAGCTCTTTGACCAAATTGGAAGAGGAGAAGCTGATGAGGGTACTAAGAAGCAACAAGAATGCGTTGGGATGGACTATCTCTGATCTTAAGGGGATAAGTCCAGCTTTTTGCATGCATAAGATCAAGTTGGAAGAAGAGTTCAAACCTGTGATCCAACCTCAGCGGAGATTAAATCCTACAATGAAAGAGGTGGTGCGTAAGGAAGTTTTAAAGCTCTTAGAGGCCGGGATGATTTATCCTATCTCAGATAGCTCATGGGTGAGTCCGGTTCATGTGGTCCCTAAGAAGGGTGGTATGACGGTAGTGAAGAATGACAAGAATGAGCTGATTCCGACTCGAACTGTTACGGGTTGGAGAATGTGTATAGACTACCGGAGGTTAAACCAGGCAACCAGGAAGGACCACTTCCCGTTGCCATTCATGGATCAGATGCTGGAGAGGTTGGCTGGACAAGTATTCTATTGCTTTCTGGATGGATACTCTGGGTATAACCAGATAGCAGTAGACCCAGAAGACCAAGAGAAGACAGCTTTCACGTGTCCATTCGGTGTGTTCGCATATCGGAGGATGCCCTTCGGGTTGTGCAATGCTCCAGCGACTTTTCAAAGGTGCATGCTTTCTATTTTCTCTAATATGATGGAAACTGCAATTGAGGTATTTATGGACGATTTTTCTGTTTTTGGTTCTACTTATGATTCTTGCTTGGCTAACCTTGATGCGGTTTTAAAACGATGCACTGAAACCAATTTAGTTTTGAATTGGGAGAAGTGCCACTTTATGGTCAAGGAAGGTATTGTGCTTGGCCATAAAATTTCTGCAAAAGGCATTGAGGTTGACCAAGCGAAAATCGAAGTGATAGAAAAGTTACCTCCTCCTCTAAATGTAAAAGGAGTGAGAAGTTTTTTAGGACACGCCGGTTTTTATCGACGTTTCATAAAAGACTTCTCCAAGATTGCAAAACCTTTATGCAATCTACTTGTTAAGGAGGCTGAGTTTGTATTTGATAATGATTGTCTGTGTGCTTTTAATATCCTAAAGGAAAAACTTGTCTCTGCTCCAGTCATAGTAGCACCAAATTGGGATGCTCCGTTTGAGCTCATGTGCGATGCTAGTGATTACGCAGTGGGTGCTGTATTGGGGCAGAGATCAGAGAAATTTTTTCATGCCATTTATTATGCTAGCAAGGTCTTAAATGCGAATCAAGTCAACTATGCAACAACCGAAAAAGAATTGCTAGCCATAGTATTTGCATTGGAAAAATTTCGTTCCTATTTGGTTGGATCGAAAGTAATTGTTTTTACTGACCATGCAGCAATTAAATATCTGCTAACCAAGGGCGAGTCTAAGCCTCGACTCCTTAGATGGATTTTGCTTTTGCAGGAATTTGACTTGGAAATCAAGGACAAAAAAGGGAGTGAGAACGTGGTAGCAGATCATTTGTCAAGGCTAGAGAACAAAGAAGTGACTGCTCTAGCAAAAGAAATCCTGGAAGAGTTCCCAGATGAAAAGTTGCTTGCCATTGTAGAAAGACCTTGGTTCGCCGACATTGCAAATTACAAGGCAGCCGGAAAGGTCCCGGAAGATCTCACATGGCAACAAAAGAAAAAGTTCCTCCATGATGCCAAACATTACCTGTGGGATGATCCTTATCTCTACAAGGTTGGGGCGGATGGACTTTTGAGAATATGTGTGTCTGGTGCCGAAAGTAAAAGCATTCTCTGGCATTGTCATGACTCTCCCTGTGGAGGGCACTATAATGGGGAACGCACAGCTGCTAAGGTTCTCCAATCTGATTTTCACTGGCCATCCCTCTTCAAGGATGCACATGACTACGTGAGAAGCTGTGACAAATGCCAGAGGACTGGCAATATTTCACGTAAGGGGGAGATGCCATTGAATCCCATCCTTGAAGTAGAAGTATTTGATTGTTGGGGCATAGATTTTATGGGACCATTCCCACCCTCTTACAATTGTGAGTACATCTTGGTGGCAGTCGACTATGTCTCCAAATGGGTTGAAGCTACTGCCACTTCCAAGAGCGATTCCCAAACTGTGGTAAAATTTGTGAAGAAGAACATCTTCTCTAGATTCGGTGTGCCAAGAGTCCTAATCAGTGATGGGGGTAGCCACTTTTGCAACACCCAACTCAACAATGTTCCAACTGAGTTAAATGTCACACACGCACTATTGAGCAAGTATGTGCTAGTGAAAGTACCATATGTGGGATTGAATTCGAGTGGCCAGTCTGAAAGTTGACGCTCAACTTGTCTCTGTGATATTCGTGTTAATTAGTGGATTCTACTTGATTGCTGGTTATCTGGTGTTGGTTTGTCTTGTCTTTGCTTGAGGACAAGAAAATGTCCAAGTTTGGGGTTGTGATGAACCCTCATCACATGATGTGGTTCATAGTTTTCAAGAGAGTTTTTATACAAATTTAGTGATGAATTAGTTAAATTCTGTGATGAATTGTACTGAATTGTGCTTTTTGGAATTTACTTGCTTTGCAGTGTTTATGCTTGGTTTGTTGTATTTTTGTGCCCAGGGAATAGGTGGAACGAAAAGACAAGGCACTGCAAACAAATGGATTCGAGAGCGCAGGAGTTGGGAGTGGCGCGCCACTCACGTGCGGCGCGCAAGAGGCGCGCGAGACAACAGAAGAACCAGGAGGACGCATCTCTCCAGGGCGCTTAAGTGACGCGCGGCGCGCCAATGGTGCACGAGTTCACGGCGCCTTCTGCCACTCTGCGCGTAAGTGGCGCGCGCCGCGCCACTGCAGCGCGAAATTACTGTGCTTGCGTTAAAAACAGATCCAGGACGCGTTTTCAAAGGACTTTTGGCCGTTTTTGGAACCCTAGAACAGGAGAAGAGCAATTCCGGCTGACGGCTACCGAAGAATCAAGACTTGGGAACAAGGATTAAAGCTTCATATGTGTTCATCATCATCTTCCACTTGTAATTTTCCTTGTTTCTCTTCTTTTATCATGTGTAACTAAACCCGTTTATGTTAGGGATGAAGGAATATTGATGGAACCACTATTGTAGCTGATCTAGAACCATATTTATATCTTTCTCTCTCGGATTTGTGTATCGGAATTTTGTGCTTAATGCGTTTTATGGTTGGAAAACTCATACAATGATATTTTGTTTAATTATGAAATGGAAGTTTTGTTTTGAATGTTTGAATTTCGATACCTTCAATTTGTGGCTTAGGAATAATCAATAAATTGTTGTATATTGCAAACCATTGTTTTTACTGCTTGTTGTTAATTAGAATAATCTAAGGAATTGGGGATTCTAGTTATCTACAAAGTACTAATTACCTAAGGAATTAGGAATTAGTTGATAGTGTTGGTTTGATAGCAAATTAGAGAGAGTTTATCCTTCGAATTAGATTAGCGCAATAGTGTGAAATCAATAGGAATTCATCCCTAGCATTTCCTCCATCGTATCTTTTCCAACGTGTTCTTCGTGTCTCTCGTTAAAAACTCAAAAATATTTTATTGCTTTACATTCGAGCTTCATAGCTCAACAATTATCAAACAAACCTTTTTTTTTAAATTTGGTTCACATTAGTTGTTGTTAGCGTAATTAGTAATTGAATTCGATCCTTGAGGACGATATCCGGTTCTTACCGATTTTATTACTTGAACGATTTGGTACACTTGCCAATATTCTAACAGAATCTCTCATGGGTCTATTTCTATCATTAATCATACCTATTGGGCCCATGTTGATGAATTCATTTCTGTGGCCTTCTTCAGTATCATGCTGTGAACCAGGTCCTCCTCCAACTGAGGCTGATCTTGAGCTCTGTCCTTCACTGTGATGAGACATGTTTCTGCAGTTTTGCTTTCTTTGCTTTTGAAGCCTTAGGAAACTCCTGAACCTTCTTTCACTCTCTGGATCGAACTCAAATTCTGGTGGCTTGTCTTTAGGCATAAGCTAGTGCATCTGCACCTGTTTCTGCACAGAAAATAACTACCAGAGTAATAACTACCAGAGTAATAAAACACTGCGAGAGGGAGAGAAAGAAAAGCAATGGAAGGTTGCAAACCCTCACTCCCATTTTCATTCACCATCTGAACCAGTGGTGTGTGAAAAGATGTGCAAGTATACCCAGTCACAAACATGTAATACAATGATAAGAAAGGTCGAACCCACGGGGATTGGATTAACTTTATGTATGTTTAGAAAGCATATAAATTAGTACTACTATTCTACTCACAAATTTTGGGGTTTTAAGCTAAGTGAAAATAGAATACAAATATGTAAAAGAATAGGAAGGAAATCAGTTGAGAAAGATGGTAGAGATGTTTTCACCAAATAATGTTCTTTTCAGGGTTTCTATGCTTTTAGTGATGCAGAAGCACCAAGGTGCAGTTGCATTGAGTGCAGTTGCATGAGTGTGTGCTTTTCAGCTACTTTTTTCAGAGTTTCGTTACAAGTTTCCTATGTCTGGGCTTGCTAAATAACTTCACTCCTGCCTTTGAAGTACCCACTGTTTCACCCTAAGGACTATGTTATCCTATGTCTAGGACTTAACATGGTTTTAATAAAGTTTTCTTTATTACACAAGTTAACAAAGTCTTCATGAAAACACTCACCCTTATTAGTCTTGATTTCTAATGATAAACCATGTCTGTGAATATAACTCTACTTATTCTAAGTGATCAACCTTAAAATAAGATGGATGTAGTATAACACAAGACACAAAATGCTTGCAACACTAAAAAGCACAATAATTTACTCAAAAGTTCATTATAAAGTTAGAACATCTCAACCAAAAAGGTTTAGCTCATAATATGCATTGCAAGGCAAAGATGGATGAAATGAAACATATTAATATAGATGAAAATACAAGAGATATCAATAAGGTAGAGATTACACTGCTTGAAATATTCTTGCATAAAATTGCCCTGCAGTGCAGAAGCACTGACTTCTTGGTGCAGTTGCACCTAACTAAGTTGATGAAGAAGTGAAGGAAGAAGTTGTCGATTCCTTCCTCACCTTCTTGCCAACTATCTACTATAAAAACTATAAGAAATGAAACTACTAAAATATAAGTAAGTATGATCTACATATTATCAAGTGAGATATGCGATGCTCTTCAAGTGAGAAGTGGGAGCCCTTTTTATAGCCTTGGAGATTTCCTTTGCTTGAGGGTTTTCTTGAAAACCAAGTTAACCTAAGGAGGCTTAACCATGGTTTCTTTTCTGATCTTTAGATAAGGAGATTGAGTTCAACACATTTCCATAAGGAGAGGTCCAATTGTGTAAGTCCATATGTCTTTAGGTGAGTAGCCTTTCATGATGATGTTTATGGTGGGCGCCTCCTTATGCATGTGGGCATGTGCTCCATGTGAATTGTGACAAAGCATGATGTCATAGAAGTTTTGGAGCAGAGGTATGAATTGAGGTGCTTCCATTGTGGGGTTATAAATCTTCAGCGTAGGATGGTGCAGAAGCATCATCTGTAGGAAAACTGAACAAATACATCAGACATACCAATATATATATATATATATATATATATATATATATATAATGCTTTATTCATCACTTAATTCCTAGAATGTTGTTATTTTACTAATACCACTATATTTAACACACTTTGTACTTGAGTTTCAAGCAATTTGTTACGTTTAGAAGTATAAATAACTCTATATAATTTAGAGTTATCAACCAGCAACCACCACCATGCATTACCCCTGAAAGTTTAGAGTTTAAGAAAATCAACCAACTCATCTTCTTCTCCTCCATTTTCCCCATTTTCGCAAACCTTTGAGCTTGGAGGGGATGAGAGAAAATTCTGAAATCTTGACTTGCATGTGTGATTTGAGGCTGGATTTGGGTAGATTTCAAGCAACATTGTTGATTAGAACAACCAACTAGAATATTTAAGGGCTGGGGGTCGAGAGTTGGTGTCATAGGAGCTGTTTTGGGTGTCATCCACTTCATCTCTTGTTTGCATTTCGAAATTGCTACACAAGTTGTGAGTTCCTTACTTTAATCTTTAGATTTTCGGGAATGCATGTTGATTCACAATGTGTGTTTTGATTTTTTTGAAGTTGCATGTGACTGGTTGTGATTGGAATCTCTGAAATTATGGTTGAAGTGCTGAAATGTTGTTAATTTGTGTGGGTTACTATGTGATTTGCGAAATTGGTTGTTGAGTGATTCATTGTCATGAAAATCATACCTGAAATGATTGAATATGCTATGGTAATGACGTTAAAGTTGATTAGGTAGTGATTGGAGTAACTATTAGCACCAACAGGTTGGAAATTTTCGAGAAAAAAACTGAATTTTGTAAAACTGCACAGGTTATGAACCTGTTCACACACTATGAATTGATTCCCCAGTTGTGAACCTGTTCCCCGATAGTGAACCTGTTCCCATTTTGTGAACTTGTTCACACTCTGTGAATCTGTTCCTAGATGGTGAATCTATTCCCATTTTGTGAATCTATTCACACTCTATGAATATGTTCCCAGAATTTTTCTAAAAACTAAAAATTTTCCAATTTTGCCTATCCAAGGGTACCTCTCTATCTAATCCAACCCCATCCTTAATTCAACCTAAAATAGTTTATGTATGATTGAATGAGTTTGACACATATATGATAAGACATAATGGAGTTTTGATATTACAGGTTATTATATCTCGTTGAATGTGTGTGAATCGAGTGAGAATGATTAAAGGGGTTAATTAAATGCATAATATACGAGGGGGATGACGATCCCAAGAGGTTAAAAGCACACTTGGTGGCGGGAAGTCATGAACCCATAAGCCAAGGCCTAGCATTACTCGGTATAGCTATTCAAGTTGGGTTCTCCGTTGAGGGGTCACGGAGGAACTCATTGAGATTGTAATCTCACTGCTTATGATTGTGGTGTTTTCAGATGTACAGGGCAAAGTGAAGGATACCGAGGAGAAGTATTTGCTGATGTAGCTGCTTAGTTTATCGAGGGATCCTTTTGGATCAATTTATGTTATGTTTGCTTAGCTTTCCCTTGTCATGTTTATGTTGTAACCCCTTAAACTGAATCTTTGATATAATAATCAAAGTTAGTTTGTTATGTAAACCCTAACTTGAATATTTGGACACCGAATGTTTATTGACTGTAAGGATCTAATTTCCGTTATGTAGCTTATGCGGATTTTGGATAGTTTTATATCAAGGAACCCTATTGAGGAGGTTAATTCCCTCAAGGTTTTTAATTGGTCCAAACTTTCAAGTAGGTTTATAACTTTGATTGTATAGAAATGGTTAACATTCTAGACTTTATGACGTCTAAAGATTAGGATGTTACATTTTGGTATCAGAGCAGTTCGACCTTGTCGGGCTTAGTAAATTATTAGATAGATCGAGTCAGCTAGGGACTGTGACAGGCGATTCTTAGAACCTCGCAACATGTGGTGTGAAGCGTTGAGCTTGATCAACTCAATATTTAATGCAACGTACTGAGAACAACGACAATCGGTTGCCTTAGCCCCGAACACTGAACCATGGGATTCCCGGCTTTCTCCCTTTTTCAAAGTGTGTAGCGGAAGTAGAGGGATACAGATAAGGTTAAGGAGCGGAGGAATGGGAATCCATGCTGGTTCGAAAGATTGAGGGCAACCGTCTAGCCTCTGGAGCCGGTTTTACCATTGTGTCACCGAACAACTCTTCGGTGGTCACCCATAGGATCGTAAGCTTGAGAATTCTCCCATTGAGAAAGTGATAGTCTCATAGACTTGTTCGGAATAAGTGGGCATCTTGAGACCTTGGTGTCATACCCCAATTTTGTCCGGCTTAGGTCCAAACCCTAATTTTCCACACAAAAATAAATTATGCATCATTTTTAGGGTTAGAATGCACGTTTTGGGAAGTTAGAGTCAAAAAGGGCATTTTGGTCATTTCTCACAAAAGGGTCTCTAAAAACAATTTTTGCAATAGGCCTCATGCATCAAATTAAGGTTTTTGAAAAATATGTTATGCATGCATGGCAAGCTTTGGAAAATATTTTATGCATGCATGGCAAAGACCTAAAATCATTTTTTTGGAAAGCAAAAATCAATTTCTATTTTGTTCTTATGGCCAAGAATCGATTTATACCTTTTTCCTAAGCCATGAAAATCGATTCTTTATCTCACCTATAGGCCAATAATCGATTTCCCTTGCCTATGTTTAAACTATGAAATCGATTTTCAGGATCTCCAAATGTCCTGAAAATCGATTCCTACCTTTTTCCATAGGCCATATAATCGATTCTTATCATTTCCAAAAATAAAGAATCGATTCCTACATATTTCCAAAGGCCACATAATCGATTTTCAGGATCTCCAAATGTCCTGAAAATCGATTCCTACCTTTTTCCATAGGCCATATAATCGATTCTTATAGTTTCCAAAAATAAAGAATCGATTTCTACATATTTCCAAAGGCCACATAATCGATTTTCAGGATCTCCTAAAGGCCATGAATCGATTCCTCCCTATTTCAACTAAGCAAACAATCGATTCTTTTAATTTCTAAAGGCAATGAATCGATTATACACTTGTTGCACTTCATACAATAATCGATTCTTCACTTACATTAATTGTCTTTTCAAAATTCTACTGTTGCCTAAGCCTATAAATACGTAGGTGTGATTTTCATTTTGGACGGACAGATTTTTCGAGATCAGAGACACAGAGGACTTCACACAAGATCAGAGAGAAGAATTGCTACACACATTTTTTTCACAAGATCTGAGAAGAATTGCTCCAGAAACATTTTCACGAGATCTGGGAAGACAACTCTCGCAAATCTCATTTTCCAGTTCTCCGCTTCATTTTTGTTCTTCAGATCTGTAATATCTGTCTTCATCAGAGGTATTTCGGTCTTTTCATTTGTTAATATTTAGTTATTGTGATCCATGCCAAAATTGCCCTATGTGATTTAATCTAGCTATAGTGTCATTGTAGATGATGAACCACATGATTCCCACTTATGCCTAGTGCATCATTGTCTAAGTGGTGAAGATGGTCTCAGATGATTCAACCTTCCCCTTTCAAACACTTTCAAAAAAAACATTTTTAATTAGAACTACGTCGCTTTGATTCCCGTTTGGGATACGTAGGAGCGAGCCATGTTCTCGTCAAGCGCCACAAATAAAAACTCTTTTCACCCCCCTAAACCAATCATTTTCATAAAACAAACAAAAATCATTTTCAAACCCATTGTTGCTAGTAGCTCATCAGAGCCTCTGTTCGTTTAGCTATTAGTGACAATGTTCTTTTCTCCTAAAAATAATAAACGACGATCCATCATAACTTTTGTTAGTTTAATCCTCGTACAAATCAATCTCTTTCGAAAATCACTTTCAAAAAGATAATAAAAACAAGTTGTTATCAATAGTCCATCAGAACCTTTGTTCGTTTGACTAGCGGTACAACTCTTTTTGAGCATTTAGCAGTGATTCATCATAGCCTCTGCTAGTTTAATCATTTGCTAATGCTCGTCCTATTTCAAAAAACTCACTAAAAAAGATAAAAAAACAAAAACTTTTCAAAAAAAGGAACCAAGAACTACGTAGCTTTGAATTCTCCATCGCACCGGGAGATACGTAGGAGCGGGCCATGTCCCGTCAAGCACCTTTTTCTAAAAAACCTTTTTCCCCCCAAAATAAAATTTTTGTTAGTTTTCCCAAGAAATAAATAGGCAAATCTAGGTATTTTTCAAATCAAACGTTAAAACCACACATTTAATTAGAGATTCCCTTTCGGTAGAAAGGACGTGCGCGGTGCTAACACCTTCCTCGCGCGTAATCGACCCCCGAACCTATATCTCTAGTTTTCAAAAGACCATCCGCCTTGTCCAAAAGACCTTTTTTCAATGTTTTGGTCTTAAAATTAAAATATTGGTGGCGGCTCCAACTTTTTCCACGTTGTACATCGAGAAAACCCAAGCCGGGGATTTTTCGGGGTGCAACAGCTGGCGACTCTGCTGGGGAATTTTCTTTTTTTTAAGTGGGTCAAGCCTAACTAATTAAAATGTGTGGTTTAATGTATTGTTGATTTGATTAATACATTGTTTGCCTTTCTTTCTTATCATTGATTGTAGGCATATGCATTTGTCTTCTTTGTTATTCCCTATCTCCTCTTCTACTCCTATTCTTTCATTGCTTATGCCCATGCATTCTTCCAACCCCCCATGTTCCCTTCTTCTTTGCTCCTTTTCTCCAAAGGTAAGTTCATGCATCTCTTCCCCATTCTATCCTGTTCCCTCTTCTTCGCTCCCTTTCTTGAGGTAAGTAGTGCATTGTTGTTGGCACCCTAGATTAGTTGTATTTAACTGGTATTAAATCCTAGGGTAGACGACATGTTATTGCTTTCTATTGTCTGGATTGTCTGGATTTTCATTTGCAGGTTAGGTAGTTTTTAAGGAAATGCCCTTCGCACACACCACTTGTACCCCGAGATTATATGATTAGAGGAAGAGACCATAACCCAGGTCTGTTAGGATACCATAGGATGAGTGGATTCGAGTAGTGGGAGCCCATCAGGACCTCTGTCCGTTTGGCTACTCGCGAAAGTTTCAATCAAGAGTTGTGCTCTTCCATGATACCTTGTACCTAGCAGTTTGCTGCATTTACAAGGAATTTCGTGAAAGAGACAGTGGCTCTGATGACCTTTGTGAGGGTGTGAATAGAGCCACATGAGAAGATTACCCCTAAAATGCCTTAGATCATAGGTTTCTTCCCTTTTAGGTCACAAGGGCTTTCCAAATTGTGTGTTGCATTGTTGCATTCAGTTCAATCAATTTTTCCTTCAGAATTTTTGAAAATCAAAAAAAAATATGCTTTCCCTTTTCAATAAATACCTATATGAGGTGGCATATAGGGTGAAAATTTTCAAATCACCACCTGTAAATATCCTCTTTCTGCAAAAACACAAAAAAGAAACATCCTTGCATCATCGCATCATTGCATCACTGCATCATTGCATCATTTGCATTGCATAAAATTCCAATTTTGAAAAAAAAAAAAAAAACCATTCATATTGCATTCCCTTTCATTACATAAAGATAAAACAAAAAAAAAACAATTATCATCTGCATAGCATAAACATTTCACTTATAATCATGCAAAAAAAATCCTCGTCAAGTTCATCCAAGATGAGACTTTCATGCATAAGCATTATTTCAAAAAAGACACAGTAGAACTACGTAAGCTTTGATTCCTCATTACAATGGGGATACGTAGGAACGGGCCATACCCCGTCAAGCACATTTTTCTAAAACCTTTTTCCAATAAATCATTTGCATCATACTTGCATTCATTCATTACCTAAAATAAGAGTTGTGATGAGAAGCGAGACGTTCTTGCAAAACAATCATCCTTTTTGAAAAAGTTTATCAAGGTGTTCCAAAGCACTCAGTTTTTCAAATCAATAGCTCATTTGCATTTCTTTCAAAAGCACTGCATCCCATCCATTCTATGACAAAAGACTGAAATAGTGTGTCAAAGAATAAAAAAAACAAGTTTTTTAACTGATGTTAACTCTCTGTGAAGCATTCTTCTAATGAGCATGCATGCTATGAGTACATTCTCTTGTTTGAGTCCGTTGGTTTTCCTCCCTTACCACAGTTTCCCGTCCAAGTCTAAGTCCCGCCCCGTCCACCCATAAAGTACATATTCTCCCCATCAGTGCGTATTTGACTTTTGGTTCAAGTCCTCCATGCTGGGGCAAGTCTGTGATCATTAATTCCCCTTGATTAATATCATACTCCTTCAGTGCAAGTCTCTCAAAAATAATAATAATAAACAAGAAAACAAGCTCGCTAGGTTGAAAACCCGCAAAGGGCGGCCTAGGCAAAAAGGAGCGCCCGGTGGACTGAAAACTCGCAAAGAGCGGTCCAGGCAAAAATTAGGGCACAAAAAAGGAAAAAAGAGCAAACACATTGTTCTAAAGTTAAGTCTTATAGAAATAAGCAATCGGGATTTGAAATGAAGTCTGGCCATCTCCTCAAAAATCCCAAAATCCCAGAAAGTCCTTTTCCTACCCACCTTGAGCCAAGAAAAACCAAAATCCAAAAATCACCCTAGACAAGGATCACCCCAAATAAAAAAAAAAAAAAAAAAAAACAGTGCATCACTTTTATCAGCTCACCCGAGTCAAAAAAAAAAAAAAATCAAAAAAGGGGGCTTCAAAAATGAAAATCCCAAAACAAAATACAAAAGAAATGTAAGTGGTGAGCTGGTACATGTTACCACAAAATACATGAGATCATTGTCTAAATAAACCTTCAAACACTTCATCATTCCAACACCTGGTTCCATAAACCTTCAAACACTTCCTTTGGCCTCAACATCAAACCCCTTAGTCATTCTACCATGAGACACGAATTTGCTTTAACAGAGCCCAAACAAGCCCAATAACCATCTTCCTCATAGACCATCAACCGTCAATCAACGCCGAACAAAACTCATCCTCCCATTAGCCTCAAACACTTCATTAAGCCTAACCCTCCTTCCTCCACAAAACACCACAATCCCGAAAAGTCCATTCCGATCAATGACCGGTTGTTTTTGTTCACTCAAATTCTAATCTTAGGACGAACAAGCTTATCTATGTACAATGTGTTTGCTCAAAAGAAAAACAAACGATCAGAAAAAAGAAAGCTGATCAAGAAAGAATGAACCCTCAGAAAAAAGAGAACTGAGGAAACAAAAACAAACAGTCAGAAAAAAGAAAGCTGACAAAATAAAAAAGAGGGACTTGCACTCCAAAACACATTCAAGATGCATTAAAACAAGGTTTAGTGATCACCATGTAAGGATTCTTTCGCACCAAAAGTCAAGACATCAGTAGAGAACCTAAGATTTGCACTGAGAATACCAACTCAGACCCAAAAGTTGGGGCATTCTCTTCACCACCCACACACCCAAGTCTTGGGAAAGTCTGTTCAATGCCCATCCCATGTCACTCCAGTTGTCAATGTCATTCCAAAGTGGGGCAAGTGCATTCCCATTCCTTCACCTCATTCATTCCCATAAAAAACCTCACAAGACCTTGTCATTCTGATTGGGGCAGCTTTGTCTTTGTTATGACTGGGGCAACATCAAATTCTGTGGGTTGAAGCAAAACCCCTTTCATTCCAGCTTTCATCCCAAGAGCCGAAGCGTTCCCAATTCATCATCTTCTACGCCCCTAGTTGTTGTCACCACTAGACAGGGGCAAACTATTCACTCATCAAAGACCTGAATTGGGGCAATCTTGTATCTCTTGATCCCTCACAAGCTTCGACAATAGCCATGTCGGTCATTCCTTCACTTGCCATAAAAGTCCAGGCCCTAAACCAATCCCAAGTTAACGGACTCACTCATTCACATTTGCACCCCTATGCATGCTTACTAGATAATGCTTCAAAGAGAGAGAAGACAAGTTAGTCAGGCGATATTTAAGATTCAGTCGTCATAGGAAGGAAGAGAAAACAAGTGAGCTTGTTTGTAAATAAAATCTTGAGAACACCGGAGTTTGAATCAAATTCCATTTTTTCTCAACAAAATGGTCAATAATCATCTCAACTCCTTGCATTCAAAGTCTTGCATCTCATCATCACAAAAATGTTTCATCATTCATATCCTATTTTTCGCCTCATGCATTTAGGCGTTCCATTTTGCATCGTGCCAACATCATCATTTCATAAAAGCAAAAACATTTTCCATCTCATTCCATCAAGCATCAAAGCATTGCATCATAAAAGCAAAAACACGTCATCCCGTGTCATAACATTTGCATCCAAACATTTCATTCACATCATATTCACATTCACATTTCATGCATTCATCGCATGTCATCCAAAATGCCTATGTTTCCCAATCAACCATTTCATATCATTACGCTATGCATCATAACATTAGCATCCAAACATTTCATTCGCATTTCATGCATTCATCCCATATGCCTATGTTTCCCAATCAACCATTTCATATCATGCATCAAAGTATTGCAGTTGCATCCTCACATAGCAAAAAGAGCAAATGAAAAAACAGTTGATCAAAAAAAGAAAGCTGATCAAGAAAAAACAAATCAAAAGGAAAACCTCAAGAATGTTTCACCACATTCATCATCACACCAAAATCATGCATTGCATGCACATGCATAACATGCACTCATAACATGCACTCATTGCATGCACATGCATAACCTGCACTCATACTCCATGCACCATTCCTTGCATCAACTGACGTATGCAGACACCTCAATCCAACACAGCAGCCTCGGTCATTTCAAATCAACCAATCAGCAGAATTTGTGAGCCCTCTGCGCTCATCCTGAGCCCTCTGTGCTCATCCTGAGCCCTCTGTGCTCCCCCTGAGCCCTCTGTGCTCATCCTCCTGAGCCCTCTGTGCTCATCCTGAGCCCTCTGTGCTCATCCTGAGCCCTCTGTGCTCCTCTTGAGCCCTCTGTGCTCTCCCTCCAGAGCCCTCTATGCTCATCCTGAGCCCTCTGTGCTCCTCCTGAGCCCTCTGTGCTCATCCTCCTGAGCCCTCTGTGCTCCCCCTGAGCCCTCTGTGCTCGTCCTGAGCCCTCTGTGCTCGTCCTGAGCCCTCTGTGCTCGTCCAGAGCCCTCTGTGCTCTCTCCTGAGCCCTCTGTGCTCCCCCTGAGCCCTCTGTGCTCATCCTGAGCCCTCTGTGCTCCTCCTGAGCCCTCTGTGCTCCTCCTGAGCCCTCTGTGCTCATCCTCCTGAGCCCTCTGTGCTCCTCCTGAGCCCTCTGTGCTCCTCCTGAGCCCTCTGTGCTCATCCTCCTGAGCCCTCTGTGCTCATCCTCCTGAGCCCTCTGTGCTCCTCCTGAGCCCTCTGTGCTCATCCTCCTGAGCCCTCTGTGCTCATCCTGAGCCCTCTGTGCTCCTCCTGAGCCCTCTGTGCTCTCCCTCCTGAGCCCTCTGTGCTCCTCCTGAGCCCTCTGTGTTCCTCCTGAGCCCTCTGTGCTCATCCTCCTGAGCCCTCTGTGCTCCTCCTGAGCCCTCTGTGCTCTCCCTCATCAGCCCTCTGCGCTCCTCCTGAGCCCTCTGTGCTCCTCCTGGGCCCTCTGTGCTCCCCCTGAGCCCTCTGCGCTCATCCTGAGCCCTCTGTGCTCCTCCTGAGCCCTCTGCGCTCATCCCGAGCCCTCTGTGCTCGTCCTGAGCCTTCTGTGCTCCCCCTGAGCCCTCTGTGCTCATTCTGAGCCCTCTGTGCTCCCCCCTGAGCCCTCTGTGCTCATCCTGAGCCCTCTGTGCTCCCCCTGAGCCGTCTGTGCTCATCCTGAGCCCTCTGTGCTCCCTCCTGAGCCCTCTGTGCTCCTCCTGAGCCCTCTGTGCTCCTCCTGAGCCCTCTGTGCTCCTCCTGAGCCCTCTGTGCTCATCCTGAGCCTTCTGTGCTCCCCCTGAGCCCTCTGTGCTCATCCTGAGCCCTCTGTGCTCATCCTGAGCCCTCTGTGCTCATCGTGAGCCCTCTGTGCTCCCTCCCGAGCCCTCTGTGCTCCCCTCGTGAGCCCTCTGTGCTCATCCTGATCCCTCTGTGCTCCCTCTTGAGCCCTCTGTGCTCCCCTCATGAGCCCTCTATGCTCATCCTGAGCCCTCTGTGCTCCCTCCTGAGCCCTCTGTGCTCCTCCTGAGCCCTCTGTGCTCCTCCTGAGCCCTCTGTGCTCATCCTGAGCCCTCTGTGCTCCCCCTGAGCCCTCTGTGCTCATCCTGAGCCCTCTGTGCTCATCCTGAGCCCTCTGTGCTCCCTCCTGAGCCCTCTGTGCTCCCCTCGTGAGCCCTCTGTGCTCATCCTGAGCCCTCTGTGCTCCCCCCTGAGCCCTCGGTGCTCCTCCTGAGCCCTCTGTGCTCATCCTGAGCCCTCCGCGCTCATCCTGAGCCCTCAGTGCTCCTTCTTTACTGCTTTCTTTACCGCTGTTTGCACGCCAAGTGCCCATTTTACGTTTCTATCTGCACGCCAAGTGCCCATTTTACCCTTTTGTCTGCACGCCGAGTGCCCATTTACTTTTCTGTTTGCACGCCAAGTGCCCATTTTACTTTTCTGTCTGCTTTAGTTGAACTTTTCAATCAATCAACCAACAGGATTCGTGAATCCCTTCAGGACCCAAGTGTCCCTTCAAAAACAGACTTCACCTCGCATTCGAGCTGCGGGTAAGTCCTTCAGACCCCAAGTGGTCCTTCAGACTAGTTGTGTCAGCCTAAGACACAACGGGCGTCCTTCATGGTCAACATATCAGTTCCGGAGCTGATCTTGACCCATCATGGCCGCTCGAAAGGCCCCCTCAGACCGTTTTACTAGTACCATAGCTAGTAGCGCTCCTTCAGACCACGATGGTCCTTCAATTAAGGCCTAGGCAGCCTTCCAGACCCTGAGTGGTCCTTCAGAGCCTTAGTGCTCCTTCAGACCCTGAGTGGTCCTTCAGGGCCTTAGTGCTCCTTCAGATCCCGAGTGGTCCGTCATTTTCTCTCTCAGTTAATGCGCCAAGTGTTAACCGTTCCCCGTTTGTTCTCAAAACCCATCTATTCAAAAATAGAAAAAGAAAAAGGGGAAAATTCGGGTTTTTCCCAAGAGGACAAAATCGGTATAATTTCTGAATTCTTTATCTTCATTTTGCCTTGGAATATGTTTCGGCCAATTCATATTCCTCGTTCAAATTCAGATAAAGAGGGGCAGCTGTCATACCCCAATTTTGTCCGGCTTAGGTCCAAACCCTAATTTTCCACACAAAAATAAATTATGCATCATTTTTAGGGTTAGAATGCACGTTTTGGGAAGTTAGAGTCAAAAAGGGCATTTTGGTCATTTCTCACAAAAGGGTCTCTAAAAACAATTTTTGCAATAGGCCTCATGCATCAAATTAAGGTTTTTGAAAAATATGTTATGCATGCATGGCAAGCTTTGGAAAATATTTTATGCATGCATGGCAAAGACCTAAAATCATTTTTTTGGAAAGCAAAAATCAATTTCTATTTTGTTCTTATGGCCAAGAATCGATTTATACCTTTTTCCTAAGCCATGAAAATCGATTCTTTATCTCACCTATAGGCCAATAATCGATTTCCCTTGCCTATGTTTAAACTATGAAATCGATTTTCAGGATCTCCAAATGTCCTGAAAATCGATTCCTACCTTTTTCCATAGGCCATATAATCGATTCTTATCATTTTCAAAAATAAAGAATCGATTCCTACATATTTCCAAAGGCCACATAATCGATTTTCAGGATCTCCAAATGTCCTGAAAATCGATTCCTACCTTTTTCCATAGGCCATATAATCGATTCTTATAATTTCCAAAAATAAAGAATCGATTTCTACATATTTCCAAAGGCCACATAATCGATTTTCAGGATCTCCTAAAGGCCATGAATCGATTCCTCCCTATTTCAACTAAGCAAACAATCGATTCTTTTAATTTCTAAAGGCAATGAATCGATTATACACTTGTTGCACTTCATACAATAATCGATTCTTCACTTACATTAATTGTCTTTTCAAAATTCTACTGTTGCCTAAGCCTATAAATACGTAGGTGTGATTTTCATTTTGGACGGACAGATTTTTCGAGATCAGAGACACAGAGGACTTCACACAAGATCAGAGAGAAGAATTGCTACACACATTTTTTTCACAAGATCTGAGAAGAATTGCTCCAGAAACATTTTCACGAGATCTGGGAAGACAACTCTCGCAAATCTCATTTTCCAGTTCTCCGCTTCATTTTTGTTCTTCAGATCTGTAATATCTGTCTTCATCAGAGATGATGAACCACATGATTCCCACTTATGCCTAGTGCATCATTGTCTAAGTGGTGAAGATGGTCTCAGATGATTCAACCTTCCCCTTTCAAACTCTTTCAAAAAAAAACATTTTTAATTAGAACTACGTCGCTTTGATTCCCGTTTGGGATACGTAGGAGCGAGCCATGTTCTCGTCAAGCGCCACAAATAAAAACTCTTTTCACCCCCCTAAACCAATCATTTTCATAAAACAAACAAAAATCATTTTCAAACCCATTGTTGCTAGTAGCTCATCAGAGCCTCTGTTCGTTTAGCTATTAGTGACAATGTTCTTTTCTCCTAAAAATAATAAACGACGATCCATCATAACTTTTGTTAGTTTGATCCTCGTACAAATCAATCTCTTTCGAAAATCACTTTCAAAAAGATAATAAAAACAAGTTGTTATCAATAGTCCATCAGAACCTTTGTTCGTTTGACTAGCGGTACAACTCTTTTTGAGCATTTAGCAGTGATTCATCATAGCCTCTGCTAGTTTAATCATTTGCTAATGCTCGTCCTATTTCAAAAAACTCACTAAAAAAGATAAAAAAAACAAAAACTTTTCAAAAAAAAGAACCAAGAACTACGTAGCTTTGAATTCTCCATCGCACCGGGAGATACGTAGGAGCGGGCCATGTCCCGTCAAGCACCTTTTTCTAAAAAACCTTTTTCCCCCCAAAATAAAATTTTTGTTAAGTTTTCCCAAGAAATAAATAGGCAAATCTAGGTATTTTTCAAATCAAACGTTAAAACCACACATTTAATTAGAGGTTCCCTTTCGGTAGAAAGGACGTGCGCGGTGCTAACACCTTCCTCGCGCGTAATCGACCCCCGAACCTATATCTCTAGTTTTCAAAAGACCATCCGCCTTGTCCAAAAGACCTTTTTTCAATGTTTTGGTCTTAAAATTAAAATATTGGTGGCGGCTCCAACTTTTTCCACGTTGTACATCGAGAAAACCCAAGCCGGGGATTTTTCGGGGTGCAACAGCTCTGTGCTCATCCTGAGCCCTCTGTGCTCCTCCTGAGCCCTCTGTGCTCCCCTTTGAGCCCTCTGTGCTCATCCTGAGCCCTCTGTGCTCCTCCTGAGCCCTCTGCGCTCATCCTGAGCCCTCTGTGCTCATCCTGAGCCCTCTGCGCTCATCCTGAGCCCTCTGTGCTCATCCTGAGCCCTCTGTGCTCATCCTGAGCCCTCTGTGCTCCCCTTTGAGCCCTCTGTGCTCATCCTGAGCCCTCTGTGCTCCTCCTGAGCCCTCTGCGCTCATCCTGAGCCCTCTGTGCTCATCCTGAGCCCTCTGCGCTCCCTCCTGAGCCCTCTGCGCTCCCTCCTGAGCCCTCTGTGCTCATCCTGAGCCCTCTGTGCTCATCCCGAGCCCTCTGTGCTCCCCTTTGAGCCCTCTGTGCTCATCCTGAGCCCTCTGTGCTCCTCCTGAGCCCTCTGCGCTCATCCTGAGCCCTCTGTGCTCATCCTGAGCCCTCTGTGCTCCCCTTTGAGCCCTCTGTGCTCATCCTGAGCCCTCTGTGCTCCCCCTGAGCCCTCTGTGCTCATCTTGAGCCCTCTGTGCTCATCTTGAGCCCTCTGTGCTCATCCTGAGCCCTCTGTGCTCATCCTGAGCCCTCTGTGCTCATCCTGAGCCCTCTGTGCTCCCCCTGAGCCCTCTGTGCTCATCCTGAGCCCTCTGTGCTCATCCTGAGCCCTCTGTGCTCCTCCTGAGCCCTCTGCGCTCATCCTGAGCCCTCTGTGCTCATCCTGAGCCCTCTGCGCTCCCCCCTGAGCCCTCTGTGCTCCTCCTGAGCCCTCTGTGCTCATCCTGAGCCCTCTGTGCTCCCCCTGAGCCCTCTGTGCTCCCCCTGAGCCCTCTGCGCTCCTCCTGAGCCCTCTGTGCTCCCCCTGAGCCCTCTGCGCTCATCCTGAGCCGTCTGTGCTCCCTCCTGAGCCCTCTGTGCTCCCCCTGAGCCCTCTGTGCTCCCCCTGAGCCCTCTGCGCTCATCCTGAGCCGTCTGTGCTCCCTCCTGAGCCCTCTGTGCTCATCCTGAGCCCTCTGTGCTCATCCTGAGCCCTCTGTGCTCCCTCTTGAGCCCTCTGTGCTCCACCTGAGCCCTCTGTGCTCCCCCTGAGCCCTTTGCGCTCCTCTTGAGCCCTCTGTGCTCCCCTTGAGCCCTCTGCGCTCATCCTGAGCCGTCTGTGCTCCCTCCTGAGCCCTCTGTGCTCCCTCCTGAGCCCTCTGGGCTCATCCTGAGCCCTCTGCGCTCATCCTGAGCCCTCTGTGCTCATCCTGAGCCCTCTGTGCTCCTCCTGAGCCCTCTGTGCTCCTGCTGATCCCTCTGCGCTCATCCTGAGCCTTCTGTGCTCCCCCTGAGCCCTCTGTGCTCATCCTGAGCCCTCTGTGCTCCCCCCTGAGCCCTCTGTGCTCATCCTGAGCCCTCTGTGCTCCCCCTGAGCCCTCTGTGCTCATCCTGAGCCCTCTGTGCTCCCTCCTGAGCCCTTTGTGCTCCCCCCCTGAGCCCTCTGTGCTCCTCCTGAGCCCTCTGTGCTCCTCCTGAGCCCTCTGTGCTCCTCCTGAGCCCTCTGTGCTCATCCTGAGCCTTCTGTGCTCCCCCTGAGCCCTCTGTGCTCATCCTGAGCCCTCTGTGCTCATCCTGAGCCCTCTGTGCTCATCCTGAGCCCTCTGTGCTCCCCTCGTGAGCCCTCTGTGCTCATCCTGATCCCTCTGTGCTCCCTCTTGAGCCCTCTGTGCTCCCCTCATGAGCCCTCTGTGCTCATCCTGAGCCCTCTGTGCTCCCTCCTGAGCCCTCTGTGCTCCTCCTGAGCCCTCTGTGCTCCTCCTGAGCCCTCTGTGCTCATCCTGAGCCCTCTGTGCTCCCCCTGAGCCCTCTGTGCTCATCCTGAGCCCTCTGTGCTCATCCTGAGCCCTCTGTGCTCCCTCCTGAGCCCTCTGTGCTCCCCTCGTGAGCCCTCTGTGCTCATCCTGAGCCCTCTGTGCTCCCCCCTGAGCCCTCGGTGCTCCTCCTGAGCCCTCTGTGCTCATCCTGAGCCCTCCGCGCTCATCCTGAGCCCTCAGTGCTCCTTCTTTACTGCTTTCTTTACCGCTTTTTGCACGCCAAGTGCCCATTTTACGTTTCTATCTGCACGCCAAGTGCCCATTTTACCCTTTTGTCTGCACGCCGAGTGCCCATTTACTTTTCTGTTTGCACGCCAAGTGCCCATTTTACTTTTCTGTCTGCTTTAGTTGAACTTTTCAATCAATCAACCAACAGAATTCGTGAATCCCTTCAGGACCCAAGTGTCCCTTCAAAAACAGACTTCACCTCGCATTCGAGCTGCGGGTAAGTCCTTCAGACCCCAAGTGGTCCTTCAGACTAGTTGTGTCAGCCTAAGACACAACGGGCGTCCTTCATGGTCAACATATCAGTTCCGGAGCTGATCTTGACCCATCATGGCCGCTCGAAAGGCCCCCTCAGACCGTTTTACTAGTACCATAGCTAGTAGCGCTCCTTCAGACCACGATGGTCCTTCAATTAAGGCCTAGGCAGCCTTCCAGACCCTGAGTGGTCCTTCAGAGCCTTAGTGCTCCTTCAGACCCTGAGTGGTCCTTCAGGGCCTTAGTGCTCCTTCAGATCCCGAGTGGTCCGTCATTTTCTCTCTCAGTTAATGCGCCAAGTGTTAACCGTTCCCCGTTTGTTCTCAAAACCCATCTATTCAAAAATAGAAAAAGAAAAAGGGGAAAATTCGGGTTTTTCCCAAGAGGACAAAATCGGTATAATTTCTGAATTCTTTATCTTCATTTTGCCTTGGAATATGTTTCGGCCAATTCATATTCCTCGTTCAAATTCAGATAAAGAGGGGCAGCTGTCATACCCCAATTTTGTCCGGCTTAGGTCCAAACCCTAATTTTCCACACAAAAATAAATTATGCATCATTTTTAGGGTTAGAATGCACGTTTTGGGAAGTTAGAGTCAAAAAGGGCATTTTGGTCATTTCTCACAAAAGGGTCTCTAAAAACAATTTTTGCAATAGGCCTCATGCATCAAATTAAGGTTTTTGAAAAATATGTTATGCATGCATGGCAAGCTTTGGAAAATATTTTATGCATGCATGGCAAAGACCTAAAATCATTTTTTTGGAAAGCAAAAATCAATTTCTATTTTGTTCTTATGGCCAAGAATCGATTTATACCTTTTTCCTAAGCCATGAAAATCGATTCTTTATCTCACCTATAGGCCAATAATCGATTTCCCTTGCCTATGTTTAAACTATGAAATCGATTTTCAGGATCTCCAAATGTCCTGAAAATCGATTCCTACCTTTTTCCATAGGCCATATAATCGATTCTTATCATTTCCAAAAATAAAGAATCGATTCCTACATATTTCCAAAGGCCACATAATCGATTTTCAGGATCTCCAAATGTCCTGAAAATCGATTCCTACCTTTTTCCATAGGCCATATAATCGATTCTTATAATTTCCAAAAATAAAGAATCGATTTCTACATATTTCCAAAGGCCACATAATCGATTTTCAGGATCTCCTAAAGGCCATGAATCGATTCCTCCCTATTTCAACTAAGCAAACAATCGATTCTTTTAATTTCTAAAGGCAATGAATCGATTATACACTTGTTGCACTTCATACAATAATCGATTCTTCACTTACATTAATTGTCTTTTCAAAATTCTACTGTTGCCTAAGCCTATAAATACGTAGGTGTGATTTTCATTTTGGACGGACAGATTTTTCGAGATCAGAGACACAGAGGACTTCACACAAGATCAGAGAGAAGAATTGCTACACACATTTTTTTCACAAGATCTGAGAAGAATTGCTCCAGAAACATTTTCACGAGATCTGGGAAGACAACTCTCGCAAATCTCATTTTCCAGTTCTCCGCTTCATTTTTGTTCTTCAGATCTGTAATATCTGTCTTCATCAGAGGTATTTCGGTCTTTTCATTTGTTAATATTTAGTTATTGTGATCCATGCCAAAATTGCCCTATGTGATTTAATCTAGCTATAGTGTCATTGTAGATGATGAACCACATGATTCCCACTTATGCCTAGTGCATCATTGTCTAAGTGGTGAAGATGGTCTCAGATGATTCAACCTTCCCCTTTCAAACTCTTTCAAAAAAAACATTTTTAATTAGAACTACGTCGCTTTGATTCCCGTTTGGGATACGTAGGAGCGAGCCATGTTCTCGTCAAGCGCCACAAATAAAAACTCTTTTCACCCCCCTAAACCAATCATTTTCATAAAACAAACAAAAATCATTTTCAAACCCATTGTTGCTAGTAGCTCATCAGAGCCTCTGTTCGTTTAGCTATTAGTGACAATGTTCTTTTCTCCTAAAAATAATAAACGACGATCCATCATAACTTTTGTTAGTTTAATCCTCGTACAAATCAATCTCTTTCGAAAATCACTTTCAAAAAGATAATAAAAACAAGTTGTTATCAATAGTCCATCAGAACCTTTGTTCGTTTGACTAGCGGTACAACTCTTTTTGAGCATTTAGCAGTGATTCATCATAGCCTCTGCTAGTTTAATCATTTGCTAATGCTCGTCCTATTTCAAAAAACTCACTAAAAAAGATAAAAAAACAAAAACTTTTCAAAAAAAAGAACCAAGAACTACGTAGCTTTGAATTCTCCATCGCACCGGGAGATACGTAGGAGCGGGCCATGTCCCGTCAAGCACCTTTTTCTAAAAAACCTTTTTCCCCCCAAAATAAAATTTTTGTTAAGTTTTCCCAAGAAATAAATAGGCAAATCTAGGTATTTTTCAAATCAAACGTTAAAACCACACATTTAATTAGAGGTTCCCTTTCGGTAGAAAGGACGTGCGCGGTGCTAACACCTTCCTCGCGCGTAATCGACCCCCGAACCTATATCTCTAGTTTTCAAAAGACCATCCGCCTTGTCCAAAAGACCTTTTTTCAATGTTTTGGTCTTAAAATTAAAATATTGGTGGCGGCTCCAACTTTTTCCACGTTGTACATCGAGAAAACCCAAGCCGGGGATTTTTCGGGGTGCAACACTTGGTCATCAAAAAAAATGTCTTGTACACCTTTCTAGTCATCCTTCTTCTATGACTTGAGTTAACCTAAAACGCATGTTCTTGTTTACTCAAGATTCCTTCCGGCTGGTCGTAGCCATAGATTGTGTTGTTTTCTCAGAAATACAGTCCCTCTGTTATGAAATCTCACCTACTGAAAGACCTTGGTACTTACCAACTTGACAAGTAGTACTGCCATAGTTAAACTCTCTGAGTTAGTTTCCTTTAAAGAAAGATTGGCATTTTATGTCAAAAGATGTCAGTGTTTCTCATAGGCTCATTGTTGTGTGAAAAGGTGATGTGCAAGTGCACATTTTTAAATTTTTATGATTGCTTTGATGCTTGAGTAATTTAAATTTTTATGATTGCTTAATGATTGATGATTTTATGAAATCGATTTAATTGCTATGAAATTTGGTGTGAAACTAGTACTATACCCGTGCATCCGCACGGGCCGATCGCGTTACGTCATAGGATTACCTCAAATAGAAACGTTAGTTTGAAATCTCATTAATCTAAAATCAATTGTAAAATATAGAGGATGACTTGCATACGGACAGGTGTTGTCGTGTTCTTTTTAGGATTGAATTTAGACAGTATTTAAATAGTCTGAACATTATCCCGTGAAAATAAAGAAAAATTTAAAGTAGATAAAAAAGGAGTTTCAAATAAAAAATTGATAAATATTAAAACTAAAAATGTAAAAGTATCATTTAAAAACAACATGTGCATTTATCCCGTGTATTTTTATAGATCAGTGCAGTGTTTTTTTATATATCGGTGTTGTTATCGCATGTTTTTTTATATATCAGTGCAACTATCCCGTGTTTTTATATATATCATTGCAATTATCCCCGTATTTTTTTATATATCAGTGCAGTTGTCCAGTGTATTTTTATGTATCAGTGCAGTTATCTCATAGTTTCAATGACTATTTAAACAATAATATTTAATGACTATTTAAACAATAATATTTAATGACTATTTAAACAAATATTTATCCCGTGTTTTTTTATATATATATCAGTAACAATTATTTGTCCTTTTTTAGGTATTAGTGACAAATATTTGTCGCGTGTGTTTTAAATATTAATCAGTTTAAATAGCCATTAAGCCTTCTTGTTTTTTTAGACAGTAATTTTCAAAAACTATAATTATCAACGGCAAATATTAATCCCGTGTTTTTTTATATATCACTGTCGTTATCCCCCGTGTTTTTTATATATCCGTGCAGTTATGTGGTAGTTTCAATTGATTATTTTAGTTGATAGTAGATTATAGTAGATAGTAAATTTGTTAGATAGTAGATTATCAATAAGAAATAATTGTTTTAAATATTAATTAGTAATTTAAATAGTCATTAAGTCTGCTTATTTTTTAGATAGTAGGTTTGTAGTAGTAGGTTTCAAAAGATTTAATTATCAATGACAAATATTAATCTCGTCTTTTTTTATATATCAGTGCAGTTATCTCTTAGTTTCAATTAATTATTTTAGTTGATTAATAGATTATAGTAGATAGCAAAAGAGAGATAGTACATTATCAATAAGAAATATTTATTTTAAATATTAGTCGGTAGTTTAAATAGTCATTAAATACTATTGTTTTTTAGATAGTAGGTTTATAGTAGTCTTCAAAAAATTTAATTATCAATGACAAATATTAATCCTGTGTCTTTTTATATATTTGTGTAGTTATCCCGTGTGTTTTTATATATCATTGCAGTGAAGTGATAAGAGAAAGAGAATAATTATTTATGAGAAAAGTAAAGTAAAAAGAAAAAAAAAAGGAAGAAAGAGAGTGTAAAAGAAAAGTGAAACGGAGGAAAGAGAGTGTAAGAAGAATGAGAAAAAAAGAAGAAAGAGAGTGTATGAGAAAAGTGAAAAGTAAGAAAGAGAGTGTAAGAATAAAGAGGAAAAAAAAGAAGAAATAGAGTGTAATGACATTTTTACCCTCAAAAATTTGAGGTGTCTTTTAGATAGAATGGGGGTATTGGTAAAATCATATGTGGTGAATTTGTATAAATCTATGACAAATATTAATTCTGTGTCTTTTTATATATTTGTGTAGTTATTCCGTGTTTTTTTATATATCACTGTCGTTATCCCCCATGTTTTTTATATATCCGTGCAGTTATCTGGTAGTTTCACTTGATTATTTTAGTTGATAGTAGATTATAGTAGATAGTAAATTTGTTAGATAGTAGATTATCAATAAGAAATAATTGTTTTAAATATTAATTAGTAATTTAAATAGTCATTAAGTCTGCTTATTTTTTAGATAGTAGGTTTGTAGTAGTAGGTTTCAAAAGATTTAATTATCAATGACAAATATTAATCTCGTCTTTTTTTATATATCAGTGCAGTTTTCTCTTAGTTTCAATTAATTATTTTAGTTGATTAATAGATTATAGTAGATAGCAAAAGAGAGATAGTAGATTATCAATAAGAAATATTTATTTTAAATATTAATCGGTAGTTTAAATAGTCATTAAATACTATTGTTTTTTAGATAGTAGGTTTATAGTAGTCTTCAAAAAATTTAATTATCAATGACAAATATTAATCCTGTGTCTTTTTATATATTTGTGTAGTTATCCCGTGTGTTTTTATATATCATTGCAGTGAAGTGATAAGAGAAAGAGAATAATTATTTATGAGAAAAGTAAAGTAAAAAGAAAAAAAAAGGAAGAAAGAGAGTGTAAAAGAAAAGTGAAACGGAGGAAAGAGAGTGTAAGAAGAATGAGAAAAAAAGAAGAAAGAGAGTGTATGAGAAAAGTGAAAAGTAAGAAAGAGAGTGTAAGAATAAAGAGGAAAAAAAAGAAGAAATAGAGTGTAATGACATTTTTACCCTCAAAAATTTGAGGTGTCTTTTAGATAGAATGGGGGTATTGGTAAAATCATATGTGGTGAATTTGTATAAATCTATGACAAATATTAATTCTGTGTCTTTTTATATATTTGTGTAGTTATCCCGTGTGTTTTTATATATCATTGCAGTGAAGTGATAAGAGAAAGAGAATAGTTATTTATGAGAAAAGTAAAGTAAAAAGAAAAAAAAAAGGAAGAAAGAGAGTGTAAAAGAAAAGTGAAAAGAAGGAAAGAGAGTGTAAGAAGAAAGAGAAAAAAAGAAGAAAGAGAGTGTAAGAGAAAAGTGAAAAGTAAGAAAGAGAGTGTAAGAATAAAGAGAAAAAAAAGAAGAAATAGAGTGTAATGACATTTTTACCCTCAAAAATTTGAGGTGTCTTTTAGATAGAATGGGGGTATTGGTAAAATCATATGTGGTGAATTTGTATAAATCTATAGTAGATGTGTGATGATTGTTAATGAATTATTGATTGAAATGTGGCTTATTAGGGAATTGAAGAGAGTTTAAGGGTAATTTAGGGATTTCACTCATAAGACACACACACTCTCACAAAGGACCAGCTGAATCCCACATTTATTTACTCTCACTCACCCACTTAAACACACTCATTCAGTTTTAAAAACACAAAAGAAAGAAAGCGAGCCAAGAGGGAGAGAGTTGCGAGAGGGAGAAAAAGAAAAGAAATGGAAGGTTGCAAACCCTCACTCCCATTTTCATTCACCATCTGAACCAGAAACCACCACCATTACCCTTGAAAGTTTAGAGTTCAAGAAACTCAACCAACTCATCTTCTTCTCCTCCATTTTCCCCATTTTCGCAAACCTTTGAGCTTGGAGGGGATGAGAGCAAATTCTGAAATCTTGACTTGCATGTGTGATTTGAGGCTGGATTTGGGTAGATTTCAAGCAACATTGTTGATTAGAACAACCAACTAGAAGATTTGAGGGCTGGGGTCGAGAGTTGGTGTCCTAGGAGCTGTTTTGGGTGTCATCCACTTCATCTCTTGTTTGCATTTCGAAATTGCTACACAAGCTGTGAGTTCCTCACTTTAACCTTTAGATTTTCGAAAATGCATGTTGATTCATAATGTGTGTTTTGATTTTTATGAAGTTGCATGTGACTGGTTGTGATTGGAATCTCTGAAATTATGGTTGAAGTGCTGAAATGTTGTTAATTTGTGTGGGTTACTATGTGATTTGCAAAATTGGTTGTTGAGTGATTCATTGTCATGAAAATCATACCTAAAATAATTGAATATGCTGTGGTAATGACGTTAAAGTTGATTAGGTAGTGATTGGAGTAACTATTGGCACCAATGGATTGAAATTTTTCGAGAAAAAAACTGAATTTTGTAAAACTGCACAGGTTATGAATCTGTTCACACGCTGTGAATCGATTCCCCTTTTGTGAACCTGTTCCCAGATAGTGAACTTGTTCCCATTTTGTGAACCTGTTCCCATTTTGTGAACCTGTTTCTAGATGGTGAACCTATTCCCATTTTGTGAATCTATTAACACTCTATGAATCTGTTCCCAGAATTTTTCTAAAAACTAAAATTTTTCCAATTCCGCCTATCCAATGGTACCTCTCTATCTAATCCAACCCCATCCTTAATTCAACCTAAGATAGTTTATGCATGATTGAATGAGTTTGACACATATATGATAAGACATAATGAAGTTTTGATATTACGAGTTATTATATCTCGTTGAATGTGTCTGAATCGAGTGAGAATGATTAAAGGGGTTAATTAAATGCATAATATACGAGGGGGATAAAGATCCAAAGAAGTTAAAAGAACACTTGGTGGCGGGAAGTCACGAGTTGGGTTCTCCGTTGAGATTGAGAAAACGATCTCTCGGGTTGTGCTAGGAGGAAAAAGAGGAACGAGGTAAAAGAGGATAATATATTAAAAGAAAGCGACTGAATTTAGAAAACACCGAGAGAAAATGTGAGGGGTCAATGATGTAGCTGCTTAGTTTATCGAGGGATTCTTTTGGATCGATTTATGTTATGTTTGCTTAGCTTTCGCTTGTCATGTTTATGTTGTAACCCCTTAGATTGAATCTTTGATATAATAATCAAAGTTGGTTTGTTATGTAAACCCTAACTTGAATATTTGGACACCGACTGTTTATTGACTGTAAGGATCTAATTTCCGTTATGTAGCTTATGCGGATTTTGGATAGTTTTATATCAAGGGACCCTATTGAGTAGGTTAATTCCCTCAAGGTTTTTAATTGGTCCAAACTTTCAAGTAGGTTTATAACTCTGATTGTATAGAAATGGTTAACATTCTAGACTTTATGACGTCTAAAGATTAGGATGTTACAAAAAGACACTAGTGTTTATGCATTGATTTTTCACGCTCTTGGGAACATATTACTTTTAACTTTAAAATAAATTGTGGGGGCGGATTGTTATATTTTATTATCATTATTTGTTTATATTAATTTATTATTAATTTTTGACTTGATCTTCTTGTAAGAGTAATTGTGTTTTAACTATTGGTTTTGTTTCAATACCGTTAGTTAATGGAGTTAAAGTTTTGTTTCCTTTTGGTTTACGTTGAACAACAATCATTATTGTTTTCATATTAGTTGATGATCAACGAATAACATACCTGGAAATCATGCATTCTAGATTATGAGATCGAAATCGGGTATGAACTGGGTGTTTTTTGACCCAGAGTTGGTGCAGAAGATGACATTTTCAATCCAAATAAAATAAAATAAAATAAAATAAAATAATAATGAGTAAGATTAAAAATACATGTTGGAGTTGCCACATAAGCACTTAATTAGGTTTTTTTTAACAGAGTTGGATGGAAAATTTTAAAAAGGCTAACGTTGTAAACTTTTTGTAACTTAAAGGACCTAAGTGGTACGAAAAAAACTTAAAGGACCAACTTATTACAATTAAATAACTAAAATGACCTCTGGTGTAATTTATCCAATATTTTATTATTATATATTTATTTTAAAGTTATTTGTTATATTAATTTATTATTAATTTTTGACTTGGTCTTCTTGTAAGAGTAATTGTGTTTTAACCACTGGTTTTGTTATACCAATAGTTAATGGAGTTAAAGTTTTGTTTCCTTTTGGTTTACGTTGAACAACAATCATTATTGTTTTCATATTAATTCTTTTATTGCCTTCATTTGCTTTAATCAACAAATTAAAGTGGGAGATGGAATGTAATTAACTTGTGTGTTTTTTCTAATAGGTATTGGCTTCATGAAGGGGCCCATGATGAGATATATTTCTTCCCTCACTTTATTTTCTAACTAGATGCATACCTGTTGATACGCACGGGTAACATCATATTCTTTATTTAAATAGACTAAGTAGAATTTAGTAACAATAAATCTTTCTTTCTTTTTTTTAAACAAAGGAAATGAGCCTCGTTAAAACCTTCTCATGCAAATCTCTCCTTAGGGAAAAAACACCTAGAAGGAAAGAGTACTCCCCCCGGTTTCATTAAAAAAAACAAAAAATTACAAAAAACAAGGGGGACATAAACCAAAACCCTTGCTAACAGAATTAATGCTTATCAGCCCTATTACGGTGAAAATCATCCCTGATAAATGAGGGAATAGAATTCCACCACTGAAGACAGAGAGACCCCATGAGACGCAAGCTTATCAGCACAATGATTTCATTCCCTATAAATATGGGTACAAATGAAGTTCATGGATTTGAGAAGAACCATGCAGTTAAGCCAGCGAGTACGGAGATTCCAAGGCACAATGGTATGAGAGGAGAAAGCCAGCACAGCAAGCTGAGAGTCACATTCAAGCCATAAACGGTGCCAGCCCTTGCTGTAAGCCACCTCAATGGCAATAATGACACCCAATAACTCAGCATGAAGAGCATAATTTATACCAAGGGGGAGCACAAAACAACCAAGAGAGGCAGCATTGCTATCACGAAATATTCACCCACAAGCAGCTAGCCCGGGAGAGCCCCTAGCAGCGCCATTTGTATTACACTTAACCCAAAAACAAGGAGGGGTTTTCCAAAGAACCTCGCTATTTATAGGAGCCCTGCGAGGCTTACAGTCAATAGAAAAAGCCTTAAGAATTGAAAAGTCCTGAATGGAGGCAGAAGTGGAGCCCTTGCTCAGATTTCCAGAAAGGTTCACATTTGCCATAATCAAGTTTTTCAAGTAAGTGGGCAGGATCTTTTTATTGTCAAAACGAATCTTATTCCGAGCGTGCCAAATAGCCCAAAAGACATTAAAAACAGCAATAGTCACAGCATCCTGCACTTGGTCAGACCAAGGGCATAAACAAACCTCAATAATCAATTCCGGGGAGGAGATGTCAATAGTAAGAGAGAGCTTATCACTAAGCCAGGACAAAAGATGCTTAGCAAAAGAGCACTCGCAGAACAGATGCAAAGAGGACTCCAAGTTCGCTTCACAAAGACTACACATGGAAATAGTGCCACAACCACGGCTTCTAAGCTACTCATCAGTGGGCATGCGGTTGTTGAGGATGCGTCAAATAAGAAAAGACTTGGAGGGAGGGATAACATTGCGCCAAATACTCTTGCACCATCTAGAAGGTTGTCTAATAGGTCTAAAGAAAAGATAAGCAGTTTTAAAAGTAAGCATACCATCGGTAGAATTCTTCCAAATCAACTGATCCTGACAGTCAAAGGCTGGGAGGTGTTTCTCATGAAGAAGCAGAGCCAATTGAGGAAAATTATTTGCTAAAGATGATGGAATACACCAATGCCCATTCTGAATGAAATCACAAACTCGGGCCTTGAGAGAGTGATGAAGATGCTCCGGGACATTGAGAAGATGAACCAGGGGAGCCGACACCCAGGGATCAAGCCAAAAATTGACACAGTCACCTTTACCAATTTGCCAAATGCAGTTGTCTTGAATGGTGGAGAGATGAGCTCGCAAATCACCCCATAAAGAAGAACTAATATGATAGGAAATCGGAGTATTATTTCTGAAGACACGGGATCTCAACAAGACAGCCCAACAATTCTGGGAGATGCTGAGCTCCCAGCAAAGCTTGAGGCAGGCTGCCTTATTAGTGTCTTTGAGAGATCTAATCCCAAGACCTCCCTCAGAAGTTGGTCTACAAACCTTATGCCACGCCACAATAACCACTTTCCGGTGATTGACGTCCCCAGACCAAATGAAATTTCTAATCCAAGAATCTACTGTATTCAATAGAGAAGTGGGCCATTTGTAAATCATAAAGCTGTAAACTAACATACTTTGAATAACCGACTTGACCAGTTGAGCTCTTCCGGCAATAGAAAGAAGTGAAGCTTTCCAAGCTGACAGCTTGGCTTTAATCTTGTCAGCAATAGGCATTAAATAAGCAGCTTTAGGCTTACCTTTGAAAATAGGAATTCCCAGGTAAGTGAAAGGCAGCTGGCCAATAGAGAAGCCGAAAAGATCAGCAATGCGACCCTGGCGGGTAGTAGGAACGACGCCCAAATAAACAGTAGATTTGCTAGAGTTAACAATCTGACCAGAAGCATCACCATATTTAAGAAAAAAGTTGATTTTGAAGATTACTTTTGGAAGCTCTGCAAAAAATCATGATATCATCAGTATAAAGAGTATCAGAGGGAACCTGAGTGCCTCTAGGACCATTAATTAATTGAAGATCTCCATCCTGCACCAATTTGGAGATGCCTCTGCTCAAAACCCCCTCAGCCAAGCAAAAGAGAAGGGGGGAGAGGGGGTCCCCTTAACGCACACCACGCTTGCAGCTAAAGAACCCAGAAGGTTTGCCATTAACTGAAATAGAGAGCTTTGCAGAGTGCAAAAGGACATTAACCCAATTGCAGAATTTGTGATTAAAACGAAAAGCCTTAAGGACTCTAAGAAGGAACTGCCAGTCCAAAGTATCAAAATCCTTCGTGATATCAACTTTTAAAGCCATATTACCACCAAAAGAACGATTATGAAGCATATTAATGGCTTCAGATGTTAAACAAATGCAATCAGATATGTGTCTACCTTGAATGAAACCACGTTGCTGAGAGGAAACAATCCGGGGAGCAATTTTGGCGAGACGGTCAGCAAGCACCTTAGTAATAATCTTGAATTTGAAGTTTGCAAGGGAAATAGGCCGGAACTTTTCAATATTGTTAGCTCCATTGATTTTTGGAATAAGCACCACCAAGTTAGAGTTGAAATTAGGGAGCAGCCAGCCATGCTTGAAGAATTGCTGAACCGCTCTCACCATATCCTCGAAAATGATGTCCCAGAAATTCTGAAAAAAGAAAGCTCCAAAACCATCCGGGCCAGGGGCACCATTAGAATTCATAGAAAAGATGGCTTGTTTGATTTCCTCCATGTTACGAGTGTTGGTAAGCATTAGATTCTCATCACCTGTAACAAGATTAGGAATAATATCTTCCACCATACCATTATCAAGACACTGGTTATTAGAGGAGAAAATATTCTCAAAGCAATTCACAACATGAGCTTCAATATCATTAGCAGAAGTAAGCAAAGCATCACCGTGTTTGAGGGCATTAATCTGCTTGGTAATTTGTCTTATCTTGACCATCTGGTGGAAAAATTTAGTGTTACGGTCGCCTTGAGTGTGCCAATTCAGTCTAGCTTTTTCAAGCCAAAAATCCTCTTGGGAAGCTAAAGCTTGTTGTAGCTCAAGTTGATGAAATTTTTCTTGCTCTATCAATATCTCCGAGTAGCCATCATTATCAATTTGCGCTTGAACGTGATCTAGGGATGCAGTTGCCACTTGCACCCTCAGATTAACGTCCCCAAAGACCTCTTTATTCCAAGCCTTAAGCTTTACCTTAAGATTCTTAAGCTTTTGACTAAGGATTACCATAGGGCAACCAACAACCGGAGTTTGCCAAGCCTCCTTAATCAAAGTCAGGCAATCAGGATGACTCGCCCATATGCGAAGGAATTTAAAAGAAGAAGGGTGAACACCACCTGCATTCTGAAGATCAAGTAATAAAGGGAAGTAATCAGACTTAGATTTAGTAAGGGTAGAGCAAGAAATACCAGAATAAAAGGAAAGGCAGGCATCATTGTAGATGGCGCGATCCAGCCTTTTTTCTGTGCAAGCCCTGCCTTTACGGCCATCAGACCAAGTGAACTGAGCACCCCTCGTCGGAAGGTGAATTAAGTTATTCAAATTGGTCCAATTCTGAAAATCCTCACAAGCTACTTTTGATGGGGGTGCCACTGCCTCTATATTCATGAGTGCCCAAAATAGCGTTCCAATCACCAATAAAACACCAGGAGATTTTATGAATTTGCTGGATATGGTTAAGCTCCTGCCAGAGAGAGCGCCTACCAAGATAGCTACAAGAGGCATATATAGCCGAAATACCAACAGAAGTGTTGTTGACCTCCACGGTAAAAGAGACGTGTTGATCAGAGCAAGAGATAACTGTAGGACTAAATTTGTCAGAGCAGGCACACCAAAGATTAGGAAGAAGATTGTTCTTGTCATTTGAAGCGAAGACTTTCATACCAAGCCTAGACCAATACCTGCTGGGGAAATTATCCTGAGAACACCAAGGCTCAGAAACAAAAATGAAATCAAGCTTGTTAGAGGTACAAAGCCTTTTAAGGGCTAATCTAGTGGGGGAATTGGCCAAACCCCATGAATTCCAATAAAGACACTTCATTGGGCAAGACTTTGAGATCCTGCCCTTGAACGGGTGATAATTGGAGTAACATCTCTCTTTTTCTGTCTCCGTTTTTTTTCTGGGACTTTGTGAGCACTATTTCGAAATCCTGGTCCTCAACCGGCTGGGCATTTTCCTTTGCCAAGCTATCCTCCTCCTCCACCAAATCTGCCCATGGCTGCTTAAGGGTGTTCAAATCAGCTATCACCACTTGAGTAGCTTCTTGGTCAGAAGCCACTTGAACCTAATTCCTCTCAAACTCAAAGGCTACTGCCACTTGAGAATCATCTGCCAAAATTTGATCTGGGGAAGCGTCGTTGTGCAATATTGATGATCTGATACCACTTGGTGATCCTGTTTCAAAATGATTAGAAATAAAGCCTAGCAGAGGGTTAGTACAAGAACCATCATGAGGAATATTATTAATGCCTCCAAACTGATTTGGTATTAAATTCTCTCTAATAGAGAGGACACCTCCTGGAAGAACCGAAAGGCTGTCGTTATCCCCATTAGCTGCGTTAGTGTCTTCATTACCATCAACAATTTCATGCTGAGGATCGCTACCTGCACCATTATCAACAGTGTTATCAATAACAACATTATCACTAGACGGAGTCATACCTTTAACATGATTTGCATTATCTTCGTTAAGCGTGTGCATATCACGATAATTATTAGCATCCAGGACAGCCTTTTTCTTTGTTTCCCAAATCTGTTTAGTAACGGGGGCTGAGCGCGAGGTTCAGGATTGCCGTGCACCTGCTTGCAATTGGAACATTGGTGCCCAATGATATGACAATATGAACAGAATTTTGGAAGTCGTTCATAAACAACTTCCACATAAAATGCATAGCCTTCACGTTCCACCATTATACGATCAGGAAGCATGCCATTCAGATTCAGATCAACAAGAACTCTTGCAAAGTGACCAAATGTACATTGCTTTGTTGCATCATCCAATGCAATTGGATCGCCAATTGCACCAGCAATCTCAAAGAGGGTGACAGGCCGCCAATATTCACGAGCCAGGCCGTGAATACGGACCCAACATTGAACGTTGGTGTTGCGTATCTTGTTTGGATCGAAATCTGGCGTCCATGCAAAGAGTCTTAAAAATCTAGGTTGCAAAGTGTAACACCCCTTTTCTACCCGGAAATTTTTTGACAAAAATCAGAGTTTCAAAAACGTTTTTCGCTACACCCACAAGGGATGCCACATTTACACCAATAAACATCACACGTCAATAAATAAAATTCACCATTAAAATAGTACGTTACATAACAGTAACTCCATCACCATGCAGCGGAATAAAAATAAAGGGTTCAACGAATAATCATAACAACACCATAAACTTCAGAAATTAAATAATAAAGACAACTAATAAAAACACTAGCGTTCATCCCCCCGAGTGCTACGTATCAGAGCGACGACACCGACTCTACTAGCGAAGGTAGACATGCCTTCACTCGCAATCACCTGCACGTTACCAGCATAGGGGTAACATTCAAACAGAAGGGGTGAGATATCTAACGTTATAATAGCATGTATGATAAGCAATATGCTAGAGTTACGACAACTATATCCACCGCTTCACAACAACATCAATTTACAATCACCAAGAATCATCACCAATATCATGAGTAAATGAATGAGATGCAACCCACACCAACGGGTATATGCATGTGGTACCAATCATCACCAATAAAATAGCCAATAAGGGCATCATCACCTATATCATCACCTATAGCTCCAAGGCCGAAGCCATCATCACCAAAATAATGCATATGCAATATATGCGACACCATGAACAACGCACCAGAGACAATTACACCAATAGTCATTTAATTGACACAGCAACACCAATATCAACAAATGGTCATAGACCCATAACCTATCACCCTAGCCAATAAAATAGGCACATCACCTGTTATATCATCACCAATAGTACCAACGCCTCTAGGGCAGTCAAACAATTTGACCGTAACACCAACAACCACCGACACCAAGGACACCAATTTACAGAAAACAGCAACATTTATTTTACAGCAACAGCAACGTTTATTTTACAGCAACAGCAACATTTATTTTATAGCAACATCAACATTTATTTTACAGCAACAGCAACATTTATTTTACAGCAACATCAACGTTTATTTTACAGCAAACAGCACCTTAACTTACAGCAACAGCAACATTTATTCATTTTACAGCAACAGTAGCAGACAGAAACTGGCGCCCAGCAACAGGGCGCCAAGAGGCCACAACAACCAACAGGAACTGGCGCCCGGCAACAGGGTGCCTAGCAGGCAACAGCAACAACAGAAACTGGCGCCCAGCAACAGGGCGCCTAGTGAAACAGCAACACAACAGGAACTGGCGCCCAGCAACAGGGCGCCTAGTGCAACAACAACACAACAGGAACTGGCGCCCAGCAACAGGGCGCCTAGTGCAACTGCAACACAACAGGAACTGGCGCCCAACAATAGGGCGCCTAGTGAAACAGCAACACAACAGGAACTGACGCCCAGCAACAGGGCGCCTAACACAACCGTGGCAACAACAGACTTGGCGCCCAGCAATAGGGCGCCTAGCACATCAGCGGCAACAACAGACTTGGCGCCCAGCAACAGGGCGCCTAGCACCACAGCAACAACATCAGACTTGGCGCCTAGGAGCAGGGCGCCTAGCACAACAGCAACACAGGCAGGCAAACAGCAACAGCAGAACATGCATGGGAACATCACTGGGCGCCTAGGGCGCCTTCCCCAACAACACAGAACGTTACTGGGCGCCTAGGGCGCCTCTCCCAGCAACACAAGGAAATACTGGGCGCCTAGGGCGCCCTTCACAGCAACACAGAACCGCACCATTCACCACTGGGCGCCTAGGGCGCCACTTTCTACAACACAGAAACACACTGGGCGCCTAGGGCGCCACTTCCAGCAACCAAGACAGCAACACTGGGCGCCTAAGGCGCCTTTCTCAGCAACACCAAAACAACACTGGGCGCCTAGGGTGCCACTTCCAGCAACCAAGACAGCAACACTGGGCCCCTAAGGCGCCACTTCCTGCAACAACACAACAGAACACCATGACTGGGCGCCTAAGGCGCCACATTCACCAACAACAAAACAGGAAACTAGTGGCTGGGCGCCTAGGGCGCCACATTCAGCCTAGCCTACAGAATTTTTTTTTTTGTTACGAAAACATCCATCATCAAACACCAATTACCATCATCATGGATACATTCGAATATCACCAAAATCAACACCAAACAGCATCAAGGGACAACATAGAGTTTATCTCCCACATAACACCCATCATATACCCTATTATAAGGATAGAACCCACCCTTACCTTAGATTTGCCGAATACGAGATCCCCTCGAACGAAGCTCCTAAGAACCACAACAACAGAGCTCCTCTCCTCTTTCTCCTTGGTTGCGCCTCCACCCCTCTCTTCTCTCTTCGCAATCTCCCTTTCTTTTTCTCAAAAATTTGCAAATGACCAAACCCTAGCCAATGCCTTCACCTATGCGCCTATGCCATTGGGCTCTTGGATCACGGGCCTCCGTCTACTACTCAGCTTAATTACTAAACACCACTCCCTGATTTAATTAAAACATCATATTATTATTTTAATATAACTATACCAATAAAATACCTAAATAATTTAATTAAATAAATACTTAACTTATTTGGGCGTTACAACTCTCCCCCACTTAGAATATTTCGTCCTCGAAATTTACCTGATTCAAATAGCTCGGGATAGGATTCCCGCATCTTGCTCTCCAACTCCCACGTCATGCTCTCTCCGGCAGCTCCTAGCCAGACTACTTTCACCAACGCAATCTCCTTGCCTCTTAGAATTTTCACCTCATGATCTTCGACTCGTACAGGCATCGTCTCCACCGTGAGATTATCCCGTACCTCCACATCATCCATGCAGATTACATGGGATGGATCCGAAATATACTTCCGAAGTTGCGACACATGAAGTCTGTCATGCAAATTCGAAAGGTTAGGCGGTAAAGCCACTCTATATGCAACATTCCCGACTCTCTCTGAAATCTGATAAGGACCAATAAAACGAGGAGTGAGCTTCTTCGACTTCAAAGCGCGTCCAACACCGGTCACAGAAGTGACTCTCAAAAATACATGCTCACCCGCTTGAAACTCTAAATCTTTCCTCCGCTTGTCGTAATAACTCTTCTGTCGACTCTATGAAGCCTTCATCTTCTCACGAATTAACTTCACTTTTTCAGTTGTCTCTCGAACAATCTCCGGTCCAAGCACCACACTCTCTCCAGACTCATACCAACACAGCGGGGTTCTACACTTCCGACCATATAATGCTTCAAAAGGTGCCATCCCAATACTAGAATGGTAACTGTTGTTATACCTGAACTCTATCGGTGGAAGGTAGGAATCCCACGAACCTCCTTGTTCCAAAACACAAGCCCTCAACAAATCTTCTAATGACTGAATTGTTCTCTCTGTCTGACCATCTGTCTGAGGATGATATGCCGAACTCAACCTCAACTTAGACCCCAACTTCCCTTGCAAACTCTTCCAGAAATCCGAAGTGAACCTCGGATCCCTATCCGAAACAATACTCGCAGAAACTCCATGAAGCTTCACAATCTCCCGGATATAAATCTCCGCCAACTTCGACACCGGATACGTGATGCTGATAGGAACAAAATGAGAGGATTTTGTTAACCTGTCAACAATCACCCAAATTGCATCATACCCTTTCGCAGTATTAGGCAATCCCGTCACAAAGTCCATCGAAATGCTATCCCATTTCCACTCTGGAATTTCTAACGGTTGCATCAATCCAGCAGGCTTCTGATGCTCAACCTTTGACTTCTGGCAAGTCAAACATGCATAAACGAACTGCGCCACATCTCGCTTCATACCAGGCCACCAAAACAACTTCTTCAGGTCTTGATACATCTTTGTAGCTCCCGGATGAATACTTAGCTTACTTCTGTGACTCTCTTCAAGAATGGCTCTCTTCATGTCTGCATCATCAGGAATGCAAATCCTACCACGGAACCTCAACACACCTTGGGAATCCAACCTGAAATCCTCATTCTCAGGTCGATCAATCCCGACCGTCAAGTCTACCAGTTTAACATCTGATTTCTGGGCCTCTCTGATGCTGTCCAGAAAATCGTTACCGATCTTCAACATCCCTAACTTAACACTCTGAGGTGTCACTTCACAAACCAGACTCATATCTCTGAATTCCTCTATCAGTTCTAACTCCTTAACCATCATTGCCGACATATGCAAAGTCTTTCGGCTCAAAGCATCAGCCACGACATTAGCTTTGCCTGGATGATAGTTCAAACCGAAATCATTGTCCTTCAACAACTCCAACCATCGTCGCTGCCTCATATTCAACTCCTTCTGGTCAAACAAATATCTCAAGCTCTTATGGTCACTAAACACCTCAAATCTGGAACCATAGAGATTGTGCCTCCAAACCTTCAGCACGAAGACCACTGCAGCTAGTTCTAAGTCATGCGTAGGATAATTCTTCTCATGAACCTTTAACTGCCTTGACGCATACGCAATAACCTTCCCATCTTGCATAAGCACACCACCTAGACCCATCTATGAAGCATCACAATATACCACAAACGACTTTTCCGGATTGGGCAACGTCAAGATAGGAGACGTCGTCAATCTCTTCTTCAATTCCAAGAAACTTTCTTCACAACGGGCATCCCAAACAAAAGCCTTTCCCTTGCAGGTTAACTGAGTTAACGGAAGTGCTAACTTAGAAAAACCTTCAATGAATCTTCTATAATAGCCGGCCAATCCCAAAAAGCTCCTAATTTCAGTAGCCGACTTCGGAGCTTCCCAATTCAACACTGCTTCTACTTTCGACGGATCCACCGCAATACCACTACCAGAAATGACATGACCGAGAAAACTCACTTCCTTCAACCAGAACTCACACTTTGACAACTTCGCATACAGCTTCTTTTCCTTCAGTGCCTCCAATACTAACCTCAGATGCTCGGCGTGCTCTTCCTCCGATTTAGAGTAAATCAGAATGTCGTCAATGAACACCACTACAAACCGATCTAAGTAAGTATGAAATATACGATTCATATCCTGGTGCGTTGGTAACACCGAACGGCATCACCGAATACTCATAATGACCATAACGGGTTCTGAAAGCCGTCTTCTGAATATCTTCGTCCTTCACCTTGATCTGATGATAACCCGATCTCAAATCAATCTTACTGAATACTTGAGCACCCACCAACTGATCCATCAAATCGTCTATCCTCGGAAGTGGATACTTGTTCTTAATCCATCAAATCCACACAGAGTCTCATACTACCATCCTTCTTCCTAACTAACAAGACATGGGCTCCCCACGACGATACACTCGGCCTCACAAACTTCTTTTCAAGCAGATCCTCAAGTTGCTTCTTCAACTCAGACAATTCGGATGCGGACATCCTGTACGGTGCCATAGAAACAGGTCTGGTACCGGGTACAAGATCAATAGAGAATTCAACTTCTCTCTCTGGCGGTACACTTGGAATCTCATCAGGGAAAACATCAGGAAATTCGCGCACCACCTGCAACTCTTCAATGATAGCTTGATTCTCAACAGACAACGATGCCATCAGCGAGAATAACTGAACTCCGTCCTTCATCAACTTCCGCAACTGACTAGCGGATAACCGACTAGACTCCTCTCCCCCAAAACTCACCGACTTGCTACGACAATTGATATGGACATGGTTATGCTCTAACCAGTTCATACCCAAGATTACATCCAATCCGCTCAACGGCAAACAAACAAAATCCACAACAAAGTCTCTGTCGAAGATCGACAAGGGACACTTAGAACACACCAGAGAAGTGGTTACTGACCCCTTAGCTGGAGTGTCGACAACCATCTCTCCATTCATAGCAGACAGTACAAGACCCAATTTCTTACAACAATCAGCAGCAATAAAGCAATGAGTAGCACCAGTATCAACAATGGATTTTAGAGGAGTATCATTAATGAAGCACGTACCTCTAATAAGTCCATCATCTTCAGTAGGCTCTTCACCTGCCAAAGCGAACACTTTTCCACTGGACCTTTCTTTCTTCGGCTTCGGACCATGCGTACTAATGTGCCCTCCCTCACCACAGTTGTAGCAGACCACTTCCTTATGTTCACACTCAGCCACCACATGACCCTCCTTACCACAACGGTAACACTTCTTCACTTCAGCTTTACACACGTTACTCTTGTGACCAGCTCTGCCACATTTGTAACATACAATGCTAGCAGGAGCATCTCACCCACTAGTCTTCTTGCCAACAACATCTTTCTGTTTACCCTTACCAGCAGGAACATCATACGGTTTACCACGACTTTGAAATTTGCTCCTCTTCTCATTCATAATCTTGTAGTGAGCATTGTTGTCTTCCTCATAAATTCTGCAGCTATCAATCAAGTCGGAGAAAACACGGATCTTCTGGTAACCAATCTCCTTCTTAATCTCAGGACGCAGCCCATTCTCAAACTTAATGCACTTGGAAAACTCAGCAGTAGCCTCACTGTAATGCGGGTAAAACTTTGCTAATTCCACGAACTTAGCAGCATACTCAGTCACGGACATATTCCCTTGTTTCAGCTCTAGGAACTCAATCTCTTTCTTACCTCAGACATCCTCCGAATAGTATTTTCTCATAAACTCCCTGCGGAACACAGCCCAAGTGATCTCTTCGTTTGCGGTCTCCAATCTCTGCCTAGCCTCTAACCACCAGCCATCGGCCTCCTCTGCCAGCATATGCGTACCATAACAGACCTTCTGTGCCGGAGTGCAGTCCATCACACGAAAGATCCTCTCCATCTCTTTCAACCAAGCTAAAGCCCCATCGGGATCATACCTGCCCTTGAAGGTAGGCGGATTCTCTCTCTGAAAGGTAGCCAAACTCCGAGACCCAGCATTCTCACCAGCATTCTGTTGACCTTCCACGACCTGAGCCATAGCAGCCAACGCAGCAGCAATAGCAACATCGTTCCTTCCAGCCATCTCAACTAATCACTACAATCAGAAGCAACAGTTAGAACTAATTGACAATACTTGATCGTCAATGACACAATAACTTGACAACTTGGCCGGACAGACCGAAACTGCTCTGATACCACTAATGTAACACCCCTTTTCTACCCGGAAATTTTTTGACAAAAATCAGAGTTTCAAAAATGTTTTTCGCTACACCCACAAGGGATGCCACATTTACACCAATAAACAACACGTCAATAAATAAAATTCACCATTAAAATAGTACGTTACATAACAGTAACTACATCACCATGCAGCGGAATAACAATAAAGGGTTCAACGAATAATCATAACATCACAATAAACTTCAGAAATTAAATAATAAAGACAACTAATAAAAAAACTAGCGTTCATCCCCCCGAGTGCTATGTATCAGAGCGACGACACCGACTCTACTAGCGAAGGTAGACATGCCTTCACTCGCAATCACCTGCACGTTACCAGCACATTCAAACTGAAGGGGTCAGATATCTAACGTTATAATAGCATGTATGATAAGCAATATGCTAGAGTTACGACAACTATATCCACCGCTTCACAACAACATCAATTTACAATCACCAAGAATCATCACCAATATCATGAGTAAATGAATGAGATGCAACCCACACCAACGGGTATATGCATGTGGTACCAATCATCACCAATAAAATAGCCAATAAGGGCATCATCACCTATATCATCACCTATAGCTCCAAGGCCGAAGCCATCATCACCAAAATAATGTATATGCAATATATGCGACACCATGAACAATGCACTAGAGACAATTACACCAATAGTCATTTAATTGACACAACAACACCAATATCAACAAATGGTCATAGACCCATCACCTATCACCCTAGCCAATAAAATAGGCACATCACCTGTTATATCATCACCAATAGTACCAACACCTATAGGGCAGTCTAACAATTTGACCGTAACACCAACAACCACCGACACCAAGGACACCAATTTACAGCAAACAACAACATTTATTTTACAGCAACAGCAACGTTTATTTTACAGCAACATCAACATTTATTTTACAGCAACAGCAACATTTATTTTACAACAACAACAACATTTATTTTACAACAGCAGCAACATTTATTTTACAGCAACAACAACATTTATTTTACAGCAAACAACACCTTAACTTACAGCAACAGCAACATTTATTCATTTTACAGCAACAACAACAGACAGAAACTGGCGCCCAGCAACAGGGCGCCAAGAGGCCACAACAACCAACAGGAACTGGCGCCCAGCAACAGGGCGCCTAGTGAAACAGCAACACAACAGGAACTGGCGCCCAGCAACAGGGCGCCTAGTGCAACATCAACACAACAGGAACTGGCGCCCAGCAATAGGGCGCCTAGTGCAACAGCAACACAACAGGAACTGGCGCCCAGCAACAGGGCACCTAGTGCAACAACAACACAACAGGAACTGGCGCCCAGCAACAGGGGGCCTAACACAACCGTGGCAACAACAGACTTGGCGCCCAGCAACAGGGCACCTAGCACATCAGCAGCAACAACTAGGGATGTCAACGGGGCGGGGCGGGCACGGGTATCTCACTACCCGGACCCGCCCCGTTTATTATTAATAGGCCCCGGACCCGTCCCGGACCCGTGCGGGTACCCGTTTAACGGGTTTTAAACGGATATTTTTTTAAACGGGTACCCGCGGGTATTTGTAAATTAATAAATAAAAACTTTTAAAAATAAAATTTGAAATACCATAGAAAATTAGTTTTTTTAACACTATTTTTTTGATTCATTTATATAAAAAAATTACGCATTTTGATATGCATTTATCGTATCAACTATTTATTAATATATAATTGTTAATGAATTGAGATAAAAAAACTAAAATTATGATAATAGAAACTTGAAAAATAACAACTAAACATTATCCAAAATATTAGGATAAAAGATACAACAAAATGTGAATAAACATCCACTTAAACAACAACAACAATAGATGATAAAAAAAAAGGAAGAAAATAGTTGTGTGATGGATTTACTAACGGGTACGGGTACCCGCGGGTCCGGGTACCCCGCTACCCGGACCCGCCCCGTTTATTGACAGGTAGTCAAAATACCCGTTTATTTGGCCCGCGGGTACCCGTTTAACTACCCGCCCCGGACCCGTGACGGGTTTTACCCGCGGGTTCGGGTTTTTTTGACACCCCTAGCAACAACAGACTTGGCGCCCAGCAACAGGGCGCCTAGCACCACAGGAACAACATCAGACTTGGCGCCCAGAAGCAGGGCGCCTAGCACAACAGCAACACAGGCAGGCAAACAGCAACAGCAGAACATGGGAACATCACTGGGCGCCTAGGGCGCCTTCCCCAACAACACAGAACGCTACTGGGCGCCTAGGGCGCCTCTCCCAGCAACACAAGGAAATACTGGGCACCTAGGGGGCCCTTCACAGCAACACAGAACCGCACCAATCACCACTGGGCGCCTAGGGCGCCACTTTCTACAACACGGAAACACACTGGGCGCCTAGGGCGCCACTTCCAACAACCAAAACAGCAACACTGGGCGCCTAAGGCGCCTTTCTCAGCAACACCAAAACAACACTGGGCGCCTAGGGCGCCACTTCCAGCAACCAAGACAGCAACACTGGGCACCTAAGGCGCCACTTCCTGCAACAACACAACAGAACACCATGACTGGGCGCCTAAGGCGCCACATTCAGCAACAACAAAACAGAAAACCAGTGGCTGGGCGCCTAGGGCGCCACATTCAGCCTAGCCTACATAATTTTTTTTTTGTTACGAACACATCCATCATCAAACACCAATTACCATTATCATGGATACATTCGAATATCACCAAAATCAACACCAAACAGCATCAAGGGACAACATAGAGTCTATCTCCCACATAACACCCATCATATACCCTATTATAAGGATAGAACCCACCCTTACCTTAGATTTGCCGAATACGAGATCCCCTCGAACAAAGCTCCAAAGAACCACAGCAACAGAGCTCCTCTCCTCTTTCTCCTTGGTTGCGCCTCCACCCCTCTCTTCTCTCTTCGCAATGTCCCTTTCTTTTTCTCAAAAATTCACAAATGACCAAACCCTAGCCAATGCCTTCACCTATGTGCCTATGCCATTGGGCTCTTGGATCACGGGCCTCCATCTACTACTCAGCTTAATTACTAAACACCACTCCCTGATTTAATTAAAAATCATATTATTATTTTAATATAACTATACCAATAAAATACCTAAATAATTTAATTAAATAAATAATTAAATTATTTGGGCGTTACACAAAGACCATGATCCGATTGCTTGCAAGCTACGCATCTCTTCGAACGATTGAAAGCAGAACTCATAGTAATCCTTGCCTAAAGAGACCATAGTCCAGGAGCCAATAGACATCCATTCTTGCAAAAGTTTTGCCCTTAATGCATTCATCTTTATAGGAGAGTCCTCTTTAGAAAGGGTGAGGCGGCCGCAGGGAGGGGCGGAGGCAAAACTTCTTCATGGCAGCCGCAGGGAGGGGCGGAGGCAAAACTAGGGGCGAGGCTGCGACTGGCGCCGTGAACCCAGCCACGCATGGCCACAGACAAATATTCTCCATCACGTGAGATATAGCATCAGCGAACACAGCAAGGCTCCAGCAAAGATGGCAAGGGGCGGCAGCACAGCAGAGAAGGCCGCAGCACCGCAAGCCAAATTTAGCAACCCTAGCGCAGCGCACGCAAGAAACCACTGACGCGATCAACAGCCACCACCGAAGAGCAGGCGCAGCACAGGCCGAGCCGTATTCCGTCCTTCATCCCAAAACCCTAGTGGAGCATGTTATTATCGCCAAACCCTAGCAGAGGGCTTCATGGTAGAGCATCGACTATTCGGGTCTTGCAGCATATCACAAACATGATGATGCAGTTTTCAACTTGAATTCGTAACAATAAATCTTTCAAGTTGATAAGAAATAAAGTTTCATAACTTTAGAATGTTTTCTTCAAGTGACATTTTTTATCATTACGAAATACATTTTATCAGTAATAAAATTATACCACCAACATGTAACATTTTCCCGTTGTAACTCCAATGTAGAATATAAAATAATTATTCTGACAATGTGTAACGTTCCACCATAAAAAAAAATAACAGTAATGAAATTATAGCAACAACATCTAATGTTTTTTACCCATTGAAACTAAAAAAATAAAATATAAAAAATAACTTTTTCAAAAATATCTAGTATTTTCTTGTCGCGGCTCGAAAAAAAAAAGTCCATTTATAAGAAACAAAGGCATTCATGAAAAAAAATATAAAAAATGATTATATCAAAAACGCGTTACGTTTCCCCATTTGAAATAAAAAATATTGAAATTGTATCAAGAACATGTAATGTTTACCCGTTAAAACTCAAAAGAAAGATAAACAAAGATTTATAAAAAAACAAAGTATCCATTTATAATTTGTTAAGATATTTTTCCGTCCAATATTTTAAAAATGGGTAGTTTGGTATTTTTGCTAGTGGTTGAATTGATTAAGTAGAGAAATAGATAATTGAGAAAGATAAGAGTGAGAGAGAGGGAAAAGAGTGGGTTTTAAATGTGAGATAAAAAAAATTTAGAGATAATGTGAGAAAGTGGAATCTGCAAAGATAAAAATTGAGATAGAATAATTAAGAATGACATATTTATCTTTAAAAAGTGAGTTTTAGAAATGGGTTGTTTGTTACTTTTGCAAGTGGTTGAATTGATTAAAGAGATAGATAAATAAATAAATAAATAGATAAACAGAGTAGATAATTGAGAAAGATAACAACAGTGAGAGAGAGGGAAAAAAGTGGGTTTTAATTGTGAGATACAAAAATTCAGAAGATAATGTGAGAAAGTGGGACCCGCAAAGATAAAAATTGAGATAAAATAATTAAGAATGACATATTTATCCTCAAAAAATGAGTTTCAGAAATGGGTAGTGTAACACCCCGATATTTCTAGCTTGTAGAAATACCAGAATGTACCACTTGGCATACATCAGAGTAACTTCCTGTTATTGAATATTGAACACAACTAAAAACATCGATAAATAATTATCAAACGGTTCCATGAACCTCATTAAACTTAACATAAAGTACTTAAGTCTCATGACTCAAAACTTATACAACCTGGTGTTCAATATCCAAAACATAAGTAGCGGAAACGATTTACAACTGTTACTAATAATAGTTATTCAATCCATATTACAAAGACAACAAAAGGGACAAAGGCCTAAACATAAAGATGAATCTTCAATGACTTCATAAGTCACACCTGCTAACCGTGCTTCTTCGCATTTGCTTTTCCCTGTTTCTCTGTAAAAACCACAATAACGAAAGGGTGAGATAAACATTATCTCAGTGAGTCCTATCGAGACCCCTTACTAACTCTAGCGGTTCATTATGCTTTTATTCTTTGAACTCAGCCCTAACAAGCGACTATGTGAACATAATTTCCTTGAAATCGTAGTCCTAATAAGCGACTACGTATTATATTTCTTTATTTCTTGTAGCCCTAATAAGCGACTACAGTTCATGTCTTATTCTTTTCTTTAGCTTAGCACAACACCTCGAGCCACCTTATTCGGTTATTTCTTTCGCTTTTGGTGAACCCAATCCCGCTGACCTTGAAAAGCGGGCTACATGGAAGGGGCCTAGGGTTCGGGCTCATAACTTCCCTGCCCTAGTATGCTAATAATCGTGGGTCGTCACTCTTGATATACATATATTATTATATATATGCCATTCTACCTTTCCTTTATGGAAAGTACTTCTTCCTTTCCTAAAGGGAAAGTAACTTGACTTGTTGTTACATGAATTGGGAATTTACATGCCTTGTATGGACTTAAAATCCTTTATCTTAACATGTCTTGTATAAACTCGCTTTTTCTAAAATACGGGTTTTCATAACTTCCATAGCTTAATAAATTTTCATCTCAAGCGTACCCAATTTCATGGCATTCTTGTATTATAATCATTGGGAAATCTTGGGGAAATGATTAGAAGGAACTTGGAATCATTTGGAATGGACTAAAGTGCGTTTTGAAAAGGGGTAACAAGCTTACGCACGGTCTGTACTTAGTAGGCGCACGACCCGTGAGTGTTTTAGAAACTTGACACGCAGAAACCGAACAGCGCACACGGTTCGTGCAATAAGGCGCACGACCCGTGCAGGTTGTAAAAACGTTTTGCGTAGGATTCACACGACCCGTGCGCAGGGGCGCACGATCCGTGCTAGAGTACCAATATCTAGAAAAACAGTTTTTCATGTAGTTTTCCATTCCGTTCCGATTCCAATATTCGTTCCGATCGAGACCCAAATCTTACATGCACATAAAACAGCTCATAACAGCAAACACATTCAGTCCAGCAATCTCACTCAATCATTCAATTAGGAACATAAACATATGCATCTTCTATAAGTTCGAAATACGGTTTTTGACTCAAAATTTACGAAACGAAAACACAACGACTTGATTCATAACACATGCAATCACATATTCGAAAAACAAATCCTTAAGCGAGTATAGAACTCACCGATTGCGATGAAAATCACACAAACAACGAATCCACGGATTGAAATGACTATGTAACTTCACGAACGGTCCTTGTCTCGAACTTCTCACCACAACTCGAACTCAAATCCTCTCGAACGATCCGAAACGACCCAAAACAGCAATGTGGCTTGAGAAAGGGTTCTAGTACTGATTGTTGAGCTTCACAAATGGTTTTGGTTCTTCAACCACAACATGCAAGCTTCAAAACTTCCTATTTGGACCAAATGGAGCTTGGATACTCTCAAATGGTGATTTGTGATGGAGAAGGATGTGGATGGTGTTGCACCCCGAAAAATCCGGTTTGGATTTCTCGATGTACAACGTGGAAGATAAATGAAGCCGCCATCAATATTTTAGTTTTTAGACGAAAACATTGAAAAAACGTCTTTTTATACAAGGCGGGTGGTCTTTTCGAAATCAGGAGATGTAGGTTCGGGGGTCGGTTAGACACGGGGAAGGTATAAGCACCCCGCATCTCCTTTCTACCGAAAGGGAACCATTAATTTGATGTGTGGTTTTGACAAAGTTTGATTTGAAACGATGTTCTGTTTCTTTTCGTTTTTTCTTTTTTTATTTGAGAAAAGCGTTTGGAAAGAAGACGGGGAAAAGAAAGATTTTTTTTGGTATTTTTTGAAAAGGGTGCTCGATGGACGTGGCCCGCTCCTACGTATCCTCAGATGCAATGAGGAAATCAAAGCTACGTAGTTCTCCTCTTTTGGTTTTGAAAAAGGATTGAGCTTTCGCGAAGACCGAACAACAACGGTTAGAATGGTTTCGCTACTAACTCCTTTTGAAAACAACATCATCATTAACAACCTAATCGGCATCGGCGCGATTGGTGTTTAATGACGATTGATTTATTTTGTTTTGAAAGTAAAAGTTTCCTTTTGTTTTGAAATGATTTTAGGAAATGGGTCTTAGAAAAGGAGTAGAACATTTCAAGCCAATTCTAAATCCATAACCAAATGCAAATGAATGAATAATACACAAGCAAACATGAACATATTATTCATTAACCAAGATTAAACATGCCCATACAATCAAAGGATTCAATTATTAAAGATGCAAAACAAAGTTCTCAAAGTAATTGTGTGTGTGCAAGAAGGATTGTATTTACCCTAATGGCTCTATGCTACAACATGCATGTAGACTTACGTCTCCATTAGGAGGTCATACAAGTGGAGAGGAGGGCACACAATCAAGTCAAGACATTTAAATGGCATCATGAACAAAAGAATGCAATTGATCATAAGCATGGGATATTCTTAGTTTAAATGAGTAACCATGTGGATATGAATGCACGGTTGGGTGATGATGCATGAGCATACATGGAATGAATGAGCATTATTGAATGAAATTTTGTTTGATTTTAAAGTAATTGACATGGCATGAATGCATGAACATTTGGTTATTGAATGCAAGACATGATATTAATGAATGCATGAACATTTAAGAATGAATGCAAGGCATAACACTATTGAATGTATAACATACTTGTTTATGAATGTATGTATGGCATACAAGGATGCATAAACATGTGATAGAATAAAAGAATGCAAGATGCATAAGCATGCAAGAATGCATGAACATGTGAGAATATGGGAGTATGCAAGTGCATGAGTGTACAAGGAATGGATGCATAGCACTTTGTTTATGAATGGATGGCATACAAAGATGCATAAGAGGATGCAAGAGATATAAGCATATGAGGATGCATGAGAGTGTCACATAAACTAAGTATGAATGAAGATGCATGAATGTGAAAATGTTTTGGGTATTTTTGCAAGTTGATAAGTTGTAAACCTTTAAGTAAAAAGTTAGTGAAAAGTAAAGTAAAAATGCATGAGGTAAATGGTAATTATTTAATGAGGTGGTAAAGTAAAAATGCATGAGCTAAATGGTAATTATTTAATGAGATGGTAAAGTAAAAAGTTAAAATGTTTTTTTTACTTTTGGTAAAAAGTTAATGAGTGGTAAAGTAAAAGGTAAAAAAAAAGAATAAAGGTGAAAAACACAATGTCACCAATTTTATTCACTCAAGTAAGATCGAAGAAGCAAGTTTCAAGCAACAAAATGATCAAAAATTGGCCTCCAAGGCCGAAGCACATCAAGCAACAATTCATTCTCAATTTCATGCCAAAACTTTGTAAATGAGCACACAAAAACAACATAAGGCACAACCCTATACTAACATGTGAAATTATAAGACAAGCATCACGCAAGGCATGTATTTATCCAACTCAAAAATTCAAGAAAACAAACAAGCAACATAAACCCTAGGATTTAAGCTCTAACCCGAGGGCATACATGGTAGAATCAAACCCAAAAATCAATCTCCAATCATGGAACAAGCAAGAAAACATATTATTCAACAAAATAGGCCCTAGGCCAAAGCAAAAGAGGTGAGGAAAATAAGTTTTATTTGATAAAAAATTCGTGAACAAGGTAAAAAACACATGAACAAAAGTTCATTTCACTAACAAGTGCAAAATCAACATACACTACAAAAAAAACACTGATTAGCGACGGACATTAGCGAGGGACTTGTTGTCCCTCGCAAAAACAGTCATTAGCGAGGGAATTAGCGAGGGCATAGAGCTGTCAATTTTTTTGTCATTAGCGAGGGAATTAGCGAGGGAACTGTCCCTCGCTAATGACTGCCCTCGCTAATTCCCTCGCTAAATTTTGCTTTTTCAGATGATGGGACTCAGCGCAGGGGTTGGTAAAGGTGCAGAAATTAGCGAGGGACAGTTCCCTCGCTAATTCCCTCGCTAACGTTAACTTTTCAGATGATGAGACAGTTCCCTCGCTAATTCCCTCGCAAATTTTTTTCTTTTTTCCTTTATATCCGTTTACACCCTCATTCTTCTTTCTCACTCACTCACTCACTCACTCTTCACCATTCCTCTTCCCTTCCTCTTCCCCCTTCCACTTCCTCTCACACCCTTCTTCTCTCTTCACTCTTCCAACACCACCACCACCACCACCATCATCACCACCTCCTCTCACACTCTTCTTCTCTCTTCACTCTTCCAACACCACCACCACCACATACCTCCTACCACTCTCACTCACTCTCTCTTACTCTTCACCACCACCAACCCACCGCCCCACCACCACCACTTTCACTCTTCTCTCTTTTTCTCTCTCTCTCTCTCTCTCTCTCTCTCTCTCTCTCTCTCTCTTACTCTTCTCCTTCTCTCTCTACTCTAAACCACCCATCACCACCACCACCACGCCACCACCACACCACCACCACGCCGCCACCACCACTCTCACTCCTCTCTCTCTCTTTCTCCCTTACTCTTCTCCTTCTCTCTACTCTAAACCACCCATCACCACCACCACCACCACCACACCACCACCACGCCACCACCACCACCACCACACATCACCACAAAATTAATAATATAATATAATATTCATTAATTAATATATATAAAAAACAAACCATTCAGCACTGGACACGTGTCATTTTTTTTTTGAAAACTGCAGTCATTAGCGAGGGAATTAGCGAGGGCAAAAGCCGTCGCTAATTCCTGCGCATTTACCAACCCCTGCAACTGAGTCCCATCACCTGAAAAGCTGCAGTCATTAGCGAGGGAACTAGCGACGGCATAGTCCCTCGCTAATTAGCGAGGGATCCCACTTCCCTCGCTAATCCCATTTGCGAGGAGGGAATTAGCGAGGGAACCAGTCCCTCGCTAAGTCCCTCGCAAATGACCATTAGTGAGGGAATCAGGTCATTTTGCGAGGGAACTGTCCCTCGCTAATGACTAGTTTTTTTGTAGTGATAAAAGCAATTATTCAAGGGTGAGATACCAACTCTCACCCACCAACAATAAAAAAAAACTACATTTTAGCTATTTTTGATGATAATATGTGAAGAAGAAGGAGTAGAAGATGAGTTTATGCATGAAAATTAAAAATGAAGCAAGGATCTAGGCTTACCTTTCAAGATCTAGCGAAAAGATGAAATAGAGAATGAAATAAAAACCAAGAACACTTGAAGCTCTTCTTGAATGCCACGAAAATCACTTGATCTCGAAGGATTTGATGATGAATTTTGAAGATAATGCAAGATTAGAAGTGGATTTAGTGTGGGAATCAAGAATATTGAAGGTTTGATGGTTGAAAATTGAAGAATTGATGGTGGAAATGGGTGGAGGGGTTACGGTTTTGGAGGAAGAGGAAGAGAGGGTTTTTCAGCTGATTGTGTGCTAGGGTCAAAATGAGAGTGATGTGTGTTAGTCTCTTATTTTTTGGGTTTTTTATATGAAGGCCAACTTAAGGGTATTTGTGACGATGTGCTTCTTGTAAACCATTAGGATTTGAGATAGAATTTAAATCAATGGTCAAGATTGCAATGCACAAGGATTAGGGACAATGAGAAAGCACAAATGGAAGGGAATGAGCTGGTGTCATATGAAATTGAAGAGTTTTTTGTACACAAAAATTGTTGAGGGCAATTAGGTCAATTTGCACATAGTTGTAGCCTAGGATTTGATCTAGAATTTTAATCAATGGCTAGGAATACAACTCACATGGATTAAGGGCATGAAGAAACACAAAATGAGGTAAAGGAGGGCTGAAATTCGCCGCCATGAGGAGGGAAGGAGAGGGAAAAAATGCAAGTTGTCATTGTACTTTTTGTTCCCCACTACCTTGGTAATTATCCTTTTTGATTTTTCTTTTTATGATTACTCTTTTATTCCATGAAGATTCTTTTTTCTATTTTGGGCTCATCCTAGGATTCAATCATTGGGCCCAAAATTCCATGAAAACACCATTCCCAAAATTGATTTTGGGCCCCACTCTAGCGAAAATGACCATTTTGCCCTTTTGTTCGAAAATTGAGTTATATGCTAGAAGACTTAATATCTATGCGCACAAAAAATCACAACTAAGCACAAATCTTCCTCAAATAATCCTTTGGTGATGGTTCGTGGATTTGGGACGAAAAAACCGCTTTTAGCGTGAAATGACCAAAATGCCCTTTCACCCTAAACACCCTAGTTTTTGCCCAAAGCACATTTTCACTTTAAAAATGACTTTTCCTCCTAGGAATGACCTCTAAGACCTTGGGATGCATGTTAAGTGGCTTGTTCTGAGAAAATATCCCTTATTTGCGAAATGACTAAAACACCCTTTTGCGCTGAAAAACCCTAAATTGTCCAAAAGTACATTCCAACTCCAAAAATGATTTTAGAAACTTTGAAATGACTTCTATAACCCTAAATGCAATGCATGATGCTCTTTTCTCTTATTTATTTATTTTTTGGGGAAAAATTAGGGTTTTGACCTAAGCCGGACAAAATTGGGGTATGACAGATGCATATGTTGGTATCAGTGGGAAGAGGTGAAAAACTGAATGCAATGATGCTAAAAAGAGGAACATGCATCAAGGGATGAGGAAAATCCCTCCTCTTCTTCTCTCTCTCCCTCTCTCTCTCTCTCTCTCTCTCTCTCTCTCTCTCTCTCTCTCTCTCTCTCTCTCTCTCTCTACTTCTCCCCCCTCTCAAGCTTTCTATTTTCTGTTTTTCTTTCTTTCTGATTTCAGCAAGTGATGTGTGGGTGAGTTAGGGTATGTTGTGTGGCTGAGGGATAAATGGGGAGGAAAAGACCATTCTATCCCCTTTCCTTAATTTCTCACCTAAGGAGTACATTATGGCAGGATCTGTCACCTGGGCAAACCAACCCTCCTCCAAGAAGAATTGTGCTATGCCCTCCTGATCCCTATAGAGCGAAAGAGCTGCCTGGTGATCCCTAGGTTGCAGCACGTCCGGTCGTTAACTCCTCGCGCCGCTGCCGCCGTTTCTAGGACCGACCGACGCCTCACCTGCACAGGTACCTACGTAGTGTAGTGTCAGTAGCACATTCAACATTCTGGTGTTCTATCTTAACCCTTTGACAAGTTAAGCATCGAGACGACTAATTCTGCAATCTCTACTTTCATTCCCGGCCACCAATACAACTGCTTAAGATCTCTATACATCTTGGTAGAACTAGGATGTATTGAGAACTGACTCTTGTGAGCCTCTTCTAAAACCTGCTTCTTAATATCTTCATCATTCGGCACACAGATTCTACCATCAAAGCAAATCACACCATCACTATCTTCGGTGTAATTTTGGCACCTCTTCTGCGTTTGCAACTCTAAATCAATCTCTTGGGCTAAGCGAATCAGATTTCTCAAGGGACTCGAAATCTGAATATGGCTCAACACCAGTTTATTCCTTCTTGGCTTCACTTTCAAGTTGAGATCTCTAAACGATTCCAACAACGCCATCTCATGAATCATCAATTTTGCCGTGTGAATAGATTTCCTACTCAAAGAATCAGCTACTACATTAGCCTTCCCTGGATGGTACTTCAATTCGAAGTCATAATCTTTCAGAAACTCTACCCATCTTCGCTTTCTGTTATTCAGCTCCTTTTGATCAAACAAATACTTAAGGCTCTTATGATCACTGAAGACTTCCAAACGTGACCCATACAGGTAATGTCTCCAAATCTTTAGGGCAAACACAATCGCCGCCAACTCTAAGTCATGAGTCGGGTAATTCTCTTCATGCGGCTTCAACTGTTTGGAGGCATAAGCAACTACTTGTTGATTCTGCAGAAGGACACATCCTAAACCCTTACCAGAGGCGTCACAGTAAATTTGGAATCCCATAGACGGATATAGAAGAATTAGAATGGGTGCAGAAGTCAAACGATTCTTCAATTCTGCGAAACATTCATCATAGTCAGAGTTTCATACAAACGGTTGACCCTTGCGAGTTAACCGAGTGAGTGGAAGAACCAACTGAAAAAAATCCTTGAATGAATCTCCGATAATACCCAGCTAATCCCAAGAAACTTCTCACTTCAGTGACTGTAGATGGTTGTTCCCAGTCTACCACAGCTTCAATCTTACTGGGGTCCACTGCGACACTGGATTGGGATATCACATGGCCCAGAAACTTTACTTCAGGAATCCAGAAATCACACTTAGATGGCTTGGCGTACAACTTCTTCTCTCGGAGTACGTTCAGAACAATTCGAAGATGTTGCACATGCTCCTCAATAGTCTTAGAATACACCAAGATATCATCAATAAACACCACGACAAATTGGTCTAGATAAGGATTAAAAATTCGATTCATGTAATCTATGAACACAGCTGGAGCGTTGGTTAAACCGAAGGGCATCACTACAAATTCGTAATGTCCATACCTAGTACGGAAAGCGGTCTTCGGAATATCCAAAGCTCTAACTTTGTTTTGATGATAGCCCGACCTTAAGTCAATCTTAGAAAACACTGAAGCTCCCCACAGTTGATCTAGCAAATCATCAATTCTTGGCAGGGGATACTTATTCTTGATAGTTACCTTGTTCAACTGACGGTAATCAATACATAATCTCATGCTCCCATCCTTCTTCTTGACAAGCAATACAGGAGCACCCCATGGCGAAGCACTCGGTCGGATAAATTGTTTTGAAATCAACTCTTCAAGTTGGGTTTTCAACTCTTTAAGCTCTAAAGGAGACATCCTATATGGAGCGATAGAAATTGGCCCTGTGCCCGGAACCAACTCTATAGAGAATTCTACCTCGCGATCCGGAGGTAAAGAAGAAACTTCATCTGGAAATACATCTAGGAATTCATTAACAATTTGCACAGAAGATAGATCTAGAATTGTCTCATTCGATGTAGACAACATCATGACATAAGCTTCTGCGCCTTGGAATAGACACTGACTTGCAGAAGTGAATGAGATAAGTGTTTCGGAATTGGTCGGTTTTAGCTCCACTGATTCGGAGGCGAAACCGATAGTCCGATGAAAGCAATCAATAGTTACATGGTTGGCAGACATCCAACTCATACCTAGGACAATGTCCATACCCTTCATTGGCAAACAAATAAAGTCCACCACAAAATTTCTGTCTCCGATGGATAGAAGAAAGTTTTCACATAAGGCTTGGGTCTGAACACTACCCTCAGCAGCAGTTTTAATGGAGATTGGTTGAGGCAACTGAGTTAAATCCAATCCCAACGATCGACACAAGCTTGAGACATAAAACAATGTGTTGCACCTGAATCATATAAAATACTAACAGAGTTATAAAAAAGAAATCCCATACCCCTTAGTAGATTATCTGACGGTGTGACGTTCTGAGCGTCCATAGTGTAGACGCTCCCATGAGTTGTAGTAGCATGGTTATCTTCCTTCCTCTTCTTCTCAGGGCAGTTTGATGCATAATGACCTTCTTTCTTACAGTAATAGCAATGGTTTGACCCAAGTTGACACATGCCTTGGTGATACCTCCCGCACTTGGAACACATACTGAACCTCGGGGAATTAGATAATTGAACTTGCTTCCCCTTGTTTGCGTTGTGCCTGGGACCCATCTGAGAATTAGATGATCCAACATTCTTCCTATTCTGACTAAACACCTTTCGGCTTGCATACAATCTCTTCAACTCACTCTCAGCAATATGAGCCTGTTGTACCATGGCTGCGTAGTTGGTATACGCAAAAGAACTTAGACTCTGTGCAATGTCTTCTCTCAGTCCATACTTGTACCTGTCAGTCTTCCATCTGTCATTGGGAGCATACCCAGCCAAACCGAAGAATTTGTACAGCTCTTCAAATTTGGCTGTGTATTGGCCCACAGTTAAGCTTCCTTGTGTGAGAGCTAAGAATTCATTCTCCTTGTCAAGCTTCATAGCTGTTGGAAAGAATTGCTCCAGAAATCTTTGCTTGAAATTCTCCCAAGTCTGGGGAGTTCCCATAGTCGCCATCATGGCTTTGGCATTAGTCCACCAGTTGTTGGCTTTTCCCTTCAGCATATGGGATGCCAATATCAGCTTATCCTCATCAGTAACTTGCATTGTCAGAAAAATCTTCTCAATATCATCCAGCCAATGCTGAGCTTCCATGACATCAGGTCCTCCTCTGAACTCGGAGGCTTTCATCTTCAAGAATTCAGAGTAGATATGCCTTGGGTTTCTTGTGGCTCAGGAGCTTACTGAGGCTGAGCATAAGCATTTTGTTGCATCTGCAGCATATCTTCCATCATCTTTTGCTGCCTTTCTATTACATTATGCATCCAAGCGGAATGCGGATCGATTGGTGGATTGTTCCTTGATCCTCCTGCCATAATTCTGCAAACGATACACCAAGTATTAAGTTGATCAGTCTCAATGTCTCTTAGCATCATAAGAAGCATTACAACAGAATTACTCAAGGGACAACCAACCCTAAAACTAATCTAAGCCCGACTAGGTCAAACTGCTCTGATACCATAATATAACAGCCCGATATTTCTAGCTTGTAGAAATACCAGAATGTACCACTTGGCATACATCAGAGTAACTTCCTGTTATTGAATGCTGAACACAACTAAAAACCTCGATAAATAATTATCAAACGGTTCCATGAACCTCATTAAACTTAACATAAGGTACTTAAGCCTCATGACTTAAAACTTATACAACCTGGTGTTCAATATCCAAAACGTAAGTAGCGGAAACGATTTACAACTGTCACTAATAATAGTTATTCAATCGATACTACAAAGATAACAAAAGGGACAAAGGCCTAAACATAAAGATAAATCTTCAATGACTTCATAAGACACCTGCTAACTGTGCTTCTTCGCCTTTGCTTTTCTCTGTTTCTCTGTAAAAACCACAATAATGAAAGGGTGAGATAAACATTATCTCAGTGAGTCCTATCGAGACCCCTTACTAACTCTAGCGGTTCATTATGCTTTTATTCTTTGAACTGATAGCCCTAACAAGCGACTATGTGAACATAATTTCCTTGAACTCGTAGTCCTAATAAGCGACTACGTATTATATTTCTTTATTTCTTGTAGCCCTAATAAGCGACTACAGTTCATGTCTTCTTCTTTTCTTTAGCTTAGCACAACACCTCGAGCCACCTTATTCGGTTATTTCTTTCGCTTTTGGTGAACTCAATCCCGCTGACCTTGGAACTCGGGCTACATGGAAGGGGCCTAGGGTTTGGGCTCATGACTTCCCTGCCCTAGTATGCTAATAATCTGGGGTCGTCACTGGTGTGGAAAATAGTATGCAAGTATACATAGTCACACAAGTAATATAATGATAAGAAAAGGTCGAACCCACAGGGATTATGAAAACTCTATGTTGCTTAGAGTGTATACTTAGTGTGTGTACACTATTCACAATTGGTTGGATTTTATGAATTGTATTTAAACAATATAAACAGTAGATATGTGAAGGAAATCAGTTAGATAAAGTAGTTGAGATGTTTTCACCAAGTAACTTACTTCTAAGAGTTTTAGTGGTATAGGAAGTGTAGGTACACTGAGTGCAGCTGCATGAGTGTGTGCTTTTCAGTCACTTTCTTCAGAGTTTCATTACAAGCTTCCTATGTCTAGGCATGCTAAATAGGTTCACTCTTGTCTCTTAAGCGCCCACTGTATCACCCTAATATGTTATCCTATGTCTAGGACTTAACATGGTTTTAACAAGCAATTCTTTATTAAAGCTAGTTTAACAAAGATGATGTTACAAACACTTATTCTTATCAACTCTTGATGTCTTAAATGTAACAAAGATTCTTTCTAAGGTGATCAAATTCAGAATAAGTTTTGAAAGAAGTATTGCACAAGAGTTAAAATGCATACACTACTTGAACCACATATACTTACTTAGAAGTTCATTACAAAGCTTACAACATCTCAACTTAAGGAAATTAGCTCATATTACTCATTATAAAATAGAAAGAATCTGTAAGGAACATAACAAGATGAGTAATATTGCAAAAGAACTAAAAGAGATAGAGATTACTCAAGTAGAAGAACTTTTGCATGAGATTTCCAAGTTGAAGTACAAGATGATATCCTTACACAAGTTTCCTCCAAGTAGAAGTGAAGGGAGTGGTTGTCAAGCACCTCCTTACCTTCCTTCTCTTCAGAAACGTAAATAAAACTAAACTAAACTGAAAATAAAACTAAACTTAAGTGATCCTTTAAGAAATGGATGAAGGATGATTTCTAAGTGAAGATATGGCTTCTATTTATAGGCGTGAGAGCTTGCCTCCCTTGGAGGGTTTCCTTTGGCGCGAAATTGTAACTGAGATAATTAACCATGGTTAGTTGCAGACCTCCCATCAAGCAAGTTGTTCAAATTGGTCGCTTTGCATGAAGTTCACATGGGGTGGTCCAATGAATGAGTGCCACATGGCCTTGAGTGAGTGAGCTTCTCAACTAGTCTTTGTTAGTAGGCGCCAAATTCTGCAAGTGGATCTGCTCCATATGACTAGGCATGATGTCACATATCAAGTGTTGAAGCATTGGAATGGTCCTTGGATGTTTTGGTCCAAAGTGCTGGTTTAGTAGGTGTAGGCAGTGTGGGCACACCTGAAGTAGCTGCACTGAACAGAAACATCAAACCTAACAAGATATATGCATTTTGCCTAATTCATTGTCCTTATTCATTTGAATCTTTAAAATGTTGTTTCTTAATAAATAAGCTATATTTATATATTAATGTTCTTGAAGATAAGCAATAATCCAAGTTTATTTGTATGAATAACTCTATATAAAATAGAGTTATTAGTCACCCTTGATATACATATATTATTATATGTATGCCATTCTACCTTTCCTTTATGGAAAATACTTCTTACTTTCCTCAAGGGAAAGTAACTTGACTTCTTGTTACATGAATTGGGAATTTACATGGCTTGTATAAACTTAAAATCCTTTATCTTAACATGTCTTGTGTACACTCGCTTTTTCTAAAATACGGTTTTTCATAACTTCCATAGCTTAATAAATTTTCATCTCAAGCGTACCCAATTTCATGGCATTCATGTATTATAATCATTGGGCAATCTTGGGGAAATGATTAGAAGGAACTTGGAATCATTTGGAATGGACTAAAGTGCTTTTTGAAAAGGGGTAACAGAAGCTTACGCACGGTTCGTGCTTATTAGAACCACGACCCGTGCGTGTTTTAGAAACTTGACACGCAGAAACCGAACAGAGCGCACGGTCCGTGCACTAAGGGGCATGACCCGTGCGGGTTTTAAAAATGTTTTGCGTAGGACTCACACGACCCGTGCGCAGGGGCGCACGATCTGTGCTCGAGTATCAGTATCCAAAAAAACAGTTTTTCATGTAGTTTTCCATTCCGTCCCGATTCCAGTATTCGTTCCGATCGAGACCCAAATCTTACATGCACACAAAACAACTCATAACAGCAAACACATTCAGTCTAGCAATCTCATTCAATTATTCAACCATGAACATAAACACATGCATTTTCTATAAATTTGAAATACGGTTTTTTACTCGAAATTTACGAAACGAAAACACAACGACTCGATTCAGAACACATGCAATCACATATTCGAAAAACAAATCCCTAAGCGAGTATAGAACTCACCGATTGCGATGAAAATCGCACAAACAACGAATCCACGAATTGAAATGACTATGTAACTTCACGAACGGTCCCCGTCCTCGAACATCTCACCACAACTCGAACTCAAATCCTCTCGAACGATCACAAACGACCCAAAACAGCAATGTGGCTTGAGAAAGGGTTCTAGTACTGATTGTTGAGCTTCAGAAATGGTTTTGGTTCGTCAACCACAACATGCAAGCTTCAAAACTTCCTATTTGGACCAAGTGGAGCTTGGATACTCTCAAATGGTGATTTGTGATGGAGAAGGATGTGGATGGAGATGTTGGTATCAGTGGGAAGAGGGTGAAAACTGAATGCAATGATGCTAAAAAGAGGAACATGCATCAAGGGATGAGGAAAATCCCTCCTCTTCTTCCCTCTCGCGACTTCTCCCCCCTCTCAAGCTTTCTATTTTCTGTTTTTCTTTCTTTCTGATTTCAGCAAGTGATGTGTGGGTGAGTTAGGGTATGCTGTGTGGCTGAGGGATAAATGGGGGAGGGGGAAGTGCGCGCGCAACCCGACTGCAGAATAACTGCAGGACGGGTGCCGCATATTATATAGGATAGGAACCAAATCAATCTCCTCAACTTTTCCATTCACAACAGCAACTAAGGAACCCACATATCAGCTTCCCTTCCCAACGCCCCATCCCAATAATCTCCAACAACAACAATCCCCAAAATGATTGATACCCTACTTCACCTGGCTATAATAAAAAACATTCTAATTTTTAAAATCTCTTTTCAGATCTATTTTGTGCTCTGTACCTCCAACAATTTTCAGATCTGTTTTGGCATTATATGGATTCTGATTTTTTAAGAAGATAAAGATGAAGGTTAATGTTTCTCCTGGGTTTTTTTTAAGAACCATTTTCAGATCTACTCTTGAGTTTTTTTTTTAAGAAGATGAAAATGTTTTCCTGGGTTTTCAGATCTATTTTTCTCCTGGGTTTTTTTTAAGAACCATTTTCAGATCGACTCTTGGGTTTTTTAAGAAGATGAAGATGAAGATTTCATTACGAAAATCGACAAAACGAAAATGGAAGGAGAAGATTGGAGAAGGTTTCTAGATTCCAGATTTGTGGGTTCTTGGGTTCTTTCTTTTGTTTTTCAGAAATTGAATTTTGATTTTAGATAAATGTTTTAATTGTTTGTTTCAGTTAAATGTCTTTAGATTTTAGTCAATTTCATTTTTCTGTTTTCATTCAATTAAAATGCCTATATGCAAATAGGATTTTGAATTAAATAAAACATTTATTTATCATCTAAGGAATGACACATCATACATGGCGCTAAGATGCCACGTCAGCAGTTAACTGTCAACGTGGCGTCTGTTAGCTTCAATTGATGACATAGACCAAAATGAAACGAAAATGAAAGATGAGGGACCAAAACAGACCCAAAAAAAATGACCAAAATGAAACTTGCCGTAAAAATAAATGACCAAAAGTGTTATTTAGTCTATTAAATAGTATTCTATTTATTAGTGGTATTACTAAATAAAATGAAAAAGATATTGTATCACCTAAAAAATAACATGAAAATTTTCAACAATAAAAGACTCAATGAATTTTATAAAATTTATTTCATTTTAGTATAGGTATATTTTCAACAATTAACCTCTGGAAAATTATTTAAAATTAGTTATATTAAAAAAACACTATATAAGTATTGCCAAAACTAAATAACTTTTTATATAAAAATGCAACAACATATTTATATAATACTATATTTTTAATATACACATTTTATATTAGTTATATATTTTTATATATAAAGTTCATAAAATTTAATAAAAAGACATTAAAATAACTCGTGCAACGAACGAGTATTATCCTAGTTACATAGTAATGGAGACCATATAAAAACTAGTAAATAATGACCAGAAAATTTAAGAGTTTTAGAGCCACTCTATTCTGTAAACCTCAGGATGCAGATTACCCAATTCTCACCCAATAATAATACTGTTCATGGAAGCATTACTTCAATAGAAGTTATCAAATTGATTAAGTGCCCTGAATTGGTGACAAGGAAAGGGTGGTCTGCGTCTATATACAATATAAAAAAATATTTTGCTCTACACTTCAGGATGCGGATTACCCATTCTTGAACCGATCCGTAATATTGAGCCAATGATAATAAAGAACATGAGCAGATGATTTGTACGTAGTAGGCTGAATTGAGCCCGATAATAATAGAAATATTTATAATGGTTTTGCAAAGTATATGCCTTATGGTGGTCCATATTCTTTGCTCGTAGAAAATTATGGGCTATGGCTTATGATAATAAGCCATTTGCTTAGTAATAGTTACTAAATCATTACTAGCCATTGGATTGACAAAATTTCAATGAAATTCAATCTAATGGCTAGTTTTTAATAGGGGTAATTGTGTCACATCCATTTTTTGTGGTTTTAATTAAATTAAATAAATTAATAAATGTTCCTTTTTTTAGGGATTATTAAAACAAAAGCATATTTATTTACTCATTGATTTTCTCTTAAGTACGGAACATTTGTTAATAGACATTAACCAGTGAATAACATAATTTCGGTTAGTGGAATTCTAGCCAGGAAATAACATAACTTCGGTTAGTACAATTCTAACCAAAAGATAACATAACTTCGGTTAGAGGAATTCTAGACAGAGAATAACATATCTTTGGTTAGTCCAATTCTAGCCAGGGAATAACATAACTTTGGTTAGTGGGTTTCTAGCTAGGATATAACATAACTTCAGTTAGTCCGTTAATCAACATCATAACGATGAAAAACTGATTTTAGTCCCATGTTCATCAACATCATAACGAGACATGATCAATAGCGTGCTTCAATGGCGTGGATCAACGGAGTCCTTTTTTTAAACACCCGTGGGCGTCTTATTTTTTGGCGTGAGTGCGCTTTTTAGGCTTTTTTTGCGTGAAAAATAAAGAAAGATATATGTAACATGAAGAAAAAGAAGAAGAAGAAGAAGAATAAGAAGAAGAATTGTGACAGATAAAATTGTGAGAGAGAAGATAGTGGAAGAGAAAATCAAGGAGTAAATAAATGCTTTTGTTTTAATAATCCCTAAAAAAAGGAACATTTATTAATTTATTTAATTTAGTAAATTACTACTATAACTCTTTAGTAACTATTACTAAGCTACTAGCTTAGTAGCATAAGTCAGACTCAAAATTATGTTTTAACTTGAATATTATTTCCTTTAGTAACCACCTAATTTGGAGGGGAGAGGGGAGAGTTCTAAAAAATAGGAAGGATAAAAGATAAATCGAAGGAAAGATGTACCATCAACTTCAATGGAGTGTTTATTTTTCTTCATAAAACCAAATCCCCCTAATTTGGAGGAACTTAAAAACTGTATTGGAGGAGGATTTTGAAGGGTTTGGGAGGGTTTAGGGAAATTCTTCAATTCATTTACATCCTTTTATAATAGTCTTAAAATTAAAAATATATTAACCATAAGCATTTTCTTATAACCAACACCATTGACCCAGTGACTTAATCTACCCTGGGACACGGGGGGTCGACCCGGTGTTCCCGGGTTCGATTCTCGCAGTGGACAAACTCGGTGTTGGCCAGTGCGAAATTTGATCCTAAGAACGAGCGGAGATTAGTCTTTCGTTGAAAGCGTTGGGATACTCCGTGCGTAGCCAGCGATGGTTCGAACCAAAAAAAAATAAGCATTTTCTTATCATTGTCTACAAGATTACCCTCTCAATTAAGGTTCGAAATATTTCTATATCTTTCTTTCTACTCCATTCCCTCCAAAGCCCTCCTCACCCATCCCTTCCAAAATCTCAAAGAGGCCCTTAGGGCCTGTTTGAGAGTTTGTAAGGGTCTGTTTGGGAATTTGGAGGGGAGGGGAGAGAGGGGCTTGAAAAAAAGGGAAGGAAAAAAGACAAATGGGAGGAAAGTTCTACCATTAACTTCAATGGATAGTTTGTTTTTCTTCATAAAATCAAATCCTCTCAATTTGGAGGAGTTCAAAAAATGTATCGAGGGAAGGTTTTAGAGGGTTTAGGAGGGCTTAGGCAAATTCTTTAAATCATATACATCCTTTTATGCTAATCTTAAAATTAAAAATTTATTAATCATAAGCATGTTTTTATTATTTTCTACTAAACTACTCTCTCAATTAAGGTGAACGATTTCTATCTCTTTCTCTCTATTCCACTCCCTCAAAGCCCTCTCATCCGCTCCCCCCCCCCCCCCAAACTTCCAAACAAGCCCTTTGTATCCATTCACAAATAAGATTTCTAGTGCCCCAGCTGCTAGTTAACCAGCCTGTAACCTAAGAAAGTGTTGTGGTACAACTCTTCAACCAGAATAATCTAGATCTCGGTCTCAAAATGATTTTTTTATAAGCAAAATATTATACTAAAGGGGGTACAAGGGGCACCCCCAACCCTTACAAATACAAAGGACCTCATTAAATGATGATTGTGGAATGCAAAGGGAAGTTATGCCATATCAAAAATTATCTATATATATATATGTGCACTTGCAAATCTCTCCAACACCTAGACAGAGAAAGAAATAAAGAGTGATATAAAAAATGTGATAGATAAGTGACGTGATAGAAAGAAAAAACTAGAGAGAAAGTGAGATATTTGATGCATGTTAAGAATTTTGGATTAAAAATCATGATTAATGCCTTTTGAGATAGCTAAAATGCTACATTTTAGATAAATGTGTTTGATTAATCCATGCATTCCCTAATTTTAAACCGAATTTTACACACACGCACATGAGAGTTCTATTTATATCGGAGTAAACATATCTTATCTGTTTAAGAGTGGTTGGTGTTTAAGAGAATAATTTTTTGATCAACGAATTAATAAACTCTAGGAACCCACGCTAAAAGAGCAATTTTGACCAAATGTGGAAACTCTTTAAAAGTAAGGACGAAGGGTACTTTAGTGCTCTAGATATCACGTTGGTTAAAGGAAGGTGATGCAAATTCTGCCTATTTCCACGCTTGTGTAAAGGCACATGGGCGGAGGAATTGTGTCTCTGCTACACAAGTGGAGGAGGGTTGAGTTGAAGGGGTTGTGGTAGTTAGGCATGAGGTGGTTAGATATTTTTCCAATCACTATGCCAGAGAGTCGTGAGAACGATCTCTTTTGGATGGTGTAGTCTTCTCGCAAGTTTCCTTCACCCAGAATGAATGATTGATTGCTCCTTTTAATGATGTGGAAATTGAAGTTGTAATTAGTTCTTCTAATGGGAATAAGAGCCTGGGGCCAGATGGTTTTAATTTATATTTTGTGAAAGCATACTGGCAACTACTAAAAGGTGAAGTTCAGACCTTTTCAGAGAATTTCAACATTTCATGCAATTGTTGGGCTTCTAAAGGGATTCAGTTCATACTTCCTTACAATGGTTTCTAAGGTTGATTGTACGATGCCACTCGGTGACTTTAGACCGATTTCCCTATTGGGTTGCCTATATAAGATAGTCGCTAAAGTGTTGGTGGCTCGTCTAGTAAGGGTCATCGATTACCTTGTGGTGCGAAACCAACCAGCAATTATCCAAGGGAGACAACTAGTCGATCGGGTTGTGGTGGTAAATGAGGTAATTGACTATGCAAAGAATATGGGGAGAAACTGCATGATCTTTAAAGTGGATTTTGAGAAAGCATACGACTCTGTGGATTGGGGGTTCTTAGACGATATGTTGGGGTGGTCTGGCTTTTCGATGAGGTGGAGAGAGTGGATTAGAGCTTGTGCATTAACGAGGAGTCTCCCAGTGCTAGTAAATGGCTCTCCAATGGAGGAAATCAATATTCGTCGTGGTCTTAAACAAGGAGACCCTCTTGGTCCTTTTCTCTTTCTCCTGGTTGGTGGGGGTCTTGGCAGACTAGTTCGTCCTGCAGTGAAAAATAATAGGTTTGTTGGTTTCAAGTTGGGAAGCCCTCAATTGGAGATCTCTCATCTTAAGTATGCAGATGATACCCTCCTGGTTGGGGAGGAAACAATTGGAAATCTTTGGGCTATGAAGGCAGTCCTTAGGAGCTTTGAAATGGTCTCGAGTCTGAAAATAAATTTATGGAAGAGTTGGTTAATTGGGGTAAGTGTTCAGGACTCCTCAATAGAACTGGTTGCAGGGTTCCTTCACTGCATGTTAGGTGAACTCCTTTTCAAGTATCAATGCCTACTAGTAGGTGCAAACCACAAGCATGTAGCCATATGGCAGTCGATGATAGAAACCCTAAGACGACGACTCAAGGGGTGGGGAAATAGGTATCTGAGCATTGGAGGTCGTATTTTCCCGATTAATTAAGTTCTAAATAGTACATTGGTCTTCTATCTATCATTTATGAAGATGTCATTTAAAATATGGAAGGAGGTGATGGGGATCCAATGGATTTTCTGTGGGAGGGGCAGATCCAACTTAGGGAAGAGAATCCCATAGGTGAAGTGGTCAGATGTCTGTAGCAGAAAGACGATGGGGGGTTGGGGGTCAAGGATCTCCGTCTTTTTAATTTTTGCCTTCTGGGTACGTGGTGGTTGTAGCTCTTGCTGGGTGATGACTCACTGGCGATTCGGTTCATTTGGGCCAAGTACGGGAATGTAGTCATTAGTAACCCTAAATTGAGTTCAGTTAGGCACTTTGCGATTTTGAATGAAAATGGACGTTTTTTGTGCAAGAGGTGCGGTGGATGGAGGGAGGGGGTAGGGGCTGGGCTTTCACTTGGAGGAGAGTCTATTTTTCTTGGGAAGAAGAGGTCCTAGGGGAGCTCATGTAACTACTAGCTCTAGTGGCCCTTTCCCTTTCTGAGGATAGGTGGACTTGGGAGGCCTCATGCGATGGTGTCTTCTCTGTAAAATCAGCATATGAGGTGTTACAAAATGACAAAAAGCCATGAGAAAACCAACTGTAGCCCCATGCGATGTGTTCTTATGCGACCCAACCATCATGCCAAAAGCCAACTGTAGCCCCATTCCCAAATGTCTTAAAAACACTATTTGAGAACTCGTCCGACCGTAACCCATGCTCACCCCCATCCTACATATGTCTTTACATCACAATGAGGAGTAATATGGAGATGTGGTCGAATTCGGAAGGGGGTTATTGATTATTACACTCCTGTATTTAGCCTTACGGACTCAAATCGACAGTGAATTTCCACCCAACAGAAGCCTCCACCGCCACTTACCCAAAAGGCACGAATTCAAGAGATGAAGATCCTCCATCCCTAGCCCCACATGTTGTTTCCGCTTAAAAATATTTGAGGTGCGAATCCATTAAACCTCTCATGGGTCCAATTGTTACCATTAAACCTCTCCACTAGCTTACACTAGCTTCAAACACTCGTGAGGTCTAGGTTCTAGGGCTCATGACTTCCCCTCCCCTAGTATACTAATTAACTGGGTCGTCACCCGCATTTGATATAATTTATACATCATTACCTTGCTTGAACATTTAGTTCTATGACCTTAAACATAACACATGTTCGCACACGAGTACTACTTTATGGTTTTTGAAACAGTTACGACTTCCAAAAATAAATCACTTTAAACCTTGCAATCATGTTCAAAAACAGAGTATTATTAGTCCAATTACATGAGGGATGGTTGGGAAGAAGATTGGAAGAGGTTTGGAATCGAAAGGAGCGACGAAACGAGAATTCGGTGTGCGGTAAAAGAAGCTCACGCATGGTCCGTGTGCCCTAGGCGCACGACCCGTGCGCACTGAACATTCTTTTTAAAATCATTCCCGAAGCTGGCGCACGGTCCGGGTGCCAAAGGCGCACGACCCGTGCGCTTCTATCAGCACACCTATTCGTTTCGCTTTTCTCATTTTCGCAATTCCGTTCGAGTCCAATCCGTAACCCGATCAATTCCCAACATAAAAACAGTCATTCAACACAGAATATCAGACAATACAATATCAATATCAATATCAATATCAATTCGCAACTCGAGTGACATTCGTTCCGAGACCCAAAATACATATTTTCGCAAAATAACGGTTTTCGACTCAAAATCTTTCGAAATCAACGAACAGCCACACAAGAAGTCGACATCACACCCTCTCCAAAACGAAATAAAATCCTAAACGTGAGTAGAACTCACCGTTTTGACGAACTCGCGAGAAATCACGTCCTCACACGAAACGATCGAACCGTAACCTCTCAAACAATCCCCGTAATCACGAACTCGCATCGAACTTGGTCAAACTTCGAAACCGTTCTTCCAAATCATTACCAGCAACCAATACCCTTTTTGCTGAGCTCCAATTTCGAATTACCACCCTTCAAGTTACTGAATTCACTCCCCAATTGAAGCAATTCACAGTGTGGCTTCACCAATTTGATGAAAATCACTTCTAAGGCTCCAATGGTACATGCAATGCTTCAAACAGTGGAAAACTCAACTTTGAGCTTCAAAATCGAAAATGGCAAGATGAGGAGGAGAAGGATTCAGCTTGTATAATTGGTATCATTGGATAGAGAATGAAAAATGGAAGAGGATGGAGAAGAGAACACTTACATGCATGGGACTTTGGTGAAGCTTTGGGCCTCTTCTTCTCCCTCACCTCTCCGCCTCTCTCTTCTCTCCACACTCTCAGTTTCTGGTTTTCGATGAAATAAGGCTTGGTCAGCTGAACAAAGTTTTAAATGGGTGGGAAAAGACTAAAGTGCCCTTAACTTAGCTCATCATCTTAGTTTGCTTCTAATTAACCACTAACCCATAATGTCCTTCGAATGATGTGGAAATGACCAAAACGCCCTTGGCTCCTTAATCCTCACATAATTCTATTCCTACCCCGAAACAATCACATAATTCATACAATTAACAATTAAATGTTGTTTTCACCCTCTTAACATGTCCATGATTTGATTTATTATTTTATCGAATAATATTTCGCTAGTTAATTTCATAAAACAAATTTAACCGAAATTAGGGGTGTTACAATCACCCCAACTTTTAAAAAATTTGTCCTCAAAATTGAACAAAACATACCTCATGAAAATAGATACGGATATCTAGCTCGCATGTCGTCCTCCAATTCCCATGTAGCTTCCTCAATCGAAAATCCATCCCAGACCACTTTGACAATGGGAATTGTCCTCGCTCGAAGCGTCTTCTCGCCACGTTCCATGATGTAATTAGGATGAGGTTGAAAAGACAAATCCGGCCTAAGGTCAATCGTCTCAAAACTCAACGGCTGACTCGGATCAGAAATGTATTTCCTTAGCTGAGATACATGGAATACATCATGAAGATTGGACAAAGCTGGAGGTAAGTCGATACGGTAAGCTACTAGCCCAATACGCTCGATAATGTCGAAAGGTCCAACATACCGATGACTGAGTTTCTTCGCTCGCAATGCTCTACCGGTACCAACAGTTGGAGAAACTCTCAAAAACACATGATCACCAGACTCAAACTCTAGTGGTCTTCTTCTCTTTTCTGCATAGCTCTTCTACCTACACTGGACAGCCTTTATTCTTTCTAAGATTTGCCGGATCTTTTCGGTTGGCTCAAGAACCAAATCGGGTCCTAATAACCGATCTTCACCGACATCCCACCAACATAATGGAGTTCTGCACTTCCTCCCATACAAAGCTTCAAATGGAGCCATTCCGATACTGGAATGGTAGTTGTTGTTATAAGCAAACTGCACCAATGGAAGGTGATCCTCCCATTTTCTTCCGTTATCAAGCACACAAGCCCGAAGCATATCTTCTAAAGTCTGAATAGTCCTCTCCGTCTAACCATCTGTCTGCGGATGATAAGCGGTACTAACAAACATTTTTGTTCTCAAAGCTTGGTTTAAAGCTTTCCAACATCGAGAAGTGAACTTTGGATCACGATCTGACACAATACTTGTAGGAACTCCATGCATCCTGACTATACTCTTCAGATATTCCTCTGCTAACTTGGAAACCTTGATGTTCGAACGAACAGGAATAAAATGAGTTGATTTGGTTAGAGGATCCACAACTACCCAGATGGAATCGTTACCGGCTTGGGACCTTGGTAATCCCATGACAAAGTTTATAGAAATATCTTCCCATTTCCCGACTGGCACATTCAACGGCTGTAACTGACCAGCAGGCTTCTGGTGCTCTGCCTTAACCCTTGACAAATTAGGCATCAAGACACAAATTCTGCAATTTCTACTTTCATCCCTGGCCAACAATACATCTGTTTCAAATCCCGATACATCTTGGTAGATCCAGGATGTATGGAATACTGACTCCGATGTGCTTCCTCTAACACTTGCCTTTTGATGTCATCATCCTTTGGCACACAAATTCTACCGTTGAAGCAAATAATTCCATCACCATCTTCGGTAAAATTTGGTAACCTTCTTTGAGCTTGCAACTCTACATCAATTTCCTGAGCTGCGCGAATCAGATTTCTCAAGAAACTCGAAATCTGGATATGTCTCAACACTAACTGGTTCCTTTTTAGCTTCACATTCGGATCTAAGTCTCCGAAAGACTCTAGCAGCTTCATCTCATGCATCATTAATTATGACGTGTGAATAGATTTCCTACTCAACGCATCGGCTACAACATTGGCCTTCCCGGGATGATACTTCAACTCGAAGTCGTAATCCTTTAGAAACTCAACCCGTGTTATTTGCCTATTATTCAATTCTTTCTGGTCGAACAGATACTTCAAGCTTTTGTGATCACTAATGACTTCGAAACGAGAACCGTATAGGTAATGTCTCCAAATCTTTAGGGCATACACAATTGCTGCCAACTCTAAGTCATGAGTTGGGTAATTCTCTTCATGCGGTTTCAACTGTCTGGAGGCATAAGCAACCACTTGTTGATTCTGCATAAGAACACATCCTAAACCCTTCCCAGAGGCATCACTGTAAATTTGGAATCCCAGTGACGGATCTGGAAGAATTAGAATCGGAGCAGATGTCAACCTACTTTTCAACTCTTGAAAACTTTCCTCACAATCGGAATTCCATTCAAACGGCTGACCCTTGCGAGTTAACCGAGTAAGCGGAAGGACTAACTGTGAGAACCCTTCAATAAACCTCCGATAGTAACCAGCTAGACCTAAGAAACTTCTTACTTCGGTCACAAACGTTGGTTGTTCCCAATTCAACACTGCTTCTACCTTACTAGGATCCACAGCGACTCCCGATTGAGATATCACATGACCCAGAAATTTTACCTCAGGCATCCAGAAATCACACTTTGAAGGTTTCGCATACAACTTCTTTTCGCGGAGTACATTCAGAACAATTCGGAGATGCTGAACATGCTCCTCAATGGTCTTCGAGTACACCAAGATATCATCGATGAATACCACTACAAACTGATGCAGGTACGGGTGGAAGATTCGGTTCATGTAATCCATGAATACCGCTGGAGCATTAGTTAGACCGAAGGGCATGACTACAAACTCGTAATGTCCATACCGAGTACGAAAAGCTGTCTTCGGAATATCTAAGGCTCTCACTTTTATCTGGTGATACCCCGACCTTAGATCAATTTTAGAAAACAATGCAGCACCTCGAAGTTGATCGAGCAAATCGTCTATCCTTGGTAGAGGATACTTATTCTTGATGGTTACCTTGTTCAATTGGCGGTAATCAATACACAATCTCATGCTCCCATCCTTCTTCTTGACAAGCAATACCGGAGCTCCCCATGGCGATGCACTAGGCCCAACAAAATTCTTCGATGTCAACTCTTCCAGTTGAGATTCTAATTCCTTTAATTCTTAAGGAGACATTCTATATGGAGCAATAGAGATTGGTTCTGTGCCCGGAACCAACTCTATCGAGAATTCCATGTCACGATCCGGAGGTAAAGAGGAAACTTCATCCAGAAAAACATTCAGAAATTCATTAACAACTTGTACAGAGGACAAATCTAAACCAATTTCAGACGATGCAGACAATATAATAACATAAGCTTCCGCACCTTGAAATAAGGATTGACTTGCCGACGTGAAGGAGATAATTGCATCAGAATTTGACTTGGGTAATTCAACTGATTCCGAGGCGAAGCTGACAGTTCGGTTGAAGCAGTCGATGGTGACACGATTTGCCGTCATCCAGTTCATAACCGAAACGATGTCCATACCTCTCATAGATAAAGAAAAGTCTAAAACGAAGTTTCTGTCTCCTATGGCCAGAAGACAACTTTGACATGCTTGAGAAATAAAATAATGAGTAGCACCTGAATCATATAATATACTGACGGAGTTATTGAAAAGAGATCCCATACCCCTCAGTAGATTATCTGAAGGCTTGCCTTTCTCAGCATCCAAAGTGTAGATTCTTCCTTGAGTAGTCCCTGCACGATCATCTTCATGTTTCTTCTTCACTGGGCATTTGTTAGCATAATGGCCCTCTTTCTTGCAGTAATAACAGGTATTAGATCCAACTTGGCACTCACCACGATGAGGCCTACCACACTTAGAACAAGAACAGAACTTTGAGGAATCTGATGATTGAGCTTGTTTTCCTCTGTTGAAGTTGCCCTTTGACTTTGCCTGAGGAGCTGATGATTCAGCCACCTTCTTCTTTCCTATCCAATACTCCCTCCTCTCTTTGTACAGTCTGTTGAGATCGGCTTCGGCAACATAGGCTTGTTGGACCAAAGCAGCATAGTTAGTCATAGCATAAGAGCTGAGACCTTGGGCTACCTCGGCACGGAGACCTGCCCTATACATCTACATCTTCCATTCATCATTCGGAGCATACCTTGCTAACTGATACAACTGAGACAACTTCTCAAATTTGGCGGTGTATTCACCCACCGTCATATCACCTTGCCTGAGATTGACAAATTCAGTCTGCTTACTAAGCTTCATCACCGGAGGAAAGAAATGTCCAATAAACAATTCCCTGAAGTTAAACCATGTAATAGGAGTTTCCTGATTCACCATCAGTTCATGAGCATTGGTCCACCAGGTTTGAGCTTCGAGCATATGAGCTGCAAAGAGTACCTTTTCTTCTTCGCTGCATTGCAGGGTTCTAAAAAATTTCTCCATAGAGTCCAACCAGTAATGAGATACCATCACATCCGGTCCTCCCTTGAAACTTGGGGGATTCATCTTTTGAAAACGGAAATAAGCTCTATTCGGATCTTCCGGAGGAGGTTGTTGAACATTAGGCTACTACTGATTCATCTGCTGCTAATGCATTTGTATCATGTCTGGCATCATCTTTTGCTGATTCTCAATCACATTCTGCATCCACTCGGAATGTGGATCAATGGGTGGGTTTCTCCTACCTCTTCCAGCCATGATTCTGCGAAATATGCACAAAGTATTAAGTTGATCAGGCTCAATGTCTAATAACATACTAAGAAGAATCAGACTTAGAAGACGAAAAAGACTCTTAACATCTAAGTCCGACTAGGTCGAACCGCTCTGACACCAAAATGTAACACCCTAATATTTCTATCAAGTAGAAATACTAAGATGCACGAAATTGCATACATCAGAGTAAAATTTCCTGTTTCAGATATTGAACAAACTAAAAACTCTTAAACTTAATCCAAAATCAAGAGTTATACATAGCTCAAGACATACGAATCATAATAATTCCTATTATTCAATATCCAACAACAAGAAAATAGCGAAAACGATCATTAACTGGTAGCTAGTACAAGTCATCAAATCAAAGTACAACCACTAACGGAAAAACAACATGAACATAAGTTTAAAACTTCATGTCCTCCTTAAGGTCTCATCAACCATGCTTCATTGTCTTGTTCTTTCCCTGAGTATCTGTAAAATAACAACATATGAAGGGTGAGATAAACATTATCTCAGTGAGTCCTACCGCAACCCCTCACAATGACTCTCGGTCCATTTATTTCTTTTCATTCAATCGTAGTCCATTTAGGTCCTACATGCATGTACATCTTTACTTGACATGACATAGTACATCTCCTGCAATGACCACGCCTTTACCGTTGAACCTCTCCACTGGCTTACACTAGCTTTAAACACTCGTGAGGTCTAGGTTCTAGGGCTCATGACTTCCCCTCCCCTAGTATACTAATTAACTGGGTCGTCACCCGCATTTGATATAATTTATACATCATTACCTTGCTTGAACATTTAGTTCAATGACCTTAAACATAACACATGTTTGCACACGAGTACTACTTTACGGTTTTTGAAACAGTTATGACTTCCAAAAACAATTCACTTTAAACCTTGCAATCATGTTCAAAAACAGAGTATTATTAGTCCAATTACATGAGGGATGGTTGGGAAGAAGATTGGAAGAGGTTTGGAATCGAAAGGAGCAACGAAACGAGAATTCAGTGTGCGGTAACAGAAGCTCACGCACGGTCCGTATGCACTAGGCGCACGACTCGTGCGCACTAAACATTCTTTTTAAAATTATTCCCGAAGCTGGCGCACGGTTCGGGCGCCATAGGCGCACGACCCGTGCGCTTCTATCAGCACACCTATTCGTTCCGCTTTTCTCGTTTTCGCAATTCCGTTCGAGTCCAATCCGTAACCCGATCAATTCCAAACATAAAAACAATCATTCAACACACAATATCAGACAATGCAATATCATTATCAATTTGCAACTCGAGTGACATTCGTTCCGAGACCCAAAATACATATTTTCGCAAAATAACGGTTTTCGACTCAAAAATTTTCGAAATCAACAAAACAGCCACACAACCAGTCGACATCACATCCTTTCCAAAATGAAATAAAATCCTAAACGTGAGTAGAACTCACCGTTTTGACGAACTCGCGAGAAATCGCGTCCTCACACGAAATGATCGAACCGTAACCTGTCGAACAATGCCCGTAATCACGAACTCGCATCGAACTTGGTCAAACTTCGAAACCGTTCTTCCAAATCATTACTAGCAACCAATAACCTTTTTGCTGAGCTCCAATTTCGAATTACCACCCTTCAAGCTACTGAATTCACTCCCCAATTGAACCAATTCACAATGTGGCTTCACCAATTTGATGAAAATCACTTCTAAGGCTCCAATGGTACATGCAATGCTTCAAACAGTGGAAAACTCAACTTTGAGCTTCAAAATCGAAAATGGCAAGATGAAAAATGGAAGAGGATGGAGAAGAGAACACTTACATGCATGGTACTTTGGTGAAGCTTTGGGCCTCTTCTTCTCCCTCACCTCTTGCGCCTCTCTCTTCTCTCCACACTCTCAGTTTCTGGTTTTTGATGAAATGAGGCTTGGTCAGCTGAACAAAGTTTTAAATGGGTGGGAAAAGACTAAAGTGCCCTTAACTTAGCTCATCATCTTTGTTTGCTTCTAATTAACCACTAACTCATAATTTCCTGCTAAAAATTGTGGTTGTGGTCTTATGGAGTTAGGAATGTGTTTGGTGTTGTGTAATTTGGGTTAAGGGTTCGAATGATGTGGAAATGTCCAAAACGCCCTTGGCTCCCTAATCCTCACATAATTCTATTTCTACCCCAAAACAATCGCATAATTCATACAATTAACAATTAAATGTTGTTTTCACCCTCTTAACATGTCCAAGACTTGATTTATTATTTTATTGAATAATAATTTGCTAGTTAATTTCATAAAACGAAATTAACTGATATTAGGGATGTTACAGTAGGAATCTTCATGAACGACAAGTAAAAGATAGGTATATTATTTAAAACCGAGTTATTCAGAATTATATGCTCACCAAGAGTTTGATACATATTCCCCATCCCTTAAGTTGTCTCCTTAGGATTTCAATCAATAGCAAGAAAACTCAATGTGGTACTTAATCCATGAGGCTCTCCTCGCCTAATGGACTAATTAATCTTTTGGGTTGGTCTCTCCTCATGTGCATAAGTCCTAACAACTGGTACTTTCGTTGAGAGTTGGGCTACTGAAAGGGCTACCTATAGGCTGGATTAAGGCACTCCACTAAATAATATTAATAGTCAGTGAAGCCGCAAAAAAAAAAGGAAAGATGCTTTCAATGTGGATGAAAGTAGTCGGGGACATAGGCTCTTTAAGGGGATGACATGTTAGGAATCCCTCATTGAGTAAATAAGAAGATGCATTCAATGTCGTACTTAAATCATGAAGCTCTCCACCTAATGGACTAATATTTTGGCTTGAGCTCTCCTCATGCGCTTAAGTGCTAACCGCCACTCTAAATTTCTTCCATTAATATGAATTTAAATTCTTTTGATTTGTTCTTTCCAACCTATGGGGCTGTTGTTGCCTTCCAGCTCCGTCATCAAATAGGCTACTTCATGTTCCCACGAATGGACATCTAAGGTACAAGCTTTGCTGGTCATGGTCACCACAACCAAGGGCAGTATCATAATTCCACGCACGTCCCTCTCAAATTCAAGTGTCATTGAGTAGTAAGTGGTGACATCTCTTTAAAGTATCAGGGTACCATTTTCAAATGGAAATAATACACCCCCCCCCACCCCCCCCCCCCCCCCCCCCCCACCCACCCCATCTGAACCCCTCAACTGTTTCTTTACCCAATTTGTGCCCAAATCTATTAAAGCATCAGGATTTATGTAAATGCAATCTTAGCATTAGTTTATACTCATAGTGCAAATTGTTATTGCTTCCACTATCGCATGGAATGGATACATGCATTTGAGTTTAATATAAGTACTAGTTACAGTGCATATATAGCATATTCATGATATATAGGCCCCAATAGTCCCAAGCAATGTTAGTAGTGCATTGTCATTTACTTCTTTTTTTATAAGGACATTGTCATTTACTTTGCTAAGTGATGTACCAACATTTTTTATGATTAGCACCAACAGTTACAACGATGCAAGCCGCATAGTTGTATGGTCACGTTGCGCATAGTATGTATGACAACGTTTCTTTTTTTTGACAAATTAATTTTTTTATTGATTCTAATCCTAATTGATTAGATAGAGTACTATAATCACATACAGGAATGGGCCCCTTAAGCATTTTGTCAGGGGTTCGATCCCTGACCAGTGTGTATGGAGAGACGTCGCTTGGGAGATGTCAGCCCTTAAATGAAGTACTCCAGTGGGATTAGTCTCCACGGTCGCCGTGGAGGATACCCTGGTTTACCAAAAAAAAAATCACTGACAGGAATTGATCTCGCGGAAGGAATTAATCTCGGATAACGTGGCAAACCAAGATTTGAATCCCGTAGGAGAGATGTGCCCATATTTAATGGAGCCTCAATTAGGATTTAATTCGTTTACAAGAAAACAAGATTGATAACATTATCTATGTTTCAATTGGTTAGAACACCTAGAAAATTGAGGCATAGTTTTCCACCACTACAAATGAAGAAACCCAAAGATAAAAAATTTATAAGCAAAACTTTTGATTAAAATGAAGTACAAGGGGTACTACTGTTGGGCATCTACGAAAACAGGAAAAGATGGATGATTTGGAACACCCAAGAATTTAAATGGTTCGACACCTCTTGTCTATGTCTACCGAACACCACAAAAACATTCGACTATAACTTAATCGAAATTACAGTGTCACAAGTTTTCTAGTATGAAACTTGGAAACCTGCTCCCACATGTTTTTTGGTCTGAAACTTGAAAACCAACCTAAAAGTGTATCATCCTTACAAACCCAAATACCTAAGAGTTACATAGAATGATAATACTCACACTTCACAACACATTCGGTGCCTCTATACATTTAGCACCGCCCATTGGGTGCCTCTTGCAGCACCCTCGTGGTGCCTCTTGCACCTCACATTTCTTTCTCCTATGTCGTACACATTTATAAACTATATGAAAATACTAAATAGTTCGTAAAAATTATAAGATAGATTACACTAGTCCCTAAAATTAATGAGTAGTGACTAAAGTTTTATGAATTTCATCTCACTAGTCAATGTATAAGACTACTTATGAAAGTAGTCTTCGATGGACTTTGGTTCATGATCCTCATTATCACTCATCACATTTAGCGCTATATTATATAGGCTTAAAGGTCATTTTGGCCCCTTCAAAATACACATTAATCCATTTTGGCCCCTGCAAAATAAAAAACTTTAAATAAGCCCCTGCAAAATAGTTAGTTGTTCAGTTAAGCCCCTGCTGTTAGTGGTCCACTAACGCTGTTATTTTTAAAGGTATTTTGCAGGGACCAAAATGGATTAATGTGTATTTTGCATGGGCCAAAATGGATTAATGTGTATTTTGCAGTGGCCAAAATGACTTTTAATGTGTATTTTGCAGGGGCCAAAATGAGGGTTAAAAATAACAGCGTTAGTGGACCACTAACAGCGAGGGCTTAACTGAACAACTAACTATTTTGCAGGGACTTATTTAAAGTTTTTTATTTTGTAGGGGCCAAAATGGATTAATGTGTATTTTGCAGGGGCCAAAATGACATTTAAGCCTATTATATATCAAAATATCGTCAACGTTGACTTTACTTCGGTTCCATGTTTCTCCATTCATGACATAATTTATTGAGATCTCATTTCCACAAATTTCAAAAATTTTCAGGTACCTGATTAGTTCTTCTAGAACTTGAAAAATCAATTATGTCAAATTACTTTTTTAAGATTCCGTATCCTCCTTTGGGCCATCTTACTTTTAAGCTCCTTTCTTTGTTTGATGATTATTTCTTTTTCTTTGAAACCGACCATGCTACACGCTCCATGCGTGGTTAAGATTCATTTGCAATCATTGAGTGTCCAACAGGGACATCAATTTTAATTGGAGCACTGCAGCTGTGATTAATTTGCTAAATTTTGCAAATGAGTTATCCTTTGAACTTCTTATTCTCATTGGTTTGTAAGAGGATCAAGATGGGATAATAATTATTTATTTCGAATAATATTCATTTTCAGCTGCTCGTCTCTCCCCCTAATATTTGGAAAACTAATTCATCACAATTTGAATCAACTAACTTAGCTATAAATACATCTCCAGTTGTTGGCTCAACATACTTTATCATGGATGGTAATTCATATACTCATGTATTCCCAACATTCTTTAAGTATACTTCTTATTGTATAGTAGTGTAGTAATGTGAACATACACAACACATCCAAAAAATTTAAGATGGGAGATATTGGATTATTGACTAAAAATCAATCATAAAAGGGAGAACTTACATATGCTACCTTATTGGCTTGATGCGTATCAATGTCTTTGCTTGCAATATTGCATGTTCCCATGTAGAAATTGAAGTTTTGATCTCATAAGAATTGGTCATATTATTAACTTTAGACGCCTAATGAATGGTTCTTCAAGACCATTTTATGGATAAACATAACTATGTGATGTCCAATATCAATTCTAAGATACATACAAAACTTACCAAATGATTCCAAGATAATTCACATAATGACCTCGTACTCAAATTAGTTGAGCAATCCATCTCACAAACTTCAAGTTGTGAGTTGGCGACAAATATATGTAGTATATATGTGGTCATCTAATTGATGCATCAATTAAAATCATAAAATATCATGTGATTGATGTATTTGTTTACAAATATTACCTTATACACATATTAGAAATGCGAGGGACTTATTCTTTCAAATTCTCAACTTGCTTTGAGAACTAGTAATACACAAAATTAAAGTTAATGGATTGAAGAATCTACGGGTTCTTCAATACATGTTCACTAAAATTCTTAACTATTTTTTCGCACCATAATAGACCTGGGATGGCCCAACCGGTCTTGCCAAAGATAAACTTATTATAATCCATAAACTTCTGGTTTAAGGTAGCATGTGTGTACTAATTTACATTTAGTACAAACTCAAAGAAAATTTATTTTTCCACATGATCTCCTCTTAGATTGATATCGTTGAAACTTTATTAGTTTCCATGAAACTTGAGAGAATAAATGTGGTATCAATCTGTGAAAACTTTTTATTCCTCAAGTTTGTAACAATACATTAGCTCTTCTTGAGCCTTCAATTATACATGCAAACTTCTGGTTGCAAGTTAATAAAAACACACACTACCATATGAGGTTCTGATAGTTTATATGCATTAAAACATATGACATAGAAAAACTTATTATATTGAAGAATCTTCTGGTCCTTCAAAAATATTAATACGTGTCGTCATCTTTATATTAGAAAAATATAATTGAACACATACTAAATAGTAAAATCATGTAGACTACTAATCTTCGGGTTTAAAACAACATTTTATTTTTTAAAAGTGCAATGCAAACTTTTGGTTTTCCATAGCATAATTTTAATTGCACTCATATGATTTACAATATTAAGTTAACATGAAATCAAAAAAAAGATAAAAAAAAATAAGAACATAAAAATATCTAATTCTTTAAGAAATACCTGACTGTATCACATAATTTTTCTATTGTTTCCACTCATGAAATGAAATACTAGAATTCCAAGAGTAAGTAGGAAGAGAAGATACATTTTGAAAAATTAAACTTTGTCATAATGTATATGAGTTACTACATCATTATTTTCATAAAAAGAAAACTAGTATACCATTATGAAAAATAGTAAAGAATATAACCATAAATCATAATAAAGTTCAATTGCTACGTGACGTTTCACATTTTAATCAACAATCACTCTTTTGTTCAATCAAATTATGTCTAAACTTTCAAAATATTCTTGAAAGTATTTTCTCAATTTTGCTACTTCAAAAGCATAATTGTGATACATAAAAATAATTTATTTTTCTCTCACTTTTCTTTGTTTCAAAGTATACTAAGATCAAATAGATCTTATAGATTTCAATCATGGTCTAAAGGTCTAGTTCTGCAGGAACTCGACCTCAAATCTTTCATATTGTTTTTTTGGTCAAAGAAATCTTTCATAAAGGATAGCGGTACTACATCAATGATCATAACCACAACTTTTGTTGTACTCAATGTTTTAATTTGATTTATTCTCTTCTAGGAATAAAGTTCAATTCATTGAGTGGTTTGTGATTATTTTTTCCATTACAACATCACATAATCTTGATTCCAAATATTCTTGAAAATATTTTCTCATTTGTGCTACTCCAGGATATATTCAAGTAAAATTTCCCGTATATTCCTTTGATTCAATTATACTAAGATCAAATAGATCATTTAGATTACAATCATGGTCTAAAGGTTTAGTTCTTCATGAACTTGACCACAAATCTTTCATTAGTGATGATCAAGAAAAATCATACTTTCTAACAATTTGCTCTTCAAGAACTATACAACAAATTTATATGTTTACCATCTTTATTTGGACAATCCTCCAGGGATGGTTGAATGTTAATATATTTTTTTTAAGTTCTTCAAGAACTATATTACAAACGTTCACACTTTGAGCAATCCTACAAGATGCTTCAATATTAAGTTATTTGTGCAATCCTTCTGGGATGTTTGACTAGGGAATTCTTCTAGAATTCATCATGAATATGGGACAAACACGATATGCTTCAAGTTCTTCGTGCAATCCTTCTAGCTAGGATGCTTGAACGAAGAATTATTCTGGAATTCATCAAGAATAGACACATAGTTGTCCTTGTGCAATCCAACAGGGATGCTTGAATGTTGAATTCTTCAGGAATTCATCAAAAATAGAAAACATGATAACCATGGTAGCTAAATAAAATTCTCAATAAAATTTTATACAAGAAATAAAACATATTCACATGATAAAATAAAAACTATAAGAAAACAAAACATGATAATATGAGTTAGATTAACTATAAGATAGTAGAAGAAAACATATCTTTGCCAAATAGCCTCCAAGCTTATTAAGCCATCATTTTGGTAGAGCTTCGTGCTGATAACGTGTTATGAAATAAACTCAAATAGAGCAAGAACAAGAACAGAAGATGAGAGAATAATAGAGCTATTGTATTGTACTATTCAAAGGTATCTTCTACAATGTCATATGAGTCCTATTTATATGCTCAAGTATTGTAACCTATGATTTGCATTTAACATATACAATGATGAATAATAATAATAATAATAATAATAATAATAATAATAATAATAATAATAATGAATAATATCTAGGAGTTACAATTGCATTAGACATCCACTTTATTCACAATATATATGTGCGTGTGTGTGTGAATAAATATTATGGTAAGAAAAACATATGTATAAATATTAATAATATAAATATGTATATATATATATATATATTAATATATATTTATAAATCTTAATATATATATATATATATATATATATATATATAGATATGTATAAATATTAGTATATATATAAATAAAACACCCCACTGGAGCTCCACCGACCGCCACCCGTCGCCGTAGCTCTGCCATCCTCCGCCTCCAGACCACCGTTGGTCGTCGGAGCTCCGCCGCCCTCTGCTGGACCACCGTTGGTCGCCGAAGCTCCGCCATGTCGGCCGTCGGAACTCCGTCGTCGGCCGCCGTTGCCACCACCACCATTTAAACTAACATTTATATTTATATTTATATTTATATATATATATATATTTATAAATATAGAAATAAAAAAATAATCATTTGCTCGTCGTGTGCAAGGGAAGGTCTCATCTGTGACAGGAACCCTACCCTATTCTCGAACCCTCTACCGAGCTTAACCCTACCCGCATTTCCTTTTTTTAGGGTGCAAAGAAATGTCTGCACCTGCTGCCAACAGCCTTTCTTCAAAATTCTACGGAACGGTCGATCCTCCCCTCCCGTTTGTTTTAGCACCTTATCCTAAGGTCTCTTCACCAAGAGCTCCCCGGCGACGACAGAGGAACCAACCCACCTGCTGTGGCGGGGCGGCTTTTTCTCACAATAAGACCTTGACAAGGAAAAAAAACTAAAATTCTGCAATAATAAAAAATATAAAAATTATGACTTTTTTTACTCAACTTTTTTTTATTAAAAGATATTTTGTTTAAAAAATATTAATGGATCCATAAAAAAATTGCTAATGGATAGATTGGATGGACTTGTTTTTGTAAATGGATGGTTTGGATTGGATTTGTTGGTACAATTTTAATGGATATAAATGGATAAATAGATTTCTCCGGTCCATCCATTATAATCCAAATCCATCCATTTTGACACCCCTACAAATAACTATTAAAAAGTATAAAATAGAGTCTTAACGTGTGGTATGCATTTTAGCTTATACAATTTCTTTCTGGTGCACAGAGCTTATATAATTTATTTGAACGTAGATGACATATATAAATGCATATTTTGAGTGTTTTCCAGTACTTTTCGTTGTCAAACAAATGAATTCAAAATGAATTCAAAAGAAATAATATAAAGATGACTCAAATTAAATTATAGGTTCCCTAATTGATAGGTTTAAGCGTGAACTTGGCTGAAAATGTTTTCAAAGAGTAAAATGGGATTTTCACAAGTCAATTCAATTGTATTGTTAATCGAATCAGCAATTTGACTCAAGACCAATAATACAACTAGAATTCGAAGTATAAATCAAAGAAAAGTGACTAAAACAAAACATGGGAATCAAACCCAAGAGGATTGAACATCATGAATACTTTAAGTACCTAAGTTAAAAGAGTAAATTAAAGTGCAAAATCCAATAAAAAGAAATGACAAGAGTGAAGCACTCGATTGTCAAAGTAAACATTCATTAAAAGAAAAATTTGAATACAAAGAAATTGGCCCAAACATACATTTTTCTCCACAATTTGCCAGATAACCTGTGTGAGCGGATGTGTTAGGCGTGCACGGGTTACTGAATGCTATGAGTGTCGCCCCTAAAGCTATTTACAAACCACTATATATAGAGTTGACAAGAAATAACTCCTTACTTGTATGGTGTACACATGTCCAATTCGAAAATTTAACCTAACTCATAACTATCTATTGATTGCTAATCATCACATGCTGCCACATAACCTCTGGCTCCTTGGATGCATGTTGTACCCCTGTCTTCACCCTAAAAGCTCTTCAGAAAACCAAAAGAAACTGCTTCAAACTTCCACACGTTTTGTCTGTAATCTCAAATCTATCTTAAAACTGCCTCAAAAACCACTCATTGCTTCGAACCTTGGCCATGTATCAAAATACCTATTTCTCTGTTGACGTGTCCACATAGTCAATTTTGATTTCAAATTTTGAATGTAATATTGGGCTTACAACATAAATGGATGTTTCTTTAAAATAAACATATATGCATGTTTTCTTTTTAGAATGGTAAGGTAAAGTGATAGAAGTGCACAAAAATGATCCATTATTGTTAACAAAAACAAATAGTTTCAGAGTTTAGGACAAATAGTATAACTGTCACCATCAATTTATAGAAATTATACTCCTTCAGAAAACTCATTTGTTATTAAATAGACATAGACAAATCTATACAAATAATTTAGCACACTTAATCTAACGACCCTTCACATAAAATATGGCTTTCGAGGAGCCAAGTTAACTTACTAAATTGAACGACGCCCAAGAACCTTATGTCAAATAAACTAAATTAATATAAATTAATATAAAAAAATCATTTTAAAACTCAATTTCTCTAGAAATCTTTTTCACCAAGCATGCATTGCCATAAAATTTTCATTTGACAAAAAATGAAAAGGATGGCAATACATCGTATCACTACCAAAATTTGACGTTGAGAGAGATGGCACACTGTTTGTAGACTTATAAAGCTACATTTATATGTTGGCCCATTTTTTTAAAATGTATTATAAAAAACTACAGATCCAAATAAACCGCACATGCATGCACCTGGTTCTAATTTTCACGAGAAAACATTAGTAATAGGGAACTAAAATGTGTCCTATATATGTTAGTTCTTTTTTCTGTTTTCAAGTCAAAATAGAATAAACTTAACAGGGCCCATTAATAATTTTGGCTTTTTTTTATATGAAAGGGATTACTGCTAGGCACCTACCTCTAGCTTTTGCTTGTAAATACAAATTGAGCATAGGAAAACTAATACAAAACTAGTGGGGAATTAGCACAAACGCAGTAGCGAAGCTATAGAAAGTGAAACAAAATTCTCCCAACTTGCAACAACCTTAGGAGCAACAACAAATATAGGGAAGTAAATAGAGCGAATCAAATGCATAAGAGACCCTAAAACTTCAATGTGGAAAACGCCTCAAAGTAAGAGTAAAAACTATAGGTCATCCAAACCAAAGAAATAACTCTACAGTACTATAATCAAATAAGAGTACAAGAGAAGAGTCAATATGGTGCATAAATGGTGCCAACAACCAACCAAAACAACATAGCACACATGCTTACAAACAAGGACAGGAAGCTGAAAAGTACTCAAATTCGTTGCTATCGTGCAACTGCAATATCTCTCATACCATCCCGATCCAATGATGAAAGGATCTCCAGCGATGATTTTACGATGACAAGTAGGTGAAAAACAGAAGTAGGTTTTTCCTCTAGTGCACTCTCTTTGGTTGATGATCTTCCTTACCATACTCTCTCTCTCTCTCTCTCTCTCTCTCTCTCTCTCTCTCTCTCTCTCTCTCTCTCTCTCTCTCTCTCTCTCTCTCTCTCTCTCTCTCTCTCTCTCTCTGAACAACCCTAATCTCACCTCTCTCCACTTAAAAAAGTGAGATACAATGAGCTGTAATTTTTGGGAGTTTTTTCACGTAGGAAGGGAGCCCAATACCCAGCATATCTGTCCCTAACAACTATGTGAAGATAATCACCAAATTGGTGATATCACAACAAGTTTCAAACCTTTCTCTTGGTAACTTTAGCTAATTCCAACAACTTACACTATAAAAAAAACAGTCTGACCCACGGATTTTAGCGAGGGAATTCGAATCCGTCGCAAAAGTTCCACTAGCCAGGGAATTTGGCTGCGTGATTTTTTTTTTGAAAAAAGCTCAAATCTGTCGCTACATCCCTATTCTGTCATTACTGTCCGTCGCTACTGCTGACGTGACCGTTGCACATATCTTGGAAAGCGGAAATTGGTGATATCACAACAAGTTTCAAACCTTTCTCTTGGTAACTTTAGCTAATTCCAACAACTTACACTATAAAAAAAAACAGTCTGACCCACGGATTTTAGCGAGGGAATTCGAATCCGTCGCAAAAGTTCCACTAGCCAGGGAATTTGGCTGCGTGATTTTTTTTTTTGAAAAAAGCTCAAATCTGTCGCTACATCCCTATTCTGTCATTACTGTCCGTCGCTACTGCTGACGTGACTGTTGCACATATCTTGGAAAGCGGGAATTTAATGAATCTATCGCTGATTTGAGTATCCCTCGCAAATAATCTGTCGCTAATTCCTTGGAAATTGTGCAATTAATTGATCCGTCGCTAATTTGAATTTCCCTCGCAAATAATCCGTCGCTAAACCCTTGGAATTTGTGCAATTAATTGATCCGTCGCTAATGTGAATTTCCCTCGTAAATAATCCGTCGGTAATCCCTTGGAAATTGTGCAATTAATTGATTCGTCGCTAATGGACGGTTCCATCGCAACAAATCCGTCGCTAAGCATTATTTTTTTTTCACTATCCGAAAACCCACCTTACTTCTCTCTTCTCTCACCATTCTCTCAAACACACCTCACTCACTCTCTTCTCTCTCCCACCGCGCCACCACCACGCCACCAAGACCCATCCCTTTCCCTCCGTCGCAGCAAAGCGCTCTTCTGGTACGTTTTTGTTTTCCTTTTTTATCTTCTTTTTTGATTTCGTATTTTCATTTTTATCTAGGTTTTTTGATTTCATTTACGTTTTTGTGAAACTATTGTGAAATTTTCGTATTCTGGTGTTCATGATGTCTCTTCTGGTTGTTAGATTATGGTGCATTGCATTGAATGCTTAAAATTCATGTATTTTAGTTTTTGTATTTAAAGCATTTAGAATATATGTTTGGTGCTTCATAGTGCTGTTCTTATGTTTAGTATTTTAAGCATTTGGGAATAAACAGTATACCTCTAGTATCAGTGCATTTCTATTATATATTGTTCTTGTGTTTATTTGATGGTTCTTAGTTTTGAAGATGATTGTACAAGAACTGTTAATTAATTTGGCAGTAACCGTGATTTTGATTTTGATTTGTGACTTGGCAGCTGAGTAATTCTGATTTGGTGGAGCTTTTTCTCTTGCTGGAGCTGTTTTTCTGATTTTCGAGCTACAAATTTGGTGGAAAAGCAGGTATTTTATAAGCCAAACTTTTAATTATTAGAAATAGGAGTTGAATTGTTGTTGCTTGTCATGGTTTTTTTTGTTGTTTCTTTGTCTCTGTTCTTCAAAATTAATGGGAAAAACATTGAAATTCATATTCTTAAGTCCAGTTTTTGCATGAATTTCATATTGTTAAGCTTGAATAAATTCTGAATAACTGTTAGTTTTCAAAATTGTTTTCAAAATGGGAAATGTATATTATTTGGGGATAAATTGTTGTCGGCTCATTTGTGTATTGTGTGTTGTTGATGGAAAGGGGTGAGGTGATGTCCCTCACCCCCATATTTTGCTCGAAATCATCTCTATTGAGATAATTGCGAGACAATACTAACAATTTTAAGGTTAGGAGTTAGAAATAACTTCCTTCACAACTTATATCGAAAAGGGTTTTGTTTGTTCTGTCCTTAACCCCCATATTCGGCTCAAAATCATCTCCACCGAGATCATATCGATGCCACTAACTTGATAGGTTATATTTTGGGTTTAGTTATGGGAATCTAACGCGTTTTTTAAATGCGTGTAGATGAATTGGAATCCATTGAATCGTGGTTGGGTGTATGATCGATTATATCCGGGAAGAGCGTTTTTGAAGGAAACTTTTGTAAATGGGATTGAAGAGTTTATTAGGGTAGCATGGCAACATGATTTGGCTAAAAGGAAGGGGGGATTATATGTCCATGCCTTAAATGCAACAGTATACCTATTACACCTGATGATGAAATTAGGGAGCACTTGTATCGTATCGGGTTTACGCCTAATTATTGGATTTGGGTGGACCATGGAGAACGACTTCCAAATTTTGACTTAGGGGCTTCTTCAAGAAGTTTTAGTTTTCATGTTCCATCTAATGAATAATTTGAGTCGATGGAAAGCATGATTTGTGATCGTCTCAGGGTGAATGTGCCGTTTGATGAGCCTTAATATGACGATCATGATGAACTTCCAAATGAAGAAGTACAAAGATTTTATTGTTTGTTAAAAGAGTCAAACACACCGTTGTTTGAAGGCTCGCCAGAGTCAAAATTATCTATGTGTGAAGCTTTTAGCTCTTAAGTCCATGAGCAATATTTCTTAGTTGGGTTTAGATTTTGTGACTCAAATGATGTTGGACGGGACACCTAATATGGATAGTTTGCCAAAAAGTTATTATGAAGCAAATATGTTAGTTTCGAAGCTGGGATTGGAATGTAAGAAGATTGATTGTTGTGGGGATGGGCACATGTAGTTTTACGACAACGAATTTGGTAAAACCAATGGTGCGCTACAGGCGTGCAGATTCTGTGGAAAGCCGAGGTATAAATTTCGTAAAAGGGAAAAACGTAATTATAAACCCATTCCTGTAAAGTCGATGTTCTATTTGCCTATAGTTCCAAGGCACACCTCGAACATTTTACGCCATCCATCTGATGGTGAGGCGTGGAAACACTTTGATCAAGTGCATTCGGATTTTGCCTCTGACCCACGAAATGTTCGACTTGACTTGTGCTCTGATGGATTTACTCCATATATCCAAGCATTAGCAACACCCTATTCCTGTTGGCCAGTCATTGTTACCCCTTACAATCTTCCTCCTGAGATGTGCATGACTAAACTATATATGTTTTTGACTTGCTTGATACCTGGTCCATCCAATCCAAAAGCTAACATTGATATCTTTTTGGAACCTCTAATTGATGATCTCAAGAGATTGTGGCGGGGTGTTTTATACATATGATGCAGCACGAAAGAAGAATTTTATGATGAAAGTGGCTTTGATGTGGACAATTAATGACTTCCCGGCTTATGGTATGTTGTCAGGTTGGGGGACTCATGATAAATTAGCATGCCCCTACTGCATGGAACAGACAAAAGCGTTTACTCTGAAATACAGGGGAAAGAGTTCTTGGTTTGACTCGCATCGTAGATTCTTACCGCCAGATCATGTATTTAGAAAGAACAAGAAGGCATTCAAGAAATGGGTAGTTGAAACAGATGTCCCACCGCCTTTGTTGACATCATGTGAAATCTGGAGTAGAGTTATGGATTTGCCACAAGCCACAGAGGTAGGTGTGCTCTCCGGATTTAATGGTTATGGACGGGTGCATAACTGGACAAAAAGAAGCATATTTTGGAATCTCCCATATTGGAAAGATAATCTATTGAGACACAATCTCGATGTTATGCACATTGAAAAGAATTTCTTTGACAACATATTCTACATTATGATGAATGTGAAAGATCGAACCAAAGACAATAATAAGGCTAGATTGAATTCTGCTCTTTATTGTAGCAATAGGAGATCGGATTTGAATTTGGTGCCAATGGCTAATGGCAAGATGTCAAAACCCAAAGTCAAATATTTTCTTACACCCGATGAAGCAAAAGATGTTTGTCGATGGTTGAAAGGATTAAGGATGCCAGATGGCTATTCTTCTAATCTTGCAAGATGGGCAGATGTGAACACCGGGAAGATGTATGGGATGAAAAGTCATGATTGTCATGTATTCATGGAGTGTTTGCTTCCATTTGCTTTTAGTTCAATGCCAAAGTGTGTTTTGGAATCACTTACTGAAGTGAGTCAATTTTTTAAAAATATGTGCCCTTCAACATTGAGAAAATACGATCTTATTAAGATGGAGCAGAATATTCCTTTCATTATCTGTAAGTTGGAGAGAATAATTTCTCCTGGTTTGTTTGATTCTACGGAGCATCTTCCTGTTCACCTTGCATATGAAGCAAGACTTGGTGGACCAGATCATTATAGGTGGATGTATCCATTTGAGAGGTAATTATCAATTTCAACATTTTAATTAAAGTGCATATTTAGTATGACTATTTATTTAATCAACTCCCCTTCCTCCATATATTTAGATTAATGGGTGATTATAAACGATCGGTGAAAATTAACGCTAGAGTCGAAGGATCGATCTGTGCAGCTTACTTACACCGTGAAACAATTTATTTATGTTCTCATTATTTCAACAACTTTATGTTGTCAAGAAATAATAGAAACGAAATAGAGGTTGAAGAAGAAAGACATGCCCTCACTTTATCTGTGTTTAGCAAACCTGGTCACCCCTCTGGAAAGAAGTCGACTCAGTGGTTATCAGATATGGAGTATAAATCAGCACATGTTCATGTCTTGATCAATTGCACCGAAGTTAAACCATATCTTGAGTAAGTATGCGTCAATCCCGTTTTCAATATATAGACATTTAGAGTATGAAGTTAAATCATGTCTTGATCAATTTTCATTCTAAAGAATATGCTTGATTCTTTTTCAGTGCATTCTTACAAGTTGAGGGTTTAAGCGCGGAAGAATCTTCTGTTCGTATACATGATAGTTTTCCATCCTGGTTAATGATAGAGTAAGTAAATAAAATTAATGTATTCATGTCTAACGTTTATAGTAGATATGAGACATGACTTATTTTTTCCATATGTGATTACTTAGGTTTATGAAGCGGAACCAACTCCCCTAATCCAACACTTAAGGAACTTAGCTTACGGTCCTTTTCGTGAAGTTAGTGAGTGGCACACGTACCTCGTTAACAGTTATAAATTTGACACCCAATCATGGAGTGAGGGAAAACAAACAATTAATAGTGGGCTATATGTAAAAGGGATCGCAGAAGGAGGTGAAGATGAGAACTACGGGGTGATCCAACACATATATGAACTTGAATACAAATATTTAGACTATCAAAAAAAATTGTTTTGTTTTATTGTAGTTGGTTTGATCCATCGGTTAGAGGAATGGAATTGAATCCAAAATGTAATACCGTGGACATTCGAATGGATAGAAGGTATAGAGCCTATGATCTGTTTATCATGCCTGAAAATGTGAGACAGGTGTATTATGTTCCATATCCATCAACTCGGGAAGGATGGTGTGCTGCTATTAAGACAAAACCACGGGGTCGCATTGAAGCCACTGATGTGGGGGATTAGGTTCCTTATCAAGTGGATGAAATGTCGGGCGTCAATGAGGTAATTGAAGTTGAACCAGTTGATACCTTATGTGATGATTGACTCCACGTTGAAGAAGTTGAACCAGTATTAGAAGAAATTGGAGAATATGAAGAAGATGAAGAAGATGAAGATGAGACTGAAGATGTAGACAATGGAGACTTTTTTTAGTCTTATTAGTATCACATAGATAGTTTGATTAGTATTAATCTCCGCATGTAGTTGATTGTTCATCTAATTTTAATTATTAATATATATCACATTTCATTTATCATTATTGTTATTGTTGTCTTTAAAATTATTTATTAATATATATCATTATATATTTTTCTTGCATTTTCTTTTTCATAGATATGCATCCAGGAGGAGGTTCTGACCCACCAAGAGATGTTAAGGGGAAGAAGATAGATGAACCTAGGAGGCGTCGTCGAGTTCGTGAGGTCCTACTTAATGCGGGGGATACGTATATGAGGATGCCCCAGACCACCACTACTGCTGGAGGAGCTCGAACTTCACGTTCCGCTCCAGTTGCCCCACCTATTGGTCATTCTCGCTCCGGCCCCAATTGGTATCCTGTAAACCCATCTGGCACACCAGCATCCTATGGGTACACCAGCAGGGTATATGGGCCCACCTCTGCAGCTTCCTATGGGCACACCAGGTGGGTATATGAGTACACCGGCTGGGTATATGAGTACACCAGTCGGGTTATCTATGCCTACACCTGAGGTACATACTGATCAGTCCCTACAGAACGATCATACTGACCCCCATGGTCATATTGATTCAGATCCATCATCCGGGTCAGAGAATGAGGAGGTGGTTGTCGACCCTGATGGTCGACGTCGCAAAGTCATATATCCCTTTGGCGAGACGTAAGTATTGTTTGACTTTTTTTAAATTTAAATTAATTGTTTGACGTGTATATATATGTTTGTTAATTATGCAACGACTTAATTATGCAGGTTTGTTAGATCGAAGACTGCTTCATCAGCGATCACTTATGTCATTAAGAAACTCTATTTTCAAGAGTACCGTCCAAAGTTGACAAAAATCAATAAGAGGAAAAAGAAAGATTTTTTGGACTTGTTTAGGGTAAGTATCAATTATGTCATTACCTATATTGATAATTTTAATATATTGTTTAATGTTTAATATAATTACTAATACATATTTTGATTTTGTTTAATACAAACCAGAGTGACTTGGAAACCCGAAGATGATGAATTGGTGCAGAAAGTTTTTTGGACTAGAATGGCCAAGCAATTGTCGGACTTGCTCTACAAATTGCGTTGTAAAGATGAAAAGCCAAAGTATATAAGTGAAGAAGTCTGGGATCAATACAAGGAAGTTTGGAGAAGTGAGAAATTCAAAAGAAACGCTGAAAAAGCGAAGAAAAATCGGAATTCAAAAAAGGGTGGCTTGCTTCACTCTTGAGGCTCCGTCAACCAAGCTCAGCATGCTATGAGATTGGTAGGTTATTTTAAAAATCTTTGTACTATTTTAGTTTAGTTAGGGCGATTAGTTACCAATATTTGAGAATTTGTTTCATTTTTACAGAGTAAGAAGGCCGGGCACCCTCTCACTATTGCTGAGCTGCATAAGGCCACACATGTCAGGAAGGATACCATGACTTATGTTGATGAGCGCTCGAGGAACACTCAGGTAAATATACAACTTGATTTATATTATATAATGTTTTCTTAAAATGGGGCGCTTATTATGCTATGTTTTGTGGTTATGCAAAACAGGAGAAACATCCTGAGATGATGTCTGAGGCGGCTCAGGGGAGCTGGAACCCTGAGTCACTTGGTCCACTAACTCCCGAGATCATAGCTTTGGCGAACCGCAACTGGGAGAAGTTGGTAGGCGTGAAGTATAAGAGTCGTCTGTATGGTACGGGGCCTTGGCTCCAAATTTGAGCTTTGAGGATGATCTTTTTGACACCAGCAGACCCTCTAGTAGTCGACCTCCTCGTCCTTCAGCTGAGACAGAGAAACTCAGGCAGCAGATACAGGAGATGCATGCTCATCACCAGCAGCAGATACAGGAGATGCATGCTCAGCACCAGATGCAGAATCGGACTATCAAAGATACGTTGACAGACTTCTTGAGGTTTGCACGTCAGCAGGAGAGGATGTTAAAGTACTATAAGAGCATGAAGCCATATGCGTCTGAGTCTTAGGAGACAGAGTCTGATGATGGCCCGTATTAGTATTATGTGTTGATTAGGATTTGATATATGTTTATGTTGATTTGGATTATGTTATTGCTGTTTTGGAGTTGTAATATGTTTATGTTGATTTGGATTGTTATAACATTTCGGACTAGATTATGTTGATTTGGATTTTCGCCTGTGTATTCTCTAAATATTTATTTTTGATGTGTTTTATGTATTTTACATTTTAGTATTTAATAAATATTTATTATAAAAAAAAGTAGGTTTTCAAAAAAAAAATTTAAATCATTACTTATAAGTGATGGAAAAATCCCTCGCTAAATCCCTCTCTAAAAGTTTGACACATGGCAGGGAAAAGAACACGTGGCGTTCAGAATTAGCGAGGGAAAATCTCTCGCTAATATCCATCGCTAAATAGTGAGGGAAAATCCATCGCTAAATAGTGAGGTAAAATCCCTCGCTAATTAGCGAGGGAAAATCCCTTGCTAATATCCCTCGCTAACAGTTAGCGACGAATTCAAATTTCCCTCGCTAACGGTTAGCGATGACCGTTTTAGCGAGGGATTTGGTCCGTCGCTAATTCTGTCGATACTGTTCTTTAGCGAGGGATTTTTTGACTTTAGCGAGGGAAAAATTCGTCGCTGAGACTGCTTTTTTTGTAGTGTTAGCATCCAACACATCGATCTCGTCTACAATGAGCTGATCATCAACATGATCATGTGACTCATCATTCTGAACGTTTCCATCAATATTATCTAGATTATGAACAAGCAGCTGAATTGGATCGATATTTAAGAGATTTTTGTCTTTCTTGGGTGTAGTCTTCTCAACCTTGCCAATGACTTCAATAGTTTGGTCTTCCATGAACTCCACATCGCGACTTCTAACAATCTTTTTCTTAATAGGGTCATACAACCCATAACTAAATTAACCTTGACCATTAGTTTAGTAGATTAATGTAGACGCTAACCCCTGTGTTAGGCATGAGTTTGGTAGATTAATGTAGATGAACATAAATTTGTTGAAAATATTTGTATTTTATTGTTGCTTGAAAGTTTAGTAGATTAATGTAAGATTGTTGAATGTCTAGTTATGTGAATGCCGAAAATTTTTGTATATGCAGGGGTAAAAGTAATAAAAAAAACACTTTTAAAGTGGGATATTTTAATGACCGACTTTAGTATCCACGTTAGCAAAATTGAACATTTAAAGTTGGACGTATTATTATCCGACTTTAAATCCTACTTTTAAAGTCGGATGCTTATCCGACTTTGAAACTTTGACATACTAAGTCGCTCTAATAGAAGTCAGATGGGCATCCGACTTTAAAAGTCCATTTTATCCGACTTTAAATCCGATTTTTGCACTAGTGAACTGATGAAGATGCACAACATTGTCTTCGCGGCATCCAACTTGGATCTTTCATCCCTCATAACATACACAAAAGCCTCTCATCCGAAGACTCTCAAGGGATCATACTTGTCATTCTTCCCAAACCATTTTTTTTCTTCTGGAACCTCACTATTCAAAGAAATCACATGACTGAGATTAACAACATGCACCACCGTGTATCGTACCCCACCCTAATAAAATTTGGGCAACTTAGAATCAGAGAGCATACATCTCACTTTGGCAATCAATATTTTGTTCATTATCTTCACTAAACCAGTTAGTTGATGAGATTTAGGAGGCGTCTTTTCATGTGTAATACCCTGTTGCTTGCAGTAGACATCAAAGGGTCCCTAATACTCATCAACATTGTCAAACGAATGTATTTCTACTTCTTGCTTGAGTGTCTCTTAACCAAAGCACGGAACTCTTTGAACTTCTCCACCACTTGGTCTTTCATCTTCAAAACATAGACCCATAGTTTCCTGGAACAGTCATCAATAAAGGTAACAAAGTAGAGAGCGACACCAAACTATTTAATCTTCAAAATGCCACAAACAACATAATGAACAAATTAAAGCAACTCTGACTTCCTTGATGGAGGAGGATGATTCTTGAAGGACACTCTGGTATGCTTACCAACATGCAATGGGAATATTTCTCTCATTCTGCACTCTTCAATCCTGGAAGCATGTCCTTTTGGATAAGAAATTTAGCCCCTTTTAGTGACATGACTAACTTTATGTGCCACAAATATGCCTCCATATCCACAATATTTAGACTATCTTTAGCAACCAAAGCTTTTGTCCAATACAACTTAGAAAATTTTCTCCCCTATGGCTATAACCAAGTTAACTTTGGTGAGTTTCCACTTTCCCAAACCAAAGTGATTATCATAACCACCATCATCAAGCAGATGCATAGAGACCAAATTAAGGCAAACATCTAGATGATATTTGACTCCTTTAAGCAACAATTGTATTCCCATATTGGTAGGCAAGCAAATATGACCAACACCAATCACCATAGACACACACCAACATTACCTATTTTCAAGACTCCTAAATCATATGAAGTGTAGGATATGAGGCACCATTGTCAACTATCCACATGCTCTCATCTGATACAATCTTAACCGACTCATGCTCACAAAAATTACAAGATCATCACTAGTAGTAGTAGTAGTGACACTACCATCATCATCATGATCCCTTTCATTATGCTTACCCTTCTTGCCTTTTTTCTCTTTTTTCCACATAAAACAATTTATTTGTATATGCCTTCTTTTGTGACAATAATGACACTCACATTCTTTAATCAAGACTTAGACCTACTCCTACTTTTCTCTCTACAACCCTTTGATTTTTTTCCTTTGAACTTCTCCTTATTTTGAGTGACTAAAACCTTAGATTGAGATGATGACTAGAACCCTAGATTAAAATGTAGCTTTTACCTTTTCTCGATCTCCTCATTAAGAACACTACTCTTTTCCATTTCCAAAGAAAAACACCATTAGGGGATGAACTTGTGACAGAAACCTGAAATGTCTCCAAAGACTCTGGTAAAAATAAGAACAGAAATAGTCCCAAAAGCTCATTTCAGGTTTCTGTCACAAGTTCATCAAACGTGATGCCCACTCCTGAAATTTGATCAAGAAGCCTTCTAAATTAACTCAAGTGATTTAAGACGCGAGTCCCCTTTTTGTACTTCAAACTTATGAAGCTATTCACCAAGAACAATTTGTTATTCACCAATTTAGTGGTATACTAGGACTCTATTTTTGCCCACAAAGTTCTCACGTTTCTCTCACTAGCAATATGCTTATAATAATTGTCCTGTAAAAATTGCCAAACAAAATCACACACTTGTTGATGTGCAAACTCCCAATCCTCATAAACTTGGACTTCAGCTTTTGAGATGAGAAGATGCATATTCTCATTTTCCCCTATTAAATGAATATTCTCTATCATTTTTAAGCACTGATCACAAATATCTATTTATGTCATTTTATATTTATAAGTTAGTTCAATCGCTAATTTTACAAAATACTTTAAATTAAATCTGTTATCAGCTCATCTACTGTAAACTAGTTTATACGTTGTCTGTTATTTTACACCTAATAGAGCCTAGGCATAAGGAACAAAATCTAGTGAAAAGATAATTTTAAATGGATGAAGCGACATTCTTCTTAAAGTTATCAATAATATTGTTCCCGACTGGGTCAATAGCCCATCCCTTCTGCTGAGCCGAGGACGGCTCACAATCCAGCCTCTACGCGAGCCGCTAAGCAGAATGTGTGGAGACTGATATCAACAGCCTGTATCAACTCGCCTGATCCAACGGCTGACTAGCATCGGTCATGTAACACCCCGAAAATAATTTAATTAAATTATTTAATTGAATTATTAATTTCATTGGAAACGTGATTAAATTAATTAAAATGATGGGCGTTGTGCAGGAAGTGGAACGAGTATTGGGGGTGATGTTGACAACTCAGGGGTGGTGAAGAATGGCCAGGAAGCCCAAGCCCAATAGCTTAGGCGCTCCTGAGGCTCCTGAAGCTAAGGGGATAGGGTTTTGCGCCTCACTCCTTGCATCAGAGAAAGAAAACGAAATTTGAGAGAGTGAGAAGAGAGAGAGCATCGTACGGCGCTGAGGAGAAGAGGAAGGAAAGGAATTTTCTCGAGTTTTGTTAGGAAGTGGTCGTGGCTACGGTTTCGAAGGAAGAATGATCGCGAGCTGATCGTTGTGTTGCTGTGACTTTGTTCGTGCCTCCACTCGTCTTCTTCAGATCATTCATATTCGAGGTAAGGGTGAGCGTTTTAATTCAACAAAATCGAGTATGCGATTGGGGTTTTGTGGGATTTTTGGGGGTAGTGGTGTAATTGAAATGTTGAGGTTTTGTTTGATGGGTTGTTGACGTTTCCCTTCGGGGAATTTCGATGTTTGCTTCGATGAACATTTTGAGGGATCACTTGATGAATTCTTGATGATTGTTCTTGATGAATTTGATGTCTTGATGAAATTGTGTTGAAATTGGGCGATGAACAATGTGTGATGAAATTGTGTTTTGATGCATTGGATGATGTCTGGATGAAAATTTTAAAAATCTGAACACTCCTGCAAGCGAGCTGTTCCTGGCCTTTTGCGCCTCGGTCGCGCTCGGGTCGCGCCTCAAGCGCAAGCGTGATGCGCTGGGGCCTGTTGTTGCTGTTGTTTTGCGCCCCGATCGCGCCCCGCTCGCGCCCCAAGCGCGAGCCATTGTTTCCCACTGTTGTTCACTGTTTTTCCACTGTTTTTCTTGCTGTTTTCACACCGTTTTCTCCAATTAAAAATGTGATATTTTCCCAATAAAAAAATGATGTTTTCACTATTAAATGTGAAGTTTTTCTCCAATGTAGATGTGATGTTTCTCCACAAAATGTGAAGTTTTTCCCAATTAAAAATGCGGTGTTTTCCTTAAATTCAAAAGTGATATTCCTCCATAGAATGGTGACGTTTCTACTAGCAAAAATGTGACGTTTTCTCAATCCAAATATAGTGTTTCCCAAGCTTAATAAATGTGGTGTTTACCGAATTTAAAATGTGATGTCCTTTCAAATAAGATGTGGTGTTTACTAAATTAAAACGGGATGTTTTTTCTAAACTCCAAATGTGTGGCTACCCAAATTTCAAAAATCATATGTGTGATAATGATGTAATATGATTTATGATGAATTGTGAAGAATATACTCTATGAGTATGGCTTTAATAATGATGTAATGTGACTGGGATGAATTGTGACGAATACACTCTATGAGTGTTTGATGACGATGATGATGAGTACTCCAGGTGAGTGTTTCTGATGAAATGCACATGTAGATATAGAGTCTCATGGCATGTGCATATCGTGAAGAATAGGCTTCGGCCTCTTGCGAAGAATAGGTTTCGGCCTCCTGTGAAGAATAGGCTTCGGCCTCTTAAATTGTGATGAATATGGTACTCTCATGCATATGCCCTGGTGGGGGTTGCATTTACATGCATGATCATGATCGTGGCTTGTTGCCAAACTGTGTTGTGAATTGGTGTTTGGTGATGATGATGTGATGTTAATAATGATGTTGTAGAATTGTTTGTCTCCATTACTCTATCATATGCTTGATTATGTTTTGTTAAAATTCTCACCCCTTCTGCTTGGAATGTTGCTGTAACACCCCTTTTTCTACCCAACGGTTATTAAAAAAATATCAGAGTTTTTCGCGCCAAAAGAGTGTCACATTTTTTTCGAACCGGAAAACCACTTTGCAAACAGAGTACTTTAATTATAACTAACTTCTTTTCAAAAACATGCAGCGGAAATAAAAAGGTTTAACTTGGTAATCATACTTCAAAAGGTTTACAACTTAGAAAGGCATATACATAACACATAAGGAAAGACACAAGGACAACCCTCCCGAGTGCTACGTATCAGAGCCGACTCGACCATACTTGAAGAAGAATCTCTAGCCATCTTCAGTCACCGTCACCTGCAGGTTGCCGACATACGAGGCAACACGACGCAGTAGGGTGAGTCTCACTACATAGATAATAATAGATAAAACAAGAAACACAGTATAATAGGCACACCAGGGATACCATCAATTTACTACACCAATAATACAGTTACACCAAATCCAGTTACGCCGAATACTGTTACACCAAGTACCGTCACACCAAATACAGTCACACCCAGAATACAGTTCAAGAAGACGCAATCAAACACAGGACGCGTATGCAATGTATGAGATGCAACCCAAAACTCCACTGGGCATATGCATGTGGATCCATTAGGCCGAAGCCTCTGCTCACCAAATATAATTAGGCCGAAGCCTCTGCTCACCAAATATAATTAGGCCGAAGCCTCTGCTCACCAAATATGCACATGGTTTATGTGACGCTATGAACAATGCACCATACACACCAAAATCACCACAACAATGCGATAACATGTGCACCAATAATTTATTTAACTCACCAATAGTTTTATTAACTCACCAACACCAAAAGAAAGGTCATAGACCATTGCCTTGAGGGCACTCACCAATAAACTCACCAATAATTTATCTCACCATTTTATATACATCACCATTATACATCTCCAAAATTTCAACTCTAAGGATAGCACACCAATCACACCAAGCACAATTAATTACGCGACTACATTGTCACCAAAGGACTAAACAACACCCATAGGGACCAAGACAGCACATAGAGTAGCAGCTGCAATATAAACAGCAGCATAAAATCTCACAAAATTCGGAGCAACAAACCCCACAAAATTCGGAGCAACAAATCCCACAAAATTCGGAGCAACAAATCCCACAAAATTCGGACAGAATTATTAGTCATTTTGAAATCAAATCTTCTCCCTCATTTCTCAATGAAATTTAGCGAAATCAGTGCCTATTCAGTAGGAAATTAAGTCTACTTTCCAACAAAACAAACCCCATAATTTTTTAGACGAATAGAACACTCACGACCACAGATTTACTGAACCTATATCCAGATTGTTTCCAGAATCTTACCCTAACTTGTGAAATTCATATCTCGAGCTACACAACTCTAAACGCAACCAAACCAGTGCCATATTAACAAGCATTAAGTCTATTTTCCATAATAGTAAACCACATAATTTTTCAGTCAACACAACGTTCCCAGTTACCGAAATACTGAACCTCTACCCAAATCGTTTCCAGAATTTTAACCTAACTTGTTTCACCTATAACTTAAGTTTTACAACTCCAAATGCAACCAAATCAACGCCAAATTAACAAGCATTCAATCAAGTTTTCGAAATGACAAACCACATAATTTTTCAATTAGTAAAACGTTCTCAGTCACTGAAATACTAAACCTATGTCAGAACATCTCAAAACAGTGAATTCAACAACACAAACAACCATCACACTTCAGCCACATATATATCAAACGATCACCCAATCACTCAAATATTTCATGAACCAATTTAAACAACTACTCCTAACACCTAATCCCCATGATTTCGTGGTTTATAAATTATTAACTATGAACGAGAGCCCCCTTACCTCATAATTGAAGAACACCTATCTCCTGGTGAGCAAGCTACCATCAAAATTCAGCAACTAAGATCCTCCTCTCCTTCCTTGGTGCATGCGAAATCTTCCTCTCTCTCTCCTCTAGGGTTTGGCCGTACACATCTTCTTTTCCACTAGGGTTTTGCGCCCTTCTTCTTTCATCTCTCTCTTATGGTTTCACGCCTCTCCTCTCTCCAAGCCGTCCCACTCTCTCTATTTTTTCTAAAGTGTTGGAATGAATCACCAAACCCTAAGATTGGCATCATATAGGCGCCTAGCTTAATGGACATGGGCTTCCACTTAATGACCTAATCATGGGCTTCTCCTAATCCACTTCAACTCGCCACCACCATCTAAATCCAACCCTAGGTCCAATTATCCAAATAAATAATTCTATTTATTTAACACTCAAAACCCTAAATAATTAATTAAATCAATTAATTAATTATCTCCTACCACCTAAACCTCATTTAATTAACTAGAAAATTAATCTACTATTTTCGGGCTGTTACAACTCTCCCCCCCCTAAAAAGAATTTCGCCCTCGAAATTTACCCGCTAAAACTAACACTCTCCCACTAACAATCACACACAGTTCACACAGCAGGGAAGGTCAAAAACAAACCAGACAACAGCACATAGGGATACACAAAACACATAACACTAGTAGGGATGTCTCCCCCACTAGATCACTTACCATTGGCAACTTTTGATGTACCTGCAACGCAAACATTGGTTAGCACTAAAAAGACAACAGTTGGTCGCTAACCGACACAACGACTCGATGACTTGGCCGGACGGACCAACCATTGCTCTGATACCACTAATGTAACACCCCTTTTTCTACCCAACGGTTATTAAAAAAATATCAGAGTTTTTCGCGCCAAAAGAGTGTCACATTTTTTTCGAACCGGAAAACCACTTTGCAAACAGAGTACTTTAATTATAACTAACTTCTTTTCAAAAACATGCAGCGGAAATAAAAAGGTTTAACTTGGTAATCATACTTCAAAAGGTTTACAACTTAGAAAGGCATATACATAACACATAAGGAAAGACACAAGGACAACCCTCCCGAGTGCTACGTATCAGAGCCGACTCGACCATACTTGAAGAAGAATCTCTAGCCATCTTCAGTCACCGTCACCTGCAGGTTGCCGACATACGAGGCAACACGACGCAGTAGGGTGAGTCTCACTACATAGATAATAATAGATAAAACAAGAAACACAGTATAATAGGCACACCAGGGATACCATCAATTTACTACACCAATAATACAGTTACACCAAATCCAGTTACGCCGAATACTGTTACACCAAGTACCGTCACACCAAATACAGTCACACCCAGAATACAGTTCAAGAAGACGCAATCAAACACAGGACGCGTATGCAATGTATGAGATGCAACCCAAAACTCCACTGGGCATATGCATGTGGATCCATTAGGCCGAAGCCTCTGCTCACCAAATATAATTAGGCCGAAGCCTCTGCTCACCAAATATAATTAGGCCGAAGCCTCTGCTCACCAAATATGCACATGGTTTATGTGACGCTATGAACAATGCACCATACACACCAAAATCACCACAACAATGCGATAACATGTGCACCAATAATTTATTTAACTCACCAATAGTTTTATTAACTCACCAACACCAAAAGAAAGGTCATAGACCATTGCCTTGAGGGCACTCACCAATAAACTCACCAATAATTTATCTCACCATTTTATATACATCACCATTATACATCTCCAAAATTTCAACTCTAAGGATAGCACACCAATCACACCAAGCACAATTAATTACGCGACTACATTGTCACCAAAGGACTAAACAACACCCATAGGGACCAAGACAGCACATAGAGTAGCAGCAGCAATATAAACAGCAGCATAAAATCTCACAAAATTCGGAGCAACAAACCCCACAAAATTCGGAGCAACAAATCCCACAAAATTCGGAGCAACAAATCCCACAAAATTCGGACAGAATTATTAGTCATTTTGAAATCAAATCTTCTCCCTCATTTCTCAATGAAATTTAGCGAAATCAGTGCCTATTCAGTAGGAAATTAAGTCTACTTTCCAACAAAACAAACCCCATAATTTTTTAGACGAATAGAACACTCACGACCACAGATTTACTGAACCTATATCCAGATTGTTTCCAGAATCTTACCCTAACTTGTGAAATTCATATCTCGAGCTACACAACTCTAAACGCAACCAAACCAGTGCCATATTAACAAGCATTAAGTCTATTTTCCATAATAGTAAACCACATAATTTTTCAGTCAACACAACGTTCCCAGTTACCGAAATACTGAACCTCTACCCAAATCGTTTCCAGAATTTTAACCTAACTTGTTTCACCTATAACTTAAGTTTTACAACTCCAAATGCAACCAAATCAACGCCAAATTAACAAGCATTCAATCAAGTTTTCGAAATGACAAACCACATAATTTTTCAATTAGTAAAACGTTCTCAGTCACTGAAATACTAAACCTATGTCAGAACATCTCAAAACAGTGAATTCAACAACACAAACAACCATCACACTTCAGCCACATATATATCAAACGATCACCCAATCACTCAAATATTTCATGAACCAATTTAAACAACTACTCCTAACACCTAATCCCCATGATTTCGTGGTTTATAAATTATTAACTATGAACGAAAGCCCCCTTACCTCATAATTGAAGAACACCTATCTCCTGGTGAGCAAGCTACCATCAAAATTCAGCAACTAAGATCCTCCTCTCCTTCCTTGGTGCATGCGAAATCTTCCTCTCTCTCTCCTCTAGGGTTTGGCCGTACACATCTTCTTTTCCACTAGGGTTTTGCGCCCTTCTTCTTTCATCTCTCTCTTATGGTTTCACGCCTCTCCTCTCTCCAAGCCGTCCCACTCTCTCTATTTTTTCTAAAGTGTTGGAATGAATCACCAAACCCTAAGATTGGCATCATATAGGCGCCTAGCTTAATGGACATGGGCTTCCACTTAATGACCTAATCATAGGCTTCTCCTAATCCACTTCAACTCGCCACCACCATCTAAATCCAACCCTAGGTCCAATTATCCAAATAAATAATTCTATTTATTTAACACTCAAAACCCTAAATAATTAATTAAATCAATTAATTAATTATCTCCTACCACCTAAACCTCATTTAATTAACTAGAAAATTAATCTACTATTTTCGGGCTGTTACAGTTGCTCTATTGTGGCAACGCTGCAGGTAATCGCGAGTGAAGGATCTGCTACCTTCCTTTTAGCTCTTGGGATGTATTTTGTGTCACTCTCTGATACTGTAACACCTAGGGGGCGTGGGTGAATTTTGATAAACGATTTAATTAGTTGTTTTAACGATTTTATTGATATATTTGAGACGTGTTTGAGAGTTATTGGTGAGTTGTTGTTTATTCCGCTGTGATGTGAATTTTGAGGATTTGATTTCCCATGAAGGATGTTTTGTTGCACGAATTTGAAGAGTGTAATTGATGAGTTTGTTTTTAATGAAGTTGTAGCATTTCTTTTCTATCAAAGAAAATAATATTTTGAAAGGGATTACTTTGATTCCTTACCCTGCTTTGATTTCTACCCCACTGAATTGGGCGTCGGAGCGTCTTTACAGGTACAACCCGACCTGGACTCTGCCCCCGACTTCACTGATAAACAGAACGACCATACCTCAGATCGGTCTAACCTTCGACCTACCAGGTACGATTCAAATCTTAACCATGTCTAACAATTAAAGCACCAAAGAAAGTGATATCTTTTAAATAAGATTAATCGATGTAAACAAATATTTTCACATCCGTTAAATTGAGAACCGATGTATATTAAAGTTGTTTTCCTACATCAAGTGTCTACGCAGCTGATGTAAGAAATAGTGTTTCTACATTGGTTGTAACTTGTAACTATAGTCAATATAGAAAGGTAGTTTTTTACATTGATTATGGATCAAAACTAATGACGATCCAACTAAATTGTTCAAGTTCGAGGTGCCTAGGAGTGCCTATGACTACCAAAAGAGAGGATACAAAAAGCATTTTTGGGGTGTGCTTAGGAGTGCCAATTATGCTCCCACAACCAAAGTCTGCATAAGCGAAGAAGTGTCCATTAAAAAAAAAGTTTGGGCTTGTCTTTTCCCACATCCCTTGCTACTCACCCCACACCTCCAAACCCTGTGAAATGACCAATATGCCATTAATGAGGCGCGCTCCGTGTTTTTTTTTACAATTTTTACCGATTCGGTTAGGGTCAACCGAAAACTTACGGTTAGGCACACCCAAACGGATATTTTTTTGAGACACACCCCTCTTTTGAATTTTTAGAGTACGGCTGACCCCAACTGAATTTATTCAGACTAGGGCGGCCGAATAGGTGTTATTTTTTTAAAAAAAAATTCAACGGCTCAAATTCCACCGACACTTTTGACCAACGGCTTACAAATAGTAAAACGTGTCAGAAAAAGGAGTAGATGGCATTTCCTTTGGAAATTGTGCCCCAACGGATAGAATTTAAACGGCTCAGATTTGTGATCTAAAATTTTGATCAACGACACATATTTCCCCACGCCTATTATAAATTGGGTTTCAGCTTTCCCTGCAACTTCACAAAAACCTAACCCCTTCTCTGCTTCTTCTTCTCCACAAACACCCCTTCTCTGCTTCTTCTCAAAAACCCTAACCCCACCCGCTGTAATTGGAGACTTAATGGAATGGCAGTTGTGCCCAACCCAGAGATCAAGTGACAAATTCCTAACCATCTTGCATCCGTGGAACGGTCACCGACAGGCACGATGGTGTGTTTTTTCGTTCTCGCAATCCAATCTTTCTGTAGGTTGGATAAGAATATAACATTCAGGCTGTTGATGGAAAAGGCGGAAAGGAAGGTTCGCCAAGAGGGAGAGTGGCGTAAAGACATAAGTTGTTTACGTTACCGCAAGTGCAGTTGTGGAGATGATGGGACTGTCCGCTATTCATCTATGGAGATCTGAAGTGACGATGATGTTCGCGCAATGATGGAAGCTCATGCTAATGTTCCATTGGGACGTCAAATCCTGGAGCTGTTTGTAGAAACAATGCGCACACCGGAAGAAATCATTTATCTTTTGGAACAAGGACTTCCCAAATAATCGCTAGTTTCTTAGTTGTTTTGTTATGTTGTTTTTATCGTTTTGATGTCTTTCGTGTTTGATGTACGGTTACGCTTTCTAATAATAAACTTGTTGTTTAATTTAAATACGAACAAAATATAAATTACTCATTACTAAATAAACATAATATCTATACAAATAAATATCCTACTGTGTGTTGCGGCTCCTCCTTCTATACACACAACCATACTTCCTAAGCCTATGGAATGGCTTCACGAGGGTCTTCAAGCCGTCGAGTACTCTCCATGGCTGGGTCTCTCGTGGAACGTTACCATTCAAGGCACGCTCCATCTCATCCACCATCTGAACGAAATCGGGCACCATCTCTGAGACAAAACAATTAAATTAAGTACATATTTTATAAACTAATAAAAAAGAAAAAAGTGTAAAAGACACGTACCTGTCTAGTATCAGGCTCATCCTCAAGCTGCACATAATTAGACTGCATAAGGAATGGGTGTGAGACCTTCCCAAACCAAGCAACGTACCCTGGCACGGTGTCTGGCTCACCCGGCCTAGTAGAGGGCCCCATCTCTATCAAATGCTGATCAAACGGCCCCCACATCTCGTCAGCCATCTCTCGTGTAGCCGCAGCTCTAGTGGGGGGTTTGGGGTCCTCTGGTATCCCCTATACATGCCCAAACTGTCTCAAGACACGATCTGGCATGTAAGGCACCATGCAGCCAGCATGTCGTAAGTGCCTTCTAAATAGACTGATGAGCTCAAAGGGATAGGCAGCTCTATGCCCAGTGTAGGGTTCCCAGGTGACCTCATCTGGGTGCAGCCTATCCAGGGCTAGTCGAACAACATGCCTGGCCAGTGGAAGTGTGGTATCAGCAACCCACCTCTTGGCACGTGGCTGAGTCTCAACATAATCTGGGTCCACCGTCTTGAGGCTGAAGGGATCTCCTTGGAAGTGCTCAAATATCCTTGACTGTAATGAATATATCAATGCATTTAGTAACCATACATCAAAAAAACTTAACAACTTAAATATAATAGATACCTGAAGTAGAGCAATGTAGCCACCCATCTGCTTATTTTTGGGCTTGTTTGCACCCCGAAGATGGTCATATAGATGGGCCGGGGCCATCCCTCCCCATGTGTAAGAACCAGCAAGGTCAAAGTCAATCAGAGCTCCCAGATAGCCCAACTTCACCTTGTTTCCTGACTTGTCGGCGAACAAGCCCCAACCCAACAAGTAATGTAGATATGCCCTAGCAGCATGCTCCCATCGCTCCTCCGCTATAGCACTAGGGTACACCACCTCCCTCAGCCACCTGAGGGACACAGATAACCCTGGGCCAGGTGCCTGAAGAGGGTCTGCACATCAACAACATCTCTCCCTGGTCCTTGCTGTAGTCCGACATATCATAAAAAGTCCTCATAACGGGGATGTGGAGCAATGCTGACACATCATCAAGAGTGATAGTCATCTCACCAATAGGGAGGTGAAATGATGATGTATCCGACTGCCACCGCTCTATGAATGCATTGGCGAGCCCACCAATGATAGCTGGAAATCCAATGTCCCTCAGAGGTAGCAGTCCAGAACGCTATAATGTTTGCATGAGGGGCTATCTGTGGAGCTCCGTGTGAAACAAGCTTTAAAGGCTCACGATCCTGCATTATGGAATGCTATATTAAACCAAAGTATTGAAAATAACAAATGATCAAATTATTTAGAGAAATAAGTAAGTAACTTACAATGCCCTCCCATAGGGCTCTAGCAAAGTGAGACTCGTAAGTGGGTAACACAGATCTATCCTCTGGGCCACTAGGAAAAGGGAATGTGGCAGGAGGAGGAGGAGCAGTGAAGGAGCAGCAGAAGACGAAGGAGCTGCAGGATCCTCAGCAGAAGCAGCCTCCTTCGCATGAGCAGCACTCAAGTCCTCAGCAGGACCAGCCAGGTCAGCTGCCGGATGGTAAGCATCACACTCAATATCATGCCCTACGTTCTCCTCCTGTACAGCTGGGGCTTGCTCAGCACGTCTACCCCTAACTCTGCTAGGCCCAACAGCAGCAGTAGCACGTGCTTCCTCCTTCCTTTTACGGTTTGAAACTGTCATAGGTGGCCTGGTTCCCCGAGGCTCGGGCTGTGACTGAGAATGTCCACCTCTCGTCTTGGCCATAACTGAAGAAACACAAACAAACACATTAAAACAATTTCAAAATTATAATTAAAATAGTTATAAATAATTTCAAAATAAAACATAAAACAATATAAACATAACGATGGTTCGGTTGAGGCTACCGAACACGTTCGGATGACCTCAACCGTACGGGTAAAATTGTTAGAGACATTTTAACTGGTTCGGTTGCCCTTACCCGAACGTGTTCGGGAGGCAGTAGTCGAACGCGTTCGAACTTCATCGTTCCCAGAACGATTCGGGGAAGGCCAACCGAATGCGTCGCATATGCAGAAAAAATAAAAACGCAGTAACAGTCAAATTAAAACGATGAAATGGAAAGAGAGGAGAGTGTGGGAGGGAGTACCTGGTGCGTAGAATGCGAGATTGAAGCTTCAAAAATGGTGGAGTGGAGATTGAAGGTGAGAAATTGAATTTGGGGTGGGGAGGGGTTAGGGTTCGGTTGAGGTAATGTGAAGGGGGTGTGAGAGTGTTTGGGAGGGAGAGAGTGAGAGATGAAATGTTTTTAATTGAAGAGTATTTTAGGGATTTAGGGGGTTTGGTGGTGTGTTGTGAGTAGGAGGGGATGTGGGAAAAGTCAAAGTCTTTAAGTTTTTTGGGAACTCAGTACATTTTTTAGTTGAAAAGAAAATCTTCATGTCTAAGGATACGAGTGGATAGTTAGGGTGTTATTAAAGACACCCCTTAATTTTGACGGACCCCCCCCCCCCCCCAACAGTTTATCTTCTATTCAGACATACTTCCATCTAAGGTATTTATAGTATATTGTTTTCCAAACTATTTATCGTGAATTATCTATGATATTAAATAGTTTTTTTTAACATTCTTTTAAAGTAATTTTTACTTTTTATATTTATTTATCGTGTTATTGGTGCGCAGTATCTACCGGTTTTGCTAGTGGCTAATCTACGCTGGAGAATTTGGTTCGTCACATATATACCTAGTTTTGTCAGTCTGTGTGGTTCTCCTCTCCCAACAAAGTTTTTTTTCCACACCGAAGATTCGAACATGAAACTTTGGGGAGGATCCGAGCTCAGTTACCGCTCAGACCAACCCTTTGTTGGTCTTTTTTACTTTTTATATCTGTTCTGGACTGGATCAAGAGACTCACTCCAGCAATTTGACCTGGGTCAGCCCAATAGCTTGGACCCATATCCACAAAAAATCAGTCCATTCATGTCTATTATGCCTCAACGGCTCAGATTCACCCGATCGATCCAACGGCTCAGAGCTAGCACGGATCCCTATAAATACTGGCACACATTTCCAAAAATAGGTACATTATCTTTCCCAGCTACACTCTACAATTCTCAATACTGACTTGAGCATTGGAGTGACATCGCAGGTACCCCACCCGAAATCACTCTGATACTCCACTTGGACGGCGGGAGACCTATCAACTACAGTCACCGGATCCGGCCCGGAAGACCGAAAGGTACTTAACATTATCTAAAAACCAGTTATGTATTTCACTATATAATTATTTATTTATTTTCAAGGAGATTTTGATGTTAGGGATATTGTTTATGCTATTCAAGGGTTTTTATAATGAATATCACAATAGTTTGTCTACATTCGTGTGGTTGGATGACCAAATTGGTAACAATTTTCCTGCTTCGGTAAGAAAAGAAAATAATTGACCATATTTCCCAAGTATGGCCAATAAAATAAGAGAAAGATATCATCTAGTTAATGGGGCAAAGGTCTCATCTATAGTTCAGGATGGTAGAGTCCTATCTATAACGATGATGATGGAGAAAACGACACATTGTTTAATAAAATAGTATATCAGAAATAGCTAACTTAGAACCAACAAGGGTTGATCCGAGCCGTAACTGGGCTCGGATCCAACTCTAAAGTCTTGGGTTCAAATTTTGGGTGTGGCAAAAACTATGTCGGGAGGGGAGAACCATACGAACCGGCAAAGTCGGGTATACACGCTATCAGTCAGGTTCACTGATGTAGATTAGTCATCGACAAAACTGGTGAACACTGCGCACCAATAACATGTAACTAAAAAAAATAGCTAACTTAGGGTAAACGGATTTTTTTAAATCATAAACTAGTTATTTCTGGTACACAATTGTTATAAATTGTATATTATTAATAACTAACTTATAGAATAATAATACCGTAATTTTCTAATTTATAGTAGATAAAAAATAAATAGAGTTACAAAAATTAATTGAATTTTTTAAGGTATTTTGGTTTATTATTGTATTTGGGGTTCCCTCCAAATTGAGGGGGTGCTGTTAATAACAGCCATGGATCAGATGTGTAATTATTCAGTCCAAAGCTATTTCACTTCAGGGGCTCAAATTGAGCTTGAGTCGGGCTTTGCAAAATTTGGAAAAAAGAAGTTGGCATGCGTTTTTGGTAACCCCGCCACTAGATATCACACCTCCACCATTTTTTTATTCCCATTGCCCCTATGAGATTGATTAAATGGATTTATCTATTTTTAAGATAAATCCATTTTGCAAAAAAAAAAAATGGAAACGGATTTATTTTGCAATTTTTCAAAACGAATTTATCTATTTAGATAAATCTGTTTAAAAAATAAAATAGATAAATCTGTTAAAAAATGAAAATTAATTTTAAAATAATAAAATAGATATTGATATCGGTGATCTTTTGGTTCCGTTTAGTTGTAGATATTCGTTAACACGTGGCGATGTTGTACGCCGACTAGATAATCTAGGCTAAAAAAATCAGTTTTCGGGCAACCTACTCCGGTTGTCCCGAAACCACGGCCATTAAGTCCGACAAAAAAATCAGGGCTCATAACACCCCCAAAAGAGGTTTCTATCGAGACTTCGGGGCTCAAAATCTCAAATTCCATCATTTACTATTTTTAATTAATTTTTTTAATTTTTCATAATTTCCAAAAAATCTAAAAAAAAAAATGCATAACTTTCTTTTGATTTTATTAGATTTTTAGTGGGGTTTCTATAATTTTTAGATTAGTTTTATTTCTTTAACAGATTTTTAGTGGTCTTTTTATAACTTTTTTAAAAAAATTTAAATAAAATAGATATTATCTTTTAATACAAAATGGATTTATCATTTTAATGGATAAATCCGATTTTAAAAAGTGCAAAACGGATTTATCTATTAAAATTATAAATCCGTTTTTGTAAAAATTCAATAACGGATTTGTCTCTTTATGAGATAAATCCGTTATTCAATTCTTACAAAACGAATTTATCTCTTTATTAGATAAATCTGTTTTGCAATTTTAGGTTAAACGGATTTATCTAATAAAGAGATAGTTCCGTTTTGTATTTTTTTTTAACTACAGCTTTAACTTTTAGTTAGATAAATCCGTTTGGCAAAAAAAACAAGAATAAAATGGGAAGAAAAAAATTTAGTGGGATATGGTGTATGGTCATGGGAGGTACAAAAACGCAACCGAAAGAAGTTTTGGGTACATAGACTCTAAAAGTAGGGTGTATATTTGACCAAAAAGAAAGTAAAATAAAAGTAGGGTGTATATATCAATTCCATATTTTGGGTTTCCACGGTTTATCCGAATTTACCTTTCAATCATCCTTGTGGTTTAATTTTAATTATAATATAATATCTTTATAGCAAAAATTTGATTACTAATTTGTATGCCTAGGAGTTCACTCATACATTATTTTTCAAAAAAAAAATTAATAAACATTATCAATATTAAAAAATTTAGACTCTAATACGTCATAAAAACATTTAACTTTTATTCTAATCATTTTAAAAGTCAAATAAATAATGATTTTTTATTGTTTGACGGTGTATACTACATTGACAATTGCATATTATATTATCTAGAGCCTCTTTTTTTGTTATCTTGTCATTGGTGTGTAGTTTTCATCGGCATTGCTGATTACTAATCTACGCCGGGGAACCTCCCAACAGAGTTTTTGTCACACCTAAGATTCGAACCCGAGACCTTGGGGTGGGATTCGAGTCCAATACAAACTTGAAAATTTTGTATTTGATTATTCACAAAAAAAGGATATTTTTTTTACGGTGTTGGAAGTCCAAACCAAGTCAACCCAAACAAAAATCGTAAATCGATCCAAACCAAACTGTAAAAACCGCTTTGGTTTAGATGTATTTGGGTCGCTTTTACAATTAACCGATCCGTTCAATTCGGATGGTGATTTTGTTTTCCACAGCCGAACCAAACCAAATCATACTGCATATATTATTATAATATTATATAATATTAAAAAAAATCTATTTAATCTAGTCATACTAACACATGTGTTGTTTTAGTCTCACACATGCGGATATCTTGTGTTGCAGGTTAAGTTTTGATGATGAGGTAATCTAAGACAAAGTGACAAACGGAACTCCAAGACACAACAAACTCAAGAAGCAAGTCCGTGTCAAGGGTAGTCACTAGAAAGTTGGGCTATGTCTTAGGAATGAATTGTAAACCGCTTTTGAGTATCGGCTCAAATCTCTCGACACACCGCACTCACGTAATAAATCTAACATATGCATGCTAAATAGGTTAGGCACATAATAATGAGAAAATAGTTTTTGAAAGAACATAATCAATTGTCCTCTTTATTTTGGACAAGCACAAAATCGATTATCTTCCTGTTTTATGAACTTGATTTTCAAAACACATAAATTGATTATTCACTTGTTTTATAAAGCAAACAATCGATTTTGCACTTGACTTATCAAGCACAAAATCGGCTATGAGCTTGTTGTTGGAAACTACAAATCGATTTCCTTCTTGTCTCTTTTGAACTTGATTTTTAAAGCAAAACAATTGATTGTATACTTAATTCATTAAGTGCAGAATCGATTCTGAGCTTCATCTTGGAAGCACACAATCGATTCATAGCCTTAGTTGTTTAAAGCACAAAATCTATTTTGATTCTATTTTGTTTAAGTAAAGAATCGATTATCACACTCAGTTTTAGAAGCAATCAATCGGTTATTCACTTATGAAGTTGTTCTTATTTTAAAGCATAAAATGGATTGTCATCCTAAGTGGTTTTAAGCAAACAAACGATTTCTCACTTACTGAGACAATGTTAGAATTTGTCCCAACGGTCATATTTTGTACAAAGTCTATAAATAGGGACTTAAGGCTGCACAAATTGCACAACCCTAATATTCACAGAGCAAATCGCAAAACCCTATTTCACCGTCACTTTTGTTCTTCAAGTTCTTCATCTTTTTGGGCTGATCTCTCTCAAGGGTTAGATTGGGTTGGGAATCTTCAAGTTGCTGTATCCACCTTCATAGAGGTATTTCTTATTTTCTTGTAATCTGTTTAAAGTAAAATTGATAGTGGAAAATCTCACAAGGGTTGGGAGGACTGGACGTAGGTCATTGGGAGGTGACTGAACCAGTATAAATCACCTGTGTTTTTATTGCTTTTATTTCTTTTTCGTTCATTCCATAAACATGCGCGAAAAATTGATCTAAGTCGTTGAAAACGGGAAAAAGTTTTAAAATCTCAATTCACCCCCCCCCCCCTCTTGAGACTGAAGCCACTTGGTAACAAGTGGTATTAGAGCTAGTCTCTTGTTTAAAGGGCCTAGCAGCTTTAAGAGAAATGGCTTCAGGTTGGTCTACGCAAGAGGGTGCATCTCTTACCCGGCCTCCGGGATTCAACGAGAAAGACTATGCATATTGGAAAGAAAGAATGAGAATATTCATAGAAGGGGTAGATTTAGATGTATGGGATGCTGTGGAAAAAGGACGCTTTGTCCCCACGCACTTGGTAAATGGTATTCTCACTATCAAAGAAAGAACTGAATGGACTGATGATGAAAAGAAGAAGGTTCAACACAATCTCCGGGCTAAAAATATTATCACTTCCGCACTAAATCCTGATGAATTCTTTAGAGTGTCAAACTGCAAAACTGCTCAAGAAATGTGGGACAATCTTCAAGTCACTCATGAAGGTACTAGTGAAGTAAAAAGAGCAAGAACAAGCACTCTTATCCGAGAGTATGAGTTATTCAGAATGAATCCAGGTGAGACTATACAAGAAATGCGAAAGAGGTTCACTCACATAGTAAATCAGTTGGGCTCATTAGGAAAATCATTTCCTGTCGAAGACTTGATCAACAAAGTGCTAAGATGCCTGAATAGAGAATGGCAACCAAAGGTAACTGCGATAGCTGAATCAAGGAATTTAGCTACCATGACACTCGCCACTCTGTTTGGTAAACTACAAGAGCACGAACTAGAGCTCACTCGTCTAGAAGAGCGTGAAGATAAAGATAAGAAAAAGAAAAGTATGGCTTTAAAAGCTTCTAGTTCAAATCGACCTGATGATAGTACTGATGACTCGGAAAATGACGATGATGAAAGTGAGGAGAACATGGCTCTTATGGTCAGAAAATTCAAAAGGTTCATAAGAAGGAAAAGTTTTCCTAAGAAGAATTTTTCTCCTAAAAAGATCTCAAATAAGGAAAATTCATCTGGTCCTCCAACTTGCTACGAATGTGGTAAACTCGGTCATATGGAGATGGAGTGCCCAAGCTTACAGAAAAAGGCATCAAAAATTGAGAAAAATGGATTCAAAGAAAACAAAGGTAGAAAAGCCTACATAGCATGGAAAGACAACGACATGGATTCATCAGATGATTCAGAAGGTGAAGAAGCTCAAGTCGCTCTCATGGCCAATCATGAAAGGGAAGGTGAAAAAGAAAATGAGGTAGATTCTAACTCTAAAACTTCACAAAATGCATATGATGAATTACATGAAGGATTTATTGAATTGCATAATGATTCTTTGAAATTAGCTAAAGCATTAACACAAACTAAGAAAACAATTGCTCATCTTCAAAATGAAGTTATCACCTTGACTAAGGAAAGACTAGAACTTAGAAAAGAAAATTATAGTCTTGGTTGTTTTAAAGCAAACTATGTTTGTGATAAGTGTGTTGAATATAAAAAGAAAGTTCATGAGCTTGAATGGACAATAGGAAAAATGTCCAACATACAACATGTGCATCCTAGGTTTCCAAGAAACATGTTCATGAAAAGGCATGTGCATCGTAGACCTAAGTTCACTACTAGTATCAAATGTTATTATTGTGCTAAACCAGGACATACTGCTTCTGTTTGCATGGCTAGAGGTAGACAAAATGTGAAAAAGGTGTGGGTTCCCAAAAGGACTATACCAAGTACTAACCCACAAGGACCCAAAGAGATTTGGGTACCTAAAACCTTGTTTTAAAAACATTGCAGGTATGCTTCAAGGTACGGGGGTCGGATTGGTACCTTGACAGCAGATGCTCAAAGCACATGACTGGAGATATAACAAAGTTCTTAACTATTACCCCCAGATCAAGCGGTGATGTGACTTATGGTGACAACAATAGAGGAAGAATCATCGGTGAAGGTACAGTAGGTAAAGATCTATCTACTGCTATTGATAATGTGCTTTATGTTGAAGGTCTTAAACATAACTTACTAAGCATTAGTCAACTATGTGATAAAGGAAATAGGGTAATAATTGACCCAGGATCATGCATCATTGAAGATAAAAAGAGCAAACAAGTTAGGATGATAGGAAATAGAGTAGAAAACATATACATGATTAATCTTGATGAAGTTTCTTCTCATAATGCATGCTGTCTCATTAGTAAGAAAGAAAATTCTTGGTTATGGCATCGTAGAACAGCTCATATTCATATGGATCATCTTAACAAATTAGTGTCTAAGGAACTAGTTAGTGGTCTTCCTAAAGTCAAGTTTGAAAAGGACAAATTGTGTGATGCATGCCAAAAAGGTAAACAGGTCAAAGTACCTTTTAAATCAAAGAATATTGTGTCTACTAACAAACCATTGCAGCTTTTACACATGGATTTATTTGGTCCCTCGCGGACGAAAAGCTTTGGTGGAAATTACTATGCACTCGTCATAGTAGATGACTATTCAAGGTACACCTGGACACTATTCATCGCAAATAAGAGCGATGCATTTTGAGCTTTTAAGAAAGTTGCTCGTAGCATTCAAAACGAGAAAGAGCTTAAAATTGTCTCCATCCGAACCGATCACGGTGGAGAATTTGAAAATGAAAGGTTTGAAAATTTCTGTGAAAACCTTGGTATTGATCACAACTTCTCAGCACCTAGAACTCCTCAATAAAATGGAGTCGTTGAGAGGAAAAATCGATCTTTGGAAGAACTTTCCAGAACAATGCTGAATGATCATGACATCCCAAAATATTTTTGGGCTGATGCTGTAAGTACTGCTTGTTATGTTATGAATAGAGTTTTGATTAGGCCTATTTTAAAGAAAACCCCTTATGAACTTTACAAAGGGAGAAAACCAAACATTGCACACTTACACACGTTCGGATGCAAATGTTTTGTCTTAAACAATGGAAAGGATAACCTAGGAAAATTCGATGCTAAAGCTGATGAAGGAATTTTTCTTGGTTACTCTTTATCTAGCAAAGCCTTTAGAATTTTCAACAAAAGAAATAAAGTAATTGAGCAATCTGTACATGTCACATTAGAAGAAACTAACCCCAAAAAGTTGGGAAAGGTTATTAATGATGTTGCAAATGAGCTTGAAGCATTACAGCTAGATGAAGAGAGGAAAAATGAAAATAAAGAGGAAAGGACTGAATCCACTCATCAACAAAGAATTGAAGAAGAATCAAGCAGTGAGCTACCAAAGGAATGGAGAATCCCAAGGCACCACTCGCTTCAAAATGTCATAGGTGATGTATCAAAAGAGGTAACTACTCGAAACTCTCTTAGAAATGCATGTAATCATATAGCTTTTGTATCTCAAATTGAACCTAGAAATTTATATGAGGCTATAGAAGATGAACATTGGACTATTGCTATGCAAGAAGAGTTAAACCAGTTTGAAAGAAATGAAGTGTGGGATCTTGTTCCTAGACCGAATAATCATCAAATAATAGGCAGAAAATGGGTGTTTAGAAACAAACTAGATGAGTCGGGTATTATTGTTAGAAACAAAGCTAGACTAGTAGCTAAGGGTTATAATCAAGAAGAGGGAATAGACTATGATGAAACATATGCTCCCGTAGCTAGATTAGAGGCTATTCGCATGCTCCTAGCATTTGCATCAATTAAGGATTTTAAATTATATCAAATGGATGTCAAAAGTGCGTTTCTAAATGGCCTTGTTCAAGAAGAAGTGTATGTTGAACAACCACTTGGCTTTGAAAATTATGAAAAACCAGATCATGTTTTTAAACTCAAAAAGGTTCTTTATGGTCTGAAGCAAGCTCCTAGAGCTTGGTATGAAAGACTGAGCAAGTTCCTACTCAATCATGATTTTCAAAGAGGGAAAGTTGACACTACACTATTTATAAAGAGGTCACAAGATGACATCTTACTTATGCAAATCTATGTGGATGACATTATTTTCGGTGCTACTAATGAACTACTTTTCAAAGAATTCTCTAGTATTATGCAGAATGAGTTTGAAATATCAATGATTGGAGAACTCAACTTCTTTCTCGGGCTTCAAATAAAACAAACCAAGAACGGCATTTTCATCTCTCAATCAGAATATTGCAAACAATTGCTCAAGAGATTTGAAATGGATAAAGCGAAAGAAATGTCTACTCCAATGAGCACATCTTGCTACCTAGACAAGAATGAAGAAGGTAAACTGGTAGAACTAAGCAAATATCGAAGTATGATTGACTCCCTTCTCTATCTAACTGCTAGTAGACCGGATATCATGTTTAGTGTTTGCATGTGTGCTAGATATCAAGCAAATCCAAAAGAGTCACATCTAGTAGCAGTCAAGAGAATAATGAGATATCTTGTAGGAACACAAAATGTTGGTCTGTGGTATCCCAAGGGCGCCACATGTAGTCTTGTCGGGTACTCCGACTCTGTTTTTGCTGGTTGTAAACTAGATAGGAAACGCACTAGTGGAACATGTCACATCTTAGGCAGTGCATTAGTTTCATGGCATAGTAAGAAACAAGTCAGTGTCACATTGTCAACTGCTGAAGCAGAATATGTTGCAGCAGGAAGTTGCTGCGCACAAATCCTTTGGATGAAGCAACAACTTCTTGACAATGTCATAGATTTAGATCATATTCTGATTAAATGCGACAACACAAGCGCAATCAATCTTACAAAGAACCCCGTTCAACACTCTAGGACTAAGCATATAGAGATCAGACATCATTTTCTTAGAGAACATGTCCATAAAGGCGATTGTGTGATTGAGTTCGTTGAGTCGTCAAAACAGCTAGTTGACATTTTCACAAAACCTTTACAAAAAGAAAGCTTCTTTTTCATTCGAAGAGAACTTGGAATCATTGATTCCTCATCTATTTGAATGAAACATGAGTTGTTTAAGTATTTTTTTTCTTTTCCAAAAAAAACAGCAATGGTCCACTTTCTTTTGTTTATTAGCTATGTTGTTCGGTTCGCAAACTTTATCTCACGTTCACCCTTTTGATCATGACAAAAAGGGGGAGAAATATAGGATTGTTACAGGATGCATATAGGATTATTGTCACTTTGCATTTAGTCAGGGGGAGCATGAAGTAAGGGGGAGTCTAGATACATATCATGAATAGTGCATTATTTTGCTTGATGAACTAACCTCCCACCTGAGATGAATCAAAATTTTGTCATCATCGAAAAGGGGGAGAATGCAGATATCTTGTGTTGCAGGTTAAGTTTTGATGATGAGGTAATCTAAGATAAAGTGACAAACGGAACTCCAAGACACAACAAACTCAAGAAGCAAGTCCGTGTCAAGGGTAGTCACTAGGAAGTTGGGTCGTGTCTTAGGAATGAATTGTAAACCGCTTTTGAGGATCAGCTCAAATCTCTCGACACACATCACTCTCGTAATAAATTTAACTTATGCATGCTAAATAGGTTAGGCACATAATAATGAGAAAATAGTTTTTGAAAGCACATAATCGATTGTCCTCTTTATTATGGACAAGCACAAAATCGAGTACCTTCCTGTTTTATGAACTTGATTTTCAAAACACATAAATCGATTATTCACTTGTTTTATAAAGCAAACAATCGATTTTGCACTTGACTTATCAAGAACAAAATCGATTATGAGCTTGTTGTTGGACGCTACAAATCGTTTGCCTTCCTGTCTCTTTTGAACTTGATTTTTGAAGCAAAACAATCGATTGTATACTTAATTCATTAAGTGCAGAATCGATTCTGAGCTTCATCTTGGAAGCACACAATCGATTCATAGCCTTAGTTGTTTAAAGCACAAAATCGATTTTGATTCTATTTTGTTTAAGTAAAGAATCGATTATCACACTCATTTTTAGAAGCAATCAATCGATTATTCACTTATGAAGTTGTTCTTATTTTAAAGCACAGAATCGATTGTCATGCTAAGTGGTTTTAAGCAAACAATCGATTTCTCACTTACTGAGACAATGTTAGAATTTGTCCCAACGGTCATATTTTTTACAAAGTCTATAAATAGGGACTTAAGGCTGCACAAACTGCACAACCCTAATATTCACAGAGCAAATCGCAAAACCCTATTTCACCGTCACTTTTGTTCTTCAAGTTCTTCATCTTTTTGAGCTGATCTCTCTCAAGGGTTAGATTGGGTTGGGAATCTTCAAGTTGTTGTATCCACCTTCATAGAGGTATTTCTTATTTTCTTGTAATCTGTTTAAAGTTGTTGTTGGTTTATACTAGAGAGTGGGATATCTCTCTAGGTTTCTTTTGGTTGTAACTAGGGTGGGATATCTCTTGTTAGTAATAGATCTTGAGGGCTCTTGCATTAGGTGGGGTATCCTAGGTGAAGAGTGCCTAAGTCTGTAAGGTTTTTAAAGCACCCAGTTAAGCTTTGTTTTGATAGTGGAAACTCTCACAAGGGTTGTGTGGACTGGACGTAGGTCACTGGGAGGTGACTGAACCAGTATAAATCTCCTATGTTTTTATTGCTTTTATTTATTTTTCGTTCATTACATAAACCTGCGCGAAAAATTGACTAAGTCGTTGAAAAGGGAAGAACATGTAGACGCATTTCCAATTAAAAACTTGGTAACAACACACACTTACGACACTTGGTACTGAAGCCACCTTCTTAAGACTGAAGCCACTTGGTAACAACACACACTTACGACACACAGACACACAAACAGTCACACACACCAAAAATTGAAATTACAAACTAAAAGTACAATTCATTTTTGTTTTTAATTAAATGTTACTGCATATTGTTTACTATATAAAATATGGTTAAATATATTATTGGTCCCAAGCTATAAAATTTGGATTTTTTTGTTTTAGTCCCTCAAAAAAATTTCACCTACTTTTGGTCCTCCAAGTTTTATTAATTTTTTCATCAGTTTTAGTCCCTCATAACTTTTCAAAGCGTTGGTTTTTGGACTTTTGCAAGTGCTATTAGAGAAGTTTGTTAATACTTATTAATAGTTAGTTTAGAGTTAGTTATCATTGTTAGTTGTTATTTTCTTCATTTTCATAGTTAATGATCAAGTATCAATAATTTGGGTTCATTAGCTTTCTCTTCTTTTCCCTTATATGTGTTTTATCAAGAATCGAAATAATACTCAACAATCCAATCACATGATGACATATCATTTTTTTATATTTAAATTGCTTACATGGTATCAATAAATTTTGACAAATATAATGACAAATATAAATTTTGAATTAATTGCTTACATGGTATCAATACCCAACAAAACTCAAAGATATCATAGAATTCTCCAAGAAAAAACCATTAACGAAGTAGTAGTAGTTATCCCAAGTGACCAATGAGGCTTTAATCGAAGGTGACACACAATAAATTTTATAACATTTAAAATATTCTTGAGAAATTTTCATATCCACAAATAAAATTATAAGGAGTTTTTGTTAAGTTAGGAATTAATTACACTTATTTATATATGTTCAAATACTCACAATCTAGAAACTCGTGTTAGTTGTACCTTTGTAATTCCATATAATTTCTCAAATCTTAGTTCTGGTTTGCTTTCTAAAAATATTTTCTGTTTTCATTTTTTAAAATGTGTACTCATTTTAAATTACATTTCAATAGAGAGAAGATGGAAGAGTAAATAGAGAGAATGCATTTTTGGAAACGATGAAAACAACGTTTTTCCAAATTTGAAAGTTTGTAAAAATGGTATATTTGTTATCTTTGATGTTTATTAGTTTTAGTGGAAATGATAACGGCATTTAAGGGAACGGGACCTTATATTTTCGTGAGAATTCCTTTTTCACATTAAAAGTTTGATAGAGGGGTGTGTTAGTGGTAGGGGTGTTCGCGGTGCGGTTTGGTTCGGTTTTGAGCAAAAAAGTGCACCGAACCGCGAGATAAAAATAGATGCGGTTTGGTTTGGTTCGGTTGGCTTCAAAAAAAAAACCAAACCAAACCAAACCAAACCAAAGCGGTTTGGATTGGTTCGGTTTTGTTCGGTTTTTGACGAGACAAATCATGATTTATAAAAGAGCAAATTCTACCAACAAATAAAATTCTACCGACATTCAAATATGTGCATATATTTCCTGGCAATTCATCCATATACAAGTAAATATTAGGAAGGAGTTAATCATAAAAAGTGAAGCATATAAATAACAAACAGCACCTATGTCAATTCTTATACCAATTGATGGGCCTCATAACAGCACCTCCACCAATAGAAATAACAAACCTACGCAACAGGGACAGCTTATGCAATGCCTCAAACAATCAATTGTCAAATACTCCACAGGATGAGTTGAAAATGCTGTGATTCAAACTAGAAATGATCATATATTTCATCCAAAAATATTAACTGCTAACATAAATTTTCCATCAAATTGAAGTTCAGAGGATATCATATTACCCCAAGAATGCCAAAAATAGCCAAATGGATCAGATATAAAGCACAATCCAACACCTTTGGCATCTGTTTATTAGATTCCTGCAAGAAGAGACAACAGGCAATATTTCATGATTTACCATAAAGAACTAAAAAAATGTTTTGAAATCATTCATCTTCTGATTGACAAAAACTCTAGCTATATAATCCCTGGGTCCTAAAATCCTTTTTTTTTACAATAAAGAACAAACGCAGGCAACAAAGATGAAAGATGATAAAAATTAGGTTTTTAATTGGGATCCTGGTAACATTGCCAAAAACAACACTGACACAAATAACACCTCAATTTCAAAGCATAGAAGACGAATCCACCAACTACGAAACGAATCCACACAAACACAAATAACACCGTGATTTTAGATGAGAAAGAAATGCGAATCAACAAGCTAAGAGAGAGAGATGAGAGCTGAGAGAGAGAGAGAGAGACGAACTTGTGAGTTGAGATGAGTGAGAGCCGTCGGTTGCCGTTGAGAGTTGAGACTTGAGAGAGATCAGTGATAGGGTTTGCGGCTTTGCAGTTTGCACGTTGTGCGTTGAGACTTGAGAGTGAGATCAGATCATCAGACACAGTGATACTGAATTACTGATAGGGTTTGCGCGTTGCACGCTTCTATTTTTGGTCATTGGGCTGTGCGTTGTTACTCGTTGGGCTGCGACGTTGGGCTAGTAACTAGTAAGTATAATTATAATAATAAAAAAAACAGTATATAGAATTTAAGCGGTTTGGTTTGGTTTGGTTCGGTTTCTGAAATGAGAACCGAGAACCGAACCGAACCGCTCGGTTCAGTGAAAAAAAAAACCGAACAGAACCGCAAAAAATCGGTTTTTTGCGGTTTTCGGTTTGGTTTGGTTCGGTTTGCGGTTTTCCTAATGGTTTGGTTCGGTTTTGAACACCCCTAGTTAGTGGTAGATAAGGGAAATGACCCAAGTATCGAGATCTTCTAAACTTACACGCCTAGGTTTTTGCATGTGTTAGTGTTTCCTTCTATTCATATTTTTTTGTTTTGTAGATGGAGTGGCAATTGTCAAAAAAGGGGCCAGTGTTAAAACTCAGGGCCAGCTGTCCTGCCTCCTCGATGCACCTACAATGAGCGGGGGATTAGTCACTGCTGTCCGTGCGGTGGATACCCGGGTTTACCCAAAAAAATTGTCAAAAAAGGGGCTCTATTTTTTCCCTTCAAATCATATTTTGTTTTGTGTAACTAGTTTAAAGTTTAGTGAATTAGTAACTATAGTTCCAATTCTTTGTAAGAAGGATACTTATATTTCTTTTACATAGCTTGCACAACTAGAGATATACTTGTCAAACTCATCATAATAGTACAAATATAACACTTATTGTTGTATTCCTACTAATTGTGTAACACTAGTGTAGTTTAAGGATTTTAAAGTCAGGCAAAACTGAATTTTGTTCTGGATTGGGCCACGCCATGAAGATTTGGGACGGCCTCAGCAACCTATACTCACGATCCAAAGGCAGCTCACTTGCCCTGCCATTCTAACTGACGGTCAATATCACATAACATCGTACAGTCCATAATTCATCTCGGATCACGCGCCTAACAAAAGGGACCAAACCACGTCATTGGGACTGTTCCCTATAAATACGTTGTCTAATCAATACAACAGTACACATTTATTACTGTCTGCCACATTTTCTCTGAGCTAACTTGAGCGTCAGAGTGTGTGCAAATACCAACCCCCTCGCCGGATCAAGCGAAGTAGCATTACTTGGAGCAAGTCCGACATCACACCTTGGTAGCATCTCGACCCAGTTTCCTCAACCGAGATCGGCTTCCAGGACAGTTCAAATTTTAACACTGACTATGCTAGAGGTTTAATTAGTTTCTACTAGTGTATTCAAGTTAAGGTAGAAAGAGGGCATTGACATCATGATACTCATGTCCGAAGAAGAATTTAGAAACAGAGGATTTGTGTGAGAAAGGGAAAAGAGCAGAAGAAATTATGAGATGTTGAACGAAGTAAATTTAAACTGTTAATATTTTGAATTGAGATAATTGAAACAAAAATTGGCAAATTATAGGAAATATGAAGAATTGTGTGTACATTGATATTTGATGTCAATGTAATTCTTCATATGACCTATAATCCGCCAATTTTTGCTTTAACTCAACAAATTAACATTTTAACTTGACTTTCTTTAACGGTATTTCATAATTCTCTTTTGCTCTTTTCCTTCTCTCGTATAGTGCCCCTCTTTCTAAATTCTTTCTTAGCCTGATACCTCGCTATATTGCAGTGACACAAGTTGGAAATTCAGCATCTGAAAGTGAGTATGTTGCAATATTTAAAGCAATATGTTACATTTTAAATTCTTTCTAAATTCTTCCTCCACATGATACATCGCGAAAACTCTAGTTGTGGTGCTGCTAGTGGGACCATCATGACAAAATCAAGCTATAGATTCTCCCGAATGAGTCAACAGAGTTTACTCGAGTGTAGACAGAGTGTACTCTGAGATCTCATTGTCATCGCTCAAGGCTAGTCTGATGATCAAAGCATGGGGAATCCTGGTAGCAGCATGCCTCCTGGGAGAGACTGGTCTTCTCCGATCATAAACACGAGAAGCATTACTAATTTACTAGAATGGTGAGTAACACCAGGTTCCTCAATTCTCTGAAAAATGGCATGGTATTTCCTCTCACGTTCATACAAGACATTCTTCAAGTGAGACCACCATGTTGTGATGAGGGCTCTGTAACGGAGTGTGTATATCCTTTGAAGATATCGTCTGTTGTCAACAATTCTCGATCATAAGAAACATCACAATAGCAAAATTACAACAGTTATTACCATACAATTAATACACAATAAAACAAGGCTTCATAAGGACCGATTGTAGCACATAATAACCATCACACTACAGTACATCACAAACGTAATAATTCACAAATCCAAAAGCGTAGTACCAAATAAGAACCTAAGCATGGATTAATTCAGAAAAACCTAACTACCTAAGATCTAAAAGCCTAACTAATACCTAACAGCGACCAATGGAGGTATGACGATGCGGAGGACGCGCACCACAACGAGGGGACGGAGGATGAGGCAGAGGAAGCAGACCACGGCATGGGAGTCAAGGCGGCGTAGAGGAGTGTGACGGTAAGAACGAGGGAGACCTGAGGGACATGTGAGAGTACAGAGAAGAATAAAATAAATAAAAGACCTGTACGGAGAGAACGAGAGTGAGATAGATATATGTGAGTGTGAAAGAGTTAGAGAGAAGGTAATAAATAGTTCAAATATGGGAAATAACATATAACGCCAATTATTGTATATTACCGGTGTTATATGTAAGGCATTTTGGAGTTTTTTCTTTTTATTTTTTAAAAGATTTAACCAATATTATTGACAACCTGTGTAAAAATTAGTTATAACACCGTTTATTAGAATAATCCGTGTTAAAAGCTAAATGCTAAATTGAAAATTATCAAGATAATTATAAAATTACCACCGTATTTATGTAAGACAACGATTTCCCCCAAAACTGGTGTTAAATCCTCAATTTTTATGTCATTCGCGTACCGATGCCACCAACAATTCTTAATTTATGTTAAATTTGGTATATCCAATGCCCTCTCACACTTCCTAGAAAAGCAGCATTGAAGTTTATTTTCCATGGGGTCATTATTGAGATGTCATTTCTCTTACTTTCCAAAGTTCTTGAATGGTTAATCTCAAAAAAAAAAGTTCTTGAATGGAATGATTTTGTCAAAAAAAAAAAGTAAAACCTAATGAAGGAACCATGTTCTCATGTAACCTAAAGTTGGAAAAAAGCTTGACCAAGATGGGCCCAATGCTGGTAGTACCTAATACAAAAGGAGTATTATATGGAGTATATATCGTGACTGTAACTTAATTCAATCTCAGCCTTTATGTTGTCACTCTTATTGCCACAAACTTCAAAGAGAAATAAAAGTAAAAAGGGGGCCCCAGAAGTGGGGTGGGGGTGTAAATAGTTACTAACTCATAACACAAGGGAAAGGCATTGAACTTTTCAATCTACATTCATAGACATCATCATTTTGTGCTAGAAGTCGCCTAACTTAGAATTGGCAATGTAAATGTTTCTAAACATGAATAAAATTCAATTGGGTAAATCATGATATGTTCAAATCATATTGTGGAAAAAAGGTTTTTTTTTTTTAGCATACTTTTGTTCCCTTTACCTCTAAAATCTACAAAACTATACAAAGAAATATCTGAGTTATATGAAACTAGCTTCGAACGAACTCTAAATTTGAGTGCGAGTTGTTAATGCACTTCATTTAAATGGATAAATTTGGATAGTACCCAAATTTTTTGAGAGTGAAACGAACTTGAAGCCAGACTATACTTATCAAACTCCAGTTTCGTCAGGACCCAATCCCCTTAACACCGAAGTAGGGTCGAAGACCTCTAGACAAAAAAAACTAGCTTAAAATCTTAAACCCTTATTAAGCAACTTAATTGAGTTATGTGAACTACAAATAATATTTTATTGATTTTTGCAAAATTTCAAAACCACAATGAGAGGAATCCATACACTAAATTATATGCATCCATTTAGGAATATACAGTAGTAGTATGCAGTACAAATACACAGAGAAAGATCATTGTCTACGCTTGTCATTTAAATAGGTAGGGCTACCACGTGTAGATGATTGATGGTAACAATGTTAGGCACATCCTGAATATATGGTTAAAAACACAGTAAAATTTTCCCCTACTTTTCTTTTTATATTTTCCAAAAAAAATAATCTGATGCCGACATTTTTCCTATCTACAAAATTAGTTGAAAGAGAAAGAAATAAATAAATCACAAACCAATTATTCTTCAAAATTTGAGGTGGTTATGTCTCCATCAAAACATTGGGGTTGTAATATTCCCTTATGGGCTCAGGTTGTATTTTATCCCAAATTGCTTTGTCCTTGCTTTGCTACATGAATGAGAATGGCTTTCCAAATAAAGAGAGAGACTATTTGTGCATTAAAATTGCAGCCATTTCACTTAGGTTATCAACTTACATTAATTAAAAAAACAATACTAAACATGATAATTAATTCTTATTCTACAATATTATTTAATAGGACAAGGTGACTTTAATGCCTGGGGTTTTAGCAGTAGAGGACACATAATAGTGCCAAGTTGAGTTTGTATATGACAATTATCTTACTTATATAAAAGAAGCAAACAAATCAATAAGATAGGGAAAGATCAGAGAATTATATTTTTCTCTCTCTTTATACTTCATTCTGGGTTTTTGTTTTCTTCTTTGAACATTTATTACTAATTGAATTTTCTTTTTGGTTGAAGCTCAATTATTTTGATGAGGAAAGGTAAATCGGCAGTAAATTAATCATCTTCATTAATCTCCAAAAAAAAAATAATCATCTTCAATTGTAATGAATGAACAGTGAATTTATTATTTTCATTTTTTTTTGAGTGATTCAAAAAATAAAAATAAGTTCAAGTATTGGGTGTGGCAAAAATTATGTTAAGAGAGGAGAATTTCACGGACCGACAAAACCAGGTAAACACGTGTTTAGTCAGGTTCGGCTTAGATTAGTATGTAGAGAGAGAGAGAGAGCTCTAATAATACAGTGGATATTTGTACATTGGAGCCAGTCACGAGGGAGAGACTGTCTAACCATAGATCTAAAAGAATAAGTATGTATACTGAGTTATATACACTTTTCTCAGCCAAACAACATATAAAACAACGAAACTGATGTCTGTCAAACAGCATAAATATTCTGCACACAATGATACAAAGCCAAATTGATTGCCTTAACAGAATATGTTACAGATTACTTTTGAATTCATCTGAGAAAATACAACCAACAACAACATTGAAATATATTAACTATTGCCAAACTCTTACAACCTATACTAGTACTACCTTAAGGGCCACGATGAAGCATGCTAACCACATTAATTTCTCAGAATAAAACAAAGCAAAAAATATCAAACAAACCCAATTGTAAGGCTTTCAAGCTAGCCACCCCATTATTGTAAGGTCCTTTCTTTCAAGCCATACCAGGATTTTTCTTTTTTATGAATCAAAAGTTTAGACGAGTTGGGTCCGAAAGCGAGACCATAGCATGATGTTGTGGTTGCATGCTTGGCGAAACGAAAAGTGAATAGCTCAGGAGGGATAGACAAGGAAGAAGAGGATGAGTTGGGAGGTAACAAGGAAAGGTGAAGACCAAACACTATATCAGTAGAATCTGATATAAGGTCTTAAACAAAAGCAAAAACAAAGAAAACAGATACGAAGTGAGGTCTTACAAGGTCAAGAAAAGGTCTTACAAGGTCAAGAAGAATAATAAAAGAAAAAGAAATAAGGTGAGGTAGAGAAATTAGACGAAGACGAGAGAAAGCTCAAATAGGATAGCACCATATTTAGAATGAACCTGCTGCTGCCATAATGTCAGCTCCAATTTCAGAGCCACCAATGGTTTCCTTTTGGTCACACCTCCCAATTCTCAAAGGGTTGACCATGGTGGTAGTACTTCTCACATGCATGTGATAACCCTTATGGGAACCTGTATCATGGATCATGTTCTTAATTAGTTCAGAGAATGAATAAGAATGGCAGAATCAGCAGTAGCAGTAGCCAGCTTTAGATTAGATATATTACAAAAAAAAAATAGAGAAAAAAATAACATTAAAGAAATACATTAGAATATCGTCTATCTTCTATTATAGCATAAAGTAAAATTGTGCAGTCTCATATAATGATTATATAGGAAAAAGTTAGTATACCTTTAATTTTAATTACTCATATGAAAAAGGTTTCAAGACTAAGACTCTATATATGATAAAATTTTGTTATAAAGTTTTCAACACAGAATCAACAGTAGTTAGTACCTTTAACAAATGCGTCTTTTGGTTTCATCTTTGAGACCCTTTTTTTCTAGCTACTCTATTTCAAGAGGGTGAAAGAGATTGAGGAGAGAGGAAGGGGGGGAGATAGAGAGAGAGGGGGATTTTTATGGTTATGGTAAGATAGGAGGGAAGAGAGGAAATGCAGATGTTTATATGGAAGAAAGAAAAGGAAAGATATGATGAGTGCATGAGGCGGCTAAATGGGCTTTCCCTATGGACCTGACTGTGACAAGTCCAAGGCCCAGAAAGATCTAAATGGACCTTATGACATCAGCAGGGCCCATTTTTATAAAAAAAAGTTCAATATATATAAGAAATGTAATTTTCTATAGATACTAATGAAGAGGGGAAAAGGTGAAAATAATTTTACCAACATTTGTTGGTTTAAGTGAAAGGAACTTGTCAAAAAAAAAGTGAAAGAAACTTGAATCTCTTTAGCATGTGATAATGTCATACTTTGATGTTTTCTTTTAGTGCATATCATTGGATTCGATTCAAATCACGGTGAGATACTGCGGTGAACTTGAAGCTTGATCTGTACCTTGATCGCACAAGGGTAGGACGGGTATGCTGCTTGTCGCTCTATCGGGCATACTACAAAAAAAAAGCTTATTAGCGAGGGAATTTTTAGTCCCTCGCTAATTAGCGACGGATTTTTCAGTCTCTCGCTAATTCCCTCGCTAATTTCTGACAGTTTTCAGATGATAGGACTTCGTGCAGGTGTTTAGCGACGGAATTGTCAGTCCCTCGCTAATTCCCTCACTAAATTTTTGACTTTTCAGCTTATTTATCCTCTCACACACACTCTTCTCTCCTACTCTCCTCACACTCTTCTCTCTTCTTCTCTCCTCACACTCTTCTTCTCTCTTCACTCTTCCACCACCACACCACCACCTCCTCTCACACTCTTCTTCTCTCTTCACTCTTCCACCACCACACCACCACCTCCTCTCACACTCTTCTTCTCTCTTCACTCTTCCACCACCATACCAACACCACCACCTCCTCACACTCTTCTCTCACTCTATCTTCTCTCTCTACCCTAATACCCTTCACCACCACCACCACCACCACTCGTTTCTCTCTCTCTTTCTCTCCTTCTCCCTTACTATTCTCCTTCTCTCTCTACCAAAATACCCTTCACCACCACCACCACCACCACCACCCCCACCACCACCACACCACACCACCACATAGCTCATTTCTCTCTCTCTCTCTCTCTCTCTCTCTCTCTCTCTCTCTCTCTCCCTCTCCTTCTCTCTCTACCCTAATACCCTTCCCCACCACCACCACCACCACCACCACACCATAATAATAATAATAATAATAATAAAATCAATAATAATGATAATAATAATAACTATATAAAAAAATAGGCTGATATAAAAAAAACGTGGCTGTCAGACTTAGCGACGGAATATTTCGTCGCTAATTAGCGACGGAATATTCCCTCGCTAATTAGCGACGGAATATTTCCTCGCTAATTAGTGAGGGATTCAAATTCCCTCGCTAATTCCCACTAGCGAGGAGCAATTTAGCGAGGGACTGATTCCGTCGCTAATTCCCTCGCTAATGGGAATTAGCGACGGATTTGGGGCATTTAGCGAGGGAAAAATCCCTCGCTAATGGGCAATTTTTTTGTAGTGGCAGTGAGGTCGCAAGCAGAGCTCAAGGTGGGTGTACCTGCAAAGACACTCTGACGTCCAAGTCAGGGAGAAAGAAGTCAAAGAAGGAAATGAGATATGGGTTCAAAAGTGTACCTTTTTGCGGGGGTTGACCCCTATTTAGACGTGCTCAATGCTACAGTGTCGTGGAGTGGGCTGGGCCTCCTTCGCGGATTGGGCCGTCGGCCCAGTCCAGAACAAAGCTATAATAAGTTAAAGTTTTTAATTGGAAGTGCGTCTACATGTTGCTATCGTTTTCAAACAACTAGCTACAAAGTGGTCGGGTTCTACGGTAGACAAGTATGATAGGTAGTACTACCATTTTTTTTATGATTGTTTGTTTAAGTCTTATTGAATCTATCATAAACTTATACAATTGATTTTGTCCTCGTCTGAATATTGTTCATCTTCCCATATGTACTCGCTCTTCTTCCATCACCATCTTTCACAAGAGAAGCGGTTTTCTTCCATCCTCACCAGTATATATAGACCGAAACGAAGCCAATGTGAGCCACATGAAGAACCACAAGCTTTGTCAAATTTGCGCCGTAAATCATCGTGTTCCACCCTTGACAACGACCGCGAGATCTCTCTCTTTCGCGCCATGAAATACTACTAGGTTCTTCAATAATATCCATATCCCTTTTCATCCATCTTGAGACTTGTTTTTGAAAATAATTTTTCTTAAGCAAACATTAATGGTGAGACAAAAAAAGAACATAACATTGAGTGAGTGAATGAATGAGTGCATTTTTACAACAAAAAATATAATATCAAGTATCAACTCAATAATTTTTTATCTATAGTAATCTAAAAATTATTTTATTTAGTGCAGTGTTTCAGTCCATGTCCGTACTAATGGAGGACATTCACAAAAGAGTCTTCAGCCTTTGTGTAGAGTGTTGCTCGTGTGCTTTCCCAGAACTCCCAATTTTCTGTCATCAACTTGAAACTCAACATAGCAGATTACTACTTCTAAAACAATTTCTTTTTTGGACTAACTTCAACGGAAAATAATTTCAATTCATACTTACGTTTAAATATACATTTTAACAATCACGTGATTCTTTTTCATCCGATTGGGTTTTGGCCCAAGGAGGTTTTAAGGAGGCTCTCCCCCTTTCCTATATCTCTATTATAAGGGTTGGACACCCCTTGTGCTCCCTTCAATGAATTTTTTGTTTATCTAAAAAAAATAATTATAAAATGTTAACACTTTTTAAATTAGGGTGCATCTAATATAGACTCCTAAAAAAGAGGTATAAAGGTGGATATTTACTATTTTTAACAAAAAATGAATTTTTAATAATAAAAATTAAAAATAATATTTTATTAAAACTTACTAAAAAAATATAATGGACAACTGTTCGACCAGATTCATATTACCCTTTAAATTATATATACATATAAGTTAATATACAAAATACTCTCATTAGTGTAGTCACATCAAATGGTTAAGTTCAACAAAGGGAATTTTTTTCATCGGACCATTGAAATTCAAACAAAATCTTGTTGTGAAAATTATAAATTATAATTAAACACACTATTTTTCCAAATAAGCTCAAAGATCAAGTTTGTAATTGATCGTACCTGATCAATACGAAGGGTTGTTGCTGTTGGATGATGTTGCTCGGTCGCTGGGATGGAGGACCGAGTGGTAGGCCGCACGCGGGTGGTACCTGCAAAGGCACTCCAACGCTCAAGTTAGAGGTGCTTCAACGGGCAGGGTCACAAGGTGAGTATATCGTACCTGAAGCCACATGCTGGTGTGGTATATATAACGTTGGCGTTCTAACCGTTGCGGTTTTTGCGGGGCCGGCCGCCTCTTGCGGAGCAAGGCAGAGGATGGGCCGCGCTGGGCCGGCCTTGGTCGAATGGGCCGCTGGCCCATGTTGCCCCTGGTTGCTGCGCACAACACCCCTTTGCTGCAGGTCGCGCTGGACTGTCTCGTTGGGCCTATTGGGCCACTCCAGAACAGTTGCCCCCCAAGCCTAGGTCGCTTAAGAGCGGGCTGAGGCTTGAATCGTTGCCCCCCTGCATTCGGGTTGTGGAAGGGTGACTGACGGTCGCTGCCGCCTATTAATCGGAGTTTGGCGTCGGTCGCTGCCGACCTCTTGTTTAAGATGATGTGACGCTTGGACGATGGGAAGGTGGTCGCTGCCTCCCGCATGGTCGCACGGGACCGGCCGGTGTTCTGGGGTCGATGCTCCTCGTTAGGTCGCGCGGGACCGTTGTGGTAGAGGCTGCTCTGGATTCTGCTTTAGCGGGTATGAGATCGGTCATGCAAGAGGAGGATAGGCTTGCTGGCAGGAAAAGCTTCTTGTCCAAGCCGGTTTATTTAAGACCGACCTGGGGCTTGAATCGTTTCAACCGGTCGGGTCTTGGCCCTGTCCCTTGGGCAGTTTACCAAGTATCGACTCAGATCGAACTCGCCCTTGGGGGTGCGACTATTCTTAGGTCGCTTCGATTGTGCTTAAGTTCGCTTAAGCGTTTTGACTGGTCGCCTGGGGCTCTCGACCTGCAGGGAGCAACCTAGCACGGCCTATTTGAGGAATGTGGTCGCTGCCCCACATGTTGGAATGTGGTCGTAGCTACTCATGGTCTCTATGGGCCGCTCGGTGGTTCTTCGTTGTGGCCGGTCGTTTAATGGCCATATTCGTTGGGGCCGTTTAGCTCCTCGCATTATTGATCATACTCGGGCCGTTCGATGGCTCTCGATTGGGCCGTTCGACGGGTCTCAATCTCTTGAGGTGTGTGGTCGCCGCCAAACCAAGTCACGGTCTGGCTTGAAGTCTAGGCACTGGGTCGCTCGGGACCAAAACCTATCCAGGGGTCGCTGCCCCCGTGGGGTCATGCAAGGCCGACCTACCGGGAGCGACTTAGCGCAGCCTATTCGAGGCTTGACTCGTTGCCCCCCCTGTCTAGCCTCGCTCGGCCGACCTACAGGGAGCGACTTAGCGTAGACCGTTGGGGGTGTGGTCGCTGCCACTCATATGGGAACGTGGTCGCTGCCATTCACACTGGGATGTGGTCGCTGCCGCTCATGATGGGACGTGGTCGCTGCCACTCACTTTGCTTGGGCCAATAGATGGCGCTCGCTTTGGGCCATTCGATGGCACTCTTAGTAGGCCGCTCGGGATCCTACGTTCGAATTGATCAACACGGTGATCTATTTTGGGCCAACTCGGTGGCACTCGCTTGTGTCAACGCGGTGACACCCGATGTAGGTCGCTCGGCGGCATACATTAGATTACTTTGATTGTGGATCATTCTGACCCTTGGGCCACTTCGATGGCGCTCGATGTAGGTCGCTCGGGATCCTACGTTCGAATTGATCAACACGGTGATCTATTTTGGGCCAACTCGGTGGCACTCGCTTGTGTCAACGCGGTGACACCCGATGTAGGTCGCTCGGCGGCATACATTAGATTACTTTGATTGTGGATCATTCTGACCCTTGGGCCACTTCGATGGCGCTCGATGTAGGTCGCTCGGGATCCTACGTTCGAATTGGTCAACACGGTGATCAATTTTGGGCCAACTCGGTGGCACTCGTTTGGGCCAACTCGGTGGCGCGCCAGGTAGGGGTGAAGCAGCGTAGCCTATTCGAGGCTTGATGCATCTTGCCGGCCTGCGAACGGTCGGTGGATTGGGTGCCCGGTTTCGACCGTGGTGAACCCGTTGTGTACTTTTTATTCGAAAGTTTAATTTTAGTTCCTGTTTGTTCGCTCGCTACTTTACTGAGTGTTCGGGCATGCACTCGTACATGTTAACTAAAACACACACTTTCAAAAGGTCGAGCCTCGGAAAAAAGAGTGCTCGCCTGTCCTTTATTGATCGATCGAGTATCAGTACCAGTTTGTAGGGTCGTTTGAATTCATTCTTCAGCTCGCGGGCTGAACTCATCTTCTTCCTCTAGAACATACTCCCTCAGCTCTCCCCTTTGAATCAGGTCCTCGATATCATCTTTGAGGGCCATACAATCGTTCGTATCGTGCCCCTTACTACAATGGTATTGGCAGTACTTCTTGGTCGGTCGATGACTTTCTTTGAGCACGAGGGGGTCGGGTCGCTTCTTGTTCAGGAATTCTCTGTTCTGTCGCTCAGAATAGATTTGCGCAATGGGAGTATTCAACTTCGTGCGCTGTTCATATTTCTTAGGTCGGTATTCTCGGTGGCTTTCTTGCTCGCTACCTGGCCTGTTGTGCTCCTCTTTGGGTCGCGCTCGGGCGCCCTTCCTAGCGGCCAATTTTTCTTCGTAAGCCATATGATCGTTGGCCCTTCGAAGAAACATGCCGAGGTCGCTATAGTGGTTCAACGTGAACTCTACTGCAAACCTGTGGTCCTCTCTTATACCACGTTTTAGATATTTCAGCTTGTCTCTATCTGACAGGTCGCGGACCGTGTCGGCTTCAGTGTTGAATCGGTCGATGTACTCCCTCAGGGATTCATTCTCTCCTTGGACGATCGTGTCCAAGTGCTCTTCATACCTGTACTGGCAGCGGTTGGCTGTATAATTGGCTAGGAACATTGTTACGAGACCTTCCCAAGAAGAGATGGTGTTGGGACGTTTTCCCACCATTCTAGCGCCCGACCTTCGAGCGACTGGGGAAAAAGTCGGCACTTCATTGTCCGACCTAGCTCTCTATAGCTGCAGTAGTTGTTGAAGTACCTTAAGTGTTTATCTGGATCTCCACGGCCATCAAATTTGTTCAGATTGGGGGGCTTCCTCAAATCTCTCGGGATCCGATAGCGCCTGATTTCTCTGGTCAAGGGTCCTTGGCCGGTCGGGGCCAGATCAACCCCATGAGGCTGCATTTCGAGGTTGACCGGCATGCCATAGTGACCAATGCTGGTCGGTGGATGACCGCCAAAGCCTCCTGCCGCGGGCGGGTGTTGCCTGTGGTGCCGCGATGCATGTGACGACGTTCGACCTCTAGGCCGCTCTGAACAGTTTCTTCTTGATTGGCTGGTGGCATGGGAGACGTCTCTTATCTCCCCGTTGCGGTAGTCATTAAATTCCTCAAACGAGTCCCACGACCTGCTTCTTGATCGGCGGGATCCTGAGGACTCGTCGGACGAGTATCTTGTTGGCGACCTGCTCGGCTCTAGTCGGTAGCTCGAGTCAGCATCGTCGTAATCATAATCATAGTCGTTGGAAGGGGACCGACGACGTCGTCCGCCCCTATCTGGGGGCGACCTGTGCACCCTGTTCCTACGCGGAGGAGTTCGGCGTGACACACTTCTTCTACGTGAAATGCCTCCCCTAGGCATCGTCCTGTATCTAGGCATCGTCCTGTATCTAGGCATCGTCCTGTGAGCCGCATGCGGGCGGGTCGAGGCTTCAGCCCGCTCATACTGGGAGATGAGCGCTTCTCGGTCAGCTATGAGCTGATTCTTGTTCTGCAGTATTTGGAGGAATGCCTGGGTCACATGCTCTGGGAGAGGCTCTGTGACTCCGGCATCGGCCAGCTCGGCCGGGATTTCTTGTTGCTGGACCGGCCGTTGAGTTCGTCCCAACACCGGTCCTCGACCGCCCTGCACCGTAGGTGATTGGTGAGGGTCGCCTTGTGATTCGTGAATGGTCACGGGCACGCCCTCCGGGGTATGCTCGGGTTGGGCGTTCGACCCAGGTTGATTGAGCCTGGATGAAGTACGTTTCTGACGCGGCGGCATGGTTTGATGTGGAATAGCGCTCGGGCCTCCCACTGTGGTCGCCAATTGATCGTACCTGATCAATACGAAGGGTTGTTGCTGTTGGATGATGTTGCTCGGTCGCTGGGATGGAGGACCGAGTGGTAGGCCGCACGCGGGTGGTACCTGCAAAGGCACTCCAACGCTCAAGTTAGAGGTGCTTCAACGGGCAGGGTCACAAGGTGAGTATATCGTACCTGAAGCCACATGCTGGTGTGGTATATATAACGTTGGCGTTCTAACCGTTGCGGTTTTTGCGGGGCCGGCCGCCTCTTGCGGAGCAAGGCAGAGGATGGGCCGCGCTGGGCCGGCCTTGGTCGAATGGGCCGCTGGCCCATGTTGCCCCTGGTTGCTGCGCACAACACCCCTTTGCTGCAGGTCGCGCTGGACTGTCTCGTTGGGCCTATTGGGCCACTCCAGAACAGTAATGATAACCATATATAACAACCAAAGAACAAAGTGGTTGGTTTGAATATGACTCATATGGATGCCATCGAAAATGGTCGCGACTAAATATAAGGTGGGTAAAATGTATCATTCCTTAAGATAGAGACATCAAAATTCATTAATAATCCTTCACATTAATTTTTAAGATCTTGTCATGTTTTATTGTTTCTATAGTTTTTTCTTCTTGGATGTCACTACGTAAACATGGTTAACATGGGAACTCGGTTAGAACTCAAGCTATACCCCCAAAAAGAGGGAACAAAAAAACGTGTAATTGCGCAAAATGATGGGTGAAGGGAACAACGAATCTTTGGTAACCGAAAGAAAATATGCTAAACTATAGGTGAGACTTCTCTAAAGACTCGTGTGGAAAGTAGGGTAATTTTAACTATGACTATGATTATGACCATTGGAAAATCTTACTAGCCAGTATCACAGTCTCCAAAGTTATATGGTCAAACATGTTTACAATATCACACCCTCCCCAATTCATTGGCTTCCTAACTTCTTAATTAAATATTAACAAATTTTGTATTCTCACCCTAACAAACGGCTTAAAATATGGTTGTAGTTCCATATTTTTTCTAGAATAAGAAACAAATTTAGATGAACTTTTTTGACAAGAACAAATTTAGATGAATGAAAGAGTATAATAATTTTACAAAATTATTCTTATTAATATAAGTTATAAACTTATAACTATTGTATATATATTGACTATTGAAATAAATACATGGTGTGGTTAATGTAGTTATTATATTCGAACCAACACCGTCGGTTTAGTGGCTTAATCTACCTTAGGACACGGGGGGTTGACCTGGTGCTCCCGGGTTCGATTCCCGCAATGGACAAACTCGGTGTTGGCCAGTGCGAAATTTGATCCTAAGCACGAGCGAAGATTAGTCTTTCGTTGAAAGCGTTGGGACACTCCGTAGGTAGCCAGCGATGGTCCAAACCAAAAATGTAGTTATTATTGGTTTAAGGGTAAAAGTTGGGAAGTGTACTAGTAATAATTAATATTAATACATTAAAAAGATATAAATAATGTGTATTTTGACTCTTTTTTTTTGGTCTATGACCCCCCTCCGGTATCCAGGGGAAAGGGGTCCTGAATAATTCGGAGTTCGGCCAGGAGGTAAGTAAAGTCTAACTCCAATTTATTCCATCGCCAGGGATGGATCGAACCCGGTTACTAGTCGAGTCCGCCCTTTAAGATGAAGTGCATTAACCACTTGCGTCCAAACTTGGAGTTAATGCGTATTTTGACTCTGTTTTTTAACTCTAGGATGACACTTTTTATGAATGAATTTAAGGTTTGGTTGATTGTGAGAAGAAACTAGGAAGAGATATGAAAAAAGTGAAAGAGGTGAGAAATAGGGTAGATTTGATGTATTGATTGGTATAATAGAAAAAGAGAACTAATAAATGTTAGATATTTAAGTAAACCCTACTATCACTCACTCCTCAATTTAGTCCATAAACTATTTAAATTGATTACGTTTACTCCAAGCAGTCAAATTAGTCCCTATGTGAATGGGGAGGGTAATAATTGAAGGACTAACTTGATTGCTTGGAGAAAACATTAGGGACTATTTAATCGATTTAAATAGTTTAGTGACTAAATTAGAAATGGTGATAGTTGATGGACCAAATTGAAGGTTTACTCTAGATATTTTGTTGATTGCTTGTGGGTGAGTTGATTGTTAACGGGGTGGAATTTTATTACTATCAAGCTTGTTAGGTGCTCATAGGATATTGGTTTGTGGGTGGTTTGATTGCTCTTGTTGGCAAGTAGTGTCCGTAATAAGCTTTTTATCTTTCTTTTGGGATACTCTTTTTCCTTCTCTGGTCTTTTTCCACAGGATTTTGGAGTACCCCTTGTACTTCTCATAATAAAAATTTCTTTGCTTTAAAAAAATGTTAGATAGTTATGAAAAATACAAGAATGTCCCTCAATTAACACAAAATGAGCATAGTTGTAAGGGATTAATATGAAAAAAGACCAAAAAAAAGCCAATAATGCAAGTTTCTTAACACATGGGAGAGGATTGTAAAATTGGTGGGTCTTATAAGATTTCGACTCTTTTCTCTATATTTCTTTTTATAACCAATTAGGAAAAGTTCACCATTTCTCATCATGATAATTTATCGCAGGTATTTCTCTCTAACCAATCACAGGGTTATTTCCCCAATGCCATTTCGAGATATCTCTACAAGTTTCAATCCTAAAGACGTAGCTATGAGACTAATTCTGAATTAGTTGCTTGGAGCGGGAAATCAACCCTTAGTTTTTGAAATTTCCCAACTAGTGTATCTACCACTAGATTCAAACTTGTATTCTCCTTCTTGTAGAATCGAGAGATGCTTATCGCTCAATCAACCATTAGTTGGTGTGTGTCTAACAGGGGACATCAAAAGAGTTGACTAACAACAAGAAAGTTCGGAGTTCAAACCCTACTCCCCCACTAATGAAAAGATATACCAACATTTATCATTAAAAAAATGTGAATTATTTGTGGATGGGTATAGTACCTTTTGGAGTGAGCCCTCAAGGTGATAACAGTAAATTAAATAATAATGTTCAGATTTTTTAGGTACTTATTACTTATGGATTGACCAAAAGTCATATTGTACCCCATGTATGAGTGCAAAGTGTCCCCACAATTTCCCTTTTGCACTCTTGTAAGGTCCACTATCTCCTCCACTGCTTTTGCCTGAGCCTGCCAGCCAGCCAAAGGGTCAGTTACCTTTTTCCTGTTCTACCCATGCACCATGTAAGCACAGCTCCCCCTTCTTATCAATCCCCACTCTTTTATTCCATTCATTCACCATACCAATAGTTTACTCTCCCACTCTACATATTTATTTTTATTAATATATATATATATATATATGTATATGTATACATATATGTATATGGCTTAGACTTAGTACCCCAACCCTCCAACTTTATTGTCAGTGAATGTATCTGCAAGTTTTGAGATTAAAGGTCAAAAGTTACCATGATAATAATCCTGCAACTATGAGACATATTGCAGCATTGGAAATATCAGTCACGCACACACATGATATATGTATTATGTATAGTTATTAGGTGTGACAAATTGTGTGATAGTAATAATAATAATACTAATAATAAGTAAAAAAGGTAAAGCAAGTTTGATAACAAAGTTTTGGTACTTTTAGTTTTTTTTGTGTGCTGTAAGATATAGACATAAGGATTAGTAATCTCTTGCCATTAGATGAATTAGGAATCCAAAATATTATTAACCATTTGTTATTTAAATTTATGGTTGAGATTATTGACTAAAGTAACTGTTTGACCACATCAAACATATTTCCATGTATGGTGTGGGAAGGACCATATTTCTTGTGTTGTCGACATAGAGAAAACCAATGCAGTGGTACTCAAAACCTAAATCATGAGTTTCTATATGTTTTTTACCCTTCCAAAGTTGAAAGGCTTAATTACAGTTTTGGTCTCCCTATTATGACCAATTCTCGATTTTGGTCCCTGAAGTTTTAATTTGACGATTTTGGTCCCCCTATTTTCCCAATTTGAAAAATCATAGTCCCCCTATTAATTGGTCAAAATTGAGACTGACTTATCCTACGTGGACTGCCACGTAGGCGCACCCCCACCCCCCCACCCCCTTCTTCTTCCCCGTGAACCCCTCCCCCCACTGTTCATCGCTCCACCGTGACCCCCTCCCCCCACCGTGACCCCCTCCCCTTCGCACCTCCCCCCTCCCCTTCGCACCCCCACCGTGACCCCCTCCCCTTCGCACCTCCCCCCTCTCCTTCGCACCTCCCCCCTCCCCTTCGCACCTCCCCCCTCCCCTTCGCACCTCCTCCCCTTCGCACCTCCCCTCTCTCTCTCCTTCGCACCCCCTCCCCTTCGCACCTCCCCCCTCCCCTTCGCACCCCCTCCCCTTCTCACCCCCCCTCTCTCTCTCCTTCGCATCTCACCACCGTCGCTCTCCCTTTCCCTCTCACCACCGTCGCCCGTCGCTCTCGCTCGTCGCTCGTCGCTCTCGTCTCCCCGTTCTCTCGCTCTCGCTCTCGCAGATCGCAAATCTCATTCGGTGGTGGGGTGGGGTCGGTGGTGGGGTGGGATGGGGTGGGGTCGGTGGTGGGGTGGGATGGGGTGGGGGGATCGGTGGGGAAGACGAACAGTGGAGGGGTGGGGGTGGGGTGGGGGGTGCGCCTACGTGGCAGTCCACGTGGGCTGCCACGTAGGATAAGTAAGTCAAAATTGAACAGGGGGACTATGATTTTTCAAATTGGGAAAATAGGGGGACCAAAATCGTCAAATTAAAACTTCAGGGACCAAAATCGAGAATTATTCATAATAGGGGGACCAAAACTGTAATTAAGCCAAGTTGAAATTATGGACCACTCTTCTGCATGACTTATTCAAACTATTGTTTGAATATATATGAGCCGACTAACTCAATGCACTATATTTTTGGTAACTTTTGAATGTATCTGCTAATAAAGTTTGGCTGTATTTTTGGTCTTAGGACCACTACTTATCCTTTTTATTCTCTTCTCACCTTCTACATTCCAGGTTGCAAAAGCCATATCTCACTGCCCTACATGGGTTATCAAGTTTCAGTTGTTTATGTAATCTTGTTCTCAATCTTTCCTCCCTATTAGTGATATAAAAATTAGTTACAAGATAGTTAAAAAAGCTAATTTTCTTGTGAAACGAAAGCTTTTAGAGAAACGTTACTTAGTCTGATGTACGAAAGTGAAGAAAACTACATAGTTCTTTTACAACTAACCACCCGTGTGGTGTTATTAATCGTGATTTATATGATGGAAATTGAATTTGACATTTTCTTTCGCACCAAATAGTGGTGCTCAAGCTTTTAAAAATAAATCAATGAAGGTTTCTAGATGACACCGCAACAACAACTACAATGCACATCACATGTTTTTCTAGAAAAGATAATAAAACAATTAATAATTTTTTAAAAAAATAATAAAAGAACTTAGAAAAATATCAACCCATGGCCCAACCCATTTGGCTTAAAGTGGTTTGGGTTGGGCCAATAAACTCCTAGGGCGCATAAACTTGCTCCAAACATAATCTGACTCGAAAATGTCTTCGTTCATCACGGGTTTTCCCGAATAGATTGGGTTAGCCCAAATTAATAGTTCTTGTTGCACCCTTTGAATTTTTAAATATTATAATTAGTACCTTGGATATTATATTTTGACCCCCACAAACTTTAGATGCTTGAACCTGCACAAGCTTTTAGATATTTTGAGTTCTGCTCTGACTTATTCTTCCTTCTATGTAAACACGATTTCCCCTAAATTTGCAAAATCGCAATCTCTTATCTCCTCTTTTCAACTTAGCCATGGTTGTGCATGAGCTTTGATCGACTCTAGTTTGCTGTGACATCCGTGGCTGACGAGGGCGCGGGGAGTGATCGTAGGTGCCTGATAACTCTATTTAATCTAGAGTTATTTATATGTTCTAGACTTAAATCAATGTGAGTTTATAAGTAATATTATTGTTAAAGTAGTTAATATGTGTTGTTTAGAGTAAAAGAGGGTTAAGAACTAAATTGTGATCATTTGGCACGTTTGGTACCCCATGTTGTATTTTGATGTGTTTGTTCAATACTACAGCATTAGATGCCCCAGCATTGGTGACACTGCAATGCCCCAGCATTCATGCCAAACCAATGCCCTAGCATTAGCAAACAGAATGCCATAGCATTCTATTGATGACGTCATGCTGTGTCAAAAGCAAGGCAAGTGGCCCAAGTAAAGGATTTCGGCGCCTCCTTTGAATTAAGACTTTTTAGCTTACAAGTTGAACCTCTTTAAGGACACATGTCCATTCAATATAGGACCTCCTTTCTTTGATGGGTGAAAGATTAAATCAACTTTTGGAGACAATTGGAAATAAAGTAACGCTAACTTCATCATGAAGAAACCTCACTCAAGGGAGCCATCTTTCAGGGACACTTGTCAATTCGCTATAGGACCTCTTCTCTTTAATAAAGCAAAGGTCAAATCTACTTTTTGAGGCACATGGATTCAAAAGCAATCAACTTCTTCTCCAAGTAAACGTCCCAACCATGAAGAAACCTCTCTCAATGATCCTATAAATACCATTCACCTCCTCATTCACAAGGAGACCAGAATTTATCACTTACATATTATATTGGAGCTGGTTTCGTTGGAAGAGGAAGAACTTGACAACTTCTTCCTTCACCATCATATTCATGTAACTACATTCTGCGCAAGGAATGCTCCCTGCACAGTGCAAATATAGAAGCGATGTTGCAGCATTATGGGGCTGATTCATGCAAAGGAAACTAAACTGTGTATCTTCTATTTCTTTTCCTTCGTGTTTATCAATAATATGAACATGTTATTTACATCAGTTTGTATGTCCTTAGTAATGTTAAGCATGAGCTAAACTCTCTTGTAGTTGGGATGCCATAAACTTTGTAATTATCCTTTAACTATATTGATGTTTGCATTTTAGTTCTTGCATGATAATTATTTCATATTCATCTTTTGAATTGGCCAGCTAAAAGTGAATGCAAATCATAAATACAGACATGGTTTATAATTAGAACTCAAGAACTAATATGGATAAGTGTTTAATGAAGGAAACTTTGTTATTTCCATGCTAAAACCTTTGCATAGTCCATAGGATGATACTGTGCGTACTTCATATACAGGGGTGAACTTATTTAGAGCTTAGACATAAGACTTGTAATGAAACTCTGACGATAGTGACTGAAAGGCACGCAACAAATGCTACAGCATCCAATGCTCCAGCATCATATATAACACAATGCGGTTAAATGTGATTTACTTAGTGGGCAGCATTCCAACTACTCTTCTATCATATATTTCATCCCATTTCAACATACTTGATTGTTTACTTTCTGTTTGTTTGCATTCTTGCATTCCTACCATATTGTTTATTGGTTACCTTCTCACTAGTTAGCTATCAATTTAAACTTGTAAATTAATCCAATCCTTGTGGGAACGATACTCTACTTTCACTTTATTACTTATTACGACTGTGTATACTTGCACATCCATTTGTGTATATATATCAAGCACAAAAGTGCCCAAAAGTTGGCACGGCAAAGAGCGGCTCATGGCAGCTTCTAGGAGAAGGGGCACGTGAATGTACCGAATACACACCGGAATGAGAGGGATCCTGAGGCTGTGCAAGTATGGAACTATACAGTTGAAGGAAGACTTAAAAGAATTGATTTGGACTACCTATACCAACAAGATGCATCTTCTTTTCGGGAGCCCTTCCCATAAGAATTCAATAGTTAAGCGTGCTTGACTTGTTGTAGTAGTGGGATGGGTGACCTTCTGGGAAGTTTTCTGGAAAGCATGCAAGTGAGGACAACGCATGCTGAAAAGATTCGTGTTGGTTTGTGGGGGCAGTCAACAGCTCTGAAAGCAGTCTGGGATGTTACATTTGCCACCATTTGCGCAAGTGCAACATATCGTCCAATGATCCACCAATAATTGTGCACCATCCACGACCACTACGAAGTAACACCAAACTTTGGGCCACCACTAACCCACTACATTCCTTTGATTGTGAGTACTCTACATGTTGGGGGATGTGAAAAAGTCCAGACTGCTTCAACGATTGACTATTATCTCAACAAACCAACATGAGTTTTTTTAGCATGTGTTGCTCTCACTCACTCACTTTCTAGAAGGTTAACCATTCTACAAGTGCTCCAAGTCAAACACGTCTAATTAACTCTTAAACGCTTATGTTTTGGGCTCCCTCAAAAGATGCTTTGAGTAGTATCACTCGTTTATTATAACAACCCCCCCCCCCCCCACACGCACACACACTCTCTCATGTACTGTTCATACTAGTACAAACTCATGATCCACCTCATTCTCGGTATCAATTCATTCATGTGCCCTTAAGATCCACTATTTAGCCATGCTTAATGCACTGACAATGACTCTTGGCTCTCGTAAGCCTCAGGCATTACAAAATACCCCACTGACCTAATTACACCAGTGAGAATCATGAATTACAAAACATCTAAAATAATTAAATTCAAAGTGCATGTCTAGACCTAGTTATGGTTTGGTATACCATTCACTTTCACACATTCAAAATCAATACGTGGTGCCCTTGAACTTCCATAAAGACTTTCGAATATTCAACCATCCACGAGCACTATGAAGCGACACCTGACTTTGACCCACCACCGATCCACTACATTCCTTCGATTGTGAGTATGCTACGTGTTGAGAAATGTGGAAAAGTTTAAACTGCTTCTAGGATTGTCTACTGTCCCAACAAACCAACGCGGGTTTTTTTAGCGCGTTTCTCCCTCACTCACACACTTTTACGGAAACTTCCTAGAAGGTCAATCATCTTATAATCTCTCCATGTCATGCACGTCTAACTGCGAAGTGCTTATGTTCTAGGTTCCCGAAAAGATGTTTTAGGTAGTATCAACTGATTATTATAAGTCTCCCCCTAATTGTATAGTCTAATACTTGTACAAGCTCAAAATCTCTCTCATCTCGGTGTCAATCGATTCATCCATGTGTCCTTTTGCTTAGAAGTGTATTAAAATCAACTATTTAGCCATGCTCAATGCATCGATAATGACTCCTGACTCTCGTTAGCCTCAGGCATTACAGAACGCCCCACTGACCTAATTACGCCAATGAGTATCATGAATTACAAAAAAATTAAATTCAAAGTGCATGCATGTCTAGACCTAGTTATGGTTTGGCATACGTCCACTTTCACACACTCAAAATCAATGAGTGGAGCCCTTGAACTTTCCATAAAGACTTTGAATAAACACCACTTACAGTAGCAAAAATAACCATGGTTTTATATTGTTGTTTGTTAGGTAGATGTTACATGATGTGACAAATGAGTAACATGCAAAATGATGAAGCCTTCACATTTGGACAAGGAATCGCTTGAAAACTATGAGACACACAATAGTAATGATATATGAAATAGAAGGTAGGCAAATATACACATAAAAATGTTACGTAGCTAAGTGAAAAGAAAAGCTTGAAACAACAGAGTACCCTTTCGAATTATTCCAAGAAGTGATTCTAGTTGATAAACAGTACACAACCAAATCAGGAAAACAATAATGCATAATATAAGGATAAAGTTTAGTTTGAAAGATGTATACCAACACGTACATGTCCCTTAGCAAATTAGCATGTGGCCAAAATGTAGCTGTTCCGGCATTAATTCTGTACTACCAATGACCCATTTAAAGGGAGAATGGAACAAAAATAACCCTGCAAAGATTCTCAAAATAAAAAGAGAGTATAATTATTTCAAAAAATAAATTAATTTGAGTCCCATTTATTGTGGTCCACCTAAGTCACCATCAATTTCCGGGTAAAAGAGTGACCCCCACTTAAAGAACAAATCCGTGCTATGAAAATCGAAAATATATTCTTTGCAGTCTTCAGAAACAGCATTGTATATTCCACCTCTTAGGCCATCCATGTGCAATCGTGCACTACGTGTCAAGTACTTTCTCACACGGGGAGTAATTATTTATTCATAGTACCATATTTTTATTATCCTTAATATAAAATAAAATGCATTCCACTTTTTAGAAGTTGATTTTTGAATGATAGTTATTTTGTGCTCGTGTAGCTTTTTGAAAGTTTATTTTTTGGAAAATTTTTACCGTTAGAAAATCGAAAATAAGGTGGTGTATTAGAAAAATGATAGGTGTGAATAAACAATCTAAGGAGGCCCGACAAATTTAGAGTAGATGTCAATAATCCAATAGGGAGCATTCGTTTACCTTTCATATATGGGATATGTTATTAGCACCTCCTTCGATCCATTTGTCCACCTCCCTTTTAATTATAAAAAGACAAAAATATGCTATAAAAAATTCTAAAGTAATCCCTTTCATCCAAAACCTCAACCCTAACCATCTCCCACATTTGCCACTATTGTCATCTCCCACAGAAGAAGAGTATGGTAATAGGTCTGCCTTCTATTGATGAGCTAAAGCAAGTGTGTGGCAAGTGCTGTGAAGGGAAACAACCTAAGAAATCCTACATGTCTGCAATTCCTATTAGAGCTAATATGAAGTTAGAGGTGATTCATTCAGATGTTTGTGGACCTTTTGAGGTCAAATCTCATGGAGGTAACCTCTACTTCGTATCCTTTATTGACGATTTCATCAAGAAGATGTGGATTTACTTGCTGCAAAGAAAGAGTGAAGTATTTGCAGTCTTTAAACAATTCAAGCTGTTAGCTGAAAAACAATGTGGTAGCTCTATTAAATTGCTGAGAACAGAAGGTGGTGGTGAGTATACATCACCTGAATTTGAAAAATTCTGCAAGGATGAAGGCATGGTGCATGAGGTAATGGCTCCATACACTCCTCAGCATAACGGTATAGCTGAGAGAAGGAACAAGACTCTCTTGAATATGGTCAGATGCATGTTGAAGGAGAAACATCTACCACATGAATTCTCGGCTGAGGCAGTGTATACAGCAACACATATATTGAACAGATGTCCAACTAAGAGTCTTGAGAACATCACACCAGAGGATGCCTGGAGTGGTTCTAAGCCTAGTGTGAAGCATTTCAAAATGTTTGGCTCTCTCTACTACATGCATGTGCCTGAACAGAACAGAAGAAAGCTTGATTCAAGGTCACAGACAATGATTCTGGTTGGATATCACAGTACTGGTGCATACAAGCTATTTGATCCAATTCACAAGAAGATTGTTGTTAGCAATGATGTAATAGTTGATGAGTCAAAAGAATGGAATTGGACTGATGCTGCTGAGAGGAAAACAGATGAGACAATTGAAGTACAACTTGATAATGATCAAGTTGAAGAAGAAGATGAAATAGCTGATCAAGAACCCAATGTGAACGATGAAGAGAATGATGCAGTGCCACTAAGAAGGTCTCAAAGAGAGAGACAACTACCTCACAGGCTCCAAGACTATGAGGTATTTCCTGATGCAACTATTAATCTTGATGGTGACTTACTGTAGGTAGTAATGCTGGCAGAAGCAAAACCTGTGTCACTAGAACAGGCTCTTGCAAGTCCACATTGGAAGAGTGACATGGAAGAGGAACTAAAATCAATCCAAAAGAATGAGACGTGGGAAATGGTGCAGCTACCAAGTAATAAGAAGGCTATTGAAGTGAAGTGGGGCTCCAAGACAAAAGTAAAGCCAAATGGTGAGATTGCCAAATAAAAGGCTAGACTGGTTGCAAAAGGTTTTCTGCAAAAAACAGGCCTTGTTTTCAATGAAATATATGCCCCTGTTGCTAGAATTGAAACTGTGAGACTAATTGTTGCCATAGCTAGCAAGAGGAAATGGACTTTGAGCCAAATAGATGTTAAATCCGCTTTTCTCAATGGTCCATTAGAAGAGGAAGTGTTTGTTAGGCAACCACCGGGATTTGAAAGGAGAGGTATGGAAGACAGAGTGATGAAGTTGCACAAAGCTCTATATGGCCTTAAATAAGTCCCACGGACTTGGAATAAGAGGATTGATGGGTCTCTCTTGAAGCTGAATTTTGTGAAGTGTTCCACAGAGCATGGAGTGTACTTGAAGAACTGTGAACCAACTGGTGTTCTGTTAATCTTCTTATATGTTGATGATTTGCTTGTCATGATTGATAGTGAACAAGAAATCATGGAATTCAAGAAGAGAATGATGAGTGAGTTCGAAATGACAGATTTAGGGAGGCTATCCTATTTCATTGGGATGGAGTTTGTGACATCAAAGCAAGGGATTTTTCTGCACTAGAAGAAATACGCAACTGATGTTTTGAGAAGATTCAAAATGTTAGACTGCAATCAAGCCTCCACACCTGATATGAATCAATGTGCTTTGATGACACATGATATGATCTAGAATAGATCAAGAAGGATGGGATCTAGAATTTTGACAATTCAATAATTCTCACACAAGATCAAGAATAAGTGTTATTGACAAATCAAGAACCATTGGAGATGAATGATCGCCACACCTTCTTGGAAGGTGATAAGATCAACTAGCCTTGGGCGCTCCTAGCCCCAAGGTTGTGAGCAAGGTCCTCTTCTTCAAGAACCATTGGAGAAACTTCATGATGAACCTCACCTCTCATATGCATGTACTCGCCACTCTCACCTCTCACTAGGTATCTCTCTAGGCTTTCAACTTTGCAAAATTGAGGAAATGATTTCATTCATCCAAAAATTCTCCCTAATTACACTAAGGGGTAAGGTATTTATATTATGGACTTATTGGATCCTAGGTCCACAATATAAAGCCCAAATCCACAATTACAAGAAGGGCCTTTAGCCACAAAAACTAGTCTAGGCCGTAGCCCATCTACTCAAAGCCACATGGCCGAAAATAAAAGTGTCTTACAAATATACAATTATTAAAAGAAAACAAAGTATAGGAAACACTTCTTCCAAGCTCCATGTGGGCTCACATCATCCTCCCCCTTTTGAATTTCACTTGTCCTCAAGTGAACTCTCCCCCTCTTGGAAACCTACATCAAGCATGGACAAAATCACTTATTTTGAAAAACACAAACAACTACACTAATGCATTAATTGCTTAGGCTCCACCGGGATCAAAAGGAAAGTGAGTGACCCTAAATAATAGCCTAAGTATGCAAAATCCCAGCACAAATTTTAGCAAAATGGAAAATATGGTAAACTTCCAATAAAAGATAAAAGTCTAGGGGAAGGAATATAGATAAGAGGTAGAAGATGATACCTTAGCAACTTCATAACATGAGACACATTCTCCATTACCTTGGCCTTACCATTTAATTGCATGTCGTTCGAAGTACCACCAAGGTCCTTGCCATTCCCACAAGAAAGTGGCTTAGGCAACAACTTCATAGGTGTCTTAAACAAGAAATTAACAAAACTATGTGCAAAGTTAGTGGCCAAAACCCTATTTTCATATAATACATCACACAAAGTTTGCCTAAGGGACATACATCCTTTCCTCGATGGATCCTTTTTAGGCACTACAATTAAGCTTTTTATTTTCTTTGGGTCATTTTCCTCAAGCTTTTGGTCTTTTAATTCTTTGTGAGTGTCATGAACAAGATTAGGGGTGCCTACCACAACTACACTTTGGCCTTCCAACTTGATTTTGGCCTTTGTTTCTTTTTTGTCCTCCTCAATTTTATTTTTCAAAATGATTTGGTCTTTCAAAACTTCTTGAGGACTAAGAGGAGAAAGAACAATTTTCAAATTGTTATGCACAAATGAGTATTTGTTAGTAAATCCATCATAGATGGCTTTTGTATCAGTTTGCCATGGCCTTCCTAAGATTAGGTGGCCGGCCTCCATAGGGACAACATCACATAAGACATTGTCTTTGTACCTATGAATGGAAAAACTAACAAGCACTTGTTTATCCACAACTATTTCTTTTTGCTCATTAAGCCATTGTATTTTGTATGGGTTTGGATGATTGAGGGTGGGAAGATTGAGCTTTGTGACTAAGCGAGTGCTAGCCCAATTAACACAACTTCCAACATCAATTTGCACACAACATAATCTAGTTGACACAAGACATCTAGTATGAAAGGTAGAAGGATTAGTAGGAGTAGAGAAAGTTTCCTTACTCTTTGGCACTATGGCCGAAGCTTCATCTTTTGCCGTTTCAGGTGTATAGGCTTCCTCCATCTTTGAATTGGCCTTCCAAGTATTTGTGTGGGTATACTTGGAGGAGTTTTCTTCTTTGATGTCCCTCCTTCTATGGCTCCTTTCACCCTTCTCAACAACATATTTAGACCTCCTATTTCTTTTGTCATAATATTCACAAGGAGAGTCATATCTAATAGGGGAATGACATCTTATGGGGGAATTAATCCTTCTTGGGGAGTGATACCTTCTTGGGGAATGATACCTCCTAGGAGAATCATACCTCATTGGGGAATCATACATCAATGGTGAATCATACATCCTATCAAATATGGACTTCATCATGGAATAATTTATGTGTACCTACAAGATAATGTTAGTATGAAAATATCCATCAATAAGTCCTCACGAAAGTGTTTAGCTCACTAAATATCACTCCACTCGTGTTTAGGCTTTTAGGAAACACTCTCACTCAAGGGCTTTTTGGTCACACACAATGTAAGTAGGTCACTCAAGCCACTCAATTCTCCATTAGAACTTGAAAAAGAAACCTATAAGCTACTATCCAAACCTTGGTGTTGATGTTACTATAGAACCCAATGCATGTATGATATCACCAAGAGGAATAGAAAAAGGAGACTACTAAGACAAAACTAAGAAATTTTGAAGACCAAAATAAAGAACAAAAAATGTCAAAAGCTAAACCAAATATAGAGTATTTAAAGACAAATTTAAACTATAAAAAAGAGACTCAAAAAGAATGGTAGCAATGTACCAAGAAAATGTCAAGTAATGAGCAAACTAAACCTCAAGGGTAAAATGGTCCAACTATGGTCAAAATATTTTGAGGAAAATCTCCGGTGATCCAAAAAGTGTTTCCAATCTCAGGGAATTTTTTTCAAATTTTTCAGAATTTGTTTGATGCTCAAGTGATAGGTAGAAGCCTTTTTAGTATAATATAATACATTTTTTTTGCTATTTTCTTTTTTTTGTTGTTTTTTTCTTTTTGCTGGAATATTTTGTCAATGTCTCAAAATATTATAGGTTTTGAGACAAGCTACCTGGCTTTTGAATCACTTGATTTGGAGTTGTATTGAGTTCCCTAACATATTTTGAAGTTTTGAAGCAGGGAATTTGGATTAAACTGATTCTGGAAATTGCAGAAATTCAAGAACAATATGAATATCACCAATAACACTTTGAATGTTTGATTTCCTAAAATGTTGATATCTCAGTGAATACTCAACCAAATCAGACAAACTTGGACTCCATTTCACTTAATTTTTCACAAGGAATTCAACTATGCAACTTTCAGAACATAAAAAACACTTATACAGAAAAGTGATTTTGGAAAATCAAGGTTGAAGAAGATTCAAACCTTCAAACCAAAATTTCCGAAAATTGCAATTCTCAACCAAATTAAGCAAATTAGTAGTCCATCTTGTGTGAGATTTCACAAGGAACACGAAGAAATCATCAATTTGAACAAAAGATGCGAAGAACTTAACCAAAAAGCAATTATACGAACCAAAATCGCGTTTAGGTTTTGTGATTTGGGGAAACGCTCAATACTCAACCGAAATTCACCAAATTAGTTGCAAATTGTGTGAAATCACTGCAGAAAGTGATTAATAGCAACAAATTTCATCAAAAACGAACAAGAATTGAGCACGAAATCGAAAACCGAAATCACGTTTTGAAGTTTTTCATGACTCGAATTTGATCAAATCTTGCTCAAATTTAACGAAATTAAGATGTAATAGATTGCAAATGTAACAACAATGAAGAATCACAAAAAAAATTGGAATGGAATTGACTGAGAAACGAAATCGAATTTCAAGTTGAAGAAAGAGAAGTAATCGTGAAAAGTAATCAGCCTACTGGAAAGTGTTGCAAAAACAACAGAATAGGCAACACTTTTTCTGTTGCAACTAACTTTTATTGTAACATCCCCTAATTAGCTAATTAGATTTAATTAAATTAGCACGAGGGTAAGTTGATTAGTGAGCATAATTATCTTAGTTATGAAATAGTATCATGGATCAAATAAATAAATGATTTATTGGTTGTTCATAATTGGTACATTATGTTAAGTAAGTGAATTATAGAATAATTGTTGAGTTATAGTAGCTTAAGTGAGAGTGAAGGAGGGAGGGGCGATTTAGTCATTTCTCATCATTAAATAAACCCCCAGCTGAACTTATGCCAAACACACACACAGCCACACTTCTACCATTTTTCAGAAAATCAAACAAGAGAAAGGAGGGGAGGGGAGAATTGCGAGAGAGAGAAGGAGGAGGAGGGAAGGGAAGAAAGCTCATTCATTCTTGGATGCATGTTGAATCTAAAACCACCATTGTTCATCATTCTTCTTCCTCTATACACTGATGCCCAGAAATCTCCCATCAACCCTCTTCATCCCAAATCACCATTTGTGTACCTTTGAAGCTCCAAGCTCAAAAATGGAGTGTTGATGCTCCAAATAGTTTGCATGTCCTTGTTATAGTCCTATATTCAGTACCAAAGCTCACATCCAAGCAACAAACCTGTTTGAAGCTCATTTGAGTTGCGGAGTTCGAGTCTTAGATCCTTGGGAAGTTCAGGTTCAGTTTTCGAGCGAGTTCGGAGACGGTTCGTGAGGCTATTCGAACGCGTCAGCTGCTAGATTCGTCGTTTGAGTGATTTTCATCACTTCGGGTGAGTTCTATAACTCGCTTAGGGAATGTGTTTGTGTTTCTGAGTCTTATTTTCGAAAACTATGGTTACGCGTTTCTGTTATCGAAAGGAAACTTATTAAAAACCGTTTTCTCAAGAGGATTGTGTTTTAAGATCATAAATTGTTGATTGATTGTTTGGGGGTACTTGATTGAGATTGATATAAAATACTGTTTTAATGCGTGTTTAAGTTTGGGTCTCGATCAAGAGAGAAATTGGAATCGGGATGGAATGGATTAACTCATGAAAAGTCCGTTTTCTGGAAAACTGATAGAGACGCACGGATCGTGTGCCTATGAGCACGGGTCGTGCGCCCCCATCTGATGCTACAAGAACTGGATTTTTAAAACACGCACGGATCGTGCGCCTAGCCGCACGGGTCGTGCGTATGTTTCTGGAACTTTCTGCAATTTTATTGGATAACGCCCGGATCGTGCGCTTAGTCGCACGGGTCGTGCGTATCTTTCTGGAAATCTTCTACAAATTGTTCAACAGCGCACGGGTCGTGCGCCTACACGCACGGGTCGTGTGAGACTTTCTGACCTTCAAATTCAAAGTACCTTTTATCCATTCCAAATGATTCCAATCCTCTTCTAATCCATTCCCCAAGGTCCCCCAACAATGTAAAGGTACCTATGGTATGAGATTGAACAAGTTCGATAGAAAACTTGTATATTATGAAAGAAATGGGAAATCGTACTTAGAGAACGCGAGAGAACATATGTCAATATTATACACGGTACTTGACTGATATTATACACGGTACTTGACTGATATTATACATGGTACTTGACTGAATTGACTAACAGCCCATTGCGGGTACATGGATATATAATGTATAATAAATACAAGAGGAAAAAGGGTGACGACCCTTAGAGGTTAGCATACTAGGGGAGGGGAAGTCATGAGCCCCAAAACCTAGACTCAAGAATGTTTCCCCCACTAGAAATAGCGGGATGGGTTCACCAAAGTCAAAGAAGTGCCTATAAAATAGGTAGACTGAAGTGTTATGCTAAAAACATGGAACAAAAGATTGTATGCTTCATGTGTCGCTTAAGAGGGCCATGAGCATAAAGGTTACAGGAACTTAATGTATTTCCACGTGGTTGCTTTTTAGGACCACGAGTTCAAAGCAAGGCATAATGAACCGCTAGAGTTAGTAAGGGGTCTCGATAGGACTCACTGAGATAATGTTTATCTCACCCTTCATATTTGTGGTTTTTACAGAGAAACAGGGGAAAGCAAAGGCGACAAAGCACGGTTAGCTGGTGTGACTCTTGGAGTCATTGAAGACCTAGTTTCATGTTTTAGACCTTTGCCCCATTTATTGTTTCTATGTTCTGATTGTATAACTTTCGTTGTTTAAGTTGTAAAATCGTTTCCGCTACTTTAAGTTTTGAGTATTGAACACCAGGATTATGTACGAGTCTTAAATTTTGGAACTTAAGCATTTTCAAGAAGTTTATGAGGTTCAGAGAACCATTTGCCATGTATTATCAAAAGTTTTAGATGTGTTCAATATTTCAATAACAGGAAGTTACTCTAATATATGCCATTTAGTGCATTTCGGTGATTCTATATGTTAGAATTTATCGGGGTGTCACACTTTTCTTCCAAAACAAATAGATATAGATCTGAATTTTTTTTTGATCAATATGAACTCAAATTTTGAGATCTAACTGAATTTGAACTTCAAATATTCAGATCTAACACATTAACAAAGAATTTCACAAGATATCAAGTCAAATTCAAATTCCTTTTAGATCTAAGATTTGGAAATGTGAGAGAAGAGAAAAAAATTTTCAAAATTCTACTAGCTTTGATACCACATGATATGAATCAATGTGCTTTGATGACACATGATATGATCTAGAATAGATCAAGAAGGATAGGATCTAGAATTTTGACAGTTCAATAATTCTCACACAAGATCAAGAACAAGTGTTATTGACAAATCAAGAAAGATGAAGTACATACAACACAAACACAATGAACTTACATGAAAAGTAGAAGAAAGAACAAATGTGGAGGAGACTAGAGATGGATGTGGAGATGAATGATCGCCACACCTTCTTGGAAGGTGATAAGATCAACTGGCCTTGGGCGCTCCTAGCCCCAAGGTTGTGAGCAAGGTCCTCTTCTTCAAGAACCATCGGAGAAACTTCATGAGGAACCTCACATCTCATATGCATGTACTCGCCACTATCACCTCTCACTAGGTATCTCTCTAGGCTTTCAACTATGCAAAATTGAGGAAATGATTTCATTCATCCAAAAGTTCTCCCTAATTACACTAAGGGGTAAGGTATTTATATTATGGACTTATTGGATCCTGGGTCCACAATATAAAGCCCAAATCCACAATTACAAGAAAGACCTTTAGCCACAAAAACTAGTCTAGGCCGTAGCCTTTCTACTCAAAGCCACATGGCCGAAAATAAAAGTGTCTTACAAATATACAATTATTAAAAGAAAAAAAGTATAGGAAACAGTTCTTCCAAGCTCCATGTGGGCTCACATTAACACCAGCTGAACCTAATGGCAAACAACAAGTTGATGCTACTTACCAAACAGTTGATGCTACTTTGTACAGGCAACTGATTGGTTCTCTGAGATATCTGTGCAATTCAAGGCCAGATATCACTTATAGTGTGGGATTGGTGAGTAGATACATGGAGGAGCCAAAGAAGACTCATCTAATTGCAGCAAAGAGGGTTCTTAGGTACTTGAAGGGGACTTTGGACTGTGGAATTCTGTTTCCAGTAGCAGATGACAGTTCCGGTGATGAAGTGATAGGTTATACTAATGCTGATTGGAATGGTGATTCAGAGGACAAAAAGATCAACCCTGGTTACCTCTTCATGTATGGGAAAGCTCCAATATCATGGTGCTCTAAGAAACAGAATGTAGTGGCCTTGTCAAGTTGTGAGGTCGAGTACATCTCTGCTGTATTTGGTGCTAGTCAAGCACAGTGGCTAGCAATGTTACTGGATGAACTGAAAGTCAAGTGTGATGTAGTTATGAAGCTGAGGATTGACAAAAAGTCTGCCATAGATTTGGCTAAGCATCCCATTTCACATGGGAGGAGTAAACACATAGAGATAAAGTACCATTTCCTTCGTGATCAAGTGAACAAAGGAAATCTGAAAGTTGAACACTACAGGACAGAAGATCAGTTTGCTGATATGCTTACTAAGGCTTTGAAGCCTAGCAAGCTTAAAGAGATGAAGAACAGGATTGGAATGTGTAGATTGACTGATTTGAATTATGGTGGTGTATTGTGAGAGTAATTCAATTGAGTCAATCATGTGTAATAAAGTGTAAATGTGTAGGTGCTGTGAGAGTGCTATAACACTGTGTGTTTGTGTCGTAAGCAGCTAACTAGTGTGAGTAGTTAGTTGTGTATTAAGTAAGTCAATAAGTAGTTAACTCAGCTGAGAGTTAAGTTAATAGAGTCAACTATAGTTAAGTGAAAGTGAGTCATAGATATAAATACTTGTAATTGACATTTTCAGTGTAATGAATATATGATTCTTGAATAAAAGTTTGTTACAATTCAGTTACACTCATTCTCTCTCTCTCTCTCTCTCTGTCTCTCTCTCTCTCTCTCTCTCTCTCTCTCTCTCTCTCTCTCTCTCTCTCTCTCTCTCTCTCGATTCTCTTATCATCATCTCAAATGTGCTCATTTTATAACTACGAATTTATCTACTAAATAGATAAATTTGTATAGCTAAAATTTACAAGGGTAAAATAGGATATATGAAATTGGTGGGGGTATAACAACGAGTTGTGGGGGTAGAAAAATCCTTATTCTATTTTGAGCGGGGGAGGGATTTATAGTTTTGTGGTGGGGGAGGAGATGGGGTTGGGGTTAGAGAATGGCTAGAATTGGAGGAGGGTGGGATGGGGTTGGGGCTGCAAGCAGGGATGGAGCTAGACTGCACTAACTATAGGGGCGACAAAAAAATTAGCGTAATTATCATGTGATACATCATCTGTAACCAAGAATAAAGAAAAATAGATGTATTTAGTCTAACCGTAATAAATATAAGAGAAAAATGCATGGATTTGGTATAAATTTAGACTAACGCACCCACTTTTTTACTTATATTTTACTATAAATTTAGCAATTATCGTGGAGTTGCTTGATTTATAGAATCGGTTGTAATTCTAATTTTAATATTTCGTCTTGGTGGACCGGTCCATTTCATTGCCTAAACAATTTGTAATTTTATGTTGTTGGGGTTTGAGCAGCCCTAGTACTCCATCAATTAAGTATTGCTTATCTAAAAGAATTGTCTAACTTCAAATTAAAGGAGGAAATAGCCCCCTCAACCATACTATCTCCTCCCTCTGTCCTTGGTTGCCGATGTGTGGGTGGGGTTGGAATGGGCAGGTACGCAGGGACATTGCAAGAGGTAGGGATGATGGTAGTTAAGAAAAACACATGGAGGAAACATTAATACTTCTTTTCATGTATTCATTGTTGAGATCCACAATTCAGTTTTTTAATATACATATTTTATTTTCTACTTCATCCCAAAAGTATATAAATATAATGAGTAGCTCTTAATGTTTGTGAAATTTATTCCATTAATTATTAAACTACCGGGGTATATAGTATGACTTTTAAAATAGTCCTTAAAAGTCTTTTAAATGTACTTGGAGAGTATGACTTCTAACGTCTATTTTTTTAATAGAAGTCGTAAACTCCTTATAAATGATTAGGTCCTTGTTGAGTTTTAGACTAAGCATGCTTTCTAATCGATTAGAATATGTTTAAACTAAGTCCTAATCAATTAAGATCTCTCTAGATCATATATTTGGCATTTAAACCTATTCTAATCGATTAGATTCCTTTTCAACCCTTTATTAGTTGTTTGTTATCAATATTACACCCTTACAACATGATTAATCAAGTTAGAGTTTATTATAATAGATTGATTCATATATTACCACCCTAGGAAAGACCTTTCTAAGGGCTTCCCCACCTCATTGTTGGATCTCAGATGCACATTCTTGAAGAAATGGTTAAAGGATAATAGAATACGATTTATGAGCAGTCATTGTAATTGCTCTCTTATTATTTTTACAGTTGACTTACAATGTATATAAGGGATAAACCTGTAACCTATTGGACCAGTCACCAAAGGGTGATGTGCCAGTTATTATAAAACTGAAATTACAAATGGTATGAATTACAACTAGAATGAATTATCACTAATACACCTCCTGATTCATACTAGTCAAGCTCTTCATTCCAATGCCTTCCCTCAACTCTTCAAACCTCTTGATTTTTAGAGCCTTAGTAAGCAAGTCTGCAGAATTATTCTCAGAGGTGCAGTATTCTAGTTCCAGCTTCATCTTGGTCACTTGATCCCTTAGAAAATGAAACTTTGTCTTAATGTGCTTGCTCCTACCATGAGCTATTGGATATTTGGCTAAATCAATGGCTGATTTACTGTCAATCTTCAGCCTCATTGTACCACTAGGTCTGATCTTCAATTCTTCCAGCAACATATCAAGCCACTAAGCTTGACAAGCAGCCATAGCAGCTGCTATATACTCGGATTCACAAGAAGAGAATGCCACCACACTTTCTTTCTTTGTACTCCAAGCAATTGGAGCATCTCCATACATAAAAATGTAGGCTGCTGTACTCTTCCTATCCCCTTTATCACCACACCAGTCAGCGTCGGTGAATCCATACACTTCCAGATCAGAGTTTCCTTTCATTTTTGGATACCAAATGCCAAAATCCACTGTCCCCTTTACATATCTCAATATGCGTTTTGCTGCAAGTAGATGAGATGTCATTGGCTTCTCCATATACCTACTTACCATCCCAACACTATAAGAAATATCTGGTCTTGTATGACACAGATACCTCAGAGATCCAACTAACTGTCTGTAGAGTGTTGAATCTACTGATCTTCCATCATCTTCAGGAACAAGTTTTGTAGCAGTATCTGTAGGGGTTGCAGTAGGATTACAGTTCCACATATCATATCTCTTCAACACATCACTTGCATATTTCTTTTGATGCAGCAGAACTCCATCACCATTGGCATAGAATTCTATTCCCAGGAAGTAGTTAAGAGTACCCAAATCAGACATTTCGAATTCAGCCATCATATCCTTCTTGAATGCTTCCATTTCAATTTCACTGGTGCCTGTCAGCAGCATGTCATCAACATAAAGACATATTATCAAGTAGTCATCACCATTAGACCACTTTGAATAGATACCATGCTCATTAATACACTTTACAAACTGATGTTGTAGCAGGAAATTATCAATTCGTTTGTTCCAAGCTCTTGGAGCTTGTTTCAAACCATATAAGGCCTTCTTCAATTTGTAGACCTTGTTTTCTTTTCCTTTCACCTCAAACCCAGTTGGTTGACTAACATAAACTTCTTCCTCCAAGTATCCATTCAAGAAGGCTGCCTTTACATCAAGTTGGTACAGAGACCACCCTCTAGCACTAGCCACTGCTACAATCATTCTGATTGTTTCTATCCTTGCCACAGGTGCAAACACATCTGTATAGTCACATCCAGGTCTCTGCAAGAACCCTCTAGCTACCAACCTTGCTTTATATCTTCCAATTTCACCATTTGGCTTCATCTTGATTTTAAAAACCCATTTAACATCTATCTTGTTTCTTCCCTCAGGCAGATCTACCAAACTCCAAGTATCATTTCTTTCTATTGAGACAAGCTCTTCAACCATAGCTTGTTTCCATTGAGGTTTCTCAAGTGCTTCTTCAACTGTCAATGGTTCTGATTCAGCCATGAAAGCATCTTGTACCATATCACCAGTTTCTGTAATTGCAGAGTCAGAGAGAACAACAAAATCATTCAGTCTCTGTGGTGGTTGCCTGTTTCTCCTAAGCTTCTCTTGATTGTTGTCATCAGCATCGTTCAATTGTTCTGTCTGCTCTTCTTCTCCTTCTGGTTCAATTATCACTTGAGCAGACTCATTTTTCTCATCAGGGTTGTCCCAACTCCAACCCTTAGCTTCATCAAATCTTACATCTTTGCTAATGATCACTTTTGATCTTCTAGGATCATACAACTTGTATGATCCAGTGGAATGATATCCCAACAACAACATGGCTTGTGCTTTGTCATCAAGCTTCCTTCTCAACTGATCAGGAACATGTCTATAGCATAGTGCTCCAAACACCTTAAAATACTTAACACTTGGTTTCTCTCCAGACCAAGCGTCTTCAGGTGTTATTCCATCAAGCCTTTTAGTAGGACTTCTGTTAAGGATATACACTGTAGTGGTTACTTCCTCTCCCCCAAAATGATTAGGCATCCTTCTACTCTTCAACATACTTCGCACCATGTTGAGAATTGTCCTGTTTTTTCTTTTTGTAGTCCCATTATGCTGTGGAGTGTAGGGTGCAGTGATCTCATGTCTAATTCCCTCCTTTTTACAGAACTCTTTAAACTCAGTAGAGTTATATTCTCCACCTCCATCAGTTCTTAATCTACTGATGCTGCAGTTGCTTTCCTTTTCAACCATCATTTTGAATGAACTGAAAACACTGAATACTTCACTCTTCTTACTTATCACATACACCCATATTTTCCTTGTGTATTCATCAATAAATGACACAAAGTAACTATTACCTCCAAGTGTCTTCACTTCAAATGGTCCACAAACATCTGAGTGGATTAGTTCAAGCTTCCTAGATGCTCTGGTCTTTAATTCAGAATTATAGGAATTTCTTGGTTGCTTTGATTCACAACATTGTTCACACAGTTCACCAGTCACCTTGATCACAGGTAGACCATACACCATTTCTTGACTTTCAAGACTTCTCAAATCTCTGAAATTCAAGTGGCCATACCTCTCATGCCATGTCCAACTCTCACTTTCTGTCACAACACTCAAACATTCATCTTTCACAATACTCATTCCAATCTTAAAGGTTCTATGCTTGTTCAACATAGCCTTCAAGACCTCAGTTCCACTTGGATCAAACAATATAAGCTCTTTGTTTTCCATTAGAACAGAGTACTCCTTCTCAAGAAACTGGCCAATGCTGATCAGGTTACTCTTCATTGATGGAACATACAGCACTTCAGTTATGGTGCATATTTTTCCATCCTTCTTACAGATTCGGACACTCCCAATTCCTTCACTTCTAACTACTCTATCATCACCAAACCTGATAGACCTCTTTACTGACTCATCTAGATCCACAAACCAAACTCTATTGCCACTCATGTGGTTAGAGCACCCTGTATCTAGATACCACATCACCTCCTTATCTCCTTCATTCAATTCCCCAGCCATAAGAATAATCTCATCATTATCCTTTTGATCACTGTCATCAATTGTTTCTACCATAAGTACAACTTCATCAGTGTTAGAACCATCATCAGCAAGTTGTGTTTCTTCATGTGTCTCCTTCATCTTGCATTCATCTGCAAAGTGGCCAAATTTCTCACAGTTGTAACATTGTATCTCCTTCCTATTAGTTTTCTTCTTCTGTCCTCTATTCTTCCAAGCTCCTTTTCGTTTTTGAAATTCACTAACACCAGAATCAGTTTTCTTATTTGAGCCTTCACCACTGTTTTTGTTCACTTTCCCTTTCTGAAACCTAGCTTGCAGGACTTGTTCAGTAGGTTTCTCCACATGCTTATCTTTCTCTTTATCAACAGTTCTCACCCTAATCCTGGGCTCATTTGCTTTTAACGAACCTAGAAGTTCCTCAACTTTCATTGTTTCTGGATCCTTAGATTGTTCAATTGCTGTAACGACATAATGAAACTTAGGAGTTAGAGTTCTAAGTACCTTTTCCACTTTCTGTTGATCACTCACTGTTTCATCGTTCGTTCGCATTTGATTCGTGATGAGCGTCATCTTATTGAAGTATTCTGAAATTGATTCCTTCTCTCCCATCTGAAGCAATTCGAATTCCCTTCGCAATGTCTGTAGCTTCACCTTCTTCAATGAAGCATCACCGGAATACGCCTTCGCCAAAGCATCCCAGGCTTCCTTCGCCGTCTCGTATTGAGAGATCTTCTCAAACGCCTCCGCATCAACACATTGATGAATTAAGAATAGCGCCTTGCTATCTTTCTTCTGCTGCTCGCGAATCACCGCTTCATTTCCAGTCGTTGCCACACCGCTTCGCACAATTTCTAACACATCTTGATAGCGAAACACCACTTTCATTTGGATTATCCAACGATCATAGTTTTTGCCGTCAAGTATGGGTAGTTTCGCCGGGAACTGTCCGTTGTTGCTACTGTTGGTTGCCATCGCCACCGTGGATCGCCTTGCTCTGAGGCCAATTCTGTTGGATCTCAGATGCACATTCTTGAAGAAATGGTTAAAGGATAACAGAATACGATTTCTGAGCAGTCAATGTAATTGCTCTCTTATTATTTTCAGAGTTGACTTACAATGTATATAAGGGATAAACCTGTAACCTATTGGACCAGTCACCAAAGGGTGATGTGCCAGTTATTATAAAACTGAAATTACAAATGGTATGAATTACAACTAGAATGAATTATCACTAATACTCATAAGATCCGTAGTCACTTTATGTGACTCAAACACAATACATAAAATTAAAACACATAGTCGTAATGCACACAAGTCCTAATCCCTAAGTAGCGAAAAGAAGGGTGTTACAACACACACAATTTACAAAATCTCTCAATCCACCATCATGCTTTTGCAAATTCGAACATAATTATCTACATCGTCGACAAATAATCCACATGTCAACAACATACAAATAGCAGCAAGGGATTTTTCAGCGATAAAAGATCATTTTTACCAATAACACCAATCGCCATAATAAAATATTTATTAGATATTATTTGAATAATTGAAAATAAGATATTTTATCTTATCTAGATTTATGGTTAGTTTGTTAGAGTTTGTTAGATCTAGGTTAAGATCAAAGTAATCTTTTTATGGCTATATAAGCCTCTAACTTCACTTTTGTAATCAATCCATTCTCTACCATCAATAAATATATTTCACTTTTCCTTTCTTGTTATTCAACAATACTCATCATGACTACCATAAAGTTCTCCATTTCTTAAAACAGAACAATCTGATAAATACGGGTCTAGATCCTCTCCAAATGGAGAGGAAATGGACATCTCCAAAAGGAGAGCAACACTACAGATCCCTTGAATTTGCATCAGTCTTGTGCTTTTGATTACTTTGTGACTTTGTGAATTTGCATCAGTCCTCTGTCAAATTTTATTACTTTGTGAATTTGAGTCCAGTTCAAAGAGCTCTTTTGATTACTTTGTGAATTTGCATCAAATTTTGAGCATAACAGCTGTACAAATCAATTCATCCCTGTCAAATTTTGAACAAGTTAGTAACAATTTGAACAAATTAGTAGCAATTTGAACAATTTTTGAAGAATTCAAACAAATTTGAACAAATCAGTTGCAAGCAGTACCAAAAAAATTAAGCGCGTCAGAAGAGAGATCATGCAGTGAAAACGACGACGTTTTGCGGAAGATGAGATTGTGTCTAATGCATTTTCCCCTGCGCTCAAACAGAAACAACTTCAACGATGCAGGGAGACAGAGGTGGCGCAGGAAGTAGCAGTGACACAGAGCGTAGCGTTGGCTTACACGGTGGGTGACGATGGTGGTTGTGATGGCAAATCGGCGGTGACGAGCAGGATATGTAGAAAACACATAAGGGAAGCACAGAGCGCAAGGACGGTGCAGGGTTCAACGTTTTCGTCTACGTCTGTCTAGTCAGTGGCGAACCAGGATCCTGCTCAGCGAGTACAAAAATTTTCAAACAGGCATCGTTAAAAATGTATAAAAATAAGACTTTAATAGGTTGACAACTTGTGTTGCACTAGACCAACACAAATTAAATAGCACTAATAAGTTCTTAACTACACATTAAATAGCACCAAAAGAATCAACATATTCACAAGATACATAACAGATTCAAATTAAATAGACTAACAAGATACAAAACATTTTTTCCTAAGCTATCCGTGCTAATTTTATTTTTTCAAGAGGTTCCCTTGAACCCCCTGAAATGTATGTAGGTCCGCCATTGCATCTACTGCTGCGGCGGTGAAAGTGGACTGGGGTGATAGAGGGCACGTCGGTGATAGAGGGCACAATGGGGAAGGTTGAAGATGTACTACGAAACTAGATTTGGCTTTCATAAATATTTTAGGCTTTTTTTTTGTACCCCCCTCTTCCCCCTTGTACCCCCCACTTTGACCAAACTGACCATTTTACCCCCACTTCTACAAAATGGCTTCCGGAATTACCTCAAAGGAGGATAATTCCGGAAGCCATTCATCAAAATGGCTTCCGGAATTATCGTCCTTTGAGGTAATTCCGGAAAAATTCATCAAAATGGCTTCCGGAATTACCGCAAAGGAGGATAATTCCGGAAACCATTTTGATGAATTTTTCCGGAATTACCTCAAAGGAAGATAATTCCGGAAGCCATTTTGATGAATTTTTTCGGAAACTCATCAAAATGGCTTTCGGAATTATCCTCCTTTGAGGTACTTCCAACAATTTTTAAAAAAATCAGTTTCAACTTAAGTTTTGGTAAAAAAGTAAGGGGTATTTTGGGGATAAAATATAATATACGGGTAAAGGGGGAAGAGAAACCCAGTTTTTATTCCAATTTTAATTAGATTAAATCACAGCTCTTAGATATAACTTATGCCACGTGTCACGTTGTTATGAGAAATTGTGATCTCCATTTGCTCCCTAGATAGAGAGGATCTGAACCGGATAAACCGGATAAATACATGTGACCCAAAAGTAAACAACCAAAGAGCAACAGAAATGAACGAGTCACGCACGGACACATAACGTCCTCACTCTAGTAACTAATAACTAACTTCTTCATTGCAATTACAAAAAAGAATCACATCACCGTTGGTCTCTCACGCAGAAGAGGCATTAATGTCCAATTTCAAGAAAGGTGATGCGGTGGAGGTGACCAACAACAACAACAACAACAACAACACCAACAACAACAGCAACAGCAACAGCAACAGCAACACCAGCAACAGGAACAACAACAACAACAACAACAACAACAACAACAACAACAACAACAACAACAACAACAACAACAACAACAACAACAACAACAACAACAACAACAACAACAACAACAACAACAACAACAACAACAACAACAACAACAACAACAACAACAACAACAACAACAACAACAACAACAACAACAACAACAACAACAACAACAACAACAACAACAACAACAACAACAACAACAACAACAACAACAACAACAACAACAACAACAACAACAACAACAACAACAACAACAACAACAACAACAACAACAACAACAACAACAACAACAACAACAACAACAACAACAACAACAACAACAACAACAACAACAACAACAACAACAACAACAACAACAACAACAACAACAACAACAACAACAACAACAACAACAACAACAACAACAACAACAACAACAACAACAACAACAACAACAACAACAACAACAACAACAACAACAACAACAACAATGAAGGAAATTTCTTTTACTACCCAGTGATTGTCATTCGCTTACCTTCAAAAAACAACATCTTCGTTGAATACCTCACATTATTGGACCCTTCTTCAAAGTCCAATAAACGCCTTAAGGAGTACGTTAACGTTGCTAACGTCAGACCCAAACCTCCTAATCAGGTCATTCAATGGTTCAAGGTTGGGGATTCCGCCGACGCTTATTGCTACTCCGTTCATGCTTGGTGTCCCGCTAGTGTTATCGATATTTGTGAAAATTCTACCTTTCCCGTCGTATTTTTGTAGGTGCATTTAGTAATGTGTATGGTTGTAAATAGCATTTGGGCTTGTAATATAGATTGTGGCCCGTAGTTGTTTAGTGTGGAATAATGGGCCTGTTTTGCAAAAGCTCAGGTCCATCTCCTTACTCTTTCTGAGTTGTATCTGTATCTAATATACAAACTCTAATTGTAACATTTTCACTATCAATGCAATAAGCTTTCCTCTCAATTCTATTAGAACTACCATTACATTTGGTACCAGAGCTCCACGACGGGGCCTGGTCAAGATTGCAATTCTTGCGGTGTTTGACGGTGACTCACGACGAACGTGATGGCGGAGATGGATCGAGAGAATGGTAGCTATGTTCAACCAGCAATTCCGAGATTTGACGGTCACTACGACCACTGGAAAATGCTAATGGAAAATCTTTTGAGATCAAAGGACTACTGGGATGTTGTTGAGAAAGGAATTTCAGAACTTCCGGCTGATGCGAATCAAGAAGCAAAGAAGGCTCATGAAGATGCAAAACTGAAGGATCTCAAGGAAAAAAACTACCTTTTTCAAGCAATTGAGAGAGGAATTTTGGAAACCATGCTGAATATAGATACTACAAAGAACATTTGGGAATCATTGAGACAAAAGTATCAAGGGTCGACGAAGGTGAAGCGCGCACAGCTTCAATCCCTAAGGGGAGAGTTCAAGGCCTTGAAGATGAAGGAAGGTGAAACCGTGAGTGAGTATTTCGCAAGAACACTCACAATTGCGAAGAAAATGAGACTTTATGGAGAATGGTTGAGCGAAATGGTGGTAGTTGAGAAAATCATGAGATCATTGAGAAAAGAATACAACTATGTGGTTTGCTCAATTGCACAGGCAAACGATGTAGAGAACCACTCGGTTGACGAATTACAGGCTAGCATTTTGATTCAAGAATCACTCATGAAGAGTCAAAATGAAGATGAGCAAGCCTTGAAAGTGAGTGACGCCTCTCGAGGAAGAGGAAGGGGTCGAGGAGATAGAGGAAGATGGGCTGGCAGAGGAAGAGGAAGGTCCAAGGAACACATAGAATGCTACAAGTGCAAGAGAATGGGGCACTACCAGTTAGAATGTCCAGACAAAGAAGAAACGATAGCTAACTATGCTGGCTTTGAGGATGATGAAGAAATACTTCTGATGGCTAGTTGTGACAAAGCAGAGGTTGAAGGTGGTAAGACATGGATCATTGATTCAGGTATGTTGCTGATGACTGATGAAGCACGTCAAGAAAATGCAGAAGAGGAAACTTGGTTCTTGGACTCTGGTTGCAGCACACATATGTGTGGCTCAAAGAAGTGGTTTAGTGATCTTGACTTGGGATTCAAGGAGACTGTCAGAGTTGGAGATGGGAGGAGGCTATGTGTTGAAGGCAAAGGGAATGTGAAGATGAGAATTCAAGGAAGGATTCAGGTAATTACTGGTGTGTATTATGTTCCAAGCTTAAAGAGTAACCTATTAAGCATAGGTCAACTGCAACAGAGAAAGCTGAAGGTTGTATTTGAGGATGATAAATGTGAAGTTTTTCATCGAGAAAAGGGTCTGATTATCACTTCTCACATGGCAAACAACAGAATGTTTGCCATCAAAGCCTCAATGGTTGACTCAAAGGAAGCAAGCTGTATGCAAGTTGAAAATGAGAAAGTGACTGAGTTGTGGCACAAAAGATATGGTCACCTTAGCTGCAAGGGTTTATTATTGCTCAAACAAAAGGAAATGGTGAAAGGACTCCCAGAATTGAATGAAACCAAGAAGGTGTGTCAAGCTGTCAATTGGGAAAGCAACACAGGGATGCTATAAGCAAGAGCAGCAACTGGAGGGTAACAAGGAAGCTTGAATTGGTGCATTCAGACATATGTGGACCTCTCACACCAGAATCAAACAGCAAAATGAGGTATTTCATAACCTTTATAGATGATTTCAGTAGAAAGAGTTGGATATTTTTCTTAAGAGAAAAATCAGCTGCTTTAGAAACATTTAAAAGGTTTAAATCCATGGTTGAGAAGGAGAGTGAATGTAGTATTAGTTGTTTACGAACTGATAGAGGTGGTGAGTATAATTCAAATGAGTTCATTGAATTTTGCAATAAGAGTGGGATAAGAAGACAGTTGACAGCAGCTTTCACACCCCAACAAAATGGAGTGGCAGAGAGGAAAAACAGAACAGTAATGAATATGGTTAGGTGTATGTTGAGTGAGCCAAATTTACCTAAACGTTTCTGGCTAGAGGCTGCAAAATGGAGTTTTTACATTCTTGATAGGTGTCCTACAGTGTCTGTTAAAGATATAACCCCTCAGGAAGCTTGGAGTGGTATAAAACCTTCTGTAAAACATTTTAGAGTATTTGGCAGCCTTGCTTTCATGCATATACCTGATAATCAAAGGAAGAAGCTTGATAGTAAGAGTAAGAAGTGCATTTTCTTAGGGATAAGTGAAGAGTCTAAGGCATATAGACTATGTGATCCCATAACTAAGTAAATGTTGATTAGTAGAGATGTTGAGTTTGATGAAGAGAAGAGGTGGAATTGGGAGAGTGCAAGAGAAGAGAGAATCACCTGTGATATTGACAATGACACTGAGCAAAATATCACAGACACCACTGACAGAGAACCAACAATTACACCTGAGGACCACTCTAATGATAATGATGGAACTCTTGGATCTACTCCAAACTTGTCTCAAGAGAGGAGTAACCATGAGAGTGTGAGTGAACTTGAGCCAACCACTGGTATATCTGATGAGAATGATATTGGCTGTAATCATGATGATGAGAGTGAGTCAAGTTTGAGGCAGGGAACTAGAATTAGAACTCAACCTGTTTGGTTCAAGGACTTTGAAGTTTCTGGTGTGCCTAATGTTGACAGTGATGGAAATCCACTTTACTTACACAGTTTGGTTGTTGTTGATAGTGATGCAGATCCAATTACATTTGTTGAAGCATCTCAGCATGAAAAGTGGAAGAAGGCAATGGATGCTGAAATACTTTCCATTGAAAAGAATGATACATGGAGGTTGGAAGAGCTTCCAAAGGGAGGAAAGAAGATATGGGTAAAATGGGTCTACAAGACCAAGTATAATGAAGAAGGCAAGATAGATAAATACAAGGCTCGTCTAGTTGCAAAGGGGTATGCACAGCAACATGGGGTAGATTTTACTGAGGTTTTTGCACCGGTGGCTCACTGGGATACAATCAAAACTATACTGGCAGTTGCTGCAGGCAACAAATGGGAGGTGTTTCAACTAGATGTGAAGTCATCTTTTCTACATGGAGAGCTAGAAGAAACAGTATTTGTTGAGCAACCTCAAGGATATGTGAAGAAGGGCAGAGAAAAATAGGTATACAGACTCAGAAAAGCTCTTTATGGTCTGAGACAGACGCCAAGGGCCTGGTATAGCAGGATAAACTCATACTTCAGCAGAGAGGGATTTGAGAAATCTCCTCATGAGGCCACACTGTTCACTAAGAAAGGATTTGATAACAAGATACTGGTAGTTAGTTTATATGTGGATGACCTCATCTATACAGGAAATGATATGGGTCTTATAACTGAATTTAGAGCTTCAATGGAGAAGGAGTTTGACATGAGTCACCTTGGTAGAATGAGGTACTTCTTGGGAGTTTAGGTTGTACAGAACAAGAATGGGATCTTCACCAACCAGCAGAAATACATGGGTGAGATCCTAGAGAGATTTGGCATGAAGGATAGTAAACCAGTTTGTACTCCAATTGATGCAAGGAACAAGCTCAAGAAAAGTGAGGCAGACAGTGATGTGTGTCCTACAAATTTCAAACAAATCGTAGGAAGCCTAATGTATCTAAACGCTACCAGACCTGGCATTGCTTTTGGAGTGAGCTTGATGAGTAGATTCATGGATAAGCCTACTGCAGAGCACCTTGTAGCTGTTAAAAGAATTATGAGATACTTGCAGGGAACCAGTAACAGTGGCATACTGTACAGGAAGAACAGAAAACAGAACTTAGTTGGGTTTTGTGACAGTGATTATGCAGGAAGCATAGATGATAGAAGAAGCACCAGTGGATTTGTGTTCATGATTAATGGAGGAGCTGTGTCTTGGTCATCTAAAAAACAACCAATAGTAACCTTATCCACCACAGAAGCTGAGTATGTAGCAGCTGCTTATTGTGTATGTCAGGGAATTTGGCTCAAGAAGGTATTGGAAACAATTGGTGAGAAGCAAGGTGACTGCCTCTGCATATGGTGTGATAACAGTTCCACCATAAAATTGACTAAAAATCCTGTCATGCACGGCAGGAGTAAGCATATTGATGTGAGATTCCATTTTCTAAGAGAGTTGAGCAGCAAAGGAAGCATTGAATTGAAGTACTGCCCTTCACAAGATCAATTGGCCGATCTGCTAACTAAAGGATTGAATAAGGACACTTTCTGCAAGCTAAGGAAGGATGCTGGAATGGTCTGCATAGAAGAAATTGTTGACAGATAAACTGAGTATTGATGTACTGCAATTTAAGAGAGGAAATGTAGGTGCATTTAGTAATGTGTATGGTTGTAAATAGCATTTGGGCTTGTAATATAGATTGTGGCCCGTAGTTGTTTAGTGTGGAATAATGGGCCTGTTTTGCAAAAGCTCAGGTCCATCTCCTTACTCTCTCTGAGTTGTATCTGTATCTAATATACAAACTCTAATTGTAACATTTTCACTATCAATGCAATAAGCTTTCCTCTCAATTCTGTTAGAACTACCATTACAATTTTGTGGTCCTAACCCAGTAACCCTAATTCGGAAATCGTACGTTCATCAATGTAGTCTTCGCCTTCACCGAGAATGGTGGCTCTATGGGGATTGTATTTGGGTCCCTCCTCTCTTACAACAACAACAGGTTCCCAATGCATTTCTCCTTACGTTTCCCTTTCTTTGGCGAAGTGTTTTTTTCACAACCCAATTTTCTTCCTTAATTTTGATTTCTTATTGTGTTAGTGGTGATCATTACATATATATATATATATATATATATATATATATATATATATAGAAACACAAGTAGAGACTACTATCAAAGCAAAAAAAGAAACACGTATAGAAATAAAGAAAAGAAACATGAGGTTAATTGTTATATAAAAATATAAAATATAATCTTTTAACCACAAAAATATAAAAATAAAATTATACTATCGCTAAATCACAATTAATCATGTATGATTTTAGGAGTAATTGTGATGAAAGTCAAATGTTATTAACGATCTAATGGTTGGTTACGACTAAGTGACTGTAAAAATTCGTTACAATTTACAATGACTATGCATATGGATTAAATCCAAAGAAACGGAAGAAGAGATCGATATATAGAAAGAATTTTTTTTTAAACCGGGTATTCTCTACGCAACTGCAGAGACTAATCCTTCAAGAAGATAGGACCACAATGGGTGGCAAAGCTCTCCCTCAAGAGTAATGTTGCTACATTCACAAGGCTGAATTCAAACCCAAAACTTTGGTTAAACTGGTAGAAATCCAAATCATCTCATCCAAACACTCTTAGGTCAATATATAGAAAGAGTTTAATTTGCATGCTTATGAGTGTAAACTTTATTACGGCCAATCAGAAATCATGACATATATAAAAAATCATGACATGTATGGCTTTTAAAATCATTAGAATTTAGAATTAAAGTCAAATATTTTTATTACGTGTCAACTTCCGATCGATTGACAATGTAAAAAATCTTTACACTAATAGTACATGTTATTTCGGAATTTAAAAATAGTTTTCGAAAATGAATAACCGAAGAGATTACTGAGATGAGTCGCGGACTAGGTCGCTCTCTTTAAGACGTTTCGTGGCACTGCTCAAAAGGTGCAAGCTGGCTATCAATCACGACGTCCCCAGGATAAAACAACCCAGTTACGAATATCACTGCACAGTGAATAGTCACTCGAGATAATACACCTCAATATGGTTTGAAAAAACCACTCTGAATATGGTTCGTAAACCACTCTAATGGAGTAGAAGAGAAAAGAATTATTTAGGGAGAAGAGAGAAGAAAGTCGGAAGTGCTTCAACTTTCGGTGTGTTGAAAGAAGTGAGGAAATGTCCTATTTATAGGAGAGAACTCGACTTGTTGCGCAAGTCAAGCTGTTGGAGAAAATTTCTCAACAGCTAAAAACGGCTCTGTCAGATGCACAAACGGCTTGTTCAGCATATCTGGACGCACCAAAATAAAATAATTATTTTCTCAAAAAAAAAAATAAATTACACCTCACAGCCCAAGCCCAGGCCCCGTCGGTCGGACGGCGGCGGCGCGCGCACGTGTGTGGTGGTCAGTTAGTGTGCATGCTCTCCCTTTTACCAAACTGGGTACTCCTTGGGACCCAACCCAAGATGTGAAGTCCACACATATAAGCACTCTTAAAGTGTCTAATCTTAGCAATGTGTGACTTTTTACAATTTACCAACACCAATGTTCTAACAATCCCCCACTTGAATTTAAAAAGAAGTTTCAGAAGTAGCGTCAAACGCCTTCATAAGATTGTGCATAAGTAGAGGTGTCATTCGACTTGAACCTTTGCATAGCGGTTAAGATTTAGATTCAACAAGAGTGACTCGTAGTCTTGAACTCTATCTCTAATCATCAAAACCACACACAACCTTTTCCATAGGTGTATTCTCAAAAGCCCGTGCTTTTATCACTACAAGAAAAATTGGACTTTTCGGCGGGCAAAATCCGCCGGAAAAGCCAAAAATCCGCAGAAAATATGGACTTTTCGGCGGATTTTTGGCGCTGGTAGCCAGTTCGCAGCAAACGGTTTCCGACAGATTTCGTGGAGCCGGAAAATCCGCCGGAAAATTCCGACGGATAATCCGCCGGAAAATCCAAAAAAAAAATGTTTTTTTTAAAAAATCCGCTAGTAATTCAAAAAATCCGCCGGAAAATCCAACAACAATTTTTTTTTAAAAAATCCGCTGGTAATTCAATAAATCCGCCGGAAATGTCGCCGGAAATTTAAAATTTTTTTTTTATTTTTTTTCATTTTTTTCGAATTTTGTATTTTAATTAAATAAGAAGTAATAAAAAATGAATTAGAATGTGGGAAAAAAATTATATAGAATAGAATGAGAAGTAATAGGGAAATTAGAATGAAAGAGAGTTGTGTCAAAAAAAAATATATGAAAGAGAGTATGGAAAAATAATGTAGGAGAGAATAAGAATGAATAAGTAATAAGGAATAAGAATAAATGAGAGTATGTGAATGAAGAAATAAGAAGAAGTGAGAAGGAAAAAGAAATGGGAAATATAGAAAAGAGATATGTAGAGAAATTTAATTAAGTTTGAAGAGTATATGAGAAAGAAGAAATAAGAATGAATAAGTGAGAATGAATGAGAAGGAAGAAGAAAAGAAATGTAGAAGAGTGTAGGAGAATGTGAGAAGGAAATAAACACTGAAATGAGAGAATGAGAATAGTGTAGGAGAAAGTTTTATTTGTAGGAATTTCAAAACGTTCCGGCGGATTTACCAGCGGATTTTTAACATTTCCGGCGGATTTTTTAAAATTTTTATTATTATTTTTAATCAAAATCCGCCAGTAAATTTCCGACTACATTTCCGGCGGATTTTTTAAATTTGTTTTTTTTGGAAAATCCGCCAGAAATATTATTTTTTCCACCGGAAAGTTACCGACGGAAAAAATCCGCCGGAAATACCATTTTTTTCTGCCGGAAAGTTACCAACGGAAAAAATTCGCCGGAAATGCAAAGTATCTGCCGGAAACTTACCGGCGGAAAAAATCAGCCGGTAATACGCGATTTTCTTGTAGTGTATGGCCCTGCACGTCTATCCCAGTTTAGTGAACGCTTTAGGAATTTCTGCCAAGAACTCCATAGGAAGCGGCCCCACTTCCACATTCACAAAGGCGAGTCTATCAGGAATACTCGTGTAGCTTGGTACTCCGCTCCACATAGAGTATAGATCTCATTAAGAGTTTCTAATACCTCAACCTTACATTGCTTCAAGAATCATGCTTCTTTACTTATAATAGGATGTTCATCTCCTATCACTTCACAACTTGTTATTACCCATTGAACCTAATTCTTGGGATCTCTAGTCTTTTAGGTCGGGTTACCATCATGAGCGACTCATGGTTCTAAAGGCAGTAGTCCCATCCTTTGAGATGTATTTTGGACTTTCTCTCTGGCTAATCCTTTCGTCAAAGGATCAGCTAAGTTCTGATCAGTGCGTACATGATCCACTCTCACAGCTCCTTTTGAGAGTAACTCTCTAACTGTGTTGTGCTTACGACGTATTTGTCGTCTTTTACCGTTGTAATATCGATTCTCTATTTTTGCAATAGCCGCGGTACTATCGTAGTAGATAAACACAGCTGGCATCTGCTGCGCCCGAAAAATCCGGTTTGGGACTTTTCGTTTGACAACGTGGAAAAATTTGGAGCCGCCACCAATATTTTAATTTTAAGACCAAAACATTGAAAAAGGTCTTTTAAACAAGGCGGATGGTCTTTTAAAAACGTAGAGATGTAGGTTCGGGGGTCGGTTAGGTACGGGGAAGGTATTAGCACCCCGTACCTCCTTTCTACCGAAAGGGAACCGTTAACTTGATGTGTGGTTTGGACAAAAGTTCGAGTTGAAAGCAATTTATTCTACTTCTTTTCTTTTCTTTAAGGTTTGTTTTATTGAAAACAGGAGGGAAGAAGAATATTTTTGGTTATCTTTGAAAATCAGGACAAAACAAAGATATTTTTTAAGAGTGTGCTTGACGGGACAGGACCCCGCTCCTACGTACCCTCACTGGAAGAGGGATCAAAGCTACGTAGTTCTCGGTTTTTGGTTTTGAAAAAGGATTGAGCTTTCGCGAAGACCGAACAACAACGGTTAGAATGGTCTCGCTACTAACTCCTTTTGAAAACAACATCATCATTAACGACCTAATCGGCAACGGCGCGATTGGTGTTTAATGACGATTGGTTTATTTTTGAGAAATGAATAAGTTTTCGAAAATGGGATAGAGTTTTTGCGAAGACCGAACAACAACGGTTAGAATGGTCTCGCTACTAACTCCTTTTGAAAACAACATCATCATTAACGACCTAATCGGCAACGGCGCGATTGGTGTTTAATGACGATCGATTTATTTTTGTTTTGAAAGTAAAAGTTTCTTTTGGTTTTGAAATGATTTTAGGAAATGGGTTTTAGAAAAGGAGTAGAACATTTCAAGTCAATTCTAAATCCATAACCAAATGCAAATGAATGAATAATACTCAAGCAAACATGAACATATCATTCATTAACCAAGATTAAACATGCCCATACAATCAAAGGATTCAATTATTAAAGATGCAAAACAAAGTTCTCAAAGTAATTGTGTGTGTGCCAGAAGGATTGTATTTACCCTAATGGCTCTATGCTACATCATGCATGTAGACTTACGTCTCCATTAGGAGGTCATACAAGTGGATAGGAGGGTACACAATCAAGTCAAGACATTTACATGGCATCAAGAGCAAGTGAATACAATTGATTGTAAACATAGAGTATTCTAAGTTAAATGATTGAATATGTAAGCAATGATGCATGATTAGGTAAGCATGTAGGTGCATGAGTGTACGAGGAATGGATGCATAGCACTTTATTTATGAATGAATGGCATACAAGGATGCATAAGAGGATGCAAGAAATATAAGCATATGAGGATGCATGAGAGTGTCACATAAACTAAGTATGAATGAAGATGCATGAATGTGAAAATGTTTTGGGTATTTTTGCAAGTTGATAAGTTGTAAAACTTTAAGTAAGAAGTTAGTGAAAAGTAAAGTAAAAATGCATGAAGTAAATGGTAATTATTTAATGAGATGGTAAAGTAAAAATGCATGAGGTAAATGGTAATTATTTAATGAGATGGTAAAGTAAAAATGCATGAGGTAAATGGGAAGTGGTAAAATCTTTTTATGTTTTAGTAAAAATTTAATGAAGTAGTAAAAACCAAAGTAGTAAAATATTTTTATGTTTTGGTAAAAAGTTAATGAATGGTAAAGTAAAAAGGTAAAAAATAAATAAACACTAAAACCAAGTTAAATCACATAGAGCAATCCTCTCACTTTGAGAAAAGTGCACTAGGCACTAGTGAGAATCAACTTGCCTATCATCAACAATGAGCAATAAGCAAACTAAAATGCAAAGATTAACTAAACACACAAATAAGTTGAATCACCTAGAGCGATCCTCCCACTTTGAGCAAAGTGCACTAGGCACTAGTGGGAATCAACTTGCCTATCATCCACAATGAACAATAAGCAAATTAAAATGCAAAGATTAACTAAACACACAAATAAGTTGAATCACCTAGAGCAATCCTCCCACTTTGAGCAAAGTGCACTAGGCACTAGTGGGAATCAACTTGCCTATCATCAACAATTTACAACAAGCAAATTAAAATGCAAAGATTAACTAAACACACAAATAAGTTGAATCACCTAGAGCAATCCTCCCACTTTGAGCAAAGTGCACTAGGCACTAGTGGGAATCAACTTGCCTATCATCAACAATGAACAATAAGCAAATTAAAATGCAAAGATTAACTAAACACACAAATAAGTTGAATCACCTAGAGCAATCCTCCCACTTTGAGCAAAGTGCACTAGGCACTAGTGGGAATCAACTTGCCTATCATCAACAATGAACAATAAGCAAACTAAGACACAAAAATGAATGGACACATAAACTAAATTGAGTCATTTCTAGCAATCTTCACGACTTAGGTCAAGGTGCACTAGGCACTAGTGGGAATCATATTGCTAAATCATCAAACAACAAAAGTAACATTTAACACTAAAATGAACTACTAACAACAAGATTAAACATCACCAAACAAAGAACAACAACAAAATCAACTTGGAAATATTTTTAGATCTATAAGCATGTGAACCAAAGGAAACATAGATCCACATTTTATTTAATAAAAAAAACACCAAAATTAACACAAAGCAACATAGATCTATTTTTTTGCAAGGATTCATATGATTAAGCAAGGAAGTGCAACAAAATCATATCAATCCTAATTTTTTTTATGATATGCGAAATGCTAAAGCCCATAAACAACAATTTTATTTATGAAATCTAGTGCAAAATGTGTAAAGATGCAAGGGAAATTATTCAAGTAGAAGAATAACTCCTTCAAGGCCAAGGACCCATCTCAAACACCCAAAGCTCCCTAAGTCTTTGTCAAAATGTTTGAAATGGATCCTCAAAGCAAACAAACAATCAAGAAGGAGTTTGGAGTAGAGGAGAGATTATGCAAGAAAAACTAAATATGAGATGCAAGGTTTCAAAGCTTACCTCAAAATCACAAAGAAATGAAGAAGGAGATGATATAGACTCAAAATGAACTTGGATCTACCCTTGAACCCACAAAGATTGCTAGCTCTTAGCAATTTGATGATGCAACCTTGAAGAGAATGGAAGGAATGATGATGATCTAGCAAGAAATGGAAGATTTGATGGTGAAAGATGAAAAGAATGAAGGGAGGGAGTGAGAGAGATTTCGTGGAAGAGAGGAAGAGGGAGAAGTTTTTGGTGTGCTAGGGTAAAAAATGAGAGTGTAGGAGAATGAGAGGCCAAAGGATCCTTAGGTGTGGGAATGAGGGGGTATTTATAGGATGAAACTAGGTCTAAGGGTAGTTTAGTCTTTGGTCTTACTAAGTGCTCTAGGATTGAGTTTTAAAATTAAATGGAGGGTTAGGATTAAAGGTCACTTGGATTGAGGGTATTGGGAAAACACAAAAGGTTAGAGTGAGAGAGTGGGGGCGAAAATGAGGGGAGGGAGTGAGAGTTTTTGTAAAAAAAAACTTGTCTTATTTTAGGAATAATGTGAGGCAAAAATAGGGTTAGGGGTATGATTGGGATGGAATGTTACCAAAGAGGAAAATTTGTGTTTTCTTATGAAGAGGTTAGTGTAAGTGAGTGAGGTAATTTACCAAAGAGGGCATGAATCTTCATGAGAGTGAGTGAGAATTGGTGATATGCACCAAAGGAGAAGATTTAAGGATGGTACAAGGCATATTCCTTCAAGATAAGGAATAATAGTACAATAGAAGAGTGTGGAAGAATTTTGTGAGAGGGAGAGAGAGAGAGAGAGGGGATTTCGAAATTGTGAGGGGGAGAGAGAGAGAGAATTTCGAAATTGTGGGGGGAGAGAGAGAGAGAGAGAGAGAGAGAGGAAAAAAATTTGTTTTTGGTCTTTTGTCTTATTGAGGACACTTCCCCTTTTTTTTTGAGTTTTTGAATTTTAGGCATGGAAGATAATGGGAATGCAACTATTGAAAATTGTGTTACATGTTTTTGGGCACCATAAAATATTCCCTCTAGTCACCCATGACAATAAAAATTGTCACTTAAGAATTGAGGAATATTTAATGGTCCCCCTTTTTTATTTTTCTATGAACTAAAAATGAAAAAATACATTTTTAATTATTTTGACTAGGGTTTTCCTTCTAAAAAATTGTACAAAAATTATCATTGATAGAATAAAAATGTACTTTTTGTGGATGTGCATTTTTGGCGAGAAAATCATCTTTTTGCGAAAAATGACCAAAATGCCCTTTTTGACTCTAAAACCCTAATTTACCTAAAAAGTGCATTCCAACCCTAAAAATGATTTTAAAGACCTTGGAATGACTTCTAGGACCCAAAATGCAATGCATGATACTCTTCATCCTTCAATTTATTTATTTATTATTTTTTTGTGGAAAATTAGGGTTTTGACCTAAGCCGGACAAAATTGGGGTATGACAGCATCAGTTTTTCCCATAAGGGAATCTTTGCTAATAAGCATCTTAACCAGCTAGCTTCTTCACTAGCTGTTGCCAATGCTATTATCGCAGACTCCATAGTGGACTGAACCAAAATGGTTTGTTTCTTAGATTTCCAAGAGACAGCACCACCGGCTATACTGAATATATAGCCACTAGTTGCTTTGGAATCGTCTGATAGAGTATTCAAATCAGCATCACTGTACCCTTCAAGTACAGCTGGAAATCTCTGATAATGTAATCTGAGATTCATGGTCCTTTTAAGGTATCTCATGACTCTCTCAATAGCGTGCCAATGCTCAATACTAGGTCGACTGGTAAACCTGCATAACAATCCCACGACATAGGCAATGTCGGGTCTAGTACAATCAGTGGCATACCTTAGGCTGCGAATGATGCTTGCATATTCCGTTTGTCTAATACTGTCACCAGTGTTCCTAAAGAGTTTGACACTTGGATCATACGGTGATCAGGAAGGTTTACAATCAAAGTAGTTATATTTCTTTAAGATCTTCTCAATGTAATGAGATTGATCCAAAGAAATTCCTTTCTCGGACCTAGTAATCTTAATACCGAGGATTACACTTGCTTCTCCGAGGTCTTTCATATCAAAGTTGTTACACAATAATGATTTCACTTTATTTACGGCATGAATGTTTGATCCAGATATAAGTAAGTCGTCTACATAGAGACATATGAATTTTAATGGTGCAAATGTCATTTTCAGTTTTGTAATAAATACATTTGTCACTTTCATTTACTTTGAACCCATTCGATATAATTAGATTATCAAACTTCCCATGCCACTATTTAGGAGCTTGTTTAAGACCATACAGAGACTTATCCAACTTACAGACCTTGTTTTCTTGCCCGTGAACTACAAAACCTTCAGGTTGCTCCATATAGATTTCTTCTTCCAATTCATCATTTAAAAAAGCAGTTTTGACATCCATTTGGTGTACTTCTAAATTATAAATGACAGACAACGATATTAGTACCATTATGGATGTAATTCTAGTAACGGGTGAAAATGTGTCGAAGAAATCTATATTCTCTCTTTGTTTAAAACCTTTGGCTACAAGGCGGGCATTGTATTTGTCAATAGTACCATCAGGTTTTAGTTTCTTTTTCAAAATCCATTTACAACCTATCGGTTTGCAACCAGGAGGCAAGTCAACTAAGTTCCATGTCTTGTTAGACTCTAGAGAATCCATCTCATCATTTATGGCTTCTTGCCACAAATCAGCATCCAATGAAGACAGCTTCTTGAAGGCTAGTTGGATCCTCCTCTAATGTATAGACCGCATAGTCGGGTCCATAGTCTTTAGCAACACGTGCTCTCTTACCTCTTCGAGGTTCTATTTCCCTTTCTACGTTTCTTTCAACGCTCCTAGGCACAGAAACTTGACTAGTTCCGGTGCCCCCACTATTTCTTGATTTAAAAGGGAATTTGCTTTCAAAAAAGTCAACATCATTTGACTGAATGATCACCTTTGCATTAAGGTCATAAAACCTTTGCATTAATGATCACCTTTCATAAAACATCATTTGACTGAATGATCACCCAACGAATACACATTCCTGACATAAGCCAAACAGCCCCAAGTTCGAAAATAAGACACATTTGGTTGTCTTTTCTTTATCATTTCATAAGGAGAAATTTTATTCCTAGACTTAGGAACTCTGTTCAGTACATAACATACAGTTAGTAAAATTTCCTCCCACCATTGAGTTGTAGTGCCAGAATTGAGCATATAACAGCAAGAACCAATTCGGTAAGAGTTCTATTTTTTCTTTCTGCTTTACCATTCATTTCAGGAGAATATGGTGCAGTCGTTTCATGTATGATTCCATTCGACTTATAAAAATCATTAAACAACTGGGAATCATACTCAGATCCTCTATCACTACGAAAATGCTCTATCTTTTTTTCAAATTGATTTTCAATTTCCTTTATGAAAACTTTGAACATGTCAAGCGCGTCACTTATATTTTTCAAAAGATATACAAAGGTGTAATCTGAGCAGTCGTCAATAAAAGTGATGAAATAGCGTTTACCATTTCTGGTCAAAGTTTCGTCCAATTCGCAAATATCAGAGTGTATAAGATCTAAGGGCTCTGATTCTCTAATAACGGATTTTTGGGACGCTTTTGTAATTTTGGCTTGACTACAAAATTCACATTTATGAAAATCGTTTAACGATAGTTTTGGAATTAATCCTAAATTGCTCATATTGGAAATAACGCGCTTGTTAACATGACAGCGACGAGAATGCCAAATATTAAAATCACACAACATATAGGTAGAAGGAAAAACTTTATTGATTTCAACATTCAATTTGAACATGCCATAAGTGGCGTACCCTTTCCCAACAAAAATACCATTTTTAGTTAAGCTGTACAAATCCCCCCAATAGTCTGAATGAACCTTGCCTTATTTAGAAGGAAGCCAAAAACTAGATTCTTCCTTATTTCTGGAGTGTGCATCACGTCCTTCAAAATTAGAGTCTTTCCAGAAATGAACTTCAGTTCCACATCTCCGATACCTGCAACAATAGTGGTGTGAGCATCACCCAACAACACTTTCTGATCTTCAGCAGTCTTGTATGTTTTAAACATAGCACGGTCATTGCATACGTGGCGAGAGGAGCCAGTATCATCCACCGTCCTTCAGATTCACCAACAATGTTGATTTCAGAAATCATAGCAATAAAATGATCTTCAGTCAGGTTAGGCTGCGGAGCAGGGTTTGGCCTGTTCCTACACTTGCGTGCCATATGACCTGGTCTTCCACAATTGTCCGGCTAGGGTCAAAACCCTAATTTTCCACAAAAAATAAATAAATTGGAGAATGAAGAGCATTATGCATTACATTTTGGGTCCTAAAAGTCATTCCAAAGCTTTTAAAATCATTTTTAGATTTGAAATGCACTTTTTGGATAAATTAGGGTTTTAGGGTCAAAAAGGGCATTTTGGTCATTTTACCCTAAAAGATAATTTCTCAGCAAAAATCACTGGGCATCTTTGGAGGAATTCATTTGGATCAAAATGAGTTGGGTTATAAATTTTTGTGCATCATTGACTAAATTTCGCATAAAAAGTCAAGTTTCGAACAAAAGGGCAAAATGGGAATTTCCTTCAAGGTGGGGTACCAAATCAATTTTTGGGAATGGTGATATCATGGAATTTTGGGCCCAATGATTGATTCCTAGGACATGGCCCAAAGTGGCATGAATTAATGAAGAATTATCTAGAAAGGAATAATCAAAAACCTTTTTGAATTTTGAAAGGTCAAATGTCCTCAATAAGACAAAAATGACAACTTGCAAATTTTCCACCCATTCCACTCATTTTTGCTCCGAATTTTCCAGCCCATTTTTACCTCATTTTGTGTTTCTTCATGCCCTTAATCCATGTGAGTTGTATTCCTAGCCATTGATTAAAATTCTAGATCAAATCCTAGGCTACAACTATGTGCAAATTGACCTAATTGCCCTCAACAATTTTTGTGTACAAAAAACTCTTCAATTTCATATGACACCAGCTCATTCCCTTCCATTTGTGCTTTCTCATTGTCCCTAATCCTTGTGCATTGCAATCTTGACCATTGATTTAAATTCTATCTCAAATCCTAATGGTTTACAAGAAGCACATCGTCACAAATACCCTTAAGTTGGCCTTCATATAAAAAACCCAAAAATAAGAGACTAACACACACATCACTCTCATTTTGACCCTAGCACACAATCAGCTCAAAAACCCTCTCTTCCTCTTCCTCCAAAACCGTAGCCCCTCCACCCATTTCCACCATCAATTCTTCAATTTTCAACCATCAAACCTTCAATATTCTTGATTCCTACACTAAATCCACTTCTAATCTTGAATTATCTTCAAAATTCATCATCAAATCCTTTGAGATCAAGTGACTTTCGTGGCATTCAAGAAGAGCTTCAAGTGTTCTTGGTTTTTATTTCATTCTCTATTTCATCTTTTCGCTAGATCTTGAAAGGTAAGCCTAGATCCTTGCTTCATGTTTAATTTTCTTGCATAAACTCATCTTCTACTCCTTCTTCTTCACATATTATCATCAAAAATAGCTAAAATGTAGTTTGTTGTTATTGTTGGTGGGTGAGAGTTGGCATCTCACCCTTGAATAATTGCTTTTATGTTGATTTTGCACTTGTTAGTGAAATGAATTTTTGTTCATGTGTTTTTTCACCTTGTTCATGAGTTTTTTATCAAATAAAACTTATTTTCCTCACCTCTTTTGCTTCGGCCTAGGGCCTATTTTTGTTACTAAAAGTTTTACCACTTATCAACTTGCAAAAATACCCAAAACATTTTCTCACTTGCATTTCAAGCTTTTTCATCTTCATAAAATAAACCCCACAACATTTTTACCACTTTCAAGACAAAAACATTTCATCTCATTTCCAAAACACCCAAAACCCGAAAACGTTTTACCACTTTCTTACCTAAACTTTTTACCATTCCTTACCAAAACATTTTCACATTCATGCATCTTCATTCATACTTAGTTTATATGACACTCTCATGCATCCTCATATGCTTATATTTCTTGCATCCTCTTATGCATCCTTGTATGCCATCCATTCATAAATAAAGTGCTATGCATCCATTCCTTGTACACTCATGCACCTACATGCTTACCTAATCATGCATCCTTGCTTACATATTCAATCATTTAACTTAGAATACTCTATGTTTACAATCAATTGTATTCACTTGTTCTTGATGCCATGTAAATGTCTTGACTTGATTGTGTGCCCTCCTCTCCACTTGTATGACCTTCTAATGGAGACGTAAGTCTACATGCATGTTGTAGCATAGAGCCATTAGGGTAAATACAATCCTTCTTGCACACACACAATTACTTTGAGAATTTCGTTTTGCATCTTTAATAATTGAATCCTTTGATTGTATGGGCATGTTTAATCTCGGTTAATGAATGATATGTTCATGTTTGCTTGAGTATTATTCATTCATTTGCATTTGGTTATGGATTTAGAATTGACTTGAAATGTTCTACTCCTTTTCTAAAACCCATTTCCTAAAATCATTTCAAAACAAAAATAAATCGATCGTCATTAAACACCAATCGCGCCGTTGCCGATTAGGTCGTTAGTGATGATATTGTTTTCAAAAGGAGTTAGAAGCGAGACCATTCTAACCGTTGTTGTTCGGTCTTCGCAAAAGCTCTATTCCATTTTCGAAAACTTATTCATTTCTCAAAAATAAACCAATTGTCATTAAACACCATTCGCGCCGTTGCCGATTAGGTTGTTAATGATGATGTTGTTTTCAAAAGGAGTTAGTAGCGAGACCATTTTAACCATTGTTGTTCGGTCTTCGCGAAAGCTCAATCCTTTTTCAAAACCAAAAGCCCAGAACTACGTAGCTTTGATTTCCTCATTGCATTTGAGGATACGTAGGAGCGGATACTTTCCGCCAAGCACAACAAACCAAAAACATTTTTCCTTTTAAAAACCAAACACTTTTCCAAAACAACCATTTTCAAAACCCGAGAACTACGTAGCTTTGAATTCTCCATCGCACCGGGAGATACGTAGGAGCGGGGTCCTGTCCCGTCAAGCACACTCTTAAAAAATCTTTGTTTTGTCCTGATTTTCAAAGATAACCAAAAATATTCTTCTTTCCCCCTCGTTTTCAATAAAACAAACTCCTAAAGAAAAGAAAAGAAGTAGAATAAACCGCTTTCAAACTCAAACTTTTGTCCAAACCACACATCAAGTTAATGGTTCCCTTTCGGTAGAAAGGAGGTGCGGGGTGCTAATACCTTCCCCGTACCTAACCGACCCCCGAACCTACATCTCTGCGTTTTCAAAAGACCATCTGCCTTGTTTAAAAGACCTTTTTTCAATGTTTTGGTCTTAAAATTAAAATATTGGTGGCGGCTCCAAACTTTTTCCACGTTGTCAAACGAAAAGTCCCAAACCGAATTTTTCGGGCGCAACAGCTGGTGACTCCGCTGGGGACGTTTTTTAAAAGACGAGGGTCAAGCCTAGTTAACTTTGATGTGTGGTTTTAAAATTAATTGAGTTGAAAGCTTTGTTTTACTCCTTTTCTTTTATTGCTTATGCCCATGCATTCTTCCAATCCCCATGTCCCCTCTTCTCCGCTCCCTTTCTTGAGGTAAGCAGTGCATATGACTGTTGCTGAAACCTAGGTTGAATTATTGGTATTGTGATATTGAACCCTAGGGTAGACGACATGTTATTACCTGCTATTATCTGGACTGTTCTGGGTTTTCATTTGCAGGTGGGGTGATATGTGTTGGGTAGTTTTAAGCGGCATGCCCTTGCTGCACACACTCACACCTTATGCTTACTATGCTTTGAGAGGGGCTTAAAACCCAAGGTCTGACAAAACTTAGGAGAGTGGAAACGAGTAGTGACTGGCAATTGGACCGTTGTCCTTCCGACTCTCACGAAAGTTTCAGCCAGAGTATGCTCTTTCATGATGCCTCACACCAGATGGCGTTCCATCGTTGTGGGTGCTATTGTGAAAGAGAATTAGCTCTGGTAACCTGGTGAGGAAGTGACTAGAACCCGCATGGGAGGAACATTTGAGTTGTCCTAGAACTTATGTCCCCACCTTCGTAGGACACAAGGGGCATACCAAGTTGTGTGTTGCATGGTAATATAGACATGTTTTCAAAAAAGAGTAGGAGGTTTTTCAAATAAAAAGTAGAGAAAGAGCTGCCGTTGTAGCCTTTCTTCTGCCGGTCCGTACGAAGTGCAATATGACCCACTCTTTTCAAAAAAAGAGAGAACGAGCTGCCGTTGTAGCCTTTCTCTTACTTGGTCCATATGAAACCACGTATGGCTCGCATTTTTCAAAAAAAAACTTGAACTAATGCCAATAAAGGTTTTGCCCTAATCTGCATATGCATAAAACATCATCATCATTTTGCATGCATCCTCGCATTGCATCCAACATAAGCTTTTACAGCTCATGCATACATCCTTGCATTTCATCAAAGTTTGTTTGCCGAGAATCCCAAAGTGACAAAGAATCTTGCCATAGGTGCAGTATGGAATCAAGAAGTGAGACAGTGCACCCCACGAGATATCCGGTTGTAAGTAAGGTTGATGTTGCCAGTCTGAAAAATGTGCTGACCTGATGGGGCCTATCGAAAGAAGATCATTTGACAGTTCTTACGGGAATCTCCGGAAGCTGTTGACACTAGAGGTGCAGACCGAAGCAATCGTGGCTCTAAGCAGATTTTATGACTTCGGGATCAGATGGGGCGTGTTTGTTTCATTTGTTGATTCCACTCTTGTCATGTTCTAAACAAATCAAAATTCACTGTTAAATCTATGGCAAGATATGACACGTTGGGGTTCACGGCATAAGACAAACTAAAACTAACACTCATCTGCATTGCACGCATTGCATTCATTAATTGGCTCCTTCACTTAATAAAAATGTTCTACCAACAGAAGAGAGAGGCAAGCTGGTTCTCCGCCACCGATACTTCACCCGATTACAAGCAAAGCTGATGGCTGATCCTCAAGGGCATACAGAGATTGAAACTGAAAGTAATCCAGAACATGAAGATTTGGGCGTACAAATTCTGAATCCTGAGCAGCTGGCTCAGGAGAACCAAGTGCTTAAGGATAAGGTTGGGGCAATGGAGGCCCAGATGCATGAGATGATGGTCATGCTGCAAAGTTTAAAGAGTGGGACAGCTGCTGAAGGTGTCGCCGTTGTGAGTCCAGATGGTGTCACTTCTTTCATTCCTCCTCCAATATCGGCCACAGTTCCTCCGGGATCCGGGGTCAGTCATCCCGTCTTTGCTTCAGGAATTAATGGGCCGAATCAATACACTTCACAAAGATATCCTTGGGGTATGCCTGCTGGGTACATGCCGCGAACTGTTGAACCTATCCCCGTCAGTATGGTTGCGCCTAATCAGATCACTGCCGTCGTGTCCGGGGGAGCTGCCGGAGGACCGCAGATCCAAACTCCTAGTCCTCATGCTGTGCTCAGTCCTACTCCGGGGCTTGCAGCACACCCTCACAATGTTCCTCAGCCTGGAGGGTATTATTACGGTATGGGGAGTCACCCCCAAGGACATATGTTTGAGGGATCACAGCCAAATGACCCGATTCGTGCACTTGAAGAAAGAGTAAAGGCAATGGAGGGTGTTGGTGTCAGAGCCAAGGAAGCTCGTGAGCTGTGTTTGGTCCCAGATTTGGTTTTGCCACCAAAGTTCAAAGCTCCCGAAGTGGACAAATACAGAGGAACAGGCTGTCCGGAGAGCCGTGTTACGATGTTTGTCCGAAAAATGGGTCCTTACTCCAATAATGACAAACTGCTGATTTACTGCTTTCAAAACAGTTTGGCTGGAGCTCCTCTAGATTGGTACATGAAACTGCAATCCTCTGAAATTCGTTGTTGGAAAGATTTGTTCGAAGCATTCATGAGACAATATAAGTATAACATGGACATGGCTCCGGACAGGTCGCAATTGCAACACATGAGTAAGGGCGAAAAGGAAACTTTCAAAGAATATGCCCAGAAATGGCGAAGCCTAGCCGCCCAGGTCCAACCTCCTTTGACTGAAAAAGAAATGGTGTACACGTTCTTGGAAACTCTGCCAGCAATTTACTACGACCGGCTGATTACAAGTGTTTCAACTAGCTTCTCCGATATGATAGTTTTCGGGGAAAGACTTGAGCATAGTCTCCGAAGTGGGAAGATTTCGAATCACCTCAGTAATGCAGGAAGCTTTGGTGGTTCAAGCCATCAGAAGAAGCCTCACTCCCATTTCGCGAAGAAGAAGGAAGGGGAAACAAATGTAATCTCGGGAGGAAGTTCATCCTTTGGTACCCCTCCACCACAAACTGTTCCATTTTCTGCTCCTGTGCCATCCCAGCAAGGCAGTGACAGTCACAGGGCTCAGGGTTATCAGTACAAGAAACGGACCAGTTTTGATCCAATACCAATGACATACACTGAATTGTTTAATCACTTGACTTCCAAGAGCTTGATCAACACTCGACCAATGAAGGCCCTGCAGCCGCCATTTCCCAGAAGTTACAACGCTAATGCTACCTGCAGTTTCCACGAAAACGGGGTCGGTCATACTGTGGAGGAATGTAAAGCCTTCAAGCATGTGGTGCAAGACCTAGTAGATGCTGGGTGGATCTCGTTCAAGCAGAGTAGCCCGAATACAACAACTAATCCATTGCCAGGTCATCAGAGGCCAGCTACCAATGCTATAGAAAGTTCCGTTGGGCAATTGGTAAAGGATGTGCAGAAGATCAAGACCCCGTTGGGTGTTATCTACTCTGAGTTATGCCATGTTGGGGTGGTTAAGAAGGGGTGTTGCCATGAAGAGGGATGTGCTGACTCCACGTGCGTGGGGAATTGTGAAAGCTTTGAGATGATCCTGGAGGACCTAATGGATCGGTGTGTGGTCCAGATAGGAACCCATGATGTTGAAAAAGAAGTGTTGACTCTACATTCTGATAAAAGTAGAGGACCCAGAAGACCTGTCGAAATCCATATGGCTGGAGCAATCCCTTCTTCTTTACACCAGCGTGTAATACCCCCAATTTTTTTTCGCTAATTAAATTATTTGGCGTGAAATTATATTGAGTGATTTATTTAGTTGGTTGAAAGCTATTTAAATTGAAATTTGACTTGTTTGGATAATTGATTAATTCAATTGAAGGTCTAGTTGAGTTAAGCTCATCAAGATTAGGGTACTTAAAGCTATTAGGAGTTATGAGGAATAGGATGGGTAAGTGAGGGACAAAACTGTCTTTTAACATGGCTTATATTTAGACCATACTTCAGCTGAAACCCAACACATTCACCTCATTCTTCAACATTCAAAAACAGCAAAAATAGGGAGGAAGGGGGCGTGAGGGAGAAGGGAGAAAGAAGAGAGAACTTCTCAAAAGATTCATGCATGTGCAATCACTTGCCACCATAGTGTTCAGCTTACCTTCCCCTTCCCATTAATCCTAATTTCGACATCATCTTCCTCCCCCTCCATAAATCACCATTGGAGACCCATTCAAGCTCCACCAAGCCAAACACAAAATCTGAACCTTGCATGTTGAAATGGAGAGCTAGGGAGTACATCCTAGGGTTAGCAAGGGGTAATAGAAGTGTCAAGCATGAAGTATTGGAGTCACTAGAGGTGTTGGTGCTTCGCAAATTCGAAATTGTGGGAGCTGAGTTTGATTGGGACAGTTTTTGGAGCGAATTCGGAGAGTTCGTGAGTTGCCGTGGTCCTTGTCGTAAAGTCTCGGTGTCTATTGCCATTGTCGTCCAAGAGGTGAGTTCTATACTCACTAGGGATTTAGAAATCATGTGTCATGTATTCTGAAACCGCTTTATGAAAGTCTGGCATTTAAATCATGAACTCGATTGAATTGTTGGCGTGAATATCATGAAATTTGCATGTCATGATCGTGGATTGATTGATTGTTATATGGTTGAATTGTGCCTGGAAATATATGTATGAAATCTGTTTGAAGGTTGGGAGTTGATCGGGTTATGGATTGGAAACGATCGGAAAGCGAAACGGAACGAAAACAACAAAAATCTGCACATTCTGAAATCTGCCCAGGGCACACGGGTCGTGCGCCCCATGCACCCGGGTCGTGCGCCAGTTTCTGGACCTCTGCCCAGGGCACACGGGTCGTGCGCCCCATGCGCCCGAGTCGTGCGTCTATGCCTGATGCCGGACCCCGAATTTCCGTTTCGTCGTTCCTTTCAGTTCCAAACCTCTTCTGATCTCCTCCTCAACCAAATGGGATGATGTGACCCTATTAATACCATTGTTTGGCTATGATTAAAGTGGTAGAGTTGATCGGGAAATAATTAGGGATCGGACGGAATGATACGAAAAATGATGGTCACGCACGGAGCGTGTGTATGGGCATACGAGTCGTGCGTGGTCTTCGGGTTGCCTCTTCTAAAAAGTGTCTTAAATCATTTCGAACGATTCCAATTGCTTTCTAGTCCTTTCTTCCACCTTCCCCAATGATACTATAACTGAATTGCCCTGAATTGAGTGGTAATTAACTGTGATGGGATCGAGGTTATATTAGTGCCATGTGATTGGTTATGTTTGAATTATGTTCAGGTGCAGTGAATGCTCATGTGATTGACCATTAGTTTCATGTTATGACTTCGTGATTTATGTATTGTGCTGGGCTGACTGGTTTAGTAAGATTGTTAAGCTAAGTTAGCAAACCTTAGTAATCCATGTGAGATCACTAAATTATAAGGTTAAATTAATAACTAGATCACCTAATGTTCCGAATAAGGTTAGGTCATGTTAAAGCTCAGTGAATGAGTATGCTTTCAGGTTAGGCTCAGTGATTGAGCAGTTTTCATTGTTCATTGTTATTGTATATTGTATATGCATCATTGTTTAGGCTCAGTGATTGAGCATAGTTCATTGTTAGGGTGACGACCCTATTTCAGATTAGTGTGCTGGGGGAGAGGAAGTCATGATCCTTATGAACCTAGGCTCCATCAGGGACCCACTAGTGATTAGTGGGGACGGGTTCACCGGAAGCTTATTATGCCAAGTGACCGGTGACACGCTAAGAATCATTGTTAGGCTCAGTGATTGAGCATAGTTCATTGTTAGGCTCAGTGATTGAGCATAGTTCATGGTTTAGGCTCAGTGATTGAGATTAGTACCACCACATAGTCAACTTTGAGGACTATGAGTTTTGGAGTTTAGAATAATGAATCAAGCATAATTGAACCGAGAGGATTAGTAAGGGGTCGCGATAGAACTCACTGAGACAAGTTGTCTCACCCAATCCATTGTTGTTGTTTTTCAGTTAAGCAGGGAAGGTTGAAGACCGTGAGGCATGGCTATGAAGATGCTTGAGGAGCAGCCGCTATCTTTATTTCTTTATGTCTTATATTTCAGTTTCCCTTGTATCTCTGTATTTTGTATTCAGTACCTTAAGACTACTCGATTGTACGACTTATGTATTTCAAGTTGTGAATCGCTTCCGCAGACTTTCGGTTTTGAGTATTGAACACTAGTTGAGGGTGTAAGGACCGACTTTATTTATAGGCAGTTCAGTTATTTTAAGCACGTTTGATGAGTGATTCATCGAAGTTTAGTATGTGTTCAATATGTTAAAAGGAAAGTCACTCTGATGTATGCCAGTAGTGCGCTTCGGTAATTTCTACAAGATAGAAATTAACGGGGTGTTACACAGCGGGTCAAATTCGTGGTTGACGGCCAGGTCGTGGTAGTATTTGGTGAGGAAAAGACTCTGGTTAATAAGCCATCAGAGTTCAAATATGTGGAAGCTGCCGAAGAGTCTTTGGAAACAGCCTTTCAGTCTTTGGAGATCGCCAATGTATTTGAGAGGACCAAGGAGGAGGAGATGGTTGCTAAGATCATGTTAGCCCAAGGATATAAGGTTGGTTCTGGCTTGGGAAAGTTTGGTCAGGGAATTCTAGCTCCCATTCAACTGAAGGAAAACAAGGACCGTTGCGGCCTGGGATACACCCCAAGTGAGGAAGAAAGAAGAAAAATGGCAGAAGAACGAAGGGGCAGATGGTTGGCCAAGTCCAAAGGCCAGGATCCATGGCCCCAGAAGATTCCAATTTGCGACATCAGTCAAAGTTTTGTGAGTGTTGGTTTGTTGGATCCCAATCAAGTTGCTGTCATCAAGGATGGTTCTGAGTCTGAAGAGGGTGGTGCAAGTTTGGTTCGACGCTGCGGTGCCAGTGAAAAATTAAAGAATTGGAAGGCTGCTGATCTTCCTGTGACTTTCAATTTAAAGTAATCATTTGTAATGCAACCCTGTGGCTCTGCCCAAGGCCATAGGACAAGTTGTTAGGGGCGAGCATGTTTTTATTTTCAAAATCATCATCATTAATAAAAACGTTGTTTTGAATTTCAATCAATAAAAATCAATCATTTTCATTTCATGTGTCTTTTCCTCGCTTCATTATTGTTTGCTCGCTTGTCTCGCCTTTCATTCTGCTTTTTCGCTTCGGCAAAATGCAGATCCACATCAATTGTCTCCCAAAATAACAGTGCCAACAGTCCATATTTTGACTTTGATCACCCTATTAATCAAGCTGAGGGGGATGTTGAGGAAGACTGGGAAGCTCCTCCAGAACTCATGAGGTTAATGAAACAGGAAGAAAGGGTAATTCAGCCACACGGAGAATCTACTGAAGTGATCAACTTGGGTACAGCTGAGAGCAAGAAAGAGGTCAAAGTGGGTACCGCCATGAATGACGAGGATCGCATGAAGTTGGTTCAGCTGTTGCACGATTATATGGATGTGTTTGCATGGCCCTACCAAGATATGCCTGGGTTGGATACTGACATCGTGATGCATAAGTTGCCAGTCAAACCTGAATGCCCGCCTGTGAAGCAGAAACTTAGAAGGATGAAGCCTGAGATGTCCCTAAAGATTAGGGATGAGGTAAAAAAGCAGTTCGACGCCGGATTCCTAGCGGTGGCCAAATACCCACAGTGGGTTGCCAATATTGTCCCGGTTCCGAAGAAGGACGGGAAGGTCAGAAAGTGCCACAAGTGCCAAATCTACGCTGACCACATTCATGTGCCGCCTGCCAAATTGAATGTTCTGACTGCATCCTGGCCGTTTTCAATGTGGGGAATGGATGTCATCGGTCCCATTGAACCCAAAGCATCAAATGGGCATCGCTTCGTCTTGGTCGCCATTGACTATTTCACGAAGTGGGTTGAAGCTGCCTCATACTCCAGTGTAACCAGTTCAGTGGTTGCCAAATTTGTGAAGAAGGATCTGATTTGCCGTTATGGTCTTCCTAACAAGATCATCACTGATAACGGCAGCAATCTGAATAGCAGAATGATGAAGGACCTGTGCGCAGAGTTCAAAATTCAGCATCATAATTCTTCCCCCTATCGGCCCAAGATGAATGGGGCAGTCGAAGCAGCCAACGAGAACATCAAGAAGATTGTGCAAAAGATGGTGGTAACCTACAAGGATTGGCATGAAATGCTTCCCTTTGCTTTGCATGGCTATCGTACTTCAGTGCGTACCTCAACTGGGGCAACTCCTTTCTCTCTGGTATACGGGTCAGAGGCGGTCCTCCCAATCGAGGTTGAGATACCGTCCCTACGGGTACTCATGGAAGCTAAACTGGAAGAAGCAGAGTGGGTGCAGGCTCGTCTGGATCAGCTAAACCTCATTGAGGAAAAAAGAATTGCAGCTTTGTGTCATGGGCAGCTGTACCAACAGAGAATGAGAACAGCTTTTGACAAGAAAGTCCGGCACCGTGAATTCAAGCAGGGAGATTTGGTGCTTAAGAAGATCTTGCCCATCCATACTGATCCCCGAGGGAAATGGACACCCACTTATGACGGCCCGTATGTGGTCAAGAAAGCCTTTTCTGGAGGAGCACTGATACTCACGAGCATAGACGGAGAGGATTTAAGGAACCCATTCAATTCCGATCAAGTGAAGAAGTATTATACCTGAAAGAAATAGACGAAAAAAGAGAAAGACAAGCCAAGTAAGAGTTAGCTCGCTAGGTTGAAAACCCGAAAGGGCGGCCTAGGCAAAATCAGAGCGACCCGGTGGATTGAAAACCCGCAAAGGGCGATCCAGGCAAAAATTAGGGTCAGAAAACTTGGGCATGAAAAGTAAAGAAAGGCATACAATTCCTCTGAAGACTTGGATGAGGGAGTGATCAAGGTCAAGGACATAAATGTTTAGCACTGTTCCACAGAGACGGACAGTCAGAATTTAACTTCTCTCTTTTTTCGTGTCTTTTTATAGTTTAAACTTTCAAGTGTAATAAACAATCGGCGTAACTTCTTGTGCGACCGGTTTTCACATTAATAAAGTTCAACTTTCTCATATCTGTTCACTCTTTTATTTTCTGCTTTTTTTGCTCAAAATAAACGTTTTATAATGATGGTGATGATGACCTGTAAAACATGTGCATAAATCATGGAGCATTACAATTATTGCAAAGTCCCTAAAGGTCGCGAAAAAAAAGCAATTCCCCAAAACCAGTTAATCATGCAAGAGAAAGCGATTGCACTCACGATTGCTTCAAACGGCGAAGTCAAAGCCAACATGCACTCGGCCCATGAGCCCCGCAATTCCAGTGGGTTCCTCAGTCTCGTGCCATGAGTGTCGCGGGTTGGCTGAACCAGGAAAAATAAGCCAAAAGAGCAAAAGAGCAAAAGAGCAAAAGAAAAAACAAACGATCAGAAAAAAGAAAGCTGATCAAAGAATGAAAAGCCAAGAAAAAACAAACAGTCAGAAAAAAGAAAGCTGACAAAAGAAACGAAGAATCAAGAATAGCATCCCATTGCATTCATCATTCCACTAAATCATCACATCGCATGCACTCACATGACATGCATTCGCATAACGGACTTTGCATAGCATGCATTCATATTCCATGCACCATGTCTTGCATCTGCTAACGTGTGCAGGTGTCCTGGATCAGTGCAATGGCATTGATCATCAATCAGAGCAAGCTGAAGAAAGGTCCGCTAACCTGAGCAGACATCCTGGATCAGTGCAATGGCATTGATCATCAATCAGAGCAAGCTGAAGAAAGGTCCGCTAACCTGAGCAGACATCCTGGATCAGTGCAATGGCATTGATCATCAATCAGAGCAAGCTGAAGAAAGGTCCGCTAACCTGAGCAGACATCCTGGATCAGTGCAATGGCACTGATCATCAAATCAGAGAAAGCTGAAGAAAGGTCCGCTAGCCTGAGCAGACATCCTGGATCAGTGCAATGGTATTGATCATCAATCAAGAGAAAGCTGAAGAAAAGTCCGCTAACCTGAGCAGGCATCCTGGATCGGTGTGGAAGCATTGACCGACTAAAGGAAACAGAATGGATTTTGGAATCCCCTCTGGACCCACGTGTCCCCAGCAAGATTGACTTCACCTTGTATTCGAGCTGCAGGTAAGTCCCCCTGACCTCAATAGGTCCAGTCGAAGAGGATAGCTGTGTTAGCCTAAAACATGGCGCAGTCCTAGGGAAATACCGAGATCCGGACTTGATATAGTACCCTCCCCTGGTCGCTCGCAAGACCACCCCTTTGGAGCCCACGTGCTCCCAGGCCCAACTGCAAGCTCGGATCATTCGCGATTCGTTAAAAGGCTTTAGGCAGCCTCCGTCGCCGGCTTAACGAGGGCCGGCACCCTTTTTGCTTCCCTTTTTATTGCTTTCTTTATTGCTTTCCGCTAGCTTATTGAGGGTTGGCACCATTTAGTTCCCTGCTTACTGAGAGTTGGCGATTCATCCATTGCATTCACCTCGGGCTAACACCCAATAAAAATAGAAAAAAGAAAAAAGAGGAAAATTCGGGTTTCCCTAAGTAGACAAAACCGGTATAATTTCTGAATTCTTTATCTTCATTTTGCCTCGGAATATGTTTCGGCCAATTCATATTACTCGTTAAAATCCAGATAAAGAGGGGCAGCTGTCATACCCCAATTTTGTCCGATTAGGGTCAAAACCCTAATTTTCCACAAAAAATAAATAAATTGGAGAATGAAGAGCATTATGCATTACATTTTGGGTCCTAAAAGTCATTCCAAAGCTTTTAAAATCATTTTTAGATTTGAAATGCACTTTTTGGATAAATTAGGGTTTTAGGGTCAAAAAGGGCATTTTGGTCATTTTACCCTAAAAGATAATTTCTCAGCAAAAATCACTGGGCATCTTTGGAGGAATTCATTTGGATCAAAATGAGTTGGGTTATAAATTTTTGTGCATCATTGACTAAATTTCGCATAAAAAGTCAAGTTTCGAACAAAAGGGCAAAATGGGATTTTCCTTCAAGGTGGGGTACCAAATCAATTTTTGGGAATGGTGATATCATGGAATTTTGGGCCCAATGATTGATTCCTAGGACATGGCCCAAAGTGGCATGAATTAATGAAGAATTATCTAGAAAGGAATAATCAAAAACCTTTTTGAATTTTGAAAGGTCAAGTGTCCTCAATAAGACAAAAATGACAACTTGCAAATTTTCCACCCATTCCACTCATTTTTGCTCCGAATTTTCCAGCCCATTTTTACCTCATTTTGTGTTTCTTCATGCCCTTAATCCATGTGAGTTGTATTCCTAGCCATTGATTAAAATTCTAGATCAAATCCTAGGCTACAACTATGTGCAAATTGACCTAATTGCCCTCAACAATTTTTGTGTACAAAAACTCTTCAATTTCGTATGACACCAGCTCATTCCCTTCCATTTGTGCTTTCTCATTGTCCCTAATCCTTGTGCATTGCAATCTTGACCATTGATTTAAATTCTATCTCAAATCCTAATGGTTTACAAGAAGCACATCGTCACAAATACCCTTAAGTTGGCCTTCATATAAAAAACCCAAAAATAAGAGACTAACACACACATCACTCTCATTTTGACCCTAGCACACAATCAGCTCAAAAACCCTCTCTTCCTCTTCCTCCAAAACCGTAGCCCCTCCACCCATTTCCACCATCAATTCTTCAATTTTCAACCATCAAACCTTCAATATTCTTGATTCCTACACTAAATCCACTTCTAATCTTGCATTATCTTCAAAATTCATCATCAAATCCTTCGAGATCAAGTGACTTTCGTGGCATTCAAGAAGAGCTTCAAGTGTTCTTGGTTTTTATTTCATTCTCTATTTCATCTTTTCGCTAGATCTTGAAAGGTAAGCCTAGATCCTTGCTTCATTTTTAATTTTCTTGCATAAACTCATCTTCTACTCCTTCTTCTTCACATATTATCATCAAAAATAGCTAAAATGTAGTTTGTTGTTATTGTTGGTGGGTGAGAGTTGGCATCTCACCCTTGAATAATTGCTTTTATGTTGATTTTGCACTTGTTAGTGAAATGAATTTTTGTTCATGTGTTTTTTCACCTTGTTCATGAGTTTTTTATCAAATAAAACTTATTTTCCTCACCTCTTTTGCTTCGGCCTAGGGCCTATTTTGTTGAATAATATGTTTTCTTGCTTGTTCCATGATTGGAGATTGATTTTTGGGTTTGATTCTACCATGTATGCCCTCGGGTTAGAGCTTAAATCCTAGGGTTTATGTTGCTTGTTTGTTTTCTTGAATTTTTGAGTTGGATAAATACATGCCTTGCGTGATGCTTGTCTTATAATTTCACATGTTAGTATAGGGTTGTGCCTTATGTTGCTTTTGTGTGCTCATTTACAAAGTTTTGGCATGAAATTGAGGATGAATTGTTGCTTGATGTGCTTCGGCCTTGGAGGCCAATTTTTGATCATTTTGTTGAGTGAATAAAATTGAGTGAATAAAATTGGTGACATTGTGTTTTTCACCTTTATTCTTTTTTTTACTTTTTACTTTACCACTCATTAACTTCTTACCAAAAGTAAAAAAAAAAACATTTTAACTTTTTACTTTACCATCTCATTAAATAATTACCATTTACCTCATGCGTTTTTACTTTACCATTCACTAACTTTTTACTAAAAGTTTTACCACTTATCAACTTGCAAAAATACCCAAAACATTTTCTCACTTGCATTTCAAGCTTTTTCATCTTCATAAAATAAACCCCAAAACATTTTTACCACTTTCAAGACAAAAACATTTCATCTCATTTCCAAAACACCCAAAACCCGAAAACGTTTTACCACTTTCTTACCTAAACTTTTTACCATTCCTTACCAAAACATTTTCACATTCATGCATCTTCATTCATACTTAGTTTATATGACACTCTCATGCATCCTCATATGCTTATATTTCTTGCATCCTCTTATGCATCCTTGTATGCCATCCATTCATAAATAAAGTGCTATGCATTCATTCCTTGTACACTCATGCACCTACAAGCTTACCTAATCATGCATCCTTGCTTACATATTCAATCATTTAACATAGAATACTCTATGTTTACAATCAATTGTATTCACTTGTTCTTGATGCCATGTAAATGTCTTGACTTGATTGTGTGCCCTCCTCTCCACTTGTATGATCTCCTAATGGAGACGTAAGTCTACATGCATGTTGTAGCATAGAGCCATTAGGGTAAATACAATCCTTCTGGCACACACACTATTACTTTGAGAATTTCGTTTTGCATCTTTAATAATTGAATCCTTTGATTGTATGGGCATGTTTAATCTTGGTTAATGAATGATATGTTCATGTTTGCATGAGTATTATTCATTCATTTGCATTTGGTTATGGATTTAGAATTGACTTGAAATGTTCTACTCCTTTTCTAAAACCCATTTCCTAAAATCATTTCAAAACAAAAATAAATCAATCGTCATTAAACACCAATCGCGTCGTTGCCGATTAGGTCGTTAGTGATGATATTGTTTTCAAAAGGAGTTAGAAGCGAGACCATTCTAACCGTTGTTGTTCGGTCTTCGCAAAAGCTCTATTCCATTTTCGAAAACCTATTCATTTCTCAAAAATAAACCAATCGTCATTAAACACCAATCGCGCCGTTGCCGATTAGGTCGTTAATGATGATGTTGTTTTCAAAAGGAGTTAGTAGCGAGACCAGTAGTTTCTTCGGTATAATTTCGAAAACAACTGAAACAACAATTTTAAAACGTTTCTTTTCAACCATGACTACCGAAGAGATTACTGGTCCCACTGTTTCCGACTTCAACAAACCATTTCGGTTTGAGGAATCCCACTTCAAGCGTTGGCAACAAAAAATGCAATTTTTCTTAATTATGAAAAAAGTTGCTAATGTCTTGACCGATGAGATTCCAGTAGTCGACGAAACAGCCGAAGAGGAAGATCAGACTAAAACAGCCAAAGAGATATTGCTTTGGAACGAAAATGACTACCTCTGTAAGAACTTCATTCTTAATGGACTGAGTGATGATCTTTATGATTATTACAGCTCTTGCAAGTCCGCTAAAGAGGTCTGGAATGCTCTGAAAAAGAAGTATGACACTGAGGAAGCAGGCACTAAAAATATGCTGTGAGCCGCTACCTCAACTTCAAGATGACAGATGATAAATCTGTAGAGACTCAGTCACATGAGATACAGAAAATAGCTCATGAAATTGTCTCTGAAGGCATGGCCTTAGATGAACAATTTCAAGTAGCTGTTATTATTGACAAACTTCCTCCTGCCTGGAAGGATTTCAAAAATTCTCTCAGGCACAAGACCAAAGAGTTTTCTTTGGAAAGTTTGATTACTCGACTCCGGATTGAGGAGGAATCCCAGAAGCAAGATCAGAATGATGAAATCTTGTTTGTTTCGAACAAGAGACCAGGAGCGGTTCTGAAGCCAAGTGGCAAACATTTCAAGAATCAGAACCGTAATCAGATTCAAAAGACCCGCAACCACAAGAATGGGAACACTCCAAAGTCCCCAAATTCCAAACCTCAGCCACCACCACAACCAAAGAATGAAGCTGCTCTTCCATTCCTTTGTTTCAAGTGTGGAAGACCAGGTCATATGGCACGCAAGTGTAGGAACGGGCCCAATCCTGCTCCGCAGGCTAACCTGACTGAAGAGCAACACTTTACTGCTATGATTACTGAAATCAACATGATTGGTGGATCTGATGACTGGTGGAATGATACTGGCTCCTCTCGCCATGTATGCAACAACCGTGCTATATTTAAAACATACAAGGCGGTTGATGATAAGAAAGTGTTGTTGGGCGACGCTCACACCACTACTGCTGCAGGTATTGGAGATGTGGAGCTAAAGTTCACTTCTGGAAAGACTCTAATCTTGAAGGACGTGATGCACACTCCTGAGATAAGGAAGAATCTAGTCTCTGGCTTCCCTCTGAATAAGGCTGGGTTTACTCAGACTATTGAGGGAGATTTGTATACCTTGACCAAAAATGGTACTTTTGTAGGGAAAGGGTACGCCACTGATGGCATGTTCAAACTGAATGTTGAAGTTAATAAAGTTTTTCCTTATGCGTATATGTTGTGTGATTTTAATATTTGGCACTCTCGTTTATGTCATGTCAATAAGCGCATTATTTCGAATATGAGCAATTTAGGGATAATTCCCAAACTATCGTTAACCGATTTTCATAAATGCGAATTTTGTACTCAAGCCAAAATTACAAAGTCGTCTCACAAATCCGTCATTAGAGAATCAGAGCCATTAGACTTAATACACTCTGATATTTGCGAACTAGACGGAACTTTGACCAGAAATGGTAAACGCTATTTTATCACATTTATTGACGATTGCTCAGACTACACTTTTGTATACCTTATGAAAAATAAAAGTGAAGCGCTTGACATGTTCAAAATTTTTGTAAAGGAAATTGAAAATCAATTTGGAAAAAAGATAAAGCATTTTCGAAGCGATAGAGGAACTGAGTATGATTCCATGTTGTTTAATGACTTTTATAAGTTGAATGGAATCATACATGAAACGACTGCACCATATTCACCTGAAATGAATGGTATAGCAGAAAGGAAAAATAGAACCCTTACCGAATTGACAGTTGCGATTATGCTTAATTCGGGCGCTGCAACACACTGGTGGGGTGAAATTTTAATAACAGTATGCTATGTACTGAACAGAGTTCCTAAATCTTGGAATAAAATTTCTCCTTATGAAATGATAAAGAAAAGACAACCAAATGTGTCTTATTTCCGAACTTGGGGCTGTCTGGCCTATGTAAGGATCCCAGACCCAAAAAGAGTCAAACTTGCCAGTAGAGCCTATGAATGTGTATTCATTGGTTATGCAGTAAGCAGCAAAGCATACAGATTCTATGACCTGAATGCAAAAGTAACCATCGAGTCAAACGATGTTGACTTCTATGAAAGTAAATTTCCCTTTAAATCAAGAAATAGTGGGGGCTCTGGAACTAGTAAGGTTCATGTGCCTAGGAGCGTTGAAAACAACGTAGAAAGGGAAATAGAACCTAGAAGAAGTAAGAGAGCACGTGTTGCTAAAGACTATGGACCCGACAACACGGTCTATACACTAGAGGAGGATCCTACTAGCATTCACGAAGCTCTGTCTTCATTGGATGCTGACTTGTGGCAAGAAGCCATAAATGATGAGATGGATTCTCTAGAGTCTAACAAGACATGGCACTTAGTGGACTTGCCTCCTGGTTGCAAAACCATTGGTTGTAAATGGATTCTGAAAAGGAAGCTAAAACCTGATGGCACTGTTGATAAGTACAAGGCTCGCTTTGTAGCCAAAGGTTTTAGACAAAGAGAGAACATAGATTTCTTCGATACATATTCGCCTGTTACCAGAATTACATCCATAAGGGTACTAATTGCTCTGGCTTCTATTTATAACTTAGAAGTACACCAAATGGATGTGAAGACCACCTTTTTAAATGGCGAATTAGAAGAAGAAATCTATATGGAGCAACCTGAAGGTTTTGTAGTCCATGGGCAAGAACACAAAGTCTGTAGGTTGGACAAGTCTCTGTATGGTCTCAAACAAGCTCCCAAACAATGGCATGAGAAGTTCGATAATTTGATTATATCGAATGAGTTCAAAGTGAATGAAAGTGACAAATGCATTTACTACAAAACTGAGAATGACGTTTGCACTATCATATGTCTCTATGTAGACGATCTACTCATATTTGGATCAAACATTCATGCCATAAATAAAGTGAAATCATTGTTGTGCAACAACTTTGATATGAAAGACCTCGGAGAAGCTAATGTAATCCTCGGGATCAAGATCACTAGGTCCGAGAAAGGAATTTCCTTGGATCAATCTCATTATATGCGAGCATCATTGGCAGCCTAAGGTATGCTACTGATTGTACTAGACCCGACATTGCCTATGTTGTGGGATTGCTATGCAGGTTTACTAGTCGACCTAGTATCGAGCATTGGCATGCTATTGAAAGAGTCGTGAGATATCTTAAAAGAACCATGAATCTAGGATTACACTATCAGAGATTTCCAGCTGTACTTGAAGGGTACAGTGACGCTGATTGGAACACTTTGTCAGATGATTCCAAAGCAACTAGTGGCTACATATTCAGTATAGCCGGTGGCGCCGTATCCTGGAAATCTAAGAAACAGACCATTCTGGCTCAGTCCACTATGGAGTCTGAATTGAGAGCTGTAGCGACCGAAAAATCCGGGAGAGGATTCCTCGAAGGTTCAAAAATGAAGCCGCCACCAAAGTTTAGTTTAAGGGCAAACATTGGAAAATCCCTTTTGGAATGGATAAGAGTCCTTGAGACCAGATTTGGGTTCGGGAGTCGGTTATGCGTGGGGAAGGTATTAGCACCCCACGACATCCTTCCTAAGGAAGGTTACCTGCTAATTAGTTGTAGGAGCGAAAGTTAATTTTGAAAACATTTATTTTTACCCTTTTATTGTGAATTAAAAGAAAGAAGAAAATTGATATTTTATTTAGGAAAATGATTATTTTGGAAAAGACTAAAAAAGGTTTTTTATTAGCGCAATTGACAGATGTGGGCCCCCATCTGCTCCTACGTATCTCTTGGTAGAGAATCAAATCACACGTAGTTCTTGGTAGAAAAAGTTTGTTTGTTGGTATTTTTTAATATAGGGATCTTAGGACTCCTGAGTAATCAGTTCATTTGTCCTAAAACGATGACTAACCAGACTGTACAGCCGGCTTAGTCCCCTACTTTGTAAAAGTAGAATTTTTGGAGTTTTTGGAAAATGATTTGAAGTGTGTTTGTTTGATTTTATTGGAATAGGGGTTTTAGGATTCCTGAGCCGTACGGCTCATTTATCCTAGAACGCTGACTAACCCGTCTGTACAGTCGACTTAGTCCCCTATTTATATTTTTTGGGAATTAAGTAAATTATTTATGTATTTTGTAGGTTTTTATAAAAGAAATTAAATAAAAAAAATGAAAAGGTGGGTGCAGCAGTAAAATGGGGTGCAGTTTGCAGAAGGGAGTTGTATTATTAAAAACTGGGTGTGAAAAGCAGCAGCCCAGTTTGTGGACTGGTCCACGAATTCATGGGCTTTTTCAGGGGGGAGACGTATACAGAAAAAGGAGGGGTGTAAGTAGTGTTGAGGTAAGAGGAAAAGACGAAAACAACCCTAGGTCTCTACTATATAAGGATTTTTAAAAAAAAACCCTAAACCTAATCCTCACACTCTCTCTTGCGGCGCCGTCCCACCCCCCAAATCTCTCAACCCTAATTTCTCTAATCCTCCCTCCTTCTCCGCCTCATTTCATGGAAGCTGCGACTCCTCCCCTTTCTTCTTTGTCCACCACCGTCTAGCCCTACCTCCTTCTTCCCCTCTATTCCGGCACCGTCTCCATTAGAAGATGCAGAGAGAGAGGGTTCGCGAAGGTTACGGTTGGGAGAAAGAAAGCGAGGTCTCAGAGAGAGAGAGAGAAGGGGAACGAAGGAAGTGAGAGAGGGGCTTCGCGCAGATGGGGGAAGACGACGGTGAGATCGCCGGAGAGGAGGAGCTCGCGACGGAGCGATGGAAGGCCGGTGATGGCGTAAATGGGGGGAAGGCCCTAACGGTGGTCGGAGGTTTGCTTCTGCCCCCTCTTTTTTTCTATTGTGTTTTTATTTTCGTTTTTCTCTTCTCTCCTACTCTTTCTTTCTTATTTCTGATGTTTTTTCTTTTGCTGTTTCTGGGTGGTTCGCGATACTGTTACGGCGCCAAAGTGGGGATCGAAAGCCTGGTTCGTGTTTGACGGTGCTGATTACGACGGCGAAGGGGACAATGACAGTATTCGTGGCGAACGGTTGCAACAACGTGAATATGGGGAAGACGACCACCGTCCACGGTGGTCGGAGTTGATGGCGACGGGCTGTGGAGACGAACCACCGTCACGGCGGTCACCGGCGACGGCCAGACGCGAATCAGAATTCTTTCAGGTTGATTATTTTTTTTCTTACCTCTACTTCTCTATTCCTAAAATTTATGGTTTTCACCTTTGCTGATCTATTGGAAAAATAACTTCAAAACAAACTTCCTAAGCCCTAATCTTGTTTCTAAAAAAAAACCTAATCGGTTCCTAATTAAATTTTGACGTTAATCTGTTCCTACATTTTTTAAAGACTAATATGTTCTAAATCTCAATTTATTTATTGTATCAAATTGTAACTATAAACAATTTTGAAAAACTAATCTGCTATAAGAACTCGATGCCTGTTAATCTTGATTTGATTTTTCTTTATACATATATATGATTCAGACGCTGGTTTCAGATTAGTAACTAATACTGTTGTTTGCAAAATAGTCTATTATGTACAAAACTTGGTAAAGTCTAAAGAAAATAAAACAGTGGTAACCAACCTCTTGTCCAGCTTCTGATAATCTCCTGCTTGCTTATTTGCTACTGCTGCTGCTGTTCCTCTGCTTTTAGTTCTCTTTGTTTGTCTCTGCTGCCACTCGTTCCTACCTCTGGATTTGTTGCCTTACGACTAGGGTTTCAGTGTGAAAACCCTAGTCTTTTGGGTTCTGAATTTCTGTCTGAATCTTGGGGTCTGTTCTTGTCTGCTTTTGAGTGTGTCTAGGCTTGTTTATATAGGTAAAAATTAGGGTTTTTCTGATCCTTCTCCATATTTGTTTCCTTTTTCAGGTATTGGGCTTGGATTGGAGAAAACTTGCTCACCAAGTTGCTGAATTAGGGCTGGGAAGGCTTGTTCACCAAGGAGAGCAAGAAAGAAGAGAGACGCAGCTGCTGTCTTTTCTCATTTTTTTGTAATTTTCGTTTTTTTCCTATTTTTTTGTATTTTTGGTTATTAGTTTGTATTTTTGGATTATTGTAATTATTATTTTTAATTCTGATTTTATTTAATATTTTTTGGGATATTTGTAAACTGCTATTTGGACAGATTTATTGTTTTTGGTCAGAATGGAAGAGAATGATTAAATTGGGCCAAGCCCAATCAAAACTAAACATGGGCCAAATAAGACCTAATCAGGACAATTTTTTAAGATCAGGTCCAATCTATACAAATTACTGTCATAGGTCCAATAGCCACATAGGTACAATTAGTCCAGTGACTAAAACATTAGGCATAAGCCCGTTTATAAAAAAAAATTGGTCTGAAACACTAAGCGTAAGCCCAAGTAGGCAAGCTAACAAATCAGGCCCAAAAGGTTGGGCATTGGCCCATTTGGACAAAACAACATACGAAATGCCATGGGCTTATGATACGGGGCTAAAACGAGTACAATAAAAAGATCGGGCAAAATTGGGGTATAACAGCTGCCCCTCTTTATTTATATTTTACCAGAAAAGGTGAATGGTTTTCAGATTTTCGTAGTAGAAATAAAAATAAAGATAGAATAGACGCTAATTTTGCCCGCTTATATAGGGGGAAGATGAGTTAGGGAAACGAGGGACGATTAACACTTAGCGTGTTAACTGACAACAATAAAGAAACGATCACTGGGGATCTGGCGGAGCACTGGGGCTCTAAGGGGTTGCCTAAACCCTAAAAGACCAATTGGGGTCCGAAGGTGCACTGGGGCTTTGAAGAACTGCCGAGGTCCGGGGGTGGCCTTTTTCGAGCGGCCGATAATAAGATCAGGTCTAGAACTGATCACGAATGACGTCCACTATGTCTTAGGCTGACACAGCTAGTCTGAATGGCCTGGGGCCGGATGATCCGTCAGTGCTCGATGTCGACGTGCGATCTGGATTGGACCTCTGGGGGTCTAAAAAATCGGTGCTAGACGTGGTGCTAACATTACGATTTGGTTTGCTAATTCGAGATCAACACTTGTCGCGTTGGCTTTTTTAACAAACTAGAAAGGGTCGACGCTTGAGGTCGGTATGCAACAAATATTTATGCACATGACATGCATGCGATGTATGCATATGTAATGATTGATGCTGAGTGGGATGAAAAATGAAATACGGAATGGTCTACTCTTGCTTTTTTCATTTTTCTTTGCCTTTTGCTCTTCTTTTTGGCTTTCTTTTTACTGGTCTCATCAACACGCGAGACTTCTGGTGTGAGATATGAGGGTTGCCCCGAGTAATGGCATTGCCGAATTGAAGCACAGGCTATTATGATTCTTTGTTTGAAGTGATCGTGCATGTATTTGTCCTTTTGCAAGTTTTATTTATGAGAGATTATCTCCTTTCAGAAATTTCGTAATGATCGTAATGCTCTTGATTATGCACATGTTTTGCAATTCAGTATCATGTATCATAAAACATTATTTTAGAGTGGATTGGAAACAAAGGAACAAAGCAAGTGTTTAATATTCAAATGGAGGCCGAGTGTGCAGAAAGGTCACACTGACCGGAAATTACATTGAGAGTTTTAAACTGAGAACCAAGGTTCAATACTCAAAGGAAGCCAAGTGCGCAGAATGTCACAACGACCGGAAATTACATTGAGAGTTTTTAAATTAAAAAGAAAGAAAAAGGAAGAGCAGATTCCTTAATGGTTTGCATCTTTTGGAGTAACGACGTCAATCACCCATACATAAACTTGACCACTCATCATTCAACTTCCAGAGGCGTGAACTGCCTTAGTATCTGTTCAAAGTCCAACTTTCTGACCCTAATTTTTGCCTGGATCGCTCTTTAGAGTTTTCAATCCATCGGGTCGCTCTAATTTTTGCCTAGGCCGCCCTTTTGGGTTTTCGACCTAGCGAGCTCGTTTTTACTTGGATCATCTTTCTCTTTTTCCATATATTTCTTTTAGGCATAGTACTTCTTGACTGCATCTGAGTTCACTGGGAGTGGGAGGTCATCACCATCCATTTTTGTGAGGATTAATGCCCCTCCAGAGAATGCTTTCTTCACCACATAAGGTCCTTCATAATTAGGGGTCCATTTCCCCCGAGAATCTTTTTGGATAGGCAGAATCTTCTTGAGCACTAGGTCTCCTTCCTGAAACTGTCGAGGACGAACGTTCTTCTCGAAGGCTTTCTTCATTCTTTGCTGGTACAACTGCCCATGACACAGCGCGACTACTCTCTTTTCTTCGATGAGATTCAACTGATCGAGACGAGCTTGAACCCATTCTGCTTCTTCTAATTTCGTTTCCATCAGCACTCGCAGAGAGGGTATTTCAACTTCGATGGGAAGAACTGCTTCCATCCCGTATACTAGCGAAAATGGAGTTGCCCCTGTTGACGTGCGAACTGAGGTTCGGTATCCGTGCAGGGCGAAGGGAAGCATTTCATGCCAATCCTTGAATGTCACTACCATTTTTTGCACGATCTTCTTTATATTATTGTTTGCCGCTTCGACCGCCCCATTCATCTTTGGGCGGTATGGAGAAGAGTTATGGTGTTGAATTTTGAAATCCTCACACAACTCTTTCATCATCTTGTTATTTAGGTTGGTCCCGTTATCTGTGATTATCTTATTTGGAAGGCCGTAACGGCAGACCAAGTCCCTTTTTATGAACTTGACGACCACAGATTTCGTTACACTGGTATAAGAAGCGGCTTCGACCCACTTGGTGAAATAATCAATAGCAACCAGGATGAAGCGATGACCGTTCGATGCTTTAGGTTCGATAGGACCGATGACATCCATGCCCCACATTGAGAACGGCCATGGTGCTGCTAAAACGTTCAAAGAAGCGGGCGGCACATGAATGTTATTAGCATAGATTTGACATTTATGACACTTCCTCACATAGTTAAAGCAATCGGTCTCCATTGACAACCAGTAGTAGCCAGCCCTCAAGATCTTTCTTGCCATTGTATGCCCATTAGAATGAGTGCCGAATGAGCCTTCGTGGACGTCTTTCATAATCCTTTCTGCTTCCTCTTTTGCCACACATCGGAGGAGGACCATATCGTGATTTATTTTATAAAGTACTTCCCCATTTAGAAAGAAACCCATTGACAATCTCCTGAGCGTTCTTTTATCATTCTCTGTGGCACCAGGAGGGTATTCTCTGTTTATTATATACTGCTTGATGTCGTAATACCAAGGTTCACTGTCGGGTTCTTCTTCAATTTCCATACAATGATGTGCTGGCAACTCTCGATGTTGAATTCGGATGAGTGTCAGACTCTTATTGTCATTGATATTGAACATTGACGACAAAGTTGCTAAGGCGTCTGCCAACTGATTTTCTTCACGAGGGAAATGGTGGAAGGTGATCTCGTCAAACTGTTCGATCATCTTTTGGACGTGATCGCGATAGGGGATCAACTTGGAATCTCTGGTCTCCCAGTCACCTCTTATTTGATAGATGACCAAGGCCGAGTCTCCATATACATCGAGTCTCTTAACCTTCCACTCGAGGGACGCTTGGATGCCCAGAATACATGCTTCATATTCTGCGATGTTGTTGGTGCAATAGAAACTCAATCTAGCAGTACACGGTATGAAGCGGTTATTTGGGGAAATCAATACAGCTCCGACCCCATGCCCCCATAGATTGGAAGCGCCATCAAATGACATTCTCCACCTTTCGTCGCCTGGAGACTTTCCTTCTCCGAATAGAGCCAATATATCTTCATCGGGGAAATCGCATTGCATTGATTGGTAATCCTCAATGGGTTGGTGTGCCAAGTATTCAGCCAATGCACTACCTTTGATCGCTTTTTGAGTGACGTACAGGATGTCGTATTCAGATAGCAACATTTTCCAGCGAGCAATTCTCCCTGTGAGTGCGGGTTTTTCGAAGATGTATTTGATTGGATCCATTTTAGATACCAACCAAGTAGTATGGCTTAGCATATACTGCCTCAGACGGCGTGCAGCCCAGGCCAAAGCACAACACGTTTTTTCCAACAACGAGTATCTTGTCTCGCATTCAGTGAACTTCTTGCTGAGATAGTAAATGGCATGCTCCTTCCTTCCGGACTCGTCATGTTGCCCCAGCACACAACCCATTGATTTGTCTAGCACTGTTAGGTACAAAATGAGAGGTCTGCCAGATACAGGCGGCATTAGGACTGGTGGATTTTGGAGATACCTCTTGATCTTCTCAAAGGCTTCTTGGCAGTTATCGTTCCACTTTGTCTCTTGGTTCTTGCACAATAATTTGAAGATAGGCTCACAGGTGGATGTTAATTGGGATATGAATCTGGAAATGTAATTCAATCTTCCCAAGAATCCATGAACCTCTTTCTCGGTTTTTGGCGCCGACATTTCAAGAATTGCTCGTACCTTGGCTGGATCTACCTCTATTCCCCTTTGACTGACTATGAAACCCAAGAGCTTTCCTGATTTTACACCGAAAGTGCATTTGGTAGGATTTAATCTGAGTTTGAACTTCCTTAGACGTTCGAAGAGTTTTTGCAGATTAACGACATGTTCTTCCTCAGTCTTGGATTTTGCAATCATATCATCCACGTAGACCTCTATTTCTTTATGCATCATATCATGGAATAATGCTACCATTGCCCTTTGGTAAGTTGCACCAGCATTCTTCAGTCCGAATGGCATTACTTTGTAACAGAATGTACCCCAGAGAGTGATGAAGGTGGTTTTCTCCATATCCTCAGGGGCCATCTTGATTTGGTTATATTCGGAATACCCATCCATGAAGGAGAAGAGAGAGTGTTGTGCTGTGCTGTCTACCAGGACATCAATGTGAGGCAGAGGAAAATCATCTTTAGGGCTAGCTCTGTTCAGATCTCGATAATCGACACACATCCGAACCTTCCCATCTTTCTTTGGAACTGGAACAATGTTGGCGACCCATTGAGGGTATTTGACTACTGCTAAGAACCCAGCATCGAATTGCTTCTTAACCTCGTCTCGGATTTTCATTGACATATCCGGCTTCATTCTTCTTAATTTCTGTTTCACCGGTGGGCATTCGGGTTTCACTGGTAGTTTGTGTTCGACTATGTCGGTGTCTAGTCCGGGCATGTCTTGATATGTCCATGCAAAAATGTCGACATATTCGAACAAAAGTCGTACCAGTTTCTCCCGTTCGCTGTCTTTCATTGTGGTGCCGATCTTGATTTCTCTCTTGTCTTCTTCTGTGCCCAAGTTAATTGTTTCGGTCGATTCCTCGTGGGGCTGGATCACCTTATTCTCTTGTTTCATCATTCTCATCAACTCTGGAGGGGTTTCCCAGTTATCTTCAATATCTTCCTCAGTTTGATTAATAGGGTGGTCAAAGTTACAGCATGAGTTATCAGCGTCGTTATTTTCAAAGATAAATTTTTTAGATCTGCATTTAGCGAAATTGACGGAATAAATAAAAACGAATAAAAGAAAAGAACAAAGCAAATGAAAAGAGGAAAAGGAAAGTGGAAATTCATTGGAGAATTCAAAACAACGTTTCATTAGTGATGATACTGAAAAGAAAACATGTGTGCCCTAATGAAATGTCCTAAAGCCTTGGGCAGAGCCAAAGGATTGCATTACAGGAAAATTACTTTGGACTACAAACTACGGGGAAGTCAACAATCTCCCAATTATTAAGCCTTTCACTTGCAGGACAAGGGCGCACAAGGCTGGCGACGCCATCTCCGGCATTTAGATCATCTTCAATGGCTGCAATCTGATTTGGATTCAGCATTCCCGCGCTCTGAAAGTTTAACTTGATGTCGCCGATGATGATTTTCTTCATGCTTGCCTCTCTACCTTCAAGCTTGGATATCCTCCGCTCCTTCTTTTCCTCAGCTATTCTTCTCTTGTCAGCACGACCAGGCCAGTATCCTATCCCGTGTCTGTCTTTGTTTCCCTGCAATTGTATCGGGGTCAGTATCCCTTGTTCAGTCCTCCCTAAACCGCTTCCAGCTTGGTAACCTTTGCCTATCATGACTTTAGCAACCATTAAGGCAGCCTTGGACAATTTAGGCTTCCGTGGAAGGACTTCTCCCCTCACCGAGGTGGCATTTGCAATTTCTAATGCTTGGAAGGCAGTCTCGAGCGATTCTTCGGCAGCCTCAATGCAACGGGCAGCAGACGACCTATTCACTAGCATTTCTTCTTCACCAAAAATAACTACTAGCTTGTTGCTCACTATGAACTTAAACTCTGATGTAGAGAGGAGGGAACAGCCCCGACAGAATGTATCCATGGTCTCCCCAAAAGACAGCTGTAAGATGGATTGATATCCATTATTTGGAAAGTCACTACGAAGACTTCTGGACCTACCTGTACAGGTAACTCCATCTCTCCGACGACCTCTCTTCTTGATCCATCAAAGGCCCTGACCAATATAGAGCTGGGTCTCATGTATGAACAATCCACATGCAACTTTTCCATGGTCGATTTGGGTAACACATTCAAGGACGATCCATTGTCAATGAGCACTCGAGCAAGTGAGTACTCTCCGCATTTCACGGAGATGTGTAAAGCCCTGTTGTGTCCTCTCCCTTCGGCTGGAATCTCGTCATCAGTAAAGGTGAGGTAGTTGCTTGCAACAATGTTCTCAACGATCCCATCAAACTGACCCACTGTGATATCATGAGTGACATAGGCCTCGTTCAATACCTTCATCAATGCCGCACGATGAGATTCTGAGCTGAGCAATAATGATAGCAGAGATATCTTAGCAGGGGTCTGATTCAGCTGGTCAACCACCTTATACTCACTCTGCCTCATAAGCTTTAAGAATTCACCGGCTTCCTGTTCTGACAGTGTCCTTTGGCCTGCATTCTTATCAACAGGTTCTACTTCTTTGTCTTTGCCCTTGCGGGTTCTTTCTTCTTCTTCTCTTGTTTTCCCTCCACCGAGTCTTTCAGGGGCATAGACACGCCCGCTACGAGTCATTCCACTAACCCCTGAGATGTTAATGACGTCAGGGCTGTTCTGAGGGCCTTTCACTTGGACTTTCGCGCTGTAATTCCACGGGACTGCTTTGGTGTCCCTGTAGGGGAAGGGAGCGGGCACTTGGATAGTGATTGGTTTAGGTATACCCAGGGACGACTTCGAGTCCTTAGTGTAGCGGATCTCTAGCGGCTTCCGGGTATCCTTGTCCTGGCCATTGCTCGATAGGATGGTTGACACTTGATCCTCCCTCTTTTGAAATCCCACTTGTATTATATGTCGGTCCAGCAGATCTTGAAGGACCGGTTTGAACGCTTCGCATGTCCCGGCATAGCGAGGGTTGGTACATAAATCTTTTCCGGCGCATCCCTTTATAACAACTCCGAAGTGGCATAATTCAGCATGGATAATGTCTAGAGGTGTGTTGATATCTTCCACCTTTCTGATTAAGGACTCTCCTTCAAAAATTTCAACAGCATTAACAGAGGAGTTTCCGTGTCTTGGTAGAGGGTTAGTGGCAACATTTGGGCCGTCTTCTTTGAAATTCAGCCATTTGGATTCGATCAGGTCTTGTACCACATATTTCAAAGCTTTGCAGTTTTCAGTGGAATGGCCGACTGCTCCAGCGTGGAACCCACAGGTAGCATTTGGGTCGTAGTTTTTGGGGAAAGGAGGCTGAATAGGTCTCATCGGACGGGGAGTGATTAGGTTGTGATCGATGAGATGGTTAAACAGCTCTGTGTACGACATGGGTATCGGGTCAAAGCTAACAGGCTTTCTCTCAGGGTAATTTTGTGGTCTGTAGCTGGGAAGGTTTTGGTGAGGTGAGGCTGGTGGTGTTTGGGTAGGGAATTGATAGGCTTGTGGCGGTTTAGTGTAGGAGGGTTTTCCGGCTCCAGTGATTGTGTTAGTTTCCCCCTCTCTTCTTTTGGGAAAACCAGCGAAAGGCTTTTTCTGGCTATTGGTTCCGGTGAAGCTGTGTGCAATCTTTCCGTTCCTTAAACCATTCTCTAACCTCTCCCCTATGATGACCATATCCGAGAAGCTTGAGGATACGCTCCCTATCAATCTGTCATAAAAGGGCGACTGTAAAGTATCCATGAACATTGTTACCATTTCTTTTTCCAGCAAAGGCGGTGCTACTTGTGCTGCTAACCCTCTCCAGCGTTGAGCGTATTCCTTAAAGGACTCGTTATCCCCTTTCACCATATTTTGTAGCTGTGTCCTATCAGGTGCCATATCAGTGTTGTACTTATAGTGCTTTAGAAAAGCGTCTGCTAGGTCTTTCCAACATCTGATGTGAGCACGTTCCAACTGCATGTACCAATTCGAAGCTGACTCAGCTAGGCTGTCTTGAAAGTAATGGATGAGCAGCTTGTCATCATGTGCGAATGCGGCCATTTTCCTGCAGTACATGGTCAGATGGCTTGCTGGGCAGGTTGAACCTCTATATTTGTCGAAGTCTGGCACTTTGAATTTGGGAGGGATGGCTACATTTGGGACAAGACATAGGTCGTATGCGTCCCTTGCACCGACATTGGATCCTTCGATTGCTCTCACGCGCTCTTCAAGAATTTGATACTTATCCTTGGGCTGAGAGTCCTCCATTGAGTAGTTATGAGTGAGTCCTCTCATGTTGTAGTGAGGAGGTACCATCGGTATTGCAGCGGAGTTCGCATTCAAGATGTGCGAAATGGGAGTAGGAGCGTGATGAATTACTACTGGTGACGGAGTATAGCCCTGTGGAATGACCTGAGGTGCAGTCGTAGGACTTGAGAAGTGAGCTTGCGATATTTCTGCATTTGTATTTTGAGTTGAAGGTCCAGCGACTCCCGAAGGTCCAGCGACTCCCGAAGGTCCTCCCTCTAGATTGACCTCCATGGTAGGAGGAGTATAACCAGCTGGGAGACCGTAAGGGGGCCATGGGTAGCCCTGGATGTTCACTCCAGCGGTGTATGGAGGCTCGGAGCTGGGAGGAGGAAGGCTCGAAGCATTGTTCTCAGTATTCCCTGCCGAGGCATTTTCGTCTGCGCTTCTTTTCTCGAGGAGTTTCATGAGTTCGGCCATTTGATCTTTCAATACCATCATCTCGCTCATTTGATCCTTCAGTTTTGCCATGTCTTCTCTCAGAGCCTGATTATCTTCTTCGGCCATCTTCTTTTCTTGAGAACGAGTCCGGTAGCGATGTTGATGAACCAGCTTGCCTTTTCACTCTGTTTTTTTCAAGTACATGAATGAATGAATGAATGAATATGCATGGAGTGCAAATGTATGCTTTCGTGTTACGCCAGGAGAATTGTAAGTTTCTATTCAACACAAAATAGATTCAAAAAAACAGAACGAACGAGTCTTATATATGAAAAACAATCAAGCAAACTGGCGGACTACATCTTTTTCCATGAAACCAGGATAACGTCCTTTAATTTTTAACACGGTAACAAGACGTTTACAAAAATCAATGAATCTTGTAATCTCGATGGGCGTGTCTTTATCTCTGGCAAAGTCCGCTGCTATTAGGTGTCTGGGGATCTCTCTGACGGCCTCATTTGCTAGCTCAGCTAACTGGGAGAATTTATTCCTCCAGTACTCATAGTCGTCATTCAGCTTCACATAATGCTCTTTCAAAAACATATGTTCCTTGTTAAGGTCATCATAGATCTTGTCTTGATATTCGGCATAAGCCTTTAGGTCGATGGTTTTCTTGCATTCTTCCTACAGAGCTTCTTGATACTCTTCAAGCTTCTTTTGTATCACTTCTCTGGCCTTTCTTTCAATTACCAGCCTATTCTCACATTCAGCAGTCACTCCCTCTAGCTGAGGTTTCATATCTTCGAGCTGGCTTCGTAGTGTTCTCTCATTCGCGGCACACTTGGTCAGTTGTTTTTCCCATTCATATGCATTGTCTATGGCCCGATCTCTCTCTCGATTGCGCACTTTGAGCTCTTCGTTTGCGCCCATGAGACTTTCTTGCAGGCGGTGCATTTTTTCTTTTCCGGCCCGCTCCCTTTCATTACATTCAGCCAGGCGTTTTCTTTTCGAGGTATTTTCCCGTTCCAAATCAGCATTTTCTTGGAGCACTTTCTCTAGTTTAGCTTGCAATTCTGCCTTTTCTTGTTCTGCTTTGGACAAAGCGACTTGGAGTTTCTCTAGATCTTCATCGAGTATAGGGATAGACGGAGGAACCTCGGGGGTGACCGGAGTTGCCAGACGGAATGGTAGTCCAATTTCTTGGGCTCTAGTTTTGACCCACTGGATGTAGCTTTCTTTGGCGTCAATGCCTCTGGGCCCTAGTTCATGACCTTTTCTGGATATTTTGCCCCAAGCCCGACCAATCTTTCTTAGCGTATCAAGATCTTCCGAACCCCTTTTCTCTAGTACAAATGAGAGTAAAGATTCTTTTGGGGGTGGATTCATCATAGGATAACCCAACTGCCTCAAAGCGATGGCGGGATTGTAGTTAATGCAGCCTTTAGTCCCTATGAGGGGGACATTTGGGAAGTCACCACACTGATAGACGATTTCTTCTATATTTTGGTCCCGAGAATACCAAGAAATGTCACTCCCTTTGAGGCCGGCGACGTATTGGGCCCATTCTGTCTTGCCCCTGACCTCTATATGATGATTTCTTTTGAAGATGTGAGAAGTGAACCAGCGATACAATACAGGCAAACAACATAGGATCAAGCCTGATCGCTTTTTGTGACGTTCGTGCATGGTGTAATACACGTCAGCAAGAACAACTGAGGTGGGTTTTTGTCCTCGAAGTTTGAATGCTAAGAAAACGTCTATTGCAGTGTAATCAATATAGCCGTCGTCGTTGGGAAATAGAACAACCCCATAGATGATGAGAGCGAAGACGTCCATGAATGTAGCCCAATTTTCTTTACCAGCCCAGAACAAGGCTTCCTCTTCCAAGTACCATCTTGTCAAACCTTCTACCCCCTTCTTTACAATTATTTTCTTGGCCAAGTGTGATGTTGGAACTTTTAATATTTCAGACAGTTTTTCAGCTATAGGGTAATTTTCCACATATCGGTATGGCTTTTTGTTTGCTGGAGGGAAGCATAGTATATTTTCAAACTCTTCTAAGGTCGGGGCCAACTGATAGTCTTGAAAGGTGAAACACCGTAACAGTGGATCATAATATTGGCCCAATGCAGTGAGAGCTTCAGCTTGTACCTTGATATTCAGCAGACTTAAAAGATTCCCATACTTGGCGGTGAAGGAGTCACGAAGCCATGGCGCCATTTTATTGCTTAGGTCTCGCAGACTTCGTAGGTTTGGTTGCTTGATTTTCAAATGTATGGTGTGTCTGAACTTTTGATCCATCTTGTCTGAAAGAAAGCCTTACAATTTCCTGGCGGTACATGAAATGTTGATGTAAAAAGGAATTTATGTCATGCAAAAAGAACAGGAATAAGTAAAAAAATGCATGAGGTATGCTAAATAATTTGTCGAAATAACATATGACTTTTTTGAAATTTTTCTTTTAAGAAGACCGGAAAAATGTATCAGTGTTTGTTTGAATACAGGGGTATGAGGCTCCTTTGTGTCCTACGAGGTTTCCTTAGGGAATAGGTCTAGGGCTCGTCTATTGAGTGAATCTTTCATAGTGTAGCTCTAAAGAGTCCTATATAAGGTTCCTAGAGCCAACGACCCCAATTAAGAACACTGATCAACAACAATAGGCAAGCTATTAGGAGTGTCAGCATTCTCAAGAGGGACCAAACTCTAGGTGAGACCTTCGTGACCACCCAACAGGACGCACATCCAGTAGGCCATCACTACGCAGTCTCGTTCTAACTTAGGTTATTCTCCAGTCCGGGTACAAGACTATTCTCGCGTGTGTGCAAAAGTGTGATAGTGGAGTGTGTGAAGGAGCAAAATATCAATAATACCACCCAATCTGCAAAACAAACAAATACAGATACAAAAAGTGGTCTTCTATCCTAAGGTTTACATATCACATAAATACATAACATGCAACAAGAATAAAAATGAAACGGAAGGGTAAAAATAACATTAAATTAACAACTAATCCTACAACTAATTTAAACTAGGTTTGACTCTCTCGATTTCCCCAGTGAAGTCGCCAGCTGTAGCGACCGAAAAATCCGGGAGAGGATTCCTCGAAGGTTCAAAAATGAAGCCGCCACCAAAGTTTAGTTTAAGGGCAAACATTGGAAAATCCCTTTTGGAATGGATAAGGGTCCTTGAGACCAGATTTGGGTTCGGGAGTCGGTTATGCGTGGGGAAGGTATTAGCACCCCACGACATCCTTCCTAAGGAAGGTTACCTGATAATTAGTTGTAGGAACGAAAGTTAATTTTGAAAACATTTATTTTTACCCTTTTATTGTGAATTAAAAGAAAGAAGAAAATTGATATTTTATTTAGGAAAATGATTATTTTGGAAAAGACTAAAAAAGGTTTTTTATTAGCGCAATTGACAGATGTGGGCCCCCATCTGCTCCTACGTATCTCTTGGTAGAGAATCAAATCACACGTAGTTCTTGGTAGAAAAAGTTTGTTTGTTGGTATTTTTTAATATAGGGATCTTAGGACTCCTGAGTAATCAGTTCATTTGTCCTAAAACGATGACTAACCAGACTGTACAGCCGGCTTAGTCCCCTACTTTGTAAAAGTAGAATTTTTGGAGTTTTTGGAAAATGATTTGAAGTGTGTTTGTTTGATTTTATTGGAATAGGGGTTTTAGGATTCCTGAGTCGTACGGCTCATTTATCCTAGAACGCTGACTAACCCGTCTGTACAGTCGGTTTAGTCCCCTATTTTGAGAATTTGATTTGTGGGAAAAACTGTGTTGGTGTTAATTTTAATTTAAAAATGTTTATTCTAAATAGGGATTAGTGACCTAAAAAGCAGACTAACCCGACTGTGTCACAGCAAGTCGTAACGGTTCATTAGTGACCTAAAAAGCAGACTAACCCGACTGTACAGTCGACTTAGTCCCCTATTTATATTTTTTGGGAATTAAGTAAATTATTTATGTATTTTGTAGGTTTTTATAAAAGAAATTAAATAAAAAAAATGAAAAGGTGGGTGCAGCAGTAAAATGGGGTGCAGTTTGCAGAAGGGAGTTGTATTATTAAAAACTGGGTGTGAAAAGCAGCAGCCCAGTTTGTGGACTGGTCCACGAATTCATGGGCTTTTTCAGGGGGGGAGACGTATACAGAAAAAGGAGGGGTGTAAGTAGTGTTGAGGTAAGAGGAAAAGACGAAAACAACCCTAGGTCTCTACTATATAAGGATTTTTTAAAAAAAACCCTAAACCTAATCCTCACACTCTCTCTTGCGGCGCCGTCCCACCCCCCAAATCTCTCAACCCTAATTTCTCTAATCCTCCCTCCTTCTCCGCCTCATTTCATGGAAGCTGCGACTCCTCCCCTTTCTTCTTTGTCCACCACCGTCTAGCCCTACCTCCTTCTTCCCCTCTATTCCGGCACCGTCTCCATTAGAAGATGCAGAGAGAGAGGGTTCGCGAAGGTTACGGTTGGGAGAAAGAAAGCGAGGTCTCAGAGAGAGAGAGAGAAGGGGAACGAAGGAAGTGAGAGAGGGGCTTCGCGCAGATGGGGGAAGACGATGGTGAGATCGCCGGAGAGGAGGAGCCCGCGACGGAGCGATGGAAGGCCGGTGATGGCGTAAATGGGGGGAAGGCCCTAACGGTGGTCGGAGGTTTGCTTCTGCCCCCTCTTTTTTTCTATTGTGTTTTTATTTTCGTTTTTCTCTTCTCTCCTACTCTTTCTTTCTTATTTCTGATGTTTTTTCTTTTGCTGTTTCTGGGTGGTTCGCGATACTGTTACGGCGCCAAAGTGGGGATCGAAAGCCTGGTTCGTGTTTGACGGTGCTGATTACGACGGCGAAGGGGACAATGACAGTATTCGTGGCGAACGGTTGCAACAACGTGAATATGGGGAAGACGACCACCGTCCACGGTGGTCGGAGTTGATGGCGACGGGCTGTGGAGACGAACCACCGTCACGGCGGTCACCGGCGACGGCCAGACGCGAATCAGAATTCTTTCAGGTTGATTATTTTTTTTCTTACCTCTACTTCTCTATTCCTAAAATTTATGGTTTTCACCTTTGCTGATCTATTGGAAAAATAACTTCAAAACAAACTTCCTAAGCCCTAATCTTGTTTCTAAAAAAAAACCTAATCGGTTCCTAATTAAATTTTGACGTTAATCTGTTCCTACATTTTTTAAAGACTAATATGTTCTAAATCTCAATTTATTTATTGTATCAAATTGTAACTATAAACAGTTTTGAAAAACTAATCTGCTATAAGAACTCGATGCCTGTTAATCTTGATTTGATTTTTCTTTAAACATATATATGATTCAGACGCTGGTTTCAGATTAGTAACTAATACTGTTGTTTGCAAAATAGTCTATTATGTACAAAACTTGGTAAAGTCTAAAGAAAATAAAACAGTGGTAACCAACCTCTTGTCCAGCTTCTGATAATCTCCTGCTTGCTTATTTGCTACTGCTGCTGCTGTTCCTCTGCTTTTAGTTCTCTTTGTTTGTCTCTGCTGCCACTCGTTCCTACCTCTGGATTTGTTGCCTTACGACTAGGGTTTCAGTGTGAAAACCCTAGTCTTTTGGGTTCTGAATTTCTGTCTGAATCTTGGGGTCTGTTCTTGTCTGCTTTTGAGTGTGTCTAGGCTTGTTTATATAGGTAAAAATTAGGGTTTTTCTGATCCTTCTCCATATTTGTTTCCTTTTTCAGGTATTGGGCTTGGATTGGAGAAAACTTGCTCACCAAGTTGCTGAATTAGGGCTGGGAAGGCTTGTTCACCAAGGAGAGCAAGAAAGAAGAGAGACGCAGCTGCTGTCTTTTCTCATTTTTTTGTAATTTTCGTTTTTTTCCTATTTTTTTGTATTTTTGGTTATTATTTTGTTTTTTTGGATTATTGTAATTATTATTTTTAATTCTGATTTTATTTAATATTTTTTGGGATATTTGTAAACTGCTATTTGGACAGATTTATTGTTTTTGGTCAGAATGGAAGAGAATGATTAAATTGGGCCAAGCCCAATCAAAACTAAACATGGGCCAAATAAGACCTAATCAGGACAATTTTTTAAGATCAGGTCCAATCTATACAAATTACTGTCATAGGTCCAATAGCCACATAGGTACAATTAGTCCAATGACTAAAACATTAAGCATAAGCCCGATTATAAAAAAAAAATGGTCTGAAACACTAAGCGTAAGCCCAATTAGGCAAGCTAACAAATCAGGCCCAAAAGGTTGGGCATTGGCCCATTTGGACAAAACAACATACGAAATGCCATGGGCTTATGATACGGGGCTAAAACGAATACAATAAAAAGATCGGGCAAAATTGGGGTATAACAATAGCACTAGCGACAGCCAGTGAAGAAGCTAGCTGGTTAAGATGCCTACTAGCTGAGATTCCCTTATGGGACAAACCGATGCCAGCTGTGTTGATCCACTGCGATAGTACCGCGGCTATTGCAAAAATAGAGAACCGTTATTACAACGGTAAGAAACGAAAAATCCGTCGTAAGCACAGCACAGTTAGAGAGCTACTAACAAAAGGAGTTGTGAGAGTGGATCACGTACGCACTGATCAGAACTTAGCCGATCCTTTGACGAAAGGATTAGCCAGAGAGAAAGTCCAAAGTACATCTCAAAAGATGGGACTACTGCCTCTAGAACCATGAGTCACTCACAATTGCAACCCGACCTAAAAGACTGGAGATCCCAAGAATTAGGTTCAATGGGTAATAACAAGTTGTGAAGTGACAGGAGATGAACATGCTATTAAAAGTAAATAAGCATGATTCCTGAAGCGATGTAAGGTTGAGATAATAGAAACTCTTAATGAGATCTATACTCCATGTGGAGTAGAGTACCTAGCTACAGGAGTACTCTTGATAGACTCACCTTTGTGAATGTGGAAGTGGGGCCGCTTCCTATTGCATTTTGGGCAGAAATTCCTAGAGCGTTCACTAAACTGGGATAGACGTGCAGGGCCATAAACGCACGGGCTTCTGAGAATACACCTATGGAAAGGGCTGTGTGTGGTTTTGACGATTAGAGATAGAGTTCAAGACTACGAGTCACTCTTGTTGAATCTAAATCTTAACCGCTACGCAAGGTTCAAGTCGTACGACACCTCTGCTTATGCGTAATCTTATGGAGGCGCTTGACGCTACTTCTGGAACTGTTTTAAATTCAAGTGGGGGATTGTTGGAACATTGGTGTGAATTTAAAAATTTTCCAAGTCCCACATTGCTTGGACTAAGCACTTGAAGAGTGCTTATAAGTGGGAAGTTCACACCTTTGGGTTGGGGCCCAAGGGGTACCCAGTTTTGTGAACGGGCAAGCACGCACTCTAACTGACCACCACACGCGCGCGCGCCGCTGCCGCCGTCCATCCGACCGGCCGGGCTCGGGCTTGGGCTTGGGCTGTGAGGTGTAAAGTCTTTTTGCGAAATTAATTAAACTAGCTGTTATCTGACAGAGCCGTTGCGAACTTGCGCTCCAAGTCAGCCAGACTTGCGCACGAAGGATCCGTTCCTAACGGAACTCATAACTTGCGCACGAAGTCCCATGACTTGCGCACGAAGCCGGTTATTTGAAGCCTATATATAAAAGAGGCCTTCCCCCAATTAATTCTACACACCGAAAACTCGAAGCAGTACCGAGTTCTCTTCTCTTCTCCCTCACAAATTCGTTCTCTTCTTCTTTTCTAAGAGTGGCCTACGAGCCATATTCCTGAGTGGTTAGTTATAAACCATATTGAGAGGTGTATATCTCGAGCGATTACTGACTGTGCAGTCATAATCGTAACTGGGCTGTTTTATCCTGGGGGCGTCGTGGTTGATAGTCTGCTTGAACCATCGAGCAGTGCCACGAAACATCTTAAAGAGAGCGACCTAGTCCGCGACTTATCCCAGTAATTTCTTCGGTAAAATTTCGAAAACAACTGAAACAACAGTTTACATTTAGATTTACGCAGTGATTAGTCTCTAAGCGCGTTGCAATATCCGTTTAAGCTTGCTGCTACTTACTGCGTGTGGAATCTGCTAATTGTTTCCCTTAGTTGAAGTGTTATTTTTGTAAATATGGATATCTTATTTGGTTGTGATATATGCATGTATATTCTCTATAACAATGTCTTCTTTATAGGTATTAAATAAAATAATCTCTCTAGCTCACACACTTTTAATTGTGAGGTTTTTCTCCAATATAAGTAATTTGTCTTCTTAATTATTAATTGAATAGTTAGTGGAGTATTAGTACTGTCTCACTTGTATGGTTACTATTACTTACTATTTTGGTTCCGGCTCTCACTCCCTTAAATGCTTATACATTTAATATGAACGTGCTTCTTGAAACTATTTATATTTGGTTTCTTATGCTGTTTTGTAGGGGAAAACATGAAACAACAACCTGGTTCAATCTCATTTATTTCACAGCACAATTCATTCTATCACTCACTAGAAAAACAAACATACTTACTCAAGCATATATTGAAGATTATATCAGTTTCAATCTGTACAATTTTCCACATATAACTTTGTAAAGTGAGTATTACGGTGTACGTAAATCAATATTGGTGCTTGAATTTATTTGTAGAGAGTGCTTGGATTCGTGACCTAATGTCAACAGAAAATTGTGAATCATTTTTGAAATAGTGAAATGGAGTTTTTCCTGTTAAAACATGGTGTAACTGTTTCTTGCCTTACCTAGAGCATAGAACAAACAGCTATTTCTAAATTTAGAGAGAAAGGTGATGGAGAGTTGAGGAAAAATATACGAGAGTAACAAGTAGAGAAAACCTTTTTAAATAAAAGGGGAGAAGTAAATAGTAATTTTGTTTGGAAACTCCTATGCAAATCTTCATTATGTCTCATGCTTATATACTCAAAAAAACAACTAAACAGATAACTAACCCGGTGATAGCGAATTAAAAAGATATATTGAATTAAAAAGTACTTCCGTGATAGCGAGATATATTGAATTAAAAAGATATATTGAATTATAATTTTGTTGTTGTTGTAAGGACAAGTTGAGAAATTAAAAAAATCAAATAATTAAGCCGAAAATAAAGTTTAAATCATTATAATGTGAAATAGTTCAAAATTAAAATAAAAATGACAAGTAGGAAGATAAAAACGATAAGTAGGAAGATAAAACTAAAATAGTTCATTATAATTGGTAGTTTAAACAACAATTGGCAATGTTTTGAGAAATTGATGTAATTGTGACACGTGCGTTGTTATTATTATTGATACTAAAGTAGAAAATGAAAATGAAAAGAATAAGTAGTCCTCCTGCTCCTTTGGCTATCAGTTAGTTGGTCGGTTTATTCACTCTATTCATTGGCAATAAATTAAAATGAGGCATATCCTTTGTAATTGTTATTCGTTGTATATGTTAAATGCACATTATGGTAGGTCTTAATTCATTTGTAGGTTACAAGACTTATGTCCTATAAATTAATAGGACTCATACGACATTGTAAAGAGGTACCTTCAAGAGTAGAATGCAAATGCTCTTTTATTCTCTCATTCTCTTCTTCTATTTCTTCTTCATCTATAGTTTATTATAATGGTTATATCTTACTCTTGTAGGATTGCTTAAAGTATGATTTATCTTTGGTCATTGTTTAGATGTGAGATATAGTTCTTGAAGAACATATGATCATAAAATATGACTTTCTTTGATAACCCTTTATAAAAGTTTATGGCGAGTTCTTGAAGAACATAACAAAAGGTCAGTTTTTCCCCTTTGACAACTCTTTATGATTTTCTCTGCCTACTTTAAATAATGTAATAAAAAAAAGTTGTTATCTTGTATGTGAGAGGTAAATATTGAGTGTGCTACATGTGAATGATGATAAAAAAAAAATCTATTATCATGATTTATGGTTATTTTTGACATATATGATTTATGGTTATATTCTTTACTATTTCTCATAATGGTGTAGCGGTTTTATTTTTATGAAAATAATGATGTAGTAACTCATATACATTATGGTAAAGTTTAATTTTTCTAAGTGTAACTTCTCTTTCTAATTACCCTTGGAGTTCTAGTCTACATGATTTTACTATTTAGTATGTGTTCAATTATATTTTTTTAATATAATTATGACGACACATATTAATACTTTTGAAGGACCAGAAGATTCTTCAATATAATAAGTTTTTGTGTGCCATGTGTTCTTAATGCATATAAACTACCAGAAAGTCATATGGTACGTAGTGTGTTCTTATTATCAACTTGCAACCAAAAGTTTGCAAATGTAATTGAAGGCTCCAGAAGAGCTAATTGTATTGTTACCTAGTTTGAAGAACAAAGCTTTACACATTGATGTCATATTCTCTCCAGTCTCATAGAAACTAATTTAGTTTCAAGGATATTCATCTAAGTGGATATACCATATCGAAAAATAAATTGAGAAAATTTTCAATGTCTGAATATCACGAGACTTACTTTAGAAAATGCAAATGTGTATTAGAAAGAAAAAAAATACTTGTGTTTCTTTTGGTTGATACTAAATGCATATTAGTACAACACATGCTACCTTAAACCAGAAGTTTATGGATTATAATAAGTTTATCGTTGAGAAGACCGGTTGGGCCATCCCGGGTCTATTATGATACGAAAAATAGTTAAAAAATTTAGTGAACATGTATTGAAGAGCCCGTAGATTCTTCAATCCATTAACTTGTGTGTGTTACTAGTTCCTAAAGGAAGTTGAGAATTTGAAAGAATAAGTCCCTCACATTTCTAAAATGTGTATAAGGTGATATTTGTAAACAAATACATCAATCACGTGATATTTTATGATTTTAATTGATGCATTAATTAGATGACCACATATATACCACATATATTTGTCGCCAACTTACAACTAGAAGTTTGTGAGATGGTTTGCTCAACTAATTTGAGTAAGAAGTCATTTTGTGAATTATCTTGGAATCATTTGGTAAATACTGTATGTATCATAGAATTGATATTGGACATCACATAGCTATGTTTATTCATAAAATGGTCTTGAAGAACCATTCATTAGACGTCTAAAGTTAATAATATGATCAATTCTTATGAAATCAAAACTTCAATTTCTACATGGGAACATGCAATATTGCAAGCAAAGACATTGATACACATCAAGCCAATAAGGTATCATATGTAAGTTCTCCATTTTATAATTGATTTTTAGTCAATAGTCCAATATCTCCCATCTTAAATTTTTTGAATGTGTTGTGTATGTTTACATTGCTACACATCTTTACAATAAGAAGTATGCTTAAAGAATGTTGGGAATATATGAGTATATGAATCTCCATCCATCATAGAGTATGTTGAGCCAATAACCAGAGATGTATTTATAGCTTAGTCAGCTAATTATCATTTTGATGAATTAGTTTTCCCAACATTAGGGGGAGAGATAAGCAGCTGAAAATTAGTATTATATGAAATAAATTATTATTATCTTATCTTGATCCTCTTACAAACCAATGAGAACCAGAAGTTCAAAGGATAACTCATTTTTAAATTTTAGCAAATTAATCACAGCTGTAGTGCTCCAATAAAAACTGATGTCCCTGTTCGACACTCAAACATTGCAAATGAATTAATCTTAACCACGCATGAAGCGTGTAGCATGGCCGGTTCCAAAGAAAAAGAAATAATCCCCAAACAAAGAAATGAGTTTAAAAGTAAGATGGCCCAAAGGAGGATGGATATTGAAGCTCTAAAAGAGTAATTTGACATAATTGATTTTTCAAGTTCAAAAAGAACTAATCAGGTACCAAAAAAAATTCTGAAATTTGTGGAAATGAGATCTCAATAAATTATGTCACGAATGGAGAAAGATGGAACCGAAGTAAAGTCAACGTTGACGATAGTTTGACAGATAATATAGTGCTAAATATGATAATTGGAAATGAGGATCATGAACCAAAGTCTATCAAGGACTATAGACAAAGAAATTATTAGACAGAATGGAAAGACGCAATTGAAGTGAAACTTAAACTCGCTTTGCAAGCTGAAAAGTTTTTTTACTCACAGTTCATACGCCGGAAGTTGTAAAGCTACTTTGATACTGGCGATTATTGTGAAAAAGGGAAATGAGAGTCTTGAAGTAGTGAGATGTAAAGTTTGACCAATTGTTCAAGAGTATTTGCACAAATCTAACATGGATTTTGAAAATATATTCACCTCTAGTGGATGCAAGTAGGTTTTAATACTTTATTAGTCTAGTAGCATATAAAAGAGTTAATTCACATATGATTGATGTGTTACAACTTATTTATATAGCTCATTTGATAGTGATAATTATGTGAAGATCCCTAAAGGATTTAAATTCATAAGACACATTGTTCGGACTCTAGAGAAGATTACTTGTTGACTCATCGTCATATGTATATGGTTGTTCAGTTTATCAGCCAAAAGCGTTGTTATTTGATTGTATTTCAGTCAATTGTCAGGGGAATTAGCGTAGATTTAGATTGATGTATTAGGATTGAATTGTAAGCTATTTCCCTCATCCCTAGTGCCAATTGCAATGGAAGACCTTCAATTTGATGTGACGTCAACTAGCGAACCAGACACTTGCCTAGTGATGCAGCAGAGAAAAGAAAGAAAAATTTCTGCCATTCTTCGCGTCGCGACCAACAGGCTTCGCGTCGCGACCAACAGGCTTCGCGTCGCGACGGATGACAGAAAGTTTGGTGTTTTAAGCGAAATTGCAGAGTTTTCTGGGCACTGCCTCTTGGATACGAAAATAGGGTTTTGGAGCTGCGAACAAGGGCAAGGATTGGAGCTTCTCTACACTTGGGAACAAGGAATTGAAGGATCCAATGTATTCCACTTTGTGTAACTTCTCTTTAATCTTATCTTTTATGACTTTGATTATGAGTAGCTAGTTTTCTAGGGTTACGAAGAGATGAATCTCTCCAAAAATATCATGTGAACCCTTTGCTATGATCAATTAGATTATTATTCAGTTTAACAATTGCCTTTACCTCTGTTCTTACCGCTTTACAATAATATCTGTTGTTGTACTTATTTAGGGTTTATGTTCACCATTGGAAAATGGGTATGTTCGCCTGATATTGGGGTTTTAGGTCACAAATGTGATGATCATAGGAATACGAGATTGTGTTTGTGAATTCGTTAATTCTCGTGTTCAATGCTTTGTCTATTGGTGATTCACTTAAGGAATTAGGGTTTCCCATTAGAGAAAAGGGGTTTCGAGGCAAGGGATTGTCCTTAATCTTATAATTGAATTGGATCTGTGAAATTGGGTAATTATATTGAAATTGATCGAAGGTTTAGTACATGATAGCTTAGGAGAGAGGATTCGATTCCTAATCGTTTTACTTTCAGATTTTATTTACCAATATTCTGTTTTCGGTTACTATAAATTACAAACTTGTTAATTTGCTTCACGCCTAAGAATTACCACACTTGCTTAGTGGATAATAACTCTCAATCCCTGTGGATACGACTAGTGGTCCTTACTACTTTACTATTACTTGCAACGATTCGGTACACTTGCCGAAATCCTAACAAGTTTTTGGCGCCGTTGCCGGGGATTGTTGATTTCATTATTAACAAGGCAACGGAGTTAATTCTTAACGATTTTTGTTTTATATTTTCGTTTCTATTATTTTAATTTTGCTACCCAGTCACTTTATAGGACTTGTTGACGGTTTGTTTAGTGTTTCGGAGATTTGTTTATGTGGGGCAAGAATTCACAAGATTTGTTGTTTGACCCAGAGATTGAAAAGTCAGCAAGGGCAAACCGGAAGCAAACTAAGCTAGCAAAGCAACAAGCTCAGAGAGAGTCGCAGGGCCACTCAATTTCAAACTCTATTTGGGAAGATTCCCCAACACAAGAGGTAGTAATGGCTGAAAATCCACCTCCAAGGCGCACTCTCCCGGACTTTGGGAGAAGAAATCAGAGCACTAAAGCCTACACCTTTCAACCAGTGGGAGCTGTTTCGTTTGACATCAAGTCTTCTGTTCTCACTGCCTTGAAATCAGAGCAGTTTTCAGGGTCAGATGCGGAAGACCCCAACCAACACTTGTTCCAGTTCTATGAGATTTGTGGAACCACACATCCTATGGGAGTTGATGAAAACTCCAAGAAATTGCGACTGTTTCAATTCACCTTAACGGGTCGGGCAAAGGATTGGTTAAATATGATCCCAGCAGGAGCTGTCAATACTTGGAGCGATGTTGAAAATAAGTTCTTGGAAAGGTTCTTCCCAATCTCAAAGTTCATCAAGAAAATGGCAGAAATCTCAAATTTTGAACAAGGGGATTCGGAATCCCTATATGATTCCTGGGAAAGATTTAAATTGTTATTAAAAAAATGTCCAGGGCATGGTATTGATGATTTTCTACAGTTGCAAACTTTTTGTCATGGATTGCGACCTCAGACCAGGATGATGTTAGATGCCTCGGCAGGAGGGTCTTTAGGCACTAAAACCTGGGAGGAAGCAAAACAGCTGGTAGAGGATATGGCTTCGAATGAGTACAGGATTCAAAATGATCGTGGAGCCGTAGGTAAAAAGGGTATGTTGGAGTTGGACTCTAACATTGCTATGTTGGCCCAAAAAAAGCTAATGTCTATGCAGATTGAAGCTCTTACTAAGCAGATAACTACAGCTTGTGAAGTTAGTTCAAAAACTCAAGCAACCGCTCAAGCAATGCAAACGGGTGGATGCAACTATTGTGGTAGAGAACCCCAGGAGGGTGATTGTGCAACTCATGGAGAAACTATTGAGCAGACCAGTTATATGGGAAACTTTCAAAAACAAGGTGGGAACCCGTATTCTAACACCTACAATCCTGGGTGGAAGAATCATCCCAACTTCTCTTGGAAGAATAATGAGCATCAGGTTCAAACCAACAGCAGTCTCAAGCACCTGCTCAACAACAAAAAACCCTTCCCGATTGGAAGATGCTTTGACACAGTTCATGCAAATGACCAAGAACCCTTTCCAATCCCAAAAACTCTTTCCAATCCCAAAAACAAGCTATGAAGAATATGGAGAAAAACCATGAGGCTTCAATGAAGAACTTGGAGATTCAAATTGGTCAATTGTCGAAGCAACTTACTGAAACATCTAATAGTGGTTTTCCTGCTAGTAGTATTGATAACCCTAAGAACGAAAGTTGCAAGGCTATTTCATTTAGGAGTGGTAAAGAGTTGAACCCCGTTGAAGTGACCCAAACCAAGCCTAGAGAGGAGAGTAGTGAATTTGAGATGTTGAGGGAGGAGTTGAATAAGAAACATGAAGAGGCTGAAAATGAGTTGAGTGAAAAAGAAAAAGAAAAAGAAAAAAAGAGCGAAAAACATAAAAGTGAGATGTGAGAGAAGACCCAAGTAATCCCACCATATGTGAAGTTGCCCTATCCAACTTTGAATAAGAAGAAAGAGAAAGAGGAGCAATTCACTAAGTTCATGGAGATTTTTTCCCGTCTCCAAATCAACATTCCTTTTGCAGAAGCTTTAGGGGAAATGCCCATTTATGCAAAGTTTATGAAGGAATTGTTGACCAAGAAGAGGAGATTCAAAGAAGATGAAACGGTAGCTCTAACCGAAGAGTGTAGTGCCATTGTCCAAAGGAAGCTTGCTCCAAAGTTGAAAGATCCCGGGAGTTTCACCATACCTTGCACAATTGGTAACTTGACAATAGGCAAAACTCTTTGTGATTTGGGAGCAAGCATTAATCTAATGCCCTTGTCTATGTTGAAGAAACTTGGAGGAGGTGAGGTGAAACCAACAAGGATGTCTTTGCAACTTGCTGATAGATCTATAAAGCACCCTTATGGAGTCTTGGAAGATGTTCTGGCAAGAGTTGATAAATTTTTATTTCCTGTTGATTTTGGGATTCTTGACATGGAGGAAGATGCAAAGGTACCACTTCTCCTTGGTAGACCATTTTTAGCCACTGGGCGAGCCTTGATAGATGTACAACAGGGTAAGCTAATTCTAAGGTTCCAAGATTAGAAGTTGACTTTTAATGTTTTTGAAGTTATGCGCCACCCGGATGACCAAGGTAAATGTTTTAGGGTGGATGTGATTGAAGACTCAGTGCAAGAAAACTTTAGACGTGATTCACCCTCTCCTCCATTAGAGAAGGTAATTGTGAACTCTATTGAGGGGTTAGATGAAAACTTGGGCAGTGAAATAGAAGACTGCATTCTACAGTTTGAAGCTTCCCAGGTAGAAAGGATCTTCAAGAAAAAAGAAGAGTTAAGTAGGGGGAGAGTCCAGAATTGAAACAACTCCCCTCCTATTTGAAGTACGTATTCCTTGGGAGTGATGATCGATATCCAGCTATCATCAGTAGTTCTTTGACCAAGTTGGAAGAGGAAAAACTGATGAGGGTGTTGAGAAGTAACAAAACTGCTTTGGGTTGGACTATCTCTGACCTTAAGGGGATTAGTCCGGCTTTTTGCATGCATAAGATCAAGCTCGAGGAAGAATTCAAACCGGTGATTCAACCACAGCGAAGATTAAATCCAACCATGAAAGATGTGGTGAGGAAGGAAGTCTTGAAGCTCTTAGATGCCGCGATGATTTATCCCATTTCAGACAGCTCGTGGGTGAGTCCGGTTCATGTGGTTCCCAAGAAGGGTGGTATGACAGTTGTTAAAAATGAGAGGAATGAGCTAATTCCCACTCGCACAGTCACAGGGTGGAGGATGCACATTGACTACCGGAGATTAAACCAAGCCACTCGGAAGGACCACTTCCCATTACCATTCATGGATCAGATGCTGGAAAGATTAGCTGGACAAGCATTTTATTGCTTCCTGGATGGATACTCTGGGTACAACCAAATAGCAGTTGATCCTGAAGATCAAGAGAAGACCGCTTTTACATGTCCGTTTGGCGTGTTTGCATATCGGAGGATGCTTTTCGGTTTATGCAATGCTCCTGCAACTTTGCAAAGGTGCATGCTTTCTATATTCTCTGATATGATGGAAAATACTATTGAGGTATTTATGGATGACTTTTCTGTTTTTGGACCGTGCTATGATTCTTGTTTGTCTAATCTTGATGCAGTTTTGAAGAGATGCACGCACCGAAACCAATCTAGTTTTGAATTGGGAAAAGTGTCACTTTATGGTTCAAGAAGGAATTGTTCTTGGCCATAAGATCTCGGCAAAAGGCATTGAGGTTGACCAAGCAAAAATTGAAGTGATAGAAAATTTACCTCCTCCTCTGAATGTAAAAGGAGTGAGAAGTTTTTTAGGACACGCCGGATTCTATCGACGTTTCATAAAAGACTTCTCCAAGATTGCAAAACCTTTATGCAATCTACTTGTTAAGGAGAATGAATTCGTTTTTGATAATGACTGTCTTTGTGCTTTTAATGTATTAAAGGAAAAACTGATTTCTGCTTCAGTCATTGTAGCCCCTAACTGGGATATCCCTTTGAGTTAATGTGTGATGCTAGTGATTATGCAGTGGGTGCTGTGCTGGGGCAGAGATCAGAGAAATTTTTTCATGCCATATATTATGCTAGCAAGGTTTTAAATTAGAACCATGTGAATTATGCAACAACTAAAAAAGAACTGCTAGCCATAGTATTCGCATTGGAAAATTTCGTTCCTATTTGGTTGGCTCTAAAGTGATTGTTTTCACTGACCATGCTGCGATAAAATATTTTCTAACCAAGGGCGAGTCTAAGCCTCGACTCCTTAGATGGATTTTGCTTTTGCAGGAATTCGACATGGAGATCAAGGACAAAAAGGGGAGCGAGAACGTAGCCGCAGATCATTTGTCTAGACTAGAGAACAAAGAAGTGACTGCTCGGGAGAAAGATATCCTTGAAGAGTTCCCCGATGAGAAGTTGTTTGCAATCGAAGAGAGACCGTGGTTTGCCGACATAGCAAATTACAAGGCAGGCGGAACGGTCCCAGAAGACTTCACATGGCAACAAAAGAATAAATTCCTCCGTGAGGCCCAACATTACCTTTGGGATGATCCCTTTCTCTTCAAGGTTGGGATGGATGGACTTCTTAGAAGATGCGTTTCTGGTATTGAAAGTCAAAAGATTCTATGGCATTGCCATGATTCTCCATGTGGAGGTCACTACAATGGGGAACGCACAGCGGCAAAGGTAATCAAATCTGGTTTCTATTGGCCATCCATCTTTAAGGATGCGCAAAATCATGTAAAAAGTTGTGACAAGTGCCAGAGGACTGGCAATATTTCACGTAAGGGGGAGATGTCATTGAACCCTATACTTGAAGTAGAAGTGTTTGATTGTTGGGGCATTGACTTCATGGGACCCTTCCCACCATCTCATTCGTGTCAATATATTTTAGTGGCGGTAGACTATGATTCTAAATGGGTAGAAGCCATTGCCACTTCCAAAAATGATTCTCAAACTGTGGTCAAATTTCTGAAGAAAAACAGTTTCTCAAGATTCGGTGTGCCAAGAGTCTTGATCAGTGATGGGGGTAGCCATTTTTGTAACACTCACCTTAGCAATGTCCTATCCAGGTACAGTGTAAAGCATAAAGTGTCAACCCCTTATCATCCTCAGTGCAATGGTCAAGTAGAAGTGTCATATAGAGAAATCAAGAGAATCTTAGAGAAGACAGTGGGGAACTCAAGGAAATATTGGGTCGTCAAGGTAGACGATACACTTTGGGCATACAGGACAGCTTATAAGACACCCTTGGGCATGTCACCGTACCAATTGGTTTATGGCAAATCTTGTCATTTGCAGGTTGAACTTGAGCACAAAGCGTATTGGGCGTTGAAATTCTTGAATTTTGACCCCGCATTAAGTGGAGAGAAGAGAATCCTACAACTTCATGGGTTAGATGAGATGCGGCTGCATGCATATGAGAACAATAGGATCTACAAAGAGAAAATGAAGGTGTACCATGACAAACACATTTCAAGAAAAGAATTTCATCCTGGACAACAAGTGTTGTTGTTTAATTCGAGACTCAAGTTGTTTCCAGGGAAGTTGAAATCCAAGTGGTGAGGACCTTTTGTTGTTAAAGAAGTGACACCGTACGGAGCAATAGAAGTGGAAGAGCCAGAGTCCAAAAGATCTTTTAAGGTCAATGGACAAAGACTCAAGCCATACCTTGGTGATGGGTAGAAAAAGCTCAAATGGTTCTCATGCTGAGAGACCCATAAAGGCCTAGAAGACGTCAAGCTAGTGACGTTAAAGAAGCGCTTAGTGGGAGGCAACCCATGGTAGAGGTAACAAGTCTTTATTTTATTTTATTCTTTTTAGTCTTTAGTCTACCTTTAATTTATAAAAAAGGGGGGGGGGGGGCTTTCTCATCGCGACGGGATCAAAATTTTTCAAAGCAGAAGTTTCTGCCACTCATCGCGTCGCGATGCGACCAAAATTTTTCAAGGCAGAAGTTTCTGCCACTCATCGCGTCGCGATGAGCATGCTTCGCATCGCGATGCGACGATTCCCCCTTAAAACCATTCAGCAAAACACATCCCAGCACTCCCCCCTCATTTGTGTGCAAACTACAAACACCCCCCTCCCCTCTTTACGGTTGTCGATCAAATTGGTGGTGGATTAACACAATTTGACACGGATTCTCCTTCTTCAACATCTCCAGGTAACTATGATTCCCAATCCCGTGCATTAATTTTCAAGTTTTTATTGGTTATGTGGTTGAATTGGGGGGGGGGGTAGAATTGTGGGGCTAGAAGTAACATTAGGAAATTGGTGATTGTTCCACTCATATTAATGTGCATAATAGTTTATTCTTTGAAGGGGAGGAGGTGTAGTTTGAATTGGAGTATTTTCTTTCTATGGTGTAGTTGAGGTGTTTGTTATAATGTCTCAACGAAGTTTTACTGTAGTTGAGGTGTTTGATTAAATGCCCCAATGAAATTTTCTTTGTTCAAATGTTGCTCTAGTATGTCAGTGCCTAGGGAACTCTAAGGTAGACGATTTTGTGTTGCATTTGGGAATGAGATTTCATTCGTGTAAATATTGCCATCACATGCATTTGTGTCTAAGATGGGCGGTGACCTCGTGTTGTCTTGTGTTCTGAAAGTCTCGGTTGTTTGAAATTATTAATGCAATTGTTAAGTGGAACCTACACCAATGGTTCCCTGGGAACTAATACAAGTTTTGCAGGAATTTTTCATACAGGTGAGCATATGGGAAAGCCAACCAAGACCGGTCCTACAAAGAGAAGGCGGGGGAACCAAGGGAGGAAGAACCCTCGTTTGATGCCGAAAAGTTCAAGTCAGCCGAGCACGAGAAGCGGTTCCAAAATGTGGTGAAGGGAAAGAAGTTCAACCCGGAGCGAGCTTTTGATCTAAGCACTGGAGAATTTCCTATAATAAGCTCCACGCTCCGGGAAATGGGTTGGCTCACTCGCAACTCCATGATCAAGCAGGCCAACCAGAGCATAGTGAGAGAGTTCTACGCCAATGCTTACTGTTGGGGCAAAAGTGTATCCTATTTACCAAAGAGTATAAATCAACTTTTGGGGCTACCTACGTATTCATCATGTGCAATGAGAGATGCATTCATAGCCAACAAGAGGGATATTGATTATGAGGGGATACTCAGAGAATTGTGCCGCCCTGGGGCACAATGGCTCAAGTATGCACCAGGGTTACAAAGTTTTCCCCGTCGCTTCAGCAACATGGCATTGAAGCCTATCCCTAAGGCTTGGAATGCATTTTTCCATCAAAATATTGTGTCATGCTCCAACTCTTCAGATGTTCTCGTTATAAGGACAATGGGGCTATTGGGAATCATGAAAGGAAAAAAGTTGGACTTAGGGGAAATCATATCAGAAAACATTACTGAAATAGCACAATGTCCTAAAGCCAGATTGGGACATGCCTCCCTTATCCATGCGTTGTGCACACAGCAGGGCTGCTAGGAGAGACCAGATGATCTTCCAATTGAACCCCGGGAGCCGATTACAGCAACATGGATTCTCAAGCAGCCAGATGGGCCGATTGAGGGGCCAGTTCCACCACCGGCAGGCGAGCACTCACCTCCACCTCAGCAGCAACCAGCAGCTCCAACTGATCAGCAGCATCTTTACAGCGATCCCTCGTTCCAGTATGAGCTCATGATGGCCAACTGGTGCGGGATGTCTATGTTATGTCAGCAGCAGGGCTTGGATATCTCCTTCCTGGCAACACCCTATGTTGCCAATGCTGCCCAGCAGTTTGTGGCCCAGCGCAGAGGTACTGACGCTGCAGGTCCATCATCATCAGCCCCAGCGAAGGAGTCGCAGGATACTCAGGATCCATTACTACATGGGGATGACTACATTGAGCGTCACATATCATTTTCTTGAACAGGAGGGCTCATGGTTACTATTTACCTTTTTCTGAAACAGTGTTATTTTGGGATTTTTATCTTTATGTCTGTTTGATTTTGCTTTGTGCATTTTGGTCTGTACTATGCTGATATAACTTATACAGTGATTTTGAGGCACCACAACTTTGAACTCATAGTTGCATCTTCAATGATGATGAGGATTGTGGTTGTTTAGCTTAATATGTTTTTTGCATTTTACCATGTGATCACTTTCGCATCAATTTTTATCATCAGGTAGTGTCAGTGGTTAAGACAAAGGTTGAGGAAAATCTGGATTATCTGTTGGCAAGCTTCCGAAAGTTCAATCTCTTACAATTCCAGTCGTGAGGTTTGAGCCTAAACACTTATGTCATTGATTGTGTGGACATTCCTTGCATGTCTTATTCTGCAGAACTTGAACTTGTGCTTAATTGTCTTGCATTTGGTTTACATACACACTGAGGCAATTCTTCTTAGAAAACCAGAGCCGTTCAAACCACCTAATAATTACTTATCCGTTATTAGCCCTATTGAGCCTAATTGTTCTTATTATTATTCTGTTCTGACATAGACCACACCAGGCAAATTAAATTCATAGTTGTCCTCTTGACTTGGAGTTAGGTAGACAAATGTATGCATGTGTGGGAAAGATCTAAGTTTGGGGTTGCTCATGGAATAGCAACAACATATGTTTGGGGTGGTATATACAAGAGGAGATATAAACAATATATATATATATATATATATATATATATATATAATAAAAATCCTTCTCTTGTGGAATGTTGTGGGAACAATAGAGAGTGGTGAGTGGTGAAATTGTTAAAGGTGATAAAAAGGGAATTGGGCCTAACTCCAAGTTGGTAGCCTACCTACCCAAATAATATCCACCCGTACCTAAGCCACACTACAACCTTTAAGTCCTCAAATAGTGTGTGTGCATTTCATTCTGTGTAGACTTTTCTAGAACTTGTTCAAGCCTATGAAACGATGATGCATGTATTGTGAATCGAGTAACTACCTTATACACTTCAGAAAAGAGAGGCAATTAGTGAGATGTGTGAAAAAGAGGGAACTTGAGAATGCTTGCCTCTATATGATCTTGTGTTTTCCAATTCAATTGTCTTACTATTACATTATGTTGGATGATGACTTTTGATGTGCTGAAGTATCTAATGGTTTGTGCGAAAGGTGTGAAAGCCGAATAAAAAAATTTGCCACAGCCTGAATTGAATGATTGCTTGAGGACAAGCAAAACTCCAAGTTTGGGGTTGTGTTGACTCATCGTCATATGTATATGGTTGTTCAGTTTATAAGCCAAAAGCGCTGTTATTTGATTGTATTTCAGTCAATTGTCAGGGGAATTAGCGTAGATTTAGATTGATGTATTAGGATTGAATTGTAAGCTATTTCCCTCATCCCTAGTGCCAATTGCAATGGAAGACCTTCAATTTGATGTGGCGTCAACTAGCGAACCAGACACTTGCCTAGTGATGCAGCAGAGAAAAAAAGGAAAAGTTTCTGCCATTCTTCGCGTCGCGACCAACAGGCTTCGCGTCGCGAAGTAGCATTTTTCAGCAACATCGCGTCGCGATGGAGTCGCATCGCGTCGCGACGGATGACAGAAAGTTTGGCGTTTTAAGCGAAATTGCAGTGTTTTCTGGGCACTGCCTCTTGGATGCGAAAATAGGGTTTTGGAGCTGCGAACAAGGGCAAGGATTGGAGCTTCTCTACACTTGGGAACAAGGAATTGAAGGATCCAATGTATTCCTCTTTGTGTAACTTCTCTTTAATCTTATCTTTTATGACTTTGATTATGAGTAGCTGTGAAATTGGGTAATTATATTGAAATTGATCGAAGGTTTAGTACATGATAGCTTAGGAGAGAGGATTCGATTCCTAATCGTTTTACTCTCAGATTTTATTTACCAATACTGTGCTTTCGGTTACTATAAATTACAAACTTGTTAATTTACTTCACGCCTAAGAATTACCACACTTGCTTAGTGGATAATAACTCTCAATCCCTGTGGATACGACTAGTGGTCCTTACTAATTTACTATTACTTGCAACGATTTGGTACACTTGCCGACACCCTAACATTACTCACTTAAATTGAATTGGTCCCTTTGTGAGATAATACAATTTGTACGAACTCGTGAAGAGCTTCTGAAAGTTAATTGCTTAAATAAAGAGTTTAAGAGGGAATACCTTGGAAAGATAAAGAGTTGTTTGCTATTACAATTGGAGTTTTTAAAGAATGAACTTTTTATGTTTCAAGAAGCTTTTATAGCAAAAGTGTTAAATCATTTCAATGTGAAAATTTCACAAATGCTTTGCACTCCAATTGTTGTAAGAATGGTATATGTGAACAAAAATTCATTTTGACCTTGAGAAAATGATGAAGAACTACTTGGTCCTGAAGTACCATATCTTAGTGCAATTGGGGAACTAATGTAATTTGCTAATTTCTTGATACGATCAAAATCTAGCACTACAAGAGTCAATTCGAGAATGCATTTGGTTGGCGTTGGTAATTCAACAAATACAAGAAACTTGTGGTTTGTCTTCTGGAAAATGATTACAACATGTATGAAGATAACACCGCATGCATTGTTGAGTTGAATAAGGGTATCTTAAAGGAGATAAAACAAAACACATTTCGCCAAAGTTCTTCTTCAATCACGTTCTTCAAACGAAAAGCGATATTCTCATTCAACAAGTTTGTTCATGTTATAATTTAGCAATTCTTCTAACAAAGGCATTGCGAAGCAAAACTTTTGAGGAGTTTATATAAAGAATCGGTCTTCCTCGTCTCAGATATGATTGCATGCATGAGGGGGAGAAATAAACACATTGTGCACTCGTTTTTCCTTCACCGTGGTTTTGTTCCAATGGGTTTTCCTGGTAAGGTTTTTGACGAGGCAGCTCTCATGCAGAGGATATTGTACTATTTTTCCTTCACTAAGATTTTTTCCCATTGGATTTTTTCTTAGTAAGGTTTTAATGAGGCATATCCTTAATGGACATTCAAGGGGGAGTGTTATGAATAATAGTAATGTGGATGTCCATGAGTGTTATGACATTGTAAAGAGGTACCTTCAAGAGTAGAATGCAAATGCTCTTTTATTCTCTCATTCTCTTCTTCTATTTCTTCTTCATCTATAGTTTATTATAATGGTTATATCTTACTCTTGTTTGGATCAATTTCATAACGTACTTCTTTTAATATTGTAACTCCTGACACAAATATTAAAAATCCTTTTAATAAGGTGGAAGCTTTAACTTATATTAATCAATCTCCATATGCAGCACATCTATCAATCAAGGTCCATATGCAGTACCTTCTCTTCATCATCATCACATTAAGAACCTAATCAATGAAGGTCCATATGCAGTACCTTCTCTTCATCATCATCACTACAACCTAATGTAAGAAAGTTCAATATCATTATATTTGAACCTTATGAACTGAGGGTTTAAAAAGTAATAAGTTAGGAGAGTGAATAATTATTAGAATGCTTTTTAAGTGAAAACAAATTTAAAAAAGTTGCATTAATTAATATGCAGTAAATTTAGTCCAAATTCTAGCTAGTTACCCAAATTAGAGTATAATAATCAATTATCAAGACATTCATGACTAATACGTAAGTCAACTCAATACCTAAAGGGAGTCTATAATATGACTTCAATTAAAATAAGCAAGATGTGCAATTAAATGGCAAACACGACTTTTCATTTAATCCCATTATGAAAGTGTTAGAAGAGGTGATGCCAATTACCTACCTGATAATGCCAGCATAAACTAAACCATGATGAGGATTCTTCCACACGATGAGGCTAAGCACGTACCAATCCCGTATACTTTGTTACTTCTAGCCAGCCTTGAGAGGTTACAACCTGAATAACAATATTCAGAATAGATCAATCCCTCTCTAAACTAACAAAACTAATTTGCTTTAGCAAAGTTAATTTCTTTAAACCTTTTTGCAGGCAACTAAACATGAAAATTCATGATATCGTGGAAGACATGAGCTGAAATCAAATCAATATCAAAGCATCTAAGTTGAAAAAATAAAATCCACCAGTCAACTTCAAATTTATCTCTCATTCAATGCACATTTTCATGAAAGAGACCATATATTGGCTTCCAGGGTTGGCCCTTTTCATCTAAGTCTGCACGAAAAGCATATATTGGCCCTTTTCATCAAATTTCAAACTATCAAAAGTTAAGAAAACCGAAAAGCATACATTGGCCCGTTTCAAGTAATTTTATGTGAGAAGAATTATATTTCCCACCCATATATGAGAAAACACAAAAGCATATATATTGGCCCTTGAACAATAAAGAATCTATTTTCAGTATATATATGATTTGGTTCTCATCTACATGAATAGTGGTGAAATTTGTTCAAACTACTATGTCATAGTTGGAAATAGTAATTGAACAATAAAGAATCTATTTTTTGTACATATATGAGAGTTAAAATGAATCTTCTATTAATGGAAACAAAAATACAAACTTGAATGAAAAAAAAATCGATCTGATCCAATAAAACTAAACCTTTTAAAAATTGTCTGATCAATGTAGGTGTGTGCAAATATGTAACAACAACGGGGAAAATCGAAATGGAAGAACTGCATAAGAAATTGAAACGAAAATTGCTGAAAGCCGAAATCGAAAATGAAATCAAAATTTCGTAGCCACCTTGTCTTTCTCCTTTCCTGTACAACATTCTACAAAATACACATTGATGACTCAAAATACAATTTACAATCCTAAAATCCCCAAAGAAACCTAAAATCAGTTGAGTAAAATCCCTAAAATCACTAAAGAAACCTAAAATCTAAAATCCCTATAATCATTAAAATCTGAATCCCTAAAATTGGTAAAATCGTAATAGTGGTTACTAACCACAAATTGAAAAGGCATGAAAATGCAGGAAAAAGAATTGAAGAAGGAAACTGAAAATGGAAGAAACATATACCTCCTATTCAAGAACTTGAAAAACTGATGAAGAATATGTAAAAACCGATAAGTCCTTCCCGTACGTAGAAGATGAATGGATCCAAATGCTTTGAATCAACAGAACCAAGGTGAAAGTGAGAGAGAAATGCGGAGAGAGAAAGGAAAGGAAATGAAAGTGGAAGATGGGTTTAGGGTTTTTATTTTCTGGTCTATGATTTTTTTTGTTGAGTGAACGAAGATTATGAAAAGAAAGAGGAGAGAGAGCGAAGTGAGAGAGAGAGATGAGAGAATTTGAGAGGGGGGAGAGAGATGCGAGAGAGAGAGAGAAGCGAGAGTTGAGAGGGAGAGGAGATTGAACTAAGAGGAGGAGGAGGAGGAGAAGACGAAGAAGAAGAGGAGAGGTTTGAGAGTGAGAAGAAGATAGAATAGCGAGAGGCGGAGAAGTGAGAAAAGAAATTGGAGTTTAAGAAAGATATTTTGAGAAGTCACTGTCTGCAGAGAATATTGCGGAGTAACCGTGTTGAAGAAAGCAATTTTTGCATTTGGTGGTGAGTCAATTAGTTGAGTCAATTTTATCCCTAAATTAGCCAAGTGTCCAATTTTCCAAATGGCCCAATAGGTAATTTCAGATGTGGTTTTCTTGTACAAATATAGTGTAGATAATGATTGTAAATTGTAAGACTTAAGTTCTACAAAAAAATTTTTTAGGTAAAATGAAATGCTTACCATCATTCAGCCTTGTAAAACACGCCTCAAAAGTATAATACAAAGGGTTTTTTTACCCCCACACCTTCAACTTATACCCCCACGCTGGGTGTGAAAGGACGAAAATACCCTAAAATTTTTTACAAAAGTCTAAAATATTTACCATTTTTCACTTACATCCGTTGGAGAGAAAGAGATACTTTTGTTTTTCACCCTCACGGAATTACCTACTTCCCTTTTTCAGCGCATCGGAATTACCTACTTCCGTTTTCACGCTAACAGAAGTACATAGATCCATTTTCAGCTACGCACAGAAGTAAGTAGTTCCGTTTTTGTCTCTGCGGAAATACCTACTTCCGTTTTCACTTTATTTGCCTGCGGAAGTACCTTACTTCTGGTTTTGTTTTTTAATTTTTTTTTTAATTTTTTTTAATTTATTGCAGTGGCTCGTACCAGAGTGGGTGGTCGAATTCCCCATGATTCACCAGGATTGATATTGTGTGGGGAGTCTTCATCACGGCCGGGTCTAGCTTGGTGAACCGGAGGAAACTCCGGTGAGTACACGCACTTGGATTAGAGAGGCTGGACATGCGTCTAACCGACATAGACGCATGCAGAGATGACAACAGTACCAGGAGGATGAGGTACACGAGGAGCAGTATGTTGTGCAAAAAGGTGTGCAAGTGTACACAGTCTAAAAACAAGTAATACAATGATAAGTAGAGATCGTACCCACAGGGATTGGATTAATTTTTGAGAGTTTAAAATGGTAGCAATACTAGTGAGAAACAGAAATAAAATAAAAGATGATTGGTGTGTGTGTGAAAACAGGATTTAAAATAAGCAAGATAAAGATAGAGTGTATTCAAGTGAGAAAGATAGTTGGAATGCTCTTTCCTAAGTAACTTACTTTGTTAGCATTATGTTATACATGATGTTCCTGCAATGGATGTTGTAGCAATGGATGTGTGCCTTTCAGCAACTAACGTCAGGGTTTCATTACAAGTCTTATGTCTAAGCTCTAAATAAGTTCACCCTTGTATATTAAGTTCCCATAGTATCATCCTATGGACTATTCTATCCTATGTCTAGGTTTTAGTATGGAATTAACAAAGTTTACTTTTAGTAAAACGCTTATCCATATTAGTTCTTGAGTTCAAATCATAAACCATATTTGTATTTATGACCCCTACTTATTCTAAGTGATCAACCTCAAAATAAGTTTGAAAGAATTATAGCACAAGAACTAAATTGCAAGCATCAATATAACACACTAACTATTCAAAGGTTCATTACAAAATTAAGGCATCCCAAATAAAGATGTTTAGTTCATGCTTGACATAACTAAGCACATATAAATAGAAAGATTCATATTCATATGATTGAAAATACAAAGGAAAGGAATTAAGATAGAAATTACACAAGTGGAGTTTCTTTGCATATTCTGCCTAGCAATGCTGGAGCAATGAAACATCAATACAAAATGGTGTAGAAGTAGATAGAGAAGTTGTCAATTTCTTCCTCGGCTTCGAACCAAAGTAGTATATCTAAAACTAATTCTAAAACTTGAGATATTTCAAATGATTAGGAGGAGATGTATTTATAGGCCTCTTGGAGTGGAGTTGTCTTGGGCAACAAGGTTACTTAAGGATGATGTTAGGGTTTCCTTTTCTTAATTTATCTCAAAAGCTTTGATGTGATTACCCATCATGTTAAAAGAAGAGTTCCATTGATGAGAGGACAAGTATCTCTTAGAAGGGTGACTCTTGTGAGCTATGGGGTCTATGGTAGGCGCCGAAATCTCCCACTTGGTCACTTGCCTTACTTTTGACGCATCATGACGTCATCACCAGGATGTTGGGGCATTCTGTGTTGTGAAGATTTCTGGGGCAATTGATGCTGGCAGTAATGCTGGGGCAACGCCTCTGCTACTATTGCTGGTGCAATTGAACAAACACATAAAATACCACAAATCATAAAATATAGTCATGAAGTATGCCTAAACCTTTCTTAACTCTAAAATTTGTACTTCTTTTGTATTTATTTATTTAACAAAACATTATTGCTGAGATTCTCACAATTATTTAGATTTGAAAGCGTAAATAACTCTATATAAAATAGACCTACTACGCCCGAGCTGCATCCCCGGCACACTTGCTATATCCACTAAGGTATCACACCCACAAACTTAAACCATTGTTTGTCCTCAAGTAATGACACTTAAACAAGACAAAAAAATTTAAAACAAAAAAGTTTTGATTTTTCAGAAGAACAGATCAGCTAGACTTTTCAAAAACATGTTTTCAACAAGTGCACTTCTAGAACTTCATGTTGGATTTTCATAGAAACTCATAGCCATATGTTCTTTTCAAAAAGTTTACTTAGAATTGGATAGAAAACGTTTGCGTTTGATCAAGCTAAGAGATTTTTCAAAAGATAGAATAGGCTAACAATTTCCTCAAAGTAATGGGGGGCTTCAAAGCACAACAAAGGGTCTTGGATTAAGTATTTCAAATTCAGGGTCAGTGTTAATTTTTTTGTGGCCTTTTGGATGCTGGAGCAATCATTGTTGTGGCAATTGATGCTCCGGCTTTTGAGAACTACTTTGGAGAACTTTCAGCTATATTGCCCTAATTACTGACCCCCTTTTTGTATTTCTCTTTTTTTTTTCTTTTTGCTCTTTTTTATCATGCATTTTTGGAACGGTGCGGCTTTTTTTTCAGGGAAGAATAACTTCTTATGATTGTGCTTTTTTATAGTAGTTCTCAAGCCTATTGCACTGTCTTTCCTATCCTTATCATACTTAGCCTTAGTATCACCATGCACCCTCAAACTTAACTCTTTATGCTATTCTACGTTTTTAGTAAAAATTTAGCAATTGATCTTGGGTCACTATTGCTATCTTTTGCATTCAGTTAATTTTCTAGCTAGCTAAGTTCCTTTATAAGTTGAGTTGTTATGTGTAAAAGCAGTAATAACCTTGATCATTTGTTTAAAACTTAGGCTATTTTGCAAACAAAGTTGTGGTTTTCCAAAAAAAAAATTAAGTTCAAAAAGGCACTTTTTTCTTTCTTTGCAAAATTTTTTTTAGCCGATCATGTTTCTAAAATTTGTAAACCATTAACACAAACAACTATAGTTACTTAACACAAACAGCTAACATACATACACCATATTATAACTGATAAATCCATATCACATGCTTGTTTCGATTGTTAAAAACTGTGTTTTGAATGAAGATTTTAATGAAAACCAGTAAAGTTTGAGTAGATTTTGTGAATTTGTAAATCTAGTTTTTGTGTAGTGGTTATGCCGGTTTTTCTCTCTCCTTCGCATCTCACCCTCCTCCCACCCCCCACCTCCGTGAACCCCCCCTCCCCCCCCCCCCCCCACAACCACACCTCTCTCTCTCCTTCGCATCTCACCCTCCTCCCACCCCCACCTCCGTGAACCCCCCCCAACAGCCACACCCTCTCTCTCCTTCGCATCTCACCCTCCCCCCACCTATCCTCCCTCGCTCACTGTCGCTCTCCCTCCTCTCTCAATCACCGATCCCCCTTTCCCTCTCACCACCGTCCCTCTCATCCCCCTCGTATTCCATCTCTCTCTTCGCATCTCTGGTTCGCTCGTCCCTCGTCGCTCTCCCTCGTCGCAGATCGCAGAGGAGGGGGGAGGGGTTGGTCGCAGTCGGAGGAAAAGGAAAACGAGGTGGGTGAGAGAGAAAGGAGAGAGAGACTGACGGTGAGAGAGAAAGGAGAGAGAGAGAGAGAGAGAGAGATTGTGAGGTGGGTGGTGGGTGGTGAGAAGGGGGTGGGGGTGGGAGGGGAACGAGGAAGAAGAAGGATCACGAGGGGGTTGGGGGTATGCCTACGTGGCAGTCTACGTGGACTGCCACGTAGGATGAGTCAGTTAAAATTGAGTCTTAATTTTGACCAAATTAAGAGGGGGATCAAATTCGTCAAATTGGGAAAATAGGGGGACCAAAATCGTCAAATTAAAACTTGGGGGACCAAAATCGTGAATTGGTGAAAATAGGGGGGACCAAAACTGTAATTAAGCCTTGTTTTTATGTGCACAAGAACTAGATCGAGTTGTAGAACAAAGTGTGAAGGCAAGCGGTGAAGTTTGGAGCGAATTAAGAAAGGGAATAATGCAGCAAAAAGGGCTATTTGATTTGTTAAGAGGAATGACTATAGATCCACGTGGTTCTATGAGCGCTAGCGATCCACGTGGTTCTATGAGCGAAAGTGAATAGTGTCTGCTACGCTGGACTCTATAAATAGCGCATTTTCATTTTGCAGAAGAGACTTTTAGACGGCTGGAAACCCTAGAATTCGAAAATACTCTCTCCATTCATCCTCTATTGAAGATTCAAGGCTTGGGAACAAGATTTGGAGCTTCAAATGAGTTCATCTTCTTCATTTTTCTATAACTTCTGTTTTTCCCCTTTTACTATGTCTAGGGTTAGGGATGAATGAGTATTTGTGAATCACTATTGTAACTGATTTTGTTTGTTCTTAATGTCATATTCTCTCCTACTTTGTGTGTTTAATCTCTGTTTTTAATGCTTTTCATGATTTGGTCAACCATGGAATGATATATGGTTCATTTATGGAATGGAAATTTTATACTTGAATGCTTGAGATTGAATACATTCAACTCTTAGCTTAGGAATAACCTTTTAGTTGTTGTATCTTGCAAACCCTTGATTCTAATGCTTGTTGTCATCTATAATCACCTAAGGAATTAGGGCTTTTAGTTGTGAACAAAGGATTAGATGCCTAAGGAATTAGGGATTAATTAATGTTGTGGGTTTGATAACAAAGTGAAAGAGGGGATTATTGTCTCTATTAAATCAGTTTGCAATAGTGTGAAACCAATGGAAGTTCATCCCTAACTTCTTTTATCATCTCGTAAACTTCGTGTTCTTCGTTCTTTATTAAAAATACAAAAACATTTTATTGTCTTTACTATAAAAGTTCTCGTTACTTTACAATTTCACTCAAACTTCGGTTCATTTTTGTTCGTTTAGTTGTTGTTAACGTTTATTGGTATTTGCATTCGATCCTTGAGTTCGACACTCAGTCTTACCATTATATTATTACTTGCGACGATTTGGTACACTTGCCAATTTCCCCATCAAGTTTTTGGCGCCGTTGCCGAGGATCGAAATTACATTTACTAGTAAATTTGAAGGCAACTCCTAATTCGAACCCGTATATATTTTAGTTTTTGTTAGTTTTTATTTCCTATTACTTTATAACTTATTTTGCACATTTTGCTTTGACGCTTGTTCGTGGAACAGTAGATCCTAAAGATTTACTCTTCAACCCTAAGATTGAACAGACTACTAAGGCCAATCGTAAGGCTGCAAGAGAGAGGCATCTTAGAGAAAGAGAGGCAGCAAGTGAAGAAGAGATTGTGTCTGAGATTTCTGTGATTGAAGAGATGGCCGACCCTCCAGTTAGACGCACTCTTGGTGATTATGGAAATCGTGACAGAAACAAGCAGAGATTACCGATTGCTCATCAACCAGTGACTGCTAATAGGTTTGTGATCAATCCTGGTCTGTTCCGTGAATTGAGGAAGATGCAATTTGGTGGAAGACCATGTGAAGATGCAAACAAGCATCTCACCAATTTTGCCCAACTATGTGAAACAGTGAAAGTGGATGGTAATACTGATGAAGCTAAGAAACTGAGGCTTTTTCCATTCTCTCTAAAGGATGAAGCCAAGGAGTGGTTTGATTCACAACCCGAAGGTAGCATCACCACTTGGAATGATCTTGAAGACAAGTTCCTTGAAAAATTTCCCCCCTTCCATGTTCATTAAGAAGAGGGGAGAAATCAACATTTTGAGCAAAAAGAGGGTGAGTCACTCTATGAGACTTACAAAAGATTCAAGATCACACTACGCAAAAAACTGTCAGCGGCGGCGGTTAAAAAGGCCAACGGCGGTGGTTGAAACCGCTGTTAATGAAGGCTGGTGGCGGTTCCAGAAGCGCCGTGGTTTTCAACGTCGGGAGGTGTTGTTGGCGGCGGTTTCGGCAACCGTCACACAAACCGCCGCGGATGCAGCGGCGGTTGTAAACTGCCGCCAATTTGTCAACTGCTTTTCCACGTTACGGTTAGCGGCGGTTGGAAACCGCCGCCACTTGGGGTAACTGATTTTCCACATTACGGTTAGAGGCGGTTTGAAACCGCCGCAACTAAATTAAAATTAATTTTTTATTTAAATATGGAGGCGGTTTGGAGCCGCCACCAACAGATCAGTGTTTTTTTTAAATAGGTTTAAATAGTTATTACCCCTCTGCAAATATACCCATTATCCAGTTACCCCCCTACAAAAAAAAACATTTAAAACAAACCTTGCAAAATGTAAAGTTATCCAGTTACCCCCCTGCCGTTAATTTTTCTGTTAAAAAATGTAAAATGTCACATATCCAGTTACCCCCCTGCCACGTGTCACCTTCTTATTGGGCCTCTGTGACACGTGGCACTGACATGTGCCACGTCAGCAGCCAATGGATGGCTACCACGTGGCACTGACTTGGCAATGTGGAATATAGTGTCTTACTTAAAAAAAAGATTTTGGTTGCCAATGAGAATTGAACTCGTGACCCTTTAATCAAACCCACACCCTATTACCATTACACCAAATCAGTTCTTGTGATTGTTAACACAACTAATAGGATATATTATATAAAACGCAGATCTTCTTCATCTTCATCAATTGGTTGCTGTTGAAACCCAGAAACGCATATTACAAACCCACTTCATCATCTGGAATTTTACAAATATATTACAAACCCACTTCATCAGATCTGGAATTTTACATAAAAACGAATATATTACAAATTACATAAAAACGAATTCATCCCCAAATTACATAAAAACAGATCTGGAATTTTATTGAAGATCTACTTTATTGAAGATCTGGAATTTTACTGATAAAAATTTCACGGATAAAAATTTCATTAACAATATATGAAGATCTACTTGCATCACAAACGATCTGGATAAAAATCTTCTTCGTTTCAAGAACAATATATGAAGATCTACTTCATCAGATCTGGAATTCTACTTGTTGATATGGAAAACGAAAATCGAATTGGGAAAACGTTGATATGGAAAACGTTTTCGAAAATCAAACTGAAACCGAATTGAGATGCAAGAACATTAATGGAAAACGTTTTCGAAAATCAATTTTCGTTTTCATTATTTTCGTTTGTTTCAATTTTCGTTTTCATGATTTGAAATGATTTTCGTTTTCTGGGTTTTGTTTCAGGAAGAAGATGAAGATTTGAAGAAGAAGAAGAAGAAGAAGAAGAAGAAGAAGAAGAAGAAGAAGAAGAAGAAGAAGAAGAAGAAGAAGAAGAAGAAGAAGAAGAAGAAGAAGAAGAAGAAGAAGAAGAAGAAGAAGAAGAAGAAGAAGAAGAAGAAGAAGAAGAAGAAGAAGAAGAAGAAGAAGAAGAAGAAGAAGAAGAAGAAGAAGAAGAAGAAGAAGAAGAAGAAGAAGAAGAAGAAGAAGAAGAAGAAGAAGAAGAAGAAGAAGAAGAAGAAGAAGAAGAAGAAGAAGAAGAAGAAGAAGAAGAAGAAGAAGAAGAAGAAGAAGAAGAAGAAGAAGAAGAAGAAGAAGAAGAAGAAGAAGAAGAAGAAGAAGAAGAAGAAGAAGAAGAGTTAATTAATGTAATATATATTGGTAGTTGTGTTAAAATACACAGATTATGTTGTGGTGTAGTGGTAATTGAGAGTGAGTTTTATGTTGAGGTCGTGGGTTCAATCCCCAGAAAAATTAACGGCAGGGGGGTAACTGGATAACTTTACATTTTGCAAGGTTTGTTTTAAATGTTTTTTTTTTGTAGGGGGGTAACTGGATAATGGGTATATTTGCAGGGGGGTAATAACTATTTAAACCTTTTAAATATAAGGATTTTTTGTGTTTCAGTATATCTATCTTTCTTTTACGAATTTTATAAATGTACTTATTAATTATTTGGTAATACAAATATTAAAAGAAACTAAATTTATGCTAAAAACCCATACAAAAGTTCTAAAGTTTATAAATTAAGAGTAAAACGTTGATATGGAAAACGTTTTCGAAAATCAAACTGAAACCGAATTGAGATGCAAGAACATTAATGGAAAACGTTTTCGAAAATCAATTTTCGTTTTCATTATTTTCGTTTGTTTCAATTTTCGTTTTCATGATTTGAAATGATTTTCGTTTTCTGGGTTTTGTTTCAGGAAGAAGATGAAGATTTGAAGAAGAAGAAGAAGAAGAAGAAGAAGAAGAAGAAGAAGAAGAAGAAGAAGAAGAAGAAGAAGAAGAAGAAGAAGAAGAAGAAGAAGAAGAAGAAGAAGAAGAAGAAGAAGAAGAAGAAGAAGAAGAAGAAGAAGAAGAAGAAGAAGAAGAAGAAGAAGAAGAAGAAGAAGAAGAAGAAGAAGAAGAAGAAGAAGAAGAAGAAGAAGAAGAAGAAGAAGAAGAAGAAGAAGAAGAAGAAGAAGAAGAAGAAGAAGAAGAAGAAGAAGAAGAAGAAGAAGAAGAAGAAGAAGAAGAAGAAGAAGAAGAAGAAGAAGAAGAAGAAGAAGAAGAAGAAGAAGAAGAAGAGTTAATTAATGTAATATATATTGGTAGTTGTGTTAAAATACACAGATTATGTTGTGGTGTAGTGGTAATTGAGAGTGAGTTTTATGTTGAGGTCGTGGGTTCAATCCCCAGAAAAATTAACGGCAGGGGGGTAACTGGATAACTTTACATTTTGCAAGGTTTGTTTTAAATGTTTTTTTTTTGTAGGGGGGTAACTGGATAATGGGTATATTTGCAGGGGGGTAATAACTATTTAAACCTTTTAAATATAAGGATTTTTTGTGTTTCAGTATATCTATCTTTCTTTTACGAATTTTATAAATGTACTTATTAATTATTTGGTAATACAAATATTAAAAGAAACTAAATTTATGCTAAAAACCCATACAAAAGTTCTAAAGTTTATAAATTAAACTAAGTTCATGACATCAAACTAGAACTAGTTAATGAAGTCAAAATACAACCAACTTAGTTAATAAAGTCAAAATACAACCAACTTAGTTAATAAAGTCAAAATACAACCAATGAGCATCATGTTTGTGTTGTTCATAACAATAAAATAAAATCATCTATCTAGATATCCTCCGTGATGGTGCTGCTTCATGTTGTCTTATGTTACTACATTCAGAAGAGCGTCTCAAACCATTTTGTGTTTCCAAATTATCCGAATCTAAATTTGGAACCAACAGTATCTGATTAGAGTTCGTCAACTTGCTCATGCACAACAAAACAGCAGCCAATGTGCAACATAATATGCACAACTAAACTATCAGCCAAGAAAAAACAGTGTAGCTGAAAACACAGACAACAACAACACAGTGCCAATAAAACAGAATGAAATGTCAGTACAGAAAATGCAACATGGCAGATTTATTGTGTTTTGATCCAATAGCTGCTGTCCAATCAGAAGTACCAATATAGCCTAACATTGCAATCTATTTTCTCAAATTAGCAAGCCGCGTAATGAACTTTTCTGAGTGTTGCCATATATCATCCTGAAAGTGAAACTACATCCTCTAAATATATTTAAGCTTGAACTGGATGTGCTTGAACTGGTTTCAACAAAATAAGACAAAGTAGGAAATCCAATATATATTCATTAGCAAAAATATATTTAAGCTTAAAATACAAATTGATATCTGGATTTTAAACCCGGTATAAGGATCACTCTGTCTATTTCCAAGTTGTCTGTCACATTCCTCTTTGGAAGATTCTGGATCAATAAAGGGGCGGCAAAATCATTAACGCGACAAAAAATTATTAACAATACAGATAGATAAAAACTTATTCAAAGAAGCTAGGGCTTTGGATTTTCTGGGGTCTGATGCCATACAAGCTGATAGAAGCATAACTACTAACTGACTTAAAGTCAGTTTTCCCTAACACAGTTTACCCTAACTGTTAATCAGTATTTAACACTTTTAATGAATGGAAATACATCAGTTGTACAGCTAATGTATAGGAAACTAGTGTACACTTACATTATGCAGCATATGTGGAAGCAAAGAAAACTATTTCAACACATTTAATGTAAATGTTGCATATATAATAGAGAATCAACACATTTAAAACAAAAACTTAAATAATATGATACAAGTTCAGAGTAGAAATCACTCCTATAGACAAAGCAATGAGACATTTAAAACAACACTTTGTATTTAATTATGATTGGGAGGAACAACTGTTTGGAACTTGTGCAAGTTTTGTTAGATATGTTAGAGTTTCCTCTCCAGCTTTTACTAATGACCTAAAGATTTAAATTGGGGAATCATTAATCAAAAAAATAAACAGATGAAGCAAAAGAATATTGTTGTTCACAATCTTATATACTGAGACAAAATCAGTGGAATAATTTGTTTCTAAAATAAAAACTAAAAATAATCCCTTACCTGTTGCTCAGATGATGATACGGTTGCTGAGATGATGAAGAAAGATGTACAGTTGCTAGTATCTCTGAGATTGCCAAACCCTAACCTATTGCAACAAAGAGAACAGAACTGTTATAGAAGGAAAAATCGATTACAAAAGCAAGAGAATAGTTCTACATTATACCCAGAATGAATTAATCAATCAACTATTACACTTTATAACATTATGAATTATTTCTAACTATATTATATCATATTTTACATGTACCACAGAAGCTGCTTCAGTATTTCAAGCAATTTGGGGAGGTGGAGGATGGTCCTTTGGGTCTTGATAAACAAACAGGCAGGCCTAAGGGTTTTGCGCTTTTTGTTTACAAGTATGTGCAGAGTGCTAAGAATGCTTTGGAAGAGTATGTGGAGGATGTGAAGTTTGTCTGGAAGCTGTTCCCTTAACTTGTTTATTTTCTTGCAATTATTATTATTATTATTATTATTATTATTATTATTATTATTATTATTATTATTATTATTATTATTATGTGATTATCAGGCTTGTTTAATTATTGCACTGAGCTATTTAACACTTTCTTGTTTCTTTGCTTGATAAGGCTAGTGCAGCTGCAATATGCTCAGCATTTTAGTTGCTTCATTAAAAAGAGACAGCATATACCCATTCATAAATTTTTTGAAATTCAATAATTGCTTTTATATACTGAGCATATTCATATTTTCTTTTCTTCTTCTGCGCTCTAATTCCTATCAAGCATCTACATCTATCCTAATTCTTTGCAAGAGCATTGGGAAGTTTTCATTAACTCTTTTACCATGTATTACCAATTGCCAATACCTTTTTTATTGCATTCTATTTGTATTATTGAACTAAATGATTACTATGATTGTTATTGTTTGAAACCATTACCACTATTGAAAATCTTTTTCTGCAGTAACAGGGAGAGGTATGCCCTTCAAGATTTCATATTTCTATATATGTTTGAGAGATGATTTTTCAAAATTAGTCTTTTTATACTTTATGTATTCACTGTGCAGATACCCTCATAGATGCATCTTAGTTAGAATAGATTCAACTTTAAAATAGATTCAACTGAATATTATGCCTACTTTGAAATAGATTCAACTGAATATTATGCCTACATCTGTGTTTTAAATGGGAGATAGCTGAAAAAATCAGAAAAAACAACAACTTTGAAAAATAATGTTGTTTTAAATGGGAGTTTATGCCTAATCACTCTAAAACACAATTGCTAGAATTAAGAAAAAGACCCATTTTGCCAACAAAGGAACCTTACTCATATGGATTGCAGTAAGTGACACATATCATGCATCAAACAATAACACAAAGGATAAGGAAAAAACTCACCAGATCACAAATTGGAGTAATTAATCCAACAACTTAGTTAGAGAAACCACGGTGCATCTGCCCATAAATAAATAGAACAGAGAAGGAGTAAGAGATTGATATAACATAAGAATCAACAAGTAGAGAATCAACGAAGGAACATCAACACAGAAAAGTGAGAATCAGCGAAGGAATATAAATTTCAATTCTATGGCAGCAACTAAAATACAACTAAAATACAAATTTCAAATTTAATAACCCTATGAATGTCCCTTGCACGATTGCAAGTTTGTAGATTGCTCATTAAAATGTTGTATGCCAGCAATTCAAGAACACAACTTATGGCAAATACAATTCTGAACAAGATAAGTCTTTCTCAAGACAAGAAGGTGTTTCAACCAAGGAAAATATAAAGGGTCATAAGGATGTGATTTCAAAGAAATAAATCAAGAAAACTCAAGCAAGCTTAAGTGTCAGGAACATGAAACTACTAAATGCAATGAATATTCCTCTCCCCTGTAACATGTACTGCAATACCTTGATTTGTTATTCATAATTCATAATAATTATAGAAACACATTAATTCATAATAATTCATAATTCCGAAATCTGTATTTTCCTTTTATCCTATTACATTTCCCCCAGACTGTTTTTAAAAATATGTAGGACCTCTTTTTCCTATGTGAAATTTGAGAGGTTGAATTTTGGGGCTGAGAAAACTTTGTTGCCATAGCTTTTAAGTGTGCTGTGAACCTTGTTTTCCTGGACTTCTAAATTAGGATAACATATAAAACAGATTCAACTTTGTTACCATAACTTATAAATGCAAACAAAGTATAACATATAAAACAGATCCAAATCCATTCCTTTAAAAACAAATCAAATGAAAGCCGTTGCAGTACCTGGAAAATGGAAGTGAATTTTCACCAACGTCTTTGGATTAAGAAATACTGAAAAGAAAAATCACCTGTAAACAAAATTAGGAAAATCGAACAGAGGAAGAGAAAAACAGAGTTTTTACAAAATTAGCGATTGGGGGTAAGAGATGTAAGGTTGCTATTAGCGATTACCTGAGATGAAGAGAGCTTTATGTGAATGCCATTGTGGTTCTGATGAAACCCTAACTTGAGATGAAGAGAGGTTCTGAAGCTAAGTGATGAATCGCGCGCTGGAAACCCTAACTTGAGAAGAGAGGTTTTTGATGAATCGCGCGCTGGAAACGAAAAACGAGAGGTTTATGTGATTCGTGCTTCTTGAAACCCTAACTTGAAATGAGAGTGGTTTCTGATGAGAGAGTGGTTTCTGAAAATCGCGGGGAACGAAAGAATAACACGCGCTATGTGATGAAAATCAGAACCGCCGCGAACGTAATAGAAACCGCCGCCGCTGTTTCCTACTGGAGGCGGTTATAATGAACCGCCGCGGGCATAAAGTAGAGCGACGGCGGTTGGGGGTAACCGCCGCCAACTGAGCGTCGCTACTCTTCCCTTTTTGCGTAGTGTCACATTAAAGGCTTGCCCGAATCATGGTTTTGATGATCATCAACAGATGCAAATCTTTCGTACTGGGTTGAGACTGAATGCCAGGATGATGCTTGATGTCTTAGCAGGTGGTTCTTTGAATTTCAAGACCGCGGTAGAAGCAAGACAAATAATTGAAGCTATGGTTTCAAATGATTACTTGGCGGCTCATGATAGAGGAGGTACTGCCGGGTTGGCTCAACAGAAGATAATCACTCAACAATTGAAGGAACTGAAAAAGGGAATGGAAGCTCTAAAGTTGAATTCTATGCAACACCACTCTACTCAGGTAAATGCTGCGGCAAGTTTGAAGTGTGACTACTGTAAAGGTCCACATTTTAATCAGGATTGTGGACTTCCCTTACCAATCCAAGAGAAGATATTTTTCGTCAAGAATAATCCCTTTTTGCAACACTTACAATCCTGGGTGGGGGAGTCATCCAAACTTCTCTTGGAAGGATCAAGGGAAAAGCCGAAACACTCCTCAAAAGAAAGCAGATTGGGAGATTGCAGTTGAGGGACTAGCTGCACAAACTTCTTCACTCATGGAGGAAACAAGAGCAGGTTTCAAAAGTCTAGAAGCTAGTTCTAAAAATCAAGAGGCATCCATCAGAAATCTAGAGACTCAAGTGGGTCAATTGGCCAAGCAAGTTACATAAAGACCTCCAGGCACTCTTCCAAATGACACTATTCCTAATACAAGGAGTGGTGAAACAGTGAATGTTATAACCACATGGAGTGGCAAAACAATTGAAGCTGTAGCAAAGAAGAGTTCAGAAGAAGTGGTTGAGTCTGGTGACTAAGCTCAGGTGGGTGTTGACAATATTTCTAATGTAAAAGAGAAGCCAAAATTGCCAAAACCAATTATTAAGCTACCTTTCCCTCAAAGACTGAAGAAGGAGCATAATGAGAAGCAGTTTGTGGGTGTTGATGAACCTTCTAAGGTGAAAGAGGATACTATTGTGCAAGAGGAGTCTAAGCTTCCACAACCAATCATCAAGCTACCTTACCCTCAAAGATTGAAGAAGGAGCAAGATGAAAAGCAGTTTGGTAAGTTTTTAGATGTTTTCAAAAAAATACAAATTAACATTCCTTTTGCAGAAGCTCTTGAACAGATGCCCAAATATGCCAAATTCATGAAAGAAATCCACTCAAAGAAGAGGAGGATCGTAGATGAGGACACAGACATGCTTACTGAGGAATGCAGCGTAATTTTGCAAAGAAAGCTTCCCCAAAAACTCAAAGATCCCGGAAGTTTCTCTATCCCTTGTACTATTGGGGATAGATCTTTTGGGAAAGCACTGTGTGATCTTGGGGCGAGTATCACTCCATTTTCAAAAAGTTGGGGATTGGTCAGATAAAGAACACCATGACTTTGCATCTAGCTGATCGTTCGGTGAAGCATCCATATGGTGTAGTTGAAGATGTCCTTGTGAAAATTGACAAATTCATCTTTGCGGTGGATTTTGTAGTTCTTGAAATGGAAGAAGACAATGACATCCCGTTGATTTGGGTAGACCTTTTCTAGCTACTGGTAGAGCTGTAATTGATGTGGCAGATGGAACTTTGACATTAAAAGTCGAAGATGAATTCGTGACTTTCAACGTGCTCAAGGCCATGGACCCTAAAAAGGGAAAAGAAGGGTGTTACCGTGTGGAGATGCTTGATCCCACAATTGAAAAAGAAATTCATGATCAAGCTTCCCACTCACCTCTTGAGAAAACTCTTATTGTGTCAAAAGATGTTGAAGAAGGAGGTGATACCAAGGAAAAAGAAGTTGTGCCTATGTCAGGGGATCCTTCATTCTATTTCCCTCATGCAACTTCTAGGAAATGGGAACCCAAGCTTAAAAGAAAATGTACCCATGGATCACTGAAGGAGGAACATGAGAAGCAGAGTCCTCCACCAGAGCCAAATTGAAGGACCAATCAACTGTCAAGCTAGTGACGTTAAAGAAGCGCTTCATGGGGGGCAACCCATGCGAGGAAGTTCTATCTCTTCTCTTTTCTTTCTCGGTTTTGTCTTTACCTTTCTCACTATTTTGTTGAACTATCTTTACCTGGCACTTGTTCTGTTTCTGAAACAAACTTGGTCATGGCATGTGATGCAAAAGTTGCACTACTCCAAATGTTTTTTATCTTGTTTCTTATTTGTGGTGAGTGGTGCACCTTCATGGATAATTTTTATTGGATTGTGTTTTCAATGACCCTATGATGCTGTGCTCTTAAATTTTTATGAACCAGTTTAAATGGGACTGATCATGCATCTTGTTGTTCTAAATCTCTTGGATGAAAACCTTTAGAGGAATGTCTTGTGACATTTTATTACTTGATTCATTGTGCTTAATGCCCTATCATAATTAACATGTGAGTATTTGAGCCAAACAATTAAATTTATTCTTGAGTGTTTCCATTGCTTGTGATACTCTTCAGAACTTGACTTAGTTCTTGACTACTTTTGCATTGCTTATATTCACACACACGTGATTGAGGACTTTCTGTTTTTTGGCAGCTAGAGCTTTAAAAGGCCCACCCTTTATTTTTGACCTTTGCATAGCCCATCTGAGCCTTAGACCTATTTTTTTTGAAGTATTAACCTCATTACAAGCCAATATATGAAAAACCAAGTGTCCCACTTGTTTGGAATTGAGGGGTCTATAGTCACAATTGAACTTGAAGCTCAAAATTAAATTTGGGGTTGCAAATTAAGTTTGGGGTTGCTGGAGGACAAGCAATTGTTCAAGTTTGGGGTGGTATACGAAAAGTAGTATATGATGTTCTTTCTTATATTCTTTTCAAAGTATATTATTTTCTTTCAAAAAAAAAGAAAGAAAAAGAGAAAAGTAAAAAAAAGAGAGAAAAGGAAATCAAATCAAACCATATAGAAGAAATAACAAGCTCAATTTTATTTTGGGGGAAATTCTTTGTTGAAGTTGGTAAGCGTAGGAAATGTTCAAAAGTGAAAATTGCATCTCTCAATTCCAATTAAGAAAGCCTAGATTCCAAAATTTATCCTTCCTTACCCAAGCCCCATTACAACCTTTAATAAGTCCTCATGATGTGTGTGGTATTTGTGTGCGATTGCTTGTTGTTAGAATTATGTCAAGCCTATGGTAGTGTGTTGCTTGTGATGTGATTGAGTGTATTACCCTGCAAACACTTGTGTGAGAGCGAGAGAGAGAGAGAGAGAGAGAGAGAGAGAGAGAGAGAGAGAGAGAGAGAGAAACACTTATAGGTGAGGAACTTGAATGAAATTGAGCACAATTGATGATTGTATGATGAGTCGCTTGAGATTCTAATTTGGGAAGTTTGAATTGCTGATTTTAGGATACAAGAATGCATGCTAGGTCACTCATTGACAACTGTGAAAAGCTAATTGATTTCGAGCTAGGTATGATTTTGAACATTGTAGCCACATCTAGTAATCTTTCTCCAACCCTTGTTTTGCATTGAGTTTGCTTGAGGACAAGCAAATATTTAAGTTTGGGGTTGTGATAAATCCATATCACATGCTTGTTTCGAATGTTAAAAACTGTGTTTTGAATGAAGATTTTAATGAAAACCAGTAAAGTTTGAGCAGATTTTGTGAATTTGTAAATCTAGTTTTTGTGTAGTGGTTATGCCGGTTTTTCTTTGTTTTTATGTGCACAGGAACTAGATCGAGTTGTAGAACAAAGTGTGAAGGCAAGGGGTGGAGTTTGGAGCGATTTAAGAAAGGGAATAATGCAGGAAAAAGGGCTATTTGATCTGTTAAAAGGAATGATTATAGATCCGCGTGGTTATATGAGCGCTAGCAATCCACATGGTTCTATGAGCGAAAGCGATCCACGTGGTTCTATGAGCGAAAGTGAAGTGTCTGTTGCGCTGGACTCTATAAATAGCGCGTTTTCATTCTGCAGAAGAGACTTTTAGACGGCTGGAAACCCTAGAATTCGAAAATACTCTCTCCATTCATCCTCTATTGAAGATTCAAGGCTTGGGAACAAGACTTGGAGCTTCAAATGAGTTCATCTTCTTCATTTTGCTGTAACCTCTGTTTTTCCCCTTTTACTATGTCTAGCTAAACCTCTTTGGGTTAGGGATGAACGAGTATTGGTGAATCACTATTGTAACTGATTTTGTTTGTTCTTAATGTCATGTTCTCTCCTACTTTGTGTGTTTAATCTCTGTTTTTAATGCTTTTCATGATTTGATCAACCATGGAATGATATATGGTTCATTTATGGAATGGAAATTTTAAACTTGAATGCTTGAGATTGAACACCTTCAACTCTTAGCTTAGGAATAACCTTTTAGTTGTTGTATCTTGCAAACCCTTGATTCTAATGCTTGTTGTCATCTATAATCACCTAAGGAATTAGGGTTTTTAGTTTTGAACAAAGGATTAGTTGCCTAAGGAATTAGGGATTAATTAATGTTGTGGGTTTGATAACAAAGTGAAAGAGGGGATTATTGTCTCTATTAAATCAGTTTGCAATAGTGCGAAACCAATGGAAGTTCATCCCTAACTTCTTTAATCATCTCGTAAACTTCGTGTTCTTCATTCTTTATTAAAAATACAAAAACATTTTATTGTCTTTACTATAAAAGTTCTCGTTACTTTACAATTTCACTCAAACTTCGGTTCATTTTTGTTCGTTTAGTTGTTGTCAACGTTTATTGGTAGTTGCATTCGATCCTTGAGTTCGACACTCAGTCTTACCGTTTTATTATTACTTGCGACGATTTGGTACACTTGCCAATTTCGCCATCAATAACATAGCATATATTATGTTTCACAAAATATTTAAAGTTCACAAAATATTTTGTCCTGCCCCCCCCCCAACTCAAGCTTCAATAGTGTCCTCACTGTTTATATAATTGGGGTGAACCAAAATCCTGCATATGCTATTATCACAAAATACATATGTAAGATAGTCATATAAAAGATATAAACTTTAAAGGAAAGTTTTACTGCTATTGGGAGTTCCACTCCTCAGCCTGCTGCTTTCCCTTGTTGGGACAAGCTTGATCTTCTTCTGGCTCTTCTTCTGAGTTTTTTCCTCAGGATTGGATGCTTCCGCAATAGTTGATGGGCATCATCAGTTTTTGTTTCCTCAGCAGTAAAAGCAGGGGCACTTACAGCAGCTTCTGTCTGCTTAATTTTAGCTAATTCCTCTTCCTTTCTGATGGCAGCCAATGTCTGCATCACTAGCCTTTTTGTAGCATCTGCTTGAGGAGGGTCCACTTGTGTTGATGTCTTGGATGCTCCAGCATCAGGTGCTGGATGCATTGCAGGGGCAGTAGATGTTGTTTCCATTGCTGGAGCAACAGCTACCTTCTCTATTGTTGGAGCATCAATTACCATGTCCATCGCTGGAGCAACAACTTTAGTTTCCTTCTGTTTAGGTGCCTCTTTAGGTTGCTCTTCTTCATTCTTTTCTTCTTCCTCTTCAGTATCAGCCTCTTCTTCTTCTTCAGACTCGTCTTCCTCTTCAGCCTCTTGAATGTCTTGCAATTTTCGTTTTGTACCTGCATGTTCAATGTTAGTAGCAGATGCTGCAGCAATAACAGGATTTTCAACAGATGCTGCAGCTTTGGATGCTGCAGCAATGACAGGGCTTTCAGATGGGGCTTTTGTTGCAGATTCTTCTGGCTCAGCTGTTTGATTTACTAGTGAGAGGGTGGGTTCTTTTTTTGGTTCTTTGGTTGTAGGGGTAGTTTGTTGTGTGGGTAGTTGAGTTGTTGATGGTGGTGGACTTGTGGTTTGTGGAGTGTATGGTGGTTGGGTGGGTGTTTTGGCTTGTGTTGAGGTGGGGTGATGTTTAGGTTTGGTGAGGGTGTTTGCTGGGAGGGTTTTGATGTTTTTGTTGGTTTTGGTGTGGCTGTATATTTTTGTCTTGGAGCGTCTTCCATGATAATGTCCTCAGCATGTTCACTTTCATCAATATCCTCATCAGTTTGTTTCCTCTTCATCCACATCCTTCTCTATATCCTTTGTAACGCCCAAATATTTAATTAAATTATTTAATTAAATATTTAGGTATCCATTTATTTAGTTATTTATTTCAGTTGGTGTAATTATATTAGCATTTGATTAAGAGGTGTATAATTGGATATTAGGGGATGGTGTTAGTAATCGGGCTTAAGCTGGAGGAAAGCCCGTGATCCAGGAGCCCACTAGCTAGGCGCATAGGTGAAGCGCCTAGGCTAGGGTTTTCGCTCATTATGCGAATTGTTTTGAGAAAAAGAAAGAAAAGTTGCGAATAGAGGAGAGAAAGAGAGAAGAGGGTTTCGGCGCATCCAAGGGAGAAGAGGAGGAAGATTTGGCAAACTCAAGGAGCAGAGAGGAGCTGTGTTGCTGAGGTTACTGTTGGTGACTTGATCAAGAGGATTAGTGCTCTCCTACTATAAGGTAAGGGTGGGGTTCTTCCTTATAATGGGGTTTTATGATGGGGTTATGTGGGGATAGGTCCTATAATACCTCTTGATTATTTTTGGATGTTTGATTTGGTGATAGTTGAATTATAACTAGGTTGAATTGAAATTTGGCTTGTTGGTGATTGTTGTGACTCTGAAAATTGGTGATTCATTGTTGTTATTACTAATTGCATACTAAGTGTTTGAATAATTGTTGTTTGGTGTTGTGATGGATAATTCATGATGATTGACATTGGGGTTTAAGAATTGGCGAACTAAATTGGTGGCTAAATCGAATTAGTGGTTTAACATGGTGTAATTCTGAAATTTTAGATCCCTAGGGCGCCATGGGCGTCAAATGTTGTTGCTGTCCCTGTTGCAGAAAACGGCGCCCTGTGCCTGGGCGCCATCCTTGGTCGTGTTGTGTTCGGTGCTGTGTTGCAGGAAACGCCGCCCTATGCCTGGGCGCCACATCCTGGGTGTGTTGCGTTTTCTGCTGTGTCGCTGTTTTAGGCGCCCTGTGCCTGGGCGCCATGTCTCGGCGTGTTCCTGTGCCATGTTGCGTTTTCTGTTGCGTTCTGGGTTGTCTGGGCGCCAAGGGCGCCATTTCCTGCAGTGTTGTCTGTTGTGTTGCTGCCTGTTGCTAGGCGCCCTGCTCCTGGGCGCCAAAGTCATGTGTGTTGCTAGGCGCCCTGCTCCTGGGCGCCAGGTTCAGTTATGTTGCCTGTTGCTGGGCGCCCTGCTCCTGGGCGCCAGTCTCCTGTGTTGCGTTTTCCTGCTAGGCGCCCTGCTCCTGGGCGCCGTTTTCAGCATGTGTCTCAGTTTTTCCCTGTTTTTGTTTTCAACATATCTTTTGACTCGGGGGTCCGATTGAGACGTTTCAAAATGTTTTGGAAAGCTTATTCAGAGGCCTAGCTGAATATTCTAATTTAAGGCAAAGTGGTCTATTTTTCTGGAAAATGTTAGCCGTTGGCTTAACCATTAAATGTTGCATTTCAAAGCTTATTCAAAGTGATCTATTCTAATTTGTTGCATTTCAAATATTTTGGAAAATTGTCGTCGTCCCAATACTTTGGAAAATTTTTGTCCTCTTGGTGTCTTGGTGCTGTTTTAGCTAGGTGTGAAGGCTCAAACCTTGGTGTTGTTGGAGTTAGGTGTGAAGGCTCCAAATTTTAGTATTCTGTTGTTTCGGGTAGTCTTGGTGTTTTGGTGTCGTTGGGCTAGGTGTGAAAGCTCAATTTTGGTGATAATAGGTGATTGATTTTGGTGTGTCACATTGTGACTAATTTATGGTGATTGTCTGTGTGCATTCATGGTGTCGCATACAGCATACGCATTTATTTTGGTGAAGGCCTTTGGTCTTGGAGCTGGGTGTGAAAGCTCAATTTTTCTAAAACTAGTGAGCCGGGTGTGAAAGCTCAATTTTTGTGGATTGGTGAGCCGGGTGTGAAAGCTCTCAATTTTGGTGACGCCTCTATTTACAGGCAAAATTTTGGTGATTTGGTACCACATGCATGTGCCCGTTGGTGTGGGTTGCATTCATGCATTATCATAACATTTGGTGACGGATTGTGGTGTTCATAATTGACGTGTGTTTATAATTCGATGTGTGTAGTAAAGTGGTAGATATAGTTGTCATATTCTAGCATATTTCCTATCATTTACGCTATTATATTGGGGATATCTCACCCCTTCTGTTTGAATGTTACCCCTATGCGGTAACGTGCAGGTGATTGCGAGTGAAGGCTTAGGTACCTTCGCTAGTCCGAGTCGGTGTCCTTTGCTTTGATATGTAACACTCAAGGGGGGATAAATGATAGACTTTGACCGTCGCATTTTATTTTGTTTGGAGTCCATTTAGGACGTTATGACTTTACGTTTTAAAAACTTATTTCTATTCCGCTGCGTGGTGATGTATTTTTGGCAATATGGTTAATTAAACTGGTGTTATGGGCTTCGACCCTTTTTTGACAAAGTGATTATATGTCGCATGTGACGTTTTGAATTATTGATGAATGTGTGACATCTCTTTTTGACGCATGAAATTTTTTGTATAACTCTGATTTTATTAATAAATACCGGGTAGAAAATGGGTGTTACATTAGTGGTATCAGAGCAAAAGTTCGGTCTGTCCGGCCAAGTTGTCCAGTCGTAGTGTCAATTGACAATGGTGTGTTGTTAATTATATCTAACTATTGGTTGTTTTGTAGCAAGTGAGGTGAAATGGCTGGGAGGAACGATGCTGCAATTGCTGCTGCTATGGCGCAGGCTGTGGAGAATCAACAGAATGCTGGTGAGAATGCTGGGTCTCGGAGTTTGGCTACCTTTTCAGAGAGAATCCGCCTACCTTCAAGGGCAAGTATGATCCCGATGGTGCTTTAGCTTGGTTGAAAGAAATGGAGAGGATTTTTCGAGTGATGGATTGTACTCCAGCACAAAAGGTCCGCTATGGTACGCATATGCTAGCTGAGGAAGCTGATGATTGGTGGTTAGAGGCGAGGCAGAGGTTGGAGACTGCTAATGAAGAGATTACCTGGGAAGTGTTCAGCAGAGAGTTTAACCGTAAGTATTATCCGGAAGATGCCCGAGGGAAGAAGGAGATTGAGTTTCTGGAGCTGAAACAAGGGAGTATGTCCGTATCGGAGTATGCCGCTAAGTTCGTGGAGCTGGCAAAGTTCTATCCGCATTACACTGGAGCTACTGCTGAGTTTTCCAAGTGTATCAAGTTCGAGAATGGTCTGAGGCCTGAGATCAAGAAAGCAATCGGATATCAAAAGATCTGTGTCTTTGCTGACTTGATTGATAGTTGCAGAATTTTTGAGGAGGATAGTAATGCTCACTACAAGATTGTGAATGATAAGAGGAGCAAGTTTCAAGGCCGTAGTAAGCCGTATGAGGTCCCTGCGGGCAAGGGTAAGCAGAGAGCTGATGCTGGCAAGAGGACTAGTGGGGGAGATGCCCCTGCTAGCATTGTGTGTTTTAAGTGTGGCAAGCCTGGCCACAAGAGTGTCATGTGCAGAAGCGACGTGAAGAGGTGTTTCAAGTGCGGTAAGGACGGTCATGTGGTGGCCGAATGTGAGAGCAAGGTAGTGGTCTGCTACAACTGTGGTGAAGGAGGGCACATTAGTACTCAGTGTCCGAAGCCGAAGAAAGAGAGGTCTAGTGGAAAAGTGTTCGCTTTAGCAGGTGAAGAGCCTACTGAAGATGATGGACTCATTAGAGGTACGTGCTTCATTAATGGTACTCCTTTAAAGTCTATTGTTGATACTGGTGCTACTCATTGCTTTATTGCTGCTGATTGTTGTAAGAGGTTGAATCTTGTATTGTCTGTCATGAATGGAGAGATGGTTGTCGACACTCCAGCTAAGGGGTCGGTAACTACCTCTCTAGTGTGTTCTCAGTGTCCCTTGTCGATCTTCGACAGAGACTTTGTTGTGGACTTTGTTTGTTTGCCGCTGAATGGATTAGATGTAATTTTGGGCATGAACTGGTTGGAGCATAACCATGTTCGCATTGATTGTCGTCGCAAGTCTGTGAGCTTTGGAGAGGAAGAGTCTGGTTTGTTATCTGCTAGTCAGTTGCGGAAGTTAGCAAAGGAGGGAGTTCAGTTATTCTCGCTGATGGCATCGCTGTCTGTTGAGAATCAAGCTATCATTGAAGAGTTGCAGGTGGTGCGCGAATTTTCTGAAGTCTTTCCTGATGAGATTCCTAGTGTACCGCCTGAGAGGGAAGTGGAGTTTTTTATTGATCTTGTACCCGGTACGAGGCCTGTGTCTATGGCACCGTACAGGATGTCTGCGTCAGAATTGTCTGAGTTGAAGAAGCAACTTGAAGATCTGGTTGAGAAGAAGTTTATTAGGCCGAGTGTATCGCCGTGGGGAGCTCCTGTGTTGCTGGTGAAGAAGAAGGATGGGAGCATGAGGTTGTGTGTTGATTATAGGCAGCTGAATAAGGTGACCATTAAGAACAAGTATCCACTGCCGAGGATAGACGACTTGATGGATCAGTTAGTGGGTGCTCGAGTGTTCAGCAAGATTGATTTGAGGTCAGGTTATCATCAGATCAAGGTGAAGGATGGAGATGTTCAGAAGACTGCTTTCAGGACGCGGTATGGGCATTATGAGTATTCGGTGATGCCGTTCAATGTCACTAACGCGTCGGGTGTATTTATGGAGTACATGAATCGTATATTCCATACTTACTTGGATCGGTTCGTGGTTGTGTTCATTGACGACATCCTGATTTATTCGAAGACGAAGGAAGAGCATGCGGAGCATTTGAGATTAGTATTGGAGATCCTGGTTGTCAGAAGTAAGTTTTCTGGGTCATATCATTTCTGGTAGTGGTATTGCTGTGGATCCGTCTAAGATTGATGCCGTGATGCAGTGGGAGAGTCCGAAGTCGGCTACGGAGATTAGAAGCTTCTTAGGGTTGGCTGGTTACTACAGAAGGTTCATCGAAGGTTTTTCTAAGTTGGCCCTTCCGTTGACGCAGTTGACTTGTAAGGGTAAGGCTTTTGTGTGGGATGCTCGTTGTGAAGAAAGTTTCCTTGAGTTGAAGAAGAGGTTGACGACGTCTCCTGTCTTGACGTTGCCAAATCTGGGGGAGTCGTTCGTAGTGTATTGTGATGCTTCGAAGATGGGTCTAGGTGGCGTGCTTATGCAAAATGGGAAGGTGATTGCTTATGCGTCGAGGCAGTTAAGGATTCATGAGAAGAATTATCCAACGCATGATTTGGAGTTGGCTGCAGTGGTCTTTGTGTTGAAGATTTAGAGGCACTATTTGTATGGTTCCAGATTTGAGGTGTTCAGCGATCATAAGAGTTTGAAATATTTGTTTGACCAGAAGGAGCTGAATATGAGGCAGCGAAGGTGGTTGGAATTGTTGAAAGACTATGATTTCGGTTTGAACTATCATCCAGGCAAAGCTAATGTCGTGGATGATGCTTTAAGTCGGAAGTCCTTGCATATGTCGGCAATGATGGCTAAGGAGTTAGAGTTGATTGAGGAATTCAGGGATTTGAGTTTGGTTTGTGAAGTGTCGCTTCAGAGTGTTAAGTTGGGTGTCTTGAAGATTAATAATGAGTTCCTTGACAGTATCAGAGGAGCCCAGAAGTTGGATATCAAGTTGGTGGATTTGATGGTTGGGGATGATCAGCCTGAGGGTAGTGATTTTAAGTTGGATGCGCATGGTGTTTTGAGATTCCGTAACAGGATTTGTATTCCTGAAGGCGCAGAGCTGAAGAGGGCGATTTTAGAAAAGGGTCATCGAAGTAAGTTAAGTATTCATCCGGGAGCTACGAAGATGTATTAGGATCTAAAGAAGTTGTTTTGGTGGCCTGGTATGAAGCGAGATGTGGCGCAGTTCGTTTATGCATGTTTGACTTGCCAGAAGTCAAAGGTGGAGCATCAGAAGCCTGCTGGACTGATGCAACCGTTAGAAATTCCGGAGTGGAAATGGGATAGCATTTCGATGGATTTTGTAACGGGATTGCCTAGTACTGCGAAAGGATATGATGCAATTTGGGTGATTGTTGACAGGTTAACGAAATCGTCTCATTTTGTTCCTATCAGCATCACGTATCCGGTGTCGAGGTTGGCAGAGATTTATATTCGGGAGATTGTGAAGCTTCATGGAGTTCCTAAGAGTATTGTTTCGGATAGAGATCCGAGGTTCACTACAAATTTCTGGAAGAGTTTGCAAGAAAAGTTGGGGTCTAAGTTGAGGTTGAGTTCGGCATATCATCCTCAGACAGATGGTCAGTCAGAAAGGACAATTCAGTCATTAGAAGATTTGTTGAGGGCTTGTGTCTTGGAACAAGGAGGTTCGTGGGATTCCTACCTTCCACTGATAGAGTTCACGTATAACAACAGTTACCATTCTAGTATTGGGATGGCACCTTTTGAAGCATTATATGGTCGGAAGTGTAGAACCCCGCTGTGTTGGTATGAGTCCGGAGAGAATGTGTTGCTTGGACCGGAGATTATTCGAGAGACAACCGAGAAGATAAAGTTGATCCGTGAGAAGATGAAGGCTTCGCAAAGTCGTCAGAAGAGTTATCACGACAAGAGGAGAAAATATTTAGAGTTCCAGGAAGGTGAGCATGTATTTTTGAGAGTCACTCCAGTGACCGGTGTTGGCCGTGCGTTGAAGTCGAAGAAGCTCACTCCTCGATTCATTGGTCCTTATCAGATTTCCGGGAGAGTTGGGAATGTGGCGTATAGAGTGGCTTTACCGCCAAATCTTTTGAATTTGCACGACGTGTTTCACGTGTCGCAACTTCGGAAGTACATTTCGGATCCATCTCATGTGATCCACATGGATGACGTGGAGATGCGGGATAATCTCACGGTGGAGACTATGCCTGTGCGGATTGAAGACCATGAGGTGAAGGTGTTAAGAGGCAAAGAAATTGCATTGGTGAAGGTGGTCGGGTTAGGAGCTGCCGGTGAGAGCATGACTTGGGAGTTGGAGAGTAAGATGCGGGAGTCCTATCCAGAGCTGTTTGATTCAGGTGAGTTTTCGAGGACGAAAACATTCTAAGTGGGGGAGAGTTGTAACGCCCAAGTATTTAATTAAATTATTTAATTAAATATTTAGGTATCCATTTATTTAGTTATTTATTTCAGTTGGTGTAATTATATTAGCATTTGATTAAGAGGTGTATAATTGGATATTAGGGGATGGTGTTAGTAATCGAGCTTAAGCTGGAGGAAAGCCCGTGTTCCAGGAGCCCACTAGCTAGGCGCATAGGTGAAGCGCCTAGGCTAGGGTTTTGGCTCATTATGCGAATTGTTTTGAGAAAAAGAAAGAAATGTTGTGAATAGAGGAGTGAAAGAGAGAAGAGGGTTTCGGCGCATCCAAGGGAGAAGAGGAGGAAGATTTCGCAAATTCAAGGAGCAGAGAGGAGCTGTGTTGCTGAGGTTACTGTTGGTGACTTGATCAAGAGGATTAGTGCTCTCCTACTATAAGGTAAGGGTGGGGTTCTTCCTTATAATGGGGTTTTATGATGGGGTTATGTGGGGATAGGTCCTATAATACCTCTTGATTATTTTTGGATGTTTGATTTGGTGATAGTTGAATTATAACTAGGTTGAATTGAAATTTGGCTTGTTGGTGATTGTTGTGACTCTGAAAATTGGTGATTCATTGTTGTTATTACTAATTGCATACTAAGTGTTTGAATAATTGTTGTTTGGTGTTGTGATGGATAATTCATGATGATTGACATTGGGGGTTTAAGAATTGGCGAACTAAATTGGTGGCTAAATTGAATTGGTGGTTTAACATGGTGTAATTCTGAAATCTTGGATCCCTAGGGCGCCATGGGCGTCAAATGTTGTTGCTGTCCCTGTTGCAGAAAACGGCGCCCTGTGCCTGGGCGCCATCCTTGGTCGTGTTGCGTTCGGTGCTATGTTGCAGGAAACGGCGCCCTATGCCTGGGCGCCACATCCTGGGTGTGTTGCGTTTTCTGCTGTGTCGCTGTTTTAGGCGCCCTGTGTAACACCCCGGTATATTTATTTAGTAAAAACATCCGAGTGCACATCAATAAACATCAGAGATAATATTTCCTGCTCAGACACTGAATACCACTATAAGATTTTGCTGAAATATAACATAACTGTCTTATACATAAATAAGACCATACGGTACTAAGACCATAAACCGTCAGCAACTAGGGTAGTCAGAATCATACAAGAAAGCGGAATGAAAGATAAACATAACACTAATGCCATAGTGTTGAGATACATGTACAACAGAAGGAAAATAAACTTAAACATAAAGCTAAGTCTTCGTCCATCTCCCGGGGCCACCCACTCGTGCCTCTGGGGTTTCTTCTGTCCCTGTTTATCTGTAAAACAACAACATTTAAACAGTGAGATACAATCTCAGTGAGTTCTACCGAGACCCCTACTAACACTCTCGGTCCATTTAAAACATTTTTATGATTTGACACGGCACCGACCGCAATCCACTTGCTAATCCCGGTATACCATACAATAAGGCTTCGACCTAGTCAGACACCGGCTGCAATCTACTTGCGTCTCCCGATGAACTAGAATCCTAGGCCTTCCTACATACCACCGGCCGCAACCCTTGCATCTTCCGGCGAACGTAGTACAATTACTTTTAACACAACACCGGCCGCAAACCTTGCATCTTCCGGTGAACCCCAAAACCAATAGTGTCTCCTAATGGCACGGAGCCTAGGGTAAGGGTTCATGACTACCCCGCCTAGTATGTCAACATGGGTCGTCACCCAAACTCGATATAATGTATATATATCAACAATCATATGAACATTTTAGTTCATTTATATTATACTTACCACGTAGAACTCATGGTCCGCTTTGTCATCCATAAAAATAAACATATCCACACACGTGTACTATCAATCGGTTTTTCGAAACGATTTCAAATTCAAAAGTGTTTTATAAAACCCTTTGTGACACACCCAAAATCATGGCATCATAAGCCTAATATCATTATATAAGGGTTAGGAAAGGATTAGGAAAGGGTTAGGATCGTAACGGAATCATTTTGGACACTTTTAAAATTTTGGACAGAACTGGGCGCACGGGTCGTGCCCCTGGACGCACGGGTCGTGCGTCCTGTTTAGACATTTTTAAACACGGAAACAGAACTAGGCGCACGGGTCGTGCGCCCTGGACGCACGGGTCGTGCGCATTTGACAGCATTGCCAAAATGCCCTGTTTTATGAAATTTTGCTTTCCGATTGATCCGAAACTCGCCCCGATCGATTCCTAACTCAAAAACAGACAATACCAGACAATATACCAGTCCAATCAATATCAAACAATCAAGCAATTCAATCAAAAACTCAACGATTACGAATTTCGTTAAAACGCGATATATTTCAAAATAACGTTTTTCGACTCAAAATCTTTCGAAAACAAGTCACCCAATTCATCTCAAAGTGGAATAAGCCTAAACGTGAGTAAAACTCACCCTTGTAGCGAGAGTCGTTGCCGAAATCACCGAGAGGTCAGAATCACCGAGTCGAACCCAAACAACACCAAACCGCTCCTAACTTCGTTCCGAACTTCCAATCGCGTTCAATCCGCTCCTAGCTTCGTTCCTAAGCATGATTCAATCATCAATTTCATCACACAACACACGATTTTGCCAAATCACCTTCAAAACCTCCCCAAATTCGTAGGCCATAAAATAGGGGGAAAATGGAGGAAAACTCACCTACTTCTTGGGTTTTGAAAAGGATGGTGAGATGATGAAGGTGATGAAGTGTGGGGCTTGGGGGAGTGATCCTTCTTCTTCTTCTTTCTTCTTTCTCTTCTCCTTTCTCTTCTCCTTTCTTTTCTCCTTTCTTTTCTTCTTTCCTCTTCTCTGCGTATTCTTCTTTCTTTCCTTTCTTCTTTTCTTTCTTTTATTTAAACACACACACACACAAACACATATTTAATTAATAAATAAGTGGTAGCGTGGTCCAATTACCATATTGATCTTGATCCTTTATTTCGAATCCAAAACTTCCTTGATCCGTATTATCCGGTTAACGACTTAATGTTATCCAGTAAATAATTTTAGCACTCAATAAATTTACCAGTCAGGTACTAAATTACTCCCATTGGGTTAACATCCAAATAATTCGCCTAATTATTTTGAGGATGTTACATTCTCCCCTACTTAAAAGAATTTTGTCCTCAAAATTAAACACAACGTACCTCAAGAAAATAAATACGGATACTGGGTCCGCATATCGTCCTCCAACTCCCAAGTAGCTTCCTCGACGGAAAAACCATCCCAAACCACCTTGACAATGGGAATTGACTTCGTCCGTAGCGTCCTCTCGCCACGTTCCATGATGTAATTTGGATGAGGTTGGAAAGACAAGTCCGGTCGGAGGTCAATCGTTTCAAAATCTAACGGTTGACTTGGATCGGGAATGTACTTTCGCAACTGAGACACATGGAATACATCATGCAATTTTGACAATGGAGGAGGCAAGGCGATGCGGTATGCAAGAGGCCCAACTCGCTCGATAATTTGGAAGGGTCCAATATACCGAGGACTGAGCTTCTTCACCCGTAATGCCCTACCTGTGCCAATTGTTGGTGATAATCTCAAAAATACATGATCGCCCGTCTCAAACTCTAACGGCCTTCTCCTTTTGTCGGCATAACTCTTTTGCCTACTCTGAGCAACTTTCATTCTTTCCCTGATCTGGCGGATCTTTTCAGTAGTGTCATGAACCATCTCGGGTCCTAACAATCGGTTCTCACCGACTTCCCACCAACACAATGGAGTTCTACACTTCCTACCATACAAGGCTTCAAAAGGTGCCATTCCGATACTGGAATGATAACTGTTGTTGTATGAGAATTCCACCAATGGAAGATGATCCTCCCATTTCTTCCTGTTATCAAGTACTGAAGCCCTAAGCATATCCTCTAATGTCTGGATAGTTCTCTCGGTCTGACCATCGGTCTGTGGGTGATAAGCGGTACTAAGAAGTACTTTAGTTCTCAATGCTTCATTCAGAGCTTTCCAAAATCGAGAAGTAAATTTCGGATCTCGATCGGACACTATACTGGTAGGAACTCCATGTAACCTCACTATGTTCTTTAAATACAACTCAGCTAATTTGGACACTTTACTGCTCGAACGAACCGGAATAAAATGAACTGATTTAGTTAACCGATCTACGACTACCCAAATGGAGTCGTTACCGGCTTGAGACCTTGGCAACGCCATTACAAAATCCATGGAAATGTCTTCCCATTTCCACACTGGCACATCTAGTGGCCGTAGCAGACCAGCAGGCTTCTGATGTTCTATCTTAACTCTTTGGCAAGTTAAGCACTTTGATACAAATTCAGCAATCTCTAACTTCATCCCTTGCCACCAATACATCTGCTTTAAATCTCTGTACATCTTGGTGGATCCAGGATGTACGTAAAACGCACTTCGGTGTGCTTCCTCTAGCACTTGCTTTTTAATATCTTCATCATCGGGCACACAGATCCTACCGTTGAAACAAATCACCCCATCACTATCTTCCGTAAAGTCTGGCAACACTTTTTGTGATTGTAGCTTTACATCAATTTCCTGTGCTAAGCGAATAGAATCCCTTAATGAACTAGAGATCCTCATGTGGCTCAACACTAACTGGTTCTTCCTTGATCTTGCATTCAGATTTAAGTCCCTAAAGGATTCCAACAATTTCATTTCATGCATCATAAACTCTGCTATGTGGATGGATTTCCTACTTAGTGCATCAGCTACAACATTAGCCTTTCCCGGATGATACTTCAATTCGAAGTCATAATCCTTCAGAAATTCCACCCACCTTCTCTGCCTGTTATTCAGCTCCTTCTGATCAAACAAATACTTCAAGCTTTTATGATCACTGAAAACTTCGAAACGAGACCCATATAGGTAATGTCTCCAAATCTTCAGTGCATACACAATGGCTGCCAACTCCAAATCATGAGTCGGATAGTTCTCTTCATGAGTCTTCAACTGTCTGGAGGCATAAGCTACAACTTGTTGGTTCTGCATGAGGACACATCCCAAACCCTTCGCAGAAGCATCGCTGAAGATTTGAAAATCCAAAGACGGATCTGGAAGAATTAGGATTGGGGCAGAAGTCAACCTAACCTTCAATTCTTGAAAACATTCCTCACAATCGGCATCCCATGTAAACGGTTGGGCCTTACGAGTCAACCGAGTAAGTGGAAGGACCAATTGTGAAAAACCTTGAATAAACCTCCTATAGTAACCAGCTAGACCCAAGAAACTTCTAATTTCAGTAACAGATGTTGGTCTTTCCCAGTTCAACACAGCTTCCACCTTACTGGGATCCACAGCAACTCCCGACTGGGAAATCACGTGTCCCAAAAACTTTACTTCCGGCATCCAGAAGTCACATTTCGATGGCTTGGCATACAATTTCTTTTCACGGAGTACGTTCAGAACAATGCGGAGATGTTGAACATGGTCCTCAATGGTCTTAGAGTACACCAAGATGTCATCAATAAAAACTACTACAAACTGGTCGAGATAAGTGTGGAACACTCGGTTCATGTAATCCATGAATACGGCTGGAGCATTAGTCAAACCGAAAGGCATCACTACGAACTCGTAATGTCCATACCTCGTACGGAAAGCTGTCTTCGGAATATCTAAGGCTCTCACCTTTATTTGATGATAGCCCGATCTCAGATCAATTTTTGAAAATACCACTGCACCTCGAAGTTGGTCAAGCAAATCGTCTATCCTTGGCAATGGATATTTGTTTTTAATAGTCACCTTGTTGAGTTGACGGTAGTCAATACACAACCTCATGCTTCCGTCCTTCTTCTTAACTAGCAATACCGGAGCACCCCATGGAGAAGCACTCGGTCGGATAAATCTCTTCGATATTAACTCTTCAAGTTGAGACTTCAATTCCTTCAATTCTAAAGGAGACATCCTATAAGGAGCAATAGAGATTGATCCTGTACCAGGAATCAATTCTATTGAGAATTCTACCTCTCTGTCAGGAGGTAAGGATGAAACTTCTTCTGGAAAGACATCTAGAAATTCATTTACCACTTGTACAGATGACAAGTCTAAACCCGTTTCAGTAGATGCAGACAACATAATAAGAATAGCTTCCGCACCTTGGAATAATGACTGGCTTGCCTCGGTGTAAGAGATCGTCACTTCAGAATCTGCCTGTGTCAAGCCTACGGATTCGGAGGCGAAGCTAATGGTTCGGTCGGCACAGTTGATTGTTACATGATTTTCAGCCATCCAATTCATACCCAGAACAATGTCCATACTTCTCATAGGCAAGCAGATAAATTTCACAACAAATTGTCTGTCCCCTATGACAAGTAGGCAATTCTCACACAATGATTGGGTCTGGACACGACCCTTGGCAGCAGTCAAAATAGTTATCGGTTCGGATAGCTCGGATAATGCTAAACCCAACCGATCCACACACGCTTGTGATATAAAACAATGAGTTGCACCAGAATCATATAAAATATTGACTGAGTTGTTAAAAAGAGATCTCGTACCCCTCAGAAGATTATCAGTAGGCGTGATGGTTCGAGCATCCACTGTGTTGATTCGTCCTGGCCTTGGCGCATTCGGTGCTCCTTGGAAATTTTTCTTTGCCGGGCACTGATTTGCATAGTGGCCCTCTTCGTTACAATGATAACACCGATTTAATTTCTGCCAACAATCACCTGGATGGTATCTTCCACATGTGCTACACTTGTGGGGCTTTGACGGTTCATGGGATTGCACCTGCTTCCCTTTATAATTACTTCCTTTGAAAGGCCTGTGTGGAGTAGAAGATTCAGCAATCTTCTTCTTTCCCTTCCAATAGTCCTTCCTTTAAGCATACATTTTCCTCAAATCCTCCTCAGCAACATATGCTTGTTGCACTAAGGCAGGATAATTAACCAAAGTGTAAGAACTGAGTCCTTGGCTTACATCAGCTCGGAGACCTTCTTTGAACATTTGCATCTTCCACATATCATTTGGGGCATACCTCCCCAACTCGTAGAACTGAGACAGTCTTTCAAATTTCGCAGCATATTCCCCAACTGACAAATCACCTTGCTTAAGATTCACAAACTCTGCTTGTTTACTCAGCTTCTTCACCGAAGGGAAATATTGCTTCAGAAATAATTCCTTGAAGTTGTCCCAAGTTAGGGGAGTTCCTTGAAGTTCCATCATTTGTCTTGCATTACACCACCAAGTGTGGGCATCTTCATCAAGCACATTTGTCGCACATATTACCTTCTCTTCTTCCCCGCATTGCAAGGTTTGAAAAATTTTCTCCATTGAATCAATCCAATAATAGGCAGTCATTGGATCCGGTCCACCCTTGTAAGTCGGGGGCTTCATCTTTTGAAATTGGAAGTATGTCCGATTAGGATCTTCTTGATGAGGTTGGAAATTGGGCTGTTGCAGACCCATTTGGTCATGCTGCATTTGCAACATATCCTGCATCATCTTTTGCTGATTCTCAATAACATTCTGCATCCACTCAAAGTTTGGATCAATAGGAGGAGGAACGCCTCTACCTCTTCTGGCCATGATTCTGCGAAATATGCACAAAGTATTAAGTTGATCAAGCTCAATGTCTAATAGCATACTAAGAAAATCACGACTGGAGAAAGCAAAGACCCTACAAGCTAAGTCCGACTAGGTCGAACCGCTCTGATACCAACTGTAACACCCCGGTATATTTATTTAGTAAAAACATCCGAGTGCACATCAATAAACATCAGAGATAATATTTCCTGCTCAGACACTGAATACCACTATAAGATTTTGCTGAAATATAACATAACTGTCTTATACATAAATAAGACCATACGGTACTAAGACCATAAACTGTCAGCAACTAGGGTAGTCAGAATCATACAAGAAAGCGGAATGAAAGATAAACATAACACTAATGCCATAGTGTTGAGATACATGTACAACAGAAGGAAAATAAACTTAAACATAAAGCTAAGTCTTCGTCCATCTCCCGGGGCCACCTACTCGTGCCTCTGGGGTTTCTTCTGTCCCTGTTTATCTGTAAAACAACAACATTTAAACAGTGAGATACAATCTCAGTGAGTTCTACCGAGACCCCTACTAACACTCTCGGTCCATTTAAAACATTTTTATGATTTGACACGGCACCGACCGCAATCCACTTGCTAATCCCGGTATACCATACAATAAGGCTTCGACCTAGTCAGACACCGGCTGCAATCTACTTGCGTCTCCCGATGAACTAGCATCCTAGGCCTTCCTACATACCACCGGCCGCAAACCTTGCATCTTCCGGCGAACGTAGTACAATTACTTTTAACACAACACCGGCCGCAAACCTTGCATCTTCCGGCGAACGTAGTACAATTACTTTTAACACAACACCGGCCGCAAACCTTGCATCTTCCGGTGAACCCCAAAACCAATAGTGTCTCCTAATGGCACGGAGCCTAGGGTAAGGGTTCATGACTACCCCGCCTAGTATGTCAACATGGGTCGTCACCCAAACTCGATATAATGTATATATATCAACAATCATATGAACATTTTAGTTCATTTATATTATACTTACCACGTAGAACTCATGGTCCGCTTTGTCATCCATAAAAATAAACATATCCACACACGTGTACTATCAATCGGTTTTTCGAAACGATTTCAAATTCAAAAGTGTTTTATAAAACCCTTTGTGACACACCCAAAATCATGGCATCATAAGCCTAATATCATTATATAAGGGTTAGGAAAGGATTAGGAAAGGGTTAGGATCGTAACGGAATCATTTTGGACACTTTTAAAATTTTGGACAGAACTGGGCGCACGGGTCGTGCCCCTGGACGCACGGGTCGTGCGTCCTGTTTAGACATTTTTAAACACGGAAACAGAACTAGGCGCACGGGTCGTGCGCCCTGGACGCACGGGTCGTGCGCATTTGACAGCATTGCCAAAATGCCCTGTTTTATGAAATTTTGCTTTCCGATTTATCCGAAACTCGCCCCGATCGATTCCTAACTCAAAAACAGACAATACCAGACAATATACCAGTCCAATCAATATCAAACAATCAAGCAATTCAATCAAAAACTCAACGATTACGAATTTCGTTAAAACGCGATATATTTCAAAATAACGTTTTTCGACTCAAAATCTTTCGAAAACAAGTCACCCAATTCATCTCAAAGTGGAATAAGCCTAAACGTGAGTAAAACTCACCCTTGTAGCGAGAGTCGTTGCCGAAATCACCGAGAGGTCAAAATCACCGAGTCGAACCCAAACAACACCAAACCGCTCCTAACTTCGTTCCGAACTTCCAATCGCGTTCAATCCGCTCCTAGCTTCGTTCCTAAGCATGATTCAATCATCAATTTCATCACACAACACACGATTTTGCCAAATCACCTTCAAAACCTCCCCAAATTCGTAGGCCATAAAATAGGGGGAAAAATGGAGGAAAACTCACCTACTTCTTGGGTTTTGAAAAGGATGGTGAGATGATGAAGGTGATGAAGTGTGGGGCTTGGGGGAGTGATCCTTCTTCTTCTTCTTTCTTCTTTCTCTTCTCCTTTCTCTTCTCCTTTCTTTTCTCCTTTCTTTTCTTCTTTCCTCTTCTCTGCGTATTCTTCTTTCTTTCCTTTCTTCTTTTCTTTCTTTTATTTAAACACACACACACACAAACACATATTTAATTAATAAATAAGTGGTAGCGTGGTCCAATTACCATATTGATCTTGATCCTTTATTTCGAATCCAAAACTTCCTTGATCCGTATTATCCGGTTAACGACTTAATGTTATCCAGTAAATAATTTTAGCACTCAATAAATTTACCAGTCAGGTACTAAATTACTCCCATTGGGTTAACATCCAAATAATTCGCCTAATTATTTTAGAGATGTTACACCCTGTGCCTGGGCGCCATGTCTCGGCGTGTTCCTGTGCCATGTTGCGTTTTCTGTTGCGTTCTGGGTTGTCTGGGCGCCATTTCCTGCAGTGTTGTCTGTTGTGTTGCTGCCTGTTGCTAGGCGCCCTGCTCCTGGGCGCCAAAGTCATGTGTGTTGTGTGTGTTGCTAGGCGCCCTGCTCATGGGCGCCAGGTTCAGTTATGTTGCCTGTTGCTGGGCGCCCTGCTCCTGGGCGCCAGTCTCCTGTGTTGCGTTTTCCTGCTAGGCGCCCTGCTCCTGGGCGCCGTTTTCAGCATGTGTCTCAGTTTTTCCCTGTTTTTGTTTTCAACATATCTTTTGACTCGGGGGTCCGATTGAGACGTTTCAAAATGTTTTGGAAAGCTTATTCAGAGGCCTAGCTGAATATTCTAATTTAAAGCAAAGTGATCTATTTTTCTGGAAAATGTTAGCCGTTGGCTTAACCGTTAAATGTTGCCGTTTTAGGAAAAAGGAAATTTGTTGCATTTCAAATATTTTGGAAAATTGTCGTCGTCCCAATACTTTGGAAAATTGTTGTCCTCTTGGTGTCTTGGTGCTGTTTTAGCTAGGTGTGAAGGCTCAAACCTTGGTGTTGTTGGAGTTAGGTGTGAAGGCTCCAAATTTTAGTATTCAGTTGTTTCGGGTAGTCTTGGTGTTTTGGTGTCGTTGGGCTAGGTGTGAAAGCTCAATTTTGGTGATAATAGGTGATTGATTTTGGTGTGTCACATTGTGACTAATTTATGGTGATTGTCTGTGTGCATTCATGGTGTCGCATACAGCATACGCATTTATTTTGGTGAAGGCCTTTGGTCTTGGAGCTGGGTGTGAAAGCTCAATTTTTCTAAAACTAGTGAGCCGGGTGTGAAAGCTCAATATTTGTGGATTGGTGAGCCGGGTGTGAAAGCTCTCAATTTTGGTGACGCCTCTATTTACAGGCAAAATTTTGGTGATTTGGTACCACATGCATGTGCCCGTTGGTGTGGGTTGCATTCATGCATTATCATAACATTTGGTGACGGATTGTGGTGTTCATAATTGACGTGTGTTTATAATTCGATGTGTGTAGTAAAGTGGTAGATATAGTTGTCATATTCTAGCATATTTCCTATCATTTACGCTATTATATTGGAGATATCTCACCCCTTCTGTTTGAATGTTACCCCTATGCGGTAACGTGCAGGTGATTGCGAGTGAAGGCTTAGGTACCTTCGCTAGTCCGAGTCGGTGTCCTTTGCTTTGATATGTAACACTCAAGGGGGGATAAATGATAGACTTTGACCGTCGCATTTTATTTTGTTTGGAGTCCATTTAGGACGTTATGACTTTACGTTTTAAAAACTTATTTCTATTCCGCTGCGTGGTGATGTATTTTTGGCAATATGGTTAATTAAACTGGTGTTATGGGCTTCGACCCTTTTTTGACAAAGTGATTATATGTCGCATGTGACGTTTTGAATTATTGATGAATGTGTGACATCTCTTTTCGACGCATGAAATTTTTTGTATAACTCTGATTTTATTAAATAAATATCGGGTAGAAAAGGGGTGTTACATCCTTCACAACCCTTTTTGCCTCTTCCTCTTCATTGGTTTCCTCCAAATCCTCAGAACTTAGGATTGGTTCATCTTCCACCACTGTCTTCTATTACCAAGTGGCTTCAGTCTCAAGAGGGGGGGTGAATTGAGATTTAAAACTTTTCAGATCTTTCGAAAACGTTTTTCCCCTTTTCAATGACTTAGATCAATTTTCGCGCAGGTTAAGTGGAAGCAAAGGAATTAGAATTTAAAGCAGTAAAGTAGAATAATAGTAAAGCAGGAAAGCAGTAAAGCACACAGAGATTTATCCTGGTTCGGTCACCTCCTAGTGACCTAAGTCCAGTCCTCACACCCTTGTGAGATTTTCCACTAACACAACAAGGCTTACAGGTGCCTTGGAAAACCTTTACAGACTCAGGCACTCTCCTCCTAGGATACCCCACCTATAGAGAGCCCTCAGATCTAATATAACAATAACAAGAGATACCCCACCCCTGTTACAATCAACTTCCCTAGAAAGATACCCCACTTCCTAGTACATGCAGCTACCCTAGAGAGATACCCCACTCCCTAGAACAAAACACAACAATTAAATAATAAACAATTGTAAATGCAGAAATACCTCTAGTGTAGGCAGATATTACAACTTGAAGAATACAACCCCAACTAACTCTTAGCAACAGATCAGCTCAGACAGACCGACGGTACTTGACGAGCAAAAGTATAAGCGTGAAGAGTTTTCTCAAAAGTTTTCTGTTTCATGCAAGTGGGTTGAGTTGTGTGTTGTGTAAAATGAATCGTGAAGCACTGCCTATTTATAGGCTATGAGGAATTCATTTTTACGTTAAAAATAGTGTAGGAATCGATTCTTTGTTAAAATGTATTTGATCTAGGAATCGATTTATTTAGGTGAGGAATCGATTTATCTTTGTTTGGAAAATATGGGAAATCGATTCTTGAGTGCCATGGAAAGCTAGGAATCGATTCTATACTTAGTGAAAATATGTAGGAATCGATTTTCAGCTTGCCTGAGACAAGTGGGAATCGATTCTCAGTTATGTGCAAAAGGTTGGGAATCGATTCTTCCCTTAAAAAATATTTGGCTCAGAAATCGATTTGTGTATTATAAAACATGGCCTGACAATCGATTTATAGCTTTTCTATTTTACCTGAAAATCGATTTTGATATTTGTTTATGCATGAGAAAAATCGATTTTGTTATTTAAAAGGTGATAAGAGTGTTTACGTAAATATGCATGCAACTTTAAAAAACTTTGTGAGTGTGTGAGACTTTGAGATACGAGCTGACCTTTGAAAGAGCTTACACTTTTTCCTAAGACACACCCAAACCCTAAGGACTACCCTTATTTTTAAGGACTACCCTTAAACTTGAATCTTCAGTTCTTGGCTTGCTTGTCTTGGATTGTGACTTTGACGTTTTAGCCACTTTTATTGACTTTGACCGTCAATCTTACCTTTGTCTTTTTTTTCATCATCAAAACACATCCTGCAATATCAGGTTACCTGCAACACAAGGTATCCACATTCTCCCCCTTTTTGATGATGACAAAACATTAACTCATCTCAAGGTGGGAGGTTAGTTCAAACAGATAATGTATATTATACTCCCCCTATCATGATGCTCCCCCTGTTTTATTGACTGTATGCAAGTAGATGCAAATGCATGCTGAATATTAAAACTTTATTCTAAATATTTAAAAAAACTCTATTCTATTCTTCTCCCCCTTTTTGTCATGATCAAAGAGGGCAACATGTAATAAAATGCGAATCTAACAGCATGAAGAGGAATCAATGATTCCAAGTTCTCTTCGAATGAAGAAAAAGTTTTCTTTTTGTAAAGGTTTTGTAAAAATATCAGCTAGCTGTTTTGCCGATTCCACAAATTCGATTACACAATCCCCTTTTTGGACATGATCTCTAAGAAAATGGTGTCTTATCTCTATATGCTTGGTCCTAGAGTGTTGGACGAGGTTCTTTGTAAGATTGATAGCGCTGGTATTGTCGCATTTTATAGAGATATGATCTAGATTTATACCATAGTCAAGAAGTTGTTGCTTCATCCAGAGGATTTGTGCACAACAACTCCCTGCTGCAACATATTCTGCTTCAGCAGTTGACAGTGCGACACTGACTTGTTTCTTACTGTGCCATGATACTAATGCACTACCTAGAATGTGACATGTTCCACTAGTGCTTTTTCTGTCCAACTTACATTCTGCAAAGTCAGAATCTGAATATCCAATAAGGCTACATGTGGCGCCTTTTGGGTACCATAGACCAACATTTTGAGTGCCTACCAGATATCTCATTATTCTTTTGACAGCTACTAAATGTGACTCTTTTGGATTTGCTTGATACCTAGCACACATGCAAACACTAAACATGATGTCCGGTCTACTAGCAGTTAAGTAGAGAAGAGAGCCAATCATACCTCGATATTTGCTTAGTTCTACCGGTTTACCTTCTTCATCTTTGTCTAAGTAGCATGAGGTGCTCATTGGTGTGGACATTTCTTTTGTTTTGTCCATTTCGAATCTTTTGAGTAGTTCTTTGCAGTACTTTGATTGAGATATGAAGATGCCGTTGATTGTTTGTTTTATTTGAAGCCCAAGGAAGAAGTTGAGTTCTCCCATCATTGACATTTCAAATTCATTCTGCATAATACTTGAAAATTCTTTGCAAAGCAATTCATTAGTAGCACCGAAAATAATATCGTCCACATAAATTTGCACGAGTAAGATGTCATCTTTTGACCTTTTTATAAAAAGTGTAGTGTCAACTTTTCCTCTTTGAAAATCATGATTGAGTAGGAATTTGCTCAATCTTTCGTACCAAGCTCTGGGAGCTTGCTTCAGACCATATAGAGCCTTTTTGAGTTTAAAAACATGGTCTGGTTTTTCGAAATTTTCAAAACCAGGAGGTTGTTCGACATATACTTCTTCTTGGATAAAACCATTTAAGAAAGCGCTCTTAACATCCATTTGATACAATTTAAAATCCATGATTGATGCAAAAGCAAGTAACATGCGAATAGCTTCTAATCTAGCTACAGGAGCATACGTTTCATCATAGTCTATTCCTTCTTCTTGATTATAACCTTTAGCAACTAGTCTAGCTTTGTTCCTAATTATTATACCTGATTCGTCTAGCTTGTTTTTAAACACCCATTTTGTGCCTATTATCTGGTGTTTATCAGGTCTAGGAACTAGATCCCACACTTCGTTTCTTTCAAACTGGTTTAACTCTTCTTGAATAGCAATAGTCCAATGTTCATCAACTATGGCTTCATCTATATTTCTAGGTTCAATTTGAGATACGAAGGCCATATGATTACATGCATTTCGAAGAGAGTTACGAGTAGTTACCCCTTTTGTTACATCACCTATGACATTTTCAAGCGAGTGATCCCTTGGGATTCTCCATTCCTTGGGAAGTTCACTGCTTGATCCTTCTCCTGACTTCTCTTGAGGGGTGGTTTTTGTTTCTTCTTCTTTCTTCTTCTCACCTATCTCTAACTCTTCAGGTTCATCTGCAATATCAATAACCTTTCCCAGCCTTTTGGGGTTAGCTTCATCAAATGTAACATGTACAGATTCCTCAATTACCTTATTTCTTTTATTAAAAATTCTAAAGGCCTTGCTAGATAAAGAGTAACCAAGAAAAATTCCTTCATCAGCTTTAGCATCGAATTTACCTAGGTTGTCTTTTCCATTATTCAATACAAAACATTTGCAACCAAAGGTGTGAAGGTGTGAAATATTTGGTTTTCTCCCCTTGTAAAGTTCATAGGGGGTTTTCTTTAAAATTGGCCTAATTAGAACTCTATTCATAACATAACAAGCAGTACTTACAGCATCCGCCCAAAAGTATTTTGGGATGTCATGATCATTTAGCATTGTTCTGGCAAGTTCCTCCAATGATCGATTTTTCCTTTCAACAACTCCATTTTGTTGAGGAGTTCTAGGTGCTGAGAAGTTGTGATTTATACCAAGTTCTTCACATAGGATTTCGAATTTTTCATTTTCAAATTCTCCACCGTGATCAGATCGAATTGAGACAATCTTCAATTCTTTCTCATTTTGAATGCTGCGAGCAAGCTTTTTGAATGCTCCAAAAGCTTCGCTCTTATTTGCCAGAAAGAGAGTCCAGGTATACCTTGAATAATCATCTACTATAACTAGAGCATAGTAATTTCCACCATAACTTTTTGTCCTTGAGGGACCAAATAGATCCATGTGTAACAGCTGCAAAGGTTTGTTAGTAGACACAATATTCTTTGATTTAAAGGACACTTTTACCTATTTACCCTTTTGGCATGCATCACACAATTTATCTTTTTCAAACTTGATATTAGGCAAACCACTAACTAGATCTTTAGACACTAGCTTGTTAAGGTGATCCATATGAATATGAGCTGTCCTACGGTGCCATAACCAAGAGTTTTCTTCCTTACTAATGAGGCAACATGCATTATGTGATGAAACACTATCTAAACTCATCATGTATATGTTTTCTACTCTATTTCCTATCATTCTAACTTGTTTACTTTGTTTATCCTCAATGATGCATGAACCTGAGTCAAATATTACCCTATTTCCTTTATCACAAAGTTGGCTAATGCTTAAAAGATTATGTTTAAGACCTTCAACATAGAGCACATTATCAATAGCAGTAGATAAGTCTTTACCAATTTTACCTTCACCAAGGATTCTTCCTCTGTTATTGTCACCATAAGTCACATGACCGTTTGATCTGGGGGTAAGAGTTAGGAACTTTGTAATATCTCCAGTCATGTGCTTTGAGCATCCGCTGTCAAGGTACCAATCTGACCCCCGTACCTTGAAGCATACCTCGTTTTCATTCTCGCTTTCATGATCAGCCATTAATGCAACTTGAGCTTCTTCATCTTCTGATTCATCTGATGAATCCATGCAGTTGTCTTCCCATGCGATGTAGGCTTTTCTTCCTTTGTTATTTTTGAATGCCTTCTTTTCAGATTTGGAGTCCTTTTTCTGTAGATTAGGACATTCCATTTTCATGTGCCCGGGTTTCCCGCATTCATAACAAGTAGGAGGACCGGATGTACTTTCTTTGCTGGAGAACCTTTTTGATTTGAAGTTCTTCTTTGGATAGTTGTTGCTTTTCATGAACCTTTTGAACTTTCGAACCATAAGAGCCATATTCTCTTCACTTTCATCAATTTCATCATCTGAGTTGTCACTATCATCAAATTGACTAGAACAAGATGCTTTTAGAGCCAAGCTTTTCTTTTTCTTATCTGTATTTTCGTACTCAGCTAGACGAGTGAGTTCTAGTTCATGCTCTTGAAGTTTACCGAACAGAGTAGCCAGAGTCATGGTAGCTAAATTTCTTGATTCAGCTATAGCAGTAACCTTAGGTTGCCATTCTCTATTCAGACATCTCAGAACTTTGTTGACTAGATCCTCTGCAGGAAATGACTTACCCAACAAGCTTAACTGATTCACAATGTGAGTGAACCTTTTCTGCATTTCTGGTATTGTTTCACCTGTATTCATTCTAAATAATTCGTACTCTCTGATAAGAGTGTTTGTTCTTGCCCTTTTCACTTCATTTGTACCCTCATGAGTAACTTGGAGATTATCCCACATTTCTTGGGCAGATTTACAGTTTGAAACTCGAAAAAATTCATCAGGACTTCAAGCAGAAGTAATAATATTTTTGGCACGTAAATTATGTTGCACTTTTCTTTTCTCATCATCAGACCATTCATTTCTACTTTTAATAGTAAGAATACCATCTACTAAGTGTGTGGGGACATAGGGTCCTTTTTCCACAGCATCCCAAACATCTAAGTCTACCCCTTCAATAAAGATTCTCATTCTTTCTTTCCAATATGCGTAATCTTTCCCGTTGAATCCCGGAGGACGGGTAAGAGAAGCACCCTCTTGCGTAGACCAACCTGAAGCCATTTCTCTTGAAGCTGCTAGGCCCTTTATACAAGAGTCTAGCTCTGATACCACTTGTTACCAAGTGGCTTCAGTCTCAAGAGGGGGGGTGAATTGAGATTTAAAACTTTTCAGATCTTTCGAAAACGTTTTTCCCCTTTTCAATGACTTAGATCAATTTTCGCGCAGGTTAAGTGGAAGCAAAGGAATTAGAATTTAAAGCAGTAAAGTAGAATAATAGTAAAGCAGGAAAGCAGTAAAGCACACAGAGATTTATCCTGGTTCGGTCACCTCCTAGTGACCTACGTCCAGTCCTCACACCCTTGTGAGATTTTCCACTAACACAACAAGGCTTACAGGTGCCTTGGAAAACCTTTACAGACTCAGGCACTCTCCTCCTAGGATACCCCACCTATAGAGAGCCCTCAGATCTAATATAACAATAACAAGAGATACCCCACCCCTGTTACAATCAACTTCCCTAGAAAGATACCCCACTTCCTAGTACATGCAGCTACCCTAGAGAGATACCCCACTCCCTAGAACAAAACACAACAATTAAATAATAAACAATTGTAAATGCAGAAATACCTCTAGTGTAGGCAGATATTACAACTTGAAGAATACAACCCCAACTAACTCTTAGCAACAGATCAGCTCAGACAGACCGACGGTACTTGACGAGCAAAAGTATAAGCGTGAAGAGTTTTCTCAAAAGTTTTCTGTTTCATGCAAGTGGGTTGAGTTGTGTGTTGTGTAAAATGAATCGTGAAGCACTGCCTATTTATAGGCTATGAGGAATTCATTTTTACGTTAAAAATAGTGTAGGAATCGATTCTTTGTTAAAATGTATTTGATCTAGGAATCGATTTATTTAGGTGAGGAATCGATTTATCTTTGTTTGGAAAATATGGGAAATCGATTCTTGAGTGCCATGGAAAGCTAGGAATCGATTCTATACTTAGTGAAAATATGTAGGAATCGATTTTCAGCTTGCCTGAGACAAGTGGGAATCGATTCTCAGTTATGTGCAAAAGGTTGGGAATCGATTCTTCCCTTAAAAAATATTTGGCTCAGAAATCGATTTGTGTATTATAAAACATGGCCTGACAATCGATTTATAGCTTTTCTATTTTACCTGAAAATCGATTTTGATATTTGTTTATGCATGAGAAAAATCAATTTTGTTATTTAAAAGGTGATAAGAGTGTTTACGTAAATATGCATGCAACTTTAAAAAACTTTGTGAGTGTGTGAGACTTTGAGATACGAGCTGACCTTTGAAAGAGCTTACACTTTTTCCTAAGACACACCCAAACCCTAAGGACTACCCTTATTTTTAAGGACTACCCTTAAACTTGAATCTTCAGTTCTTGGCTTGCTTGTCTTGGATTGTGACTTTGACGTTTTAGTCACTTTTATTGACTTTGACCGTCAATCTTACCTTTGTCTTTTTTTTCATCATCAAAACACATCCTGCAATATCAGGTTACCTGCAACACAAGGTATCCACATCTTCTTCTTTCCTTTTCGCTTCTTTTATTGTTGTTGTTTCTTGACAGTTTTCACCTTCATGTCTCCCTCATTTTCTTCTACTTCAACTTCCTCCTCTCTTTCTTTCTCTTCCTCTAGTACCCAGTCAGGAAATACTGGTGGTGGTATGTTGCACAATCCATTTGACAGTTGTTGGATTGCAATGCTCTCCCATTCAAGGTGCTCTTTCTGAAATTTCCAAATAGCTCGTTGTTGGAGCATGAATTGCTCGGGCAATGAGGTGCTTGTACTTTCCTTTATCTTCTTGATCCTTTCCTTGAAGTTAGCAGAGAATGCATTTTGTGGGAATTTTCTCAGTTTATCTTTGTCAATGGTGACCTCAGCATTAATGCACAGACTTGTGATTAAACAGGGGAAGAATAGATATCCAGCCCTCTTTGTTTTGCATGCCATAATCTCCTCAGCAATGACTCTCCCCACATCTATGTTTGATTCAGACATGAATGAATCAAGAGCAATCATCCTTTCCTTCTTAATTGTTGAAGTGTGTGATGTAGGTAGCAGTGAATGTGCAATAAACAGGTGCCAATTTCCAACTTCACTCCTTAGGTACCTACTCTTCATTGTGTACTCTGTTGCGGTGCAACTTTCCCAGACAGCATCACTAACAGCAATTCTAGACTTTATTTTATTCATTTTTTTCTTTCCACGGTTTGCTTTCTTATTTTCAAACTCAGCCCATTGTAACCCAGCAAATATTCATCATTGATTACCTTAGATTCAAAATGTACTCTTTTACCACTAACCATGGAAAAGTAGAATGGCTTACCTTCTTTTTGCTCAGGAATGTCAGCATAGAACTCACGAACAATTTGTTCGCAGTATGATCCTCTGTGCTTGACAAATGAGTCCCATCCCTGTCATACCCCGATTTTGTCCGGCTTAGGTCAAAACCCTAATTTTCAATCAAAAATAAATAAATCAAGTCTTAGAATTCATCCTAGAGGTTAGGAAGAGCATCATGCTTGCATCTTAGAAGTTCCCGAATGCATTTTAGGGTTAGAAAAGCATTGCATGGCATTTTAGAGCACTTTAGAGCATTTCTAGGGTTTCTAGGGTTTTTCCTAGTTCAAGGGGTATTTTGGTAATTTCGCCAAAAAGACTTATTTTCTCATCATGCATGCATTTCTAGAGTTTTAGAGTCATCCAAAGGGTCTCAGGATCATTGTTAGAGTGGAAATGAAGTTTGGAACAAAATTAGGGTTTTTAGGACCAAAAGGGCATTTTGGTCATTTCACTAAAACCAATAATTTCTCAGTAAAAACCACTATGCATCTCATGAGGAATTTATTTGGGGCCAAGTGAGTGGAGTCGTGCATTTTTTTGTGCATCATTGGAATATTGTTGGCATGAAATTCAATTTTTGAACAAAAGGGCAAAATGGTCATTTCCTTTGGAGTGGGGTCAATAAATCAATTTTGGGAATGGTGAGATCATAAAATTCAGAGCCCAATCATTTAATCATGGGACATGGCCCAAAATGGCATGAATTTAGAAGAATTATCTTGAAAGGAATAATCAATATTCTTTTGAATTTTGAAAGGTCAAGTGTAGTACAATAGTACAAGTTGCAATTCCACTCATTCTCTTCCCTTTTGCTCCGAATTTTCCCTCAATTCCAGCCCACTTTTTTGTGCTCTTTCATGCCCATGATCCTTGTGAAATGATCCATAGCCATTGATTAAAATTTTTGATCAAATCCTAGGCTATAACTCAATGTAGAAAGACCTAAGTGCCCTCAACAATTTTTGCTCTCAAAAACCACTCCAAAACCGTGAGGAGCAGCTGGCAATCAGCTCATTTTTGTGCTTCTTGAGTGCCCCTAATCCTTGTGCATTGCAATCTTGACCCTCCATTCAAATTCTATCTCAAATCCTAGTGGATTGCAAAAAGCACATTGTCACAAATACCCTTAAAATGACCTCCACATAAAAGCCCAAAATTGGAGAGGCTAAGGGACTCACTCTCATTTTTTACCCTAGCACACAATCAGCTGAAAGAACCCTCTCCTCCTCTCCTTTTCCCAGCCGAAACCTCCCCCTCATTCTCCTCCTCAATTTCTTCAACTTTCATCCACTAAATCACTTAAAACTCATTCCATATTCATATATCCTCTTCCTTTCATCTTTGATTCCACATTTACGTCATCAAAGGGGTTGTTCCTTCAAGGTTACGTGGCTGTTGTTGGTGATTTTTGAGGAGTGTTGGTGATTGGTTACTCTTGATTTTCATTTCTACTCTTGTTTAGCTTGGAACTAAGGTATAACCTAAAACCCTTTGCATTTTCATCCACTTTCTTGCATCAAAATCCTTTTTCAACTTATATTTGCATCTCATAACATCATCTAAATGTAGATTAGGGGCTGTTGTGGGTGAGAGTTGGTATCTCACCCACCAAATAAATTGTTCTTGTGACTATGTGTTGATTATGTGTTGTTCTTGTGATTTGCTCTTTGTTCATGTGATTTTCACCAAATAAAAACATGTTTTCCTTTTCTTTTTGCTTCAGCCCTGGGCCTAATTCATGATCTTTGTGTTGATTTGAAGTTGAATAAAGCATGATTAATTGTGCTAATTTTATGGATTTAAGATGAACTATGCATATTTGTTGCTTTTAGGGTTTTAAAATTTGTTTTTGGGTAAAAAGGGCTTCGGCCTTAAGCTGAATTTTTGGGGTTTTGCTTGTTAATTGTTGTTCTTCATGTATTCATGTGATTGGTTGGAGTTTGATGAAGAAATTTGTGGATTTGGGGTATGTATAGTTTCGGGTTAGCTAGGGTTTCCTAGTGCATCCCTTGATTTTTGCTTACTTTTTATATATGTGTTGAATAATTTGGAAATGAGTTGTTTGAATCTTTAAATGATGGATATGCCTCTGTTTTGAGCCCCCAATTGGTAGGGTTTGCACTTGTGTTAATTGTTTGCAATTTGAGTCATGATCCCATAATGAATTGTGTTGATTTTAATGAGGTTTCCCTTGTTGTTTTTATGGTTTTGCAAGTTTTATTATGAACTAGGGTTTCGTTGTCTAAAAATGTTTTCCTCAAGTTATTTTAATGCTTTCTTGTTTGCCTATTGTAAATTGTTGATGATAGGCAAGTTGATTCTTACTAGTGCCTAGTGCACTTTTCTCAAAGTGAGAGGATTGCTCTATGTGATTCAACCTAGTTGTGTTTATTTAATCTTTGTATTTTTATTTGCTTATTGTTAATGGTTGATGATAGGCAAGTTGATTCTCACTAGTGTCTAGTGCACTTTTCTCAAAGTGAGAGGATTTCTCTATGTGATTCAACTTAATTATGTGTTTATTTAATCTTTGTATTTTTATTTGCTTATTGTTAGTGGTTGATGATAGGCAAGTTGATTCTCACTAGTGCCTAGTGCACTTTTCTCAAAGTGAGAGGATTGCCCTATGTGATTCAACTTAGCTTTAGTGTTTATTTACTTGCTCTTGTATCCTAATTTTATTATTGTCCATTGTTGATGATAAATCATATGATTCCCACTTATGCCTAGTGCATCATATTCTAAGTGGTGAAGATGATTTTAGATGATTCAACCTTCCCCTTTTAACTTCTTGATGAATAAAAGATGAGATAGTTAGGTTTATGGTTTAAGGTCCATGGGGTATTGCAAAGGATAGGTTACCCAAAACCTTGATGCTCCCTCCTCTTTGATTGTGTTATTAGCCTTTGCGCACCTATTCATGAATGCAAAGGATAGGCCTACCTTAGCCTTGATGCAATTTCTCCTTTTGTTCATGTTATCGAGAAATCGTTGCTCATATGTTCCTTAGTTTAATTAAGACAATTCTATGCCTATGATCAATTGCTTGCTTGTTTTTGATGCATTTTAAATGTCTTGATTCAATTGTATGCCATTCCATCCATGTGTATGACCTCCTAATGAAGACGTAAGTCTACATGCATGTTGTAGCATAGAGTCATTAGGGTAAATACACCCCTTCCTACACACACACATTTGCTTTGAGAACTTTATCTTGCATCCTAGATAAGTGGATCTTTTGATCATATTGGCATGTTTAGTCTTAATTAATGTTCAACATACGCATGATTCCGTGATTATTGAATGTACTTGAACTTTGTAACCAATCATTGATAATAACTTCACCCTTTTCCCAAAAATCTTTCAAACTCTTTTCCATTTAATGCGAGTTATTAGTGACTGTCACTCAAAGCCTTGGCTTGTTTGATTGTCATGAACGTCATCGAGGGTTATTAGTAATGATCACTCAAAGCCTTTGCTTGCTTGATCATTATGAAAGCTCTCCCCCTTCCAAACCCTTTTCAAAAAACATTTTCATTAGAACTACGTCGCTTTGATTCCCATTTGGGATACGTAGGAGCGAGTCACGTTCTCGTCAAGCGCAACAAATAAAAATTCTTTTCGCAACCATAACCAAATCATTTCCATAAAACAAACAAAAGAATCATTTTCAAACCCATTGTTGCTAGTAGCTCATCAGAGCCTTTGTTCGTTTAGCTATTAGTGGCAATGTCCTTTTCTCATAAGAATAATAAACGATGATCCATCATAACCTTTGTTAGTTTGATCATCGTGCAAATCAATCTCTTTCGAAAATCACTTTCAAAAAGATAATAAAAACGAGTTGTTATCAATAGTCCATCAGAACCTTTGTTCGTTTGACTAGCGATACAACTCTCTTTTTTGAGTATTTAGTAGTGATTCATCATAGCCTCTGCTAGTTTAATCATTCACTAATGCTCGTCCTATTGCAAAAAACTCACCAAAAAAGATAAAAAACAAAAACTTTTCAAAGATAACCCAAGAACTACGTAGCTTTGAATTCTCCATCGCACCGGGAGATACGTAGGAGCGGGCCATGTCCCGTCAAGCACTTTTTCTAAAAAACCCTTTTTCCCCCTTTCTCGCCAAAAATAAAAATTCTCATTAAGTTTTCTCATTCATCTTCAAACAAGAAATAAATAGGCAAATCTAGGTATTTTTCAAATCAAACGTTAAAACCACACATTTAATTAAAGGTTCCCTTTCGGTAGAAAGGACGTGCGCGGTGCTAACACCTTCCTCGCACGTAATCGACCCCCGAACCTATATCTCTAGTTTTAAAAAGACCATCCGCCTTGTCCAAAAGACCTTTTTTCAATGTTTTGGTCTTAAAATTAAAATATTGGTGGCGGCTTCAAAATTTTTCCACGTTGTACATTGAGAAACCCAAACCGGGATTTTTCGGGGTGCAACAATCCCATGTTCTTGATTGTTGAAAGAAATGAAGGGGATGCATTTGTGAATTTGAATCCTCGTTCTGCTAGACACTTCCTGTTCCAGAATTTTGTTCCCTCTTTGCTAGAAGTAATTGCTATTCTCTTCGTTAGTTGGCTTGATGCCCCTGTATCAGATGATGATCTGCCTGTTGATTTTTTCGCTGCTTGCTTCTTAACCATGATGAATTTCTGGAAAGTGTTAGGGTTTGAAGGTTTGAAGATGGGGTGAGATTTTCAGAGATGGAGTTTGAGAGAGTTTTTGAAATTTTGACAACGGTGATATTAGGTTAGAAATGGGGCGGTTTTAACTATGAAGTGGGGAATTAGGTGAGGTTAGTGGGTAGTGATGTGACGCAAAAAATGACCGTTGGTCAAGGTGGGCAAACTTGTAGAGTGACACGTGGGCAGTGAGGTGTTGTTCTCAGGATAATTATGCCAAGAAAAAACTGTGTTTCACTCCTATGGGCTCTGGAATTGACGAAGGTCTCAATTTAAAAATTGCTCTTTCATTGCTGAGGCAATAGACTTCTTTTATTGCTGGAGCAATGGATTTCCTTCATTGCTGGAGCAATGAATGCTCCAACAATTTTGAATGCTTTTACTTTGTATCTGCAAAAATAACAAAACACACTAAAATAAACAAGTTAATTAGTAAATCAAAAATTCATGGGTTGCCTCCCAAAAAGCGCTTGAATTAAGAATCTTTCAGCCTAACTATGTCCTTGATATACAGATTTTGGAAATGAGTGGTGACTTTTTCTCTCACCACATGTCCACCATAGTACGTTTTCACTCTTTGTCCATTAACTTTGAAGGTGGCTTGGGTTGCTTCATCAAATAAATCCACAGCACCATGAGGATAAACTTTCAACAATTTGAATGGTCTTGACCATCTTGATTTGAGTTTTCCAGGAAATAACTTTAGTCTAGAATTATAGAGCAGTACCAGAACTCCTTCAATTAATTCCCTTCTTTGAATTCTTTGATCATGCCATGCTTTTGTCTTGGCTTTGTATATCTCAGCATTTTCATAGGAAAAATGCCTAATTTCTTCAAGTTCATTAAGTTGTAAGAGTCTAGATGCACATGCTTGATCAAGATTGAAGTTGAGCTTCTTGAGTGCCCAATATGATTTGTGCTCCAATTCCACAGGTAGATGACATGCTTTTCCATACACTAGCCTATAGGGTGACATTCCCAGGGGTGTCTTGAATGTTGTTCTGTAGGGCCACAAGGCATCATCCAAGTGCAATGACCAATCTTTTCTTGTAGGTCCAACCATCTTTTCAAGTATTCTTTTGACCTCCCTATTGGACAATTCTGCCTGCCCACTTGTTTGAGGGTGGTAGACAGTAGCAATTTTGTGTTTTACCCCACATTTGGCTAGAAGATTTTCAATAAGCTTGTTGTAGAAATGTGAATCTTCATCACTGATAAATGCCCTTGGAGTACCAAATCTAGTGAAGATGTTTCTCTGTAAAAATTTACTTACAGATTTGGCATCATTATTTGGCAAGGCTACAGCTTCTACCCATTTAGAAACATAGTCCACAGCCACCAAAATGTATAGATTTCCAAAGGATGGAGGAAATAGTCCATGAAGTCCATTCCCCAAACATCAAAGAGTTCAATCTCTAAGATATTGGTTAGTGGCATTTCAGGTTTATTTGAAATGTTTCCAGCCCTTTGACACCTATCACAGTTCTTGACCATTTGGTATGCATCTATGAATAAAGTTGGCCAATAGTAACCTGATTGTAGCATCTTGGTTGCTGTTCTGGTGCTGCCAAAATGTCCACCATAGGGGGCAGCATGACAATGCTGTAGCACTGACTGTTGTTCTTCTTCTGCTAAGCACCTTCTTATTATTTGGTCTGGACATTTCTTGTAAAGAAAATGATCATCCCAATACTATTGTTTAACTATGTGGAAAGATCTTCTCCTTTGTTGATAAGTCATGTTGACAGGTACAACCTTGCTTGCCAGGAAATTCACTATGTCAGCAAACCATGGTGCAGCAACATCAATTGCTCCAGCAATGGATGCTCCGACAATGGATGTTGTTGTAGAAATTGCTAATAATTTCTCATCTGGAAAGCTTTCTTTTATCTCTCCTTCTTTTGTACCTGCATAATCTCCTTCAAGTTTAGACAAATGATCAGCTACTTTGTTCTCCACCCCCTTTTTATCATGAATTTCAAGATCAAATTCTTGAAGGAGGTGAACCCATCTTATTAGTCTTGGTTTTGCATATTTCTTTGAAATTAAATACTTAATGGCTGAGTGATCAGTATAAACAATCACTTTTGTGTCAACCAAGTATGATCTAAACTTATCAAATGCAAAAACCACTACTGATAATTCTTTTTCAGTCACAGTATAATTCATTTGAGCTTCAATAAGTGTTTTGCTAGCATAATATATAGAATGAAAAACCTTGTCATACCTTTGCTCCAGGACAGCTCCCACAGCAAAATCACTAGCATCACACATCAGCTCAAATGGTCTGCTCCAATCTGGTGTGACTATCACTGGTGCTGTCACCAATGCTTTCTTCAATTTTTGAAATGCTTCTAAGCGAGATTTATCAAAGTTTAAATGCACATCATGTTGCAACAGTTGACATAATGGCTTTGAAATTTTGGAGAAGTCCTTGATAAATCTCCTAAAGAAGCCTGCATGACCTAAGAAGCTTCTGATACCTTTGACAGTTGTCGGAGGATGTAATTTGTCTATCACCTAAACCTTTGCCTTGTCTACTTCCAGTCCTTTCTTTGAAATTCTATGACCTAGCACAATGCCTTCTTGGACCATAAAGTGGCACTTCTCCCAATTTAGGACCAAGTTGGTTTCTTCACATCTGTTGAGTATTTCTTCCAAGTTTGTCAAACAGAGTTGAAATGTCTCACCAAATACTGAAAAATCATCCACGAAAACTTCCATGGATTGTTCTATGAGGTCAGAGAATATTGTCATCATACACCTTTGGAATGTTGCTAGAGCATTACATAGTCCAAAGGGCATCCTTCTAACTGCAAAGGTGCCATAGGGATATGTGGAAGTTGTCTTTTGTTGGTCTTCAGGAACTATAGCAATCTGGTTATAGCCTGAATAGCCATCCAAAAAGCAATAAAATTTCTTACCAGCTAATTTGTTCAGCATTTGATCTATGAAAGGCAATGGAAAATGGTCCTTCTTTGTAGCTTTGTTGAGCCTTCTGTAGTCCATAGAAATTCTCCATCTTGTGATAGTTCTGGTTGGTATCAATTCATTTTTTTCATTGGCTATTACTGTCACTCCACCCTTTTTTGGTACACATTGTACATGGCCCACTCATGCACTATCTGAAATAGGGTAGATTATGCCAGCATCTAGCCATTTGATTATCTCCTTCTTCACTACCTCTTTCATGATTGGATTCAGTCTACTCTGCCCTTCAATGCTATTTTTGGAATTTTCATCCAAAACAATTCTATGCATGCAGATAGAAGGACTGATTCCCTTTATGTCAGACATTTTCCAGCCTATTGCCTTCTTATGCTTCTTTAGGGTATTAATAAGATCATGCTCCTGCTTTTGAGATAAGTCAGAAGCAATGATCACTGGAAGTGTATTATTTTCCCCTAAGAAAGCATATTTAAGATGCTGGGGCAATTCTTTAAGCTCAGGTTGAGGAAGCTTATCAATTGAAGGAACATTTTTCTTGAGGTTTGGGTCTTCAAGCTCTAGAGATTCATATTTTCTTGTCCAAACCTCTTTTACAGCCAATTCTTCTTGTACAGCTTCATCTTCCACAATTTCTTCTTTTTCTGTCATTGCTCCAGCAATGGATGCTAGAGCATTGGTCAAGTAGTCATGCTCCTTGTGGAACTGTTGCTGTACAGCTTGATCCAGAAAGACAATTAGAGAACATTCTTCAACATCTTCATTTGGGTATTTGAGAGCATTCATAATGTTGAATTTGATCTCTTGATCATTGACTTTCATGGTCAATTCACCTTTCTGCACATCAATGAGTGCTTTGCCAGTAGCCAAAAATGGTCTTCCAAGAATGACTGGTACATCCTTATTTGCATCAAAATCAAGGATAACAAAATCTGCAGGAAACACAAATTTATCAACTTTTATCAAAACATCCTCTATGATGCCTTCAGGATAGGCTATTGACCTATCTGCTAATTCAAGGGTCACAGTGGTAGGTCTAGCTGTTCCAATACCAAGTTGTGTGAATATGGATTTAGACATCAAGTTGATACTTGCACCTAAATCACATAGTACACGACCAGTATAAAGTTTTCCAATTGAAAATGGTATAGTGAAACTACCATGATCCTTTAACTTCCTTGGAATTTTGTTCTGCATGACCATGCTGCATTCTTTTGACATAGCTACTGTCTTAAATTCCCCCAATCTTCTTCTCTTTGTGAGCACATCTTTCATGAACTTAGCGTAATTGGGCATCTGTTGGAGTGCTTCAACAAGGGGTACATTGATGTGTAGTTGCTTAAGTACCTCAAGGAACTTGCCAAATTGTTTTTCTTCATGTGTCTTCTTCGATCTTTGTGGATAAGGTGAAGAAGGTATTCTGGAACTAACCTTGGTGGTGGTACATAAGCAGTTTCTGATGCTCCAGCTTTGGATGCTTCTGTATCTGTTGCTCCTGCATCTGTTGCTGCAGCATCAGTTGTCTTTTTTTCTTTTCTGTTTTTTCATTTTTTTTTCTTTTTCTTCCTTTTCTACACCTTCAGTTTCATATGGCTCTGAGAGATCTTTTCCACTTCTCAAGGAAATGGCTTTTACATGCTCCTTCCCATGCTTTTGTGAGGTTGAGGCTTCCGTAGTGGATGGTAATGAACCACTTGGCCTCTCATATAATTTTGTAGCTAGTTGCCCCACTTGATTCTCCAAGTTCTTAAGTGATGCATCATGAGCTTGCCTTGCAGTTCTAGTTTCACTAATGAAAGCATCAGTTTTGCTCATATATGCTTTAAACATTGATTCCAAGGAGTTATCATTTGCTAGTGCAGGAGTTCTTTGGTAATTTTGAGAGTGAAATCCTGGTGGAGTTGATGGTGCTGCAGCATTGGATGCTGGAGCATTATTATTACTCCATTTGAAATTGGGGTGATTTCTCCAGCCTGGGTTATAGGTGTTAGAGTAAGGATTGTTGTTTTTGTTGTATCTCACATAGTTAACAGAAATAGGGTTGCTTGGACATTCTTCATACAAGTGTCCACCTTCACAGTATACACAACTAGTTGTTCCTGGAGGGGCTTGTTCTATTGCAGCAGCAGTGGGTTCTGTCATTGCTCCAGCAATGGATGCTGGGGCATTGGTAGAATTGAAATTGTTGATCATGTTGGTGAGAGATGCCACTTGAGCTGATATTTCACTGAGTTCATGAACCCCAGCTATCTTCTTTTGAGCACTGACCCTTGCTGTGGGCCAACTGTAGTTGTTGGTTGCAAGTTTGTCTATCAACTCACATGCTTCATTGTATGATGAATTTAGTAGCACTCCTTCAGATGAGGCATCCAACATGAGTCTGGTTTGGGGCTCCAAACCATTATAAAATGTTTCCATTTGTATTATGACAGGTATACCGTGATGAGAACATTTTCTTAAAAGTTCTTTCCATCTTTCCCATGCTTCAAACAGTGATTCTCCTTCTTTTTTTCTAAAAGAAGTTATGTCATTTCTCATCCTGGCATTTTTAATTGGTGGAAAATATTTTGCTAGAAATTTTTTAGCTAGTTCATCCCACTCAGTGATAGAGTTAGGCTCTAGGGAATTTAACCAAACCTTGGCTTTATCCTTGAGGGAATATGGAAAAAGTTTTAATCTGAAAGCATTTTCTGTAACACCAGGGATGATGAAATTGCTACATATTTCTAAAATTTGTTTTATAAGCAGATGAGGGTCCTCATGAGGAGAACCACTAAATTGACCCACTATTTGAAGCATTTGAAACATCATGGGTTTAAATTCAAAATGAGTTGCATTAATTTGAGGTCTGACTATGCTGGTTTGCATGGTTTGATGATCAAACACAGCATAGTCCCTCATTGGTCTGTCCCTGTCATTTATCATACCTATAGGTCTCATGTTGATGAATTGGTTTCTGTAATCATTCTCAGGATTAGGGTGTGAGCCATGAATAGAACCTCTGCCTCTTCCTGTACCTCTTCCATTGCCTCTACATGTGCCATGATTAGAACCTTCTCCTACTTCTGGTTCAGACATTGCTTGTCTAGCTCTGCCTCTTTGTCTTTGAAGTTTACGCAACCTTCTAAATTTCCTCTCTATCTCAGGATCCAACTGAAATTTTGGTGTGTTGGACCTGGGCATATGCTGTAGCAACTATTGCTGGGGCAATGACTGCTGGAGCAATGATTGCTGAAGCACAAGGAACAAACACCAAAGTAAAATTATCACTAATTTACTACTCAGTTAAACAATAAAAATTAATGGCAATCCCCAGCAACGGCGCCAAAAACTTGTTGTGCAAGTGTACACAGTCTAAAAACAAGTAATACAATGATAAGTAGAGATCGTACTCACGGGGATTGGATTAATTTTTGAGAGTTTAAAATGGTAGCAATACTAGTGAGAAACATAAATAAAATAAAGGGTTAAATATGTTTTTGGTCTCTATAAAATTTTGGTTTTTGTCTTTAGTCCCTACATTAACGAAATAGGCGTTTTGGTCCCTACATTTTTTTCCGTTTTCATTAATAGTCCCTGTCATTAAATCCATCTGATCAGTTAACAGAAATGTGACGTGGCTGTTAAAAAGATAGGGACCAAACCACCTATTTCGTTAATGTAGGGACTAAAATTAGAATGACCCAATTTTGTAGGGACCAAAAATATATTTTACCCTAAATAAAAAAAGCCTAATCAGATGAATTTAACGACAAGGACTATTAATGAAAACGAAAAAAAAATGTAGGGACCAAAACGCCTATTTCGTTAATGTAGGGACTAAACTTAGAAGGAGCCGATTTTGTAGAGACTAAAAACATATTTTACCCTAAAATAAAAAATGATTGGTGTGTGTGAAAATAGGATTTAAAATAAACAAGATAAAGATAAAGTGTATTCAAGTGAGAAAGATAGTTGGAATGCTCTTTCCTAAGTAACTTACATTGATAGCATTATGTTATACATGATGCTCCTGCAATGGATGTTGTAGCAATGGATGCGTGCTTTTCAGCAACTAATGTCAGGGTGTCATTACAAGTCTTATGTCTAAGCTCTAAATAAGTTCACCCTTGTATATTAAGTTCCCACAGTATCACCCTATGGACTATGCTATCCTATGTCTAGGTTTTAGCATGGAATTAACAAAGTTTCCTTTTATTAAAACGCTTATCCATATTAGCTCTTGAGTTCAATTCATAAACCATATATGTATTTATGACCCTACTTATTCTAAGTGATCAACCTCAAAATAAGTTTGAAAAAATTATAGCACAAGAACTAAATTGCAAGCATCAATATAACATACTAACTATTCAAAGGTTCATTACAAAATTAAGGCATCCCAACTAAAGATGTTTAGTTCATGCTTGACATAACTAAGCACATATAAACAGAAAGATTCATATTCATATGATTGAAAATACAAAGGAAAGGAATTAAGATAGAAATTACACAAGTGGTGTAGAAGTAGATAGAGAAGTTGTCAATTTCTTGCTCTTCTTCGAACCAAAGTAGTATATCTAAAACTAATTCTAAAACTTGAGATATTTCAAATAATGAGGAGGAGATGTATTTATAGGCCTCTTGGAGTGGAGTTGTCTTGGGCAACAAGGTTACTTAAGGATGAAGTTAGGGTTTCCTTTTCTTAATTTATCTCAAAAGCTTTGATGTGATTACCCATCATGTTAAAAGAAGAGGTCCATTGATGAGAGGACAAGTGTCTCTTAGAAGGGTGACTCTTGTGAGCTATGGGGTCTATGGTACGTGTCGAAATCTCTCACTTGGTCGCTTGCCTTACTTTTAACGCATCATGACGTCATCACCAGGATGCTGGGGCATTCTGTGTTATGAAAATTGCTGGGGCAATTGATGCTGGCAGTAATGCAGGGGCAACGCCTCTACTACTATTGCTGGTGCATCTATTGTTGGGGCAATGATTGCTGCTGTAACACCCCGGTATTTCTAACGTGTAGAGACACCGAAGATGCACAGATGCGGAAGTTCAGAGGACACAGTTCCTGTTTAAGTATTGGACATACAAACTTTTTCCGAAATAAACACATAGTCGAAAATAACATTACTTCATAAAATAGAAGTTCATCGGCTCCATACCGAACGGAATACAATATCCAAGTCCAAACACCAAACAGAAACATAAAGCGGTTCGTAAAACTCATAACCAATACAAGCTTATACAACCAAATAGAACAACAAAAGAACAGAGGGTAAATATGACTAAGTCTTCAGCACCTCCAAGAGTATGCCAACTACTCGTGCACAATAGTCTTCCTTTTTCCCTGCTTCTCTGAAAAACAACAAATATGGATTGGGTGTGATAACATTATCTTAGTGAGTCCTACCGTGCCCCCTCACCGACACTCGGTTCAATTTATTAAACCGTCATCAAATATAGATGATTAGCTATCATAAGCTGTAATCAAAATGCCAAGCACTTCGTGAATTATTTAACACGAACCAACTGCAATCCAGTGCTAATCCCGGTAATCGTGTGTTCAACTTAGCATAAACCGACTGCAATCCAGTGCTAATCCCGGTAACCCGTGAGTTGACCACGCCAAAACACATTCAGGGCCTAGGTAAGGGGTCATGACTACCCTCCCTAGTATGCTACTTGTCGGATTGTCACCCAACGCGATACATATGACAATACGTATCAATTCTCGAGAGTTAGATAATTTATATCTTTTTGATCACCAAAGGATCAATCACATAAGCTTATTAGATAATTTCTATCTTTTCGATCACCAAATGATCAATCACATAATAATTGGATAAACAATATCCATATCGATCTATAATCCGTTTAGAGCAATTCATAATTTAGACCTCCGGCATTATAATCATATTCAATTGGCATATATAAATATATATATTCAGTTAGTCCATCAGTCGGTGTACCCACACGCGTACTACGGTTTCGGTTTTTCGATCAAATAGGCTTTCAAAGCTCTTTTTCAAAACCATGAGTTGAACAAGTTCAAAATAAGATTTTCAGTAAGGCAGTTCCTTTTTAAATGATTGAGAAAGAGATTAGAAAAGGTTCGGGATCAAAAGGAGCGTCGAAATGAGAAATCGGGGATCGGTAACAGAAGCTCACGCACGGTCCGTGCCCAGGGGCGCACGACCCATGCGTGATTTACCAAAATCACACAACCAAACCAAAGAGGGCGCACGACCCGTGCGTCCCATTTTATTTCCAGTTAAGCCAACCCGATGCAGGCGCGCGGTTCGTGCCCAGAGGCGCACGGTCCGTGCGACCTGTGTCTGTTACCAAATTTCACATTTTTCTCATTTTCGCTCTCCGTTTCCGCCCAATTCGATTCCTAATGTCAATCACTCCTGAAACTCAGAAAATGTCCAGGCATTCCAGAATACATATTCATTTCAGAATTGTCATCAAAATTATTTCAATTCGTTTATGGATTTCAAAACCGTAAAACGCCCATTTTTCCAAAAACTCAGAATTTAGCTTCAAAGACACATTTTCAATAAAATATCAGATATGCCAAAGGTTCAAATCATTTGATTTATTTCCCTAATCCGTGAGTAGAACTCACCGTTATGTCGGTTCCACTAGGAGCTACGATCGAAGCGTGAAATGGTCGAACACTAAAACGCACGAACAATCACCAACGGCGCACCAACAACACCAAAACAGCAACTAGCTCTACTGAACCGCTTGAAGCAGCAGCTAATCTTCAAGTTAGTGACTGACTCTCCCCTCCAATTCGAAAATCCACACCAACACTTCCTCTTGAGCATCAAAACAGCAACATGCAAGACAAACTCATTCCAAAACTCACATGCATTCACACTTGGAGCTTCAAGGAACGAAAATGGGATTGAGAGTTAGAGGGAGAATCAGCTTCTGAAATTGTGTTCATTGGAAAGGAAATCGAAAATGGAGTAGGGAAGTGATGAGAATACTTACATGCAATGACAATGGAGATGAATCCTTCTCCTTCCTTCTTCTTCTCTCTCTCTCTCGATTTTTCCCTTTCCTTTCTATTTTCTCCCTTCTGTTTTCCTTTGCTTTCTTTTCAGCTGGAGTTTAAATGTTTAAGTGTGAGAGTGAGGGAGGGTTCAGGTCTAGGCTGAAGCATTAAAGGGGTAAAAAGACAGTTTTGCCCCTCAGCTTAATTCTTTCATTAAAACTATGACTAGGCCACAATTTAATGGAGAATAGGAATTTCTTGACAAATTCCTCGACATATTAATCCCTGAGACGCGACCAATTATTCCCACAAATAATTACTCGGTCTTAGGTATCATAGTACGAGTCTTTAAAAATTAGGGATGTTACAGCTGCAGCAATTGAACAAACACATAAAATACCACAAATCATAAAATATAGTCATGAAGTGTGCCTAAACCTTTATTAACTCTAAAAGTTGTATTTCTTTTGTATTTCTTTATTTAACAAAACATTATTACTGAGATTCTCACAATTATTTCGATTTATCACAGCACCAGCCAGAGTTATCACAGTACCAGCCAGAGCCAGAGCATTACTAGGAGCAGTACCAGCATTACTAGGAGCAGTACCAGGAGCCGGAGTACCAGCAGCATTACTAGGAGCCAGAGTACCAGTACCAGGAGCATCAGTACCAGGAGGATCAGTACCAGGAGCAGCAATACTAGCATGATATAGAGGTTGATGATGATCATGCTCGCATAGGACCTATGGATGGTTCTTTGCTCACTGCATTTGATGCTCGTGTAGCATCTAAGATTCTCGGAGGCCACGTATATATAATTTAATATATTTATTTACATAATCTTGTTATATAAATTTATTCATAAATATTTTAAGTAAGCTTTTATTTTTTTTTAATTCAGTTTCGGGATAAATTGAAAGTATCTGCACATGGCAACAAAATCAATCAGAAATTGGTCTCTTTCTCACAGAATCATGAGTTTTATGAGTATATTAGGCAGTCTGGATTAGCCCCCAATGTGTTTTCAGCTCACACTACTGTGGATTATGAGCTGCTATCTGCCTTTGTAGAGAGATGGCACCCAGGGACATCGTCATTTAATCTACCATTTGGTGAAATGACGATTACTTTGGATGACGTGTCGTGTCTCCTACATCTACCGTTGGCTGGCAGATATTTCAGATCTCCCGCTCGGTCTGTTACTATTGGCGATATTTAGACTTATTTATTTCTTATTAGTATTGTTTTTATTATATTTTCACGTTATTATTTTCGTTGCAATCTAAACCGTTAAAAAATTTTTGTCGGTCCAATCTAAACCGTTAAACAAAATAAAACATAATAAATCCACCGTTAAAAACAGATTTACCTATAACCTAGATAAATCTGTTTTCATAAATAACAAAACGGATTTACCCTATAATCAGGAAAATCCATTAGCAACTAGTAACAAAAACGGATTTATGATTAGAAAAGTTAGTTCCGCTTTGAATAAATAACAAAACGGATTTATGTAGGTTATAGGTAAATCAGTTGGCAAAATATTGGTAAAAACGGATTTACCTAACCAAAATCCGTTTTGTTATTTTTCAAAATGGATTTATGTGTGGTTTATGTAAATCCGTTAGTAGTTTATTTATCAGGGGTATTTTTGGAATAAAATTTTTTGTGGGGGTATAAAGTGAAGGTGTGGGGGCAAAAAAAAGACCCTAATACAAAACTCAATTCTTCTCACGTCCTCTTTTCCTCTATTATTTATTTCTTAGCTATCTTGTTCTATATTTGGTTCATTTTATAACAAAACAATATGATAATTGATAAGGTTGTCAAAAAAATATGATAATTGATAAAAGTTGGTTTCTTGCAAAACAAATAAACAAGGCTAAATTATAGTTTTAAAAATTTAGATATTCAGTCCCCCTATTTTAAAACTCATATATTTAGTCTTCCTATTTTAAAAAATTGAGACATTTAGTCTAAAGAGGGTTTTTTGATTTTTTTTGCTGATTTGGAGGTATTTCAAAAAAAAACTGAAGTGGCTTTTATTAAATGACATGGCGCCTGATGTTGGCACCACATGGGGCTGCCACGTCATTTAATGAGCCACATGGCTGCCACATCATTATTTTTTGATAAAAAATTAAAACCAAAAACAAATTAAAGATTTAAAATTAAAAAAACTAAAAAAAACTAAAATTAATGGCTGCCATGCTTTTCCAGAAACAACACTCAACAAAGAAAAATTCCAGATCTGATGCAACAACTCAAAATCTTCTTTTGCAAGTAGGGAGGAGAGCAAAAGCAGCAACAAAACCACAAAAGCGGCAGGCAATTTGACTATTGTAGCCCAAAAAAAATTAAATACCAAAATAGCACACTTTTTAGATTATTTACCAAACTAGCACACATCCAATTTTTAGTTCAGAAGTCGCCCCCCACCAAAATGACTTCTGAACTAAAAATTGTAATTTTTTTTTCATTTGTAGTTCAGAAGTCGCCCCCCACCAGGGTGACTTCTGAACTGTGTTTTTGAATTTTTTCTTTTTCTTGTATATTAACTTAAATAAATTTAATTTAATTAATTAAGAAAATTAATATTGTTAATTCTAAATTAATTATAAATATTTTTGTGAAAAAAAAATTTGAACACATTAATGTATTTAAAAGTGTCGGCAAGATCTCGTGCGTCCAAAAGAACACTAAAAAAACTAAAAACAACTGTTTGTTTTGTAGTGCAAAAAATTAGTTTTTTACTATGTTTTGACCACTTTTAATCATATATTTTTAATTTTTTATTTAAAAAAATATCTACCATGTAGAAGAGGTATAATTTATCATATAGTTTAATTTATCAATTATTGTAATTTTAAATTAACTAAGTTATTAATTTTAAGGTTTTAATCTTATTTGACATTTTTTACATTTGGATCAATAATTTACTCTTTTGTCTTTAATAGTGCTTTGTGCATTGTAAAGTGTGCATTATGCATAGTGCATAGTGCATAGTGCAGAGTGCACTATTACAGTGTGCATTGTGCATAGTGCACTGTTAAAGTGTGCATTGTGCAGAGTGCAGAGGTCTTAATTTCTTTAATGATTTAGATTTTGCCGACACTATTTAACGGCCTAGATTTTGCCGACACTATTTAACGGCCTAGATTTTGCCGACGCCATTTAACGGCCTAGATTTTGCCGACACTAAACCCTAAAATCAACAGTTAAGATATTCCAAAATCAACGGCTTACATACGATCACCCCTATTATAAATACATTCTCACATTACACTTAAATTCACACCAACAGTTTACCCGTAACCTATATTTCTGATTCATCTTCTCTTCTCTGGTTCTTCCCAAACACTGTCGCCCAACCCGCTGAAATGGAATGGCAGTTGTACCCAACCCAGTACTCCAATGACAAATTCTTAACCGCCCTTCATCACAGTGGAACTGTAACCACCGATGAACATGGTGTTGTCTTTCGTTGTCCTAATCATATCTTCTGTAGGATGAATAAGGACATCACATTCGCCCAACTCAAGGAGAAGGCTGAGAGGAAGATACGACCAGAGGGAGAGTGGCATAAAGACGTGGAGCGTATCCGTTACAGAAAGTACAATTGTGGAGATGACGGGACATACGGGTATTCTGTCATGGAGATCCGAAGCGACGACGACTTCGCGCAATGATGGAAGCTCATGCTAACATTCCAATGGGACGTAGTATCTTGGAGCTGTACGTGGACACAATACGCACTCCGGAAGAAATCATTCATCTTCTGCGACCACCCCCACCACAACAAATCATACCGGAAAGAGTCATCAACTACTACTGTACACTTCACTGTCAGGCCCATGTTCTATACAGGGAAGAAGATGGTGTGTATTTTAATGGCCCAAACACCATTTATTCCAGGCTTAAGAACAACATCACATTCGCCGAACTGAATGAAAAACTAACGGAAAAGGCGCAGCTGGAGGGTGAGGAGCAAACAATCACTCGTATCATTTATCGCTTCCCCCGGATCGGCGAACGTAATCATATTCGGTGGGGCCTAATGACTATCAAGAGCGACGGCGACGTTCGACAGATGTTTCAGCACCATGAGATGTTTCAACTCATACTCGGAGTCCTATCGAATTGTGCGTCGAAACCAAAATTTCCGCCGATGAGATCATCCGTCGGGTTTTCCCTCCAGCGTAAAATGTTTGGTGGAATTAGTTTCAATCATGTTTTCCTTTTCTTGTATTTCTGCAAATTTTGTTGTTTATTTCAGTCTTTTTTCTATATTATATTATGTTCCAATTTTTAATCTCTTAATTTTTTTCGTAAATATTAACGTGATTTTTTGAATTAACAATATTAATTTTTTAAATTAATTAAATTAATTAAATTAAATTTATTTAAATTAATATAGAAGAAAAAGAAAAAATAAAAAAACACAGTTCAGAAGTCACCCTGGTGAGGGGCGACTTCTGAACTACAATTGAAAAAAAAAATACAATTTTTAGTTCAGAAGTCGTTTTGGTGGGGGGCGACTTCTGAACTAAAAATTGGATGTGTGCTAGTTTGGTAAATAATCTAAAAAAATGTGCTATTTAGGTTTAGAAAATTCCCAATTTCCCTTTAAACCCTAAAATCACGCCTCTCATTCTCTACTTCTTCTTCCTTGAACCAACCCAGAAACAAGAACCACAACCCTCTTTCTCTTGCTTTTTAACACTTTCGTTTTCCCAAAATTTCTCGCTCCCATATCGTCACCTAGGCCTGTTCTCCTCCTACCTTTGTCACAGTTGAAAGAACCTTCAATTTTTGTAAAAAAAATTTCCAGATCTGATTAACTTGATCCACCCACCCATATAACATAACCCACCCGATTCTCTCTTTTCTCGCGTGTGTTCAATCAATCGTAAACAAACCACAATTCATTCATAACCCATTTTTCCCTTTTTCATTCTTCAATTCAATCATCATAAACTCATCACAACCCTAAACTTCAATCCATTCTCTCTTTCTCTTTCTTTCTCTCCAATTCTATCAAGTGCATCTTCATCGCACACCCCAAATCTAATTCCGGTACGCAAAGTTGAAATCTTTACCTTATCATTTTCACCACCCAGAAATTAATTTCCCTATTTAAATCCGTTATTATTGAATTACTTTTATATAGTTGTATTCTGATTTTTCAATTATGGATAAACAAGAGGAGGGGATTTTCCCAGATGAGGTTGTTATGCAGATTCTCGCTAGGTTACCAGTGAAATCCCTATTTAGAACCAAAACAGTGTGCAAATTATGGTATAGATTATCCTCTGATAACTATTTCATTCAACTTTACAATGAGTTGTCTAGGAAGAACCCTATGATTCTTGTGGAGATTTCAGATTCATCAGAATCTAAATCTAGCTTAATTTGTGTTGATCATTTAAGAGGAGTTTCTGAATTTTCACTCAATTTTTTGAATGATAGAGTTAAAGTTAGAGCATCTTGTAATGGCTTGTTGTGTTGCTCTAGTATCCCTGATAAGGGTGTATTCTATGTTTGCAATCCTGTTACACGTGAGTTTAGGTTACTTCCTAAGAGTAGGGAAAGGCCGGTTACTCGATTTTATCCTGAGAGTGAAGCTACATTGGTTGGTTTAGCGTGTGATTCGACGTTTCAGAAGTTTAATGTGGTTCTCGCTGGTTGTCACCGGACTTTCGGTCATAGACCGGATGGAAGTTTTATATGTTTGGTGTTTGATTCGGAGTTGAATAAGTGGAGGAAGTTTGTTTCTTATCAAGATGATCATTTTACTCATATGAATAAGAATCAAGTTGTTTTTGTTAATAATGCTTTGCATTGGTTGACTGTTAGTTCTACTTATATACTTGTGCTTGATTTGAGTTGTGATATTTGGAGGAAGATGCCCCTACCGTATAACTTGATTTACGGAACGGGCAATAGGATTTATCTTTTGGATTTCGATGGTTGCTTGTCTGTTATTCAAATTTCAGAAGCATGGATGAATATATGGGTGCTAAAAGATTATTGGAAAGATGAATGGTGCATTGTGGATAAGGTGAGTTTGAGGTGTATTAGAGGAATGGTGCCGGGCATTTTCCCGATCAGTCAGACGGTTGATTATATTTTCTTGGCAACTCATAAGCAGGTTTTGGTGTATCATCGCAAAAGTCGTGTTTGGAAAGAAATGTACTCTGTGAAGTATAGCTCAGCACTCCCATTATGGTTTTCAGCACATACGTATCGCAGCACAATGTTCTCGTGCAACTGAGGTGTGGTTACCACATTAGATAATTAGATAATTTCTGTACATATATTTCTAGTGGCAAGTATTTTATATTTAGTTAGCAATTGTTATTTGCTGAAAATAATATTCATGTTTCTTGTACAGTATCTCTTTTGAAACTGTGATATGTGATATAATAGCCTTTGCTATGGAAATCCCAATAAATTGCAGTTGCAGTACAATGTTGTTTTTTTACTTCATTATTAAATAACTTTTGTAATATTTACTTTCTAATTGGAACTTGCAATTACACATAATTTATTTATTTTTCTAATGGTGCAAAACCACGAGAGTACTGCTTCTTTCTCTCATGCACAAATAACTTTTGGAGGTGAGTTTAATTTCTTGTTGGTAGATATCTTATGCTCTCCTATGTTGGTTAATTAAAGCATTATTGCTATGCAATCCAATATGTTTTTTGCCTGTAAATATAACATTTACACATATCATTAGTAACTCTTCATTCGGAAGCAGTTTATCATTACTGTTTAATCAGGCCCTGCAATTTCATGCTTGTTTCATGAAATAACATTCTTCATATCAGCACTAGCAACTTGTTGCATGAAATAATGACATTGTTTACATAACCTCCTAGTTGCTATGACAAACAACTTTAGAGGACATTCTGCATACCCAGATCCCATTCCCGTATAATGCCTAACAAAATACTGATCCATCAACGGATAAGAACTAGTTGATCAGGACTTGCCCATTGTACTGGTTTGTTCTGTTTGGAATTTAATTCATTTAAGGTATAATTATACTAGCTCTAAAATACCAAAACTCCATTAAAACTCTGCATTTAAGTGTGTATGGGGTGAAAGTATTACTAGGATAGGTGACCTCACACATTTTTTTATTAAGAAATAAAAATTCTGCATAGGTTGCATTGCATCTCTTTTAAGGATCTGTATATGCCACATTAGATGATCAGTTGAAAAGAGAAAGATTGTGTGCTACGTGCATCCTTAAAACAGGTAACAAAACACAGTATTCTATTGTCTCAGACATTTTTTAGTTCCCTTTTCCGAGTGAAGGGGACCAATTAGGTGAGTGCTACATGCATCCTTAATATTTTGGGGAACTTCTTAGTTTGGGGGTGGGAGTCGTCGGAGGGGGGCCACTTAGTAATTATTAAGTGTTCACTCAACTAGTTTGAGAGAATATCTAATAATATTTTGGGGCCCATCTAAGTATAAGTAGGCAAGAGGAGGAAAAACAACAGCTGAATCTGAACTGAACCCAACCGTCTTTTATCACCTAGTGATGGTGAAAGTAGTTCAACACTTCAAGTGGTTTATGGTGGTCAAGCGCTTGAGAATCATTATGAACTCTAAGGACGATCGACTTTGGCCTTATAAATATAAGTTTATAGTCCTCCACATTCGCATGGTCTTCATCAATGATCTGGTGTGAGTCCAACAAAAAACAACAAAATATCGACCATGTTAAAGTGTAGACACCCTTATTTGGTTTGTTGTATTGGGTTGAACTGACCCTGATTACGATGATGTTGAAGACCCTTTGGGCGTGAGGAACATGAACTTCTATTTGCGAGTGGTGGTGGTGGCCGTTATTGGTGTTTGGAGTAATTTTCAAGCGTTGGACCACCTTAGCCATCGCCTCTCTTACTATGAATTAATGTGTCATTTTGTTCATAGGAAACATAATGGTTTATAGATCGACATTTTGTTAAAAAAATAGCTGGCATCATCATACTATTAAAGATATATTGCAATCAATTTCTTTGGCATGATATGTTGGTGTTTTTAGAATTGTTCACGGGGCATATTCATTCTCTAATTCTAAATAGTAAACACGGACTTAGAAACTATAGAGCAATGGCCCCATTCATTCTCAAAAGAAAGAATGTCTAGTCACAACTAAAGCCGGAGTTTACCAACCCACTAAGGGCCCGTTTGATGGCTAGGATATGATAGAGACACGATAAGATAGAGAGTAGGATAGAGACATGATATGATAGAGATACGATAATCATTATCATATTGTTGTGCTTGATAAATATACACAATGTATGTGCAACTATACACAATCGTAACAAGTAATATAATAGTAAGTATAGATCGTACCCACAGGGATTGGATTAATTTTTAAGTTTAAATTGATAGTTCACTTAGTGAGAAGTAACCAATTAACAATTAAGTTGGAATGAAATCATGTAAAATAACAGAAAAACAAACAATCAAGTTGAGTTGTAAAATATGATGAGAAAGTAGTTGGAATGCTGCCCACTAAGTAAATCACTTTTAACCGAATTATTTATGATGCTGGAGCATTGGATGCTAGAGCATTGGATGCTGCAGCATTTGTTGTGTGCCATTCAGTCACTATCGTCAGGGTTTCGTTACAAGTCTTATGTCTAAGCTTTAAATAAGTTCACCTATGTATATGAAGCACCCACAGTATCACCCTATGGACTATGCTATCCTATGTCTAGGTCTTAGCATGGAATAACAAAGTTTCATTTATTAAACACTTACACACATTAGTTCTTGAGTTCTAATCATACACCATGATTGAATTTATAATTTGCGTTCACTTTTAGCTGGCTAATTCTAAAGATGAATATGAAAGAGTTATCATGCAAGAACTAAAATGCAAATATCAATATATAACATAAAACTAGTTAAAGGATCATTACAAATTTTATGGCATCCCAACTACAAGAGAGTTTAGCTTATGCTTTACATTACTAAGGACATACAAACTGATGTAAATAACATGTTCATATTACTGAAAAACACAAAGGAAAAGAAATAGAGTAGAAGATACACGGTTTAGTTCTCTTTGCACAAATCAGCCCCGTGATGCTGCAGCATCGCTTTGCAACATCACTATGCGGGTAGGGGTGTTCAGTGGTTCGGGCAAATCCAAACCAACCCACGATCCAATCCAAACCGATATGTTTGGTTCGGATATTTTTCGTGTTCGGGTCAAAATCGAACTAATCCAAACCAACCCGTAGTTGTTTGGATCGTACAACGGATTTTAAAAATCAAATCCGCGAACCCGAACCAACCCATATTACGTCATAACAATTTTGTAATTTTAGATGTACACGATTTTATTTGCTTAGAATTTTTACCTTAATAATTTATGATTAAGTTGTAAAATTTTAATACTATGAATGGGAAGACTATTAGTGGATTTGAGTTTGATTTCGTGTGATTTTCAATTTTTTTAGCTATTTAAAGTGTTGGAATATCATAAAAAGTGTTGTTTTTTATATTTTAGAAAATTAATATTTTAGTGAATGACCCGTGAGCCCAAACCAACCCGTCCAATATCGGTTAGGTTTCGTTCGGATTTTGGAGGAAAAAATGTAAAATCCGAACCAACCACTACAACAAAACTGGCAACCGGCGGCGGTTCAAAAAGCATTCTGCGGCGGTTTTAACCGCTGCTAAATGCATCTCGCGGCGGTTCCAAAACCGCTGCAGTTTTCTCCGCCACGAGGTAACTCTGCGGCGGTTTTGACAACCGCTGGAATAACCGCTGGGAGTAGCATTTAGCAGCGGTTCGTGTGGCGGTTTGACATCTGCGGCGGTTCCGAACCGCCGCAAAACAGTTACTAAGTTATAGAACACCCAATTTTTTTGCAGCGGTTCGTGGGAATTTAGCGGCGGTTTATATTTGCGGCGGTTTTTAACCGCCCCTAAACAAATGGAGTCAGAATAATCAGTGTCAATCTGCAGCGGTTTATAACCGCCGTAATTAATTGCTTTTTTTTAAAAAAATATTTTTTATTTCGCTGCTGGTCGAATCGTATGGAATGCTAAAAGTTATATAATTACTATGATAACAACTAAAAATATAAGAAAACAACAATTAAATTAAAATTGACTTCATTACTTCCAAAAAATTATTACAAACAAGAATTCTACTCAAAAATTACATAGGTACCTAAGACAAGTATTAGAGAGTAAGTCGTTCAATCATAAACAAAGAACTAAACATAAATCTTGTGAATTCATTGGATTGGTGATCAAGTACCAAACTGGGAAATATATTCCTCTTGAGAGTCCTATGTGCTAGTTTGATGACCAAAAAACACCACATTGCAACCTGAGTGTCATACAAAAGGTTATAGAGCAAAAGAAAGCATTGACAAAGACGAAGTACTTGGAAGTCAATATGTGGTTATTCATCAACCACCATTCAAAATTTTGAACATCATTAACCAGTTGAGTGGTTAAAAATTAAAACAGTAAGGTTTCCAAATCATAATTATTTGTAGCAAATGAATTCCTTCTTTTATAATTTTTATAAGAAATATATACATGCAGCAGAATATCTCTCTCTCTTTCTCTCTCTGTGCATGATACAGTCATACAATTGGTGTTATGCAACAATAACTGATTGATGCACCATCCACCAACTAAAAGAAATTTATTAGAAATTAAAATTTCACATATTTCAGAAAACTTTGTTCTCTGTATTCAGCCAAATTTTGACATTTTTTATAGGACCATTTTGTTCTAATCCTGCCTAGATAATCAGCCAGGTTATAAACTCACACAATAAGAAACGTGCCTGAAATAAAAAATGTAACATGGCAAACTGAGGAAAATTTACATATTTTTAGAAAACAATACCAGAGGCTTAAATAGATTGTACTGCTCGTGAATTCCAAATTCAGCATTAGTGTGCCTAACACCCCTTCCACGAACAAGTGCCTGTAACTTCACAATCCCATACATACCACATAGTGTAGCAACAGCTTGTCTCCTATAACCATCATAGGCCTCGGGATAAATTGCCCATACTCATACATAATTCCATAACTGCTTACAAAATTCTAGGATGAATAGAGGCACTGCATAAATGCAACCACTGGATTCTTACCATTATTTTCAAAAACTTGCTTGGATTGGCGCTGTTCTTGGTCCTCAACAGATTCCTCGCTTTTACCTTCTTTTAACTTTCTTTCTTTTTCCTTTTCCCTTTCCTTCTCCGCGCTCTCCTTCCGACAAAGTATAATGCTGTCAAGGGGATACCACTTAATGAAAACTTATTGAGATTAGAAGACCTATACTATTTTAGGAGGCGAGCTATATAAACAACTTGCCGACGGTACTCTAGCAAGGTGCTTCAAAACAGAATATGTTCTTAGCAAACTATCAAAGGACTATACTCAGCTCAAACATGAAACAGAATATGTTCTAGGAAAAGCATCAAAAAGACAGCCTCCTGGACATAGTAACCTGAATCCCAAAATGTTTTATAGACAGCAATTCTAGCCATAGGTGCTCCTCCCCTTGCTCCTCCAGCTCCTAGTCCCATATAATTCATGTTTGCTACAAATAATCCTGCAGCTATAGAAGCTGTATGGCTTCCATGACCAGTGCTGTCCCTAGCTGACCTGAATGAGATTTTTGAATCTGTCTCTTCTGATTCATATCCACTCATATAGATATGAGATTAAGACTTGACCACAAATATGTTGCAGGTTGAACCAAGTGAAAACTAATGCCTATATAAGTAAAAATGAAAGTAGATATGAGATTAAGACTTGACCACAAATATGTTGCAGGTTGAGGCATTGAATGCTTCCCCTGATTAAACAAATAGAGTTTGTGGTAAAAGAGAAAAAACACTCTAAAGAGGAGGTGATAATAATCAAATTCTTGAAAGGGAAAGTATAATTCAAAAGTTTCAAAAGGAAAGTGAAACCATCCAAAAACTTTTCACAGAACTCAGAAAAAGAATATGGAAAAGAGAATAGCCCCACAGGCACAGTGAAATTTGTATGTTCAAAATTGTACCTTGAGTGACGTGTCCTTAAAAAGAAAGCTAACTCAGTGTCCTAAAATGGCTGACATGCTCGTGAAGCCATTCCAAATTTATACCAGAGCTTCACCGTATCGCAGATCAACTTCAATCCTCTCTGCTCTCTGCGTATATACCAGGAAGAATGATCTGTCGTAAGAGCTTAAAAAAGTTAATAAGAGAACTTACAAAAAAACAGCATCATCAACAACAACAACAATCTAAAAACACGAACCTTATAAAAACGAACAACAATCTGACAAAATCTAACAAAACCCTAAACATCAATCTGATAAAATCTAACAAAACCCTAACATCAGTAAAATCTAACAACAATCTGATAAAGAAAAACCCAAAAGAAAAAAAACCTGTGAGTGAAATCATTATGAAAACGGAAGTGAACACAAGAACGAACCTGGAAGGCTGAAGCACGAGCACAGAGATAGGGAGGACCTTGAACTAAGATGAAAACTTACGGTTTCGAAGATTGCACTGAAGGCGACGGAGGAGAGCGGCTAGGGTTCGAGCGCAGCGAAGCTCACTCTGTCAGGAAGAACGACACCCACTCCAAAAACTCGCTACCATCTGAAAAGAAGATCGCAGGGTACCGATGGATCTGCGAGGTGAGAGCGTGAGTTTAATGGAATTCTGACTTTAGGGTTTGAGGAGGAAGACGATTGCTGAGAGGTGAGAGCGTGAGTTTAATGGAATTCTGATTTTCTAGAAGCGTGGTGAGAGGTGAGAGCGGCGGTGAGAGGTGAGAGCGGCGGTTTCAGGGAGGAATAGAATACTGAGACATGAGAGAGGGTGGTGAGTTCGTGGAATTACCAACCAATTTCTAGAAGGAGGGGTTTTTTTTTGACCAAAAAAAAAGGGAGGGAGAGTTGGGGGGAACGAAAATTTTACAGTAACCGCCGCAGAATTAGCTACTAACCGCCGCCGCTTGACTTCAAAAAACAAACCGCTGCAGAATGCCAAATAACCGCCGCAGTTTAATTACTAACTGAGGCAATCAGGTTAACCGCTGAACAAACCGCCGCAAAATTATAAGCGGCGGCGGTTTACCCAAAACCGCCGCAGATTAACCGCCGCCGGTTGCCTGTTTTGTTGTAGTGAACCCAAACCGAATAATTATCATTGGTTCGGGCAACGGATTTGGTCAAATCCGATCCAAACCGACCCACGAACACCCCTATATGCGAGGAGCATTCCTTGTGCAGAATGTAGTTTCGTGAAGGTGAAGGAAGAAGCTGTCAAGTTCTTCCTCTTCCAACAAAACTAGCTCCAATATGATTTTTAATTGATAAATTCTGGTCTACTTGTGAATGAGGAGGTGAAAGGTATTTATAGGCTCCTTGGGAGACGTTTCTTCATGGTGAAGTACTTGAGGGTGAAGTTATTTCCACTTGAATCCACTTGCCTCAAAAAAGTAGATTTGATCTTTCAACAATTAAAAAAAAAGAGGTCCTATAGCGAATTGACAAGTGTCCCTAAAAAGGTGGCTCCCTTGAGTGAGGTTTCTTCATGATGATGTTACTTAAGGGTGGAGTAATTTCCCACTTGCATCACTTACTTTTATAAAGTTGATTTGATCTTTCAACTCTAGAAAGTAGGCCTATAAGCATGGGCAAGTGTTTCTGAAAAAATTACAAGTTGCAAGTTATGATGTCATAAAGTGGTGCTTGAGATGATCCACTTGTGCCACTTGCTTAACTTTTTGACTTTTGAGGTCATAGTGACGTCAGCACAGAAATGTTGTGGCATCCATTGCTTTTGCTCCAGTGTTGTAGCATTCCAGTCATCTAATGTTGTGGCATCTAGTGCCTGCTCAAGCATTTGTTAATCCGAATGCACCAAACCCCAATGTTAGTGTTATTACATTGAGATCTGGGAAGGTTGTTGACACCCCAAAGGTGCCTGAAACTGTTGTTTTAAAAAATAATAAGGCACCTGAGCATGTTTCTGATGAACAAGAAATACCACTTCCTTTCTCTCATAGTAGTAAGTACAAAAAAACAAGATGAGGGAGAGAGGGATAAGGAGATCTTGGATACTTTTAGGAAGGTGGAAGTGAACATTCCCCTTTTTGAGGCAATTAAGCAAATTCCAAGATATGCCAAGTTTCTGAAAGAGTTGTGTACACATAAGAGGAGGCTGAAAGGAAATGAGAAGATCAACATGGGGCATAATGTTTCAGCCCTCTTTCAATCCATACCACAAAAGTGCAAGGATCCAGGGACTTTTACCATTCCTTGCATAATAGGCAATAGTCAGTTTGATGATGCCATGTTAGATCTAGGAGCTTTAATTAATGTAATGCCTACATCTGTTTTTAACTCTCTTGCTCTTGGACCTTTGCAGGAAACAGGTGTTACCATTCAGCTTGCAAATAGAAGCAATGCTCGACCTGCTAGACTGGTTGAGGATGTTCTTGTTAAGGTTGATGATCTTATTTTCCCTGCAGATTTTTATATTCTCGATATGGAAGCAGAGACCAAGTCCAGCAGGTCACCTATCATTTTAAGCAGGCCTTTCTTGAAAACTGCTAAGGCAAAAATTGATGTTGGTACTGGGACTCTTTCCATAGAATTTGGTGATAGCGTTGTAAAATTTAATATCTTTGATGCTATGAAGCACCCCATGGAAGAGCATTCCCTTTTTCATATTGATATGCTTGCTGATTTGGTTGATGATGTTTATCTTGATGTTGTTACTGCAGATTTTCCTTCATTGCCTGATTTTGCTGACAGTTTAACTTGCAACTGTTGCACTAACACTCATACTTGTGCTGAAGTTGCGGCTGTTTTGCAGGTTGACACTTTGCCTAATGTCCCCAATGACATAGATTTTGTTGCAGATGTAGCTGCTGCTACTAAGATTTTGCCCTCTATTGAAAAACCACCTGTTCTAGAGCTTAAGCCACTCCCCCAAGGAGTTAAAATATGCATATTTAGAGGGGAGTGGTGATTTACCTGTTATTATTGCAGCTAACCTTGATTTTGAGCAAGAAGAGAAGCTACTGCAAATGCTGAAAAAATACAAAAAGGCCATTGGATGGACCTTGGCTGACATTCCTGGTATTAGCCCATCCATGTGTATGCACGGGATCTTACTTGAGGATGGGGAAAAATGTGTTAGGAAGCCTCAGAGGCGGCTTAACCCCTTGATCCTAGATGTTGTGAAAAAGGAGGTGACCAAACTCCTACAGGCTGGCATTATATACCCAATTTCGGATAGTCAATGGGTAAGTCCTGTCCAAGTGGTTCCTAAGAAGAATGGCCTCACAGTGGTGAGGAATGAAAATAATGAACTCATCCCCACAAGAGTTCAGAATAGCTGGAGAGTGTGTATTGATTACAGGAGACTTAACCAGGCAACCAGAAAGGATCACTTTCCTTTGCCGTTCTTTGATCAGATGCTCGAAAGATTGGCTGGTAAGTCACATTATTGTTTTCTTGATGGTTTCTCAGGCTACTTTCAGATCCATATTGCATCGGAGGACCAAGAAAAGACCACATTCACTTGCCCCTTTTGCACTTTTGCCTATAGGAGGATGCCTTTTGGCCTATGCAATGCACCTGGGACTTTCCAACGTTGCATGATTAGTATTTTTGCTGATTTGATAGAAAAATGCATAGAAGTGTTTATGGATGATTTTACTGTTTATGGCTCTTCATTTTATTCATGTTTGAGTAGTTTGGATAGAGTTTTGTAGAGATGTATTGAAACTAACCTGTTTTGAATTATGAAAAATGCCATTTTATGGTAGGACGGGGTCTTGTTTTAGGGAATGTGATCTCTGAAAAAAGGGATGGAGGTAGATCCTGCCAAGATTGAAGTGATTTGTAGTTTACCTTACCCATCTTACATTCGCGAAACCCGTTCATTTCTTGGTCATGCAGGTTTTTACAGGCGTTATATCAAGGATTTCAGCAAGATAGCTCTTCCATTGACAAACTTACTGCAAAAGGATGTTACCTTTACCTTTGATGATAAATGCAAGCAGGCCTTTGATTGTATCAAGAAGTCCTTGACTTCTACTCCCATCATTCAGCCACCTGATTGGACCCTCCCCTTTGAAATTATGTGTGATGCATCTAACTATGCATTGGGGGCGGTTCTAGCACAAAGAGTTGACAAGGCTGCCCATGTTATTTATTATGCTTCTAGGACTTTAAATGCTGCACAAATTAATTACACCACCACAGAAAAGGAGCTTTTGGCTATTGTATTTGCTCTTGATAAGTTTAGATCATATTTGCTTAGTTCCAAGGTGGTTATTTTTACTGACCATGCAGCTTTGAAGTTTCCTTTAAAGAAACCAGAGGCAAAGCCAAGATTGATAAGGTGGATGTTGCTCCTCCAAGAATTTGATTTGGAGATTAAAGATAAGAGCGGACCAGAGAACTTAGTGGCTGACCACTTAAGCAGGATAGAGAGGGCTGAGGATTCCCTCCCAATCCATGATGATTTTCCTGATGAGCAGCTTATGCAGCTGCGTGAGGTAACTCCTTGGTATGATGATATAGTTAATTATCTTGTGGGTGGAGCTATACTCCCACATGCATCTAAAGCACAGGTACATAAACTCAAAAGTGATGCAAAATATTATGTGTGGGATGATCCCTATTTGTGGAAGTTTGGTAGCGACCAGGTGATTAGGCGATGTGTACCTTACCATGAGGTTCCATCCATTCTTCAATTCTGTCATGCTTCTCAGGTAGGTGGACACTTTGGTCCCCCAACGGACAGCGAGAAAAGTCCTACACTTAGGCTTCTATTGGCCCACCATTTTTAAAGATGCATTTGAGAGTTTCCGCACTTGTGAATAGTGTCAAAGGGTTGGGATGGTAATCACTCGCAGGAGTGAAATGCCTCAGCATCCTATGTTTTTTTGTGAGGTATTTGATGTTTGGGGCATTGATTTCATGGGCCATTTTCCTGTTTCCTTTGGCTTTACTTATATCCTGCTTGCTGTTGATTATGTTTCCAAATGGGTGGAGGCAAAAGCCACCCGCACTAATGATTCTAAAGTTGTTGTGAATTTTGTGAGGTCCCAAATTTTTTGCAGGTTTGGTATTCCAAGAGCCATCATAAGTGACCAAGGCACTCATTCCTGTAACCGCACCATGGAAGCTTTGCTTCGGAAGTATGGGGTTGTGCCATAGGGTTTCTACACCTTACCACCCCCAAACTAATGGGCAAGCTGAGATTTCGAACAGAGAAATTAAACAAATTCTAGAAAAGATGGTGCAACCAAGTAGGAAGGACTGGAGCCGCAGGCTAGAAGAGGCTCTTTGGGCTCAAAGAACAGCCTACAAAACACCAATAGGGATGTCCCCCTTTAGACTTGTGTTTGGTAAGGCATGCCACCTCCCGGTGGAGATAGAGTATCCTGCTTATTAGGCGGTCAATTGTTGTAATTTTGAACTTGAAAAAGCAGGTAAGGAAAGAAAGCTTCAATTGCAACAACTTGAGGAGCTTAGGCTAGAAGCCTATGAGAATTCCAGAATTTATAAGGAGAAAACTAAGCACTTCCACGATAAGATGATTTCTAGGAAGGATTTCTCCATTGGGCAAAAAGTGTTATTGTTTAACTCCCAGCTGAAAATCATGGACGGGAAACTTAGATCCAAGTGGATTGGCCCGTTTGTTATTACTAATGTTTTTCCTCATGGTGCAGTTGAAATTAAAAGTGAGGCGACAAATAAAGTTTTCAAAGTCAATGGACAACGCCTCAAAGTATTCCATGAGAGCTCCGCACTTTAAGATGTACCCATTGAAGAACTCTCATTGGAACATCCCACCTACACTGTAGATTGACCAGGTAGTCCCTCCTCCTTAATCTTATTTTATGCTTGTTGTTTTCATTGAGGACAATGTCTGATTTAAGTGTCGGGGGTGTCTTTTAGTAGGTTAGTAGTTTGTCATTTTTTTCCAGTTTTCCTTCAAAGAAAAAAAACAAAAAATTGTTATTTTAGCATGTTTTTCCATGAGTTCTTGGTTTGTACAAGTTGTGAGTGATTTTACTATTCTAGGACCATAGGTGTTTTGACATGACTTGATTGATTTATTGTTGCTCTTGGTATAATAAGTTGGATGTGAGCACTAGATTTTGCATCATCTGTGATAGTCAGTGTCCCTGGTGAGAATTAAGTCTTTTATTGGATGGGCTGCATTTTGTCATTCTCTCATTTCTTGTGTGTGACTCACTCATGTTTGTTAGTTACTCTAGAACTTGACTTGATTCTTGTTGAAACATTTGTTCACATGCATGTTTGAAATGATCTAGGAAATTCTGTTTTTTTAGCTACTAGCCAAATAAGCCTACCCTAAATTTATCCCTTTGTGTAATCCCCTTTGAGCCTTTTTATCCCATTCTTTGTTTTATAGCTCATTACAAGCCCAAAAGTGAAAAACAATGTTATTACCCAATCTTAGAGGGTGAAGGAGCTTTGAATTGAGAATTGTTAAATCCATAAGTGTTGGGGTGTCCAAATTGTGCAATTGTGGTTCTCACTTGAGTTTGTTCTTGGGTTCTCAATAGAAAGTTTGGCAAGTACATTTGTATAGAAAAATATTCCCCAAAAAGAAAAAAAAAGAGAAGAAAAAAAAAGAATGCAAAAAAAGAGAAAAAGAAAAAAAAGTGTGCATTTCTTTTAATTTTTGTTTCAAGAAGAATGAAAGTGTGTAGAGAGAGTTATGTGGAGAAGTATATCAAAATAGAGAAATTTATCATACCTTGTTGAAGTTGGATCCTATCATGCTCACTTTACAATTGATTTTCATTGCTTCTTTATCCTCTTTGATGCTTTTTAGTCTAGTTCCCCCTTAAGATTATCCGACCTTGACCTTGGCCCCATTACAACCCTTATAAAGACCTTTTGATCTTATGTGCATGTGTTCTTAAGTGTGGATGTTAGAAGCTTGTCAAGCATATGGTAGTGATAACTTTCATATGTGCTTATTATATATATGAGAGTAAACACAAGCCTAGACACTTAAGTGATTGAGAGCATTACTTATACATATCTTGTGAGGACTCATCACTTATAATTCACTCTCTAGTGCTCTATTCTCTTGTTTGCCTTGATTGCAATTAAGTGCTATCTTTGATTGTCATTCTCTTTGAAGCCTAGGAAAAGCATCTCTCTTATGACTTTGCTTTCTTTGGGTTCATTGAAAATTCATGTATTGTTTTTGTGTCTTGTTTTGTGTGTTTTGCCCGGAGTGCAAAAGCTTAAGTGTGGGGGAATTTGATCAGTGCATTTTAATACACCCTTTATAGCTTTGCATTTGGTATTTTTGATTGTGTTCTGTGTCTAATATTTAAGTCTTAGTGCGTTTCTAGATTTTGGGTCTTATTTGAGCAATATAGTAATTTCTTGATTAATTCTTGTTTTTATTGCATATTGACCCCTATCTACTATACAGGTCATAACTTTGGCTGTGGTTATCCGATTGAGGCGTGCGAGCATGAGTTGGAAAGATAAGGAACAGAGCTACAATTATTATGTTGAGCTCGAAACAAAATTCTGAAGTATTGAAGGTGAAAACTGCAAATTACCGAAGCAGTACTGTGTAAAACGGGTTTTGGACCGAATATTAATTTGTTAACGGGCTTTTATCCAAAATTGCCCATTTAGGGATTAGGTATTTCGTTTTAGTCTTATAGATTTGGCTGATCAGCAGTCGTTTTACCTATCTTACGCATTATCATTCACTTTACAAAACTTTTGTGCTCTAACCTCAATGGAAGCCTAAACTCCCAAGTTGATTCATCGGTGAAAGGCTGCTGTTTACGGATTTTGAGGTTCGGTATCTAATGTTTTAATACAATTTCATTTTAATTTCCTTAATTCCATCTCTATCAATTTCGAATTTAGTTTTGAATGTATGCAATCTTCTCAGTTCGTTTTTCTGCTTAGTAATCGTTCTGTTTTTATTGCAAAACGCATTTCAGTTGTGTATGACGCTTGTTTGTATGCAGTTGTGTTTCGTAATTTTTGATTATTCGAATTACTTGATTGCTTAGATTAATTGATTCGAGTAGAAATTGATAGAGGGATTGATTAGAATTTTGTTATGATATTGGTTGCGTTTGAAACGGCGCATGTCCGCTCCTGTGACCGATTGAACCCATTGTTTCGGCGCTTGCTCGAAACGGTGTGAATTCGTATAAACTGATTAGCGTTTGTTTAGTTAGTGTATGTCAATTGTGAATTTGAAATTAAACGAATTGTTGTTTTTAGAACTTGTGATAAATTCGAGACGCGCACCCGTAAACCGGTGAATCAATTGTCTCTTTAATTTGATAAAACTCCCAACACAAATCGTTTTCTTCATAAACAAACCCCCCCTATTTTATTGTTAATTTTGTTCCTGATTCTGGTAATCTTAGTATTAGAGATCCTTGTGAGACGACCAAGGTTTCTCACCTTGTACTACATTCTTAATCCTTTTTAATTATTTTGACCCGCATACGACCGCTGATCATGGGTCCTCAGTAGGTGCACCACTAAATTGACCAATTGTTTGAAGCATTTGGAACATCATAGGTTTAAACTCAAAATGGTTTGTATTGAGCTCGGGCCTTACTATGCTAGTTTGCATAGTTTGATGGTTAAAAACAACATAATCCCTCATAGGCCTGTCTCTATCATTGGCCATACGTGTTGGTGATAGATTGATGAATTGCTGCATGTAATCATCCTCATGATCACCCAGAGAGCCTGAGAAATTTGTTATAGATCCTCTGCCACTTCTATTGGAATTCCTACCAGAACCTCTGACAGTACCATGTTCAGACATTGTGTATCTGCAACTGCTTTTGTTTCTTTGTTGTCTCTGAATCCTTCGCAACCTTCTAAATCTCCTTTCTATCTCAGGGTCTAACTGGAATTCTGGTGTATGGGACCTATGCATAAAAATGCTACACACAAGGAGAGCACCAAAGTAAAATGGTCACTAAATTACTACTAATCTAAACTATAAAATTAATGGCAATCCCCGGCAACGGCGCTAAAAAACTTGTTGTGCATGATATATATACACAATGTATGTGCAAGTATACACGATCGTAACAAGTAATATAATAGTAAGTTGAGATCGTACCCACAGGGATTGGATTAATTTTTAAGTTTAAATTGATAGTTCACGTAGTGAGAAGAAACCAATTAACAATAAGTTGGAATGCAAGAATGTAAAATAATAGAAAAACAAACAATCAAATTGAGTTGTAAAATATGATGAGAAAGTAGTTGGAATGCTGCCCACTAAGTAAATAACTTTTAACCGAATTATGTTATATACGATGCTGGAGCATTGGATGATGCAGCATTTGTTGCGTGCCCTTCAGTCACTATCGTCAGGGTTTCGTTACAAGTCTTATGTCTAAGCTTTAAATAAGTTCACCCATGTATATGAAGCACCCACAGTATCACCCTATGGACTATGCTATCCTATGTCTAGGTCTTAGCATGGAATAACAAAGTTTCTTTTATTAAACACTTACCCACATTAGTTCTTTAGTTCTAATCATAAACCATGTCTGAATTTATAATTTGCATTCACTTTTAGCTGGCCAATTCTAATGATGAATATGAAAGAGTTATCATGCAAGAACTAAAATGCAAACATCAATATATAACATAAAACTAGTTAAAGGATCATTACAAAGTTTATGGCATCCCAACTACAAGAGATTTTAGCTTATGCTTAACATTACTAAGGAAATACAAACTGATGTAAATAACATGTTCATATTACAGAAAAATACAAAGAAAAAGAAATAGAGTGAAGATACACGATTTAGTTCCCTTTGCATAAATCAGCCCCGTAATGCTGCAGCATCGCTTCGCAACATCACTATGCGGGGAGCATTCCTTGTGCAGAATGTAGTTGTGTGAAGGTGAAGGAAGAAGTTGTCAAGTTCTTCCTCTTCCAACAAAACCAACTCCAATATGATTTTTAAGTGATAAATTATGGTCTACTTTTGAATGAGGAGGTAAAAGGTATTTATAGGCTCATTGAGAGAGGTTTCTTCATGGTGAAGTACTTAAGGATGAAGTTATTTCCACTCGAATCCACTTGCCTCAAAAAAGTAGATTTGATCTTTCAACAATTAAAGAAAAGAGGTCCTATAGCGAATTGACAAGTGTCCCTAAAAAGGTCCCTTGAGTGAGGTTTCTTCATGATGAAGTTACTTAAGGGTGAAGTAATTTCCCACTTGCATCACTTGCTTTTATAAAGTTGATTTGATCTCTCAACTCTAGAAAGTAGGCCTATAAGCATGATGTCATAAATTGGTGCTTGAGATGATCCACTTGTGCCACTTGCTTAACTTTTTGACTTTTGAGCTCATAGTGACGTCAGCACAGAAATGCTGTGGCATCTATTGCTTTTGCTCCAGTGTTGTAGCATTCCAGTCTTCTAATGTTGTGGCATCTAGTGCTTCAGCATCGAACAAACACATAAAAGCACCACAAAATATCCAAAAACACCAAGTTGTTATCAAAACATATCATAACCCCCAATGTCATATTTTCTTCTCTATATGACAATATTACTGAGATTCTAGTAATAATTTAAGTCTTAGAAGCATAAATAACTCTATATAAAATAGAGTTATCACATATCCTGTGTTTGATGCGTGTAACATCCCTAATTTTTAAAGACTCGTATTATGATGCCTAGGACCGATTAATTATTTGTGGGAATAATTAGTCTTGTCTCGGTGAATTACTATTCGAGGGAAAAGACCAAAGAAGCCCTATTCATTTATTAATTATGGCTTAGTCATGATTAATTAAAGTATTTGAGCTGGAGGGCAAAATGGTAATTTTGCACCCCTCATATAAATACATATATTCTGAAGCCTCCTAGCCACATCACCCTCATTCAGCAATTTCTGAAATCCAGAAGAAGCAAGGAGCTGTGGAAGGAGGGAGAGAGGGCGCGAGAGTGGGAGAGAAGAGAGGAGGAAACTCAGATTTTCTTCTTGCATGTAAGTCCTTCTTCAACATTCCTACTCCATTTTCCAATCCCTTTCTAATGATCCAAGTTTCATAGCCTAATTCTCCCTATATCCCTTTCTACCATTTTCGCATATCAAAGCTCCAAGTGAGGAAGAAGATGGAGTTTTGAGCAATAGTTGTCTTGCATGTTCAGTAGAAGCTTCTAAGAAGGAGATTTCGGACTTGCATGGTTGATTGAAGGGAGGGTTTGAGTAGTGGTCCAGCTGGGTTCGAGATTGGATAGAAGAGAGTTGCTGTCTTGGAATCGATTGAAGCTCAGTTCGGGGATTTTTCGTGTTCGGTTCGGTGACTTCGTTTTTCGGCTCAACTCTCGGGATTTCGACTCACCGGTGAGTTCTACTCACGATAGGGCATTTTGATATTCTGAACTTGTTTTCGATATGGAATCCCTTGGTTACATTTTCTCTTTTCAAAAGACTTAGAACCGAAAAGCGATTTTTGAGTCAAAACGGCGTTTACGGTTTATTGAGAATTTTAATGAATCATTGAAACGAAACTCTTTATATATACTCTGGAATAGTTGGAAATTTTCTGGATTTCAGGTGATCGAAATTAGGAATCGAATTGGATGAGAACGGAGACCAAAAATGGGAAAAGTGTGAAATTATGGTAACAGACACAGGTCGCACGGACCGTGCGCCCCTGGGCACGGATCGTGCGCCTGCTTCGGGTTGGAAGTATTGGAAACAGAACGGGACGCACGGGTCGTGCGCCCCTGGGCACGGATCGTGCGTTTCCTTCTGGTAGATGGGTCCTGAGTAGTGCACCACGCACGGGTCGTGCGCCCCTGGGCACGGGTCGTGCGTGTGGTTCTGTTACCGGCTTCCGTTTTCTCGTTTTGTTGCTCCGTTTGATCCCGAACCCTTTCTAATTTCTTTCTCAACCATTCAAAAAGGGATTGCCTCACTGAAAACCTTATTTCGAACTTGTTCAACTCATGATTTTGAGAAGAAGTTGAAAGGTATATTGATCGAAAAACCGAAACCCTAGTATACGTGTGGGTACACCGTCTGATGGATAGAATGAATATATATTTATATATATATATATATATATATATATATATATATATATATATATATCAACTGTATATGATTATAATGCCGGATGTCTATAGATTCATCAAAACGGGTTATAAGTCAATAATACATTACCATATGATTATAATGCCGGATGTTTATAAATTCATCAAAACGGGTTATAGATCAATAAGATATAAATTATCTAAAAGGATATTGTGATTGATCCTTTGGTGATCGGAAAGATATATATTATCTAACTCTCGAGAAATCGTTATGTATTGTCATACATAAATCGCGTTGGGTGACGACCCGACAAGTAGCATACTAGGGAGGGTAGTCATGACCCCTTACCTAGGCCCTGAATGTGTTTTGGCGTGGTCAACTCACGGGTTGCCGGGATTAGCAGTGGTGCAGTCGGCTTGTGCTAAGTTATTGATTATAAGTTAACATTGCCGGGATTAGCAGTTGTGCAGTCGGCAGATGTTAAGCTATAGCTATCGGGATTAGCAGTTGTGCAGTCGGTTGAGCTAAGCTATTAAAAACATAAAAAAAAAAGAACACGATTTGCTTGGCATTTCGATTATAGCTAATGGTAGCTAATTAAACATTGTTAACGGTTTAATAATTTAACCGAGTGTCAGTAAGGGGGCACGGTAGGACTCACTGAGATAATGTTATCTCACCCTATCCATATTTGTTGTTTTTCAGAGAAGCAGGGAAAAAGGAAGACTATAGTGCACGAGTAGTTGATATAATCTTGGAGGTGCTGAAGACTTAGTCATTTTCTCCTTGTTCTTTTGTTGTCCTATTGGTTGTATAAACTTGTATTGATTATGAGTTATATGAACCGTTTATGTTTCTGTTTGGTGTTTGGACTTGGATATTGTAATCCACTCGGTATGGAACCGATAAACTTCTATTTTATGAAGTAATGTTATTTCCGATTATGTTTTATTTCGGAAAAAGTTTGTATGTCCAAAACTTAAACAGGAACTGTGTCCTCTGAATTTTTCCGCATCTGTGCACTTTCGGTGTTTCTACATGTTAGAAATACCAGGGTGTTACATTTGGTATCAGAGCGGTTCGACCTAGTCGGACTTAGACGTTAAGAGTCTTTTACGTCTTCTAAGTCTGATTTTTCTTGGTATGCTATTAGACATTGAGCCTGATCAACTTAATACTTTGTGCATACTTCGCAGAATCATGGCTGGAAGAGGTAGGAGAAACCCACCTGTTGATCCTCATCAAGAATGGATGCAGAATGTCATCGAGACTCAGCAAAAGATGATGAATGACATGATGCTTATGCAACAACAACAGATGGCTCAAATGGCTCAAATGCAGCAGATGCATCAGATGCCTCAACCACAACCAGCTGAGCCAGTCAATGCGCCAACACCTGAGGATCCCAACAGGATGTATTTTCGGTTTCTGAAGATGAAACCCCCAACCTTCAAAGGAGGATCCGAGGCAATGAAAGCCCATTTTTGGGTGGATGCCATGGAACGGATCTTTGACACCTTACAATGCAATGAGGGAGAAAAGGTAATTTGTGCTGCTAACGCTCTGGACGAGGATGCTCACACTTGGTGGGTTAACGCTCGTAGAATGCTTCAAAATCAAGGAACTCCTCTTGAGTGGGATAACTTCAAGGAGTTGTTTTTGGGTCATTATTTTCCCGACTCCCAAAGACTTGACAAGCAGATGGAATTTCTGAGTTTGAAACAGGGAGAGATGACAGTTGGGGAATATGCTGCAAAATTTGAGAGATTGTCACAATTCTATGAATTGGGGACCACCGCTCCTGATGATAGGTGGAAGATGGCGATGTTCAAACAAGGTCTTAGAGGCGATGTGAATCAAGGTCTCAGTTCGTATTCCCTAACCACTTATCCCGCTTTGGTTCAACAGGCTCATTCAGCAGAAAGCGATCTGAAAAGAATGTATGCTGAGAGGAAAGATTTTTGGAAGGATAAGAAGAAGGGCAGTGGGTCAACTTCTTCAAACCCGAGGTATAAAGGGAATCTAGACAAGGGAAAGCAGATTCAGTCGAACAACACTTCTGGGCATCGCCGGTGTGAAGTGTGCAAGAAGAATCATCCAGGAAGGTGTCGATCAGAGGCAAGGTCGGATCAGTGTTACCTTTGCAAAGAAGTGGGCCATTATGCTAATAATTGTCCGTCAAGGAAAGCTTTCTTAGAGTCCCCTGATGCTCCGAGACAGGCTCGAGTCAACACTCTGGATGCTAAAACCATCAAGCCAGCTGATAATCTTATAAGGGGTACAGGTTCTATCTTTCATCAAACTGTTAATATTCTGTATGACTCTGGTGCTACTCATTGTTTTATCTCTGAAGCATGTGCGGAACGGCTAGGATTAATAGTATCTCCTATATCCGAACCAATATCTATCCTTACTGCGGCAAAGGGTCGTGTGCGAACCCAATCATTATGTCTTAATTGTCTGCTCACCATAGGAGGCAGGGACTTTGTTGTTGATTTTATCTGTCTGCCTATGAGAGGAATGGAGATCGTGTTGGGAATGAATTGGATGACTTCCAATCACATTACGATTGATTGTTTCAATCGTGCAATTAATTTTCCTTCTGAAGTAGCGGAACATTCACTACCTGCAGATGATGGTGTTATTTCGTTCACTTCAGCCAGCCAGTCTCTATTCCAAGGTGCGGAAGCTTTTGTTGTTATTTTATCTGCATCAACTGAAGCAAATTTGGATTTATCCTCTACTCAAGTTGTTAATGAATTCTTAGATGTTTTTCCCGAGGAAGTCTCCTCTTTACCTCCAGAACGAGAGGTAGAATTCTCTATAGATCTGGCGCCTGGTGCAGGGCCAATATCCATAGCACCTTATAGGATGTCTCCTCTCGAACTGAAGGAATTGAAGTCCCAACTTGAGGAATTAATTTCCAAGAAGTTTATTCGACCGAGTGCTTCTCCATGGGGTGCTCCGGTATTGCTAGTCAAAAAGAAGGACGGAAGCATGAGATTATGCATAGACTACCGTCAGCTGAATAAAATCACTATCAAGAACAAGTATCCATTGCCAAGGATAGATGATCTACTTGACCAACTTCGAGGTGCTAAAGTTTTCTCCAAAATTGATCTAAGGTCAGGGTACCATCAAATCAGGGTAAGAGCCTTAGACATTCCGAAGACTGCCTTTCGTACGAGGTACGGACACTACGAGTTTGTAGTGATGCCTTTCGGGTTAACTAACGCTCCAGCCGTATTCATGGATTATATGAATAGAGTATTTCATTCTTACCTAGATCAGTTTGTGGTCGTCTTTATTGATGATATCTTGGTTTACTCAAAGTCAGTTGAGGAGCATGCTCAGCATCTCCGATTTGTCCTAGGAGTACTCCGAGAGAAGAAACTCTATGCTAAACCATCAAAGTGTGACTTTTGGATGCCTGAAGTAAAGTTCTTGGGTCATGTAATTTCCCAAGAAGGGGTTGCAGTTGATCCTAGCAAAGTGGAAGCAGTGTTGAATTGGGAACGACCAACGTCAGTGACTGAGATCAGAAGCTTTCTGGGTTTAGCCGGTTACTATAGAAGATTCATTGAAGGTTTTTCGCAATTGGTACTTCCGCTTACTCGATTGACTCGCAAGGGTCAACCGTTTATTTGGGATGCCGACTGTGAGGAGTGTTTTCTTGGATTGAAAGAAAAGTTAACTTCTGCTCCAATCCTAATTCTTCCGGATCCGTCATTGGGATTTCAGATTTACAGTGATGCATCTGGGAAGGGTTTAGGATGCGTTCTCATGCAGAATCAACATGTTGTGGCCTATGCGTCGAGGCAATTGAAGACGCATGAACGGAATTACCCAACTCATGACTTAGAGTTGGCGGCTATTGTGTTTGCACTGAAAAATTGGAGACATTACCTTTACGGTTCTCGTTTCGAAGTTTTTAGTGATCACAAGAGCTTGAAATATCTATTTGACCAAAAGGAGTTGAATAACAGACAGAGAAGGTGGACTGAATTTTTGAAGGACTATGACTTCGAATTGAAATATCACCCTGGGAAAGCCAATGTGGTAGCAGATGCTCTGAGCAGGAAGTCTATCCACACGGCAAGGTTAATGGTTCACGAGATGGCTTTGTTGGAGTCGTTCAGAGACTTGAAGCTCAAGGTGTTAAGAAAGAGGGATCGCGTAGTGCTGCGACATATACGGATAGCCAGTGTGCTAAGGGAACAAATCCGCGTAGCTCAAGGAGCTGATATAAAGTTGCAGTCTCAGAAGGGATCGCCAGATTTCACTAAGGATAGTGATGGCATGATTTGCTTTAATGGGAAGATTTGTGTTCCCGACGATGATGATATCAAAAGACAAGTATTGGAAGAAGCCCATAGGAGTCAGTACTCTGTACATCCGGGATCCACTAAGATGTATCGAGACTTGAAGCTAATGTACTGGTGGCCTGGGATGAAGGCCGAGGTTGCAGAATTTGTTTCTCGGTGCTTAACTTGTCAGAAGGTTAAGGCGGAACACCGAAGACCGGGTGGTCAGTTACAACCGCTAGATGTACCAGTTTGGAAGTGGGAAGATATCTCCATGGACTTCGTCATGGGTTTGCCGAGGTCACAGGCAGGCAATGATTCTATTTGGGTAGTAGTGGACCGATTGACTAAATCCGCTCACTTTATTCCCGTTCGCTCGACTTATAAGGTTTCCAAGTTAGCAGATGAATATGTGAGGAACATTATCAGACTGCATGGAGTCCCAACGAGCATTGTGTCAGACCGAGATCCCAAGTTTACTTCCAGGTTCTGGAGAGCATTGAATGAAGCTTTGGGAACAAGGGTGCTGATTAGCACTGCTTATCATCCTCAGACTGACGGTCAGACGGAGAGGACTATCCAAACCCTTGAGGACATGCTTCGGGCTTGTGTGCTCGACAGTGGAAGAAAATGGGAGGACCATCTTCCATTAGTAGAATTCTCCTACAACAACAGTTACCACTCCAGCATTGGAATGGCACCGTTTGAAGCACTTTATGGTAGGAAATGTAGAACTCCGTTGTGTTGGTGGGAGATTGGTGAAGATAAGTTTTTGGGACCTGACATGGTTCGCGAGACTACTGAGAAGATCAAGTTAATTCGGGAAAGGATGAAGGTTGCTCAGAGTCGGCAGAAGAGCTATGCTGACAACCGACGGAGACCGTTGGAGTTTGAGGTTGGTGATCATGTGTTCTTGAAAGTTTCTCCAACCATAGGCACTGGAAGAGCCTTGCGAGCGAAGAAGCTTAGTCCTCGATATGTTGGACCTTTCCAAATCATCGAGCGGATTGGGCCAGTTGCTTATCGCCTCGCATTGTCTCCGGCCCTATCAAACCTCCATGATGTGTTCCACGTGTCTCAGTTAAGGAAGTATGTTCCCGATCTGCATCAACCATTGAGTGTTGATACCATTGACCTGCAACCGGATTTGTCATTCCAACCTTATCCTAGCTACATCTTGGAGCGTGGCGAGAAGACGCTACGGTCAAGGACTATTCCTATTGTCAAAGTGGTCTGGGATGGATTCTCAATCGAGGAGGCTACCTGGGAACTGGAAGAAGACATGCGCAATCGATATCCATATCTCTTTCAGTAAGGTATGCTTCGTCAATTTTGAGGACAAAATTTTTAAAAGTTGGGGAGATTGTAACATCCCTAATTTTTAAAAACTCGTATTATGATGCCTAGGACCGATTAATTATTTGTGGGAATAATTAGTCTTGTCTCGGTGAATTACTATTCGAGGGAAAAGACCAAAGAAGCCCTATTCATTTATTAATTATGGCTTAGTCATGATTAATTAAAGTATTTGAGCTGGAGGGCAAAATGGTAATTTTGCACCCCTCATATAAATACATATATTCTGAAGCCTCCTAGCCACATCACCCTCATTCAGCAATTTCTGAAATCCAGAAGAAGCAAGGAGCTGTGGAAGGAGGGAGAGAGGGCGCGAGAGTGGGAGAGAAGAGAGGAGGAAACTCAGATTTTCTTCTTGCATGTAAGTCCTTCTTCAACATTCCTACTCCATTTTCCAATCCCTTTCTAATGATCCAAGTTTCATAGCCTAATTCTCCCTATATCCCTTTCTACCATTTTCGCATATCAAAGCTCCAAGTGAGGAAGAAGATGGAGTTTTGAGCAATAGTTGTCTTGCATGTTCAGTAGAAGCTTCTAAGAAGGAGATTTCAGACTTGCATGGTTGATTGAAGGGAGGGTTTGAGTAGTGGTCCAGCTGGGTTCGAGATTGGATAGAAGAGAGTTGCTGTCTTGGAATCGATTGAAGCTCAGTTCGGGGATTTTTCGTGTTCGGTTCGGTGACTTCGTTTTTCGGCTCAACTCTCGGGATTTCGACTCACCGGTGAGTTCTACTCACGATAGGGCATTTTGATATTCTGAACTTGTTTTCGATATGGAATCCCTTGGTTACATTTTCTCTTTTCAAAAGACTTAGAACCGAAAAGCGATTTTTGAGTCAAAACGGCGTTTACGGTTTATTGAGAATTTTAATGAATCATTGAAACGAAACTCTTTATATATATTCTGGAATAGTTGGAAATTTTCTGGATTTCAGGTGATCGAAATTAGGAATCGAATTGGATGAGAACGGAGACCAAAAATGGGAAAAGTGTGAAATTATGGTAACAGACACAGGTCGCACGGACCGTGCGCCCCTGGGCACGGATCGTGCGCCTGCTTCGGGTTGGAAGTATTGGAAACAGAACGGGACGCACGGGTCGTGCGCCCCTGGGCACGGATCGTGCGTTTCCTTCTGGTAGATGGGTCCTGAGTAGTGCACCACGCACGGGACGTGCGCCCCTGGGCACGGGTCGTGCGTGTGGTTCTGTTACCGGCTTCCGTTTTCTCGTTTTGTTGCTCCGTTTGATCCCGAACCCTTTCTAATTTCTTTCTCAACCATTCAAAAAGGGATTGCCTCACTGAAAACCTTATTTCGAACTTGTTCAACTCATGATTTTGAGAAGAAGTTGAAAGGTATATTGATCGAAAAACCGAAACCCTAGTATACGTGTGGGTACACCGTCTGATGGATAGAATGAATATATATTTATATATATATATATCAACTGTATATGATTATAATGCCGGATGTCTATAGATTCATCAAAACGGGTTATAAGTCAATAATACATTACCATATGATTATAATGCCGGATGTTTATAAATTCATCAAAACGGGTTATAGATCAATAAGATATAAATTATCTAAAAGGATATTGTGATTGATCCTTTGGTGATCGGAAAGATATATATTATCTAACTCTCGAGAAATCGTTATGTATTGTCATACATAAATCGCGTTGGGTGACGACCCGACAAGTAGCATACTAGGGAGGGTAGTCATGACCCCTTACCTAGGCCCTGAATGTGTTTTGGCGTGGTCAACTCACGGGTTGCCGGGATTAGCAGTGGTGCAGTCGGCTTGTGCTAAGTTATTGATTATAAGTTAACATTGTCGGGATTAGCAGTTGTGCAGTCGGCAGATGTTAAGCTATAGCTACCGGGATTAGCAGTTGTGCAGTCGGTTGAGCTAAGCTATTAAAAACATAAAAAAAAAAGAACACGATTTGCTTGGCATTTCGATTATAGCTAATGGTAGCTAATTAAACATTGTTAACGGTTTAATAATTTAACCGAGTGTCAGTAAGGGGGCACGGTAGGACTCACTGAGATAATGTTATCTCACCCTATCCATATTTGTTGTTTTTCAGAGAAGCAGGGAAAAAGGAAGACTATAGTGCACGAGTAGTTGATATAATCTTGGAGGTGCTGAAGACTTAGTCATTTTCTCCTTGTTCTTTTGTTGTCCTATTGGTTGTATAAACTTGTATTGATTATGAGTTATATGAACCGTTTATGTTTCTGTTTGGTGTTTGGACTTGGATATTGTAATCCACTCGGTATGGAACCGATAAACTTCTATTTTATGAAGTAATGTTATTTCCGATTATGTTTTATTTCGGAAAAAGTTTGTATGTTCAAAACTTAAACAGGAACTGTGTCCTCTGAATTTTTCCGCATCTGTGCACTTCTATTTTGACTTTTGAGCTCATAGTGACGTCAGCACAGAAATGCTGTGGCATGTATTGCTTTTGCTCCAGTGTTGTAGCATTCCAGTCTTCTAATGTTGTGGCATCTAGTGCTTCAGCATCGAACAAACACATAAAAGCACCACAAAATATCCAAAAACACCAAGTTGTTATCAAAACATATCATAACCCTCAATGTCATATTTTCTTCTCTATATGACAATATTACTGAGATTCTAGTAATAATTTAAGTCTTAGAAGCATAAATAACTCTATATAAAATAGAGTTATCACATATCCTGTGTTTGATGCGCACAGTATAACAAACAAGATATCATTATTTTATCATATCTTGTGTTTGATGTACACCAGATAATAACATAATAAGATATATATATATATATATATATATATATATATATATATATATATATATATATATATATATATATATATATATATCATATCTAAATGACAAAATTGTCGATGTGAATAAATTTCATAATTTCTTGCCATAGAGTGTCTCATATTAAATAGCTCTTGCTTATTCGAAGGCATGTATCCAGGTCGACGTTCACTCTGATGATAACGCCTTCCTCTATATGGAGCCATAAATCCTTCACAATTTGTGTACCCAGCATCCACAAGATAATAGTAACCTATAATATAGTGATAAAGCCAAAAGAATGAGCCATAGCTAACTCTGCATTGCTTAATAATTCAATCAAAATCTGTAAATTGAATGAGCACTGTCCTAATAGATGCTAATTAGCAGTATACTAATATACGAGTTTACAACTATCTATTCTTTGAATGAGCATATATATCATCATCTGTATTTTGAATGAGCAATACCTATCCAGAATATAACAGTATAACGATAGCAATAAGTCAATAACAGTAGCAAGATAATAGGGAAAATTCGGATGAATCAAAACATCACAAATATAATGATAAAGCACAAAAAATTATACAGGAGCAATAACAACCAATTTCAGAAAATTGGGCACCAAAGCATCACAATGTAAGAAAACAAACATCGTATATTCTGAAAAGGGGGAAAACGAGAACGAGAAGAAGTATTGGGCAGAATCACAATTTAAGAAAACAAACACCACATATTCTGAAAAGGAGAAAAAAAATGAGATTGAGAAGAAAGGGCAAAGGACAAAAAATCAAGAACCAGTGAAGAAAGGGCACAGGGAAAGAGAGAAAAGCAAACCCAATAGATGGTGAGAGGCGACTTGTGAGAGCAAAAGGATGGGAGAAAAATGGTTCCTATTCACTTTGTGATGTGAGGTCGAAACCGTGATTTGGTAGAAGGGAAGACGATGAGGCAAGAATCAAAGAAGAAGGAAGAGCGTTGTTGCGTAATATGATTGTTGCGTAATATGATTAGTCTATCATATCCTATTCGTGCATCAAACAATAGATTTATCATATCCTATCCTGTCTCATTATCCTGACCATCAAACATCAAACGGTCCTAAATGTTCACGAGTTTGTTGTGTGCAATGGATGCAACTAGCCCCACACATTATCCAAATCCGAACACAAAATACTCTTCCTGAAGAAAATACACATGTTGATGTAGTGTTTTTGACTCGCGTAAGGTGGTTAGACAAACCATCAATTTTTATTTTTGAAGGCCATAAATTTATTAAACAAAGAACACTACGCAAGTTACAAGACACGTATTTTAAGACGAGCATCAAAGCTTTCACTCGAGTATTTAAGGCTTTTGCATTTTCACAATTATTACTATTAGAGAACAAACTCGAGAACATTAGTGTAGCAAACATACGAGGTGCAGATAAAACATGATTTATCCAGCATAAAACATAATATATGCTATCTCACAAAAGAAACATATTTATTCTAGTGATAACTCTAGCTCACTAAAATAAATCATAAGTTAGTGACTTTTTTTTTGGTAAACTAAGATATCCCATGCGCGCAACTGCAGAGACTAACATATTTTTCTTTTGTGACTGGTATTTGATATTAACATATTTGGGCATAAATAGAAGTAAGAAGTAATATTTTTATTTGGTATACAAAGCAACTAATTTTTATTCACAAAAAACACGCATTTGATTAGGCATTGCAACGAGACTCGATCTTGTGAATACCAACCCAAACTCATCTCGATTTTGATGGAGAACTCTACCTTAAGGGTTTAAACTATTCTTCTCTTAAGCTCTTGGAAATTATCCTCAAATGCTTGGTCTAGAAGTAATGTCCTATACAAGGGATAGAAATGGGAAATCGTTCCTATCTCATAATGTTTGAATGAATGAATTTTTGGGGGTAATGTAATTTTTGGGAGGAATTGAGATATTTTAGTTCAAATTAATGTCTCAATTCCTCCCAAAAATTACATTACCTCCAAAAAGTACTCTATCCAAACACACCTTAAAGAATTTATTTAAAATAGTAGTATCATTCCTACAAGGAGGTTGTATCTCCATTCATTGTAATTCTGTTACTGTGTATTGTAATTATAGTGGATTCCCCTTTGATTAATGATATAGTTAAGTATTTACTCATTAGTGGGTCCGTCCTGGTGGTGTGTGAAAAAATGTGCAAGTATACACAGTCACAAACAAGTAATATAATGATAAGAAAGGTCGAACCCATAGGGATTGGATTAACTTTGTGTGTGTTTAGAAAACATATAAATTAGTACTACTATTCTACTCACAAATTTTGGGGTTTTTAGTTTAAGTAAAAACAGAATGCAAGTATGTAAATTAAGATGAAGGAAATCAGTTGAGAAAGATAGTTGAGATGTCTTTACTAGATAATGCTTCTTTTGAGAGTTTCTATGCTTTTAGTGATGCAGAAGCACTATGATGCAGAAGCATCAAGTGCAGAAGCATCAAGTGCAGTATCATTGAGTGCAGTTGCATAAGTGTGTGCTTTTTGTAACACCCATTTCTACCCGGTAATTTATTAGCGTAAAATCAGAGTTTTCAACAATGAAACGGATGTCACACTTTTCGACTTAAAAAAAAACCTTAAACGGATACATAACACTCATCACTCGGATGAACCGGCAAACAGCATTTTTAGTCTTAAAAACAAATCAACTCTTACTCATTCACGCAGCGGAAAATCATAAGGGTTCAACTAAAACAAACGTAGTGACCATGTAAGGTTTATAACATCAAATCCACAAAATAACATAAACAATATAAATAGTGTTCATCCCCCCGAGTGCTACGTATCAGAGCGACGACACGACCGAACTAGTCAAGTACAACAGCCTTCACTCGTGGATACCTGCACGTTACCAACATAGGGGTAACATTCAAACAGAAGGGGTGAGATATCACACAGTATAAAGAATCGTATGAAAGACCGTATATCTAGGTCAGAAAGTCAGATAATCATAACAGACAACAGGTCAACAACAGCATGGACATAATAGTCAATATCAGCACAACGGTCAACATCAGCACAACATGCAAATATCATCTCAACAGTCAAATATCGACTCAACAGTCAATATATAACAACAACAGTCAATATACAACAACAACAGTCAATATACAACAACAACAGTTCACCACAGTCAGTGACTTCAAACATGCGATATGAATGCGGGATGCTCAATAGAGGGCCAACTACCCTATAATGCATGTGGTACCAATCATCACTAATAAAATAGCCAATAAGGGCATCATCACCTATATCATCACCAAGTTTTTGAGCATCATCATCATCACCTCTAGCTCCAAGGCCGAAGCCTTCATCACCAAAACAATGCATATGAAATGTATGCGACACCATGAACAATGCACCAGAGACAATCAACAACAATAGTCATCTAAGTGACACAACAACACCAATATCAACAAATGGTCATAGACCCATCACCTATCACCTTAGCCAATAAAATAGGCACATCACCTGTTATATCATCACCAATAACACCAATCATCACCAATAACACCAACACCCATAGGGCAGTCTAACAATTTGACCGTAACATCAACAACCACCGACACCAAAGATACCAATAGATTTACAACGTCAATGGCAACAACAATTTTACAACGCCGAGAACAACGACAATTTACGACACCAATGACGACACAGTTTACAACACCAATGACGACACAATTTACAACACCTGGAACAACAACAATTTTACAACACCAATGCCAACAACAATTATACGACACCAGTGGCAATACCAATTTACAACAAACAACAACAATAGTTTACAGCAAACAGCAACAATAATTTACAGCAACAGCAACAATAGTTTTCTGCAAACAGCAACACTGATTTTTCAGCAAAACAGAAACATAGTTTTTAGAAACAGCAACACTGATTTTCAGCAAAACAGCAACATAATTTTTAGAAACAGCAACTTAATTTTAAGCAAACAGCAACTTAATTTTCAGCAAAACAGCAACTTAATTTTCAGCAGAACAGCACACTCTCTCTTTCCTTGCTTGTGGATCACGCCTCCTCTCTTCTCTTCTCTCTAGTTGTCGACCTCTTCTCTTCTTCTCCTTATTAGCGCCTCTCCTCTTCTCCTTTCTCACTCTCAAATTTTGGTTTTTCTAATTAGTGAGCAAAACCCTAAAACTGCTTATTTATACTTAGTTAATTTTCATGGGCTTTTCTCTCGGCTTATGCGAATTAATCATGGGCTAACCCCCCCCCCCCCATTCGCTATTACTATTCCTAATAAGGACCAACACACTAACATATAATAAATAATAATTATAATATTATTTCTATCACATAAACCCTATTTAATTAATTAAATAAATAACTAATTAATTTTGGGGCGTTACACTTTTCAGCTACTTTCTTCAGAGTTTCATTACAAGCTTCTCATGTCTGGGCTTGCTAAATAAGTTCACTCCTGCCTTTGAAGTCCCCACTGTTTCACCCCTAAGGACTATGTTATCCTATGTCTAGGACTTAACATGGTTTTAACACAGTTTCTTTATTAAACAAGTTTAACAAAGCCTTTATTAAAACACTCACTCTTATTAGTCTTGATTTTTATTATAAACCATGTCTGTGAATATAACTCTACTTATTGTAAGAGATCAACCTTAAAATAAGATGGATGTAGTATAACACAAGACCCAAAATGTTACAACACTTAAAAGCATAATAACTTACTCAAAAGAACATTATAAGTTTAGAACATCTCAACTAAAGGAATTTAGCCCATGTTACTCATTATATAATAGAGAGAATCTGTAAGGAACATGATAACATGAATCATATAAAAGATATCAATAGGGTAGAAGTTACACAAATTGATGTTCCCTTGCATGAATTTTGACAGGTGCAGAAGCACTGATTCCTTCGTCTATCTATGAAGAAGTGGAGGAAGAGCGTGTCAATTCCTTCCTCACCTTCTTACAACTAACTAGTAAATAAAATGCAAGAATTGAAACTACTAAAATATAAGTAAAGTGTTTGATCTACATATTATCAAGTGAGATATGCGATGCTGTTCAAGTGAGAAGTGGGAGCCCTTTTTATAGCCTTGGAGATTTCCTTTGCTTGAGGGTTTGCTTGAAAACCAAGTTAACCTAAGGAGGCTTAACCATGGTTGCTTTTCTGATCTTTAGATAAGGAGATTGAGTTCAGCACATTTCCATAAGAAGAGGTCCAATTATGTAAGGCCATATGTCTTTTAGGTGAATAGCCTTTCATGATGATGTTTATGGTGGGCGCCTCCTTATGCATGTGGCCATGTGCTCCATGTGAATTGTGACAAAGCATGATGTCATAGAAGTTTTGGAGTAGAGGTATGATTTGAGGTGCTTCCATTGTGGGGATATAAATCTTCAGCGCAGGATGATGCAGAAGCACTAAGTGCAGAAGCATTTGTGGTGTAGAAGCATTAAGTGCAGAAGCATCGTGGTGTAGAAGCATCATCTGTAGGAAAACTAAACAAACACATCAAACATACCAAAATATATACAAAATGCTTTATTCATCACATAATTCCTAGAATGTTGTTATTTTACTAATATTACTATATTTAACACACTTTGTACTTGAGTTTCAAGCAATTTGTTGCGTTTAGAAGTATAATAACTCTATATAAATTAGAGTTATCACACCCCCAAACTTAAATCATTGCTTGTCCTCAAGTAATGACAAAAAGAAATTCAAGTAGGTTTTTCAAATTAAAGAAGAACAGATCAGCTTATATCTTTTCAAAAAGTGAATTTGCATTTCTATGAACTTCATTTTTCAGAACATTTTGTGCTTTTGAATTCCCTAAACATCCAAAGTTTATTAAAACTCAATTGTGTGAGTGTGTGCCCCACTGAGATCTAATTAGTTCCAAAACTAAGTGAAAAGTTTCTCTTTAACTTTTGGGAAATTTTAGATCACGTTTGGTCAAAACAAAGATGTTTCAAAACATAGATTAGACTAACATCTTCAAGATTTGGGGGGCTTTAAGTACAACTAAGGACTTTGATTGAGCATTTCAAAACTGTTGAGTCAATGCACTATACTTATTTTTGGTGGTTCTTTTTGTTGGTGCAGAAGCACTGTTAGTGCAGATGCACTGAATATTTTTGTGAAGTGTAGAAGCACTAACTTTTTGTAACGGTGCAGAAGCACTTGAGTGCAGCTGCACTTGACACTACTTTTTATGGTTTGTAGCATGTATTGCCCTCATCACTGACCTCCTTATGCATACTTTTTTCTTTGGTTTTTCTTTTCTTCTTTTCTTTTCTTTTTCTTTCAAACCAAATGCACTACTAGAACAGGTTCAGTTTAATGATTTGGGTCAATATGGATAGCTCATAATATTTTGGCTCTTTTGTAGTGTATTTTGGTAACCTTTTGTATTGACTCTTCTAAGCTTCTTATACTCAGCCTTAGTATTCATGGAAATTCCCCCAAACTTATTTCTTTGTGCTCTTCTATATTTTTAGTAAAAATTTGTTTTTGACCTTGGTTTTCTAAAAAAATTCTTTTTGTATCAGATAATTTTTCATATAGCAAGGTTCTTTTCAAAACTCAGTTTTGATGTGTCAAGGTAATAATAAAAATTGGTCATTTTGAGGAAAACAAGGCTTTCTTTTCTTAATCTTTCATTCATCATTAAAACTTAGTTCAAAGAATGCATTTAGCTAAGTTTTGTAACAAAGATTTCAAGCTGATCATGCTTCAAAAATTCTCAATTCTTACTTTGACGTAAAAACAATTTGATGCAATTCAACAGGTTTGTGTGACTGATGTTTTTGTAAAACAATTTCCTGAAAAAATTTTAAAAGAAACTTTGTTGCTTGTATCACAAAATTTGAAAATAGCTATACTATATTTTGCATATATAAGGAAATAACAAAACTTAGACATGCATACTTACTAAAAACATATCAGCACATGCATATAGTAGATTAAAAGTGTTTTTCTCCCCCCAACTTAAAGTTGAGCAGTGTCCTCACTGCTCTAAGTTGAGTTAGAAAAAGTAATTTTTGTTCCAAAATGGGGAGGGGGGTTAATACATGTGGGATACAAATAGAACATAAAAAGTACTTATAAAATAACAACATGAAAGAGTTTACTCTATCTTGGCACCACTTTTGATTCTGGAGCTGGTTCTGCTGGGCATGTGTTTGACCTTCTGTTTCTTCTTCTTTGCCCCTTCAACCTTTGGTGCTTCTGCACCAAGTGCATCTGCACCAACCTCCTCTGTTGCTGTTTCTGTAGGTGCAGATTCACCAGGTGCTTTTGCACTGATTTGTTCAGCAGTAGTTCTGTCTTCTGTTTGTTGTTCTGGTGGTTGCTCAAGTGTAGCCTCAGCTTCTTTTGGTTGGTCTTTCTCCTTCTGTGGGTCCTCCTTTTCAGCTTCTTCTCTTTTTGCTTTGCTCTATTCTGCACCTTCCAGTCCTTGACTTTCCTCCACACTGGTTTCAACAACTTTCTTGAAGAATTTCTGGGTGTTGCCCAGTTCTTCTCTTTTCTTCTGTGCCAGCTCTTCCAGCACCAGTTTGACAGTATCTTCTTTGTTCTTTAGTATGATTGTCACAACTGGAACACCTTGAGATGCATCTGCACTAGGTGCAGAAGCATCAGTTGCTGGTTGATCTTTTTCTTCAGGGTTGGCTTCTTCTTCTTCTTCCATTGCTTCCTCTTGAATAACCTGCAAAGTTTGTTTCTCAAAAATAATGTTAGAAGTTTGTGTGGCTGGTTCTTGTTCAGGTTGGCTTTCTTGGAAGATGGTTGGTGGTGATGATGACTGTGGAATGGGTGATGGTGGAGGGGTAGGTGTCTTTCCTGTGGAGGGTGATGTTGATTTTTCTGGTTGGGGGTGGGTTGGTGGAGTGACTTGGGTGAGGAGTGGTTCTGCTTGGGATCCAGCCTCATATTTCTTTCTTACAATTTCCTCCATGCTCATATTCTCTTCCTCTTCCTCCCCACTTTTGTCTGTACTTTCAGTGGTATCATCATCCTCTTCATCTTCATTTCTCTCCATTTCCTTCACCATTCTTGTCAATGTCTCATCTTCATCAGTCTCAACTAGTCCCTCACTCAGTAGTTCTTCCTCTTCTTCATTCTTTTTCTTCTTCCCTTTCTGTTTCCTGCTAGTCGCCTTCTTTCTTTTCATTACTTTTTTCTTTTTCTCTTCACTCTCTTCCTTTTCTTCCTCCTTTTCTTCTTCTTTTTCCTCCTCTTCTTCTTGTTCTGGGCTCTGAAAGACCCATGTTGGGAACACTGGGTTTTCTATCTGGGGTGGTACCTGAGATATCTCCATTAACCTAAGTTGTAGCCACTCATGCTGTTCTTGCTGAAATTTCCAAACTGCCTGGTGCTTCTGCACTAAGTGCTCCTGCACCAGGCTAGTTTCTTCAGTTTTAATTTTTGTTCTTTCTTTCATCTCAGCAGACAGTGGGCCTGGAGGATATTTTCTTTACTTATGTTCCTCAGGACTGATATCCACCCCTTGTTTCATACATAGTTCAGTGATTAAGCATGGGAAAAATAAAAATCCTTCCTTTCTTGCTGCACAATCTAGGATCTATTTATTGATAATTTTCCCTATATCCACATTTTTGTTTGTTAAGATTGCATTTAATAGGATCAATCTATCTTTTGACAGTGTGTATGTGTGGGATGTAGGGAAAATAGAACAATCAATGAACAGATACCAGTTGCCTAACTCAGGGATTAAGTATCTGTTTTTTAATTTGAATTCTGTATTGGAAATCTTATCCCACTGGGAGTTTTTCACAACAATCCTAGATTTGACTCTTTCCATTTCCTTCTTACCATAGTTCTCTACTTTTTCTTTGAAATCAGTCCCAGAATAGACTAGATTATAGTGAGTATTGATTCTATCAGCACTAAAATAAACTTTTCTACCTCTTATCACTGAATGATCATGCATGTTACCTTGTTTGTTGCCTTGAATTCCAGAGTAGAATTCCCTGACCACCTGCTCCAGATAGAAGGCTCTGTGTTGTATAAACAGATCCCAGTTGAGACTTGAGACTGTTGCCATGAAATTTGGGTGAGCCTTCATTAGACTGTAGCCTCGCTCAGGGAGAAATTTTCTTTCCCAGAAATGTGCAATTTTAGGGTCCACAGTACTTGGAGCAGGTGCAGTAGCACTGGATTGTTTTTTGGATGTTGTGGTGATGAGGTTACTGTGCTGGCCTTGCTCTTGCCTGAGGTCTTGTTTGCGCTTTGTTTGCGAACCATTGTTGATTGTTGGCAAGGAATTTTGAATTTTTTGCAAGGAGATGGTACTTCGTATTCTTAGAAATTGGGGATTTTCTTGATAGAGGAAGGGATTTCGTGAATTGCGGTTTCTGTGAGTGATAGAGTGATTAGTGGTGAAGGGAAACGGTCACTTTGGGGAAGTTTGAGTGTGATTAATGTTTGGTAGTAGCCGTTAGGGTGTGTGAGCGTAACTTGCATGCGTGAGGACACGTGGGGGGCTAGGTGACACCACACAAAGTCTATGTCACAGATCACAACTGCTATTTTGTTGTGCTGGCAATTTTTGAAAAGTTTTTTTCACCCAAGTGTATTTTTAAATTTTTGAAATTCTGGTGCAGTAGCACTGAAGAGCTGTTAGGTGCAGATGCACCTAAGTGAAGAAGCACTAAAAACCTGTGTTCCTACAAAACACTTGAAAAACATTAAATTGAACAAAAATTGCATAACTAAATATTAAATAACATGGGTTGCCCCCCATAAGCGCTTGTTTTAAGAGTCTTTCAGCCTGACTATCTCCTTTTCTTAGAGATTTTGAAAATGGGTGGTGAGTTTATCCCTCACCACATGTTCACCATAGTACATTTTGACTCTCTGCCCATTTACCTTGAAAGTGGTGTTTGTGGTTGCATCATATAAATTAACTGCACCATGGGGGTAAATTTTGATGAGCTTGAATGACCCTGACCATCTTGATCTCAGTTTTCCAGGAAATAATTTCAACCTGGAATTGTATAGCAAGACCATTCCTCCTTCTCTAAGCTCTCTTCTTTGGATTTTCTTGTCATGCCAATCTTTGGTTTTTGTTTTGTAAATTTCTGCATTCTCATATGAGAATTGCCTAAATTCATCTAATTCATTTAATTCTAAAAACCTTTGTGCTTCTGCTTTGTTGAGATCATAATTTAGCTTTTTCATAGCCCAATAAGATTTGTTTTCCAACTCAACTGGCAGATGGCATGCCTTGCCATAGACTAATCTATAGGGGGGCATACCTAATGGTGTTTTAAATGCTGTTCTGTATGCCCATAATGCTTCATCTAAATGTAAGGACCAATCTTTTCTAGATGGTCCAACCATTTTTTCAAGCATTCTTTTAATTTCCCTATTTGATAGCTCAGCTTGCCCACTTGTTTGTGGGTGGTAGGCTGTAGCAATTTTATGCTTAATCCCATATTTTGCAAGAAGATTTTCAATAAGTTTATTGTAAAAATGTGATCCTTCGTCATTGATAATTGCCCTTGGGGTGCCCAACTTTGTAAAAATGTTTTTCAAAATGAATTTGCTAACAGATTTGGCATCATTATTAGGCAATGCTACTGCCTCTACCCATTTAGACACATAATCTACAGCTACTAAGATATATTGTTTGCCAAAAGAAGGTGGAAATGGTCCCATGAAATCCATGCCCCATACATCAAAAAGTTCAATTTCTAATATATTGGTTCTAGGCATTTCATGTTTTTCAGAAATATTACCTGCTCTTTGACATTTGTCACAAGTTTTGACCATTGAATATGCATCTTTAAATAAAGTTGGCCAATAATAACCAGACTGTAGTACCTTAGCTGTTGTTCTGTTGCATCCAAAGTGACCTCCATATGGTGCAGCATGGCAGTGCAGAAGCACTGCTTGCTGTTCTTCTTGGGGGATGCATTTCCTCATTAATTGGTCTGGACACATTTTGTAGAGAAATGGTTCATCCCAGTGATATTCCTTAATTATGTGAAAAAATCTCCTTCTTTGTTGGTAAGTCATGTTCACTGGTACTACCTTGCTTACAAGAAAGTTAACAATGTCAGCAAACCAAGGTGCAGAAGCACTAGGTGCAGAAGCACTGGATGCTGTTATGGCTAACAGTTTTTCATCGGGAAAGCTTTCCTTGATCTCTCCCTTTTGTGTACCTGTTCTTTCACCTTCAAGTCTAGATAAATGGTCAGCAACCTGATTCTCCACCCCTTTTTTGTCTCTGATTTCAAGATCAAATTCTTGAAGGAGGAGAATCCATCTTATTAACCTTGGTTTTGCATCTTTCTTGGAGATTAAGTACTTGATGGCAGCATGATCAGTATAGACAATAATTTTGGTGTCAACCAAGTAGGATCTAAATTTATCAAATGCAAAAACCACTGCTAACAATTCTTTTTCTGTTACAGTATAATTCATTTGAGCTTCAATTAATGTCTTGCTAGCATAATAAATAGAATGAAAGATTTTGTCATACCTTTGCCCTAAGACAGCTCCTACAGCAAAATCACTAGCATCACACATTAATTCAAATGGCCTGCTCCAATCTGGTGTAACAATCACTGGTGCAGTTACCAATGCTTTTTTGAGTTTTTGGAATGCTTCCATACAAGGCTTATCAAAGTTAAAAGGTGCATCAATTTGCAAGAGTGTACATAATGGCTTGGATGTCCTTGAAAAATCTTTGAAAAATCTTTGATAAATCTTCTGTAGAAGCCTGCATGGCCTAAGAAGCTTCTGATTCCCTTGACAGTTGTTGGAGGTGGCAGTTTTTCAATGACCTCAATCTTTGCTTGATCTACTTCCAAACCTTTCTTTGATACTTTGTGACCTAATACAATGCCTTCTTGTACCATGAAATGGCATTTCTCCCAATTAAGTACTAAGTTTGTTTCCTCACATCTTTGGAGAATTTTCTCTAAATTTGATAAACATGTTTGAAAAGTGTTTCCAAAGACTGAGAAATCATCCATGAATACTTCCATTGATTGCTCAATGAAGTCAGAAAAGATGGAAATCATGCACCTTTGGAATGTTGCAGGTGCATTACAGAGTCCAAAAGGCATTCTTCTAAATGCAAATATTCCATAGGGGCATGTAAAGGTAGTTTTTTGTTGGTCTTCAGGTTCTATTGCAATCTGATTGTACCCTGAATAACCATCTAAGAAACAATAAAACTCCTTACCTGCCAACCTATCTAACATTTGGTCAATGAAGGGTAAAGGGAAGTGATCTTTCTTTGTGGCTTTATTGCGTTTTCTATAATCCATACAGATCCTCCAACCTGTAACAGTTCTTGTTGGTATCAATTCATTTTTTTCATTGGCTATTACTGTCATACCTCCTTTCTTTGGAACACACTGAATAGGGCTTATCCATGCACTATCAGATATGGGGTATATGATTCCAGCATCTAGCCACTTGATGATTTCTTTCTTTACAACCTCTTTCATTATAGGATTTAGCCTTCTTTGCCCTTCTATGTAATTTTTAGAGTTATCTTCTAAATTTATCCTATGCATGCATATAGAAGGGCTAATTCCTTTTATGTCAGCCATTTGCTAGCCTATAGCTTTTGTATGCTTTCTTAAGGTACAAATGAGATCATGCTCCTGCTCTATTGTTAAGTCAGAGGCAATGATCACTGGAAGTGCATCATCTTCCCCTAAGAAAGCATACTTCAAATGTTTGGGAAATTCTTTCAATTCTATCTTAGGAGGTTGTTCAATTGAGGGTAAATTCTTTTTAAGGTTAGGGTCTTCTAAATTAAGAGATTCAAAAGTTATAGACCATACTTTTTGTGCTAGTGCTTCTCTTGAAAAAATGTCTTTCACCAAGTTTTCTTCTTCAGGAGGTGCAGAAGCATCTGGTGCTAGTGCACTGGTGAGATAATCATACTGTTTCTGAAATTGCTTCTGCACCAAATGGTCAAGGTTGGTGATTGCTGAGCACTCTTCACTTTCCTCAGTAGGATACTTCAAAGCACTCATCACATTGAATTTCACTTCTTGATCATTTACTCTCATGGTCAGTTCTCCCTTTTGCACATCAATTAGTGCTTTTCCAGTTGCTAAGAATGGTCTCCCAAGAATGACTGGGACTTCTTTATCTGCATCAAAATCAAGAATAACAAAATCTGCAGGGAATACAAATTTGTCAACCTTAACCAAAATATCTTCAATGATTCCTTCTGGATAAGCTATTGATCTATCAGCTAGTTGAAGTGTTACTGTTGTGGGCCTGGCATTTCCAATCCCCAGCTGTGTAAATATGGATTTAGGCATTAAGTTGATACTTGCACCTAAATCACACAATGCACGACCTGTATAAGATTTTCCTATTGAGAATGGGACTGTAAAGCTACCAGGATCCCTTAGTTTTCTTGGAATTTTGTTTTGTAGAATTAGACTGCATTCCTTAGACATAGCAACTGTTTCAAAATCCCCTAATCTTCTTCTTTTTGAAAGCACATCTTTCATAAATTTAGCATAATTAGGCATTTGATGAAGTGCTTCAACTAAAGGAACATTGATGTGTATTTGTTTTAAAATCTCAAGAAACTTACTGAATTGTTTCTCCTCATGTGCCTTTTTTAACCTCTGAGGATAAGGAGGAGGAGGGTATTCAGGAACTAACCTTGGAGTTGGAACTTCAGGAGATGCAGATGCATCTGGTGCTTCTGCACCATGAGTATTTTTTTTATTTTTATTTTTTTCTCCCTTACCTTCACCTTGATCTTCACCTGGATCTGCAAGATCTTTTCCACTTCTTAGAGCAATGGCTTTTACCTGCTCCTTTCCTGGCCTTTGGGCTGTGGTAACTTCTGTATTTGATGGTAATGTACCTGTTGGTCTTTGGTACAGAGCTGTTGCTAACTGTCCCACCTGATTTTCTAAATTTTTTATAGAGGCATCTTGTGCTTGCCTAGCTGTTCTGCTTTCACTAATGAAAGACTTGAGCAAGGCTGTTAAGGAGTTATCAGTGGCAGGTGGTTGTTGTCTTTGGTTGTTCTGTGAATGAAATTTTGGTGGTGTGGCTGGTGCAGAAGTACTAGGTGTAGATGCACCAGGTGCAGATGCACCAGTATTGTTCCATCTGAAATTTGGGTGGTTCTTCCAGCCAGTGTTATAGGCATTAGAGTAAGGGTTGTTATTCCTGTTATATCCTACAAAATTGACAGAGACAGGGTTGCTAGGACATTCTTCATACAAATGGCCTCCTCCACAATACACACAACTTGTGTCTCCTGGGGGGTTTGTTCTATGGCAGCTGCAGTGTTTTCAGTTGGTGCAGCTGCACTAGGTGCAGATGCACTGGTTGAAGTGAAGTTTTTAAACAAGTTTGTCAGAGAGGCTAACTGAGCAGATAGGGCTGATATATCATTGATTTCATGTACCCCTGATGGCTTCTTTTGGGCACTTACCCTCTCAGTAGGCCAACTAGAACTATTGGTTACAATTCTATCAATTAATTCACATGCTTCATTATAAGATAAGTTTAATAACACACCCCCAGATGATGCTTCAAGCATTATTCTGGTTTGGGGTTCTAAACCATTGTAAAAAGTTTCCATTTGAATAATGATAGGTAGACCATGATGTGGACATTTTCTTAAAAGTTCTTTCCATCTTTCTCATGCTTCAAACAATGATTCAAATTCTTTTTGTCTAAAAGATGTAATATCATTTCTCATCCTGGCATTTTTGATGGGTGGAAAATATTTTGCCAAGAACTTTTCAGCTATTTCATTCCATGAATGGATGGAATTAGGCTCCATTAAATTTAACCATGATTTAGCCTTATCTTTTAAAGAGTATGGAAATAGCTTAAGTCTAAATGCATCTTCACTAACACCAGGAATGATAAAGTTACTACATACTTCTAAAAATTGTTTTAAATTCTCATGGGGATCCTCATGGAGAGATCCACCAAATTGACCAATTGTTTGTAGCATTTGGAACATCATGGGTTTAAATTCAAAATGCACAGCACAATATGAGGTCTTGCTATACTTGTTTGCATATTTTGATGATTAAACATAGCATAATCCCTCATGGGTCTATTTCTATCATTAATCATACCTATTGGGCCCATGTTGATGAATTGATTTCTGTTTCCTTCTTCAGTATCATGCTGTGAACCAAGTCCTCCTCCAACTGAGGCTGATCTTGAGCTTTGTCCTTCACTGTGATGAGACATGTTTCTGCAGTCTTGATTCCTTTGCTTTTGAAGTCTTAGCAAACTCCTGAACCTTCTTTCAATTTCTGGATCGAATTCAAATTTTGGTGGCTTATCTCTGGGAATAAGCTAGTGCATATGCGCCTGTTTCTGCACAGAAAACAACTACCAGAGTAATAAAATACTAACTTATAATTCTAAACAACAAAAATTAATGGCAATCCCCGGCAACGACGCCAAAAACTTGGTGTGTGAAAAGATGTGCAAGTATACATAGTCACAAACAAGTAATATAATGATAAGAAAGGTCGAACCCACATGGATTGGATTAACTTTGTGTGTGTTTAGAAAAGATATAAATTAGTACTACTATTCTACTCACAAATTTTGGGGTTTTTAGTTTAAGTAAAAACAGAATGCAAGTATGTAAATTAAGATGAAGGAAATCAGTTGAGAAAGATAGTTGAGATGTCTTTACTAGATAATGCTTCTTTTGAGAGTTTCTATGCTTTTAGTGATGCAGAAGCACTATGATGCAGAAGCATCAAGTGCAGAAGCATCAAGTGCAGTAGCATTGAGTGCAGTTGCATAAGTGTGTGTTTTTCTGCTACTTTCTTCAGAGTTTCATTACAAGCTTCCCATGTCTGGGCTTGCTAAATAAGTTCACTCTTGCCTTTGAAATCCCCACTGTTTCACCCTAAGGACTATGTTATCCTATGTCTAGGACTTAACATGGTTTTAACACAGTTTCTTTATTAAACAAGTTTAACAAAGCCTTTATTAAAACACTCACCCTTATTAGTCTTGATTTCTAATTATAAACCATGTCTGTGAATATAACTCTACTTATTGAAAGAGATCAACCTTAAAATAAGATGGATGTAGTATAACACAAGACCCAAAATGCTACAACACTTAAAAGCATAATAACTTACTCAAAAGAACATTATAAGTTTAGAACATCTCAACTAAAGCAATTTAGCTCATGTTACTCATTATATAATAGAGAGAATCTGTAAGGAACATGATAACATGAATCATATAAAAGATATCAATAGGGTAGAAGTTACACAAATTGATGTTCCCTTGCATTAATTCTGACAGGTGCAGAAGCACTGATTCCTTCGTCTATCTGTGAAGAAGTGGAGGAAGAGCGTGTCAATTCCTTCCTCACCTTCTTACAACTAACTAGTAAATAAAATGCAAGAATTGAAACTACTAAAATATAAGTAAAGTGTTTGATCTACATATTATCAAGTGAGATATGCGATGCTCTTCAAGTGAGAAGTGGGAGCCCTTTTTATAGCCTTGGAGATTTCCTTTGCTCAAGGGTTTGCTTGAAAACCAAGTTAACCTAAGGAGGCTTAACCATGGTTGCTTTTCTGATTTTTAGATAAGGAGATTGAGTTCAGCACATTTCCATAAGAAGAGGTCCAATTATGTAAGGCCATATGTCTTTTAGGTGAATAGCCTTTCATGATGATGTTTATGGTGGGCGCCTCCTTATGCATGTGGCCATGTGCTCCATGTGAATTGTGACAAAGCATGATGTCATAGAAGTTTTGGAGTAGAGGTATGATTTGAGGTGCTTCCATTGTGGGGATATAAATCTTCAGCGCAGGATGATGCAGAAGCACTAAGTGCAGAAGCATTTGTGGTGCAGAAGCATTAAGTGCAGAAGCATCGTGGTGTAGAGGCATCATCTGTAGGAAAACTAAACAAACACGTCAAACATACCAAAATATATACAAAATGCTTTATTCATCACATAATTCCTAGAATGTGTTATTTTACTAATATTACTATATTTAACACACTTTGTACTTGAGTTTCAAGCAATTTGTTGCGTTTAGAAGTATAATAACTCTATATAAATTAGAGTTATCACCTGGCATAACTCATCTCATGTAAATAATTGTGGGGTACAAGAATCATCTACATGGAGCACATAAGGTTGGGTTTTGTACCCACACGAGATAAGCTATGAGCTTCACATCCATGGGCCACATACTATGAAGCCCGAATACGATATACGCTACGGGATACGACACGACATAAATACGGGGATACGAGAAAATATTGAAAATCAATATACGACACGGCTGCGATACTTTAATAAAAAGGTAAATTAATATTCAAATATATAAAAAAATAACAGAAAAAATAAAATGAAATAGGAATACAAATAGGAAAAAAACAAAGATGAGGGGCCAAAGATCTATGCAAGATATCTGCCACAACACTTAGTCTGGCTGAGGACTCTTAAACCAAGCGCTACTGGGAGGCAGCCCAAAGTTTTAAAATTGTTTTTGTTTTTATTTTTTTTGTTGTTGCTGGACTGGTGAGTTGAATGAGTAAAGTGAGCTTTCACTGTGAAGTAGTAGCATATGATGCTCCAGCATCACATGCAGCATCCAATGCTGCAGCAACCATTGTTACAGCTGAAGAGGAGCCCAAGAAGAAAAGGCAGACACCCACTGAGAAAAAGCCAAAGCAGGTGCCCAAAAGAGCAAGCATACCAAGCCATGGAACACATATAAGTAACCATTCCCCACTAGTGGAAAATTGACTTTAAAAAGCATCATTTAGCATCGGTTGTTTAAACACCCGATGCTAAATGTAGACGCGAAGGCAATTTTGCAATTAAATAGAAGATTTCAATTTTCGCGCCTACTTTTAGCATCAGTTGTTTAAACAACCGATGCTAAATGTATGTGCGTTAGACATTTAGCATCAGGTATTTTAACAACCGATGCTAAAAGTGTTTGTCTGAGACTTTTAGCAGCGGGTGTTTAAACAACCGATGCTAAATGTGAATATTTAGCATCAGTTGTTAAAACACTCGATGCTAAAAGTTGACTTTTATTATTTCCCTTCTATCATCGCACAACTCTTTCGCGTGTCTCAGTCTCTGAATCTATCGTGCAAAATCAGAACTTCTTCTCTCCCTTCTTCTTCTTCTTCTTCTTCTTCCACACAGAACTTCTTCTTCCTCTTCGTTTGTTTCCTTCTCCCTTCTTCTTCCTCTTCGTTTGTTTCCTTCTCCCTTCTTCTTCTTCTTCTTCTTCTTCTTCTTCTTCTTCTTCTTCTTCTTCTTCTTCTTCTTCTTCTTCTTCTTCTTCTTCTTCTTCTTCTTCTTCTTCTTCTTCTCGCAGAATCAACCAAAACCATGTTTGTTCCCTTCTTCCTCTTCGTCTGTTCTCTGCTCCATGGAGAAACCCTAAACGACATTGTTTAATTTCTTGTTCTCGTTCTCAGATCTAGAATCACGACGTTCTCGTTCTCAACTCTCTTTCTCTGAACTCACAATGTTACGAAACCCTAGCGAAGAACCTTGAAGACTGAGAAGCCTCCTCCACGCCGTTCTCCTCCACTCTCAACTCTCGTTCTCCGTTCTCCTTCACTCTCAACTCTCCTTTACTGCTCGATGGGAAGGAGTTCATGGTGCCTATGGCCACCACAGAAGGTTGTTTGGTCGCCAGCTCCAACAGAGGCTGCAAAGCCATTTACGTTTATGGTGGAGCTTCTGTCGTGGTCCTCCATGATGGCATGACCAGAGCCCCCGTTGTTAGGTTCAACTCCGCCAAAAGAGCTTCTCAATTGAAGTTCTATTTAGAAGACCCTCTCAATTTTGACTCCCTCGCTCACACTTTCAACAAGTAATAATTTCTCTATTTAGAAAAATAATATTTCTTTATTTTTAACATATTTCTCATATATGGTATTTGTTTTGGATGTGCAAGTCAAGCAGATTTGGGAGACTACAACATATAAAGTGTGCTTTGGCAGGGAAGAATTAATCTCTACATGAGATTTTGGCTCAGGGACAAGAGGAAGGGTGGAAAAAGATAGAAACTCTCTAAATTCTCAAGAGAACTTGTTGTTACTTAATTATTGCTTGGATATTGCTTGGATCACAAATGCTTGGTGATGAGCCCTATTTATACTACTCTTGTAGGGCTTACATTACAAAATAGAGGGATCTAGAAGCATTGATTACAAAAGAAAAATCTAGAGATATGAATACCTCTAGTTCCTATTACTAGAAAGATCTAGAAAACTTAAGATTGGATTAGTTCTTAATTATATCTTATTTAGTAGTGTATCTTGAAGGTTCCATAATACCATTTATTTCTAGAAACTTCTATCTCATTCTCCATCGGATTTACTTGTTCCACTGGGGATTCTATGCCTTCCATTGAGGTACACAACAATTACTTATGGAAGTCTTTGTTCTTTTTTTGTTTTTGACTGAATGTTAAAGTCTTTGTTAAATAAAATTAAACAAACTATCTAACTATTAGTGACAAAATTGAAAGAATCTGTTAATGAAAAAATTTATTGAAAGTGGGGAGCTCTCACTCATGTCTGCAATTGCAGCTGGGCAGCTTGTTAAAAGCCACATGAAATACAACAGATTTAGTAAAGATATCTCCAAGATTGCATGAGCTGTTCCTGCATCATCCTAATCTTGTGAAACTGATTGGTTACTGTTTTTAGAGGATTAACATCGCGTTTTGGTTTATGAGTTTTTGACCAAGGGAAACTTGGACAATCATTTGTTTAGGAGTAAGCTATTGACTTTCCTTCAAGTTTTTCTTGTGGTGAACATTTTTCAATGCCTCAAACTCTCGCTTAGGTTGGATACTTTTATAGTTCTTTTTCAAACTACAGTGTAGCTTTTTTGCTTCTTTTATTTCTTCATATGTTCTTCACTTTTGGGAACTTCAACTTGTTTGTTCCCATAACTTCTTCTAAGTGTTCTCCAGCTCTATCTTCATCATGGGTTGTTGCTTCAGTGCTAGAATCAAAGCTGAGAGCCCTCCACACAATGGTATTCTTTCTTGCATGTCTTCTTTTCACTCTTCCCTACAACACTTTTTTCTTCACCAACTTGTGGATTTCTTTGGATGCTTTGTGTTTGTGTGGTGATTTGGAAGCAATTTATGTGAAAAAAATTTCTGCCTTTTTTGAAGTATGATTCACAATGAAAATGAGACTTACTTTAATTGATTATTATCATGTGCTTGTTTAGTAGTTTTACTGATAAGCTTGTGGTATTTGGTGATGGCAACCAGAGTAGCACAGGTCATATAGTTCATATTACTATGTCTTTTGATACATCAAAAAATTATAAACTGTTATTATTATTTAACAGTTCATTCCAACATATCTAAAGCAGGGATTGAGAAGTGCAATGAACATATCCAGCGACGGGAATTCATACCTGCAGGTAACTCTGGAATTGCTATATACTCTATTTTTATATTTCTTCACCATCTATTTTTATATTGCTAAAGTGAGTTCGTTTGTAATTTGTTCTTGGCATATTTTGGATGATTGGATTCTTATCTGTGGTCATGCGCAGTATGCTAGAAAAGTTTTATCATCTTTTAGAATGACTTTTCTAATGGTTTTCACTTCACTCCTTTAGGCACAGCCGAAGAAATAGACCAGATTTGATTGACCCTGCACTTCTGCGCCCGACTGATTTGATAAACTGCTACTTCAGGTTCTTCTCAAAGAAGCACAGAAGATGATAGTCTAGTAGTAACATTTCTTGCCTGGCATTTGAGGCAGTGGCATCAACAGCTAAGCATGATGACAAATTTCTTGTTTTTGTCATAGAAATTTCTTGATATTCAATTTGATATATGTGGCATAAATTTGCAGGCAACAGAAATTGGATGAATAGAGTTGGAAGGGAGACTTTGAGCTGAGTTCAGAAAGATGGATCCAGAAAGATCAAAAGATGACCAGTTCTCCAAGCTACATCCTTCCTTGTCAGCAAACACCATAATTGGAATAGTTGGTACTGGTCCAAGTAGCCTATCAGCTACATAATTGGAATTGTTGGAATTGTGGCAGATTGTCTTTGGGGCGAATGTAAAAATGGTTATGCAAGACCCTTCATACCCAGTAATTCATATGTATCTTTTTATCAGTTGCTTTGGCATTCATTTATTTTTCAATATGCCCAACACGGTGGTTTTGGTTTTGTTTCAATTGTCACATCTCATCGATTTACTGGCTGGTATACTGACTGATTTCAGTTCATTTACTAGTTTTTAAGCTCTTTGATGTAGTAGAAGAAATAGTTGGATCAGTGAGTTGTATATTGATTGGCTAGTATACTGACCGAAAGAATGTTGTACTTGTTCACAGTTTACTGTTTGGAATTGTGCAAGATTTTATAAAAGTCATTACCGGCGGAATAGCCGCCGGTAACCGTTAAAATCCGCCGGAAAACAATTGTAATTTAAGAGACATAATAGACTTGTCTCACATTTTGTGCAATGACGAACGGATCATACAGTCGATATCTACTATTCATTTTAATGTCCACTGTATTTGTCTTTGGATTAAACTTTGTTCCTCGAGTGGACGGATCGAACCAATTACAATAAAAAACAACCACCTTTGACTATAATCAAGATATGGGTACGCAAGTTCATATATGTGTTCAACCACACCATAGAAATCATCTTCGCCTCTCCCAGTGACACCTTTCATGAAAACTCCACTATTGACTGTTTCTCTACCCCCTGTCCATTCCTTAGTGTGAAATTTGTATCCATTGACAAAATATGTGTGCCATTCTTTAACACATCTTCGAGGACCGTCAGATAAGTTCCTCAAGTGTTGGTTGGTAGGAGTTGGCGGGAGGGAATACACACATTGCCTAAACCACATTGGAAAATGCGCATGAATATGAGCAGAAGATTGGTCTTCACTTACTGCCTCTGATGACAAGAACTCCCTAATAAGAAATTATTAATTAATTGTTATATACAACTACTGTGTAATTTAATTTAATTCAGATAGGTCGAGAAATACATACTCAATGAATGGTTGGACCTCGGTACAGTTTATCATAACATGAACATGGGCTGAATTTAACTCTTCTTCTGTTAGCCAATGAATTGACTCTTTTCCAAACGGACGACCAGGTAGACAAAAGACAGACAAAGCTAAATGATGTCTTGGACATTCAACTTCCATGTCATTTCGACTACTTGTACGAGCAAATTCATTCTTGAAATAATAGGAACAAAAATGAGTTGTTTCACGGTGTAAGTAAGAAGAACATATCGATCCTTCAACTCTAGCTTTATTTTTAACTGATCTTTTTGAATCACCCATGAACCTAGAAAATGATATCCATCATTTGTTAATATATATAATCATCGATCTAATTATTAATCTAAATGATATATATATATAATTAACTGACCTTTCAAACGGATACATCCATCTGAATTGGACAGGCCCGCCAAGTTTAGCTTCATATGCGAGATGAACAGGAAGATGCTCCATAGAATCAAAGAAACCAGGCGGAAATATTCTCTCCAACTTGCATAAGATAAATGTGATGTCTTGTTTCATTTTTGTAAGATCATCCGCTTTTAGTGTTGCAGAACACAAATTCTTAAAATATTGACTTATTTCAATGAGTGGATTCAAAACGTGTGTTGGCAACGAACTAAAGGCAATAGGAAGTAAGCACTCCATGAATACATGACAATCATGGCTCTTCATCCCATGTAACCTCCCATTATCCACATCGGAACATCTTGCTAAATTGGAAGAATAACTGTCTGGCTTTTTCAACTCAAAAATCCACCGATAAACTTCTTTCGCTTGCTCTGTAGATAAAGTATAATTGCCTTTGGGTTTTAGTGTCCTGTTGTTAGCTTGCTGAACCAATAACAAATCCTTTCGCCTGCAGTAATGATCCACGTCCTTCCTAGCCTTCTCACCTTTCGTTTTACCTTTCACGTTCATAACAGTGTTAAATATGTTATCAAAGAAATTCTTTTGAATATGCATTACATCGATATTGTGTCTCAATAGATTATCTTTCAAATATGGAAGTTCCCAGAAAATACTTTTTTTCGTCCAATTATGTCATAGTCCATAACCATCTGGACGAGAAACAACACCAGCAATCACTTCCACAGGAGGGATATCCTTGACACTGTTCCAAACTTCTTCTGGTGTCAGCCTATGAGGAGGTTCACCTGTTTCAACGTTCCCTTTGATGAATGCATATTTTGACTTTCTAAAAGGATGCTCGGTAGGTAAAAACCTACAGTGCGAGTCAAACCATGAGGATTTTACTCCATATTTAAGAGTAAAAGCCTTTGTGTCAACCATGCAAATTGGACACACCATCTTACCATGTGTCCCCCATCCAGACAACATTACATACGCAGGAAAGTCATTAATTGTCCACATCAAAGCCGCCCTCATCATGAAATTTTGTCTTCGTGCTGCATCATAAGTTAAAACACCATTCCACAACCATTTTAGGTCATCAATCAAAGGTTGCAAATATATGTCAATACCAGCTGTTGGATTAGTTGACCCTGGTATTATAGCATTTAAAAACATGTACGGTTTAGACATACACATTTCAGGAGGTAGGTTGTATGGGGTAACAATAACTGGCCAACAAGAATACGGTGTTGCTGACGCTTGAATATATGGTGTGAAACCATCAGAGCATAAACCAAGCCGAACATTGCGTGGATCATTGGCAAAATCTGGATGAACACGATCAAAATGCTTCCAAGCTTCACCATCAGATGGATGACGTAATTCACCAGAATTATTTCTATTTTCATAGTGCCACGTCATTTTACCCGCAGTTTCCATTGAAGTGAACATCCTCTTCAGTCTTGGTATAATCGACAAATAGAACATTGCTTTCCTTGGAACTGGTTTGGCTTTGCTTGTCCCTTTCCTACTGACACGATACCATGGCTCTTGACAAAACTTGCATTCCAGCAACTCTCCATCATTTATGCCAAACTCATTGTTATAATAGATCATGCAACCAGACACACAACAATCAATTCTTATAGATTTTAAACCAAGCTTCGATACCAATCTTTTAGCATCATAATAACTTTGCGGCAAAAGTCCTCTAACAGGGGTTGTATCCAACATCATTTTTGTCATGTATTCCATGCACAATTCCGCAACGTTAAATTGAGACTTAAGACCCAACAACCGAACACACATTGATAACTTAGAGTCTGTAGATCCTTCAAATAATGGTTTATTTCTCTCACTCAAAAACATATAAAACCTCTGAGCTTCTTCGTTTGGAACTTCTTCAGCATCATATTGTGGTTCTTCGAAATCCAAATTTACACCGACAGCATCAGATATCATCCCCTGAACAACATCAAACGGCGGTTGGTATCCGGTAGTCGTTGGATTACTACTTGATGTGGAAGCTACGACTGGACTTGACGCGAGACCTTGATCTACTTGGACAGGAACATTATTAACCGCAGGAACTCCAGCTGCTACCTCACCATGACGGGTCAATATCCAATAATTTGGCTTAAACCCATTTTTGTACAAATGAAGTCGAATATCACCTTCCTTTTTTATAGATCGAAATACACATATGGAGCAAGGACATCTAATTCCACCTTGTCGCTCAAATTCTTTTTGGCTTAGCAAAAAGAACAAATTCTTCGACTCCTTGTACAAATACATTAAAATAATTCGTATTTAATTTTACTACAAAATAACTAATAAATTTTCGGTTTTTAACTAATAAATAAAATAATTCGTATTTTAAAAATCTCAAAATTTTTAGATAATTATTATTATACAAATAGTGTAAAAACAATTTAATTATTACACAATAAATAAAATTTATTTTATTTTTGTAAAAAACTTATAATTTATAATAATAACAACAAATACATTTAATAACGAATAAATTTGTTAACTAACCGGTAATGTAGAGAAGTCTCTGACAAAACTCTAAATTGGCAACTCCAAAGTGGCAACTCCAATCAATTGCAAAACAAATAATAACAAAAAAATTTTTAAACAACACATATTTAAAAACTAAATATTAACTAAAACAATCAAAATTTAGTTTAAAAACATACCTTAAACAAAACTTAAGAACAAAACAGACTTCGAAAAGAGTGGATCGAGAGATATTGAGAAGAAAATAGTGAGAGATTTAGGAGAAAAGAGTGGGATTTAGGAGAAAAGAGTGAGAGATTTCGGAGTAGAGAGTGAAGAGTGAGTGAAGAGGGAGTGAGGAGGGGTTCGAATATATAGGAGAATGGGCGCCAACGGCTATTTTGCAAAATCCGCCGCAAATGTCTGTTACCGGCGGGTTTACTGCTTACCGGCGGATTTTGCAACGAGCATTCGCATTACCGGCGGATAAATTTGAATTACCGGCGGATATTTGAATTACCGGGGGATATTTGAATTTTAAAATTTAAATATTATCCGCCGAAAATAGTGCTTACCGGCGGATTTTTGGCGGACTGTTACCGGCAGATTTGACTGCGATTACCGGCAAATTTATCCGCCGGTAATTGCATTTACCTGTGCATTATTTTTTTTAAATTTCACTTAAAACCTGTCCGCCGGTAAGTGCACCAAATCCACCGGTAATTTAACAGTCGAAATAAACTCCGCCGGTAAAACTGTAAAATCCGCCGGTAATATACTGGGGGATCCAGGCCGCCGGTAACGTGCCAAAATCCGCCGGTAATTTACCGGCGGACTAAATCCGCCGGAAATCGCCCGCCGGAAATGAGCAAAATTCTGGTAGTGTAAGAAGTACTGTCGTTATCACAAAAGTTATGGGCACGGTACCAACAAATGCAACACCCTCAAGAATGACATTGAAGAGCTGATCCGCGAAGGGAAGCTCGCCCAATACGTGAATAGAGAGCATGGAATCAGGACCTGAACCTAAAGCTAGGCCTAGTTAAGAATTTTGTTGTTTGGGCGCTAATGCGAAATGTAAAGCTCGATATGAATGATTAACAAAGTTCATTTTGCAATTACAGTTTTTACTCTAGCTCACTAGCATTAACACTTGTTCCAAAGAAAATTCCTTAAGATCAAGAAAGAAAAAGGGTCCAACTCCATAATTAGGGTTCCTAGTAATGGAGTCAAGAGTGTCACGGCACGCCAAAACAAGTAAGTGACCTTGGTGGTCACAACCCCTTGGGCGAGTTCTATCTGGGCCGAGTCCTGATAAACTATGCCAAGGGTATACTTCAAGTTGACCTTGGTGGTCACAACCCCTTGAGCGAGTTCTATCTGGGCCGAGTCCTGGTAAACTGCACCAAGGGTATACTTCAAGTTGACCTTGGTGGTCACAACCACTTTGGACGAGTTCTATCCGGGCCGAGTCTCGGTAAACTGTGCTAAGGGTATGCTTCATTACAAATTGTCCCGGTGGGCGTCGGCAACTCAACTGCCTAAAGCAAGCCAAACTTAGCGACTATCTACTTGAAAAAATCCGAAGTCCAATGAAAAGGCGCACACGCGCGAAATCACTAGCAAAGCATGAGACCATGAGGTCTTGGGTATCAAGCGCCAAGAAAGGCGCGAAAATCAAGCAGGCGTGAGACCATGAGGTCACAGACACCAGAGATACCCACCTACAAGGGTGCTGTCTAGTCTGCAGACCATAACTTCGTCCGTGTTTATCCGATGGAGGCGTGCGAGCATGCGTTGGAAAGCTAAGAAGCAGAGCTACAATTCTTCTGTTACGCTCAAAACCCAATCCTGATGTCTTGAAGGCATAAATGGCGAAATACATGTCTGGGAGGGATACCTATCAGTGGCCTCCCTCTCATTAAGGTGACCGGGGCTCCCTCTCACCAACGTGACTGGGCCTCATTAAGATGATGCATGAAGTGATAGACTAGCATGTGAGGGAATAAAATGATGCATGAAGTGATGGAATCAAATGATGGGTGAAGTGATGGACTTGGCATGTGCAGGAAAACACAACCCTCTGCTCGTCCTTCACTCCTCTGCTCGCCCCTCACTCTCCTCTGCTCCCCCTCACTCCTCTGCTCGCCCCCCACTCCTCTACTCGTCCCTCACTCATGAAGTCATGGACTCAGTATGTGATTGAATCAAATGATGAGTGAAGTGATGGACTTGGCATGTGAAGGAAAACACAATCCTCTGCTCGCCCTTCACTCTCCTCTGCTCGCCCTCACTCCTCTGCTCGCTCCTCACTCCTCTGCTCGTCCCTCACTCATGAAGTGATGGACTCAGCATGTGATGGAATAAAATGATGAGTGAAGTGATGGACCTGGCATGTGAAGGAAAATACAACCCTCTACTCGTCCCTCACTCCACTGCTCGCCCCTCACTCTTCCTGGTCGCCCCTCACATCCTGATCGGCCATGTATCTCCAAAAACACAAGGTTGCGCTCGGTTCTCTCTCTGCTCGGCCCTCATCACTCTCAAAAGCATGATCAGTTCTCGCGTGCTCTCCCTCACAAAAACCTCAATCCTGATCGGCCCATTTTTTGAGAGGTCCTTCCAATGATAAGTTGGATGATATCCAATATTTCCAATCAAACAAAATGATCACGTGATCGCCCTAGTAGCTGTGATCGGTCCTTCCATGAGGATATCCAATATTTCCAATCAAACAAAATAAACATGTGATCACCCTAGTAGCTGTGATCGGTCCTTCCATGATGAATTTCAATCCTAATTTAAGGCCCGATAAAAAAAACGTTGCACCTCGATCCTCCAACTATTATTCAACACCATGAAAAATAGCATAGATCACATAGTTGAATAATATGACGTCTCCAAGTGATTGTGCTCGGCCATCTCACTCTCTCAAAACTTCTCCATGTGATCGGCCCTCACTCTCAAGTCAAAAGGGGAGATCACGCCTCATCCCCCCTGATCGGTCCTGCTCCGATAATCACCGCACCATAGTCGGTCCTCGTATCTCTCTCTACTCGGTCCACTCCTTCAAGCTATGGCCTACAACTGACTTAGCATGTAAAGAGACAGACTGATGTGTGATCGGCACACACCTCTCATCAAGGGGCCGACAACACCTCTCACTAAGGGGGCGAGCACACCGCTCATTAAGAGGGAGACCTAGCCTACGAAGGCATCCTTAACGACAACGTCAAGTCAAGACCATCCCCCAGGATAATCTCGACTTGGGGGGCAACTGTTCTGGACTGGATCTTGAGACTCACTCCGGCAATTGGACATGACTAAGCCCCATAAACTTTGGCCCATATCCATGATAAATCAGCCCATTTATGGCTATCATGCCTCAATGGCTCAGATCCACCTGACCAATCCAACGACTCAAAGCTGGCACAGATCCCTATAAATACTGATATGCTTTGCCAATAAGAGGTATATTCTCATTCCTTGCTATCCTACTCTATTGTCCTCAATAGTGACTTGAGCGTCGGAGTGGCTTCGCAGGTACCCCACCTGGGAACGTTTTGACATCTACTCATCATCAGCAGTCCTGCTTGCCCCAGGCACGGTCACAAGCAGGCCAGGTCAAAAGCAGGCCCGGTCAAAAGCAGGCCCGGTCACAAGCAGGCCAGGTCACAAGCAGCATTCCCCGGTCCTACCCATCCAAGCTCAATTGGTCCTCTATCTCTTGGTGCTATCAGAAGTTCAATCAAGTAAAGCAACTACCCTACCAACTACCTGCTCGGTACAATCCGTGGTGAGGTAATGGTGTAGTTTGAACACAAATTACTCTATATTCAACTCATTTTCAATTAAAATCAATTTTACAAAAACAATTTTGAAATCAATTTTGGTTACACTAGAACCAAACCTCTCACTACACATTACATGTATACTCAAAAAGGTTAATTAGATTTTAAAAATCTAAAACATCAATATCTTTGAAACAAGATGAAAAAGTTAAACTACCATTATTTTATATTTTATATATAATAATAAAAAGATTTGTATAAAAAATTAGTAATGCGTAACTATTCTTTTTTCTTACAATACAATCATAAATTAGTGTTGACCAGAACCGTAGTGCTTTCTTTTAGGGTTCGATTATTAATATTTGGACAAAAAAATATAAAATAAGCAAACAGAGCCTTAATTGTCTTTAACATGTGAGTGGCTGGATAGCTTAGCCAGTCTTCGGTCAAGAAACAAACTGTACAAATTGAACAGCACAGCTTCGTGTGTGTCTCCTTCCTTCCTTCTCTTTCTTTCTCTCTCCGGAACTTCATTCTCTTCTTCCGATTCCCTCACACTCACAGAGAGACGAGAAAGACTTCTTTACCCTTTAGGGTTTTCGATGCTCTCTATCTTACTCATTTCTCTCCCATCATCGCTTAGCGTAACTCAAGGTATCTTCTTATCCATGATCTAGTGTTTTTCCCTATGTCTATTTATCGTCTCATTTGATCACTTTGGATATTGTTTCATTTCTTGGTTTTCGTTTTTAATTATCCATTTTCCCAATTTGTTTCGTTAATTTTTCATTAGTTGCATAATATTTGAAACGTTGATTATTTTTTCTCTAGAATATTGGATTTTAGGGTTTATTGCTCAAATGAGTTATTGAATAGAAATTTCTTGCGGGTTTTACTCGTGTGCGTTGATGTCTGCTTGATTATGGCATGGTAGTTATGGGCTTAATGTTTAGTTTACTTGGGACTTATAGGTGTTGGTGCTAATGGGTATTGAAATGGCTTAACTTGGAACCCAATTTTTGAGTGATTCCTCAAGGTTTAAAAGCTTCATGGCTCGGAAGGGTAATCAACAGAAGAATGGACTGAACCATAGAAAAGGGGTTTCTGAGGGTGTCCTTCCGGGTATGAAAGGTCATGAAGGGGGTCAGGTGAAGGTCTTTCCAGGAGAGGAGCTTGCGAATGGTGAACATAGTGGTCTTTCGCATAAAGCATGTGAGGCTACTAGTTCTGCTGGTGATGACAATAACGAGCGAAAACCTGGGAAGTTTTCTAGGAAAGAAAAGCAAGGGATGGTTGGAAAACATGGCCTGGAAGAATCGTCGTCTTTTGGGAGTAATTCAGAGAATGGAAGCATGAATGCTGAAGTTCCAATACGAGAAGAAAATGGGACATTGCCTAGAATTAATCAAGCCCAACAGAGTTTGAAGAGTAGATTGAGCCATTTCCTGGAAGATTTACAGTTGAAACGTGTTGTAGAAAATATGGAGCTTGCTGATAATGTGGTTGTTAGGAGATTATGGTTGTCGGTATTTTCCATTTTTACAGCAGTTACGAAGTGGCTAACCAGGAAGAGGCCGTTATTTGTATCTATTAGAACCACTGTTTTCAAAGCTGGTGACAATCTCAGAACAAAAGTTAAGCAGGGATATCCTGTAATTCTGAAGTGGCTCATGCACATTGGGAATATAATGATTTTATTATCATTGTTTTGGTTGGATTGTGCCTTTCGGGGTATTGATTCATTTGTACGGATGGGTACAACATCCTTCTTCTCTGTCATATGGTGCAGCGTATTCTCTGTGATTAGTATGATAGGGATGCTCAAGTTTGTTTTTGTCCTGGTAAGCCATGATTACAATTAATTGATATTGCTTTCTAATATATTACAATTAATATGCGAGGAATGACAAGATTATCTTGATAATAAATTGGAGAACTTGTTATTTTAATTAATTCAATTAATTATTTCTGAAACACGTGTATATTTTCCCCTTACGTGTCTGCAAAATTTGCATTTTAGTTTTTTTCGATTGATTAGTGTAGGGAAAACAGTACTATTTATTTCATTGAACAGTATGATTTGAAATATATCCCAATCGACTTGCATTTTATTGCCTTGCAGTTACATTTATGTAGATTTTTGTAGATTGCACATATTGGATACAGTCCGTATGTACACTTGTGCTGATTCCTGATTGTTACAATTTTTAAGATATGTTGGTGATATTCCAGCAAGAGGAAAAAAGACAAATGATTAGGTTATATCCATTACTCCATCCGTTCCAAAACTTTGGTACTTTTGCCTTGTTACACACAAATTAAGGTACCATTAGTTTGTGTCAGCTAACTACTAAAATACCTCTTTTGTAATTGTCTTGGGATAATTAACCCATATCTTGGGACTCTAAAAGATTCAATAAGTGTAAAGGGTATATTTGGAAAATTTGATGGATTGTACATTGAATTTTTAAAAATACCGTTGTTTTTTGGACTACTACGCCCTACCAAAGTTTTGGAACGGATGGAGTAATAAACATATGTGTTGGTTGGGAATGCACATAACTAACTATAAAACCCTTTATGCAAATTGTTTCAGTTTATACATAAATTGAATCGATTTGAATTGCAGTTGTCTTGGAACTACTACCTCCGTTCCTAATCTTTGGTACTTTTAGCCTTTTATTTTTGTTTCAAAACAATGGTACTTTTAAAAACTCAATGTACAATTCACCAAAATTTTCCAAATATACCCTTTATATTTATCGAGTCTTTTAGAGACCCAAGACAACTATTAACTCATTTATTTTGATTTCAATTATCCCAAGACAACTACAAAAGGGGTATTTTAATATTTAGCCAACACAAATTAGTTGTACCTTAATTTTTGTGTAACAACCTAAAAGTACCAAAGATTAGGAACGGAGGGAGTAGATGACATTTGAATTCGAGCTTCATAATTAATGCATAAATTTAGCAAGCATGAAAGTCTCAGACTCACAGCTCTAGGTTACATGCCTTGCCAACTTGTCTCTTGTTTTTTTTATGCTTTGTGCATCTAGCCATCTATTCATTTCATTCTATTCCATTCTTAAGTTAAATGTTGTAATGTTTTTTCCCTCTTCCTAAGCTAACTAATTTTGTAATTGATCAGGGCCTGGCTGTCTTGATTGGATTTTTTGTTGGGCTCATTCTAGCCATTTTGGTAGTTGCAATCCTTGGAGTTGCTATCTTGTGGTTTTATGGAAGCTTTTGGACAACATCATGTTTCATCATCCTTGGAGGTGATTTGTTTGCCTTTTTGTGTTGCTATGAACATCTTCTGTCTGTTTTTTTAATATATTTTTCTATGTGCTTGGATATACATGGAACAGGGATAAAGATTTGGACTCTATAGATATATGTTGCTTTATGTAGTTTCTTGCCAAACTTACTAATTGTTTCACTTTACTTGAAATTCAGGATTGGCATTTATGTTACGTCGTGAGCGTGTGGCACTACTTATCACCACTGTGTATTCTGTCTATTCTGCTTGGCTGTATGTTGGGTGGCTTGGTTTGTTCCTGGCTTTCAACTTAGCTTTCATCTCAAGTGATGTTTTGATATACTTCCTCAAGAAAAACATAGATCAACAGAGTAGATCCAATCCTTTTGAGCAAAGAGCTGGAATGCATTCCCAACCAGGTTTTGCAAATGATGAACCAATGCAGGCTTCTTCCTCTGAAAATGGACCAGGACCATCTTCAGATCGTAATGCAGGAGTTCCTTCGACTAGTGGGGTTGATACTGATGTAACTTCTGAAGATGAAATTGTTCGATTGTTGAACTGCTCTGATCACTATTCAGCACTGGGCTTGATGCGCTATCAAAATATAGATGTTTCACTACTGAAGCGGGAATATAGGAAGAAGGTTATGCCCTGATGTCAATACTTGCACAGCCATGTTTTACTTATTATGACTCTTTCTAAGATATTGTAATGTTAGGAGCTATAGTATTAATGATTATATATTTTGTTGCTGGTAGGATGGAAGTTGAATTTTCTTCTATGAGCTAACAAAATCCCTTCTGCAGCTTGTTCTCATTCCTTGATAATTGTCCTCATTACTAACAACCCGTCTTCATTGATTATCAGGCAATGTTGGTACATCCTGATAAAAATATGGGCAATGAAAAGGCCGTAGAAGCCTTTAAGAAACTTCAAAATGCATATGAGGTATGTTTTATATTTTTTGCTCGCCCTTAAAATCAAGAGAAGAAATCCTTCCCTAACCTATATGATGACTTCCCAGATTCTAATGGATTCCTTGAAGCAAAAAGCTTATGACGATGAGCTAAGGAGAGAAGAACTTTTGAATGTATTTCACAGATTTCATAATGCTTCCCGTAAGGTATGATATATGTTTTCTCCAGCTGTTTTAGTAGCGTTGGAACTTTACACGTAGACATTCTATTTTATCACATGCGACACATTGTGGAATATTATTCCTGGATATTAAGGATGGGAATAAAAACCTTGAACATGGAGAAGACTCAAAGGATGATATTCATTGTTCATGAATCATAATAGTTTAGTGAAGTAATTCTACTCTGGTCAATGGTCATAATAGAACACACAGACATCATTCATAGGAATTTGACATTGCAAGGGGTGACACAACTTGGACACTAGATATCTATGAAAAATTAAATTGTAATAAATAGGGGTTTAATGGTGAATTTGGCAGATATGTACATATTTACATTATAGTTTATTTATCTGAATCTAATGCATGCCCATGCATGTATTTTTCTTTATCTAGTAAGTGCAGTTAGCTGTCTTTTTCTTCCCCTTAGAGATTTATGTGCTATCTGAACTATTTAGACCATTTAGAGAACCATGTAATCTATTTATTTTAACTTTATGTATTATTGTCTTGTCTAACTTTAGTTGTGGGTGCAACTGTTTGCCAGAATGGTAGGCATGGATTCTTTCCTTCAGGATTTGCACCTTCAGATGCAGATGGTGAGGACCCATTTGGTGATTCAAGGCGAATAGCTTGCAAAAGGTGTGGCGGCTTTCACATTTGGATACACACCAAGAAACAAAAGGCTCGTGCAAGATGGTGTCAGGTTTGTCCTTCATCCTCTCCCTCTCTCTCACACACACACACATACACACACACACACACACACAGAGGCCTAGATAGCATGCTTAATTTCTTGAAAGCAGTTTTAAACCCATCATGGCACTAACATTTTTCAGTGGGGTTTTTCATTTTAAAGGATTGCCAAGATTTTCATCAAGCTAAGGATGGTGATGGATGGGTTGAACAATCTTCCCAACCATTTCTTTTTGGCTTATTGCAGAAGGTATAGATCAAATACCATTTCTAAAAGTCGTCTTATTCGAGAACTCTTTATAATTTGTATTTCAACTTTTCAATTTTATTTGAGCTTATTCTTGGTTATGAAGTCAGATGAGTTTGCTCGATAATTGAATACAATTTGTTTTACCTTTAGGTAGACGCTCCTTCTGCTTACGTGTGTGCTGATAGCAGAATATATAATGCCACTGAATGGTATATCTGTCAGGTAATTTAATTCTTCATTTTCCATATTTTGATCTAAATCATTTAAGAACTCAACCTGTGACGTTTGTGTTTTGACATGTGAAATTGCATGCAAATGTTTTGATATGCTTTATTATGATACTGTAGATATTGTAGCATAGGTTTGTTTCGATTGTATACTAAAGTTTATATTTTGTGTGCATTAGAGGATTTAGGTGATGGTTTTGATTATTAGATCACTAACTTTGCAATGTGGTGTGTGAATGAGGATCTGAGGACTTTTCCTCCAGCAATGTCATATTGCCATGTGAAATACTGATGATTTATTTCTTTATTTCTTTATTTTTAAAATGTTGTTCACTCCTAAAACTGTATAGCTTGTACTGTGACATGTGTCTGGAGATTAAAAGATCCATTGGCAATAACTTGAACATATTCATTGTAGGGTATGAGATGTCCACCGAATACTCATAAGCCAAGTTTTCATGTAAACACCAGTATAGTATCCAAGCAAAATTCTGGCAAAGGAACTAGTTCAGGTCAAAGAGGTGGGCGGACGCCAACACCGAATTTCGAAGAAACCATGACTGAGGAGGAATTCGTGGAGTGGTTACAGAATGCCGTACAGGCAGGCGTGTTTGACAATTTCAATGGCGGCACAGCAACAGAGAACCCATCTGCTAGATCTGGGAGTGGGATGAGAAATCCTGGCAGTGGTAGTGCCAATGCTAGTGGCGGTGGCAGCAAAAGAAAGAAAAAGGGAAAGAAGCAATGGTGATAAACATATAATGTTCAAAAACATAGTGGCAGTATTGCCTTGAGCACTTTGAAGGCTTGGAAAGCAGTAGTTTCAGAGTTGCTATATCTGTTGTTGAAGCCCCAAAATAGAGTTTGGAGCTCGTTGTACAGCCTTATTCTCCCCAAGTATCATTTTTGTTGTTCAACAATTTTTCCTCCATCCCTTTAGCTTACAAAATATAGCCTTGGTCTTCCAAATAGTTCGACAAAAATATCATATCATGCATGGATTGTGATCTCTAGCAAGAATGTTTTATAAGAAAATCATATGCAACAAAATATGTACTGAGCTGCAACTTTCAACGGGCATACCTTACCTACTATAATAGCCATAGGAGTTCAGGCGGCACCCATGCCACCTTACTTTAACCATATTTTAGTTTACTTCCAAGTTTTTGGGACTTCTTGGTGATGAATTTTAGTTTGTAGTCAGTTCAAATAATTGCTGAAATAGTAAACGATTTTATGGCTGGCTTGGTATTCAATCTAGCAGATGAATCAACATTATTTTTATATAGAAGCTAGATAAATCAATGTTAGAAACTGCATTTGCTAAGCTCAGATAAGAAAAAAGAATGTCATTGCCTTAATTTTATTAAATTATTATTATTATTATTATTATTATTATTATTATTAGACAGACGTGGACGGAGTTGTCGCATGAAACACTCCTTTTTGGGTACAAAATAGATGCAGTAATTTAACCTTCCATGTATAAGTGGGGAAATTGTATAAAACCTGTCTAATTTTTTTAAGGCATCCTTCCTACACCCCATCTATTCACTGGACACCCTCAAATCCCGTGAAAAGACCAAAATGCTATTAATGAAATGTGCGCATCCCTTTTTTTTGGGATTACACAGGTTCGAAACTTTGGTTTTGTACTCGTTCGGAACCAAAGTGTTGGGTCTTATGTCTTGGCAGACACCCCCACTCGTGATAAATTACGTAAAATGTGATGCTAGTCAGTGCATTTTGGGGTATGTTAGAGTGCGAAAAAAATTAACTGTTCAAATACGCAAAGTTTGTTCCTCGATAACTAATTTTTTTTAAATAATTGACTTTGTAACAAAATATGTAAAGTGTGATGCTAAGCAGTTTGTTTTGGGGTAATTAAGATTTCAAAAAAAAAAATTAGATGTACATATACATGAAGATCGTTCATCAATCTAAAAATTAATTTCATGGCAAAATACGTAAAGTGCGACATTAAGCAGTGTTTTGGGGGTACTTTCCTTTTTTTTCCCCTCTTTCAGGTTTTAAGCAGTATGCTTTCGGGTACTTTAGGGTTCAAAAAATTTTGAACTGTTCAAATACGCAAATTTTGTTCATCAATAACTGGTTTGTTAAAAGAAAATGATTTTTTTGTAATAAAATACATAAAGTGTAATATACTAAGCAGTGTTCTTTTGGGTACTTTATCGGTCGAAAATAATTTGAACTGTTCAAATACGCAAAATTTGTTCATCAGTAACTGGTTTGGTGAAAAGAATAATTTCATGACAAAATATGTAAAGTATGATGCTCAGTAGTGTGTTTTCGGATGCTTTAGTGTTCACAAAAAAAATTAACTATTCAAATATGCAAAGTTTGTGCCTCAATAGCCGGTTTGGTGGAAAAAATATAATTTTGTGACAAAATACGTAAAGTGTGATGTTAAATAGCGTGTTTTGGGGTACTTTAGTGTTCGGAAATTTTTTTAACCGTTTAAATACTCAAAGTTCATTTCTCAATAACCGATTTGTTGAAACAAATAGTAATTTCGTGACAAATACGTACAGTGTGATGCTAATCAATGTGTTTTGGGGGTACTTTAGCCTTCAATTTTTTTTAAATTTTCATATACTTAAAGTTCATTCCTCAATAACAGGTTTGGTGAAAAAAAATTAATTTCGTGACACAGACCCATGTGAATTACCCTTTTAGTGATTCCACCATTTTAAAAAATCAATTTCGTTTTATACTTGTTCTCTTTATATTTTTAAGACCATATTTTTCTGAATCTTTAAAAAATTAATTTATTTTTATACTTCTTCTCATTATCTTTCTGAAACCGAAATATTTATTAAATTCATTTAACTCGGTTACTACCAATTCATTTATCGAATTTCTTTCTTCTTAGTATCTATGGATCCATAGCCAATTTAAATTTTTATAATCTTCTTATTTGATTTATAGTTATAGTTTAATTTTTTTTTGATCGAAAGTTATACTTTAATTTTTATTCACATATATTAGACTATATATTTTATAAAGCAATACAGTTACTATGGATTATGTGTATGGAACAATTTATCTGGATTTTATCTATACATTTTAGGTTTTTAGTTCACAATTACCTTTTTTTATTTACACACTTTTTTTAATTCATACTTACCTTCAATTTAAACAAGACTTTTTCATGTTGCAATTTAAGAAATAAATTTTACCCAACAACAATTCTATATTAACTAGAGTTTTTGCCCCGTGCAACACACGGATCAATGTGCTAGTTTTTAGAATATTTTAGGTTTAGGGGTGTTTATTGAGTAGAGAGGGGTTGTAGGAAGTATGAGCCTTTTTTCATTAATAATATTTATTTGTCCATTGAAAGATCTTACATTGTTATTCCGAATTTTGAATTTTTTTTATGAATAAAGTCAATTAGAATTTAACAATTTGTGATATGAATAAGTTCACCGTTTTGAAGTTACCATTTGTTAATAAACACTAATGAAAAAATAAAGTTTAACAAGGTTTCTCGTGGAAGCTAGTCACCGACAAAGTCACATTGAGAGCATCATAAATTAAATGGATAAAATAATTAAAACTTTAATTTATGTATACCTACAATGTCTAAACTTTTACGACCACGATCAATAACAACTCATAGAATGTTGACATATAAAATAGTTATCAATTGACTAACTTCTTTTTAATGACGTGTCAACTTGTAATTGCTAGTTGCTAGATAGTGTAAAACACTTAGGCTCTGTTTGACAATGTCAATCCGTTAGGTTATGGCGGATAGCTTATAGCGGGCCTTCGGTAAGTGTTTGACATGGGTAGCTTATAGCGTTTCATTTGTCTCTCATTTTTACCCTCGCTACTTTAATTAAATTCCTCATTTATCTCCAATTAAATGAATGTTCTCTCTCATAATTAGACATTAATTACAAATATCTACTTATGTCATTTTATATCTATAAGCTAGTTCAACCGCTAATTTTACCAAATACTTTAAATTCAATCCGCTAGCTTATCTGCTATCCCATACTTTTTGCCAAACAGAGCACTTATATAGCTATTGTGTATATAAATTAAATCCAATAATTAATTATGCAAATTATGTAAGATTTAATTTATATACATAATAGGTGTATAAGTGTTTTACACTATACAAGTTGACACATCATTAAAAAGAAATTGACCTAGTAATCACCCATTAGTCCATTGCTAATCAACTATTCCATGAGTTGTGATCCTAAAATCCTATAAACAAAACTCTTATTTTTAATTACCTTAAAAATAACTTATAATTTTTTTACTGCTCGATGGTGTAAAAAGTTTTACACCCACACCACAGTCAAATACCAAATAAATCCAATTATGTAAATAACGGTGCTTTCAAGTGCCCTGTGCCCGCATAAGAATCGCGTTGTTGTTTTCACTTCTCTTTCACGTTCACAGCGGTTCGCTTCGGCTATCTCTTACTATTGAGGCACTATTCAATTTCCAGGGTACATCCACTGCACCTTCTTATCTCCTCTCTAAAACCACCTCCAAAAACCACCGTCATGTTAGCCAACCGCGTCACACTCAATTTCAATTTTTTCATCTTCCCAAATGCCCACCTTTCTTCTTCTTCCTCCTCATTTTCTGTTCACACTAAACCCAGAAAATCGTTATCACTAATTGTAAATGCCCGTAAGAAAGACAAGAAAGAAGATACCCATAATTTTGTACCCAAACCCGACGAGGTCACTGGTTTCTTCCCTGAATCCGTTCTCCTTAAAAAGGTCACTTTTTTTTACACATACCTTTCATTTATTTTTTGTTTTATTTTTGTTTCTCATTCAATTGAGTTTAGTGTAATTCTCTCGATTAGTGCATGTTTTCGTGTGTTTTGGTTACCCTTTTGAAAATTCATTCAGATTACACTCATAACATTGGTAGATAGATAGATAGAATTTGCACTGCTACTATCTATTGTAAAATCTTATCTTATTCTGTTTTGTTTAAAAGATAAAGTTTCTCACAATCGAGGGTAAGGAAAAAGGACAATTTTGCCCTTCTAGTAATATATGATTCTGTATGACTTATTAGTATTTGACAGTAGATGAGATGTATATGATACTAGATTACTAGTGGTGACTCAATCTGCATCCTTGGTGCTTTCCTTGTCTGTAGAATTTGGTTTTTGAGTTAAATATGTTTTTATTCTTTACAAGATGAATTTTTCTCATTTTCATTCAATTGGGTTATCAACTTACTGGTTTGCAGAAGGAAGTTGAGGAAGATGGTAATCTTCTTCCTGAGTTTGAAGATGCTGATGAAAGTGAGTGGTCATAGTTCAGTTATTCCATCTGTTTGGTAGGGTAATTGGTTCTGGATTAATGTGCTATTATGATTATCCTTTTCTCTAAATTTCCATTTTAAATTTACAGGAGAACTCTATGAATCGCTGATGCTTGAAATGGAAACTGATACGGGCGCTGAACTATGTAAGTAGATTCTTTTTCCATTTTGTTACAGAAGATATGTAACTATTTTACTAATGTAATTGCACAATCAGTTAAGTGTTATGTTGTCCACCCACACCTAGTCTCAATAAAATGTATGCTAATTGTTCTTATCCAAGGATTATGTGTCTCAACTCTCAATGAATGCTTAGCATCCACACTCACAGTAGTCATAGACTACTTTTGCTCTATCAAAGGCATCTATGATGAATTGGTGCTCATCGAATCATCCCATGGACAATCTAGGTCTAGATTGAGACCTCTATATCATTTCTCCACGAAATGTTCATTATCTCATGGGGGCATGTTTGAGAAAAATTTTCACTGATAAAATCCATAACATTTGCACTGATAAAATTGTGTAATTATAGGACTTTTGTTAACTCAAGTCTCTTCTGTAATTAATTTCATTCCCTTAAAAGATTTGGTCTTGAAATTTTCTACTGGCTTGTAGAATCTGTTGTCCTCTCATTGCAGAAAGTTAAAATGGATCAGAAAAAGAAAATCTTGTTATATTCAATTTCTTCATGCTCTATATATTTATGTGGCCACCCTAAACATTTTAAGATGTAATATGGCCTCTTATTATAGCTACCTGTCTGCTGCCGCTATATAAAATAAAAGAGCTTTTTCCAATCTTTATCTATATTCATGGAGTAAGTTAAGTGCTTTATCTCACAGTCATTTTCTTCTTTGCTTGTGCAGTGCGCCACTACGAGATTATGTACTTAATTCATGAGAAGTATGAAGAAGAGGTTGCAGCTGTCAATGAGAAAGTTCAAGGTAATCTTTCACAGTTTGCATACATTTTTTTGCCAACTGCTCAAATTCCCGCGATGTCAAATAGAGCGAGTTCGATTGTTTACCATTTCTCCCTGGCATTCATGTCCTACTCTAGCTATTTCTATTATGGGTGAAGCAGGTGGTCTGTGTCACATGTAAAATATCTATACTTGTAGATGTGTTTCTTGCATCCCTCTGTGGAAAATTAGGATAAACAGTCCTTTTTGTCCTTGTATGTGTTATTATGGTCCTTGAATGTATCGAAATCGCAAACACCCCCCAAGTGTCTCTTTAGTAAGTCATCTTGGTCCTCAAATGTGTTTTTTGTTAGTTATTTTGGTCCTCAAATGTGTTTTTTATTGATCAATTTAGTTTCTAAAATTACTTAAAAAGAGACGCTTAGGGATGTGTTTGCAATTTCAATACATTTAGGGACTATAATGACAACGTCTCACACATTTAGGGATCAAAATGACTGTTCACTCGAAAAATTATGTACTCTCTAATGTTACAAGGACTGGTGGTGGTAATATGTAAGCTGTGCAAATGCAAATATAGGAAACCAAAAAAACCCAGTCTTCCAATTGGATATAAATTTGAGATTCAAACTGAAAACTGCAATTTGAAATTAGGTTCTTTAATAATAATTACCTGGGAAGTGAATACATCAATTGTTTAACTGTGGTTTCTAAAAAGCTGACATTCTAATGATATTGAGCTTCTGATTATCCCGGTTCTTATTGTGTTTTTTGTTTTGCGAACATTTGCAGAATTCTTGAGGGAGAAGAAAGGCACAGTATGGAGACTGAATGATTGGGGCATGAGAAGGCTAGCTTACAAAATAAAGAAAGCAAATAACGCCCACTATATTTTAATGAACTTCGAGTTGGATTCCAAATATATCAATGAGTTCAAGACTATGTTAGACAAAGACGAAAGAGTTATTCGACATCTCGTGATAAAGATGGATGAGGCAGTAACTGAAGATTGTCCTCCTCCCCCTGAGTTTCATACTGTGATTGCTAGTTCTGAAGATGAAGACGATGAAGATTTCGATGAGGAATATGATGATGAATGGGATGATGCAGACGAGTTAGATGTCTATGATGAAGATGTTGATGGTGGGGAGGGAGTTTTCATTATAGATGATGGTGATGAAAATGATTCAGAAGTGTTAGAGGGACAGACATTAGTAAAATGAGGACTGAGAATGTAGGTAGATAGTTGTTTCTTTTACCTTTGATATTTTTGTTTATTTGTTTTCATAGGAATACAGAGCAGTTGTGAACGTTATGGCTTTACATATATGTGAGGATCTAAGTAATTAGGATGTCTTGTTTGTTCAAATTATTAAATTATAAGATGTTTGTTAGGGATTGCTGTTCTGATATAGGCTTAGAGGGGACATGTTTGCAACTTGTAATTCAAACAAGGAATGAGCACATGTTTAAAATTTTGCTGAAATGTAGAGTTGTAGAATTCGAATTCAAACGTTTTGAAATCAAGATGAATACTAAAAATATGTTTGGATCTATCACGATTTTAAGAACAAAATTTAAAAGCTTAGATATGATTTTTGTCTCTGCGAACAAAACAAGGTTGTTAAAATCAAGAGTTCATGTAAACTTGTTTTGTCTAGGTTAACCTAACTCTTAAACTCGACTCGTATGAGTTTACCTAATATTATAAGTAATATATACATGACCTATATACTTGTATATCATGTTAATGCACCAATAACTCTATCAATTCCCAAGTAATAAAACAAAGACTTAAATATATGTTAATACCCTGTAAATATGGCCAAAATTTATTTAAGCCCCTGTAATTTTTTTTAAATGACCCTTATAAATATTAAATGTTTGCCGTTAAGCCCCTCGGTCAATTTTCCATATTTGCAGAGAGTAAAAATATATGTTCAGCCCCTGCAAATATGGCCATAATACATTTAAGCCCCTGTAAATATTAAAAATTTTAAAATGTTCAGCCCCTGCAAATATGACCATAATCCATTTAAGCCCCTGTAAATATTAAAAATTTTAAAACGACCCTTATAAATATTATATGTTCAACTTTTTTTGATGAAAAATTGACCGAGGGGCTTAACCGCAAACATTTAATATTTACAAGGGTCATTTTAATTTTTTTTTTACAGGGGCTTAACTGGATTTTGGCTATATTTGCAAGGGCTGAACATATATTTAAGCCTAAAGCAAAATAGCAAATCGCCATAATAAAGTGTCATGGACTTCTATCAAAATACATAAGGTATCACACAAAATCATAAAAAGATAAATTACTAAATATTAATGTTAAGTAGAATCGATTAAACTTGGCCGAGTTTACCCTAGATTATGAGTTGACTCGTGATTTCAACTTAGTGGAATGGTAAAAATTTCGAGTTTACGCAGAAATGTGTCTACAAGCTAGTTAACTTAAATTGGGGACCAGAAATCGTGGAGTCGTGCAATTCCACGAGTGAAAACTAGAGTTTAACAACCTTGTTTGGGAATATTTAGTTTTTTTTTGTAGCAGGTACCCACCCTGCTACACACTCAACCATATTAGTCCAGAGAAGAAACTAACTTAGCCAACCAAAGTAGACCCTATCTTTTTGTCAATGAACCAGAGAACTTTGATAGATCATTGGAGTTCTCTATGGGAAATAATAGATTTATCCCCATCAATCTCCCTAAATGGAAATTTCCACCGAGAATAAGGAATCAGGCATATCTTATAGTCAGTTGCTACACCAACGCTATTCAAAAATATTCCCTAACTAAAAATGGTATGGTGAAGAAGAGTGAAGACTCATTCTTCGGTTTTATTTCTCTTGGTGCTTCATGATTCTTCTTTGTTTTTAATTAAGTACACTCATTATTAGGATTATGGAGGATCATGTACTCTAAGAGACCCCTTTGTCATGTCTCAGTTTTAGTTTCTAACTTAATTTTAGTTCTCGTAAAGTTTTCAAATCAAATTTATCTATTCTTTAATTCGTATTTGGAGTTGGTCCTTGCTTGCATGTCTTGAACAATTAATTGACAATAGCATTACTATAATTAATTGGTAGGTTAAAAGGATACTTATGATTAAAACACCTTAGTATTCCAATTAGCTAGGTTTATTACTTAATTAATCAATCAATCTCTTTGTGTTTTATATTACTATAATTAATTGGTAGGTTAAAAGGATACTTATGATTAAAATTATTGCATGACCACCTTAGTATTCCAATTAGGTTTATTACTTAATTAATCAATCAATCTCTTTGTATTTTATATTTTCTATGAATTCCAGCCTCTCGAGTGATCCGATTTTAGAGCATACTGGGGATGGAGAATATTACTTTTGAATGGCCAAATGGGTTCATACGATCCGTAGGATAGAATTATAACTTGGATAATCAAACGACGTGCATGTGAAATTGTGATCCTAAGATTTATCTCCACTACTTTCTGTTGGGGATAAAAACGTGAAAGGGACAAGAAAGGAAGTGGCGGCGCTAAAGGGACAATAGGAATAATTAGGGCAATATAATATTAGGTAAAAGCTGCACTGAATTTCATAAAAAAAAGTTACAAATTACATGCTACTGACGTCTATATTTATATACAGTGAAACAGGCCCAGACCCATAATTTCGACTGGCCCATTTCGACTAGGTTTCTAACTACACCTTTTATTATTACAAGCAATAGAATTACAAGGCATATCTCAATATTCCCTCCTAATTCACATTGCTGAGTGACATCATCCCAAGCATCGTTCTCAGTTCTTCGAATCTTTCCTTTTGCAATGGCTTGGTCATTGCATCAGCTACTTGAAGTTCCGAACTGCAATATTCCAGATTCAGCTTCCCATTGTTTACTTGATCACGCAGGAAGTGATATCTGGTCTCTATATGCTTCGACCTACCATGTGTGACAGGGTTCCTTGCGAGATCTATCGCAGACTTGTTGTCGATCAACAATTTCATTGCTTCGACCCTGTGCACTCCAATTTCGACCAGTATCATGCTCAGCCATGATGCTTGACATGCTGCAAAGGAAGCAGCTACATACTCTGCTTCACAGGAGGACAACGCAACAATACTTTGCTTCTTCGAGCACCAAGAGATGGGTGTCGATCCATACATAAAGACATACCCACTTGTGCTTTTTCGATCACTCCTGTCTCCACTCCAGTCGGAGTCAGTGTAGCCAAACACTTCATTACCATTCTTCGACACACTCTTGCTAGGGAACAGAATACCATAACTTTGTGTTCCCTTTACATACCTTAGTAGTCTTTTTGCAGCTACCATATGAGAGCTTCTCGGCTTCTCCATGAATCTGCTGATCATTCCGACACTAAACATAATGTCAGGTCGAGTGTTGCACAGGTACCTTAGGGAGCCCACGATCTGTTTGAACAACGTGGCATCTACTTCAATCCCTTCGTCGTCTTTCGACAGCTTGCTGCTAGTGTCTGATGGTGTCGAAACTTCCTTGCAGTTGCTCATGTCGAATCTTTTCAGGATATCAGCTGCATACTTCGACTGGTGCAGGAGTATACCCTTACTTGTCTTGGTAAACTCCATCCCCAAGAAATATGATAGATGTCCCAGATCACTCATTTCAAATTCTGACATCATCACTTTCTTGAAGGCTTCGACTTCGACTTCATTGCTGCCAGTTACAAGTAGATCATCTACGTACAGGCACAACAACAACTGAGTCGAAGTTCCATTCTTCTTCACATACACTCTATGTTCATTGGTGCATCTCATGAACTTCTGAGCCAAGAGAAATCCATCAATTCTCTTGTTCCACGCTCTTGGAGCTTGCTTGAGCCCATACAGGGCCTTCTCCAGCTTATAGACTTTGTCTTCTTTACCCTTCGACTCAAAACCAGGTGGTTGACAAACATAGACTTTCTCCTCCAGAGATCCATTCAGAAATGCTGACTTTACATCTAGTTGATGTAGGGGCCAGCCTCTATGACTTGCCAATGCTACTACCAATCTTATGGTTTCGATCCTGGCTACTGGGGCAAAGACCTCATTGAAATCCAAACTTGGTTTCTGCAGGAACCCTTTGGCTACTAGCCTGGCCTTATACTTGGCCACTTCTCCATTTGGCTTGACTTTGGTCTTGAAGACCCACTTCACCCCTATGGCTTTCTTTTCTTTTGGAAGTTCGACTAGCTTCCACGTATCATTCTTCTCGATTGATTTCAACTCGTCAATCATTGCTTCCTTCCACTGCTTGTGACGAAGGGCTTGCTCCAGGCTCACTGGTTCTGCTTCTGCCATTAGTGCAAAGTGTGTCAGGTCTCCTTCTGCCGTAATAGCAGAATCTGGGTAAGTGTCGAATCCTTCTAGTCTTACTGATCTCTGCCTTTCCCTTTGCGACCTTCTTAAAGGTTCGACAGCAATGGGTTCTTCTGGCTCTTCAGTTTCGACCTCTTCATTCTGATCATCTCGATCAGAGACTTCGTCGAAGTCCATCATTGTAGGTTTCTCACAGCCTTCTTCCCAGTTCCAATGTTTCGACTCATCTACTACGACATCTCTACTTTTCACTATTTTCTTCTGCACAGGATCATACAGTTTGTATGCTCCTGTCGAATGATAGCCAACAAGAATCATTTGTTGTGCTCTATCATCGAGCTTGCTTCTTAGTTGCTCAGGGACATGTCTATAGCATACTGAGCCAATTATTCTGAGATGTTTGACACTTGGCTTTCTTCCTAGCCAAGCTTCTTCAGGTGTCTTCCCAATCAATCTCTTTGTGGGGCATTTGTTCAGAATGTATACTGCTGTGGCTACAAGTTCTCCCCATAAACTATGAGGTAGTTTCTTCTCCTTCAACATACTTCTTACCATGTTGAGGACGGTCCTGTTTTTCCTCTCAGCAGTACCATTATGCTGAGGCGTGTAAGGTGCAGTGACTTCATGCACAATTCCTTCTTTCTCACAGAATTCGACAAATCCATGAGAATTGTACTCACCACCTCCATCGCTTCTAAGGGTTTTGATTTCACATTCACTCTGCTTTTCAATCATTACCTTAAACTTCTTGAATATTTCTAGTACTTCACTCTTCCTTTTGATCAAGTACACCCAGGACATTCTAGTGTATTCGTCAATGAAGGTGACAAAGTACTTATTCCCTCCTAAGGAACATACTTCGAAAGGACCACAGACATCAGAAAATATCACCTCTAGTTTCTTCTCTGCTCTGCTAGGTACTTCTGATTTAAACGAGTTTCTTGGTTGCTTCGACTTGCAACAACTCTCGCAAACTTCGACAGGTACTTTTACTGCAGGCAACCCATGAACCATCTTATTTTCATGTAGTTGACTCAAGCTCTTGAAGTTGAGGTGGCCAAATCTTCTGTGCCACTTCCAGTGCTCCTCTTCGACAGTGGTCTGGAGACAATGTTCTTCGACTACTTGCAATTTGATCTTGAAGGTTCTGTTACTCTGCATTAACACCTTCAGGATCAACTTCTTGGTCGAATCAAACAAGCTGAGACTGTTATCACCCATTTCGACGGTGAAGTTTTTCTCAATCATCTGCCCAATACTTAGCAGATTGCTCCTCATATCTGGTACATAAAATACCCCTTGGATGTAGCACCACTTACCATCTTTCGACAGGAACTTTATGGTACCTACTCCTTCAGCAGTAACTCTACGGTTATCTGCAAACCTTATCTTTTTGCTTATCTGCTCCAGTTCGACAAACCACTCCTTGTGACAACACATGTGATTTGAACATCCTGTGTCAAGATACCATTCGACAGACTTCTCTTCAGTCGAGTTTGTATCAGCCTTCAACAACAGTAATTCTGGGTCAGTCGCTGTCATGAATGACAATTCTTCATCATCATTGCTGGCAATGTTGGAGGCATCACCAGTGTTTCCACTGCCCTGCCACACACACATTGCACAAGTATTTTGAGCATCACAAGTGAATCCACTTATACAAGTGTTCCCACTATTTTGCTCGCTACTTTCAGCAATTCCTTCATCGAGTCGAATCTCATCTTCGACAGCCATCAGCATTAACTCCTCTGAGTCAGAGTCTGAGTCATCATCATTAGCAAACTTGGCTTCTGCATCTTTATCCCTAGGAACTTTCTTGTTTTTACACTTGTTCCTATAATGCCCAAATTGCTGACAGTTATAACACTGAACTTTCGACAGGTCTCCCTTCTTCTTGTCGAAAGATCCTTGTTCTTTCTTCTTACTGCTTAATCCCTTTTCTCTACCCTTCTCCTTGTTGCCTGCCTTCCAATTTCTCTTAGAGGAGTATGAAAGCAAGGCTTGTTCAGTTTCTTTCTCTGAACTTCTCTGCCTTATTCTCAATTCATGAGCCTCTAAGGAACCCTGAAGTTCATCTAACTTCAACGTATCTAGGTCCTTGGATTCTTCGATAGCAGTAACAACGTAGTCGAATTCCAGGGTTAAGGATCTGAGCACCTTTTCGACTTTATTTACTTCAGTCACAGTTTCACCATTACCTTTCATTTGATTAGTTAATGCTACTAACCTCGTAATGAAATCTCCAATTGATTCTCCATCTGTCATCTTCAAGCCCTCGTACTGCTTCCTGAGCGACTGTAGACGTATCTTCTTCAGCCTATCTGCTTCTCCATACGAGTTCTTTAGGATGTCCCAAGCTGCCTTTGCTGAATCACAGTCGATGATCAGATTCAGGATGTTGGAATCAACGCATTGGTGAATCAAAAACAGCCCTTTTCCATCTTTCTTCCTCAGCGAATGGTGGTTGTTCCTCAGCGCTTCAGTGGCGTTTGCTGCCAAGGGTGGAACACCATCATTCACGACATCAAGAACATCTTGATATCGAAACAGCACCTTCATCTGCGCACACCAACGTTCATAATCCTTTCCGTCGAAGATTGGGAGGTTCCCCATAATACCTCCACCAGAGTTGTCTCGCGCTGCCATGAATCTTGATAGATTTTGTAAGGATCTAACAAGCTTTGATACCAGTTTGTTGGGGATAAAAACGTGAAAGGGACAAGAAAGGAAGTGGCGGCGCTAAAGGGACAAGAGGAATAATTAGGGCAATATAATATTAGGTAAAAGCTGCACTGAATTTCATAAAAGTAGGTTACAAATTACATGCTACTGACGTCTATATTTATATACAATGAAACAGGCCCAGACCCATAATTTCGACTGGCCCATTCGACTGGCCCATTTCGACTAGGTTTCTAACTACACTTATTATTATTACAAGCAATAGAATTACAAGGCATATCTCAATACTTTCTCCTCTACTTTGAGAAATTCTTGCGTGGGTATGAACTACCATTCAGACCTTCATTAAATACCGCTCGTCTAAATAACATAAGAGCTCAATTAGTAATTATTCTCTGGTTAAAATACTTTACGTCCCAAATATTCCTTTATTACTTTTGCGACAAGGTACACCTACTTGTCTTTGAAGCAAGCTAGAAGAGGACAAAATATTTTTAAATTTGCATGGTAGAGTTGCTTCATTCAATGACTCTCCATCATAGTTCTTTATGAACAATCTATGTGGTGGTTTGCTCTAGAGTCTAGACACCACCACCACAACAATTTGAATAGAGGAAGAAGCAGTAGGGGCGGATTGGCGGATTGGTGTGCCGGTGCAGTAACTAGTTTATTCATGTTGTTGTATTATTGTATTTGGTTGTATCCCATTGTATTCGATGACAACACTTGTAATGACTTTTGAGGTACTCTTTTTCCTCCTCGGGTCTTTTTCCCACTGAGTTTTAGCCCTTAGAGGTTTTAACGAGACCCCTCATAATTTTTCGAGTACATGTACCTTGTACTCTGGATTAATAAAATTTTGCTTATCAAAAAAATCTTGAGAAATAAAATGTTAGTATATCTTAGTCAATCTTTAATGTTAATAAATTTTTAATAATCGGTATTGAATAGAAGTAAATGATCCTCTCATTACGTGTGGAACAAAAATGAAAAATATACGCTACGAAAGATTGGAATGATATTTTCTTTTCCAACTTGATTGGGTCATTAATGGTAGATTGTTGGGTCATGCAAGATACAAGTATCAATTCGGTGATGGGTCAATATTAATATTCTATCTTTCTTCTAAAATTGGGTCATTGACTTCTTGACAACAAAAAATAATTGAGATAAAATGGAGGAGATAGATGGCCAGTTAAATAGGTAACCATGTTAGATATGGCAGTAATTACCAATTCTTTGTATATAAGTATAACACGTTTTTTTAAGAAAAAAAATGATTCTTGACACACTTGGAAATTAGAGTATAATTTTCTACAATACTATTTCCTGATTTTGATTCGTAAAAAGTGGTGGATAATGTATAAGATAGCGGATTACCAATTCTTTGTATATAAGTATAACACGTTTTTTTAAGAAAAAAAATGATTCTTGACACACTTGGAAATTAGAGTATAATTTTCTACAATACTATTTCCTGATTTTGATTCGTAAAAAGTGGTGGATAATGTATAAGATAGCGGATAATGGTTGAATTGCTTATTCACTATTTTATACACAATTCCTCTTTTTTTTTTCATTTAAAATTGAAAGGTATTGGTTCAAACGGTTGGTTCACCCTACCAGTTTTTAATTCACTAATTCTAGTTTGGTTTTTTTTTTTTATCGATTTTCACCAATTTTGACATAGACAAGTATCAAATAGTATTATACTCGTGCATGATGCACGAGCATCACTATATCTTAAAATGTGGTTAAGGTCTAACTCAACTCCACAAAACCGGTTTGTAAGGTGACACTGTATCTTAGAATGTGGTTAAGGCCTAACTCAATCACACAAAATCGGCTTGTAAGGTCAGGGTTGCCTCCCACTTATAAACTCTTTTGAGACCATATCTCTAGTCAATGTGGGATTTGGGTTTTTCCCAATACACCCCCTCACGCTCAGCACTATTGGGCTTGGGTGCGTGGATAATAATGGTGGGTGACCCAAAGGATCTAGGATAGGCTCAGAGCCAATCCAAGATCCGCTGGGCCACCCGCTATCAGGCCACTCGGGTCACACTCCAGTTGTCTAGTCCTGGGCGTGAGGGGGGGTGTGTTAAGAGTCTCACATCGGATGTGATATGGCCTGAAAAAGAGTTTATAAGTGGGAGGCATCCCTCACCTTACAAGCCGGTTTTGTGGGGTTGAGTTAGGCCTTAACCACATTCTAAGAGTTATAATTTACTATGAACCCATAAATACTTTGAAAATTGTAAGATTTTCAAAATAAAAGCAAAGGTTGATGAAAAATGTTATATTTCTTACTTAAAAAACTCGTGTCGTAGAAAGTTAAAAAAAGCCATTACCTTCTTCAAATCTTAAAAATGGAGTAAAAATCAGAAAAAAAATAATATGAAATGAAGATAAGATGAAGGAATATGCAAAAGAGAGAGAGAAAAAAGATTCCGTTAAAGTGAACCAGCGACGTTGCAACCACCGTGATCGCCGCCTCCCGTCGCCACTCCCCGTCGTCGCTCCGCAGTCGCTACCAATAGCTAAATTTTAGGTTGCAGAAAGTTAAAAAAATTCCAGTATCTTCTTCAAAATATGCAAATGATATAGGAAAAAGATATGGTTAAAGTGAGTCTAGTGTCATTGCAAGTTGCAACCATTGCGATCGCCGTCCCCGCAGCCGCCACCACACCCGAAAAAATTTAGGTTGTAGAAAGTTTGAAAAAAATCCAGTACCTTCTTCAAATGTTAAAAATGGAGTAAAAATCAGCAAAAAGAAAATGAGATAAAGATAAGATGAAGGAATAAGCAAATTAGAGAGGAAGAAGATACACTTAAAGTGAATCCAGCCACATTGCAACCACTGCGATCGCGCTCCTGTCTCCGCCCTCTGTCGTCGCCACGACGCCCTAAAAAATTTAAGTTGCGGAAAGTTAAAAAATTCCCGTACCATCTTCAAATGTTAAAAATGGAGTAAAAATAAGAAAAAAGAAAATGAGATAAATTAAAGACGAAGGTATATGCAAATGAGAGATGAAGAAGATACGGTTAAAGTGAATCCAACCACGCTGCAATCACCGCGATCGCTGCCACTTGTCGCCGCTCCCCATCGCTGCCAAAAATCAGTTAGCGCACAACCTTCCAAAAATAAATTACTTACCCAGATAACAAACCATTTAATTAAGAGAAAAGAGAGAGTAAGAGAAAGAGAAAGATAAAGAGAGAGAAAGATAAAGAAAAAAGTGAAATAAACTTTTTACATTTTTTGAAAAGTCGGATCCTTCTATTTCTAAGATTTTTTAATAAAATATTATTTTTATTTTCTATTTTTTATTACTATAAAATTTATTTTTTACTAAAAATTGTAAAGGTCCACTTTTGGACCTATTTGAGATGTCCATATTTGACGCACCGGGGAAAGGAAAAGAGAAAGAGAAAAGAGAAAAGAGAAAAGTGAAATAAACTCTTTTGGGGTTATCTAATATGGACTCGGTCCAAAGGCAGTCCCTTCTATTTTTAGTAAGTTTTAATAAAATGCTATTTTTACTATTTATTTTATTATTATTATTATTATTATTTGACAACATTTTATTATTATTATTATTAATATTATTATTAATATTATTATTATAAAATTTATTTTTTACAAAAAAATAGTAAAGGTCGACCTTTGAACCTTTTTTGAGAGATCCATATTAGATAGACCCATTTTTAGCTCTTGTTTTTTGTCGGCCGATGAGAGAGAGAAACATAGAGTGAGGAGAGAGAGAGAGAGAGAGAGAGAGAGAGAGAGAGAGAGAGGAAAAAGTGGAGTAAAAGTGGGAAAAAGAAAAAGCCACACGTTTTTGTCTTTTACCAGATATTTTACATTCAAATTGCAAAATGTTAAAAATATTTTACTAGAAAAACGCGTTTTTCCGCTGAAAAAATCCGCCGGAAAAGCACCAAATCCGGCGGAAAAGTGACGTTTCTGGCGGAAAAAATCCGCCTGTAAAACGCTCATAGGTAATGTTTTCCGTCGGTAATGGCCATTTCTGGCGGATTTTTAAAAAACCTGCCGAAAGTTCAAAAAATCCGCCGGAAATGTCACCGGCGACATTTCCGGCGAATCTTTTAATTTTCTACTCCGCGAGGAGCGGTACGGACGTATATGATATCATCACGACCTCTCTTTTCGTACCTTACATTTCATTAAATAAGAAGTAATAAAAAATGAAAATGAAGTAGAATATTAGAAAAAATTATATAGAATAGAATGAGAAGTAGTAGAGGATTTAGAATGAATAAGAATGAAAGAGAGTATGGAAAAAAATAATATAGGAGAGAATAAGAATGAAGAAGTGAGAAGAAATAAGAATGAATGAGAGTATGGGAATGAAGAAATAAGAAGAAGTGAAAATGAATGAGACGGAAGAAGAAATGGAAAATATAGAAGAGAGATATGTAGAGAAATTTATTGAGATTGAAGAGTATGAGAAAGAAGAAATAAGAATGAAGAAGTGAGAATGAATGAGAAGGAAGAAGAAGAAAAGGAATAAGTAGAAAGATAAGATAGAGAAAATGTAGAAGAGAGATGAGAAGGAAATAAAGACTGAAATGAGAGAATGAGAAGAGTGTAGGAGAAAGTTTTATTTATAGGCAATATCAAACGGTTTCGGCAGATTTTTTGAAACTTTTTGTTTTTTTTTTAAAATCAAATCCGCCGGAAATGTCGCCGAGATTTTGAAAAAAAAGGATTTTATGAATTTCCGGCGGATTTCTAAAGAAAAATATTCAAAATCCGCCGGAAATGTATTGGCGAAAAAAAAAATCAGCCGGAAATACAACTTTTTTCCGCCGGAAATTTACCGACGGAAAAATCCGTCGGAAATGCCAAATCTCCGCCTTCCAGGGGAAAATATCCGCCGGTAATACGCGAGTTTCTTGTAAAGAGAAAATTAAAAGAGAGAGAGTATATTCAAAAAAAATTAAAAGAGAGAGAAAGATAAAGAAAAAAGTGAAATAAACTTTTTTACATTTTTTGAAAAGTAGGATCCTTCTATTTCTAACATTTTTTAATAAAATATTATTTTTATTTCCTATTTTTTATTATTATAAAATTTAGTTTTTACTAAAAATTGTAAATGTCCACTTTTGGACCTATTTGAGATGTCCATATTTGACTCACCCGGGAAAGAGAAAGAAAAAGAGAAAGAGAAAAGAGAAAATTGAAATAAACTCTTTTGGGGTTATCTAATATGGACTCGGTCCAAAGGCAGTCCCTTCTATTTTTAGTAAGTTTTAATAAAATGTATTTTTACTATTTATTTTATTATTATTATTATTATTATTATTATTATTATTATATTTTGACAACATTTTATTATTATTAATATTATTAATTAATATTATTATTAACTGTTCTTTGAACCTTTTTTGAGAGATCCATGTTAGATAGATCCTTTTTTAGCTCTTGTTTTTTGTCGGCCGATGAGAGAGAGAAACATAGAGAGAGAGATGAAAAACAAAAAGCTGACACGTTTTTGTCTTTTACCAGATATTTTACATTCAAACTGGAAAAAGTTAAAAATAAAACGAGTGTCTTCTTCAACTCTTAAAAATTGAGTAAAAGTCATAAAAAAGAGGCTAAATATCACTTTTGGTCATTTATCTTTGCTCTAGGTTTCACTTTGGTCATTTATCTTTTTTTTGGTCCGTTTTGGTCATTTATCTTTCATTTTCGTTTCATTTTGGTCCCTGCCGTTAGTTTTTTCTAACGGATGCCACGCTGGCAGTTAACTGCTGACATGGCATCTTAAATTTATTAAATGACGTGGCAAAACATGTATTGTTTAATTGGCTAACATTTTACACATAAGCAGTTTCGTTTTTGAATTTTTTAAAAAAAAAACATAAATAAACAAATAACAAATAACATAAACTTGAAGAACAGATCTAGAAACGTAAATCGAAGAACAAGGTCGCCTTCAAAACCCCATCTTCATCTTCTCCACCACATCACCCCCATCTTCAATATTTGCGTTTGTCAGCAGATCTGGAAAATTGAAGAACAGTTATTTTAATGTTTGAAGAACAGTGATTTGCGTTTGAAGAACAGTGAATTTGCAGTTACCAGATTTGTTTCCATTTTTTTTGGAACTGCTCAAACCGACAATCAGCAACGAGAATCAGAAATTTTTTTATACAAAAAGGCACTAGCGATGGGAATTTTTTCAGCTGGATAAATTGGTGGCATATTCATTCCGGGTCTTTGTTGTTGGAAAGCAAATTCAATTGGAAAGCAAATTCAGATTAACAACACGGTTTATTCAGTTAGAGAAAAAACACTACAACAACAAGGTTCATTAGATTCATTCCCTCCTTTTGAATCAGACTACAAGAGATTTGGTCTAGTGGGAAGTGCTTTGTTGCATTTCCATGTGAGTTGCTGTGGAATTTGCGTTTGAAGAACAGTGTTTTATCAGATCTGTGTCTGGAAAGCAAATTCATTCCCTCCTCTTTTTGTGTTTCCAGATCTGTTTCTGGAAGTCTTTTATCACCCAAGAACAGTGATTTTGCCATGTCATTTAATGAATTTAAGACGCCACGTCAGCAGTTAACTGACAGTGTGGCGTCTGTTAGAAAAAACTAACGGCATGGACCAAAATGAAACGAAAATGAAAGATAAAGGACCAAAAAAAAGATAAAGGACCAAAGTGAAACCTAGAGCAAAGATAAATGATCAAAAGTGATATTTAGCCTAAAAAAGAAAATGAGATAAAGATAAAATGAATGAATATGCAAATGAGAGAGAAATATGATACACTTAAAGTGAATCTAGCCACGTTGGAACCACCGCAATCGCCGGCCCGTCGCCGCCACCACGCCTTAAAAATTTACGTTGCAGATGGTTTTAAAAATTCCAGTACCTTCTTCAAATCTTGAAAATACAGTAAAAATCAGAAAAAGAAATGTGAATTAGCGCAAAACCCGACAAAAATTAAAAATAGAGAGTAAGGGAAAGAGAGAAAAAGAGAAGCGGAACGACGAAGAGAAAAGTAAAAGAAAAAGTGAAATAAACTTTTCTACATGAAAGAGAAGAAAAAAGAGAAAGTCAAAGAGAGAACGAAGGAGAGAGTTATCTAATATGGAATTGGTCCAAAGATGGACCCTCCAATTTTTTTTAAATTTTTAATAAAATATTATTTTTATTTTGTTTTTTTAATTGTTATAAAATTTATTTTTTAATATCAAAAAGATCTAATATGGAATTTGTCTTTTACGAGATATTTTACATTTAGGTTGCAAAAAAGTTAAAAATAAAGCGAGTGTCTTTTTCAAAATGGAGTAAGAAACAGGAAAAAAAAAATGAGATAAAAATAAGATGAATGAATATGCAAATGAGAGAGGAAGAGGATACAGTTAACTTTATCAGTTAATAAAATATTATTTTTATTTTTCATTTTTTACTATTATAAAGAGGAAAGATGTCCATATTAGACTCACCCGAGAAAGAGAAAGAGGAAAGATAAAAGTGAAATAAACTTTTTTTGGGGATATCTAATATGGACCCGATCCAACGATTGTCATTCTATTTTTAGTAAGTTTTAATAAAATATAATTTTTACTTTTTATTGTTATAAAATTCAGTTTTTACTAAAAATGGTAAAAGTGAACATTTGGATCTTTTTTGAGAGGTCCATATTAGAAGCACTCTTTTTTAACTCTTGTTTTTTGTTGGCTGATGAAAGAGAGAGAAAGAGAAAGAGAAGAAAAAGTGGAATAAAAGTGTGACAAAGAAAAACCTTACACATTTTATGTTTTTTAGTGGGTATTTTACATTTTTACTTTAGTATTTGGACACGTGGAATGCTCACAAGAAAACTATTTTTGACAGGCATATGAATTGATTATATTAGTATTAGAGTATTAGAATTATTAGATTAGATTAAATATGAAAAGTTAACTTAGCTCATAATCACATCATCTTTGTTCCTCATAACTGTAACACACCCAATTCTTTTTCAACCAAAGTCCCAAACCTAAAGTAAACCAAACAAATTTACTTCTACCAAAATATCATGAAGCAATCAATATTCAAATGGAAGAGAAAGAGTCGGCTTTACTTTTCCAAAGTTCCTTTTGCTAAAAAAAGACTAAACATTTAATCACGCAATCCTAGTTCTCTAGAATTAACACCACGTAGAAAACTGCAACTTTGGTCTACATCAAATAATCCCTCCATGTGGCATTATGCATGAAACCAAAAAAAATTGTTCATGTATAAGTACACATAGTATTTGACCATATCATATAGTTACATATTCATAGACAGAAGAAAGGGCCTAAAACATGGCACCACATGTTTCAAGAGTTATTACCTCTATTGTTGTTTTGTTGGCCTCCCTAATTCTCACCCTAGAATCTCATTCTTCTGTGGTGTTCATTGCAAGTGCAGCAACTCCAGCAATATCTGATGTTGATCTTTTGGAATTTCCTCTGAATTTAGAGTATTTGGAGGCCGAGTTCTTCTTGTTTGGGGCTTTGGGTCATGGATTGGATGTAGTTAATCCAGATTTAGCAGAAGGCGGGCCCAGTCCTATTGGTGCTAAATTGGCCAAATTGGATACCCTTGTTAGGGATGTCATGTTGCAGTTTGCTTTGCAGGAAGTTGGTCATTTGAGGTTCTCTCTCTAGAACTCCTTTAAAATCTCTAATAACTTTTCAAGTAAATATATATTTTGGTCTTTGATAATATATATTTAGTCCCTTAAAATCTCTTACATATATGTTTAAAATCTCTTTATGCTTAGTCCCGGCAAATATACGTTTAATCCAGTTTAGTCCCTGTAAAAATAAAACTTTGTGTTTAGCCATTGCAAATACAAGTTTGAACCAGTTTAGTCTCCGTAAAAACAAAACTTTATCTTTCGTTCCTGCAAATATGTTTTATTCAGGGACCAAACTGGATAAAACATATATTTGCAGGGACGAAAAACAAAGTTTAATTTTTAAAGGGTCTAAACTGGATAAAACTTATATTTATAAGGGCTAAACACAGTTTTATTTTTACAGGAACAAAACTGGATAAAACGTATATTTGTAAGGACTAAACATATATTTAAACTTAATTTCTTTACGGGACAAATTGACCTTTGATCGACAATAGTTTTAGACAGATTAGTCCCTGGCGTTTCCAAAACTGAGGCAAATGAGTCCCTAATATTAGATGAGCGGGGGACTAATCTGTCCTTGCTTTGAATATGTCAAGCACAAACTTGTCCCAAAAAATTGTCAGAGACCATAAAAAAATTGCGAGGAATTAAAATGGGCATTTACTCAAACTTTTTTATCAATTAAACAAAGAAGAAGAAAAAATTGTTTGCCTTTAAAAAAAATTAAGAAGTGCTTAATTGTTATATACTGTCGGTGTAAAATATTTTACACAATCAATCATATGTGACTTTAGGAATAGCTATAATGAAAGTTAACGTTTTTAATAATTTGATAGTTACATGGCACTATAATTTTTTTTACACTAACAATCTATATAAATTAAATCCAACACGCCACCTAAAATCTTATTGAATATGATTGCGTAAAAAATATTACACCATTAATACGTAGTCTATTAAATTTTGTAAAAGTTAAATAATTATGGATTGACAGTGTAAATAAATTTTATACAAACGTCTAATCATTTCTCGGTATCTCACTACAATACATTGTCATGTTGTAAATTGTAATATTACTGAGATGTGAATGAATTTATGTATAAAAATTGTTTATAGTATTAATGCATAGTTATCCGCCTATATTTTTTTTAGGCTTAATTACACTTTTGGTCCCCCTATTTTCACTCATCCACGATTTTGGTCCCCATACTTTTAATTTGACGATTTTGGTCCCCCTATTTTCCCAATTTGAAAAATCATAGTCCCCCTCTTAATTTTGACTCAATTTTGACTCAATTTTGACTGAGTATCCTACGTGGCAGTCTACGTGGACTGCCACGTAGGCGCACCACCCACCCCCCCACCCCCCCACCCACCCCCCACCCCCCCCACCCCACTGTTCATCGCCCCACCCCCTTCCCAGCCACCACCCCCCTTCGCCACCCACCACCCCCCTTCCCAGCCACCACCCCCTGTTCATCTTCCCCTCCACTGTGAACCACCCACTCTCCTCTCTCTCACTGAATCTCTCACTCCTTCCCCTTCCCCTTCCCCTTCCCCGTCGCACCCTCCCCCATTCCCCTTCCCCTTCCCCTTCGCACCCCCCTTCCCCTTCCCCTTCCCCTTCGCACCCTCCCCCTTCCCCTTCGCACCCTCCCCCTTCCCCTTCGCACCCTCCCCTTTCCCCGTCGCACCCTCTCCCTTCCCCTTCGCACCCTCCCCCTCGCTCCCTCCCCCTTCCCCTTCCCCATCGCACCTCCAGATCTCTCTCTCTCTCTCGTTCCAGATTTCTCTCTCTCTCTCGTTCCAGATCTCTCTGTCTCTCTCGTTCCATTTCCGGTGGCTAGGAAGGGGGGGGTGGTTCACGGTGGGGGAGTGGTTGGCGAACCAGAGAACAATGGAGAGTGGGGGGTGGGGTGGGTGGTTCACGGTGGAGGGGGAGATGAACAGTGGAGGGGGTGGGGGGGTGGGGTGGGGGGGTGGGGTGGGCCGGTGGTGGTTTGGGGTGGGGGGGTGGGGGTGGGGTGGGGGTGGGGGGTGGGGTGGGTCGGTGGTGGTTTGGGGTGGGGGGGGGGGTGGGGTGGGGTGGGGTGGGGGGGGTGGGGGGGTGTGCCTACGTGGCAGTCCACGTGGGCTGCCACGTAGGATAAGTCAGTCAACTGAGTCAAAATTGGGGTGGGGGACCTTGATTTTTCAAATTGGGAAAATAGGGGGACCAAAATCGCCAAATTAAAACTTTAGGGACCAAAATCGTGAGTTGGTCATAATAGGGGGACCAAAACTGCAATTAAGCCTTTTTTTTATCATGAGATAAATTTGATGACTTTTGCATCTGTATGCACATTGCAGGGCCATAAAGAGCACAGTGAGAGGGTTTCCTAGGCCTTTGTTGGATCTAAGTGTGGATTCATTTGCCAGAGTGATGGACAGTGCCTTTGGACGACGTTTGCACCCTCCTTTTGATCCATATGCCAATGACATCAATTTTCTGCTTGCATCTTACGTTATTCCTTATGTTGGTCTCACTGGTTATGTTGGAGCCAATCCACTGCTGCAAAATGCTACTTCCAAGAGGGTAATGCCACAAACTCAACCTATCTAATCTTAAATATTTTGATACTTCCCTATCTAGAAACAAGGGTTTTAAAAAGGTCTATGATTGTGTCGGGGCCTCAACATCATGATTTTTTGATGTTCATCTGACTACAATGCAATTGTGATTGAGGTCGCATCAGCCACATTTGACGTTTACCGTGACCGCGATTTTAAACATTAACCACCAATACTCCATATAACCTAATTTAAATAATGTTGCATGTACACAGCTTGTTGCAGGTCTACTAGGAGTAGAGTCAGGCCAAGATGCAGTTCTAAGGGCATTGCTATACGAGCGTCGGACATCAAGGGTGCATCCTTATGGAGTAACTGTGGCAGAATTCACAAACCGCATTTCGACGCTGAGGAACAGATTAGGGAACACAGGTTTGAAAGATGAGGGTCTTGTAGTGCCTAGTATACAAGGTGCTGAGGGAAGAGTTTCAGGGAACATCCTTGCTGGTGATAGAGACTCATTGGCATATGGAAGAACTCCACAAGAAATATTAAGGATTGTATATGGTACTGGTGATGAACGTGCCCCTGGTGGATTCTACCCTAATGGAGCAAGTGGTCATATAGCTAGATCTTATAGATAAACCACTACATAAATAAAGCTAATGAGAATTGTTTCTCTAGCAAGGGTATTTACTTTGTGAAATAAAATAATTATAATTAATAAGCATTCTATGTGGTATTTCGGTTTCTAAATAAACTTGTGTTGCATTATAGATTTTCTGGTATGATTTGTTGTCAACAGTCTAACACTTTATCAAGGAATTATCCTCATGCAATTAGACTGTAACACAAGTATGAGCATAACTATATATATATCACTCACATTAACAATATTAGAGTTGGAAGTGACTGAAACAAGTAGTAATTAGAGGAGAAACTGAGAATTATGTTTGAAGACTTTTAATTTTAATGGAAGTTTTTAAAGTCAGAAAAGAACAACTTTTATATTGGTTCGGACCATTGCTAGTTACCCACAGGCCACTATGTCTCAACGCTTTCAACAAAAGTAGGATTGAAAAGATCCTGGAAAAGGAAAAAAGCAAAAGCAGTAGAAATTGTGAGCTGATACATCATACCATGAAACACGTAAGATATGTCTAAATAAACCCTCAAACACTTTCTTTCATAAACCTCTAACCATTGGCCACATTACAACCCTAACAAAGTCCATTCTGATCAATGGCTGATTGCTTTCGTTTTCTCAAGTTTTTATTTTAGGACAAGTAAGTTTATTTATTTATTTACAATATATTTGCTTTAAAAAAAACAAAAAAAACCCAAAAGGCTTGCACTCCAAGATTCATTCAAGTTACACTAATATCAAGACAAGATTTAGTGATCACCAAGTTGAAATTTTCATCGTATCAAAAGAGTCACCTTAAAAGAACCAAAAGTTTAGACTAGGACCATAACCTAGATCCCAAAGTGGGGGCAGTCCCTTCACCTTTCATGCTTCTCGAACTTGGGTAAATTTTCCAGCGTCCATCCCATTCATATACCACATCCAATCCATATAGCCATACGACCAATTCCAAAAACCCACAACCCCACTAGAAGCAACCATTTGAAATACCATTCCAAAGTGGGGCAATCCCGTCGCCATTCACTCCACCTAAAATCGGGGAAATCCGCCCTACACCCATCTCATCCGCTTGTCATATTCACATCCATAAGACCGTACCGGGGAAATTTCTCAACCCACCATCCTAAACACAACCTTTCACAAACCCTAGTCAGGGCAACTTTGCCCTTGTCATAGTTGGGGCAACACCAAACACTATGGGTTGAGACAAAATCTTTCGCCTGCCACCCTTCTTTCCAAAGTCATGGCGTTCCCAATTCATCATCTACTACACCCCTAGCTGTTGTCGCCACTAGACAGGGGCAAGTTATGAACTCACCATCATCAACTCTAAATTGGGGCAGTCCTACATTTCTCGGATTGGGGCAAGCCTACCTTTCCTGACTTTGGAAAAAACCTATCACGTGTCATATCTGTCATACCCTAGATCAAGAACCAAGTTAACTGACTCATTCATCTATATTTGTACTATTATGCATATTTGCTAAACAATGCTTCAAAAAGAGAAAACACAAGTTAATAATGTGAAGTTGGAAACTCACGTAGTTAACTTTGTGGACCTAAAGTTCAGCCATCATGGGACACCATAACGAAAGAACAATGTGAAGGAGCTTGCAAATGCAATCAAATACTTTTGCACATCAGTATCTGGGAACAACAACCTTGAGATTACCAAAATTTGAATTCAAATCAAATCCAACTTTTCCAATAAATGATGATTCCAGAATTTTCACCTCTCTGCTTCTCGCATCAAAAGTCTCATTTCTCATCATTGCAAAAAATCTTTCTGCATCACCAATAAATCATATCATAAATCATTGCACCATACATTTTATTCCAACATCAAGCCATGCATCTACCACAACTTTTGCATCTAAGCATTACATTCGTACATTCATTCGTTCATATACTTACATCATATATTAAAAAAAAAGAGCAAAAAGGAAAGCAATCATAGCATAAATCATTCCACATGCAACCATGCATGTCATCGTAGCACCTGCATCTAAGCAGTGCAATTGCATTCATATCTTATCTGCATCCACAAACAACCGTTTGTCAACTTTCTCATTCCATCAGGTTTAACACCGATGGTATACCCATTTCATTCATCATCCCACCAGATACCAATCATTGCACGTTCATCACATCACATGCATAACATTGTTTGCTTCGATAGATGTGCCAAGTGCCAGTCTCATCGTTGCCCAAAAAAAGGTTTTTTTTTACATCACTAATCATATCATTGTACCATGCATTCGCGTGTTTTCCTTTATTCACCATGGCATTCGCATCAAAGCATTACATTTGCATCACATTCGCACTTTGCATTTCATACACTCATTATATACTAAGAAAAAAAGTAAAAAAGTAAAAAGAGGAAAAATTGCTCATTCCATTACATTCATCATTCCACCAAAATTAATCAGCACAATCACATTCATATCTTATCTGCATTCAATGTTATGCATGTTCCATCAACTTCAACTCACATCATCTGCCACATTTCATTCACCCCATCGGACACCTACCATTTCACATACCTATATTGCACACATACATCATTCATTGCAATTTTAGACATGCCAAATATAGATCTCAGGTAAATGCATTCATTAGGTATGTTCTAGGCAAGTACGCCATGTGTCAATCCCAATATTTTGTTCCCTCAAAGTCAGTGCTCCAAGCGTTGGTCTCATATCACAATTCAGAGTCCCAATACTCTTGCCGACCCCCAGTGGTCCTTCAGAGCCCAAGCGCTCCTTCAGACCATCAGTGGCCCTTCAATCCAGATCGCACGTCGCGTTATCGAGCAACCGACGGATCATCGACCCCATGTCCTTCAGACTAGCTGTGTCAGCCTAAGACATAGTGGACGTCCTTCGAGGTGAGCAAATCAGGTCAACGACCTGATCTTGACCCCATGGCCGCTCGAAAAAGGCCACCCCCAAGTAGACCGTTTTACTAGTGCCATTGCTAGTTTGCGCTCCATCAGACCCATTGGTCCATCAAGCTTAGGCATGCCCTTCAGGCCCCGTCGGTCCTTCAGTTTAACTCCAATCAATACGCCAAGCATTGACTGCGAATTAGACCATCAGAGCCCCAGTGCTCCTTCATATCCTTAGTGATCCTTCAGATCCCCAGATCCCCAGCGATCCTTATTTACTTTTGCTCTATGTAAACCCAGTTTGTTATGAATTTCTCAAAAAAAAAGTTTTGACAAAATTAGTGTCATTTTATCTTTATTTCTATTTTACTCGAGAAATTTGGAAACCCTTCATATTTCCTAGTAAAATATAAATAAAGAGGGGCAGTTGTCATACCCTAATTTTGTCCGACTAATCAAAAAATTCAAAAAAAGGTTTTATTCTCGTTGTGTCACGCATCGTTTTAAACGTGTGTGTCTTTAGCACTCTCGTGCAACGTTGTTTTGATGTTCGTGTTATTTTATTTTGTAATTGTTATTATTAGGTTAGTCTATTGAAACCCAGTAATGTTTGAGCAAATTTTGTGAGTTTGTAAATCTAGTTTTTGTGTAGTGGTTATGCCAGTTTTTCTTTGCTTTTATGTGCACAAGAACTAGATCGAGTTGTAGAACAAAGTGTGAAGGCAAGGGGTGAAGTTTGGAGCGACTTAAGAAAGGGAATAATGTAGCAAAAAGGGCTATTTGATTTGTTAAAAGGAATAACTAAAGACCCACGTGGTTCTATGAGCGCTAGCGACCCACGTGGTTCTATGAGCGCTATAGACCCACGTGGCTCTATGAGCGCTAGCGATCCACGTGGTTCTATGAGCGCTATAGACCCGCGTGGTTCTATGAGCGCTAGCGATCCACGTGGTTCAATGAGCGGAAGCGATCCACATGGTTCTATGAGCGAAAGTGAGCTGTGTCTGCTGCACTGGACTCTATAAATAGCGCATTTTCATTCTGCAGAACACACTTTTAAACGGCTGGAAACCCTTGTCATACCCTAATTTTGTCTGTCTAATTTATCAAAAAAATCCCAAAAAGTTTGTATCCTTGTAGTGACGTATCGTTTTAAACACGTGTGTGTCTTTAGCGCTCGTCATACAACAATTATTTTGATGTTCATTTTTTATTGTTGATATCGTAGTTATTAGATTATTTATTATAGTTGGTGCAAAAATATACAAAAAGTTTTTGAAAGCATAATAAACTTTTTGGAGCTGAATAGTCAAAAGTTTTATTACATAGTCAAGTTTTTTACATACATAGACAAAAAACAACAAAAAGAAATAGTACAAAAATCAAAATACAAAATTCAAAAAAAGAAAAAAGAGGGAAAGGGCGCAGCTTGCTTGCTGCCCTAGCTAGGGTTGTCCTTTGGATTCCTCCCTTGATGCTGTCCTTTGCACCCCAGTACTGTCCTTCGTCCATGCCAGCTGTTGTCATTTTCCTTATTCAAATGGTTGTCCTTCCACAAAAATCGCCTCCACCCAGCTGCTGTCCTTGGTCATTTTTCCAATTGCTGTCCTTTGATTCCTCACCTCCATCACACAAATTGGCCTATAAATATGTACAGTAACAGTCACATAAAGGGGACGGAGATAACACAAAAAAGCAGTAAAGAGACAGAAGGAGAATGAGAAAAGAAAAGGGAGAATCGATTAGGTTAAAAATGTGGAGGAGAGACAACACTGAAAAAGAGGAACAGAGGAGAAGTTAGAGAAAAATAGAGAGTTCTTCTTTGTCCCAAAAACTCCCTCTTCTTCCATACCATACCATGCCATAAAATCATCTTTCACCCGCACCCCAAACCAACAACACATACAATATCCATTATTCAAAGAGGAAGCGATTTTAGAGAAAGAAGGAGTAGAAAAATCAAAAGAGAAATAAGAGCAAAATGTAGAGAGAAACATATATAGTTAAAGGAAAGCTAGAGAAGAGAAAACAAACCGCCAACTCACCCCCTATCTCCTCCACTATCGACCCAAAATCCAACACCACATCCTCACATAGACCCAAATGAAAGAATAAAGAAAGGGAGACTATGAAACACAGAAAAATGAGGGATAGAACCACCACATCTCCGCCGCAAGCACCACCACCGTCCACTGTGAGACCGCGAGCACCACCGTTGCCGTCGCGGACTGCGCCTCCACCACGGTCTCCGCCTCTCAACCTCGGTTTCTCTTTTCCTATGTAATGTTGACCGCGAGCGCCTCCACCCAAATGCTGTCCTTGGTCATTTATAACCATATTTGCTTCTTATTTATTTTAGAGTTAATTTTTGTGTACCTCATATTAGGCCTGGACATCGGGCAGTTTTGGGCGGTTTCGGGCCCAAAACCACCAACCGGCTCAAAACCGCGGTTTATAAACACGGATCCATTTCCTCCCGAACTTCTTCCCGGATGGTGCGGGTTTGGTTGACGGGTTTGGCGGGTAAAAGGGTGGGTACCGACGGGTTTGGAGCGAGGGACATGAACAACAACTAACAGAGAGTAAAGAGCTGGAGAAGACATGGAGAAGAAATATTGAGAGTAAAACAACTAACATAAAAACTATTGAACATATCTTTAGCAATTTGAAAGGCAAATCAAAGAGTTGGAGAAGAAATTTTGAGAGGTTGACGTCGTTGTTGAATTGGATTAAGAGGGAAAGAATAGAGATGGAAGATTTTTTTTGATACAAATGAGAGATGGAAGATATTGAGTGAGAGAAATGAAAAAAAATTAATGGACGAGAGAGAGAAAGAGTCAGGTGAGAGTGTTAAAAGTAGTGAGATAATTAAGCTTTTAGAAAAGAGAAAGCCAATAAATTGGGGAGCGGATTCGGTGCCTTGGTGGTGCCATACCTTTGTTGCCTTTCTTTTAAACTCAACCGTTGGATAAATTATATGATCCAAATCTTACCACGTGTCCACAGTTTTTAAAAACTCAATAAAACAAAAACTATCTGCACACCTCACGCACGAGAACAGTACTTCAGCTCCACGCCTCCACCACCCCACTGTTCCTACTGCCCTCTCATCACTCCGACTGTCGCACCACACCACTTCTCCGGTGCCATGCCGCCCCTTAATTGCTTCTAATATTGGTACAAGGACATGGACGGGTTAAATGAATTGGGAGCAAGTTTATCCAACACATTAATCCAAATAAATGAAACAAGAGCTAAAGCTTAATCCTGAGAATTAAGCCTGACCTTGATGTGTATACTTATGTGAATTGAGCCAGACCAAGAAAACACAAACTAAACCAGAGTTAAAATAACACCATATGAATTTGGGGGTTGATTCAGCCAATCAAGACTCTCTCCACCAAATTGGGGGCTGATTGAGTCAACACTCTCGCCACCAATTCCACATTCCAGCAACGCAGTTCAGTAGAGTGAGTGATATTACGCCACTTGAAGCATCTGCAGAGTACAAGCATGGGCACGGCGGTGGGGATAGAGCGGCGACCGTCGGAGGTGCGGAGCGAGACAATGGGGCTAGGGATGAGAGCGTCGCAGCAGAAGCACGGCGGAGGAGGAGTGTCGCGGTGGTCAGATCATTGGGGCCGCCGGTCAGAAAAACCGAGACGGCAACTAGAGCATTGAGGCAGCGTACGGTGTACGACAGCTAGGGGCTTCTGCATTTTGGTTTCAATGATATTTTTAAGAGGAAGGACACGTGGCATAATATGGAATATTTGATTTATCCGACAGATTAGAAGAAAGTAAAAGCACAAAGGCTTGGCGCCCTCAAGGCATGGAATCCGTTCCCAATAAATTAGTAGTTGTCAAAAAAGAGATATTGAGAAAAGTAAAAATTTTTTGAAAAGAAGGAGTAATGAGTGCTTTCTCAAAAAAGAGAGAAAAGTACCTTGAGTTGTTGAAATTTGTCAGTAAAACTTCTGAATACACGCCAACTGCTACTATTATTTAATACTGTCATTGACTTTTGCTGGCGGGTACGGATTTCAACGAGTCTTATAATTGAACCCTAGCCCGCCCATCTATATCCGTGTCTAACCGATTGCCTTCACCCGTTTACCTGCTGGGTCGACCGAATCCGCCCATGTTCAATTTTTTTGGCAGATAATAGGGGTTTCGGGTAAACCGTGATACTTTGTCCAACCCTACCTCATATTATCCAAACCCATCTCCCATTTGGTTTAGGCTCATTCATACCATTCTCATTCAACTAATTTTTCAAAACAGCACTTAAATTCAGTTTTTTTCAAAGTCGATTTCATTTCTCGAAAAAATATCGAATCCACAACCACAAATCAGTTATTTGCAATGGTCACTCTGGGTTTAACTCGTTTGATTATTGCGAACAACTTTGCTTTTCAAAAAGGCCATTAGTGGTGACCACTCTAGATTTATCTGTTTGGTCACTGCAAGCATCTTCCAAATTTCAAAAACATTCAAATAATAAAGCACACCAACACACAAACTTTTTCTACCAAGAACTACGTGTGATTTGATTCTTTACCAGGAGATACGTAGGAGCAGAGGGCGGCCGACCTCTGTCAATTGCATTAATAAAAGCCCTTTTTTAGTTCTTTTGTAAATTTCTTATTTCTTATTTTATCAAAAACAAACAAAAATAATTAAATGTCCTCCTTCCAATTCTTTTTCTTTTAATTTGTAAAATAGGGTAAAAATAGTTTTTAAATTAATAAATTTTTTCTACACATTTAGTTAAAAGGTAACCTTCCTTCGGAAGGATGTCGTAGGGTGCTAATACCTTCCCTATGCATAAACGACTCCCGAGCCTAAACCTGGTCCGCAAAACCCCCCTTATCCACTCAATAGGGATTTTCCAATGTTTGCCCTTAAACTAAACTTTGGTGGCGGCTTCATTTCAAAAACTTCGAAGAATCCCTCCTCCGAATTTTTCGGTCGCTACAACGACAAAGTGCCTTTACTTTACAGTGGTCTCTCTCTTCAAAGATCAAATTGGCTTCAATGATACTTAGTATACCCTGTTGAAGGAGGAGATACTAAGTATCACATCTACTTCAACCTCTAAGATCACCACTGGGCGACCTCCTTTGATCTTTGAAGAGAGAGACCTCATCGACGGAAAACCCAATAGGCACATTCCACTAATCATTGAAGCCGACATTGCAAATTTCAAAGTTAGACGGATTCTGGTCGACCAAAGAAGCTCAACCGATATCATGTTCGCGGAACTCCTTACTGTCCTGGGGATCTCCAAAGAAGACATCACTCCTTATAGAGGAGCTGATATATCTGATTTTAATGGATCTAAAACAAGGCCCCTTGGTTATATCCAAGTGATGGTGACCTAAAACAAGGAACTGCTAACTGAGACAATCAAAAATCCTTTCCTAGTCCTCCCCCGCCCATACTGTATACCTCAACATTATGATCAATGAAGTTTATTTTTGTTAAACCCATATTTCTCATAAGCATATTGTCCACTAAGGACCATACAATATAAATCGGAAAGCCAGCAAAGGACGCTGCCGACCTACCTCTCAAATCAAGTGGAGATCTAATCAACATGAAGTGTCATAGACAATCAAAGTCCTTCTCAGGACTTAGCGTCATCAACCCTCCAATCTGAGTTAGAACTAAGTCGAGACACTTGGTAAATCATACTCAAAGAGTTCACTATCACGTTCAACGATCTATTTTTCGGGACTTAGCGTGATCAACTCTCCAATCTAAGTTAGAACTAAGTCGAGACACTTGGTAAACCAAACTCAAAGGGTTCACTATCACGTTCACCGGTCTCTTTTTCGGGACTTAGCGTGATCAACTCTCCAGTCTGTGTTATAACTAAGTCGAGACACTTGGTAAACAAGACTCAAAGAGTTCACTATCATGTTCACCGATCTCTTTTTTGGGACTTAGCGTGATCAACACTCCAGTCCGAGTTAGAACTAAGTCGAGACACTTGGTAAATTGGACTCAAAGAGTTCACTATCACGTTCACCGATCTCTTTTTCAAGACTTAGCGTGATCAAGTCTCCAATCCGAGTTAGAACCAAGTTGAGACACTTGGTAAAGCGGACTCATATCACGTTCACCGATCTCTTTTTCGGGACTTAGCGTCATCAAATCTCTAGTCCGAGTTAGATCCAAGCCGAGACACTTGGTAAACCGGACTCAAAGAGTTCACTATCACGTTCACCGATCTCCTTTTCGTGACTTAGCGTAATCAACTCTTTCGACCAGAGTAGATCTAACCCTAACATCTGAAGAATCACACTAAAGGAGTCACCGACGCAATTACGTTTCCATCCCATAAACTACAAACAGACCCCGACAATTACCACTTTGAGCACGAAGAGTTACCTAAAATCTCAGCCTAAAAGTAGCATGATAAAGCAAATCTATAATACTCCACACAAAATAAAGACAAGCACTTAATAAATCATGGCCGAAAACCTGAAAGTGGTCACCATTTAAGTAATCCGAAGTCGAAAACTTTGTCAAAAAACATTGTCATACTTAGATAGGCTGAGGACAGTTACATCCAAACAAGGAAAACAAAAGGCATATCAAGCCTGAGCATCTTCATATTCACTAAGTTGAGCCAAGGATTCGCCATTGGGAATCGATGGATTCACTAGCCGACCTTCCTCATCAACTACCAGGCGGATGTCCATGCCTTCAGTTAAGAATTCAAGAACCGAGTTTAGAGCACGGATCTACGCTATGGCTTTTTGGAAACACTCCTGACCAACGCCAATCGCAAATTCTGATGTCTCGTCTTAGTCAGAATTGGCCTCATCTCTTTCCTTCTTTAGCTGGGCAATCTTCGTCCTCAACTTTGTAATGCTAGCCTCGAGCTCATCTCTGTTCTTTAGGGATTCTCCAACTGCCCCAAAGCAAGGAAAACCACCTTCTTCTCTGCACGGTCCTTCTCGTTAGAAAGAAGAGTCATCCGCTCAGTGGATTCCTCCTGCTATTGTGTAAAATAGTGTGCAAGTATACACAATCAACAAGTAGTAAATGATATGTAAAGTTCGTTCCCACGAGGATTGGAGTTCAATAAATGCTTAATTTGGTTAACAAATTAGTGAAGCAAAATAAAATAAAACAAGTTTTTGTAACCATTATTTAATATCAACAATAAAGGTAAAGGGGTGTGAAAATCAGATTAGAGAACAAATTGGACTACTTTTACTATGTAAATCCATCAAAGTATATTAATGTTGTATCCGATGTTGTAGCTTTGAGTGCTGCATCTAGTTTGTACTTTTTAGATACTTTCTCTAGGGTTTCATTACAAGGACTTATGTGTAAGCCCAAAATAGTTTCACCCAAGGCTGTTACGCTCCCACAGTGTTCACTCTATGGAATTTGCCCTCCTATGTCTAGGGTTTAAGCATGGGGTGTTGAAGTGTCTTTTAACACCTACTATCCATATTATCTTTTGAGATTAATTTATAAATCTTTTCAGAATTCATAAATGCTACTTAAATTAGTTGGCCATTCCTAAATCAAGATGGAAAATTTATCACGCAAAAGATAAAATACTAAAACATCAAATACACTTCATTAAATACACTAAGACTTCATTACATAGATTATAGCATCCCAACTAAGAGTATTTAGCTCATGATGATCAAACAACGCAAGAACTAAAGCTTAAACATTAGTGCTAAATCCTCAAAACCAAAGATACAAAGAAGAGATATACTAAGAAGAGGTAGACCGAAGATTGACTCCAAGAACAGCAGCTTGGAGGTACAAATCAGCTCCCAAATCCACGAAAATCTTCAAGTAAGTCAGCTTCTGTAATGTTAGCATCCTTCCCAGCATTAGAATATCCATTTTGGTATTTAAATGTAGCTTGGTACAAAAATTGAGGATAAACTATTTCTATACTTTTCTCCTTCTAACCAGCGTACTAAATGAAGAGGGAATGTTACATTTTATAGTGCTAGGGTACATGATCCAAGGAAAACCCTAAAAGAGGGGCGCCCTTTGTCCTTTATGTGCCCAAAAGTACAGTGGACGGAAATTTTGTCTCATTTAGTTGAGTATTCAATGAGATAAACCTGTTATAAGAAATCATTGTGTTGTTGGTGTTCATATTTCTGTTCTTGTTGTTCTTCATTTCCATATTTTATTTGATCTAAAACAGTTTGCTGAACTTCAAGTTGTGTTAGTAAATTTCTTATAGGCCCTTTTTCAGTGATTCAAAAGCCAGGTTGCTTATCTCAAAATTTAGTATTATTTGAGGCATTGAAAAAATATTCTGAATAAAATAAAATATTGCAAAAAAAATAGCATAAAAAAGTATTATATTCAAGAAAAAAGGCATCAACTTAATCACGGGAGTATCAAAAAAATTCCAAAAATTCCAGAAAAATTTCCACTGTTAGTAAAAAAATTTTGGATCATTAAGAGGGGGAGGATAATTTGAGCCCACATGGATCTTGGATAAAGGTCACAAGGATGAAGAATCAAAATCAAAAGAAGGAGTTAAATATAAATTCAAAGGAATATACTTCAATGTGTTCAACCTAATCATTAAGATAAGAGCACATTGAAGGTGACCATGTAAATAGTAGGGAATTCCTAGATAACCAACTCTAGTGTTCCCTATGCTTTGTTTGTCTCTAAATAAATTGTAAGATACTTTTAGTTGAGCCATGTTGGCTTTGGTTAAGTGGCTATGGCCTAGTAGCTTTGGTTTTTAGCCTTGGGCCTTGTTTTGTGTTTCTTTTGGACTTTAGAGTGTAGGCCTAGGATCCATTAAGCCCACAACATATTTTATTTGATCTAAAACTGTTTGCTGAACTTCAAGTTGTGTTAGTAAATTTCTTATAGGTCCTTTTTCAGTGATTCAAAAGCCAGGTTGCTTATCTCAAAATCTAGTATTATTTGAGACATTGAAAAAATATTCTGAATAAAATAAAATATTGCAAAAAAAAATAGCATAAAAAAGTATTATATTCAAGAAAAAAGGCATCAACTTAATCACGGGAGTATCAAAAAAATTCCAGAAAAATTTCCACCGTTAGTAAACATTTTTTGGATCATTAAGAGGGGGAGGATAATGTGAGCCCACATGGATCTTGGATAAAGGTCACAAGGATGAAGAATCAAAATCAAAAGAAGGAGTTGAACATAAATTCAAAGGAATATACTTCAATGTGTTCAACCTAATCATTAAGATAAGAGCACATTGAAGGTGACCTTGTAAATAGTAGGGAATTTCTAGATAACCAACTCTAGTGTTCCCTATGCTTTGTTTGTCTCTCAATAAATTGTAAGATACTTTTAATTGAGCCATGTTGGCCTTGGTTAAGTGGCTACGGCCTAGTAGCTTTGGTTTTTAGCCTTGGGCCTTGTTTTGTGTTTCTTTTGTACTTTAGAGTGTAGGCCTAGGATCCATTAAGCCCACAATATAAATATTTGAACTCCTAGTGTAATTCTTAGAATTTTGTGATGAAGTAAATCATTTTATATTTGAGCAATTGTTGAGAGAGAGAGAGAGAGAGAGAGAGAGAGAGAGAGCCGTGAGACCTAAGTCAGAGGTGAGAGGCTATACTCCATTGCTAGTGTGGTAAGGTTGATCAACAAATTCTCCTTGGTTCATGAGATGAGGACCTAAAGCCTACTTCCTTGAGGCTAGGAGAGCCTAAGGATAGTGTGATCTTATCACATTTCCAAGAAAGGTGTGGGGATCTTCAATCTCTATCCCATTCCAAGCCTTCTCCACATTTGATCTTTCTTCCTTTTAATGTAAGTTTTGTGTCTTTCCTTTGTGTTGTTGAATGGTGTTCATTTTCTTTCTTGAAATTCTTGTGAGAATTCTATGTTTTTTTTCAATTTTCAAGATCCTAAGGGCCCTTTTGACGGTCAGGATAGCAGTGGCGGACCCATGACCCCGGGGTCAGGGGTGTCAAATTTTTTAAGGTCGGTGTCAAATGGGTGCAAAACTTGGTCTACTAGTACAATTTCAAATTTTCAGGGGTGTCAAAATTAAAATTTCAGGAGATTTAAGCTATTTATATAGGGTGTTTAGTGCAAAAAAAAAATTCCAGGGGGTTCAATTGAACCCCCTGGATACATGCCAGGTCCGCCACTGCAGGATAGAAAAGAGACAAGATAGGATATGAAGCAGGATAGAGATAGGATATGATAGAGACGGGATAGCACTATCATATCATGTGTTTGATGTGCACCACCCGATAAGATATAAGATAATATATATTATTCTCTTTTTAGGTACAAAGATAACATATATTATTCTACTATATATTTTAGATAAACTAATAAGTAATGATATATATATATATATATATATATATATATATATATATATATATATATTAATGACGAAACTACCTTTGTGACAACTATATTTCATTTGTTAAAAAATTAAATTAATTTCCTATTTTTATCTTTTTTAATAATAATTTTATCTTTTTATCATTTATTTTAATTTCAATATATTCAAAATTTTTAGATTGTACAAACTACAAAATGACAAAATTACTCTTATCATAGAATCAAATATTGTTTTTTATATTAAGTACTAATATTTTTAATTTTTAATTTAACATTTAGTTTTATTTTCGTTTTTGTTTTAAAATATTTATATTTATTTTTTATTATATTTCATATTTGTATATTTAAAAATATGTTTTAGAAGGGTAAATGAGTAAATTATTTTCTTATCCCATCCTGCTGGTCTCTAACCCAGCTCAAATTCAGGATAAGATTTTAACTACAGAGACAGGATAGGATAAGTCACAGGATTAAGTTATGATATCCTGCTGGCTCAACAAACACTGGACTAACACAGGATATGATAGACTTATCATATCTTGTCTCTTTATCCTGTCCATCAAACGGGGCCTAACCTTCTAGATATAGATTAGATTCCATCATGTGGTAATCAATGCTAGTAGAATTTTGGTAAAAAACTTTTTCTAACACTTTCTATCAAAAATTTGATTTTGTTCTTCCTTGCGTTTCTTGTGTAATGCATGATTGTGTCTTGTTTGTTGTGGAATTTGCAACATATTACACCTTCATTTCAGTATTTTTGGTGTTGATATCGTGAATTGAAGTGCAAAAAAGAATTGTAAAAGTTGCATTCAAATTTTAATTTCGTTTTTCTGTCCAATATTTGATTTTGTTCTTCCTTGCGTTTCTTGTGTAATTCGTGATTGTGTCTTGTTTGTTGTGGAATTTGCAACATATTAAACCTTCATTTCACTATTTTTGGTGTTGATATGGTGATTGAAGTGCAAAAAAAAATTGTAAAAGTTGCATTCAAATTTTAATTTCATTTTCGGTTTTTGCCCATTTTCGTTGAAATCTTTTGCTAGCAATCATTTGCTGCACTAATTTCGAACTTATTGCAAGTGGTTTGATGGATTTTGGTTGAGTTTTGAGCATTTGCCCAACTGCAAAATCGAAAAAGATAGTGTGTGAAGGAGAAAGTGGCTGAAGGTAGTTTGAAGGAGCAAGTGACTGAAGGTAGTGTGAATGAAAAGATGGGTGAGAGTAAAGGAAATGAAAAGGTGGTTGAGAGTAAAGAAAAGGAGAAAGCAAATGAGAGTAAAGGGAGGGAAAATGTGGTTGAGAGTAAAGGCAAGGAGAAGTTAAAGTTAATGAGAGTAAAGGGAATGATACTTTTGTGGAAGTGGAAGATGAGAGTGAAAGGATAAAGCAAATGAGAGTAAACGGAGGGAAAAGGTGGTTGAGAGTAAAGGAAAGGAGAAGTTAAAGTTAACGAGAGTAAAAGGAATGATACTTTTGTGGAAGTGGACGATGAGAGTGAAGGAGATGGTGACTACTCTGCAAATTCGGATTCTGATGATAGTGACCTCCATGAGGATAGTGGCGATGATGAAGAATGGGGACAGACCAATGTATTGCCTACAGAATCAGTAAATGAGATCAATAAAATGGGTACAAAAGAGTAGTGGTGAAATGCATGAAAGGGTGTTCATTTTATATGAGGTTTAGCCAAAGGGTAGGAACACATTATTGGCAGCTGGTGAGCCTAACTGATGAACGTTTTTGTTTCAGAACTGCAAGAAATAGATTGGCCAAAATAGAATGGCTAGCTAAATTTTTTTTACCCATTATAACCCATTCACCATATATGAAGGTTAAGGGACTAACTGGGGAGGCTAAAAATAGGTGGGGTATCAAGCTATCACATGATCATGCATATAGAGCCAAAAGAAGAGCTTAAAAAAATTGCAAGGTGCTACTTCTTAGTAGTATTTAAATCTAAGAAGTTATGTAGAGGAGTTTAGAAGGTCAAATCCTAATTCTACAGTTATCATTAAGTGTGAAATGGGACCTAAGGGGTCTATATTTGAGAGGATTTATATATTCCTTAAGGCATGTAAATCTGCTTTTTCCTATACATGTAGGCCTTTAATAGGGTTTGATGCATGTTTTTTAAAAGAAGAGTTTGAAGGTCAACTAATGGCAGCTGTTGGTAACGATGGAAACAATCAGATATTTTCCATTGCATATGCTGTGGTGGAGGCAGAAACTAGAGAGTCTTAGGCTTGGTTCATCAATCTACTTCTTTAAGACTTGAACCAAATCAATCCCAAGCCATATGCATTCATATCAGACCAACAGAAGGTGATTTACTTTTAATTTTCTGCACAATATATATCTACACAGTTTCTGCACAATTTTATTTTCTGCACAACATATTGGGACCAAATTGAGGACAGGCTTTGTGCAAAGCACTTGTATAACAATTGGAAAAAATACCCTCGAGTAGAGATGAAAGATCCATTCTGGATGGCAGCAAGGGCTACTACTGTACCAGAATAGCAGAGGGCGGAGTACCTAAAGGGTTTGAATGAGTTTTCTTGGAAGGATATGTCGGATCTACCTCCTGGTATGTGGACAAAGTCTCATTACAAAACATATTCACAATGCGTGAGGCTCTTAATAGTGCGATACTAAAACATAGGGATACACCTATTATTTCATTGCTAGAAGGCTTGAAGTATTACTTGACAAGCATAATTGTGCAACAGAAAACATTCATGCAGAGATACAAGGGTGACATATGCCCTAAGGTTTAAAAAACATTGGAAAAGATAAAGAAGGCTGCTGATGGATGGACACCATTTTGCATGGTGATGATGATCATCATGCCATATTTTCTGTTGAAAATGGGAGTAACACATATAGGGTTAACTTAATAGAAAAAACATGTGCTTGTAGGAAGTGGGACATGACTGGGATTCCATGCTTCCATGTCGTGGCTTAGATGTGGCTTAACAATTTGCCACATGAAAACTTTATTCCTCTACAATATAGGAAATCCACATTTTTGGAAACTTACTCATACTTAATCATGCCATCAAATGTTCCAATGCTTTGGCCTATTTCTTAATATGATCTGGCCTATTTCTTAATATGATCCAATACGTCCACCAAAATTGTAGTTGAATTACATATTTACAAGTCCCATCCCATAACTATAAAACCTAAAAAAAAATTGAGCTTCATCTAATATTCAGCCGATCTTCTCTTCAATTGTCAAATTTTGGTATTCATTCCTCCTCTTCAATTACTCCAATTCAGAATCTTTATCTTCGTTCTTCCTCTTCAATTCTTCCAACGTAGTGTTGAGTTCCTTGATTTTGTTCTGTGAAACTTCATCCTTTTTCTCTAGGTCATATTTCTATTGAACCAACTCAGTCACAATCTTCTTGTGTCGCCCACTCATCTCCTCGCCAAGCCAAATAAAAAAAATCACAAACCTTGAACCCATAAACTTTGTATAACCCACAACCCCAAAACCTTCTTCCATAGTTCTCATTGATCTTGCAGGTCATCAATAGAGATTCTACATTGCATAGAGATATGTGTTTCCTTCTTCGCATCACTGTGGAACGCTTTGAAGAGGAACCGATGACTCCATCCCACCTCCCATGAAGATATCACGTGAAGGAGCTTTGCTCATGGGTTCTGGAGAAATGAAGACAAAGAAGGGGTTCGAATAGAATGGCAGAGAAAACGAGTTGAGAAGATTGAGTTGAGAAGGAGAAGAAGAAGAAGATGTAATGAAAATTAGGGTTCTTGGTTCAATTTGGTTTCTGTGTTTTCCTTCTAACATTTCTGCTTTAATTTTGTTATTTATATTTTAGTTTTAATTTTTATAAATTATTTTATGATGTGGCACATACATGTGGACCATTAATTGACACAGCAGCCACGTGTGGTGCTTACATCAGGCGCCGCATCAATTAATGAGGTCCACCTCACCCTTTTTTGACAAGTCTCAACATCAGCAAAAAAATGAAAAACCCTCATTTGGACTAAATGTCTGAGTTTTTAAAAATAGGGGGACTAAATATCTAAGTTTAAAATGGGGGAACTAAATGTCTGAATATGTGAAAGTAGGGGAGCAAAACTATTATTTACTTGTCACGTCAACACCCAATGATTACGCTACCACAACACACATCTGCCACGTTAGTATTTCCGTTAAAAATTGAATGGCAATATAGCATGGGGATAAAATTTTAGATTTGATAAAATTGAGAGACCAAAATTGAGAAAAAATAACAGGGGGACTAAATTTGCGAATTTAAAAAAATTCGGGGACCAAAATTGTGGATTTGATAAGACAAGGGGACCAAAACTGCAGTTAAGCCCTCCTTTTATTATATTTTTTTTGACACAAAACCCTCCTTTTATTATTAGTTGCTCTCAAGCTTCACTTTGGATCCTTTGCTTCCTACTCGCTTACATCTCCCTCCATCCTCTATATCTCTCTCTTAATTTCACTCTCTCATCATTATTTATAATTTTTTAATGATTAGAGAGAGTGAAATTAAGGGAGAGAGAGAGAGAGAGAGAGAGAGAGAGAGAGATAGAAAAAATGGAAAAAGATATATCTTGAGTGGGAATGAGAGAATCCATATCCTTCAAACTTAGGGTAAAGAGCAATGAAACTTATTTAGGTTGCGATTTTATACCCCTCCCCCCCACTGTTATACCCCATACCCCCACCATTTTTTTAATTCCCATATTGCCCCTATGGAATTAATTAAACAGATTTATCTATTTTTAGGATAAATCCGTTTCGAAAAATAAAATAGATAAATATGTTAAACAATTATAATTAATTCTTCAAAAAAAAAATATGAATATCGGTGATCTTTTGGTTCTGTTTAGTGTGTAGATATTCTTTACACGTGACGATGTTGTACGCCGACTAGATAATCTAGGCTAAAAAATCGGTTTTCAGACAACCTACTCTAATTGTCCCGAAACCACAGCCATTAAATCCGAAAATAATCAGGGATCATAACTCCCGAAAAAGGAACTTCTATCGGGATTGTGGGGCTCAAAATCTCAAATTCCATCATTTACTAAATTTTTATTAGTTTTTCATAATCTCTAAAAAATCTAAAAAAATTTGCATAACATTCATTTGATTTTATTAGGTTTTTAGTTGTGTTTTTATAATTGTTAGATTAGTTTTGATTGTTTAGGCTGGTGGGGGTACCAAAAATGGAACCTGTTCTGGACTGGACTAAGAGGCCCATTCAGCAATTAGACATGGATAGGCCAAATCGCTTCGATCCATATCCACAATAAATCAGCCCACTTATGACTCTCATACTTGAACGGCTCAGATTCATCCAATCAATCCAACGACTCAAAACCTGGACGAGTCCCTATAAATACTGGCTCACATTGCCATTAATAGGCACACTCTCATTCCTAGATATACTACTCTCTTATTCTCAATACTGACTTGAGCGTCAGAGTGGCATCGCAGGTGCCCCACCCGGGATTACTTCAACTTGTCACTCGGACAGCAGGAGACCTACCGACTGCAGTCACAGCACTGCTAGGTACTAAACATTGGCGACCACAGTGGGAGCTGTCTAGCTTTCACCTCATCTCTACCTCTTAAGAATTCTCTCCTGCATTCCGATGGCACTCGGAGGTAGAACCCGAGTTCGAAGCATTGCGGTAGCTCAACCACAGCCTGAGAACGCCCCTGAAGGCGTCACGAGGACCAAGCAGGGCGACACTGCCCGACTTCCAATTCCCTAGCCGACTCCAGCGAGATCTGGATCATCCCGCATAGGCAAGACAGTGGCCGACGAGGTCACCGAGTCTACGAAGAATGAGGACGATGGCTCCTTCGAGAAGACAGACACCCGGAAGTCCAAGGGAGGACCAACCACGATGGTCATCCTAGGAGGAGATTACTTGGAAGGCGGCCTGATGGACAAATCAATGAAGAAAAGGAGGAAGGAAATCATGAATTGTGCCTCAACTTCAAAACCTATCGAAGGACCCTCTAGGCCACCCTTGACCTTTGGAAACCAAGACTTATTGGATGCGAAACCCAACAAGTACGTTCTGCTCCTAATCTCGGCCATCATGGCCAATGTTGAAGTGAGAAGGATCATGGTCGACCAGGGAAGCTTCACAGACATTATGCTGAAAGTTCTGAACATGTCCACGGATGACATCACCCGTACCATAGGACACCATTGACAGGCTTCAATGGCTCAACAACTAAGTCGCTTGGCTTCATCGAGATGGCGAACGACCTTTGTTCCGAACGGTGAAGACGCCCTTCCTAGTCCTCCCATACAAGTCGATTTACCAATGCATAATTGGGAGGCCGGCGCTAGGCAGGCTGGGAGCAGTGACCTCAACTGTACATTTAAAAATCAAGTTCTACTCCTTGGACAACGAGGTTGTAACTCTCAAAGCTGGCCTGGAAGCAGCCCGCAAGTGCTACTACCTGAGCATAAAGAACCTGCAGCAGGCCGAGGAGGTTAAGGAGTCGAGCACAAAGACTGGTAAAGACTCGGAAGTGAACTTGGCTGACTTAGACGCCAGATATGACCCAGATAGTGATGAAGAGGAGGACGAAGACATCCTAGCCAGAGAACTAAAGAAATGCATCAAGAGGCATGAGCCGGACGACGAATTTATCCCCATACAATTAGGGGAGGACCTCGCAAAGATTGTTAGGATAGGCTCTGACCTTCCTGACGGGATCAAGGAGAAACTCACTGTCTTCCTGAAATAGAATGTTGACCTGTTTGCCTGGTGCGCAACTTACATGTCGGGGATTCCACCTGAGGTAGCCTGTCATCACCTCACTGTCGACCCCAAGACAAAGTGGGTGGCCCAGAAGAGAAGAGTTCAGAAGGGAGAAAAGGATGAAGCAGCTGCTAAGGCTGTAAAGGACCTTGTAGAGGCAAACTTTGTAAAGAAGATTAAGTATACCACTTGGCTGTCCAACGTGGTCCTGGTAAAAAAGTCGAATGGAAAGTGGTGTATGTGTGTCGATTACACCGATCTTAACAAGGCATGCCCCAAAGATGCCTTTCCCGTCCCTAGCGTGGACAAGCTAGTAGATAGTGCCTTCGGTTTTCGGTTACTATCTTTTATGGACGCGTACTCGGGATACAATCAAATCCTGATGTACCCACCAGATCAAGAGAAAACAGCATTCATGACTGACTAAGGGAATTACTGTTATCTTGTTATGCCCTTCGGTCTCAAGAACGCAGGGGAAACTTATCAAAGAATGATGAACAAGGTATTCAAAAGTCAAATAGGCCGAGTGATCGAAGTTTATCTGGACGACATGATCGTCAAAAGCAAGACTGACCCAGATCACCTTGTTGATTTAACAAAAGTGTTTACCAAGATCTGAATGAACAATATGAGGTTGAATCCAGAGAAGTGTACCTTTGAGGTCCGAGCAGCGAAGTTCCTTGGGTTCTATCTCACTGAACGTGGCATAGAGGCCAACCCTAACAAATGCAGGGCAGTAACTGAGATGAGATCACCAACCACGAAGAAGGAAATTCAGAAGCTAACTGGCATGATTGCAGCCCTATCCCGCTTCATTTCGAAGGCAGCATACAAGTCTTTACCCTTATTCGAGTTACTCAAGAAAGATAAAAAATTAGACTGGACTGCCGAGCAGGAGCAGGCATCGACTCAGCTAAAAGCATCTCTTTCCGATCCACCCATATTAACCCGTCCGGAGGAAGAAGAGACCCTGTAGCTGTATCTTGCGGTAGCCGCCAAAGCGTTGGGCGCGGTACTGGTCTGGAAAACCTAAGCCGGCCAGAAGCCAGTCTACTTCGTGAGTAAGGCGCTACAGGGACCAGAGCTAAGATACCAAAAAGTGGAAAAGGTCGCTCTGGCACTAGTAATAGCAGCCATGCACCTGAGACCTTACTTTGTTGCTCATCAAGTAGTAGTCCGCACCAACCAGCCAATCCGGCAGATACTCCACAGACCAGACCTGGCTGGAAGAATGATAAAGTGGGCAGTCGAGCTCTCGGAATTTGGGATCAAGTATGAAGCAAGATCGGCCAAGAACAAGTCCTGGCCGACTTCGTCGTAGAAATGACCTCGCCCCAACAAGAATGCGGCACTAAGGCAACATGGACCCTCCATGTAGATGGTTCATCGAACAGTAAAGGGAGTGGCACTGGTCTAATTCTAGAGAACTCAGAGGGTCTGATGGTTGAAGTGTCCCTAACTTTCTCATTTCCTACATCAAATAATCAGGCAGAATATGAAGCCTGCATAGCCGGCCTCCAGCTGGCCCGAGACTTTGGAGCAAAACGAGTTGAACTCCACACAGATTCACTTTTAGTGGTCTCACAGATAAAAGAAGAGTTTGGTGTTTTCGATACCATCTTGCAGAGATACCTGGCGCGGGTGCGAGAGTGTTGAAATTATTTGAATCGGCAGAAGTGAAACAGTGCCCCGAGGCGATAATACCAGAGCAGATATACTTTCCAAACTTGCCAGCACCAAGGCACCAGGGAATCATCGAAGTGTCATCTAGGAGACACTATCCAGCCCAAGTGTCCCCTTGGACGCTGGAGAAATCGCCACCATCCTTGCCATAGAGGCTAGACAAAGCTGGATAAATCCAATACTTAGATACATTCTTGATGGGCAAGAGCCCGATGACGCCAAGGAGGCGGTCTCAATAAGAAGGCGAGCATCATCTTTCTCAGTGATCGAAGGAAGAATCTTTCGTAGAGGCTTTTCAATGCCTCTATTAAAATGTGTAGAAGGAGCCGAAGTTGAATATGTCCTCGCAGAGATCCACGAGGGGATCTATGGACAACACCTCGGAGGCAAGGCCCTGGCAACGAAGGCGTTAAGAGCGGCATACTACTGGCCAACCATGAACGGGGACGCTCAGAAATATGTCAAGAAATGTAACAAGTGCCAAAGACATGCAGATGTGCATATCCACTACAAGAATATCGCGTATTACCGGCGGATTTTTTTCGCCGGTAAGTTTCCGGCGGATATTTTGCATTTCCGGCGGATTTTTTCCGTCGGTAACTTTCCGGCGGGAAAAATGGTATTTCCGGCGGATTTTGTTCCATCGGTAACTTTCTGGCGGAAAAAAATGGTGTTTTCCGAGGATTTTTGAATTTTTTTTTTTAAAAAATCCGCCGGAAATGTCGCCGGAAATTTTCCGGCGGATTTTTTTGAATTTCCGGCGGATTTTCCAAAAAAAAAAAATCAAAAATCCGCCGGAAATTCAAAAAATCCCCCGGAAATGTAGCCGAAAATTTTCCGGCGGATTTTTAACATTTCCGGCGGACTTTGTTTAAAAATAATATTAAAAAATTTCAAAAAATCCGCAGGAAATGTTAAAAATCCGCCGGTAAATCCGCCGGAATATTTTGAAATTCCTATAAATAAAACTTTCTCCTACAGTCTTCTCATTCTCTCATTTCACTCTTTATTACCTTCTCACTTTCTCCTACACTCTTCTACATTTCTTTTCTTCTTCCTTCTCATTCATTCTCACTTATTCATTCTTATTTCTTCTTTCTCATATACTCTTCAAACTTAATTAAATTTCTCTACATATCTCTTTTCTATATTTCCCATTTCTTCTTCCTTCTCACTTCTTCTTATTTCTTCATTCACACACTCTTATTTATTCTTATTCCATATCACTTATTCATTCTTATTCTCTCTTACTTTATTTTTCCATACACTCTTTCATATATTCTTATTTTTTTGACACAACTCTCTTTCATTCTAATTTCTCTATTACTTCTCATTCTATTCTATATAATTTTTTTCTCACATTCTAATTCATTTTTTATTACTTCTTATATTAAAATACAAAAATTCGAAAAAAATGTAAAAAAAAAAAAATTAAATTTTTTTTTTTTAAAATCCGCCGGTAAATTTCCGGCGACATTCCGGCGGATGTTTTGAATTACCGGCGGATTTTTTTAAAAAAAAATAATAATTTTTTTTTAAAATCCGCAGGAAATTCCAAAAATCCGTCGGTAAATTTCCGGCGGATTTGTCGGCGCCACGAAATCCGTCGGAAAGCGTTTGCCACGAGCTGTCTACCGGCGCCAAAAAACAGCCGAAAAGTCCAAAAAATCCGCCGGAAAGTCCACATTTTCGGCGGATTTTTGGTTTTTCCGACGGATTTTGTGACATCCCTAATTTTTAAAGACTCGTACTATGAAGCCTAAGACCGACTTAATTATTTGTGGGAATAATTAGTCGTGTCTCGGTGAGGAATAGTCGAGGAAAACAGTCGAGTTTAAACGTCTCCGTCGAATTATGATTCAATTCACTAAATGAAATACTTGAGTGAATGGTGTACTTGTTTTATTAAACAAAAGTGGTTGTATGTGATAGATAATGGGGGTGCAAGTAAAAGATGGACTTAGTGGACCCAAGCCCAGATTTTAATGAGATCCAACCTATCCTCTTTACCCATTCCACCTCCAGCTGAAAGTTCAAAGGCAACACACACACCCTTATGTCCAGGATTTGTTTTAGAAAAAGAAAAGAAAACTCTAGAGGGAAGGGAAGAGAGAAGTCGAAGGAGGAGAGGAGGGGGAGAGCCAAATGGAGAAACCTCATGCATGTCCCCTTCTCCTACTGATTTGAGCAAGGAAACCATTCCCATTCCATTTTCTTCTTCTTAAAGCTTCAAAATCACCACACTCAAACATCCCACAATCTGAAATCTTGCCAAACATCTTCAATCATGAGAATACCACTTTGCATGCGCCATTTTACAGCAACAATAGAGTATTGGGGGTTATTCCAGAGCTTGCATTCTACTTCAATGAGGATTAGAAGTGTAAAAGTTTGATCTTGGAGCTGGTTGAGTGGTGTGCTTCGTATAGAAATCATATTAGGAGTGTTGCTGGAAATTCTGGGTAAAAACAGTGTTGGTACCCTTCATTGTTTTCATCGTATCTCACTGTACACTACTCCGATGATCGTGATACTTGTCCCTCGGGAGGTCTAATTCTTGAATATGATTATAATGCCGGAGGTCTATATATGTCAATTGAATATGATTATAATGCCGGAGGTCTAATTCTTGAATTCCTCAAAACGGATTATAGAACGATATGGATATTGTTTATCCAATTACTATGTGAATGATCCTTTGGTGATCGAAAGATATAAATTATCTAACGAACTTTTATGACTGATCCTTTGGTGATCGAAAAAGATATAAATTATCTAACTCTCAAGAATTTGATGCGTATTGTCATATGTATCGCGTTGGGTGACGACCCGACAAGTAGCATACTAGGAAGGGAAGTCATGAGCCCTCACCCTAGGCCCTGTATACGTTTTGGCGTCGTCAATTCGTGGGTTACCGGGATTAGTGAATTGTTGCACGGCCGGTTTATGCTAAGTTAAGAACACGATTCGCCGGGATTAGTGAACTGTTGCACGGTCGGCGTTTCGCTTAAGAAGCTAGTGATTATAAATTAATCGACTAGGCTTAATAACATAAATGATAGCACTCAAATTACCGGGATTAGTGAACTCTTGCACGGTCGGTAATGGGCTATATTTATGTTGGTAAATAGTTATATATATTTAACTATGCGGTAATCGGTTTTAAAAATTGAACCGAGTGTTAGTGAGGGGGCTCGGTAGGACTCACTGAGACAAGTTGTCTCACCCAATCCATATTTGTTGTTTTTACAGAGAACAGGTTATAAGGACAGCAGGCGGCACAGTTAATCGTCAGACTCGAGGAGAAGTTGAAGATGTAATCTTCCATCTGTGTTTTGGATTCTTCTGATCTAGTCTCTGTATTCGGTCTTATGACTCGAACTTGTATCATGTTATATTTTTATAGTTTCCGCTGTTTCTTGTAAAGATGTATATCTGAACAGGAATTTTTGTACTCTGATTTATACCAAATTGTATATTTAGGTGTTTCTCTGTTAAAGAAATACCGGGGTGTTACATTTGGTATCAGAGCGGTTCGGCCTTGTCGGACGTGGTGACCTTCGGGTCGAGAACATAGGATCGAGTCAGCTTGGGACTTAGACAATTATATGTCAGACCTTTTTAGTATATTATGTGACGTATTGAGTCAGGATCCACTCAATGTTTCATGAAAAGTACTAAAAATTATGACAGATAGTTGCCTCAGCCCCGAAAATGTCCAAAACCCTACACCATAGGATTCTCAGCCTTCTCGTTTCCTCAGAGCGCATAGCGGCAGCAGAGGGCTACATGTTACATTTGGAAACAAGGATGGGCATCCGCGATGGTTCAAGGAAACTGTGGGCGGCTGTTCAGTAAATGAATCGAATGCGGCTAGTGAGTCGTGGCATAAAACGTCGTAGATCTTATCGAGAAGTACAAATCAAGCGAAGCCTTTGGGCAGTAGCAATGTCAGTGTACTGAAAGCTATCAGAATAGTTAACACCCGAAACCCTGACCTTTATTTAGTCAGCGTGTCAGTTTTCGAGATATCGTTTTCATCATAAATCTTACCTTCTGGTGTCAGTCAATCCCAGTTAGGGCAGCAGTCAAGGAAAATCCTTATCGGTAAATTTTAAGCATAGATTCCAATTCTTCTTCTTCCGAGTCACAATTTGACAAATGACAAAGCCAAGTGAGTAAAGATACTCCATCGTCAGTTTTGACTAGTGGAATCAAAAGTGCCGATCAGGTTAAGTCCCGATCAGGAATTATGAATCAAATCCTTCAAAGCAGATTAGTTTTTGGAATCGGTAGAAGTGACCTTATTCCAATTCGCTGCTGGAAGCATTCCGATCACGGTCTGTGAGAAATTCTCGTTAGTCTCCCGACTCCTTTTGTTCGTAACTTCTGCTCCGGAACTCCGATTTTTATGTTCCGATAGGCGTTGGAAAGCTAACGGAAATATCTACACCGATGAATGGGTTGTGAACCGTATCTTCAAATGTATTTTGAAGTGTACCTCTGTTTTAAATCTGAACCGTAAACTCTAAGCATTCGTGGAATGTGGACCTCCCTGTTGTACGGGAAATTGGTAAAAGGATCTCCAATCAGTCAGTTTAGACTCCTAGATACCGATTCAGGATAACGTTTGTTGTACTCTCTTTTCCAAGAAACCTTCTTCCGGTAATTGCCATTAGTAGTGATGGCCATTCAACCATTGAAGTGATTCCGAAATCTTAATCTCTAAGACCCCAACAAACTGGTTGAAAAACGAGGAGCTTAAAGTCACCTACGTGGCGAACATGATGTTGTCATGGGAGTAGAACCCGTCCTGAAGCTATACTGATTAATGTAATGTAATAATTATGTCCGGATAGTCGCGGAAGTTCGGAAAGAAGCTGGGCCAAGGAAAATTCTAAATGATAAATTCAACGAATCAATACGAAGACACTCATGGTGTGCTCGTGTGATTCCCAAAATAACCTTTTGTTTTCAAAATCCCCTGGTGCCATCGCAATTTCAATTTCGTGACTAATCCGAGAATAATTACTACATTGAAGTTAATCGAGAAACCAGGGATTGCATAGGATGGCACTAAATCGTAACTTCTGAAGAAAACCTTATGTCATTCTAGTAAATTCCTAATATCGAAATTCGCATCTCCTTAAGATTCGAGTAATCAATATCTATGAAAGATAGGTATCAAAATTCAAAGCCTAGTTGATCTAGAAAGACAACTGAGAATGGATAAGTCGTTGACTTATACAATCCTGAAAGACCCATAACATGTATAAGGGCACCGAACTGTAGGTTTGAGTTCTAAGACAACCGAAGATGTAAGTTACTCAAACATCTACTCCGAAGTAATGGAAGACTGGATAACACGTGGATATAATTGCTAGTTGGAGAGGTGTCAAGCCTCGTTAGGGCAATCATATTTCGGCATTTCAAGTGCTCAAGCTTCCGCTACTGAAGTGAAACTCCAATCGTTAATCTGGATTCCGTTAGGGTTGACAGTAAGTTGTTATGACTTTGATCCATCGGATGGATTGAAGCTAGTTTCACCATTCTAATAATCTATCGGCAAGATGTCAATAAAGCAAGTATGTACTGAATTCAGAGTTGTCTGATTTAGCCAGTGCACGAGGCTTTCTAAGAATCCGATGAGTTGAGTACGTATAATGTTTTTTCCCTTTCACCCACTATGCCCGTATGATGGGAGAAGGTCAGAGGATGAACCGTATGTCGGTCTGAGACTAAATGATTGGACAGTGAGTGTATAACACATGAGTCCTTGATAGTGCATCCTATAACCATTGTGTAGTCTCTTGAGACAATTGAGTCGTGTCTATTTTTGTCACGAAATACAAACCTTTGTTCTAACCTCGAAGTTTTATCTTGGACTGATTCGAGAAAGGAATTGAAGGGAAATGAATTGAATCGAATAGAATAGCGGCTTGGGAAAATTTTAAAACAAATACCCGCTTTCCCTTTCAGCTCAATGTCCTTCCCGATCCCTTCCTCAAACGAACCCAATTGTTTGTCTTAACGGAGCCGAACTCAAGCACGATAATAGAAGTTTGTGAGATCTTGATCGCACAAATGGTTGGTTCCAACAAAGTAACACTTCTACTCTCACTTTCAAACTCGTAACTTTTAAATATCAGAGAATGAGATTCTGCTTTGTTGGAGCGTCGTGCATTGAGTAAGGTCATCTATAAGTTGGGGTGAATTAACCTTTTGGGATAGTCGTATTTTCAAACTATCGTCATTAGAAACCCCATTGAAAAGAATTTTCATTCAAATGGAACTATTGTACCTTCAAGTTTTAGAACCGATTTAATGAAAGAATATTTTTCTATTATTTTAGAGTTTTTCCTGGATTCGGTTGCAAGGAAAATCGTTTCTAGATTCCTTGGACTGAAAGTCAACCTGTTTTATAAAATAACTCTGTTTGCTTCAGTCGAGATTTTAGTAAGATGAGTCAAGCGCTTATGTGAGCGTAACTCGGGAAGTGAAGGAAACTTTTCTCCTGGATACCGTATGGTTTGATTCCAAAGAAATCCTTTTAAAGTCATCGTTTCGTTCCAATTCAAGCTACGGCTAGGACAAAACCTACTGTGTTCCTGACTTTGATAGTGCCGAATGTGTGAATAACCTAAGCCATATTTAACCCTATATTTAACTATGCGGTAATCGGTTTTAAAAATTGAACCGAGTGTTAGTGAGGGGGCTCGGTAGGACTCACTGAGACAAGTTGTCTCACCCAATCCATATTTGTTGTTTTTACAGAGAACAGGTTATAAGGACAGCAGGCGGCACAGTTAATCGTCAGACTCGAGGAGAAGTTGAAGATGTAATCTTCCATCTGTGTTTTGGATTCTTCTGATGTAGTCTCTGTATTCGGTCTTATGACTCGAACTTGTATCATGTTATATTTTTATAGTTTCCACTGTTTCTTGTAAAGATGTATATGAACAGGAATTTTTGTACTCTGATCTATACCAAATTGTATATTTAGGTGTTTCTCTGTTAAAGAAATACCGGGGTGTTACAGATTTTGTCCGCTGAAAAGTCCAATTTTTCTTGTAGTGATCGCCCCATCAACAGAGTTGACGTCCCTATCTTCTCCCTAGCCATTCGCTTGGTGGGGGATTGACCTCCTAGGATCTTTCCCAGTTGGACCAGGACAGGTCAAGTACCAAATCGTAGCAGTCGACCATTTTACTAAATGGATCGAGGCCGAACCATTGGCTATCATTACGGTAAAGAATTGTATTTAGTTTTTCAAGAAGAATATTATGATCCGATTCGGCATTACCACAAACTCAACTTATTTCTGTTTGGCAAGTCTCATCCACTACAATGCAACTGTGATTGACGTCGTATTATAAACATTTGATCGCAATTCCCTATAATATCAAAATTTGCGATGCTAGCTAACTACGACAATATTTACTGTGACAGTGATTTTAAACATTGACAGCAAATACTTCATATAAACTAATTCAAATAGTGTTACATGTACACAGCTTCAGGGGCGATTTTAAGGCCCAGCTAGCCCGGGCACGCGCCCGGGCTCAACTTCTACTTTGTTTGTAAAGCCCCCAACCCAATAGCTGATTTTTAGTCATAACCAGGGGCAAAAATAGTAAAACAGTGGGTGTGAAATAAAAAAAGAATGGTCCAGCCCAATGTAAAAAAAAGTAAAACCCAAAAACTAAATGAAACCTCATAGCACAAGGCATTGCTTTCCGTGGCCATGATGAAAGCTCTACTTCTCTAAACAAGGGCAATTTTAGAGAGATGGTAGATTGGGTAAAATCTAGTAATGAAAAAGTGTAGATTGCTATGGAATTAGTTGATGATGTCAAATCTCGGTTGGCCACATTGAGAGATAGTGGTTGGGATAATTTATTTTTTGTTGTCCAAGAATTTTGTGTTGCTAAAGGTATTCCGGTGCCAAATATGGATGAAGAAATACCAATTCGGGGTCGTTCAAGAAAAGAAGGGAGAACTATCACTAATCTTCACCATTATCGTGCAGAGATTTTTTATGTTGCTATTGACAAAATATGTGTGGAGATGGATCACCGGTTTAGTGAAGGAAGTAACAATGTGCTGAATTGCTTCTCATGTCTTGACCCCAAGAACTCTTTCTCAAGGTTTGATATTGATAAACTTGCTCGTCTTGCTGATATTTATCATGCTGACTTTTCTGATGATGATCGTGGAACAATAAGAGAGCAACTTGACAATTATGTACATCACATGAAAATGCATGCTTCCTTTACTTCTTGTGAAGATATTGAAAGTTTGGCTATGAAGATGGTTCAAACTCAGAAACATTTGGTATTTCCATTGGTCTACAAACTCATTGAGTTGGCTTTGCTGTTGCCGGTGTCGACAGCATCCGTTGAAAGAGCTTTTTCAGCAATGAAGATTATCAAGTCTAAATTACGCAACAAGATCAACGATGAGTGGTTCAATGACTTGATGATATGTTACACCGAGCGGGAGATATTCAAGTCACTTCAAGATGTTGATATTATGCGAACATTCACCCGAAAGAAGTTTCGGAAAGGGCATTTACCTCCTAATTTTATTTAGCACTCTATTGACAGGTTAGATTTCATCTCTCCTATTTAGCACACTTTATGATTATGTATATATTATGTCCTATGTAAATTGGCGGGAAATTTTCTTGCCCAGGCTCTAGAAAAATCCTGGCTTCGCCACTGCACAGCTTGTTGCAAGTCTTCTGGGAATAGAGGCAGGCCAAAATGCAGTTATACGAACATTGTTGTACGAGCGTCGGACATTGATGGTGGATCGTTATGGAGTGACTGTGCAAGACTTCTCAAATAGAATTTCAAATTTCAGGAACATGTTAGGAAACACATGTTTGAAAGATGAGGGCCTTGTGGTTCCTATAGAGCAAGGTGCTGAGGGAAGAGTTTCAAGGAACATCCTTGCTGGTGATAGAGACTCATTGGCATATTCAATGACTCCACAAGAAATATTAAGGATTCTGTATGGTACTGGTAATGAAAGTCTCCCTGTGGATTCTAACCTAATGGAGCAAGTGGTCGTATACTTATGCATAAAGCTAATGAGAATTGTTTCTTAGCTATGGTCTCTACTTTATAAAATAAGAAAATGGGACACCGAGAGACGAGAGTGATTTACAATACTAAGCCAATTGCTTAGTATTTGTTACTAAAAGTGTAAAAGGGTAATTTACCCTAAAAAAATTTAAAAAAAAAATTGGGAAAAAGAATTTTAAAAATAAAAAATAAAAATTTTTTTGGGAAATTTTTTTTTGTTCATTAACCACACATTTATACCACAATTGTTAGATATCACTAACCACAAATGTGCATAGCAATAATTAGATGCCACTAACTAGTAACCACAAATATACATAACTGTGGTTAGATGCCACTAACCACAGATTTGCATAACAATGGTTAGAGTGCACCAAAACCAGCCTGGAAAAGAGAAGAAGAAGAAGAAAAAGAAGAAGAAACTAACCTGCATAACAATGGTGAGAAACGCGAAATAGAGAAGCGAAGCTAAGAAACGAGAATCGATGGTCAAACGAGGCAGAGAAACGCAATTGAACACGATTTCGCAAGATGCATTAACCACAGATTTGTACCACAATGGTAAGATATCACTAACCACAAATGTGCATGGCAATGGTTAGATGCTACTAACCACAGATATGCATAACTGTGGTTAGATGTCACTAACCACAGTTTTGTATAACAAGGGTTAAGTGGCTACTAACCATCCATTAATAAAAAAACTTTTTTATTTATTAATTTTTTATATTTATAAATATATATATATATATATATATATTAATATATATTATATATAAATATATATTATATATAATATATATAAATATATATGTGGTGGTTGCAGGTGGTGGCCGCCGGCGGAGCTCCGGCGACCGGCGCGGTGGTCGGCGGTGGTCACAGTGGCTCTCCGGCGACCGGCCAGCGGTGGTGGTGGGCTATTTATTTTAATATATATATTATATATCCAACAACACTCTTATTTAAAAAAAAAACACAACACCCTTATTTTAAAAATGACAACAACACCCTTATTCATTATCAACCATTAGATCAAATTAGATTAATAAAAAAGGAGTCTAATGGCTAAAATTAATTTAGTAAAAAAAATTAAGGAAAAGGCTTAGTATTGTAAGCCATGTCCCGGTATACCTACACCTAAGAGTAAATTAATTATAATAAGCATTCGATGTGGTATTCCGATTCCAAATAGCCTTGTGTTGCATTCCTTAGATTTTTACGCCTAAAGACAAGAATTCGAGTTAATGTATTTTTAGTTACTGTAATGATATTGCTGTAATGAAATGAAGATAGGGAGCAATACAAGTTAATGTTTGGTATTGGGGTGACATAAATTGATTTTGAGTAAAAATGAGTAAAATGTAAAGTGATTTTTGTTTTGATGAATCGACTTAAAAGCGAGTTGAATAATAATTTTTAAAATAAAATTCACTATTGTAAGCAAAATTTACAAATCATAGCTTCAAGATAAAATCAATTTTATTTCTCCGATATCACTTTTAACTCTCGCAAAAGTAAATACAAATATGCAGTTAGTGTTATAAAACACGACTAGAACCAACCTTTGGAACTCGTTGATTAAGTAATAGGCTATGTTCGGTCTGAGCATTGTGACCCGACTTGTTTATAAGATTGCACTGAATCCTTTATCATTATTTTTTTAGTCCCTACAAAATACGGGGTTTTCATTTGTAGTCTTCAATAAATTTTTCTCCAACTTTTGGTCTCCACTTATATATATTTTTTATTTTGGCTCCCCACATTAAGTTAATGTTCAGTCGGCTAACGAATCATCACACTAGGACCTATCATGTGACACTTTTTAACGATTAAGATGCCAAATCACTTTCCTATAACGTCAAATTGGTGCTTAGATGGCTATTTGACCACTAGCATTTGCCACATCACACTTTTTAATGGTTAGGATGCCAAATCACCAGCCACATCAAGTAATTTAGCATCCTAGTCATTAAAATGTTACGTAACAAGTGCTAGTGTGACAGTCCATTAGTCAAAAATGCAAACTGCAAACATGGATATATGAGAGGCCAAAAGTGGAAACAGAGACAAAAGTTGAATAAAAATATATTGATGACTAAAAATAAAAACACGAAGAAGAAACGTACGAGCCGTGTAATAGAGCTCCACTTGCCTGATGTGTTTTTATTAAAACAATTGTATTTAGTACTTTTCTTACATTTCGTACGGATTCTTTTGAACCACCTCTCATTGCTAAAAATAAAAACTACGTATTCTATAGGGATTAAAAACTACGTATTCTATAGGGATTAAAAACATATTTAACTTAGTTTTTATCACAAAAAAACCCTAGTCGCCTCTCTCAAACTTCTCTCTACTCTTCTCTAGTAGGTCATTCTTCCTTGCTAATGAGCCTTTTATTGTAGTGACCCCTCTAAATCGTTTTTCCTGTCCTTTTTTATTATCTAAATAAGTTGTTACTATATAGATCAGCTTTTGTTCCGTATCTTTTTTCTTGACTTTGCGGTTTGAGCGTGATCTTATTGTTGTTCGTCGTCTTGATGCGGCGTTTTTGATTTTCCGTCTTTTGCAGTGTTTGTTTGGTTCAGATCAACCGATCAACTTCGATCCATTACAGATTCAACCAATGACTAGGGTCTCAAAACTACAAATCTGGAGGCATGTGTACTTCGGTGACTTTTATTTTGTCACATTTGTAGGCCTTTTGCCATTTTATGCTATCAACTTGAGCGCTGTGAATTTGTTTGCATATTCATCTTTTATGTGTTTAGCATTGCTGAATTTATATTATTATGGATGTAATGTATCAATTTGAATGAATGAATATAATTTTAGTAAAAAAAAACATATTTAACCTTTCACATTGTTGAGAATTTGAAGAACTGCGTGACTGACTTCAACTCAGCAAACCAATGGAACAGTAACACCAAGGTTGAGACAACCACAAATTAAACACTAAACGAACAATGGATTGAATGTAGATGAATTAATGGATCAAGAATTGAACTATGAACAACTTAACGAGTATCAATTCAACTCAGAGATGTTGAATTGATCATCAACCTGTTGCGCGCAATAAAGAAAACCCTAAAAACAAGATAAAAGAAATTGAGCAGAAATCAACACACAAGGATTTGATTACCCAGTTCGACATCAAGATTGATGCCTACATCTGGGGGCTGAGCAATTGCTGCAGTCCATTTCTTTACTGAATTGGAATTTTGATGAAATTACAATTGATTGTTCTTCCCCAATTGTGTTTTTCCCCCCTCACTCCCAATTCCCACGATTTCCCAGTGTTTTCTCTCCACACCTCGTGATTCTCTGTGTTGATCTCTCTCTTATTTTTAATCAATAACAGAATTGAGCCTATATAAGCTAGTTTGGGATTCTATTATTTGGCGCCCATAACAGATTCAATAATCTGTTATTTCCCTAACTAACAAAACAGACTCTGGTATGCTGATGTGGATGCAGCTACTGCCACGTAGGATTGATTCAATGCGAGGTGAACCAATGATAGTGCCACATAAGCAACAATATCCACCTTGGCACTCCAAACTCAGTAAAAAAACGAACTGCTAACGGAGAAAATACCTAGCCAAAACTTCACTTCATCATAGAACATTCAGTAAGTTCAAGCAGTGCTTGAACTTTGACAAAGAGAAAACCTTTGTGATAAAATCAGCAGGGTTGTGAGCTGTGTGTATTTTCCTTATCTGAACTTTCCCTTCATTGATGATGTCTTTGATCCAATGCAACCTCGTATCAATGTGTTTTTTCCTCTCATGGAATGATTGGTTCTTACATAGGTGGATAGCACTTTGGTTATCACAATGCACATCCACACTATGTTGATCAATCCCCAACTCATTCACAAGACCCTTCAACCACAAAGCTTCCTTAACTACTTCTGTGATTCCAATGTACTCAGGTTCAGTGGTGGAGAGGGCCACCACATGTTGCAAATAAGCTTTCCAGCTCACGGTTTTACCAAACAGTGCGAATACATACCCTGTGAGTGACCTTCTTTTGTCACGATCTCCAGCAAAATCAGAGTCTACATATCCCACAACTCCACCTGAATCTTGATTCCCCCTGTGGTAGCTAAGTCCCAGCTTTATACTGCCTTTGAGATACCTCAACACATGCTTTACAGCAAGCCAATGTTGTTGTCCAGGATTTGCTAAGTATCTGTGATCATGCCGCTTTGAAGTTCTTATTGAAGAAGCCCGAGGCAAAGCCTAGATTAATCCGTTGGATGTTGCTCTTACCAGAGTTTGACCTTGAGATACGAGACATGTAACACTCCTTTTCTACCCGGTAATTATTTAATAAAATCAGAGTTACAAAAAAAATTCATTATTCCATACTTCGAAAAGAGGTGTCACACATTCATCGATAACCAAAACGTCACATACGATATATAACACTTTGTCAAAAAGGGACGAAGCCCATAACACGGGTTTAGTTAACCACATCGCCAAAAATACATCACCACGCAGCGGAATAGAAATAAGTTTCAAAACATAAAATCATAACACCCTGAATGGACTCCAAACAAATAAAATGCAACAGCCAAAGTCTAGCGTTCATCCCCCCCCCCTTGAGTGTTACATATCAAAGCAAAGGACACCGACTCAGACTAGTGAAGGTAGCTAAGCCTTCACTCGCGATCACATGCACGTTACCGCATAGGGGTAACATTCAAACAGAATGTGTGAGATATCTTCAATATAATAGCGTAAATGATAGGAAATATGCTAGAACATGACCACTATATCTACCACTCCACTACACACATCGAATTATAAACACACGTCAAATTGTAAACACCACAATCAGTCACCAAATGTCATGATAACGCGTGAATGCAACCCACACCGACGGGCATATGCATGTGGTACCAAATCACCGAAAGTTTTGCCAGTAAAGAGAGGCGTCACCAAAATTGAGAGCTTTCACACCCGGCTCACCAATTTAGAAAAATTGAGCTTTCACACCCAGCTCCAAGACCAAAGGCCTTCACCGAAATAAATGCGTATGCTGTATGCGACACCATGAATGCACACAGACAATCATCAAAAATTAGTCACAATGTGACACACCAAAAATCAATCACCGAATATCACCAAAATTGGACTTTCACACGTAGCCCAACGACACCGAAACACCAAACTACCCGAAACAACGGAACACCAAGATTTGGAGCCTTCACACCTAGCTCCAACAACACCAGGGTTTGAGCCTTCACACCTAGCTCAAACAGCACCAAGACACCGAGAAGACAACAATTGTTCCAAAACATTTGAGACGCGATGATTTTTCCCAACACCGGAGACAACGACAATTTTCCAAAATATTTGGGACGACGACAATTTTCCAAAATATTTGAGACGCGACAATTTTTTCTTTTCAAAACAGCAACATTTAACGGCTAAGCCAACGGCTAACAATTTCCAGAAAAATAGATCACTTTGCCTCAAATTAGAATATTCAGCTAGGCCTCTGAATAAGCTTTCCAAAACATTTTGAAACGTCTCAATCGGACTCCCGAGTCAAAACATATCTAGAAAACAAAACAGGGGAAAACTGAGACACATCCTGAAAACGGTGCCCAGGAGCAAGGCGCCTAGCAGGCAACACGCAGAAACTGGCCAATAAACAGAAACTGGCGCCCTTGGCGCCAAGGCAGCCCAGAACAGCACAAAAACGCAACATGGCACAGGATATGGCGCCCTTGGCGCCCAGACATAGGAAGACACCAACAACAACTATTCTGGCGCCCATGGCGCCCATGACACAGGAACCACAACAACAGCAACTCTGGCGCCCATGGCGCCCCTGACTCAGAACACAGCAGCAACAACAATCCTGGCGCCCATGGCGCCCCTGCGCCAAGACACAGCAACGCACACACGCACACTGGCACACGGCGCCCACACACAGGGCGCCAGAAACAGCAACACAGCGCCCAGCAATGGCGCCCAGCACCAGGGCTCCAAAAACAGCAACTAGAACAATGGCGCCCATGGCGCCCTAGGGGTCAATATTTTCGTTATTTCACCAATTTAAATCACCAATTCTTAACCACCAATGTCAATTATCATGAATTGTCAATCACAACATCAAACAACAATTAATCGAACACTTAGCATGCAATTCGTGATAACAACAATGAACACCAATTTTTAGAGTTACAACAATCACCAACAAGCCAATATTTCAATCAACATAGTCATGATTCAACTACCATCAAACCAACATCAAAATCAAGCAAGAGGCATCATAGGACCTATTCCCACATAACCCCATCATGAAACCCTATTATAAGGAAGAACCCCACCCTTACCTTATAGTAGGAGAACACTAATCCTCTTGATCAAGTCACCAACAATAACCTCAGCAACACAGCTTCTTTCTTCTCCTTGAACTCGCGAAATCCTCCTCTTCTTCTCTCTTGGATGTGCGCCGAATCCTCTTCTCCTCTCCTCTCTTCTATTCGCGATTCCTCTCTCTCTTTTTCTCAAACAAAAGCGCAAATGAGGAAAAACCCTAGCCTAGGCGCTTCACCTATGCGCCTAGCTAGTGGGCTTTTGGATCACGGGCTTTTCTCCACAACTTAGCCCAATTCCTAATCAACACGCCCTAAGTTAATTAAAACACCATTTTAATATTTTAATACGACTACACCAATAACATACCTAAATATTTAATTGAAATCAATAATTAAATATTTGGGCGTTACAACTCTCCCCCACTTAGAATATTTCGTCCTCGAAATTTACCTGATTCAAACAGCTCGGGATAGGACTCCCGTATCTTGCTCTCCAGCTCCCACGTCATGCTCTCCCCAGCAGCTCCTAGCCAGACTACTTTCACCAACACAATCTCCTTGCCTCTCAAAACTTTCACTTCATGACCTTCAATCCGTACAGGCATCGTCTCCACAGTGAGATTATCCCGTACCTCCACCTCGTCCATGCGGATCACATGAGATGGATCTGAAATATACTTCCGAAGTTGCGACACATGAAACACGTCATGCAAATTCGAAAGGTTAGGCGGTAAAGCCACCCTATAACCAACATTCCCGACTCTTTCTGAAATCTGATAAGGACCAATAAAACGAGGAGTGAGCTTCTTCGACTTCAAGGCACGTCCAACACCGGTCACCGGAGTGACTCTTAAAAATACATGCTCACCCGCCTGAAATTCCAAATCTTTCCTCCGCTTGTCATGATAACTCTTCTGTCGACTCTGCGACGCATTCATCTTCTCACGAATCAACTTCACCTTCTCAGTTGTCTCTCGAACAATCTCCGGTCCAAGCACCACACTCTCTCCGGACTCATACCAACACAGCGGGGTTCTACACTTCCGGCCATATAATGCTTCAAAAGGTGCCATCCCAATACTAGAATGGTAACTGTTGTTATACGTGAACTCTATCAGTGGAAGGTAGGAATCCCACGAACCTCCTTGTTCCAAGACACAAGCCCTCAACAAATCTTCTAATGACTGAATTGTCCTTTCTGACTGACCATCTGTCTGAGGATGATATGTCGAACTCAACCTCAACTTAGACCCCAACTTTTCTTGCAAACTCTTCCAGAAATCTGAAGTGAACCTCGGATCTCTATCCGAAACAATACTCTTAGGAACTCCATGAAGCTTCACAATCTCCCGGATATAAATCTCTGCCAACTTCGACACCGGATACGTGATGCTGATAGGAACAAAATGAGACGATTTCGTTAACCTGTCAACAATCACCCAAATTGCATCATACCCTTTCGCAGTATTAGGCAATCCCGTTACAAAATCCATCGAGATGCCATCCCATTTCCACTCTGGAATTTCCAACGGTTGCATCAACCCAGCAGGCTTCTGATGCTCGACCTTTGACTTCTGGCAAGTCAAACATGCATAAACGAACTGCGCCACATCTCGCTTCATACCAGGCCACCAAAACAACTTCTTCAGGTCTTGATACATCTTTGTAGCTCCCGGATGAATACTTAACTTACTTTTGTGACTCTCTTCAAGAATTGCTTTCTTCATCTTCGTGTCACCAGGAACACAAATCCTACCACGGAACCTCAACACATCTTGGGAATCCAATCTGAAATCCTCATTCTTCGATTGATCACTCTCAACCATCAAGTCTACCAGCTTAACATCTGATTTCTGGGCTTCTCTGATGCTGTTCAGAAACTCATTACCAATCTTCAACATTCCTAACTTAACGCTCTGAGGTGTCACTTCACAAACCAGACTCATATCTCTAAACTCCTCAATCAGCTCTAACTCCTTAACCATCATTGCCGACATATGCAAAGTCTTCCGGCTCAAAGCATCAGCCACGACATTAGCTTTGCCTGGATGATAGTTCAAACCGAAATCATAGTCCTTCAACAACTCCAACCATCGACGCTGCCTCATATTCAACTCCTTCTGGTCAAACAAATATTTCAAACTCTTATGATCACTGAACACCTCAAATCTGGAACCATACAAATAGTGCCTCCAAATCTTCAACATAAAGACTACTGCAGCCAACTCCAAATCATGCGTGGGATAATTCTTCTCATGAACCCTTAACTGCCTCGACGCATACGCGATAACCTTCCCATCTTGCATAAGCTCACCACCTAAACCCATTTTTGACGCATCACAATACACCACAAACGACCCTTCCGGATTGGGCAACGTCAAGACAGGAGACGTTGTCAATCTCTTCTTCAATTCCACGAAACTTTTTTCACATCGGGCGTCCCAAACAAAAGCCTTTCCTTTGCAGGTTAACTGAGTTAACGGAAGTGCTAACTTAGAAAAACCTTCAATGAACCTTCTATAATAGCCGGCCAACCCCAAAAAGCTTCTAATTTCAGTTGCCGACTTCGGAGCCTCCCAATTCAACACTGCTTCTACTTTCGACGGATCCACTGCAATACCATTACCAGAAATGACATGACCGAGAAAACTCACTTCCTTCAACCAGAATTCACACTTTGACAACTTCGCATACAACTTCTTTTCCTTCAATACTTCCAATACTAACCTCAGATGCTCTGCTTGTTCTTCCTCCGATTTAGAGTAAACCAGAATGTCGTCAATGAACACCACCACAAACCGTCCAAGTAAGCATGAAATATACGATTCAAATATTCCATAAATACTCCTGGTGCGTTGGTAACACCGAACGGCATCACCGAATACTCATAATGACCATAACGGGTTCTGAAAGCCGTCTTATGAATATCTTCGTCCTTCACCTTGATCTGGTGATAACCTGATCTCAAATCAATCTTGCTGAACACTCGAGCACCCACCAACTGATCCATCAAATCGTCTATCCTCGGAAGTGGGTACTTGTTCTTAATTGTCACCTTATTCAACTGCCGATAGTCCACACAGAGTCTCATACTACCATCCTTCTTCTTTACTAACAATACAGGAGCTCCCCACGACGATACACTTGGCCTCACAAACTTCTTCTCGAGCAGATCCTCAAGTTGCTTCTTCAACTCAGACAATTCAGACGCGGACATCCTGTACGGTGCCATAGAAACAGGTTTGGTACCAGGTACAAGATCAATAAAGAACTCAACTTCTCTCTCTGGCGGCACACTTGGAATCTCATCAGGGAAAACATCGGGAAATTCGCGCACCACCTGCAACCCTTCAACGATAGCTTGATTCTCAACAGACAGCGAGGCCATCAGCGAGAATAACTGAACTCCTTCCTTCATCAACTTCCGCAACTGACCAGCGGATAACAGACCAGACTCCTCCTCTTCAAAACTCACCGACTTGCTACGACAATTAATATGAACATGGTTATGCTCTAACCAGTTCATTCCCAAGATTACATCTAATCCGCTCAACGGCAAGCAAACAAAATCCACAACAAAGTCTCTGTCGAAGATCGACAAGGGACACTGAGAACACACTAGAGAGGTAGTTACCGACCCCTTAGCTGGAGTGTCGACAACCATCTCTCCATTCATAGCAGACAATACAAGACCCAACTTCTTACAACAATCAGCAGCAATAAAGCAATGAGTAGCACCAGTATCAACAATAGACTTTAAAGGAGTACCATTAATGAAGCACGTACCTTTAATGAGTCCATCATCTTCAGTAGGCTCTTCACCTGCTAAAGCGAACACTTTTCCACTGGACCTTTCCTTCTTCGGTTTTGGACATTGTGTACTGATATGCCCTCCTTCACCACAGTTGTAGCAGACCACTACCTTGCTCTCACATTCGGCCACCACATGGCCGTCCTTCCCGCACTTGAAACACCTCTTCACGTCGCTTCTGCACATGACAGTCTTGTGGCCAGGCCTGCCACACTTAAAACACACAATGCTAGCAGGGGCATCTCCCCTACTAGTCCTCTTGTCAGCACCAGCTCTCTGCTTACCCTTGCCCGCAGGGACCTCATATGGCTTACTACAGCCTTGAAACTTGCTCCTCTTATCGTTCACAATCTTGTAGTGAGCATTACTATCCTCCTAAAAAATTCTGCAACTATCAATCAAGTCAGCAAAGACACGGATCTTCTGATATCCGATTGCTTTCTTGATCTCGGGCCTCAAACCATTCTCGAACTTGATACACTTGGAAAACTCAGCAGTAGCCTCACTATAGTGCGGATAAAACTTTGCCAATTCCACAAACTTTGCAGCATACTCGGTCAAAGACATATTCCCTTGTTTCAGCTCTAGGAACTCGATCTCTTTCTTGCCTCGGACATCTTCCGGATAATACTTCCTCATGAACTCTCTGCGGAACACAGCCCAAGTGATCTCTTCATTTGCAGTCTCCAACCTATGCCTAGCCTCTAACCACCAGTCATCAGCTTCCTCAGCTAGCATATGCGTACCATAGCGGACCTTCTGTGCTGGAGTACAATCCATCACTCGAAAAACCCTCTCCATTTCTTTCAACCAAGCTAAAGCACCATCGGGATCATACCTGCCCTTGAACGTGGGCGGATTCTCTCTCTGGAATGTCGCCAGACTGCGAGTCCCAGCATTCTCACCGGCATTCTGCTGATTCTCCACAGCCTGCGCCATAGCAGCAGCAATTGCAGCATCGTTCCTCCCAGCCATTTCAACTCACTTGCTACAAAACAAACAACAGTTAGATATAACTGACAACACACCATTGTCAATTGACACTACGACTGGACAACTTGGTCGGACAGGCCAAACTTTTGCTCTGATACCACTAATGTAACACCCATTTTCTACCCGGTAATTATTTAATAAAATCAGAGTTACAAAAAAAATTCATTATTCCATACTTCGAAAAGAGATGTCACACATTCATCGATAACCAAAACGTCACATACGATATATAACACTTTGTCAAAAAGGGACGAAGCCCATAACACCGGTTTAGTTAACCACATCGCCAAAAATACATCACCACGCAGCGGAATAGAAATAAGTTTCAAAACATAAAATCATAACACCCTGAATGGACTCCAAACAAATAAAATGCAACAGCCAAAGTCTAGCATTCATCCCCCCCTTGAGTGTTACATATCAAAGCAAAGGACACCGACTCAGACTAGTGAAGGTAGCTAAGCCTTCACTCGCGATCACCTGCACGTTACCGCATAGGGGTAACATTCAAACAGAAGGGGTGAGATATCTTCAATATAATAGCGTAAATGATAGGAAATATGCTAGAACATGACCACTATATCTACCACTCCACTACACACATCGAATTATAAACACACGTCAAATTGTAAACACCACAATCAGTCACCAAATGTCATGATAACGCATGAATGCAACCGACACCGACGGGCATATGCATGTGGTACCAAATCACCGAAAGTTTTGCCTGTAAATAGAGGCGTCACCAAAATTGAGAGCTTTCACACCCGGCTCACCAATTTAGAAAAATTGAGCTTTGACACCCGGCTCACTAGTTTTACAAAAATTGAGCTTTCACACCCAGCTCCAAGACCAAAGGCCTTCACCGAAATAAATGCGTATGCTGTATGCGACACCATGAATGCACACAGACAATCATCAAAAATTAGTCACAATGTGACACACCAAAAATCAATCACCGAATATCACCAAAATTGGGCTTTCACACCTAGCCCAACGACACCGAAACACTAAACTACCCGAAACAACGGAACACCAAGATTTGGAGCCTTCACACCTAGCTCCAACAACACCAGGGTTTGAGCCTTCACACCTAGCTCAAACAGCACCAAGACACCGAGATGACAACAATTGTTCCAAAACATTTGAGACGCGATTATTTTTCCCAACACCGGAGACAACGACAATTTTCCAAAATATTTGGGACGACGACAATTTTCCAAAATATTTGAGACGCGACAATTTTTTCTTTTCAAAACAGCAACATTTAACGGCTAAGCCAACGGCTAACAATTTCCAGAAAAATAGATCACTTTGCCTCAAATTAGAATATTCAGCTAGGCCTCTGAATAAGCTTTCCAAAACATTTTGAAACGTCTCAATCGGACTCCCGAGTCAAAAGATATCTCGAAAACAAAACAGGGGAAAACTGAGACACATCCTAAAAACGGCGCCCAGGAGCAGGGCGCCCAGGAGCAGGGCGCCTAGCAGGCAACACGCAGACACTGGCCAACAAATAGAAACTGGCGCCCAGGCAGCCCAGAACAGCACAAAAATGCAACATGGCACAGGATATGGCGCCCTTGGCGCCCAGACATAGGAAGACACCAACAACAACTATTCTGGCGCCCATGGCGCCCCTGACTCAGAACACATCAGCAACAACAATCCTGGCGCCCATGGCGCCCCTGCGCCAAGACACAGCAACGCACACACGCACACTGGCACACGAATCCCACACACAGGGCGCCAGAAACAGCAACACAGCGCCCAGCACCAGGGCTCCAAAAACGGCAACTAGGACAATGGCGCCCATGGCGCCCTAAGGGTCAATATTTTCGTTATTTCACCAATTTAAATCACTAATTCTTAACCACCAATGTCAATTATCATGAATTGTCAATCACAACATCAAACAACAATTAATCGAACACTTAGCATGCAATTCGTGATAACAACAATGAACACCAATTTTTAGAGTTACAACAATCACCAACAAGCCAATATTTCAATCAACATAGTCATGATTCAACTACCATCAAACCAACATCAAAATCAAGCAAGAGGCATCATAGGACCTATTCCCACATAACCCCATCATGAAACCCTATTATAAGGAAGAACCCCACCCTTACCTTATAGTAGGAGAACACTAATCCTCTTGATCAAGTCACCAACAATAACCTCAGCAACACAACTTCTTTCTTCTCCTTGAACTCGCGAAATCCTCCTCTTCTTCTCTCTTGGATGTGCGCCAAATCCTCTTCTCCTCTCCTCTCTTCTATTCGCGACTCCTCTCTCTCTTTTTCTCAAACAAAAGCGCAAATGAGGCAAAACCCTGGCCTAGGCGCTTCACCTATGCGTCTAGCTAGTGGGCTTTTGGATCACGGGATTTTCTCCACAGCTTAGCCCAATTCCTAATCAACACGCCCTAAGTTAATTAAAACACCATTTTAATATTTTAATGCGACTACACCAATAACATACCTAAATATTTAATTGAAATCAATAATTAAATATTTGGGCGTTACAAGACAAAAGTGGAGCTGAAAATTTGGTGGCTGATCATCTTAGCCGCATTCCACAAGAGAAGGAGACTTTTCCCATCCGAGAGACCTTTCCTGATGAGCATCTTTTACTACTAAGAGGAATGGATCCTTGGTATGCTAATTTGGTTAATTATTTAGTTGCATCTGAGTTACCTGATTGTCCAAAGCATCGCATTAATAAACTTAAGAGTGAAGCTAAATACTACATATGGGATGATCCTCACTTGTGGAGAATGTGTGCTGATCAAGTTATTAGACGTTGTGTGCCTGATCATGAGTTTCAATCCATTTTGCATTTTTGTCATACTCTTGTGTGTGGTGGTCACTTTGGTCCTACGCGCACTGCTAGGAAGGTCTTAGATTCTGGCTTGCATTGGCCCACCTTGTTTCATGATGCACATGCCTACTGTAAGAGTTGTGAACAATGCCAACGAACTGGTAATATTTCACGTAGGAATGAAATGCCCCAACAACCATTATTGTTTTGTGAAATATTTGATGTTTGGGGCATTGATTTCATGGGTCCTTTCCCAAATTCCTTTGGCTATTTTTTACATTTTGTTGGTTGTTGATTATGTTTCTAAGTGGGTGGAGGCAAAGGCCACCAGGACTGATGATTCTCGTGTTGTTGTAGATTTTGTTAGATCTAACATTTTTTGCAGGTTTAGCATTCCAAGGGCCATAATCAGTGACCAAGGTTCTCATTTCTGCAACAAAACCATGGCTGCCTTGTTGAGGAAATATGGTGTGGTGCATAAAGTCTCAACTCCTTATCATCCCCAAACAAATGGGCAAGCGGAAGTGTCAAATAGGGAGTTAAAGCAAATTTTGGAGAAGACAGTTCAACCAAACAGAAAAGATTGGAGTAAGAGACTTGAGGATGGTTTGTAGGCTTACAGAACTGCTTTCAAGACACCTTTGGAAATGTCTCCCTATAGGATTGTCTTTGGCAAGACATGCCACTTACCAGTGGAAATTGAGCACAAGTCATATTGGGCTGTAAAACAATGCAACCTTGATTTGAGTCAAGCAGGGTTACAAAGAAAACTCCAACTTCAAGAACTTGAGGAGCTTAGGTTGGAGGCATATGAGAACTCTCGAATCTACAAAGAGAAGACCAAAATGTTTCATGATAAGATGCTGCGCATAAAGGAGTTCCTAGTTGGCCAAAAAGTTCTTCTCTACAACTCCCACCTGAAGTTTATGCCTGGTAAGCTTCGTTATAGATGGATTGGCCCTTTTATAGTTGTTAATGTTTTTCCTCATGGAGCAGCTGAGATAAAGAGTGAGGCAACCAACAAGGTGTTCAAAGTCAACGGTCATCGCCTCAAGCATTTTTATGAGGGAGCTAAAGAACACACAGTGGAGGAGATCCACCTACGAGAGGCCATCTACCTTGATTGATAAGGATGTTTCTTTTCCCTCTCATTTTTATTTTACATGTCTCATTTTATTGATTTGTTCCTTACATTGAGGGCAATGTAGAGTTTAAGTGTGGGGGGGGGGGGGGGAGGGGACACATGTTTCATTTATGTTTTTTTTCTTTCTTTATTGTTTTTAATATTGTGTTTTCAAAGTTTTTGTTATTTTTCTACTGTTTTTGTTATTTTGCTATTGTTTTAACCTTTTTGTAGTGCTATTTTCAGTTAGTGTTTTGAGACTTGTAACTGCTTGAGTGTGAATCAATTGAAGTTAAAAGAGTCATGGCATAAACGAGTGTCTTGTATCTTTTTGATTTTGACAAGTTTGGTGATTCAACATTGAATTAATAGATTGACATTGATGGAAACATGCCATGTGAGACTTTGAGCCTCAGAGTTTTCTTCATTCTTGTGTGATTTTCATTCATGGATTTTTTTGCTCTAGAACTTGCTTTGATTCTTGTTGAGGCTACATTTGTACATGCACATTTTAACATGATGAAGGCATTTTTGTTCTCTTTTAGCCACTTAGCCAAAGAGCCAACCTTGCATAATATTTCCTTTGATTACCCCCTTTGAGCCTTAACCAATTTTTGTTTCTAGCTCACTACAAGCCTAAACTGAAAAACCATGTTTTTACCTTACCTTAGGGAATGTGAGAAAATTGGAGAAACTTTTGAAAAAGTGTGGGGGAGTAGTTTTCATGCAAGTTTTGAAAAAAAAAAGTACAATGCAAGGAAGATTGGAAATGAAACTATTGAACAAGCGTGGGAGAATGGTTTTGTTAATAAAGTTTTGATGAAAAAAAAGAAAGCAAAAGAAAAAAAAATACAGTTCAAGGGAAAGTTGAAAGTGTTGATGAAAAAAAAAATGGAAAAGAAATAAAAAGAGAAACAAAAACAAGGGAAGTAACAAAATTCAAAAAGAGGAGTTATTTAGTGTTGAATGAGATTATTTTCATGAGTTTTTCCAATGTTCTTCCCTTCTCTTTGGTACAAACTAGATATTTCCCTTATGTCCCCCCTTTTCCTTTTCCTTGGCCACATTACAACCTTGAATAAAGCACTTCTGATTTTTGTGTGCATGTATATGAGTGGTAGAGATTGAGAACATCAGCAAGCTTATGGCAGTTCCAATTTTCATGGATTGAATTGAGTGAAACACTTACCCAATAAACACTTGAGAGATTGAGAGTATGACCGTGAGGTTCCATCATCCATCTATGTTTTTCAATGGAATTGCCTTGCTTGTTGGATGAAGAAAGAAACATAATCTTCTTTATTGTTGTGATTTCTTGAAACTTTGGCTGCTCTTCTTACTCAAACATTTTGCATTCTTGGAGCATCACTTGAAAGTAGATAGTTGAAGATCGTCTCTTGAGTATATGAAACAAAAACCCATGGTCCATAGTTTTTGATTTTGATTTTGCTCGAGACGACCAAAAGCTAAGTGTACGTGGGGGAATTTGATGAACACATATTTTGCATTCTAAACAACTCTTATACTTAGTGTGTTAACACAATTTGTGCCTAATTGATGAGAATATAATGCATTTCTTAAGTTTGAGTTTATTTTGGGCCTAATTGAATTTTTCAGCATTATTAGCATCTTAATACTGTTTCTAAATTTTTCCCATATCTTTTTCTGTAGGTGTCTAAAAATTATGAATCACATATCATTGGAAAGATAAGATCAGTATCTACAACTTTTATGAAGGTATCAAGAACAAATTCGGATTCAGAGATGGTCAGAAAAGGGATGGAAGTCAGAACAGAGGTGTTGTATGAAATTCTGAACATGTTGTAGTAAATTGGGCCTAACTCTCTAATTTGTGGCCCAAATTGAGCAAACTTTGTGCCCAATTGAAGCTGACTCAAAGGGGCACGTTAGGGATTACACAAAATTTCACTAAACCGACTCAGGAAGAGAGAAAAACGCAGAGAAACAGAGACACGAAAAGGAGTGAAAAAAAAGAGAAGCTTTTCTCTATTAGCTTTCTTCATCTCGGGGTTTCCTTTTACTTTCTTTCTTCTTCAGCTTTATCTTCCATGAGTTATCTTTTCTCAATGGAGAGAAATCCTTGGGTTTTTAACAATCTTGAGGTATAACTTTGAAATCTAAGTTGTATTGTTAAATCCTATGTTAATGTAGTGTTTACTCTTCTCCTTTGGATTCTTGATTCTAGTTTAGTTTGCTTAGACTAAATTAAATCTTGAAGTTGTGTGTTGATGGCTTCATCAATCTCTTTCTAAGGACGAGTGCTAAATTTTGGAACTCACCAAAATTAATAAAAACGAGCTAAAGACCCTACTTGTAGCAAGAGTGCTAACCGGAATCGTTTCCCAATTGACTAACTCAAAAACTCAATCAAATTAAGTAAGAAAACTAAAAGTTTGAGGGGGGGTTTAGGCGAGTAACAAAAATATAAAAAAAACTGTGAAAAATTATATCGAAAACAGTTACGTAAGAACAATCAATCATAGGGAATCGAGGAAACTTGAATTTAACTTATCATTAATCACAAAAGAACATCCAATGTTAATTTAGTTCTTGATTAGTAATTCCACCTAGAAGCCTAAATTAAATTAATGAATTCACTACTAGAAAAACATCTAGCAAAGGATTAACCAAGGTAAATGAATTAAGCATCCATCAAAACCAAGATTAAACATGAAAACCAAAATTCAATCAAGATAAACATTACATCAAACACCTTCGATGCAACATTCATATTCTGCCCCTTCTCCTTAGAAAGAGATTGATGAAGCCATCAACACACAACTTCAAGATTTAATTTAGGCTAAGCAAACTAAACTAGAATCAAGAATCCATAGGAGAAGAGTAAACACTACATTAACATAGGATTTAACAATACAACTTAGATTTCAAAGTTATACCTCAAGATTGTTAAAAACCCAAGGATTTCTCTCCATTGAGAAAAGATAACTCATGGAAGATAAAGTTGAAGAAGAAAGAAAGTAAAAGGAAACCCCAAGATGAAGAAAGCTAATAGAGAAAAGCTTTTCTTTTTTTTTTTTCACTCCTTTTCGTGTCTCTGTTTCTCTGCGTTTTTCTCACTTCCTGAGTCGGTTTAGTGAAATTTTGTGTAATCCCTAACGTGGCCCTTTGAGTCAGCTTCAATTGAGCACAAAGTTTGCTCAATTTGGACCACAAATGAGAGAGTTAGGCCCAATTTACTACAACATGTTCAGAATTTCATACAGCACCTCTGTTCTTCCAGCCATTTTCTGACTTTCTCTGAATCCGAATTTGCTCTTCATACCTTCATGAAAGTTGTAGATACTGATCTTAGCTTTCCAATGATATGTGATTCATAATTTTTAGACACCTACAGAAAAAGATATAGGGAAAATTCAGAAACAGTGTTAAGATGCTAATAATGCTGAAAAATTCAATTAGGCCCAAAATAAACTCAAACTTAAGAAATGCATTATATGCTCATCAATTAGGCACAAATTGTGTTAACACACTAAGTATAAGAGTTGTTTAGAATGCAAAATATGTGTTCATCAATCTGCTAACCAAACTTAAGCCATAAGCAAGATCAGGTCTAGTACAAACCATGGCATACATTAAGCTGCCAACAGCACTAGCATATGGAATTTTCTCCATCTCTTTCAGTTCATGATCAGAACTTGGACAGTTAGTTTTGGACAACTTAAACTGAGAACCAATAGGAACATTTGCTGGCTTAGCAGATTTCATATTGAATTTGTGTAGAACCTTCTGTGAGTATCCCTCCTGAGTGATTAGGAGTCATTTTCCATCAGATCTCTTTGTGATTTCCATGCCCAAAATCTTCCTTGCTTGTCCCAAATCTTTCATCTCAAATTCCTTCTTGAGTAGAACCTTAAGAGTGCCAATTTCTCCTCTATCTTTACTAGCAATTAGCATGTCATCTACATACAAAAGTAGATAGATGTTATTTTCACCATCTAGCCTTTTATAGTAGACACAAATGGCATGATTGCTCCTTTGATATTTAATGTTCACCATATAACTATCAAACCTCTTATACCATTGCCTAGGGGACTGTTTCAGGCCGTACAGAGACTTTTGAAGTAAGCAGACCATGTTCTCCTTTCCCTTTTCCTCAAAGCCCTTAGGCTGTGTCATATAGATCCTCTCCTCAAGCACCCCATGAAGAAATGCTGTTTTAACATCCATTTGTTCAAGATGTAAACCATACTCAGCAACAAGTGCTAGAAGCACTCTAATTGATGTGTGCTTGACTACTGGAGAGAAGATTTCATTGAAATCAACTCCTTCTCTTTGAGTATATCCCTTAGCCACCAGCCTTGCTTTGAATCTAGGGGGATCCTTCTCTGAGTTCCCTTCCTTCTTCTTGTATATCCACTTACAACCTACTAACTTTGCACTAGTAGGTTTCTTTACAAGTATCCAGGTTTGGTTTTTCTCTAAGGATTTCATTTCATCTACCATGGCCTCCATCCATTTGTGTTGTTCCTTACTACTCATTGCCTGATCAAATGTATTTGGCTCATCATTGTTTAGACAAACAGAAGTGTTCAATGCATATGCTGTTATTGATTCATATCCAAGCCTGCTTGGAGGCCTGATTTCCCTTCTGGTTTTGTCTCTACACATCATATACTATTGGTCTTGTTCCTCTTGTACATCAGTGTCTGAGCTAGAGTATTCTTCTGTATCTTGCCTGATTGGAGGATCAATTGTGTCTGTCTCAGTCTTCTTTTAGACTTCACTAGTGTCTATCTCCACCTCAAGCTCAGATTCCTTATTGGTTGTACTTTCATCTAGAACTTCATTGCTTTTTGTTTCATGAAGCAATTTGGATTCATGAAATACAACATCCCTACTGATTATACATTTTTTCTCATCAACAGACCATATCCTGTATCCTTTTACACCTTCAAGATATCCCATGAAAAGGCCTCTTTTTGATCTTGGTTCTAACTTCCCTTCTATCACATGGAAGAAGGCAGGACATCCAAATATCCTGAGATTTTGATAATCAAGCTTGGTTCCTGTCCAGACCTCTTGAGGGGTCTTGAAGTCCAATGTTGTAGAAGGGCTTCTATTTATTAAGTAACAGGCTGTCACTACAAGAAATTTCGGGACTACTGTCGGTCAAAATCCGCCGGAAATTGGCCATTACCGGCGGATTTTTTCGCTGAAAATTCGTTCGCAGGTAACGGTTTCCGGCGGAAATTCGTTCGCTTAATTTTTTTTATTTTTTTAAAAATTTTTTTTTTAACTTTTTTTAAAAAATTTTTTGAATTTTTGTATTTCAATTAAATAAGAAGTAATATAAAATAAATTAGAATATGAAAAAAAATTATATAGAATAGAATGAGAAGTAATAGAGAAATTAGGATGAATAAGAATGAAAGAGAGTTGTGTAAAAAAAGAATATATGAAAGAGAGTATGGAAAAAATAATATAGGAGAGAATAAGAATGAATAAGTGATAAGAAATAAGAATAGATGAGAGTATGTGAATGAAGAAATAAGAAAAAGTGAGAAGGAAGAAGAAATGAGAAATATAAAAAATAGATATGTAGAGAAATTTAATTAAGTTTGAAGAGTATATGAGAAAGAAGAAATAAGAATGAATAAGTGATGAATGAGAAGGAAGAAGAAAAGAAATGCAGAAGAGTGTAGGAGAAAGTGAGAAGGAAATAAAGAGTGAAATGAGAGAATGAGAAGAGTGTAGGAGAAAGTTTTATTTATAGGAATTTCAAAACGTTCCGGCGGATTTACCGGCGGATTTTTTGAGTTTTTTTATTATTATTTTTAAACAAAATCCGCCGGAAATGTTAAAAATCCGCCGGTAAATTTCCGGCGACAGTTCCGATGGTTTTTTTTTGAATTTCCAGCGGTTTTTTTTAAAAAAAAAAATTATTTTTATTTTTTTGAAAATCCGCTGGTAATTCAAAAAAATCCGCCGGTAAATTTCCGGCGACATTTCCGGCGGATTTTTTTGAATTTCCAGCTGATTTTCAAAAGAAAAAAAATTTAAATCCGCCGGTAATGTAAAAATCCGCCGAAAATACCAATTTTACCGCCGGAAATTTACCGATGGACAAAATCCGCCGGAAATGCAGAATATCCGCCGAAAACGTACCGACGGATTTCCGTCGGAAAAAACCGCGTGTAATTCAGGATTTTCTTGTAGTGTGTATGCACAGCTTCCCCTCAAAAAGTCTTAGGCAATTTTGCACATGATAGCATACATCTCACATTTTCCAATAGAGTTCTGTTTAATCTCCCAGCAAGGCCATTTTGCTGAGGTGTTCCCCTCACAGTAAGGTTCCTGTAAATGCCTTGCTCTTTACAATATTGGTTGAATTCTTCATTGCAAAATTCCAACCCATTATCAGTTCTCAAGGCTTTAACTTTCAGTCCACTTTGAGTTTCTACTCCCTTTTTCCATTCAACAAAAGTTTTGAAGGTCTCATCTTTTGTTTTGAGTAGATAAATCCACACCTTTCTACTAAGGTCATCTGTGAAGGATATGAAGTATCTTTTCCCACCATGTGTTGGTGTCTTGGAAGGCCCTCATAAGTCTGAGTGGATGTAGCCTAGCCTCTCCTTAGTTTTGTGTATTCCTGTTGCAACCTTCACTCTAGTTTACTTGCCAAATATACAGTGTTCACAGAGTCCAAGCTTGTTGATTCTGTCTCCACAGAGCAGGCCTTGTTTTTCTAATTCCTTCAATCCCTTTTCACTCATGTGGCCAAGTCTTTGGTGCCATATGAGTGCCTTATCAGTAGCAGTTGTCGCTACATTTGTTTCTCCAACAAAAGTGCTGCCTAGAAGAGCATAGAGACAGTTTCCCTTTCTCACTCCCTTCATGACTACTCTTGAACCCTTCATGATTCTCAGCACTCCATCTTCACCTTTGAAACTGAACCCAGCTTTCTCAAGTGTACCAAGTGATATCAATGGTCTTTTGAGGTCAGGAACATGCCTTACATTGGTTAGTTTCTTCACAGTGCCATCAGCCAACATCAGTTTTACAGTGCCTATCCCAATGACTTTGCATGCTTTATTAATGTTTCCCATTATTACCTGTCCACCATTGAATGATTTGTATTCAACAAACCACTCCTTCCTAGGACACATGGTATGAACACCGTGAATCCAGAACCCAATCATCATCACCTGTTGTTGAAGCTGTAGAGTTTGATTCAACTCTTTCTTCATCTGCAACAACAAATACTTCACTGTTGTGTTCATCAGCAGTGTCCAGAGTTTCACATTCTTCATCAGCAACAAATAGCAGTTCACAACTGTCATAGCTTTCAAATGCAACAGATGCATCTGTTGTTTCTTCTTTAGCATTATTGTGCTTCTTGTTCTTCTTTTCTGGGAAATTCTTCTTATAATGCCCCTCCTTGTTACAGATGTAGCATCTGTTATGCTTGGTCCTGGATTTAGACCTTCCTCTCCATTTTCCTTTTTCATTCCTGTTTTCACTCCTTCCTCTAGCAACTAGGCTCTCCCCCTGATCATTGTTTTTAGTTTCAGACTTTCTTGACAGTTCCTTAGACATTAATGCAACTTGAACTTCATCAAGACTCAAATATTCCCTTCCATATACTAGTGTGTCAGCTAGTGTATCATAGGAATTATTCAATGATCTTATGAGTAATAAAGCTTGATCCTCATCTTCTATTTTATCATCAATATTTTCTAAGTCTAATATCAACTTATGAAACTCAAGATAATTGCGCTATGAGCCTTGTTCATCAAATCTTTCTTCTCCTTTTCGGTTAAAGATTCTGGCAGCCTTCTTTCTCCTTCTAATGCATCTTCCAAACCTTGTTGAACAAGGAGAGCATGCATCTTCATCTTCCATAGACCAAAATCGTTCTTCTCTGTGAATTTCTCAATGTTGTACTTCGCCATTTCCATTTGCTTATCCTCCCAATTTTATGCTCTTGAGACCAGTTGCTGAGAATTTGAAGAACTACGTGACTGATTTCAACTCAGCAAACCAATGGAACAGTAACACCAAGGTTGACACAACCACGAATTAAACACTAAACGAACAATGGATTGAATGTAGATGAATTAATGGATCAAGAATTGAACTATGAACAACTTAACGAGTATCAATTCAACTCAGATGTTGAATTGATCATCAACCCGTTGCGCGCAATAAAGAAAACCCTAAAAACAAGATAAAAGAAATTGAGCAGAAATTAACACACAAGGATTTGATTACCCAGTTCGACATCAAGATTGATGCCTACATCTGGGGGCTGAGCAATTGCTGCAGTCCATTTCTTTACTGAATTGGAGGTCTGATGAAATTACAATTGATTGTTCTTCCCCAATTGTGTTTTTCCCCCTCACTCCCAATTCCCACGATTTCCCAGTGTTTTCTCTCCACACCCCGTGATTCTCTGTGTTGATCTCTCTCTTATTTTTAATCAATAACAGAATTGAGCCTGTATAAGCTAGTTTGGGATTCTGTTATTTGGCGCCCATAACATATTCTAATATGTTATTTCCCTAACTAACATAAAAGACTCTGATATGCTGATGTGGATGCAGCTACTGCCACGTAGGATTGATTCAATGCGAGGTGAACCAATGAGAGTGCCACATAAGCAACACACATATTTAACCCTTATTTTATTTTTGGCTTAAATATATGTTTGGCCCCTGCAAATATGGTCATAATCCATTTAGGCCCCTGTAAAAAAAAGTTTTAAAATGGTCCTTGCAAATATTAAACGTTTACAATTAAGCCCTTCTATTAACTTTCCATCCAAAAATACTGATGTGGCTAACAGAGATGACATCAGCATGACATCATTAATGATTAACAGAGAAAGATTAACGGAGAAAGATTATCGTTTTCGAATCGTGTCAATATTTCTCTGTTAATTATTCTCCTTTTTTGGAACAATCTGAAGCGAAACAGAACCATTTCAATCTTTCTCTGTTAATCATGATGTCATGCTGACATCATCTCCGTTAGCCACGTCAGTTTTTTTGGATGGAAAGTTAACAGAAGGGCTTAACTATAAATGCTTAATATTTGCAAGGGTTATTTTAATTTTTTTTTACAGGGACCTAAATGAATTATTGTCATATTTACAGGGGTCAAACATATATTTAAGCCTTTATTTTATTTTATTCTATTTTTTGAAAGAGTCGTTTTACCAAAAAAAAAAAAAACAAGGCAGTCAAGGGAAGCAATCGCAGCCCTATCTCACTGTTTCTCACACTCGCCATTGCCCAGTTGCCGTTGCGCCCACACCGGATCCCTCTCAGTTGTGACGTCGCACGCTCTAAACCGCACCCGCGTTGTATAGATCGCAAAGCCTGCCGATCTTAATTTTGACGAGGTAAGTTACTTTTCGCATTCGTTTTCAATTTCGTTCACAGTGGAATATACTGGCTTCACTCGGATTTTGAAGTTCAGCAAACCAACAAATCTCAGTTTGTGCAAATTATATAATATAACCTGTTTATTATTGGCTTGTTTAATTTATCATTGTTTTTATGGATCTCATGTTTTGTGTGATGTAGATGTGTTTCATTGATCCAAAAACCTAATCCTAATGTGTGTATGGAATACTAGGCTGTTAATTTTTCACTTATAGATTCAATCAACCAACCTGTTTTCGCTTTGTTTTGGTAGATTTTTGAAATAATTTTGTGTTAAATTAAGGATTTGTAGTCAATTGTAGTCGTAGTATAAAATTTACGCTTTTGAATGGGTTTCAATACTGGTGTTTGTGGGAATAGTAAGGGTGTGCAGGTGGGGTGCAGTGTGTTGGACTTCAATTTTCAATGTTTAGCATTCAACAAGTTTAACTGAGCAATATTATGACCCACCAATCCCTAAATCATAATTTTGTTTGGACTGCAATTACGGTTTTATTAAATTTTGTTCGCGGCCATTTGTTTTATAGACGGCGTATTCTGCTTTTTTATCCTTTTATTCTGTCAAATTCTCTGTAGTTTGATAATTTTCTTAAGTCAAGGATTACATTTTCCAAACAATGGCCAGGTGGGAATGGTGGTAGCATCGAGTGTATGCAGAATTTGAAACTATACGGTTCGGGAGTTATTATAGACAGATTTTGGGAGTATATGGGTTCAAGTAGTTTAACCTGTTTTTTCTCTTTATTGAGTGCCTCAAAGATGGTACCTGTTAATGACTAGGCTGACTTAGGTTGGAATTCATGGCTTGTTTGTGGTACCGTATGGCTGTGCCCTTTGAAATTACCTGCTGTTGACCTCCCCATTGTTGTTCTGGATATTAAATTAAGTTTTCAACAGCATGCTTTTTTGAATTTGTTTCAACTCAGAATCATTCAATTCTATTTCTGTGTACAGAAACATTTCATCAAATTAGACACAATATCATGGATGCACATTCTGGGTCGGGTTCATCGGGCAAGAAATCAAGCAATGGACTGAATGAGTTGCCGACTTTTAATGCTGAGAATATGCAGAGCAACATGAAAATTATCTATTACAGGTTTGGTTTGACTCCGAAGTAATAATATTTTGTTGAATTTGAATATATACATATAGCTAGAAGCATTACATTTGGGGTGAACCATTGACAGTATGGAGGCCTAACTTAGTTTTCCTATGGATGGAATCATATGATTCTATCTGCAAGAAACCTTTGCATGAGTGCTTGATATGTGAATATACAACACTAATATAGAAAGGGGAAAGAGATATGTGTGAGTGGGTTTGGTGAGGGAGTGATGTGAAGAGCAGCTGTTTGATGTTGTCTGATAGGACCCCATAAATAAATAAGATGCATGGGAGGGTAAGTGTGGGTTTGGTGTAAGGGAATCATAGCCAAGAGAGAGAATAGAGTTGATTTTGTTTGTAACCAACTGCTGATTTGGCAATAGGAGAGGGAAGCCATGCGTAATATTTATGAGGAGCTCTGTAGTTAATAGCGGCCACTATCGTAGCGTCGCGGTGGTCTGGCGCCACACCATATAGTGTTGCGGCGCGGATTAGGGTTGCGGCTGTAGCAGGCCGTTGCAGCGCAAATCACGGAGCATATTGCGTTTCAGATCGCGGAGAAAACGAAGGAACGAGGTTTTTGTTGCGAAATGACTATCGTGCCCTAGTTTTTTAAACACAAAATGACTTTCCAGCCCTTACTTTTTTAACCGTTTATGGATATTTTAAACCCCTTTTAGTCATTTTACCTATGGGGTAATTTATTTTAACTGATCCTTCTTCCCAATATCATACACTCTGTTTCTCTCAATAATCGCCACACTTTCGCATCATTTCACTGCTTCTTCCTCTTCTCCTCTCCCGTGCCATTAAAACACTGTTCTCCTTCCTCTTATATGGAAATTTCTCTGTTTTCTCAGCAGCACCATTACACCTTTGTCACTCTTTTTACTTCCTCTCTCTTAGCAACCCTGTTTCCTCTCAAGCACCAGTACTCTGTTTTCTAAACAATATTAACTTTGTCAATAACCATCACGGCTTCACCCATATCACCTTCTGAAATGTTACCTTCACGGTTTCCCCAATTTTTCTCTATTTACTCTCAACAACATTAATCTATTGTATAAGTTTCATATATTGTTTCCCTAGACTTGGGCGTAGCGGTCATACCGCTACCCGCTACGCCGCAATAGCGTTTTGGGGGTCGGCCGCTACGATACGCTATTTGCTATTAACTACATAGTTGAGGAGTATATAGAGAGGGAGTGAGGGATTACTGAGAGTTGGCTGGAATTGGGTTACAACCTTGGGAGAGACTGGCACTTTAGAACTGCCTAGGACATTTATCTTTTTCATATTTTTTGTAATTCTCTTCTGTAATTCTGCATTTAGGGCCTGTTATCACTTTGAGACAGCCCTTATTTACATTAATATACAGTCTTACTTTGTGTTTATGTGAAGATGTTTCCTTATTTTCCTGGTACGTATCATTGTCTAAGGTTTACACTTGAATTTGCTTTTCTTTGTCTCTTTTGCAGCCGAACATTTTTATCTATAATTGGTGGAGTTGTTGCTGGTATTTTGGGATTTACAGGCTTGACAGGATTTGTCTTTTACTTGCTTCTCATGGCAGTTACTTCACTTGGGCTTGTAGCTAAAGCAAAATTTTCCATCCACACATACTTCGATTCCTGGAACCGTGTGCTACTTGATGGCTTTCTGAGTGGTCTAATGGTATGTTTTTTATGTGCACTTCATCTTTCTTTTGGGGGTTCTTTTTCTCTCTTGCTCCCTATATGTTTTCATGATTATAACTTTTCTTTTTTGAACTCTTGCAGTCGTTCGTGTTGTTCTGGACGTATCCTTCTCTTTTATAATAATAAATACTTGGTGGAGTATGACTGCAATATTAATTTTAATTCAATATTAGTTATTTGAAATTGCAGCTGAACTTAATTCATAAATATGAGTAATAAATTTGAGTTGGCGGGAATTCAGGGTGATTTCTTAAATTCAATTTTTAGTAACAACTTCCAAATGTTATGAATAACTAGTGGGAATTTTCAGATGCTCTTGTGCAGCCATTGCCATGGGTGAGGGTTCTCTCTAATTACTAGACAGTTCCGATAGGAGAAAGAAAGACTCACCAAATAAAATAATATTTTATAAATAATGTTTATTAAATGAGTCTTTCTCTCTCCTACTGGAACTTTCCAGTAACTGGAGAGAATCCATACCCCATTGCCATGGCCATTTGAGTTGTGCTGTGGTTCCCTTTAACACTAGTTGTTCCTGATCAGTGGCATACTACTAAAACACAAGCTAACAAAATTCAATTGCCACTACTAAAAAGCAAGCTAACAAAATTGAATTTCCTTTATGCATATCCTGTGATGAAATTCTTGCAAATACGTTGTGCTTCTTTGACAAAATAAAGATTTGCATATGACATTGTTCATATATTTTGATGGATGGAATGTGCAAATGTTTCAAGAGAAGGCAATTCTGCACTACTGTTGCTGCCATCGATCCTATGCCAGAATGAAGTTACGCCCTCCAGTTACTATATAGCTCTCATGATGATCCTGTTTTTAAACATTGTGAGCTTTACTTTCATTATCTTATCTGCTCATGTAATATTTAAAATAGCATATCAAGTGGGAAGGGTGCACAATGACATTCCGTTTTGTGGCTGTCAACTTTTTCTCTAGGGTATTATTGTTCTTGAGGTTTACTTTGCGACATAGATTGCTAACCAACTTTTTAGGATACAACTTTTTGGTTGACATTGGCATGTTTAAGCTTGAAATAAATTGAACTTTGTTGCTTGGCATTGACATACAGCCATGATATTAATGTTGATGATTCCCGTTATATCTTTATTTAAAAATCCTAATAACCTTCCTCTTGTTGATGATTCCCGTTATTTCTTTCTGATAATGCATCCATTAGATTGAAATTTGAGGATCACAGAGCGCTTATTGTAGTCACTATATGCCTGCACCTGCAGTCATGCGAATCCAATCTTCAATTTTTATCGAATACTTCATTAAACAAAAATGTTCTCTCCCTAAAATTAAAGTAGCCCATCTGGAAGCTAGACATCACTATACTCTTCTATCAAGAAATAAAACTACTACTATCATGTACTTTCACAATGTTTCCGGCTATATTTAGGGCTCGTTTGGGGAGGTTCTAAGTTTTTGGTTTTAAAATTAATTTTGAAAACAAAATATTTTTGGCTAAAACGGGATTGAATTGGTTTTTTTTATCTTTTTTAAAACAGGTTTTGTTAGTAAATTCCAAAACCATAAAAGTAAGTTTTATAATTTTGGTTTTAGTTTTAAAATTAGCACTTGTTTCTCTCTCAATACTATCGCGTCGTCTTCTATTTTCAAGCTATGCTATGTACCAAGAGAGTGTCACATCTCCTTCCCTCTCTTATGTTCTCTATTCATCCTGTGTGTGCATCCATCGTGTTCCTTCTATACAACAGTAAACTTCTCTCCTCTGTTTTGTGCATTTTGTTTCGTGCATCCATGGTGGTTCGATGCTCGTCCATGACAAATCTGAGTTTATTGGGCGTCCTACTAGAAAAATCTAGTACTAGAGAGGATCTCAATGTGTTTCTAGTAGGGCTGGACAAAATTTTACAATCCACCGAAACCCGTTTAAACCGCCAGTAACTTGGGTGACGCGGGCGGGTCGGATCGGTCCTCGGGTCTAAAAATGCAAAAAGTAGAGTCTAGACAGTTATCTATGGTCGGATTTGGGTGCAAATAGTTTAATCCATTAATACCCGTGTCCGACCGAAAATGCCTTCTTTTATCTCTGCCACTTGCTATTATCCGTCAAATATACACTATTACTTTTAGCAGCATTAAACTAAACGTGACAGAATTCCCAATCAAGCACACTGCTCAATGAGATAAAAGCAAGTAAAACTGAAGAGAGAGAAAATAAAATTAATTTATACTCCTTGGTAGTGAATAGTGCCTAGCCTAGCATGCAATGTCATATCATGACCTTGCAATTCAGTTCATTTTCCCTTCTCTAATACTCAGCTCAACTGAGTCTAAAAAGGAAAACACTAGAAAAATATTTAAAACAAAGTGAGATGCAAAGAAGGAGAAGAGTAGGTCCTTCGTCACTTTTATGGCTGCTATGTTTCAGACTCTAAACTCCATCGGTCCAACGCCGTCCAACGCCATTAACAACGACTCTTGTTCCCTTTTCAGCTTATCTTCTTCTTCCTGTTCTTTCTAGTGCGTTGCACTTCCAAACACTTCTTTATTTTTCTCTTTTACTTTGCTTAAATTACTATATCTCCAAATCTAGCAGTTCTACAAAAACTCGAAACCCGCAGCAACCCAAGTGACTAACCCGCCAACCGTTGAAACCCAACTTGATCAAACCGTGCATGTAGTTGGTCGGTAATGGGTGACCTTTTACTCCTCACGGTTTTGCTTGGATTGAAGGTTTGCTACCCGAATCCGACGAAACCGACCGTTTGTCCAGCCCTAGTTTCTAGGGGTATAGATCCTCTCCGGTAAGTGGATTTCTCCGGTATGAGAGAGAATGACTCAAAAATTAAAATAATAATATTTTAAAAATATTGTTGTTTTAATAATTGTGCTATTTCTCTCCTATTAGAAAAATCCAGTTCTGAAGAGGATCTCAATCCGTGTTTCTGGGCGTCCATGGTGGTTATGTGTAACTTATTCTGAATTCGATTTTGTGTTCTATGTGGCGTGGGTACTCCTTTCGTGCAATGGCGGTGTTCGTTTTGGCGCTAGTTTTGTGTGACAGTGGTATTGTTGTTCTATGTGACGATGGTGATGACTTTTTTGGGCGTCCCTGTTTTTTTTTTGTTGTAATAATAACTCCATGTCCCTATTATAAATCTATAATTATTTCTGTTAGTCCACGTTTCTATTTTTCTGACTATAACTCCAGGTCCCTGTTATAATTGTTTCTGTTAGTCCAATTTTTTCGACAATGTTAGTCCTTTTTGTTGGCTATAACTTTTTTTGGTAAGAGTAGAGTAGGAAAAATAAAAAGAAAACAACAAAACACAAACTACATCCTCACGAAGAGAACTCTAAAGGCATCAGATCGAAGAAAAGGAATGATGTCATCAGGGGGTCTTTCAACTCTTGTCAGCCAACTGAACTAGTTGCTCTTTTCTTAGCCAAAAAATTCGCAGCTCCATTTGCTTCCCACAAAGTGTGAGACAACTGAACATTCCAATCCCTACCAGTAAGCTCCTTAATATTGCAAGTTCACTGTGAGGATGTGTGTTTGTTTTTGTAGTAGAGAATTCTTTTTGTTGCTAAAACAAGATTGAGAAATATCTAGAGAGACTTAGGTGGGTTCCACCTTTTTATTCAAAGGAGTAGATAATTGGTAATTCTCACAATTTTTGTAAATGATGGACAAATGAATTTTCTTGCAAGCAACTGTGAATGGAAAAAGAGAAGAGCAACACTTTTTTTCCAGTTTATATGAATATTTTTTCTATTGTGTGATACACTGATATGTACCTCACACTACCTTGGATCTTATATTGCAAGACTCCTTTATTTTGCTTTTCAATGTTACTCCCTCCGTTTCAAATTAATAGTCGTTTTAGCCAAAGTAAAAAATTTCAAATTAATTTTCGTTTTGTCATTCCAATGCATCATTAATTAAATCTTTTCAATTCTACCTTCATTAATTGTTGTAACTTTTCACTAACCAAAGGGAATACCAACATGTATTTACTAATTGATGGGGTTAATTTCGCAAAAATTACCATGTTACTTAATCAATTTATTGTTTTTCTTAATCTTTGTGCCAAAACCTTAAACGACTATTAATTTGGAATGGATGGAGTAATGATTTATAAACATTAAAACTGTTCAATGTTGATGCATTACAGAGGATGGTGAAGCAGGGATCTTAGAAAATGGTAGATGGAAGTTGTTCTCATGGTGGGGATGGTATTCCTGTCGGTGGCTATGTAGGTGGTGGAGCTTCGTGTAGTGATTGTTAAAAATACCAATAACAAAAATCTAAAGTATTAAAAAAAATCCTGAACCTATTCATCCGGTAACCGTGTTTAAAAAAGTGGTGACTGATCTTAGCATTCCTCTTATAATTTTGAAATTTTGACATACCTATGGTGCTTGGGAAAACAACTATTGAAGCTCTACTAAGGAGAGTATATCAAATTCAACAATGCATCATTAATTGTCGTTTTAGCCAAAGTAAAAAATTTCAAACTAATTGTCGTTTTGTCATTCCAATGCATCACCCTCATTAATTGTTGTAAATTTTCACTAACCAAAGACAATACCAACATGCATTTATTAATTGATGGGTTAATTTCGTAAAACTGCCATGTTACTTAGTCAATTTATTGGTTTTCTTAATCTTTGTGCCAAAACCTTAAACGGCTAATTTGGTGACTTCAACTCCATTAACAACTACTTATGAGTCTTTTTTTGGATTACATCAATTATCTCAAGTTTTGGATCGAACAAATCCATTGACCCAAATAGTTCATGGGCGAAAATTGAGTTATTTGGGTCCTGGAGGATTGACAGGGCGAACTGCTAGTTTTCGGATACCACTATGGACGTATTTGTCCAATTGACACCTCTGAAGGAATCAATGTTGGACTTATTGGCTCCTTAGCAATTCATGCAAGGGTTGGTCGTTGGGGGTCCATAGAAAGTCCATTTTTTGAAATTTCTGAGAGATCAAAAAGAATACGCATGCTTTATTTAACACCAAGTAGAGATGAATACTATATGGTAGCGACGGGAAATTTTTGGAGGGAGTAATGATTTATAAACATTAAAACTGTTCAATATGTATTACCGAGGATGATGAAGCAGGGATCCATATGTTTAAAAAATGGTAGATGGAAGCTGTTCTCACGGTGAGGATGGTGTTCCTGTCGGTGGCTATGTAGGTGGTGGAGCTTCGTGTAGTGAATGTTAAAAATACCAAATAAAAAAGTCTAAAGTATTAAAACAAATCCTGAACCTATTCATCCGGTAAACTGATAACTGTGATTAAAAAAGTGGTGACTTGTGTCAATATATGAGCGAGCGTCAGTGCAGCTGACCTTAGCATTCCTCTTATAATTTTAGAGTTTGGACATACCTATGGTGTTTGGGAAAATAACTATTGAAGCTCTACTAACGAGAGTATATCAAATTCAACAATTTCAGAATACGAAATATATTAAAGTTGTTTTTAATTATATTTTTGGCGATGTGTGCGTTTAAAATTTTTGAACCCCCCGACCCCGGGTCCTAGGTCCGTCACTGGTTGGTTGAACACTACATCCAGCTACTAATATTTTAGATTTTTTTAGTTAAATACTATCATTTATAACATTTAATGAGTAGTTTTGAATGAGTTTTTTTATTGTTTTTTTAATTAACTTATGATGATATTTATACTAGGCTTAAATATATGTTCAACCCCTACAAATATGGCCATAATCCATTTAAGCCCTTGTAAAAAAAAACTTTAAAATGACCCTTTTAAATATTAAGCATTTACGGTTAAGCCCCTCGGTCAACTTTCCACCCAAAAAAGCTGATGTCACTGCCACGTGTCACCATTTAATTGGCCCTTAGTGCCACGTGGCAATAACATGTCGCGTCATCCCCATGTCAACACTGCCACATCAGCATTGACATGTGCCACGTCAGCAACCAATGGATGGCTGCCATGTGGCGGTGTTTTAAACTCAAAATAAATTTTGAAAATGGCTTGAGAGGGACTTGAACTTGCAACATCTTGGTCACACACAAGGGGTAATACCACCGAAAGAATGCTTCATTTGTGCCATTACACCAATTCTATTATATTCATATTGTTTGTCTCTTCATCATCAGATCTGCAATTCGTAATTTTCGTTTCCAGATATTCAATTCGTAATTTTTTGAAATTAATCTTCAATTCGTTTTTTCGTTTTCCTGATCGAAATTCGTTTTTTCGTTTTCGAAATTACTCTTTAACGCAACGCAAAATTCGTTTCCAGATCTCAAATTTCGTTTTCCAGATCTCTAAATTCGTTTTCCAGATCTCAAAAAAGAAACACCAAATCGAAAAAGAAACCCAATTTTTCAATTTCGTTTCTTGTTCAGTTCAACAACAATTTCGTTTCTGCTTCATCTTCTGGTTCTCGCGAAGGTTCTGGTTAAATCCCAATCTCATATTTGTTCAATCTCACATTCTGGAGATGATTTGGTTTCTGGTTCAACAATAACAACTTTAATCTCAGATCGTTTCGATTTTCCCAGATTTGTGTTTGTGTTTTGTTTTCGAGTTATAGAGATATGATTCAAGTTATGGATTCAAGTTCGTTTCGATTTCTTTTGGGTTCTGGAACGATTTGGTTTTCATTCTGGAACGATGAAGATGAACAGTTGCGTTTCCAGCAAGAAGATGAATATATGAGAATTAATTTCGTTTTTTATTTTTTGATCAAAATTAATAAAGAATCATAATATATATTTACTGGGTTAAAATACACAAGTATTTAGTTGGCTTAGTGGTAAGAGGCTTTGCGTGTAAGTTGGAGGGTTCAAACCCCATATTCACAAGGGTCATTTTAAAGTTTTTTTACATGAGCTTAAATTGATTATGACCATATTTGCGGGGGCGAAACATATATTTAAACATTTATACTAATTATTGTTTTTTCGCCCGTATGGTTTATGACCGTATTGTTTTTTCATATGAAACGAAAATCACAACAATTTACGAAACTAGGCGGCCAAATACTCAAAATCACAACAATTTTTTGTTGTAAAAAAAAATACTCAAATTTTGAAGTAGGACTAAAATATTCTTTCACGTAGGAGACAAAAAGTGTATTTAAAATGTTAGAAAGATATTTGAAAATTTGTGTAATTAAAGCCATACATGTCGACAATTACACGTTTCCTTCACCTATCTCTACAAATTGGGTAGAAAACATCTATGGTGTGACTTGTGAGACCCACCAAAATCAAATTTCCCTTCCTTATTTATGTAAAAACAAACAAGAAAATGTACTCTTTTCAAGAAAATTTCCACATTATAGCTTTCCTTTCTTTCTCTTTCAAAAATATTTTATATTTTAAAAGTTAAATCTAGTACTTGTTTGAGTATATAAAAAAGTTTATACGCACTTTTGGTCCCTTTATTTTTTCTGAAATAGGATTTTAGTTCCTTTATTTCAAAATTCGAGTTTTTGGTCTCTCAGTTTCTATATATAATGGGTTGTATTTAAAATTAATAAAAAAATTATTAATAAATTTCAAATATACTTTATATTTTAAAAGTTAAACCTAAAACATTTTTTGAGTATATAAGGAAGGCTTATATGCACACTTTTGGTCTCTTTATTTTACCTGAAATAGGATTTCTTTATTTTACCTAAAATAGGATTTTAGTCCCTCTATTTCAATATCCAAGTTTTTGGTCTCCTCAGTTCCACAAATTGTTACAATTTAATCCTAACCCAGATTTCTGACCCTAAAAGTTGTGATTTTTGGGCTGCAAAGTGGTATTTTTGGTCTCAACATGAATAATTTTTGCATTTTATTTCCAATTTTAAAATTTAGGCTAAAAATCATCATTTTTAAGCCCAAATATCACAATTTTTGAAGTAAAAAGTCTGGGTAAGGACCAAAATTAGAGGACCAAATACCCAAATTTTGAAATCAAAAAGTGTATTTAATCTATCAAAAATATTTTAAAAATTGTGTAATTAGAGTGATACACTCCGGCAATTGCACGTTTCCTTCACCTGTCTCTACAAATTGGGTTGAAAACATCTATAGTGTGAGACCCACCAAAATCAATTTTTCTTTCCTCAAGCAAGTAAAACCCAAACAAGGAAATGTACAATTTTCAAGAAATCTTCCACCTTATAGCTTTCCTTCCTTTCTTTTTCTTTCCAACCAAACAATGTATACGTGTGGACCACTCTTTTCCTCAACTCTCACAATTTATGGCTGAACACGTGTTACCCCATTTTACTTTTCGTATACCGATTTACTCATACCACTACAGTACTATCCAATCCTATCTACTCTCGTCACCACGTTTATAACACGAAGACTAAAGAATAATAAATACGCCAATTCCAATAATTCCAAAAGTTGAAAGTGAAATTCCATTTCCACTTTCAAGATTTATAAAGATATATTTCAGGAAAGACTTGAAGAAGGAACGAAAGGCAGTATGTGCTCTAGGTGGCTATGGAACGCGTCGAATTTCCGGTGGCCGGAGTTAGATCTGTCGTTATCGTGGTCGGTATTCCGATGGCCGGCGGCGTTGGACTTATCGTATTGGAACGTGCAAGAGACTCTGTCGCAGTGGAACTTTTGGTTAGTTGATGACGTGTTATGGGTTCCCGTAACGTGTATCGAATCTCTAGCTTTGTTCACCATGCTTTGCTGTTTCTACCTTTGCTGTGGTTGTACTCTCTGATTTTAATTTTTTTTTACTAAATATGTTTCATGATGACATTAAATTTCTGTATATAGTTAAAATTTTGAGATATTAGAATTGTGACAGAATTATACTTTTTTTTTTTGATACAACAGAATTATACTTTTGTGTAACTGTAACTTGTGTAGATCAATTAGAGAATTATAACCATCTGTTAGCTGTTAATTTGTCAAGTATAGTTAGTTTGTGAATTCGTTTTCTTTTTGTTTTCATTGTTTCATCATCTCATGGCTGATACAGAAAGCTCAAAAGTTTAAAACACTTATTTAATTTCTTATAATTAAATTATTATTTTTTTCTGGTTTGCCCTCTTTGAATATAGTATCATGTATCCTAGAGAGGATAGGTTGTCGGCATATCAACAGAAACACCAAACCTTACTTGGATTTGAAAAGGATGTGAGATTCGTTAGAATCGTATTGGGAACATTTTTAAATATGAAATACTATGAATTTAAATGAGTTTTATAGCATTATTTTAGGAAGAAAAATGTATTTCCATCCTAGGGTATTCAAATCTCATTATTTGGAATATCTGGGTGTGTGGAAAGAAAACATTTAGGGTATGTTTGGGAGGGGGTTTTGGGAGGGGAAGGGAGGGGAGGGGAGGACATATTTTTCAATTCTAAATTGAAGAAGCTATAAAATGTCTCTAAACATAAATCAAATGTGATAAAAAAATGTTATATTGATATATATTAACTTGTTCTTTTAATTTTTTAAAATCTCAAATACATATTAAAATATCGACAAATCTTTTTCAAACCCTCCTCTCCATTCCCCTCGCAAAACCACTTCCCAAATATACCCTTAAGGTATTTAAGGAATTTTTGAGAGGGGATTTTGGGAGGGGAGAGCATATTTTTCAATTCTAAATTGAGAAAACAATAAAATGTCTCTAAACAAAAATGAGTATGATTAAAATTGTTATAGTTTATCTATCAAGTTATTCTTTTATTTTTTTTAAATCTCAAATATACATTATAATATAGATTAATCTTTTTCAGGTCCTCCCCTCCCTTTCCCTCCCAAACATACCCATTAGGGTGTGTTTAGGAGTTTGAAGGGGAGGGGAGGAGAAAACATGAGACTAAGAGCCTAAATTCTTTAGTGACAGTGAGAATAATTATCCCCTTAAACCCCCCCAAACCCCTCTCCTAGTTTACTTTTGGAGCCCCTCCAAAACCCTCCAAATTTGGGGGATTTTGGAGGTGCTCTAGAAATAAACTAGGAGGGGGTTTGGGGTGGTTTAGGGAGATAATTTTTCTTCTCATCACTAAAGAATTTACACTATTTGTCCCACGCCCTCCCATATTTGTCCCACGACCTCCCCTCCCCTGCCTTCCCCTCCAAACTCCCAAACAAATCCTAACGCATGAGTGAGATCTAAGTTAAATTACTTGACCCAAATTGGGTTGTCCAACCCAATTCGGCCCATTGGGCCAAAATGCAAGTGGGCTAAGCTGGCCCAATTCAATTGTTTACTAGATTGGTCTGGTCCAGACCAAATATAACAAAAGAAATCACAAAAAAGTGTGCGCTAAAATAGTAGATCTAGTTTGGCCATGGCCAACTAAGATGGGCCAAACAACCCAACTTTTTTTTGGGTTTCTATTTAGCAAGCTCAACTCAGCCCATAACAGTACTGGTCATCAAGTCGGCTCGTTGAGCTGGACTAAAACTGACATCTCTACTTTCATAGACTTGTTTATGTGTTGGGAAGTTGTACCCAGGGTCGACCCTGGACTTAGGCTGGCGGTGCGACCGCTTAGGGCCCAGGTTTGTAGGGGGGCAAAAATAATTTAGACTAAGCCTAAATTATACAATTGTTATAACAAAAAAATTGAAGTAAGGCCCCAATTTATTGATTTCTATGCTACTTCCTCAATTTTATTTTTGTTGGTATTGATTTCTAAGGGGGCCATTTTCTCACGATTTGCCTACGGCCCATAAAATCTCAAAAAAAAAGGCTGGTTGTACCGACACAATGCTCATGTCGGGTATGGTCTCTATAGTCTCTCAAACGCCATGTTTGAGAGGTGAAAGCTTATTAATTGGTTGGTCTCTCATGTGGTCCACAGTCACTCAAACACCAAGTCTATTGATTGAAAGTAGTTTATTGATATTGCTTAAAAAAAGTAGTTTATTGATACTTGTTTTTTTAGACATTAAATTTTAAGTGGAGGGTAGTTTGCTGATACTTGATTGATCTCTCTCGCACATCCAATTTCATACGAAAAAAATAAATAAATTAAGTTTGCTGATAGTTGTACTCTAAATAAACTGATTTAGAGTACAAATAATTAAAAGGACTAAAATTATAAGATATTATTTTCGTTAGTTATTTTAATATAAAAAATATAAAAGAGATAATATATCATGAGGACATTTTTAAAGTTGTTTTTACTCTTTTTACATAAACCAAATGGAGGTAGTGGGAGTGGTAGTGGTAGTGAGAGGGGTAAAAGGAGGTGGTGGTGGTGGTGAGTGAGAGATGGTGGTAGTGATAATTGTGAGAGAGAAAATGAGGTGGTGGTGGTGGTGGTGGGTGCGAGGTGGTGGTGGTGGTGAGAGGGAAAAGGAGGTGGTGGTGATAGTGAGGGTGAAGAGGGTGAGGAGTTAAAAGAATGAAAGTGGCGGTAGGAAAAGAATGAGCCAAAACAATTTGGGGCCATCCCCGGGGGGCTGAAATTTTATGGGGCCAATGGGGCTGGGCTGGGCTTGGGGCCAAATGGATAACTCTAGGCAAAACTACTAGTCTCTTTACTTTTATAAAATATGTGATTGTCTATTATGATATCTATCACATTTTTTTATAATAAATAATTAATATATAATTGAGAAACAAATAACTAATACAATCTTAAACTATCAAAATTATCACAAATAAAAACTTATAATTTTTTTCTTAAAAACTAACAAATAACAAAGAACAATATATATATATATATATATATATATATATATATATATATATAGGGGATCGGAATCAGAAGATAAAAGAAATTAAAGAGACAGAGGGGAAGTAGGAAGCATGCGGAATGCTATAACAAGAAAGGAAATTGCAGAATCAAAACATAGATAGATAATTAGGAGGCAAAGCCTTCCATATAAGACAGTAAACTGTCTATGAGTTACAGAGATTGAAGATTGAAGTAGATCTTACAAGATTGAAGAAGAAGAAGAGAGGAGCTTACAAGGTGCTCTGCCTTCTTACTAGAACTAGAGAGAGAATATAATTGAAGAGTAAATTGAAGCGTGCCTTCTAACATAAGCCTAAGCACGTATTTATAATTGGAAAAATAAATAGTAACCGGTTGCAAACCGGATAAAAATGGGATCCAAAGCAAGTAACTGGTACTGTGCACATGATTGACCGGTAAAGGAAGAAACCAAGGAGGGACTGTAGTAGCATGCGTAAGTTTTCAAAAATTTGAGATTTAAAATATGCCTTTAATAGTGGATGGTGAGGTCCACCATGGAGCAAAGTGCGCATGTCACTTTAATTAATGGAATTATCATGATGGTTGTCTTGGTGGTGGGAGACAAAGTGCAATCCACCAAAATTTGTTGATAATGAAGATTCTTATCTTGGCAAAATTCTTCAGAGAAGTAAACCGCTACAACAAAGATTAAGATAAAATAAATGAATAAAATTAAAACTGAACAGTTTTTCATGCCTTTGCAGACACTACGATCACCATGTTCAAGGGTGGAGGAATAGTTTTTCATACCAAAATTGGTATTACTATCACCATATTCCAGGGTGTTGTAGGAACAGTTTTTCATGTCATTGCTGACACTACAGTTACCATGATCCAGGGTAGGTGAGCAGTTTTTCTCACCGAAGGTGATACAATTGTCTTGCTCAGGGACACAGATTAAAAAGATTTTGAAAAAGCTTAAGGGGGAACTAATTACTTCCCTGTAAGTACTCACGAGTGAGATAGTCAGGAAGGGAATTGTTAGATCCTTTCAGATACTCAATATCAAAATCGAATATGCTAAGGATCGCTTGCAGTGTTTGGAAATAAAAGCAATGACCTGTTCTTTTCCAGTTATTTTTTGTTTTAAGATGCCACCATAGCCAATGTCTGAGGCGTCAGTCTCAACAATTTTAAAGGCATCGGGACTGGGGAGGTAAAGACAGGGAAGTTCTTTAACCTGAACTTTGGTTTGCTTGACCACACTAGTATGAACATCCTTCCAAGGAGGGGGATCCTTTTTAAGACGATCATGCAGGGGTTTGATGATATTGCTGATTTGAGGGAGAAAATCGGAGACATAATTAAGACACCCAAGGAACCTTTGCAAACTGGGTTTTGTCAATGATTTGATTGGGAAATTTGTCAGAGAATTCTATAGCCCTGTTGATGGGGACGATGGTTCCTTGATGAATATTGTGACCAAGAAACCTTATTTTTGTTTGGAATAAATTGATTTTTGTTTTGGAAACAGCCAGGCCATTCCTTTTGATAACAGATATAAATGTGCCAATGTGCCTGAGATGTTGGTCAAAAGACTGAGAATAAATAAGAACATCATCAATATAGACAATGGCAAAATGAGAATATTGATTGAAAATATCATTCATAATTTTTTGAAACTCCGAAGGAGCATTTTTTAAACCAAAAGGCATGACATTCCATTCATACTGGCCGAAAGGGACAGTAAAGGCGGTTTTATACCTATCCTCTTCCTTTATTTGAATCTGCCAGAATCCTGACTTCATATCAAATTTCGAAATTTTTTTTGCATCATGCAGTCTCTTAAGGAGATCCTTCTTGTTGGGGATAGGATATCTAATCAAACAGAGGGCTTGATTGAGGGGTTTGTAATTAATGACAAGCCTGGGGGTGCCCCTTTCAATTTCAGCCTGCTTGTTGACATAAAAGGCAGAGCAAGACCAAGGGCTCTTGCTTCTGCGAATAAGGCCTTTATCCAAAAGGTCTTTGACTTCCTTTTGGCAGACCAAGAGAAGGTCTTGATTCATTTGAATAGGTCTGGCCTTAGTAGGGATTAGCCTATCATGGAAGTCCTTTTCATAAGGAAGATCAACTATATGCTGCTTTCTTTCCCAAAAAGCATTAGGAAGGTCAGAACAAATGGTGGTTTGGATTTGTTCTAAGATTCCTTTGATTTTAAGTTGATTTTCTCTTTTCAGTAATTGATGGTCAATAAATTTGAAAGAAAATTCTTCTTTAAGGAAATTGATCTGATTTTCTTTGCAAGAAATAAGATTTAAATCCCTAACCGAGGATTTTCTTAAAAAATTAAAGATGACAGGTTGTCCCAAGTGCTGGGCAATTATACCATCTTTAGTGATTTGAAATGGGAAGAGAGATCTTATGAAGGGTGTCCCTAAGATTACCTTGTTTTTCAAATCCTTGACAAGAAGAAAAGGGGTATTGATTTTGAAACCTGCGTTTTCAATAACTGCAGAGGATAATTTGTAATTGATTTTTAACCTAGAACCATTAGCAGTGCTAAGACGTTCAGAGGTTTTTTCAAAATACTTAGTAGGGATAAGGCCTTCTAAGATGCAATTGGAATCTGCCCCTGTATCGAACAAAGCAGTAGTTTCAAGAGTAAAATCATTAATGACAATCTTTATTTTTATAAAAAACTTTTGAATTTTGATGTAATTGATAAGGCCAAGAAGACGATCATCTTTAGATTCCTCACCATCTTCCGTGTCCGTATTGGAGACATGAGAATCATTAACATGGTCCTTCCATTGATCAATGATAAGCTGGTGATCAGCATGTTTACTTTTCAGGTCTTTAACTTCGTGTTTTAAGAAGTTAATTTCTGTTTGAAGATCATGAATAGTGGTAGGTTTGGTACTGGCGTTTTCTAGCCTCTTGAGGGTGTCCTTGAGATTAAACTTATTGGTTACTAGGGGATTTCTAGGAGGTTTTGTCTCAAGGGGAGGTTTTGCCTCAAGGGAAGCCATAAGCTTGTCGAGGTAAATCTTCCTCTCTTGTTGATTAGTAATGGCGTTTATGGCCTCGAGGAGCAGGTCATGATCCTGGGTGAGGACATTGATATGTTTAGAGGAGTTGCTGGAGGAATCTGTTAGGTCATCATCCTGGATTTGGTTTAGATTATCAGAAGGATGGTCAGATGAACTTTCAGAGGATTGGTTTAACAGGTTGTTAATCTTGTCTTCGATGTCAGAGCCAAGATTTAGGGTTTTGAGCTTTCCTACTACTTTGCAATTTCTGCTGTAGTGTCCTGGCTTGCCACAATTATAACAGATAATAGGTTTTTTGGTTTTATCATTATTTTCATAATGATTCTTGATATTTTGATTGGTAGGTCTAGGCCTAGGTTTTCCCAAACGCTTTTCTTTGTAGTAATCAGGTCTGGGTAAGACTTTGCTAATCTTATGCTTGGCTTTGGCTCTGGCTTTCTCCGCACAGGGGAGACCAAATTGTTCGCAGAAAGTTCCAAGATCTCTGCGATTCTGAGCCTTTTCTTTAGATAGCTGGCGTTGGATTTTGTCATCCTGACAAATCTTTAAGGCCACTCTCTGGATAATAGCAATAAGCTGGCCATAGCTTAGTTGCTGATAGGGGATGTTACCGCCAGGGTTATGACTTCGGAGCTTATCCCTAACTTTATCTCCCAAAGATTTTGGAAGACCAGCAAGGAACTTCTCTTTCCAGAAGGCTTGTTGACTGTCCTCCCTGGTGTAAACCCTGGTTAGGAATGTGTCTTTGTACCATCTGAAATCACCCAAGGTTTTACACCTAAGATTTGACAATAATTCGGCAGATCTATCTTTTATGAGAGAGGGATCTCCGATGAAATGTTGGGCAATGGTGAAGATAAGGGTGTTGACGGAATCAGGGATATGGGTATCACCGTCGAGGATGGGTTCACCATTTGGTTCTCTTTTGACAGCTGTGAGGATAGACTGTTTGTCGTCTTCAGTGAGATAGTTATCCCACCATTCTTTGAGCTGACCACAGAAACCCGAGATGAGGATTTCTACGATCATAGCTTCAGGACAATTGTTGGCAGTATCATAGGCAGTAGCCACCATGGTCATATTTTGTAAGATTTTGGTTATGCCATACTCATTTTCTCCGTCTATGTTCCATTCATAGACGTTGTTTGCACTAAAGCTTTTGATATTGGTTTCCTTTTCCTCTAGGAGGAGGTCAGGGGCAGTGGCCCTGGGATAGTAAAGTTTGGTTTCCTTACGCCACTGGTTGTTCGGGTTGTAGATAACAGGACTGATACCATCTTTGATACTCTCAGAGTGATCAGAAGAGGTTTCATCAATCATGTGGCTTAATTACAGTTTTGGTCCCCCTAGTTTCACCAACTCACGATTTTGGTCCCCCAAGTTTTAATTTGACGAATTTGATCCCCTTATTTTCCCAATTTGTAAAATCAAAGTCCTCCTCTTAATTTGGTCAAACCTACTGGTGAGTTGTCCTCTCTTAGATGATGTGGCAAGCCACATTGGAATGCCACATGATATAATAAAGAAAGATTTTTTTATAAAATTTTCCTTCATCTTCAACTCCCCCTTCCCTCTGGTTCGCGAACCCCCCCCGGTTCATCTTCTTCAATCTGAAGCCCCCCCGGTTCGCGAAACCCCCCCCATTCATCTTCTTCAATCTGAAGCCCCCCCTCTGGTTTGCGAAACCCCCCTCTCTGGTTTGCGAAACCCCCCCTCTCTCTCATCGCAATCCCTCTTATTCTTTCACCATCTGGTTCGCGAACCCCCTCTCTCTCTCTCTCACCGCAATCCCTCTTCTTCTCTCACCCTTTGGTTCGTGAAACACGCAAGGGAGAAACAGAGCGAAGGGAGAGAACGAAAGAGGATGAAGGACGATTGGAGAGGGATAGATCTGCCATCGCACCAGTTCACGCCGCTGCGAAGGGGTGAGGTCGCAGAGGGTGGGGTGAACTCGCTGTCGCAGAGGGAGGGGTGAGGTCACGGAGGGAAGGGGTCGCAGAGGGAGGGGTGAGATCGTAGAGGGAGGGGTGAGGTCGCAGAGGGAGGGGTTCACGGAGGGAGGGGTCGCAGAGGGAGGGGTGAGGTCACCGGGGGGTCGCAGAGGGAGGACCAAAATCGTGAGTTGGTGAAACTAGGGGGACCAAAACTGTAATTAAGCCTATATAAATATTAGTATTTATAAAAAAATCTAAAATACTAATTTCGAAATTTGGAGTGTTCCTTGGCGCGTTAGAGGGTTTAGAGAAGCAATAATGGATTGTAATATACAAGATATCCGTTTACATGGCCATCAATTCCCCCTCGGGTCAAAAGGAGAGGTACTCCTCAAGGAAAAGAAGTCAAGTTAGATAGAGCCCTCACAACTATAGACTGATTGGATAACTTCCCTACACGTCAGTTACGCAACATTATCTCAGACAAGTTTGATCCCTTTTTTTACTCAAGTTATATGACCATGAAAGGAAGCATGGGAGGTGCTAGTTTCATTTTGAGAAGAGCTCGACATGGTGGTGTTGGAAGGATGTGATAAGTCTTAGAACTAAGAGTTATTAGTTCTCATTTAACAAGAATCTTGCTCATTTTAGATTAAATTGTGTACATAATTTGCATGTTTGAGAATTTCTATTTTTTAATTTTTAATGGTTAAAATGTGTTTTGAGCACTTTTAGTGCCCTTCTATTAAGATTTTAATGTGTTTTGTAGTGTGCAAGAATTGTTGTGTTTGATGCTATTATTGATGTTGGGAGCAGTAGCTAAGAACTAAGGAAATGTAGTTGTAGAATTTTGCAATCAAGAAGCACAAAAGACAAGTAAGTTTCCCTCTCTAACAAGTGGTCCTCAGTCTGGCATGCAATGTTCTTTTAACGAAAATGGGTTGTTATAAAATCAATTTTCATTGGATAAAAGCCTTTTTAATTTAAGGGTCCAAAGGAGAGAGAAAATGGTATAAATGCACTTTTTGATACCGTCAGAACAAGCACAAAACCCTAAGTCTGACACACCATTTCTATCACATGAGCCGCCACACATCATCCCTCACTTCATTCCTCTTCCATATGTTGTGCAAAAACTCCATTTTTGAAACTTACTCTATTACATGTTGTTTTTGCTGATTCATCACTTTGTAAGCTGTGTAATGACTCTCTTATGGTGTTTTAAGTTCTGTTTTTGTTGGTTTAAGTTCAGCATGAGCTAATTCCATTTTTACTCAAGACAATGTGATGTAATATTTGAACCAAATGCTCAGTGCTAAGAAATCTGTTTTGCATCATTATCTTGAGCGTTTTATGCTATATACCTTTGCTGAACGTGATCAATTCAGTAGAGAAAACGTGGATTAATTTCTGGAAAGAAGCAATTTATTAATTGGGTTAAATATGTTTTTAGTCCCTACAAAATCGGCTCCTTCTAAGTTAAGTCCTTACATTAACGAAATAGGCGTTTTGGTCATCATCTTATGTTGCCGTTTTCAATTTTAGTCCCTCATGACTTTTAATAGCGCTTCAAAACTTTTAATAGCGCTTTTTTGACCTTTTATAAGCGCTATTAAAAGTTTTGAAGCGCTATTAAAAGTCACGAGGGACTAAAATTGAAAACGGAAAAATAAGATGAGGACCAAAACGCCTATTTCGTTAATGTAGGGACTAAACTTAGAAGGAGCCGATTTTGTAGGGACTAAAAACATATTTTACCCTTATTAATTTCACAAGATAAAATGGTAGTCTATATGATAGGAATATCAAATAGTTTGGTAATGGTTGGAATGCCACACCAAAACCATTGTGTGATCTGAATAATGCTAAACAAACTGTAGAATGAACCTAATGAGAACTTAGGAAAAAGAATATCTTAGCAACATTCTGCTTCATAGTGGCTGGAAAACCCATTTTTCAATTCCGCGCATTGATGTTGTGACAACATCACTTTTAATTTTACAGCATTTGGGGAGAAAATTACTGATTTGAGTCTTGGCTAATTTCCAATCATTTTTACCAATCACTTTCTACTATTGATTGCAGATTTCACTTAATAATTAATATTGTAAACAATGATTAATTTTTCTTGCTTTTATTTTTTATTTTTGCTCATTAACCTAAGTGTTAGTCTAAAAACTTAGAAGTTAATCACTTAATCTAATCAATCATTGTGGGAGCGAACTTTACTTAACTTTATTACTTGTTTTTGACTGTGTACACTTGCACAACAATTTTCACAACAGTGGGACAAATTACAACTTGGCCATATCTTGGTGAGACTACAATCATGCTCAAGAGAAATGGATGACTGGGGCCATAAGTTGAAACAAAGTATAAGGTGTAGATTGATGTTTTTCGTTACAGGCTAGAGGATTTGTGTTTGGCTCAAGACGAGGAAATCCAAATTCAATATAATGAGACATGCAACAGGCTGAGTTTGCTTCTATCACAAGAAGAGGCGTATTGGAGTCAACGAGCAAAACTCTTTTGGCTCAAGGAGGGGGATACAAATTCAAAATTCTTCCATGGTATGTCCAATAAATAGAAGAAACATAACAAAATAATCAAGCTAGAGGATCACACAGGTGTGCTACAGACGGATCAAAGAAAGAAGCATGCAATTGCAGAGTCCTATTTTGAGGATTTATTTACGACTACTGAGGGGAGTGGAAAAACATAACAACATCGATCTCACCTCGTGTGGATGACATGGATAATGAACATATTACAAGACTTTTCACCGTCACAATTTTTTTTTTTTAAAAAAAGATCTTTTCCAAATGCATTTCGACAAAGCTCCGGGACTGAATGGATTAAACTCAGCGTTCTACAAAAAAAATTGTCATCTATGTGGAATGGAGACTTATCATGCAGGGGTTAGCTGGCTAGAGAGGTATGTCTTCTACTCAAGTAATCGAGACAAATATTGTTTTAATTCCTAGAGTTGAGAACCCCACTTCAATGAAGGACTTGCGCCCTATTTCTCTATGTAATGTCATTCATAAAATAATTTCAAAAGTATTGGCAAATCGGATGAAAGAAGTTTTAGCAAAATGCATATCCCTTGAACAATAGTGAGACTGAATCCATTGTTGATAATGAGATAGAAGCTATAGAAACTATCCATCATATGAAGTGTAGGACAAGAGGCCAAATGGGTGAGATGGCCTTAAGAATTTATATTAGTAAATCTTATGACAGAGTAAACTGGAAATACCTTAAAGAGATGATGCGTAGTATGGGTTTCAATGATAAATGGATTTCTTGGATCACTCTGTGTCAGCAATCATTGCAATATTCTGTAATGGTTAATGAAGACACGTTTGGCCACATCATACCAGGGAGAGGACCAGGACAAGGTGACTCCCTATTCCATGTTTGCTCATAATTTGTGCTAAAGGGTTAACTACTGTCGTTCACAAGGCGGAAGCTTGAGAGGATATCCATGGTATCAAAGTGTGTAGGGGAGCACCTTCCCTTACACACCTTTTATTTGCTAACGATAGTTTACCATTTTTTTCCAGGGCTAATACAAGTGAAGGTAAAAAAATAAAAGATATTATTCATACTTATGAGAGAGCTTCAGGTCAAGCAATCAATCTGCAAAAACCCCAAGGGTATTTCAGCGCCAATACATTGCAAAAAGTTAGAGATGAGTTGAAGAATATGTTTAGTGTCTCTCAATGTTTGAAGTCTGGTAAATATTTAGGCATTCCTTCCATTATAGGGCACAACAAGATGTCCATTTTTCAATTATTTACGTGACAGATTGTGGAAGAAGATTCAGCTGTGGAGATCGCAAACACTTGTCAAGAGCTGGGAAGGAAATCCAGATTAAATCTGTAGCCTAGGTGATCCCAACCTATTGTATGCGCAATTTTCTATTACCCGCTTCTCTAGGTGAAGAGATGGAAATAATTATTAATTCCTTTTGGTGGGGCTCGGGAAGAAACCTAGGAGATAAGCTAGATGAGGTAGAAGAAATTGACTATGAAAAGGAGAAAGGTGGAATGAGATTCTGTCATTTCTATGGCTTCAATATAGCCATGCTAAGGAAGCAAGGTTGGAATTTACTCACTAACCAAGATGCTTTAGTATCAAAAAATTTCAAAGCAAAATATTACCTGAGGGGAAATTTTTTGGAGGCCCGGTTGGGTCATAATCCAACTTTTGTTTGGAAGATCATCCATACTTTCTAGGTGTTCATTCAACGAGGTATGAGATGGCAAATGGGGAATGGTGAAGATATTTGTATATATATGGAATGGGCCATGGCTTCGAAGAAATGAACACCCTTGTGTGACTACCAAAATGGCAACATGGTACGAACATCTCCCTGTGAGTGAACTTATGAACAGGTCATCAAAAATATCTTTAATCAACAGGATGCCTCACATATATTAAAACTACCACTCCTACATATAGTTCAAGGGGACCGAAGGATATGGAGCTTTTCTTCAACGGGGATGTACAAGGTTAATTTAGCTTATCACCTATTAATGAAAAAAATTGTTGATATCTCTCATCTAGTGGTGCAAGGAGAATGAAATGCGTTGTGGCAGGAACCTGTTCCTCAAAAAGTAAAAATAACAGTTTGGAGATCTATGTGAGGTTGTCTCCCTACTCGTGAAAACCTCCAACAACGTGGTGTTGATTGTGGAACAATCTGCCCACAATGTGAGGAAGGATTTGAAGACGACAGGCACATGTTTTATGGTTATAGAAAATTTATTCAGTGTTGGGTTGAAGATGGTTTAGAGCAATTGGTGTGGGAACTCTTATGTGTGAATTGGAAAAAGTCCCACATAGGATAGAACTCTTGTGTGTGAATTGGAAAAAGTCCCACATTGGATAGGCTAAGCACTTCTCCTCACTTGCAAATCACACCACTTGACGATAAATCATTCCTCAAGTTTTCTCTCTTCTCCCTAAATTTCTTTCTTCTCTAGAAAGCTTGAAGCATTTCCAAGCTTAGTTTCTAAAGAGTGATTTTTCATAACCAAAATTTCTTTCTTCTCTATAAAGCTTGAAGCATTTCCAAGCTTAGTTTCTAAAGAGTGGTTTTTCATAACCATATTGAGGGTGTATATCTTAGAGCGAATTTTCACGGTGCAGCGAACTTTCGTAGCAGTTTCGACTGGGCTGTTTTATCCTGGGGACGTCGTGGTTGATAGGCTGCTTGCACCTTGGAGCAGTGCCACGAAACGTCTTAAAGAGAGCGACATAGTCCGTGACTCATCCCAGTAATCTCTTCGGCTTGTTCTTGAAACCAGTGTTGTTTGGGGAAAGTTTTGGCTAGGAAAGACTTGGTACTTAACAGTGTCCATTGTGACCCACCTCTCTTTCCTGGGAACCTACTCGGATTAACATTTTTAAGACGTTTCTAATTCAGTCATGACAACCGAAGAAATTACTGGTGTTGGTTCCGCTGAAACAGCTGAACAGACTAAAACAGCAAAAGAAACACTCCTATGGAAGGAGCATGACTATCTCTGTAATAATTTTATTCTGAACGGTCTAACTGGTGATCTTTATGATTATTACAGTACCTGTAAGTCCGCCAGGGATGTTTGTGATGCTCTGAAAAAGAAATATTCCTATAGAAAGAGAATAATTTTCTCTATACTACTTATCAATAGAAAGAGAATTGTTTTCTCTATATGGTCTAATAATAGAAAGAGAATGATTATCTCTATAATTTTTAGTTCTACTGAAAGAGAATAATCATCTCTATAAGAATGAATTTTTTTTAATTCATATTTTTTGAAATTATTTTTTGCTTACATCTTTTGTTGCTGTTAGTGGTTAAGACTTAATGGTTAATGATTTTATCGTATAATTGCTTTTGTTCTCAATACCAATAATATTATTTTTTTTAAGAAGTTATGTGTTTCACGATATATTGCAATATATAATATTGAAAATTGCAATATAATTTTCTAGAAAACCTTTCAAAACTAAAACTGTAATCAGGATCAAAAGAACAACAACTGGAATGGGACCCCCAAATTTTCCATATTCTAAGCTTCAACTACCACCACCTAGAAATGATGTTGCTCTTTCATTTAATTATTTCAATTGAGAGAGACCGGGTCATATGACACGTAAGTGTAGGAACAGGTCAAGCTCTGCTTCGCAGGCTAACCTGATTGAATAGCAATTTGTTGCTATAAATTTCTGAAATCAACATTGTTGGTGAATGCGATAGTCGGTGGATGGTTACGGGCTTCGCTCGCCGTGATCATGCTATGTTTTAAACATACACCGTTTCTGAAAATAAGAAAACTATATTGAGTCTGGTGAATTTTTTTTAAACAATGATATATTTTTTTAACGCATTGTTTACTTCATCTATCAGAAGTTTGTTCACTATACTAACTTTTACGTGTAAACAAACGCATTCTTTTCAATAAGATCCAGGTAGCTTGTTTCAAAAGTTATTTTCTTAAATGACTTAAAGAAACAATTGTGATTTTTGTAGTCAAGCAAAAATTTTCAGGACTTCGCATAAATCAGTAAGGAAATCTGAGTATTAGTTTTGACTCACTCAGATATATGCGAATAAGATAGAACGTTAACCAGAAATGGAAAACGATAGTTTACGACTTTTATTTATAATTGATTTGACTACATTGTATTATACTTTGTGAAAAATAAAATTGAAGTGCTTGACATATTCAAAGTTTTCCATTACAGATTTTGAAAATCAATTAAGTAGAAAGGTTAAGAGTTTTTATAGTGATTAAGAAACAAAGTATGATTCCCATTAATTTAATTATACATGAAACGACTGCACCATATTCTCCCGAAATGAATGGTAAAGCAGAAAGAAAGAATAGAACTTTTACCGAATTGGTAGTTGCTATTATGCTCTATTCTGGCGCTGCATCTCACTGGTGGGGGGAAAATTTTGATAACTGTATGTGATGTCCTGAAAGAGAGCAAAATTTCTCCTTATGAGGTCATAAAGAAAAGACAACCAAATGTGTCTTATTTCCGAATCTGGGGTTTGCTTGGCTTATGTTAGGATCCCAGATCCAAAAAGAGTTAAACTCGCCAGTAGAGCCTATGAATGTGTATTCATCGGGTATGCAGTAAACAGTAAAGCTTATAGGTCTTATGACCTTAAATATAAAGTGATCATAGAGTCAAATGATGTTGACTTTTATGAAAATGAATTCCCTTTTAAATATAGAAATAGTGGGGGCACCGGAACTAGTCAAGTTTCTGTGCCTAGGAACGTTTCAAAACAATGAACAAAAGGAAATAGAACCTCGAAGAGGTAAGAGAGCACGTGTTGCTAAGGACTATGGACCCGATTATATGGTCTATACGTTGGAAGGGGATCCAACTAGCATTCAAGAAGCATTTTTCTTCTTTGGATGCCGATTTGTGGCAAGAAGCCATCAATGACGAGATGGATTCTCTAGAGTCTAACAAGACATGACACTTAGTGGACTTGCATCCTGGCTGCAAAAATTGCATGTAAATGGATTTTGAAAAAGAAACTAAAACCCGATGGCACTGTTGATAAATACAAGGCTCGACTTGTAGCTAAAGGGTTTAGACAAAGAGAGAATATAGATATCTTTGACACATATTCACCTGTTACTAGAATTACATCCATTACTAATTTCGTTGGCCGCTATTTACAATTTGATATTACACCAAATGGATGTCAAAACTGCTTTTTTAAATGATGAATTGGAAGAAGAAATCTATATGGAGCAACCTGAAGGTTTTGTAATTCACGGGCAAGAACACAAGGTCTGTAAGTTGGATAAGTCTCTGTACGGTCTCAAACAAGCTCCTAAACAATGGCATGAGAAGTTTGATAATTTGATAATATCAAATGGGTTTAAAGTGAATGAAAGTGACAAATGCATTTATTACAAAACCGAAAATGACATTTGCACAATCATATGTCTCTATGTAGATGACTTACTCATATTTGGATCAAACATTCATGCTGTAAATAAAGTGAAATCACTGTTGTGCAACAACTTTGATATGAAAGACCTTGGAGAAGCAAGTGTAATACTTGGTATTAAGATCACTAGGTCCGAAAAAGGAATTTCTTTGGATCAATCTCATTATATTGAGAAGATCTTAAAGAAATACAATTATTTTGATTGTAAACCTGCTTGTACACCATATGATCCGAGTGTCAAACTTTTTAAGAACACTGGTGACAGTATCAGACAAACGGAATATGCGAGCATTATTGGCAGCCTAAGGTATGCCACTGATTGTACTAGACCCGACATTGCCTATGTTGTGGGATTGCTATGCAGATTTACTAGTCGACCTAGTATAGAGCATTGGCATGCTATCGAGAGAGTCATGAGATACCTTAAAAGGACCATGAATCTCGGACTACATTATCAGAGATTTCCACATGTACTTGAAGGATACAGTGATGTAGATTGGAATACTCTATCAGATGATTCCAAAGCAACTAGTGGCTATATATTCAGTATAGCTGGTGGTGCTGTCTCTTGGAAATCTAAGAAACAGACCATTTTGGCTCAGTCCACTAAGGAGTCTGAAATGATAGCATTGGCAACCGCTAGTGAAGAAGCTAGCTGGTTGAGATGCTTACTAGCAGAGATCCCTTTATAGGAAAAACTGATGCCAACTGTGTTGATCCACTGCGATAGTACCGCAGCTATTGCAAAAGAGAGAACCGTTATTTCAACGGTAAAAGATGACAAATATGTCGTAAGCACGGCACTGTGAGAGAATGTCTCTCAAAAGGAGCTGTGAGAGTGGATCCTGTACGCACTGATCAGAACTTAGCTGATCCTTTGACGAAAGGATTAGCTAGGGAGAAAGTCCAAAATACATCTCAAAGGATGGGACTACTGCCTTTAGAATCATGAGTCACTCACGATGGTAACCCGACCTAAAAGACTGGAGATCCCAAGAATTAGGTTCAATGGGTAATAACAAGTTGTGAAGTGATACGAGATGAACATGCTATTATAAGTAAAGAAGCATGATTCCTGAAGCGACGTAAGGTTGAGGTAATAGAAACTCTTAATGAGATCTATACTCTATGTAGAGTGGAGTACTTAGATACAGGAGTACTCTTGATAAACTCACCTTTGTGAATGTGGAAATGGGGCCGCTTCCTATGGAATCGTTGGCAGAATTCCTAGAGCGTTCACTAAACCGGGATAGACGTGCAGGGCCATAAAAGCACGGGCTTATAAGAATACACCCATGGAAATGGTTGTGTGTAGTTTTAATGTTAGAGATAGAGTTCAAGACTACGAGTCACTCTTGTTGAATCTAAATCTTAACCGCTATGCAAAGGTTCAAGTCGTAAGACACCTCTGTTTATGCACAATCCTATGGAAGCGTTTGACGTTACTTCTAAAACTACTTTTTAAATTCAAGTGGGGGATTGTTGGAACTCTTGTGTGTGAATTGGAAAAAGTCCCACACAGGATAGAACTCTTGTGTGTGAATTGGAAAAAGTCCCACATTGGATAGGCTAAGCACTTCTATCATGGAAAAAGCCTATAAAAGGAGAGCTTCTCCTCATTTGCAAATCACACCACTTGACGATAAATCATTCCTCAAGTTTTCTCTCTTCTCCCTAAATTTCTTTCTTCTCTAGAAAGCTTGAAGCATTTCCAAGCTTAGTTTCTAAAGAGTGGTTCTTCATAACCAAAATTTCTTTCTTCTCTAGAAAGCTTGAAGCATTTCCAAGCTTAGTTTCTAAAGAGTGGTTTTTCATAACCATATTGAGGGTGTATATCTTAGAGCGAATTTTCACGGTGCAGTGAACTTTCGTAGCAATTTTGACTGGGCTGTTTTATCCTGGGGACGTCGTGGTTGATAGCCTGCTTGCACCTTGGAGCAGTGCCACGAAACGTATTAAAGAGAGCGACCTAGTCCGTGACTCATCCCAGTAATCTCTTCGGCTTGTTCTTGAAACCAGTGTTCTTTGGGGAATATTCTGGCTAGGAAAGACTTGGTACTTAACAGTGTCCATTGTGACCCACCTCTCTTTTCTGGGAACCTACTCGGATTAACAATTGGTGAATGAGGTAGCAACACATACAACATGTGTCATGGAAGCTGTTTTTGGTATTCTTCAGCATCGCGTGTCGGACAATAAGAATTATGCACTCATGATGATGGACCTGATATGGCACAGGAGGAATAAAAAGCTATAGAACGGAGAAGATAGAGACGCCAGTAGAGAGGTATGAGCCACCATGGATTTATTGCTTTATGGACAAATGCAAGAAAAGGACATGCACTACAACAGTAGCAGTACTGCAACAATGGCTTAGGTCGAGGACAAAGTGAATTGTAATGCAATGTAGATACCACACTTTTCAAGGATGTTTTGGGTTAGGATTTTGTATTCGTAATGATTAGGGAACTTTCATTAAAGCAATGACCATGACTTTCTAAGGAACCCCTGCACCAATAGAAGCAGAAGCATATGGTTTGTTACAAGCTCTGAATTGGATTCTGGAGGAGGGTTTCTCTAATATCACCATTGAGATAGACTTTAAACCAGTCATTAATGGAATATTAGACACAAACTCCTCACAATGAATTTGGTCAACTTAGCGAATTGTGAAAGAATTCTTGAGCACCATACAAATTCTAGGATAAGATTCACAAGGAGATAAGTCAACTAGATTGCTCATAATTTAGCTGGAGTATCTAGTTCTTATGCTAGCATCCATAACTTTAATTATATTCCTCCATGTATTATGTTATCTATTTTGAATGGAATGAATTAAGTTTCTCGGTGTCAAAAAAATTTAATTTGGAGTGTTGAACTGTCTTTACTTGACATTAATGTGCTAACTATGTGAATGTAGAGTCTTCCAACAAAATCAGAGGAAGATAATAAAGAAAACGAGAAAGATAATAGTTATCAATTTTTATTTTACCACTAAGTTAGTGACACTACAACATTTTGACCCTACGGCAACGGTCGAAAAACGTTGCATAAAGCCATAAAACCGTTGCCAAAAGCTACGGCAACGGTTATCAAACCGTTGTACCTTCGGGCGTTGTCTTAGCTTTAGGCAACGGTTATTTGTCCCCAAAGGCAACGGAAGCTGAAAACCGTTGCCAATGATAGATGGAACGCAACGGTTTTAGTTTACACTCTATGGCAACGGTTGAAAACCGTTGTCAGATACGGCAACACTTTGAAACCGTTGCCAGGTATGGCAACACGTGGAAACCGTTGCCATAAAGTGGAAACCAAAACCGTTGCCATGTATGGCAACATGTAGAAATCAAAACCGTTGCCATGATATGGCAACACTTTAGAACCGTTGCCATGCTATGGCAACACATAAAAACCGTTGCCAGAAATCAAAACCGTTGCCATGATATGGCAACACTTTAGAACCGTTGCCATGCTATGGCAACACATAAAAACCGTTGCCATAAAGTGGAAACCAAAACCGTTGTATGGCAACACTTTAGAACCGTTGCCATCTATGGCAACACGTACAAACCGTTGCCATAAATCCAAATAATGCAATCACATCAAACATTGACCATTCCCTGTTTATTTTGCTACTTCAACCACATAATTATATTGCTAATTCAATCACATCCATTGCTATCAATCACATATCAAACGTGTAACAATTTAACATACAAAAATGCTATCAATCACATAATTAAGACTTGAAGAGAAATGCTCTACTATATATATTGCTACTTCAAACATATAATTAATGTATGTTGAACAACATTATATTGCTACTTCAATGTTGCCAACAATATTGCTATCAATCACATATCAAACATGTAATAATTTAACAGACAAAGATTAATATCTTACAAGTCTTCAACATAATTAATGTGTTGAAAAGTTATAGTACAAAAAACATGTTCCATTTCCAAAATAAAGCCATTCAAGTCTTCAACACATGTCTTCAACACATGTCTTCAAACTCTTCATCATCCAAGTCCAAGCCATCAAGACCAAGATTTATACCTTCATTATTTTCCTACAAAAGTAACAAAATTCGATTAATGCCATAAAATCACCAAAACAAGTGTTGAAGGAAAAGAATATGGATCATCAATTGCAATCTTTATAGTTTTCAGTTTTCAGTTTCAGTTTTCAGTTTTCAGGCAATCTTTTTGCAATCTTTATAGTTTTCAGGCAATCTTTTTGCAATATTTTCAGTTTTCAGTTACAGAATAGAATTTATCCTTCTGTTTTTTTAAACATGTAAAAACAATGGGATTAACTTAGAATTCAGGCAATCTTTATACTTAAAGACTTAGTATTGAGATATAGGGACAGCTTTGGAATACTTAAAGACTTAGTATTCAGGCAATCTGTTTGTTTCTCTCTTAATTATGTTGAGTAAAAAAACAAACAAGAAATGGATGAAAAACTTGAGTAAAAAATTCATTCAGGCACATGGCAAAAAAACAAACAAGAAATGGATTCGTAACAGGACAACTATCCAGCTTCGTAACAGTATGCAATGGCTTCGTAACAGGACAACTATCCAGCTTCGTAACAGGACAACTATCCAGCTTCTGTTTTTTTTTGCCAAGTCAGCAAATAGGACAACTATCATTCAGGCAATCTTTTTGCAATGGCTTCGTAACAGTATGCACATGGCAAAAAAACAAACAAGAAGTTTAACAGTTTTCAGTTTCAGTTTTCAGTTTCAGTTTTCAGTTTTCAGGCAATCTTTTTGCAATGGCTTCGTAACAGTATTCAGTTTTCAGTTTTCTCACAGTATTCACTAAGTCTCTAACTAACACTAACTTCTCCTTATCTTCTATTCTAACAGAAGACTTACTTATCAATCCACATATGCAATCACCAAGAGAAGTTTACCAGCAAGCAGAATAGTTTACCAATCCCACATACAATTGGACATAACATATTCTGACTTCAATAAATTGTTTAATCAGTTTATATTGATCAAAATTATAATATTACAAGATTAGAACCAGGAGAGACATCATGCCTTAGAAGAAACAATCACACTTAAAAAACAATCCCACGAAGTCTTGACAGTATTCAGTTTTCAGTTTTCTCACAGTATTCAGTATTCAGTTTTCTCACAGTATTGCAAGACAGTATTCAGTATTCAGTTTTCTCACAGTATTCAGTTTTCTCACATATTCTAACATATTCAGTTTTCTTTTCAAAGTATAACTTTCAAAGTATAACTCAAACAGCTGGTGTTAGATACTTACTCTATGAGCTTCCGGGGCATGTGTTGATGTCGAAGAACGTGGAGCACTAGTAGCATCCGGCGGAGTTGAAAACATAGCTGCCAAAGCCTCCACATTCAACCCTGAGTTATTTTGATCTAATACGGTCTTTACTAGAAGCTGAAACTTTTTCTCCATGCCCTTCTGATTCTCTTGTAGTTTCTCTTGTAGTTTCTCTTCAAGTTCATTCATCTTATCGGCATTTTCTTTTCTTAGTTTTTCCATCTCATTTGCATGTGCTCTCTTCATTTCTAAAACTTCTTCATTTCTCTTCAACATAGTAGGTGTTACCGCTCTTCCATGGGTACGTACTCTCCCATGTTTTTCTTTACCAACCACCTTTTGAAAAGCTTCCGAAGGAGAATGACCAGAACTCACGAAGTCTTGAAGTTTTATCTACCATATTTAAAAAACAATCACACTTAATTAAAGATATACATTATTATATTTGAAATGAATCAAATGATAAATTCATTTGATAAAACTTACAATTGTATCATTTGTTTCTTCGTTCAATTGCTTTCCTTTCTTACTTTGGCGTGTTTCGATGAACAACTCAAGTTGAGAAGGAGGCTCTCCATCTTCACTACTTGCACACTACCAAGATAATAAGCTCATTAACACAATAGCAAAATCTGAATTATTGATTTACTAGGAGGAAACATGAAATAAGCTAATTTACCATTGTCTCCCTTATGCGAGCAAAGCTTACAGGACCAGCTCGATGTCTGCATTTTTGTTGAGCTATATTTTGAGCATTTTGCTGACTGGTTTCCTGAGTTGATTAATGGAAATTGCAATTTATTAAATTTGAGAAATGAATGTAAGACAAAACACAAATATCACTATTTCTTACTTGAACGGGCTTAAGGCTCCAATATTCCATCAATGCTTTAAAGTGTTCCTCTGGTATGTCATCGGGACGATTCTTCAACCGCTCGCGCAAGGTTTTATATTGGCTAAAATGTTTCTTTTTAATATCCCACTTATGCCGCCTCCATGCTTCATCTATAATAGTATACACGACCCTCTTTCCTTTCTCAGGTACATTGTATTTTTCCTACAAAAAAGAAGCTTAATTAGAAAGCTCTAATTTATTAAAGTCAACTAAACACACAAATTGAACAAGATAAGTTATTACATTGACGTAAGCCCATATATTCTTATCTTTATCTGGTACAGCCTTCCAATTGGTGTAAATAAGAGGGCAAAAATCTGAACTCCTTGCTATAGTTCCCAAAAAGTTACTGAATTGGGAAACTATCCTTGCATTTGGCCCAATGGGTTGTCCTACTTCATTCAAGATAATCTCTTCTCGATCATTAGCTGAACGTGTATGGATCTTCGCACATAATGTTTTCCCTCGACTTCTTTTAGATGCTTCCTCTAATTAAAACACAAATGAGTCAATACACAAATTAGTATGAGCAAGAATAAGTAAGAAGAATAAGTATGATATACCTTTACTTGTATTTTCATTAAGCTCCCCAACTTCCTCACTTCCGTTGATATCCCCCTCAATTTCTCTTTCTTGATTACTTTCTTCTTCTGATTCCTCCACTTGGTGTGGTTGCTGATTTTTTTCATTAAATTCACCAAGTGACATTGATGGACACTTTGGGATGTACTTTTTCTTTTTCAATGATTGTTCTTCAATCATTTCTTTTTGACTTTGATTTCCATCTGTGGTAGACCTTAACTGCCTCTTAATAGGGAGTTCAATCTTTTCTTTTTGACTTTGATTTCCATTAGTGGCAGCTCTATTGGTCGATGGTTGGGCCCTACTTGTGGATTTACCAAGGTCTTTTTGGTGAGAAACTTGAGTGGTCTTTCTTGTTTGGGTTGGTCGATGGTTGGGCCCTGTTGATCCTCTTACTGGGATTGGAACTCCTCCAATAGTCAATGACTGGGTCCTATTTGTGGATTTACCAAGGCCCTTTTGGATCCTTCCTTCATCAGTGCCCTTTATAGATCAAATCATGCTTTATCAGAATATATATTAATAATTCTGTATATACTAATGAAAGGAATATTTGTTTAATCAAGCATTTTAAACTACGCAATGAAAGGAATATTTGTTTAATCAAGCATTTCAAATCTGTATATGCTTTATCAGAAATTAATTGTGTATTTAACTAATTCTGTGTATTTCGTAATCTATGCAATGGAAGGAATATTTCGTAATCTATGTATTTATTCTGTCCTAATTAATTCTGTGTATTTAACTAATTCTGTGTATTCTGTGTATATGCATTTTAAACTATGCAATGAAAGGAATATTTCGTAATCTGTGTATTTAACTAATTCTGTGTATTTAACTAATTCTGTCGGTGTATTAACTAATTCTGCCTATTTAATATATCAGAATATATATTAACTATGCAATGCACTGCCTATTAACTACGCAATGCACTGCCTATATATTAACTAATCAGAATATACATTAACTGAATCTAAATTGCATTAATTCTGTACTCTGTTCTATATATTAACTAATCAGAATATACATTAACAGAATATACATTAACTGAATCAGAATATACATTAACAGAATATACATTAACTGAATCTAAATTGCATTAATTCTGTACTCTGTTCTATCAGCAATTCTGAATCTAAATTGCAGTATATATTAACTATGCAATGCAGTGGGAAAAGAAAACTCTGTTATTAGAAAACTCTGTGAATTGATTTGGTCAGTGGGAATTAACTATAATATTAACTATGCTTCCAATAGATTTAGAAAACTTGGAAATAACTTCTTACGAGGCAAATAGGCTGCTGTTGAGTGCTTCCAATATGTTGTTGATTTGTTCCTTGATTTGAATCGCTTCCCTTTCTTCTTTTTGAAGCTTTGTCATTTTCCACCTTGATTTTATACTTTTGAATCAAGTCCACACTTGATTTAGCTTTAAGTTGTTCAAGAGCAAAAGCATTGTCCTTGTCCATTTTCCTACACTACCTGCATCATTGAAACACACAATCTATATTAATATCTAAACACATGTGTGAGTGATAAAAATTTATGAGAAATTATAATAGTCAATGCATAGATTCCAATATCACCTTATATTAACAATAATAAATTATTTAATGAAAAGTAAACTAATCCATGTAGTCAAACAAAGTGTCATCAGAATCATCTCCAATATCCATTTCATTTGACACAAGTAGAGACTTTTCAATAATGGTTGGTGGTATGTCACTCCTAGCCAATTCAACTTCACAGTTGTCATCACTCGTAGCTAGATTTAACGCATGATCTGACAACTCTCTTTGATACAAATGTTGGGCATTTGAATAAGACTCATCTTTCATATTAAAAAAGTCTCTCGGAAAAGTCTTCATAACATAGCTCCTATTCACATCAATAGGATCTTGAATGTAGAAGCATTGATGGACTTGTGAAGCTAACACAAAAGGGTCATCCATAGAACATCTCTTGTTGAAGTGAACACAAGTCAACCCGTACTTGTCGTCTTCAACTTCAAACCAATCGCATCTAAATAACACAAACTTGAAATGACCATAATAGTCTACTTCAATTATTTCAATGATTGATCCATAGTAATTTATTGAATTTGTTGTAGGATTTTTATCTTTAGTGGTTGCAAAGCTTTGGGTTACGGACACCAACGTCACACCACTACTTTGGGTTTTACGTCTTGCATCACGTTGTTTGGTGTGAAACCTATAACCATTAATGACATAGCCAGAAAAACGCCGCGCAACTCTATTTGGTCCTCTAGACAAATTCTTAAGTTGGTCAGAAACATCATCCATTAAAGCACGAGTTTTGAACCATTCAACAAAACCTTGCCCTTGACTCTTCGCTTGGTTCCACCTCTTTCTTTTATTGATATTTGTTGTTTCATTTTCATGCTCCCTAAAATTTAAAAATCATTGTTAGCATAATGGTAAAGCAACTCTTTCATGTAACTAAAACCTACAAGTAAATTTATTTACCTAATGAACTCTTCAACTTCATCGCAATTGAATAGGATGTAGCGATGGATTTGATTCCTTGACTTGGAATCCAAAGAAATGGCTCCTCCCTTTTTCTTTCCTCCAATAGGATGACCTACGCCCGGATAAGAGTTTGAGCTTTCAAATTCACCCGGATCACATCTATCACTATTCCTTGTCATTCTGTTATGCTTTGTTTCAACACCATTATGCAAATATCGTGAGCATAGTGTCAAGCATTCTTCAACCAAGTATCCCTCGGCAATAGAACCTTCAGGACGACTCTTATTACGTACATAGCTCTTCAATTTACCTAAATATCTTTCTGGAAAATACATCCACCTAAATTGAACCGGGCCTCCCAATCTTACCTCATTCACTAGATGTATAGGCAAATGAACCATAACATCAAAGAAACAAGGGGGGAAAATCGTCTCCAATTGGCAAAGTGTTTCTGCAATCTCTGATTCCAAGATATCTAGATCCCCCACCTCAATAACTTTTTGACACAAACAACGAAAGAATGAACAGAAGCGAATTAAAGGGTGGGCGACTTGGTCGGACATAGTGCTTCTTACAGCTACTTGAAGCAAGTAATGCAAGATGAAATGTGCATCATGACTCTTGTAGCCAATAATTTTTCTTTCAGCCAGTTGAACACATCTTGAAATGTTTGATACACAACCATCAGGCATTTTTGCTTTCTTTAAGACACCACAAAAAGTAGACTTCTCATTCGGTGTCATGGAGAAACATGCTTTTGCAAAAATAAGTTTTTTACCTTGATTTGTCTCTTTAGGGTGAAGTTTCTTCCTAATGCCCATTTCTTGCAAGTCAAAACGAGCTTTTTCATGATCTCTCGTCTTACCCGGAATATCCAGCAAAGTGCCAATGATGTTATCAAATATATTCTTCTCTATGTGCATCACATCAAGGTTATGTCGTAACAAATTGTGCTTCCAATATGGTAATTCAAAAAAAATCGATCTTTTCTTCCATGGACCATCATTTTGCCTTCTTTGAGTCTTACCAAAGACATTTTTAAAGTTTACCAACAACTCTAAGATATCTTCTCCTTCTAACAAAGCTGGTGGAGATCCATATTCTGTAGTCCCATTAAAATTCCTTGTATTCGATCTATATTTATGATCCATAGGTAAAAATACACGGTGACCCATGTAACACACCTTTCGACTATGCTTCAAATACGTCGAGTTAGTATTATAATTACAACATGGACATGCTAATTTCCCTTTAGTACTCCACCCACTCAACATAGCGAGCCCAGGAAAGTCGCTAATAGTCCACAACAATGCTGCTCTCATTTGAAAAGATTGATTTAGTGAGGCATCATATGTTTCTACTCCTACCTCCCACAACACCTTCAACTCTTCAATCAGTGGTTGGAGGTACACATCAATGTTATTCCCTGGTGAAAATGGTCCAGGAATTAGTAAAGACAACATAGAATACTCAGCCTTCATGCACCACCAAGGTGGGAAATTATATGGTATCAATACGACAGGCCAAGTACTATGAGACAGATTCATGGATTTAAAAGGATTAAATCCATCACTAGCTAGCCCAAGTCTTATGTTGCGTGAATCAGCAGCAAAGTCAGGATGACGCTTATCAAAGTCTTTCCATGCCTCTCCATCAGCTGGATGCCTCAACTTCCCATCTTTAGAACGCTCTTCTTCATGCCACCTTAATGAGTCAGCTGTCTTTGAGCACATGAATAACCTTTGAAGTCGAGGAATCAAGGGAAAGTGTCTCAAAACTTTATTAGGAACTTTATGAGCTTTATTGTTTTCCTCAACTTGATAATCTCCTTCGGCATTAACAACCCACCGTGGAAAACCGCAAACAGAGCAAGAAGTGTCGTTCTCATGATCTTTCCAATATAACATGCAATCTTTAGGACAAGCATCGATCTTTTTATAATCAAGACCTAGGTCCCTTATCATGCCTCTGGTTTTATTGAATGTTTCAGGAATGTTCAACTGAGGCATAGCTTCTCTCAAAAGCTCTAAGAGGGCATTGAATGATGCATTGCTCCAACCATAAAGACACTTTAACAAATATAGTCGAATGGTGAACGATAATTTAGAGAAGTTTTTGCAACCCGGGTACAAATCTTGTTTTGCTTCTTCTAAAAGACCATAGAACTTTTTAGCACCTTCACTGGGGCCTTCATTAACTCCACATTCTCTTTGTGCGACATCTCTGAATCTTTCATATAGTAGTCCACCAACATCATCAATTTCATCATCTTCATTTGTGCCACCGTCGAGACGATTGGGGTCTTTACGCTTTTCACCATGACGAATCCAGACATCATATCCTCTTTCAAATCCGAAATATACCAAATGATTAAATACAACTGCCCTTGTTTTCCAAAAAGCATTGTGACAATCAATACAAGGGCATAGAATCTCTTTCCCTTGGGGTTTTCCTATGGTGTATGCATAATTTAGGAAAAACTCAACACCAAGAATGTACTCTGGGCTATCTCTTGCTGATTTCATCCACTCTTTGTCCATCGAGTTTACTAGAATATATAGTAACAAATGAGAAGGTTGAAGAAGGGAACGGGAATAGTAAAATCACAAAGTGTAGAAAGTGTAAAATAACACAGGTGAACATCACAGAAGGGAACGTGCATTGTGTGAAATTGAAATTATTAAAGAAACTACAAATCAAATGGAAGAGAATTTGTAGCAACATTCTCATTTCATATTTAATTAACATGACATAAATTAACTACATTTGTTTCACCAAGATACAGATTAGTCAAGTAGTCAAGTTAGTCCCTCTATGAATCCGACCAACATTAACTGAGGGACTAATTTGATGGATGGAAGAAACATTAGAGACTGCTTAATCACTTTAAATAGTTTAAGGATTAAATTAGAGATAAGGTAATAGTTGAGGGACCAAATTTAGAGTTTAGTCATCCCTGAAATGTACCCAACCAGTCCTGAAATGTACCCAACCAGCTAGACTGGAGTTGGTTGAAATCAAAGGTAACTCATATACATATAATCCAGAACAAAAAAACATATATACTAAGGTTAGCTCCTCAGTAAAGTTCCTACATTTCCCCTTTTCCCCTTAACCAATTCATCAAACCTTAGCTCCTCAATAAAGTTCCTCTTTTTAATCTAAAAACACCATTTGCATGTTTAAAAAACAAAAAAAAAACTGGCATTTGATAATTTCAAACGGATCAAAAATTCCAATTCCATGATCATCATCATCATCATTCAAAATATTAAAGCGTTCAATCACAAGACAGAGCATGCAAGAAATCAAAGACATGTTTATTCATCGAAAATTCAAGTTCCATGATGATCATCATCATTCAAAATATTAAAGCTTCAATCACAAGACAAAGCATGCAAGAAATCCAAGACATGATTTTTTTTTTCATTCGTAGAATTAATCAAACAAGTAAACAATCACCGAATGAGAAGAAAGAAAATAAAAGAAAGAAAGAGAAGCTACCGTTGTCGTTCAAGAAAAACGATGTCGAAGAAACTTGAGGAGGATTGCGCCTCCGACTCGAATTGAGATATCAGCACAGCAGTTCGCTCTCAAAGTTCTTCTCTCTGAAATCAAAACAGAAAACTGAATTTAATCAATTCAACTCAATTCAATTCTCTGTCTTTGCTCTCAGAGTATTTTTAATCACCAAGAAGCACAACACAAATATTAATAGGATTGTTTCCCACTTTTTTCTCCTAAGAAATACAACTCCTAGTTTCGTATATTCTACTTTGCTGTAATTTGATAGCAGAAGTTTACAATTATACTATAACATGTCATGAAAAATGTCACTAGAATATATATAGTAAATATAATTAAAGTTTAATATTCCTGAACAAGTAAACATCTTTCAGTTGCAATGCAATGCAAGCAATTTCTCATCATCAAAACAAGTTCATTTCATATCAATGAGTAGTTTTGCATCAACAAGAGCGGATTCAAGTGAAGAGTGGTGTAGGAACAAAAGAACAACAGATCAATCCCCACAAACTGTGACAGTGTATCAATTAACATAAATGAAATTCAGTTGAAGTTAGTTAGATTAGATCAGATTACAACTTCTAACAAACACCAAAACCATCCCTATATCTTCTAAGTCTCTAACTAACACTAACTTCTCCTTATCTTCTATTCTAACAGAAGACTTACTTATCAGTCCCACATACAATTGGACATAACATATGCAATCACCGGATGTGCTTCACTGTTTGAAAGCTGCAATTAACCAAAACAATTTTATCATTAGTAATTAGTAATTAAAAATCTAAACAAAATCTAAACCTGACTTCCAAACAATCAACTTAATGTTACATATTAAACCAAATAACTCTTTAATAAATCCTCAAAACTAGTATCTTACATAAAAAGCTGTTATAACTCCTGCAGTATAGCCAGGTTGAAGCTTAATGGAAGCACCAAAATATCCGTATCGAAATGGTCGAACCGACTTGAAGCCACTACCTGTTTAACAGAAACAAAACAGTAGAAGTTGATTAAATTTCAATGTTATGTAACAGAAAGAGAAAGCATTTAAGTGATCATGATTCAGACCTGAAGTTCTATCAAGCCAAATTGTTAATGCAGTTTGGTCTAGTCTTTGATGCTGGGCCCCCAAAGGTTTCTAAATCCTCTGTAAAAGCTCATAGACCTGAATTTAGAACTTGGATAATAGCCAGGTGAAGGTGGCCAGTAAGCATTGCTTGAAAGGACCATTAAGATTAAAATAGCAAATACAAAGAAAGCCATGAAGGAAAGTGAGTGTTAAAGTGTTAGCAGAAAGTAGAATGATTCTATTGTGTGTATAAATGCAATGTAGAGAGAGAGAGGAGGAGAGAGAGAGAGAGAGAGAGAAGAAGAGTATGGTATTGTTATGGGAGTGAGTTTGATATTAATAAGAAAATTAGTGGGTCCCAGATTGAAAATTTTGTGAATTTTGTGGACTGATATGAATTGAACATACCAATAATTATTTAGATCTTTACTTGTTGGGTAACATTAAATTAATTATAGATTGCATAGGATTTTAGATTATTGACATATTTGTCATTTTCTATTTATGACAGATAACCTGTTGGCTTGGCTGGAAAGGTGAAAAACAAGATGATGGGATGCAGAAGGGGGGTAGATGAGTGTGCCTTAAATGTGCATCTTAATGTTGGGTATGTTAGCATGGTTTTCTGATTTCTATCTATATTTAAGGCTACAGGTATCTTTGTCTGGTTTTTGAAAGCAATAGATGGATTAACCCATCGTTGTAAATACCGTAATTCTTAATTATTTAGCCGGCCTAATTATTAAGCCTGTTAAACTTACATTTAGAATAGCCCGTTTGACATAACAGATTTATTGCAAACAGAATATTGCAAACATAGAAGCTATGTGACATAACAGATTTATTGCAAACAGAATATTGCAAACATTGAAGCTATGTGACATAACAGATTTATTGCAAACATCGACTAACTATTTGCATTTGAAGTTAGTTAAAGTTTGATAACAAAATATTGTATGAAGCTATATAATACAAAGCAACAATTTGACCATGAAAATATTTTCAAACAATCAGAATATTTTAAAGGTAGACCCACTCATCATACTTTCAAACAATCAGAATATTTTCAAACAGAATATTCTATGTTCAGACCCAATCAGAATATTTTCAAACAATCACAATATTGTGTGAAATATGAATCATTATAATTACCTTTTGATTGCAATAAGAGGTAGACCCACTCATCATACTACTACTCTATGTTCCGATGCCCAGGCAGATAGTTTCCTTCGTAGTCTCAAGAATCTAAAATCAAGTAGCTGTTAGAACAAAAATAAAGTTAGCTTCACTTATACAAATGTAGCAAAGATTAATGAATGCAGTAAATTATAGTTAATTACCTTAGGGAGCAATCATATGGTGTCCATCGGAGAATCCATTGCTCTAAAACCAGTTGAAGTTAATTATAGTTAATTATAAAAATTTTAACATAGTTAAAATATTACAATGTAAACAATCATAAACAATTAAAAACTTACTTTATTAATGAAATGATCTAGTTTTTCTTCTTCAAGTTCTGAACTTCCTCTAATTATCTACAAAATAACTAACTCAGATTCTAACGCCATGTAAGACATTCATGATCTCCAAGCCATGTTGTTTATCCTACCACAACCTCAGCTGCAATCAAACAAAATTAGCCATCAATGATATTGCAATAAAACAGAATTATTCAGGTTATTTGGACCAAATGGGATTGTTAGATAATATATATTGTTTTTTCATCAGAGAGGGCAGTAAATGTTCTTTTAGAGGCCTCTCCAATGTAGGCTCTCCAATAAAACAGAATTATTCAGGTTATTTGGACCAAGCTGTTATAGATGCTGGTCCTTTACTTCAAACTATGCTTCTTGCAGGTCCACTTCCTAATTGGAAAAACCCTCCTCCTCCTTTGCAACAAAACCTTAAAGTTCCACCTATGACTATCAAACAGTATAATACCAATAATACCCCTAGCAATAGTGTCATTGAGCCAAATGTTGTCTCAACTTGTTCAGCTTCTATGCTTAACTTTGCTGCTCATCCTTCTACTTCATGGAACAATTCATGTCAGTTTAATAATTCTAGTTCTTCTAGTGTTAAGATTCAAATTCCGCCGAGGAAGCGTCAAAGGCATTGATGAATTTTTCTTCCTTTTTTCCCTTGTGTAAATGGAGCGACAGCAATTGGTGTAAATTGAGTTAGCCTTTTTGGTTATGGTTGAAAAATGTTTGGTTTTTTGTGATGAAAATCACAAACTGTTGACTACCCATAATTATTATCATAAACTTCATATTAACACTTTCATAATTTTGAAACTTAATAGAAATATCATGCACTTTAATATTCTATCCACAACAGAGCAACTTTTATAACTCAACAAATTCACAGATGTAACCATTCTGCAGGTAAATAACTAAATTGAACTGACATGGTGATGGGTTTATTTCGGAATCGATGATTTATGTTAATTAGGAATCACAGATACTAAAATTAAATTTGCAACAGTAAAACAAAACCCTAAATCGAAGATAAAGAAGATAGATGTAAACAAAACCCTAAATTGAAGAAGAAGATAGATGTAAACAAAACCCAAAAAAACAAAACCCTAAATTAAAAAAGATTAAATAACAAAATCGAACCCGAGGGAGGAAAACCAAGAGAGAGTGAGAAACGAACCTGAAATCATTGCGAGAGAGAGAGAGAAACGAGCTTGAGGGAGACGAGGGTTGAGAGCTGAGGGAGACGAGGGCGGAGAACTGAGGGAGACGAGGGCGGAGAACTGAGCGACGAGGGAGACGAGGGCGGAGAACTGAGGAACTGAGGGACGACTGATGTTTGCTTTCTGTTTTTGCGACGAGGGAGACGACGTCGGAGAACTGAGGAACTGAGGAACTGAGGGCGGAGAACCGAGGAACCTGAAACGTTTTGTGTTTGCTTTCTGTTCGCGTGGCGTGAGTGATGTTTGCTGCGTGAGTGATGTTTGCGTGAGTGATGTTTGCTGCGTGAGTGATGTTTGCGTTTTTTTTTGTTTAGAGTTTATTTGGGAACAGAAAAGGCGCTGCTGTTTAGCGCCTAGTATTTTGGTTTTTCAATAATTGTCCTATGGCAACGTTTATTGACCGTTGCCTAAAGGTTAAACAAAAAACCGTTGCCGTAGATCTTATGGGAACGGTTTTCAGCCGTTGCCAGTATAAAAAATTAAAAAAAAAATGAGAAAGCAACGGGTTCAAAAAACCGTTGCCATTGTTAGCTAAGGCAACGGTTTTTTTGACGTTGCAATTTTTGGCGTTGCCGTAGGGTCCAAATGTTGTAGTGTGACCGTCATGAAGATTTTTTTGGTTTAATTACTCCGTAGATTACTAAACTATTTGTGAGTTTTTAAATAGGTCTCTAAACTAATATAATTTTTTAATTAGGTCCTATTGTTCCATTACCGTTAGTCAATACTGACGTGTCATTGACAATTTATAAATAGCTCTCTAAATAAATTAACAATTTAAAAATAGGTCTCAAAATTAATTTAAACATATAAAAATTAGTCCTTAGAAAAATAATCAAAAACAAAGTGATATATTGAGGTCACTGGTGTGTGAAAAGATGTGCAAGTATACACAGTCCCAAACAAGTAATATAATGATAAGAAAGGTCGAACCCACAGGGATTGGATTAACTTTATGTATGTTTAGAAAGCATATAAATTAGTACTACTATTCTACTCACAAATTTTGGGGTTTTTTAGTTTAAAGTAAAAACTGAATGCAAGTATGTAAAATAAGATGAAGGAAATCAGTTGAGAAAGATAGTTGAGATGTCTTTACTATACAATGCTTCTTTTGAGAGTTTCTATGTTTTTAGAGATGCAGAAGCACTATGATGCAGAAGCATCAAGTGCAGAAGCATCAAGTGCAGTAGCATTGACTGCAGTAGCATAAGTGTGTGCTTTTCATCTACTTTCTTCAGAGTTTCATTACAAGCTTCCCATGTCTGGGCTTGCTAAATAAGTTCACTCCTGCCTTTGAAGTACCCACTGTTTCACCCTAAGGACTATGTTATCCTATGTCTAGGACTTAACATGGTTTTAACACAGTTTCTTTATTAAAACAGGTTTAACAAAGCCTTTATTAAAACACTCACCCTTATTAGTCTTGATTTCTAATTATAAACCATGTCTGTGAATATAACTCTACTTATTGTAAGAGATCAACCTTAAAATAAGATGGATGTAGTATAACACAAGACCCAAAATGCTACAACACTTAAAAACATATTAACTTACTCAAAAGAACATTATAAGTTAGAACATCTCAACTAAAGGAATTTAGCTCATGTTACTCATTATATAATAAAGAGAATCTGTAAGGAACATGATAACATGAATCATATAAAAGATATCAATAGGGTAGAAGTTACACAAATTGAAGAATTCTTGCATTTTATTCTGACAGGTGCAGAAGCACTGATTCCTTCGCCTATCTATGAAGAAGTGGAGGAAAAGAGTGTCAATTCCTTCCTCACCTTCTTACAACTAACTAGTAAATAAAATGCAAGAATTGAAACTACTAAAATATAAGTAAGGTGTTTGATCTACATATAATCAAGTGAGATATGCGATGCTCTTCAAGTGAGAAGTGGGAGCCCTTTTTATAGCCTTGGAGATTTCATTTGCTTGAGGGTTTGCTTGAAAACCAAGTTAACCTAAGGAGGCTTAACCATGGTTGCTTTTCTGATTTTTAGATAAGGAGATTGAGTTCAGCACATTTCCATAAGAAGAAGTCCAATTATGTAAGGCCATATGTCTTTAGGTGAATAGCCTTTCATGATGATGTTTATGGTGGGCGCCTCCTTATGCATGTGGCCATGTGCTCCATGTGAAGTGTGACAAAGCATGATGTCATAGAAGTTCTGGAGTAGAGGTATGATTTGAGGTGCTTCCATTGTGGGTTTATAAATCTTCAGTGCAAGATGGTGCAGAAGCACTAAGTGCAGAAGCATCATCTGTAGAAAAACTGAACAAACACATCAAACATACCAATATATATACAAAATGCTTTATTCATCACATAATTCCTAGAATGTTGTTATTTTACTAATATTACTATATTTAACACACTTTGTACTTGAGTTTAAAGCAATTTGTTGCGTTTAGAAGTATAAATAACTCTATATAAATTAGAGTTATCACACCCCCAAACTTAAATCATTGCTTGTCCTCAAGAAATGACAAAAAGGGAATACAAGTAGAATTTTCAAATTAAAGAAGAACAAACCAGCTTATATCTTTTCAAATAGTGAATTTGCATTTTTATGAACTTCATTTTTCAGAACATTTTGTGCTTTTGAATTCCCTAAACATCCAAAGTTTATTAAAACTCATTTGTGTGAGTGTGTGCTCCACTGAGATCCCATCAGTTCCAAAACTAAGTGAAAAGTTTCTCTTTAACTTTTGGGAATTTTTAGATCACGTTTGGTCAAAACAAATATGTTTCAAAACATAGACTAGACTAACAACATTTTCAAGATTTGGGGGCTTCAAGTACAACTAAGGACTTTGATTGAGCATTTTTAAAACTGTTTGGGTCTATGCACTATACTTTATTTTTTGTGGTTCTTTTTGTTGGTGCAGGAGCACTGTTAGTGCAGATGCACTGAATATTTTTGTGAAGTGCAGAAACACTGACTTTTTGTAACGGTGCAGAAGCACTTGCACCACAAAGAAATCGCGTATTACCGGTGGATTTTTTCCGGCGGATTTTTTCCGCCGGTACGTTTCCGGCGGAAATTTGGCATTTCCGGCGGATTTTTTCCGTTGGTAAATTTCCGGCGGAAAAATTTGAATTTCCGGTGGAATTTTACATTTCCGGCGGAATTTTTTAAAATTTAAAAAAACTTAAATTTTTTTAAAAATAAATCCGCCGGAAATTCAAAAAAATCCGCCGGAAATGTTCTGGGACATTTCCGGCGGTTTTTTGAATTTCCGGCGGTTTTTTTATAAAAAAAAAAATTTAAAAAACCGCCGGAAATTAAAAAAAACCGCCGGAAATGTTATAAATTCCGCCGGAGAGTTTTCAGCTTCCTATAAATAAAACTTTCTCATACACTCTTCTCATTTCACTCTTATTTCCTTCTCACTTTCTCCTACACCCTTCTACATTTCTCTCTTCTTCTTCTTTCTCATTCATTCTTCTTCCTTTTCACTTCTTCTTTCTCATATCATTTTTCCATACTCTCTCATTCTTTTTTTTACACCATCTTCATTCTCATTCATTCCCACTTATTCATTCTTCTTCCTTCTCACTTATTCTTATTTCTTCATTCTCATACTCTCATTCATTCTTTGTTTTATACAACTCTCTTTCATTTTTATTCATTCTAATTTTTCTTCCTTCTAATTCTATTACTTCTCCTTCTAATTTTTTTCTATTACGTCTTATTTATTTAAATATAAAATTCGAAAAAAAAATTAAATTTTTTTAATTTTTTTTTTAAAATCCGCCGGAAATTCAAAAAATCCGCCGGAAATGTTACGGCGACATTTCCGGCGGTTTTTTTTAAAAAAATATATATATATTTTTATTATATATTTTTTTTATTTAAAATAAATCCACCGGAAATGCAAAAAAATCCGCCGGAAATGTCACCGGAACATTTCCGGCGGTTTTTTAAAAAAAAAATAAAAAAACTTAATTTTTTTTTCGTCGGAAATTCAAAAAATCCGCCGGTAATTACCGGCGGAAATTCTGCCGGAAACCGTTACCTACGAGCGTTTTTCCGGCGGATTTCTGGCGGAAAAAATCCGCCGGAAACGTCACTTTTCCGGCGGATTTGGTGCATTTCCGGCGAATTTTTTCCGCCGGAAAAACGTGTTTTTCTTGTAGTGTTGAGTGCAGCTGCACTTGACACTACTTTTCATGGTTTGTAGCATGTATGGCCCTCCTCACTGACCTCCTTATGCATACTTTTTTTTCTTTTGGTTTTTGTTTTTCTTTTCTTCTTTTCTTTTCTTTTTCTTTCAAACCAAATGCACTACTAGAACAGGTTCAGTTTCATGATTTGGGTCAATATGGCTAGCTCATAATATTTTGGCTCTTTTGTAGTGTATTTTGGTAACCTTTTGCATTGACTCTACTCAGCCTTAGTATTCATGGAAATTCCCCCAAACTTATTTCTTTATGCTCTTCTATATTTTTAGTAAAATTTTGTTTTTGACCTTGGGTTTCTAAAAAATTCCTCTTGCATCAGATAGTGTTTTCAAATAGCAAGGTTCTTTTCAAAACTCAGTTTTGATGTGTCAAGGTAATAATAAAAATTGGTCATTTTGAGGAAAACAAGGCTTTCTTTTTCTTTTTCTTTCATTCATCATTAAAACTTAGTTCAAAGAATGCTTTTAGCTAGGTTTTGCAAAAAATTTCAAGCTGATCATGCTTCAAAAATTCTCCATTCTTATTTTGACATAAAAACAATTTGATGCATTTCAACAGGTTTGTGTGACTGATGTTTTTGTAGAACAATTTTTTGAAAAAATTTCAAAAGAAACTTTGTTGATTGCATCACAAAATTTGAAAATAGCTATACTATATTTTGCACAAATAAGGAGATAACAAACAAAACATATCAGCACATGCATATAGCAGATTAAAAGTGTTTTTCTCCCCCCCCCCCCCCAACTTAAAGTTGAGCAGTGTCCTCACTGCTCTAAGTTGAGTTAGAAAAAGTAATTTTTGTTTCAAAATGGGGAGGGGGGTTAATACATGTGGGATACGAGTAGAACATTAAAAAGTACTTATAAAATAACAACATGAAAGAGTTTACTCTTTCTTGGCACCACTTTTGATTCTGGAGCTGGTTCTGCTGGGCATGTGTTTGACCTTTTGTTTCTTCTTCTTTGCCCCTTCAACCTTTGGTGCTTCTGCACCAACCTCCTCTGCTGCTGTTTCTGTAGGTGCAGATGCACCAGGTGCTTCTGCACTGATTTGTTCAGCAGTAGTTCTGTCTTCTGTTTGTTGTTCTGGTGGTTGCTCAAGTGTAGCCTCAGCTTCTTTTGGTTGGTCTTTCTCCTTCTGTGGGTCCTCCTTTTCAGCTTATTCTCTTTGTGCTTTGCTGTATTCTGCCCCTTCCAGTCCTTGACTTTCCTTCACATTTGTTTCAACAGCTTTCTTGAAGAATTTCTGGGTGTTGCCCAGTTCTTCTCTTTTCTTCTGTGCCAGCTCTTCCAGCACCAGTTTGACAGTATCTTCTCTGTTCTTTGGTATGATTGTCACCACTGGAACACCTTGAGATGCATCTGCACTAGGTGCAGAAGCATCAGTTGCTGATTGATCTTTTTCTTCAGGGCTGGCTTCTTCTTCTTCCATTGCTTCTTCTTGAATAACCTGCAAAGTTTGTTTCTCAAAAATAATGTTAGAAGTTTGTGTGGCAGGTTCTTGTTCAGGTTGGCTTTCTTGGTAGATGGGTGGTGGTGATGATGGCTGTGGAATGGGTGATGGTGGAGGGGTAGGTGTCTTTCCTGTGGAGGGTGATGTTGATTTTTCTGGCTGGGGGTGGGTTGGTGGAGTGACTTGGGTGAGGAGTGGTTCTACTTGGGATCCAGCCTCATATTTCTTTCTTACAAATTCCTCCATGCTTATATTCTCTTCCTCTTCCTCCCCACTTTTGTCTGTACTTTCAGTGGTATCATCATCCTCTTCATCTTCATTTCTCTCCATTTCCTTCACCATTCTTGTCAATGGCTCATCTTCATCAGTCTCAACTAGTCCCTCACTCAGTAGTTCTTCCTCTTCTTCATTCTTTTTCTTCTTCCCTTTTTGTTTCCTGCTAGTCTCCTTCTTTCTTTTCATTACTTTTTTCTTTTTCTCTTCACTCTCTTCCTTTTCTTCCTCATTTTCTTCTTCTTTTTCCTCCTCCTCTTCTTGTTCTGGGCTCTAAAAGACCCATGTTGGGAACACTGGGGTTTCTATCTGGGTTGGTACCTGAGATATATCCATTAACCTAAGTTGTAGCCACTCATGCTGTTCTTGCTGAAATTTCCAAACTGCCCGGTGCTTCTGCACCAGGCTAGTTTCTTCAGTTTTAATTTTTGTTCTTTCTTTCATCTCAGCAGACAGTGGGCCGGGAGGATATTTTCTTTGCTTATGTTCCTCAGGACTGATATCCACCCCTTGTTTCATACATAGTTCAGTGATTAAGCATGGGAAAAATAAAAATCCTTCCTTTCTTGCTGCACAATCTAGGATCTGTTTATTGATAATTTTTCCTATATCCACATTTTTGTTTGTTAAGATTGCATCCAATAGGATCAATCTATCTTTTGACAGTGTGTATGTGTGGGATGTAGGGAAAATAGAACAATCAATGAATAGATACCAGTTGCCTAACTCAGGGATTAAGTATCTGTTTTTTAATTTGAATTATGTATTGGAAATCTTATCCCACTTGGAGTTTGTTACAGCAATCCTAGATTTGACTCTTTCCATCTCCTTCTTACCATCGTTCTCTACTTTTTCTTTAAAATCAGTCCCAGAATAGACTAGATTATAGTGAGTATTGATTCTATCAGCACTAAAATAAACTTTTCTACCTCTTATCACAGAATGATCATGCATGTTACCTTGTTTGTTACCTTGAATTCCAAAGTATAATTCCCTGACCACCTGCTCCAGATAGAAGGCTCTGTGTTGTATAAACAGATCCCAGTTGAGACTTGAGACTGTTGCCATGAAATTTATGTGAGCCTTCATTAGACTGTAGCCTCGCTCAGGGAGAAATTTCCTTTCCCAGAAATGTGCAATTTTAGGGTCCACAGTACTTGGAGCAGGTGCAGTAGCACTGGATTGCTTTTTTGGACGTTGTGGTGATGAGGTTACTGTGCTGGCCTTGCTCTTGCTTGAGGTCTTGTTTGCGCTTTGTTTGCGAACCATTGTTAATTGTTGGCAAGTAATTTTGAATTTTTGCAAGGAGATGGTACTTTGTATTCTTAGAAATTGGGGATTTTCTTGATAGAGAAAGGGATTTCGTGAATTGCGGTTTCTGTGAGTAATAGAGTGATTAGTGGTGAAGGGAAACGGTCACTTTGGGGAAGTTTGAGTGTGATTAATGCTTGGTAGTAGCCGTTAGGGTGTGCGAGTGTAACTTGCATGCGTGAGGACACGTAGGGGGCTAAATGACACCACACAAAGTCTATGTCACAGATCACAACTGCTATTTTGTTGTGCTGGCAGTTTTTGAAAAGTTTTTCACCCAAGTGTATTTTTAATTTTTTGAAATTCTGGTGCAGTAGCACTGAAGAGCTGTTAGGTGCAGATGCACCTAAGTGCAGAAGCACTAAAAACCTGTGTTCCTACAGAACACTTAAAAAACATTAAATTGAACAAAAATTGCATAGCTAAATATTTAATAACATGGGTTGCCTCCCATAAGCGCTTGTTTTAAGAGTCTTTCAGCCTGACTATCTCCTTTTCTTAGAGATTTTGAAAATGGGTGGTGAGTTTATCCCTCACCACATGTTCGCCTTAGTACATTTTGACTCTCTGGCTATTTACCTTGAAAGTGGTGTTTGTGGTTGCATCATATAAATTAACTGCACCTTGGGGGTAAATTTTGATGAGCTTGAATGGCCCTGACCATCTTGATCTCAGTTTTCCAGGAAATAATTTCAACCTGGAATTGTATAGCAAGACCATTCCTCCTTCTCTAAGCTCTCTTCTTTGGATTTTCTTGTCATGCCAAGCTTTGGTTTTTGTTTTGTAAATTTCTGCATTCTCATATGAGAATTGCCTAAATTCATCTAATTCATTTAATTCTAAACACCTTTGTGCTCCTGCTTTGTTGAGATCATAATTTAGCTTTTTCATAGCCCAATAAGATTTGTTTTTCAACTCAACTGGCAGGTGGCATGCTTTGCCATAGACTAATATATAGGGGGACATACCTAATGGTGTTTTAAATGCTGTTCTGTATGCCCATAATGCTTCATCTAAATGTAAGGACCAATCTTTTCTAGATGGTCCAACCATTTTTTAAGCATTCTTTTTATTTCCCTGTTTGATAGCTCAGCTTGCCCACTTGTTTGTGGGTGGTAGGCTATAGCAATTTTATGCTTAATCCCATATTTTGCAAGAAGATTTTCAATAAGTTTGTTGCAAAAATGTGATCATTCATCATTGATAATTGCCCTTGGGGTGCCAAACCTTGTAAAAATGTTTTTCAAAAGGAATTTGCTAACAGATTTGGCATCATTATTAGGCAATGCTACTGCCTCTACCCATTTAGACACATAATCTACAGCTACTAAGATATATTATTTACCAAAAGAAGGTGGAAATGGTCCCATGAAATCCATACCCCATACATCAAAAAGTTCAATTTCTAATATATTAGTTCTAGGCATTTCATTTTCAGAAATATTACCTGCTCTTTGACATTTGTCACAAGTTTTGACCATTGAATATACATCTTTAAATAAAGTTGGCCAATAATAACCAGACTGTAGTACCTTAGCTGCTGTTCTGTTGCATCCAAAGTGTCCTCCATATGGTGCAGCATGGCAGTACAGAAGCACTGCTTGCTGTTCTTCTTGGGGGATGCATTTCCTCATTAATTGGTCTGGACACATTTTGTAGAGAAATGGTTCATCCCAGTGATATTCCTTGATTATGTGAAAAAATCTCCTTCTTTGTTGGTAAGTCATGTTCACTGGTACCACATTGCTTACAACAAAGTTAACAATGTCAGCAAACCAAGGTGCAGAAGCACTGGGTGCAGAAGCACTAGGTGTAGAAGCACTGGATTCTGTTAGAGTTATGGCTAACAGTTTTTCATCAGGAAAGCTTTCCCTGATCTCTCCCTTTTGTGTATCTGTTCTTTCACCTTCAAGTCTAGATAAATGGTCAGCAACCTGATTCTCCACCCCTTTTTTGTCTTTGATTTCAAGATCAAATTCTTGAAGGAGGAGAATCCATCTTACTAACCTTGGTTTTGCATCTTTCTTGGAAATTAAGTACTTGATGGCAGCATGATTAGTATAAACAATAATTTTGGTGCCAACCAAGTAAGATCTAAATTTATCAAATGCAAAAACCACTGCTAACAATTCTTTTTTTGTTACAGTATAATTCAATTGAGCTTCAATTAATGTCTTGCTAGCATAATAAATAGAATGAAAGATTTTGTCATACATTTGCCCTAAGACAGCTCCTACAGCAAAATCACTAGCATCACACATTAATTCAAATGGCCTGCTCCAATCTGGTGTAACAATTACTGGTGCAGTTACCAATGCTTTTTTGAGTTTTTGGAATGCTTCCATACAAGGTTCATCAAAGTTAAAAGGTGCATCAATTTGCAAGAGTGTACATAATGGCTTGGATGTCCTTGAAAAATCTTTGATAAATCTTCTGTAGAAGCCTGCATGGCCTAAGAAGCTTCTGATTCCCTTGACAGTTGTTGGAGGTGGCAATTTTTCAATGACCTCAATTTTTGCCTGATCTACTTCCAAACCTTTCTTTGATACTTTGTAACCTAATACAATGCCTTCTTGTACCATGAAATGGCATTTCTCCCAATTAAGTACTAAGTTTGTTTCTTCACATCTTTGGAGAATTTTCTCTAAATTTGATAAACATGTTTGAAAAGTGTTTCCAAAAATTGAGAAATCATCCATGAATACTTCCATTGATTGCTCAATGATGTCAGAAAAGATGGACATCATGCACCTTTGGAATGTTGCAGGTGCATTACAGAGTCCAAAAGGCATTCTTCTAAATGAAAATGTTCCACAGGGGCATGTAAAGGTGGTGTTTTGTTGATCTTCAGGTTCTATTGCAATCTGATTGTACCCTGAATAACCATCTAAGAAACAATAAAACTCCTTACCTGCCAACCTATCTAACATTTGGTCAATGAAGGGTAAATGGAAGTGATCTTTCTTTGTGGCCTTATTGAGTTTTCTATAATCCATACAGATCCTCCAACCTGTAACAGTTCTTGTTGGTATTAATTCATTTTTTTCATTGGCTATTACTGTCATACCTCCTTTCTTTGTAACACACTGAATAGGGCTTATCCATGCACTATCAGATAAGGGGTATATGATTCCAGCATCTAGCCACTTGATGATTTCTTTCTTTACAACCTCTTTCATTATAGGATTTAGCCTTCTTTGCCCTTCTATATAATTTTTAGAGTTATCTTCTAAATTTATCCTATGCATGTGTAACACCCCAATTCTACCCGTTCGTTTTATTACATATCAGAGTGCGGAAATTAAACTTAAAACAGGAAATGGAGCGTCACAAGCAACATTTCAAAAACCAACAACGTATAATCAAGTAAAAACGTGGAAGAACAACATCAACTTAGTTTACAACCCCGAATATTTGTTCAAATACTTCAAACTACCTATCCATGTTTCAAAAACAACTAATGCAACAAGCAATTGAAAACAGTATTCTTCCCCTCCCCGGGTGCTACGTATCAGAGACGACACTGACTCGGCTACTAAAAGACCATTGGTCTTCATTTGCGACTACCTGCACGTTACCCACGTAGAGGTAACATTCAAACAGAAAGGGTGAGTCTCTAACAGCATAAAAGCATATATGATAGATAATATACTAGAGAATAGGCAACTATAACTACCATAGCACATCAACAGTCATAAGTACAACTATCACGGAGCAATACCAACAAGTAACAACATAAGCAAAACGACGAGCAACACCAACAAGTAACAACATAAGCAAAACGACGAGCAATGACACCATGGGTACAACGTGTATGTATGAAATGCAACCCACACCGACGGGTATATGCATGTGGTACCAAACAACGTAGGTAGCCTTTGTGGCTTCATCATCAACACTGAGCAAAGCTCTATGGCCGAAGCCTACATCAACGTAATAATGCATTATGCCTTGCATGAGACACCATGTACAATGCATCGGAACAATCAACAACATAGTCATGCTATGCGCAACAACGTCAACAACATCATCATTGGTCATATTCGACCCAACCACATCATCATCGAGTTTTGGTCATATTTGACCCAGCAACAACAACAACAAGATTTAGTCACATTGACTCAATAACAAGAACAGCAAATTTAGTCTTATTAGACACAACAAAACATCACAACACTGAGGTAGCACAAAGTGGCGCCTAGGAAACAACACCAACAACATAGACACAACACATTGGCGCCCAACAGCACATAAAAGGGCGCCTGAGGCAAACTGCGCCACCCTGGGCGCCAAAACAGACAGCATGTGGCGTCATACAGCAACACAGTCCTAGACACAAACTAAGACACAAACTGCAACACAGTCACAAACTAAGACACAAACAGCAACACATTCCTAGATACAAACTAAGACACAAACTGCAACACAGCAGGCAACATAGACACTAAAACTGGCGCCTGGTGGCAACCTGCGCCACATTCTGCGCAACCTGCGCCACTCTGGGCGCAACACAGCAAGCAACCTGGCACACACAGGGCAGCAACATGGCGCCCTGGCGCAGCACAGCACTAGTGCAAAATTTCCTACCGCAGTGCACCTACTTCGGTGAATTAATTAAAATAGCAAACGATATCGGATTTTAACAAAAGACCACTCATTGGGAAGCTCTCTGAGTGTAGTTTCTGCCTATGATTTTCATTTTTTAAAATAAGTATCCAGTTGGTACAGTTTTTCAAAACACTACACTGAGGTACCAAAATCGGACAGAATTCTTTACCCAACTTGCAACTAAATTTTCTTTCTCATTTCTTAATGAAATTTCGTGAAACCAGTGCCTATTTCGTAGAGAATTAAGTCTACTTCCCAATGAAACAAGAATCATTCAAAACGGAGTTCGATTGAGAACACAAAACCTACAAAAACCGAACCAACTCACAGTTTGATTCCAGAATTTTGACCTAACTTTGGAGACTCATAACTTGAGCTTCACAACTCCAAATTGAACGGAACCAGTGCCAAAACGACCAGCTTTAAGTCTATTTTCAAAAACAATCAGCCACATAATTTTTGGATCAACCGAAAAGTACCAGTTTTAGAAGGACCGAAGCAGTGTCCAGAAACGTACAAAAAACCATAAGCAAGTAAAACTCATTATGATCAATCACCAAATAGCAATCTCAACATCACATACTTATGCATTTTGTCAAACATCTAACATGCATTCTAAACATCACTTACACATTCTATCAAACACCTAGCGTGCAACATTTTACCATCTATTCACTCAAGGCCATCAACACTCAAAACAACACCAACAACATACATATAATTTCATAATTCATTCATGCATATTATCAAACAACTCCTAGGCATCATAGGTTCTACCCTCCTATATACTACCCATCATATAACCCTTTATACTATGAGACTCCCCTTACCTTAAGAATCGTTGGAGATGAAAAACCCTTCCACGAATCACCAAAACGCAACAACAAGCTCTTCTCTTCTCTCTTGCGATTTTCTTCTCTTTTCCTTCTCCCTAGCGTGCGCTCTTCTCTTCTTTTCCCATGTTCTCTTTTTTTTTTCTTTCTTTTCTCCAATTGTGTCTAAGACACTAAACCTAGAGCTTAAGTATCATGGGCTCTAGTGCCTTGGGTCCTATTTACCACCCAATTAACTACTTACACCACTCCCTTATTTAATTAACATACCACTCACTTAATTACTAAACACTACTCCCTTTTTCTTAATTAAAACACCATCCTATTATTTTATTATGACTTTTCAATGAAATACCTAAGTAATTTAATTTAATAAATACTTAATTATTTTGGGGCGTTACAACTCTCCCCCACTTAGAGTATTTTCATCCTCGAAAATTTACGTCAAACTCACGAAAACAATACCAAATCTCCTTGTCATCATCTCTAACCGTCCTCGTCCATAATCTATCGCATACTTAGCAGCAGACCAAACACCCTTCTCTACATTCTTACTCCTAATTAGATGTTCTAATCTGTGGGTTATCAAAGTCCTACTCGACTACTCAAACACCATCTATCCGATATTGGAATACTATACTCTCAACGGTGATTACTATGGTTTTACTCAATTAAATTCTAACTCCTACGGGTCACTCCCCAAACTCAAAGTCTAATCCTACTTATCTCGTGTTAGGCCGACAGCGGACCAGACTCAACACCTCCCAAAACTCACCGACTGGCTACGACAATTAATATGAACATGGTTATGCTCTAACCAGTTCATACCCAAGATTACAACCAACCCACCCACGACAAACTACAAAAATTCACAACAAAGTCTCTGTCGAAGATCGACAAGGGACACAGAGAACACACATCAGAACACAATACGTCACACAATACCAGTAGGGGCATCTCCCCCACTAGTTCACTTACCATCAGCAGCTTCTGTTTACCTGTACCTGCAGGGACATCACTACAACACAACCAATGGTTAGGACTAGAAGACAACAGTTGGTCGTTAATCGACACAACGACTCGACGACTTGGCCGGACGGACCAACCATTGCTCTGATACCAACTATGTAACACCCCAATTCTACCCGTTCGTTTTATTACATATCAGAGTACGAAATTAAACTTAAAACAAGAAATGGAGCGTCACATGCAACATTTCAAAAACCAACAACGTATAATCAAGTAAAAACGTGGAAGAACAACATCAACTTAGTTTACAACCCCGAATATTTGTTCAAATACTTCAAACCACCTATCCATGTTTCAAAAACAACTAATGCAACAAGCAATTGAAAACAGTATTCTTCCCCTCCCCGGGTGCTACGTATCAGAGACGACACTGACTCGGCTACTAAAAGACCCTTGGTCTTCATTTGCGACTACCTGCACGTTACCCACGTAGAGGTAACATTCAAACAGAAAAGGGTGAGTCTCTAACATCATAAAAGCATATATGATAGATAATATACTAGAGAATAGGCAACTATAATTACCATAGCACATCAACAATCATAAGTACAACTATCACGGAGCAATACCAACAAGTAACAACATAAGCAAAACGACGAGCAACACCAACAAGTAACAACATAAGCAAAACGACGAGCAACACCAACAAGTAACAACATAAGCAAAACGACGAGCAACGACACCATGGGTACAACGTGTATGTATGAAATGCAACCCACACCGACGGGTATATGCATGTGGTACCAATCAACGTAAGTAGCCTTTGTGGCTTCATCATCAACACTATGGCCGAAGCCTACATCAACGTAATAATGCATTATGCCATGCATGAGACACCATGTACAACGCATCGGAACAATCAACAACATAGTCATGCTATGCACAACAACGTCAACAACATCATCATTGGTCATATTCGACCCAACCACATCATCATCGAGTTTTGGTCATATTTGACCCGGCAACAACAACAACAAGATTTAGTCACATTGACTCAACAACAAGAACAGCAAATTTAGTCTTATTAGACACAACAAAACATCACAACACTGAGGTAGCACAAAGTGGCGCCTAGGAAACAACACCAACAACACAGACACAACACATTGGCGCCCAACAGCACATAAAAGGGTGCCTGAGGCAAACTGCGCCACCCTGGGCGCCAAAACAGACAGCATGTGGCGTCATACAGCAACACAGTCACAAACTAAGACACAAACAGCAACACAGTCCTAGATACAAACTAAGACACAAACTGCAACACAGCAGGCAACATAGACACTAAAACTGGCGCCTGGTGGCAACCTGCGCCACATTCTGGGCAACCTGCGCCACTCTGGGCGCAACACAGCAAGCAACCTGGCACACACAGGGCAGCAACATGGCGCCCTGGCGCAGCACAGCACTAGTGCAGAATTTCCTACAGCAGTTCACCTACTTCGGCGAATTAATTAAAATAGCAAACGATATCGGATTTTAACAAAAGACCACTCATTAGGAAGCTCTCTGAGTGTAGTTTCTTCCTATGATTTTCATTTTTCAAAATAAGTATCCAGTTGGTACAGTTTTTCAAAACACTACACTGAGGTACCAAAATCGAACAGAATTCTTTACCCAACTTGCAACTAAATTTTCTTTCTCATTTCTTAATGAAATTTCGTGGAACCAGTGCCTATTTCGTAGAGCATTAAGTCTAATTTCCAATGAAACAAGAATCATTCAAAACGGAGTTCGATTGAGAACACAAAACCTACAAAAACCGAACCTACTCACAGTTTGGTTCCAGAATTTTGACCTAACTTTGGAGACTCATAACTTGAGCTACACAACTCCAAATTGAACGGAACCAGTGCCAAAACGAGCGGCTTTAAGTCTATTTTCAAAAACAATCAGCCACATAATTTTTGAATCAACCGAACAGTACCAGTTTTAGAAGGACCGAAGCAGTGTCCAGAAACGCACAAAAGACCGTAAGCAAGTAAAACTCATTATGATCAATCACCAAATAGCAATCTCAACATCACATACTTATGCATTTTGTCAAACATCTAACATGCATTCTAAACATCACTTACACATTCTATCAAACACCTAGCGTGCAACATTTTACCATCTATTCACTCAAGGCCATCAACACTCAAAACAACACCAACAACATACATATAATTTCATAATTCATTCATGCATATTATCAAACAACTCCTAGGCATCATAGGTTCTACCCTCCTATATACTACCCATCATATAACCCTTTATACTATGAGACTCCCCTTACCTTAAGAATCGTTGGAGATGAAAACCCTTCCACGAATCACCAAAACGCAGACAAGCTCTTCTCTTCTCTCTTGCGATTTTCTTCTCTTTTCCTTCTCCCTAGCGTGCGCTCTTCTCTTCTCTTCTCATGTTCTCTTCTTTTTTTTTTCTTTCTTTTCTCCAATTGTGTCTAATTAACTAAACCTAGAGCTTAAGTATCATGGGCTCTAGTGCCTTGGGTCCTATTTACCACCCAATTAACTACTTACACCACTCCCTTATTTAATTAACATACCACTCACTTAATTACTAAACACTACTCCCTTTTTCTTAATTAAAACACCATCCTATTATTTATTATGACTTTTCAATGAAATACCTAAGTAATTTAATTTAATAAATACTTAATTATTTTGGGGCGTTACAGAATGCATATAGATGGGCTAATTCCTTTTATGTCTGCCATTTGCCAGCCTATAGCTTTTGTATGCTTTCTTAAGGTACAAATGAGATCATGCTCCTGCTCTATTGTTAAGTCAGAGGCAATGATCACTGGAAGTGCATCATCTTCCCCTAAGAATGCATACTTCAAATGTTTGGGCAATTCTTTCAATTCTAGCTTAGGAGGTTGTTCAATTGAGGGTAAATTCTTTTTAAGGTTAGGGTCTTCTAAATTAAGAGGTTCAAAAGTTCTAGACCATACCTTTTGTGCTGGTGCTTCTCTTGAAAAAATGTCTTTTTCCAAGATTTCTTCTTCAGGTGGTGCAGAAGCATCTGGTGCTAGTGCACTGGTGAGATAATCATACTGTTTCTGAAATTGCTTCTGCACCAAATGGTCAAGATTGGTGATTGCTGAGCACTCTTCACTTTCCTCAGCAGGATACTTCAGAGCAGTCATCACATTGAATTTCACTTCTTGATTATTTACTCTCATGGTCAGTTCTCCCTTTTGCACATCAATTAGTGCTTTTCCAGTTGCTAAGAATGGTCTCCCAAGAATGACTGGGACTTCTTTATCTGCATCAAAATCAAGAATAACAAAATCTGCAGGGAATACAAATTTGTCAACCTTAACTAAAATATCTTCAATGATTCCTTCTGGATAAGCTATTGATCTATCAGCTAGTTGAAGTGTTACTGTTGTGGGCCTAGCATTTCCAATCCCCAGCTGTGTAAATATGGATTTAGGCATTAAGTTGATGCTTGCACCTAAATCACACAATGCACGACCTGTATAAGATTTTCCTATTGAGAATGGGACTGTAAAGCTGCCAGGATCCTTTAGTTTTCTTGGAATTTTTCTTTGTAGAATTAGACTGCATTCCTTAGACATAGCAACTGTTTCAAAATCCCCTAATCTTCTTCTTTTTGAAAGCACATCTTTCATAAATTTAGTATAGTTAGGCATTTGATGAAGTGCTTCAACTAAGGGAACATTGATGTGTATTTGTTTTAAAATCTCAAGAAACTTACTGAATTGCTTCTCCTCATGTGTCTTTTTTAACCTTTGAGGATAAGGAGGAGGAGGGTATTCAGGAATTAACCTTGGAGTTGGAACTTCAGGAGATGCAGATGTATCTGGTGCTTCTGCATCATGAGTAATTTTTTTATTTTTATTTTTTTCTCCCTTACCTTCACCTTGATCTTCACCTGGATCTGCAAGATCTTTTCCACTTCTTAGAGCAATGGCTTTTACCTGCTCCTTTCCTGGCCTTTGGGCTGTGGTAGCTTCTGTATTTGATGGTAATGTACCTGTTGGTCTTTGATACAGAGTTGCTGCTAATTGTCCCACCTGATTTTCTAAATTATTTATAGAGGCATCTTGTGCTTGCCTAGCTGTTCTGGTTTCACTAATGAAAGACTTGAGCAAGGCTGTTAAGGAGTTATCAGTGGTACGTGGTTGTTGTCTTTGGTTGTTCTGTGAATGAAATTCTAGTGGTGTGGTTGGTGCAGAAGTACTAGGTGCAAATGCACCAGGTGCAGATGCACCAGTATTGTTCCATCTGAAATTTGGGTGGTTCTTCCAGCCAGGGTTATAGGTGTTAGTGTAAGGGTTGTTATTTTTGTTATATCCTACAAAATTGACAGAGACAGGGTTGCTGGGACATTCTTCATACAAATGGCCTCCTCCACAATACACACAACTTGTGTCTCCTGGGGGGGGGTTTGTTCTATGGCTGCTGCAGAGTTTTCAGTTGGTGCAGCTGCACTAGGTGCAGATGCACTGGTTGAAGTGAAGTTTTTAAACAAGTTTGTCAGAGAGGCTAACTGAGCAGATAGGGCTGATATATCATTGATTTCATGTACCCCTGCTGGTTTCTTTTGGGCACTTACCCTTTCAGTAGGCCAGCTAGAACTATTGGTTGCAATTCTATCAATTAATTCACATGCTTCATTATAAGATAAGTTTAATAACACACCCCTAGATGATGCATCAAGCATTATTCTGGTTTGGGGCTCTAAACCATTATAAAAAGTTTCCATTTGAATAATGATAGGTAGACCATGATGTGGACATTTTCTTAAAAGTTCTTTCCATCTTTCCCATGCTTCAAACAATGATTCAAATTCTTTTTGTCTAAAAGATGTAATATCATTCCTCATCCTGGCATTTTTAATGGGTGGAAAATATTTTGCCAAGAACTTTTCAGCTATTTCATTCCATGAATAGATAGAATTAGGCTCCATTGAATTTAACCATGATTTAGCCTTATCTTTTAAAGAGTATGGAAATAGCTTAAGTCTAAAAGCATCTTCACTAACACCAGGAATGATAAAGTTACTACATACTTCTAAAAATTGTTTTAAATGCTCATGGGGATCCTCATGGCGAGATCCACCAAATTGACCAATTGTTTGTAGCATTTGGAACATCATGGGTTTAAATTCAAAATGCACAGCATCAATATGAGGTCTTGCTATACTTGTTTGCATATTTTGATGATCAAACATAGCATAATCCCTCATGGGTCTATTTCTATCATTAATCATACCTATTGGGCCCATGTTGATGAATTGATTTCTGTGGCCTTCTTCAGTATCATGCTGTGAACCAGGTCCTCCTTCAACTGAGGCTGATCTTGGGTTGTGTCCCTCACTGTGATGAGACATGTTTCTGCAGTCTTGATTCCTTTGTTTTTGAAGTCTTAGCAAACTCTTGAACCTTCTTTCAATCTCTGGATAGAATTCAAATTCTGGTGGCTTATTTCTAGGCATATGCTAGTGCATCTGCACCTGTGTCTGCACAGAAAATAACTACCAGAGTAATAAAATACTAACTTATAAATCTAAACAACAAAAATTAATGGCAATCCCCGGCAACGGCGCCAAAAACTTGGTGTGTGAAAAGATGTGCAAGTATACACAGTCACAAACAAGTAATATAATGATAAGAAAGGTCGAACCCACAGGGATTGGATTAACTTTATGTATGTTTAGAAAGCATATAAATTAGTACTACTATTCTACTCACAAATTTTGGGGGTTTTTCGTTTAAAGTAAAAACTGAATGCAAGTATGTAAAATAAGATGAAGGAAATCAGTTGAGAAAGATAGTTGAGATGTCTTTACTATACAATGCTTCTTTTGAGAGTTTCTATGTTTTTAGAGATGCAGAAGCACTATGATGCAGAAGCATCAAGTGCAGAAGCATCAAGTGGAGTAGCATTGAGTGCAGTAGCATAAGTGTGTGCTTTTCAGCTACTTTCTTCAGAGTTTCATTACAAGCTTCCCATGTCTGGGCTTGCTAAATAAGTTCACTCCTGCCTTTGAAGTACCCATTGTTTCACCCTAAGGACTATGTTATCCTATGTCTAGGACTTAACATGGTTTTAACACAGTTTCTTTATTAAAACAGGTTTAACAAAGCCTTTATTAAAACACTTACCCTTATTAGTCTTGATTTCTAATTATAAACCATGTCTGTGAATATAACTCTACTTATTGTATGAGATCAACCTTAAAATAAGATGGATGTAGTATAACACAAGACCCAAAATGCTACAACACTTAAAACCATATTAACTTACTCAAAAGAACATTATAAGTTAGAACATCTCAACTAAAGGAATTTAGCTCATGTTACTCGTTAAATAATAGAGAGAATCTGTAAGGAACATGATAACATGAATCATATAAAAGATATCAATAGGGTAGAAGTTACACAAATTGAAGAATTCTTGCATTTTATTCTGACAGGTGCAGAAGCACTGATTCCTTCGCCTATCTATGAAGAAGTGGAGGAAAAGGGTGTCAATTCCTTCCTCACCTTCTTACAACTAACTAGTAAATAAAATGCAAGAATTGAAACTACTAAAATATAAGTAAGGTGTTTGATCTACATATAATCAAGTGAGATATGCGATGCTCTTCAAGTGAGAAGTGGGAGCCCTTTTTATTGCCTTGGAGATTTCCTTTGCTTGAGGGTTTGCTTGAAAACCAAGTTAACCTAAGGAGGCTTAACCATGGTTGCTTTTCTGATTTTTAGATAAGGAGATTGAGTTCAGCACATTTCCATACGAAGAGGTCCAATTATGTAAGGCCATATGTCTTTAGGTGAATAGCCTTTCATGATGATGTTTATGGTGGGCGCCTCCTTATGCATGTGGCCATGTGCTCCATGTGAAGTGTGACAAAGCATGATGTCATAGAAGTTCTGGAGTAGAGGTATGATTTGAGGTGCTTCCATTGTGGGTTTATAAATCTTCAGCGCAGGATGGTGCAGAAGCACTAAGTGCAGAAGCATCATCTGTAGAAAAACTGAACAAACACATCAAACATACCAATATATATACAAAATGCTTTATTCATCACATAATTCCTAGAATGTTGTTATTTTACTAATATTACTATATTTAACACACTTTGTACTTGAGTTTAAAGCAATTTGTTGCGTTTATAAGTATAAATAACTCTATGTAAATTAGAGTTATCAGTCACAACAAGTCAAAATATAACTACCAAGAGTTTGATATATTATTTTATTTTTAAGAAATTAAAAATAATAAAAGATAATTGTATTTCTTGAAAATATCCAAATAATAATACAATGAAGACAAAGTTTTATATTTATAAATAAAAATAAAAGCAATAAAGAAGTATTATTCAAATGTAATTAATGCATTAGAATTTTTTTTGTTCTTATTCTTCCAAATTATTTAGATGGTAAAATTTAAATTATATCATAAAATAATATATGAAGTTAATTCCATAAAGGTTTTCGAAACTAGTAATTGAAAAAATATAAATATATTTTACTAAAGGACACTCCTTAAAAAATTGATGTTAAATGTGCCTAATAAATATATTATAAACCTTTAATTATGAAAAAATAGAATAAAAAATAGCCTTAGGGAATAACATTTGCTTAATATTTTATTGTATAATTTAAAATTTACTATCTAAGTAATTAGGAAGAATAGGAAAAAAAACTAATATTCTAATACATTAATTACGTTTATTGTCAAAAAAATACATTAATTACGTTTGAATAATACTTGTTTATTTCTTTTTACTCTTATTTATAAATATAACACCTTGTTTTTGTTTTGGTTGTACTAGTATGTATGACCCGTGCGCTGCACGGGTATACAATTTTTTTGGAATTTTTTTTTTATGTTAAAATATGTTTACTTTGAGTGAAAATAAAAAAATTGGTTAATTATATAATTATATCATATTAATCAGAAGTATGTATATTAAAAAAAGGAGTACGTTATATAATATATAAATATATCTGTAAGGGCATTGAAATATACATCTGATTTTTTTAATTTAATTTTAAAATATTTTATTAAAGAATTTGTATGTTTAAAGCATTGTCTGTATTTATTTGGGATGTTTATAATTATGTATAAATAATTAATAATTAAAAAAATTATATATGTGGTTATTCTAATTTAAAAAATAAACACGATATTGGGATTCTGTTAAGTAGTGAAAAAAAAGGCTGATGTAAAAATTGACATTTTCTGTTAAGTTATTTTGTAATATAGTATTGGTTGAACAAAAAATAGACAATTATGTGTATTATGTTAGATATAAACAATGGGTATAACATACTAAGGCTAATTAATTGCATATAATAAATATAAAAGAATTGTCTTATTTGATGACGAAACAATTTTGATGAACATATATATTTTTTCAATACTCAATATAAGATACTCAATATTTTTCAGACCATATGGAACAAAATATATAAGTCTATTTACGAATAGGGGTATTTCTGTCTTTACCTATAAAATTTAGGGTTATTTTTGGTATTTTCTTGTAAACAGATCTGGAAACTGAAACCCTAAAGTTCCATTAAGTCGATTCAACTTTCCTCTTCCAGCTCTTCTCACCGGTGCGCTGTCGTTGGTCATCGCGTGTTCATCTTTCTCCGGTTTGCTGCGCCTCCTTCCTGTATCTATTCAAATTTCGTCTTCCATCTTCTACTCGCCGCGGTTCCATTTATTCGGTTAGACTTTCCTCTTCCATCTTCTCGTCGTTGCAGATCGATCGCAAACTACAACTCTGTAATATACAGATCTACCTCCAGTTGCTACAAATCAACAATGGCGTCTTCTTCTGCACGTCATGGAAAGCGCTCAACAGGAAGGTCTACTCATCAAGCGCCTCAGAATTCAATCACAGAGGTAAAATTATTACGATTGATATTTTGGGGGGTTTAATTGCATGTAAAACCGAATGATGGTAGCAGTATCTATTTTGTGATTCTAATTACATCAGACTCTACACTAAAAGCTAGCAATATCTGGATTTCAATTTTACAATCGAAACCCTTTCTGGATGTTAATCTTGCTTTATGGCTTTGTACACTAAAAGCTTGATCTTTCAGTATATAAATTGTAATTCTAATCACATTCGATTCTAAACTAAAAGCTAGCCTTTGTATAAGAAGGTTCAAAGCGCATAGTAGTTTTTAAAGATCACAGTAAGTAGAACTCCAAATAGATACGAATCACACACAATATTTATAAGGTAAATAGTATTTGAATGGTTACCTCTGTGTCTACCATAACCAACTCGACAGCAACAGGTTTGTTACCTCCATAGTTTCCAAAAACATGCCACTTCCTTAGTACTCTGACAATGACAGAAGATGTTTCATGGTCTGGGTCTATGACAGCTAATGGAACATTTTTTTGGGAGGAGCAAGGGAAAGTTTGTTTGCACTGGCCATTACTGTTTATTGGTTTGGTTTCCTGATGGCTGTTTTTTGGTTTCTAGTATGAACGGTTGTATACGGCCACATGGTATTTATAGGAAAGATTATAGTAATTTTTGAAGTTAACCATGGTTACACCAACTATGCCATGATTTGTGGTGTGATTAATACATGCAATGCGAATTCAGTAATACTATGGCATTAATTGACGTTGAATATATTAGTAAGTTTAGAGAAATTTTTGGATCTGTAATTAACAATATGTGAGTACATTAGTAAGCTTAGAGAAAGTTGTGGATCTGTAATTAAGTTATGGATCAAATATTGAGTGCACGATAAATGTTGATTATATGTGAGTTATGATTGATTGAAACAGATTATAGTATGCGAATCACTGCCATGATATGTATGCATATTTTTTTGGCTGCCAACTCAAAACAATTATCGCATTAAATGTCTCAGACTATATTTGTAAGTTTAACGAAAGTATTGGATCTGTAATTAACAATATGTGAGTACATTAGTAAGGTTAGAGAAAGTTTTGGATGCATTAATTAAGTTTTGGATCACTTTTTTGCAGTGTTATCAGAACCGGTCCGGACCGGCCGGTCGGACCGGTCGGACCGGGACCCGGTGGTCTTCCCGGGCCGGGCAGCGTGCAGGACCGGATCTGCAGTTGGCCCGGTGATGACGTCATCGGACCGGTGAAAAACCGGGTCGGACCGGTTGATCCTCTTTTTTTTTTTTTTTTTTTAAGATGAACCAATTATAAATTTTGCATGTTTTCACAAAAAAGGCTTGGGTGGGGTTCGAACCCCCTCCCTAGTATTCAACATTTCAACTTTTTAACCACTAAGCTATCTATTATTTGTTGATACTGTCCCGCATTCATTAAATATAATCAATTCCGGATATGTTAATTTTTTTTGCACATTCTTTCATTAATAGTTTTGATTAAACACACATTTTTTTGACAAATTGATTCAAGTTCAACACTCATAAACATGTTAGTAAATGTATAATTATAAATAAAATTATAATAAAATTTCTATATTAATAAATGTATACTTTCTTAGTATATATTATAATTTTTTGAATTTATTTAATATAGACCGGGTCATGCCGGTCCGACTAGAGACCCGCGGTCCGACCCCGGGTCTAGTGACCCGGTGCCTTGACCGGGTCGATGGCCGGTCCGGGTCTGATAACACTGCTTTTTTGTGTCAATTAATGGTTGAGTATATGTGTGAATATTTCATTTTGTGTGAATTTCTGATTTGAGTGAACTTCTCATTTGTTTATTGTTTGTCATGTTGAATTTGCGGATTGTAGGTACTTTGATTAAGGACAACAACATTCAAAAATACAATTAAGCAGCCTTCGTGGAAGTATTTGGTATTTGGTATGTTTTATTTGCATTGCTATTTGCCTACATTAAGGACAAATGGTGGTTAAGTATTATTCCCAGATAAAATCTGCTTTAGCTGGGACCATAATTATATTATTTGCATAGTTTTGGATCTTTTTGAAAAGAGCAGTATTTGGTTCACCTTTGTGCGAATATGGATGTTTCAAATAATTAATGCACTGCCTACAGTTTCTCATTCAATGTCTCTAGAATCTTCATGTCTATCCAGGAATGTTATATTTGAGCAACTATATTTTGCGCAGAAAATGGAACAATTTCATTTAGAAATGCCAATCGCAGCTCCACAATTAATTATCATCAATACATTATTTTTTTTTAAAAACGTTTAAGGAGCCGCAATTTAAAAGATTGATAGCCGTTGATATTGTCCTTTTTTAGTGGGTGAATGGTCAACCGTCCAGATTGTCTGGAATGCTAACATGGCAGCCACCAAACAGTTTGTTGGCGGAGGTGGCTTTTTTCAATTGTTGACGTGGAATTAAAACGGATGAGGTGTAAGGCTTATCTGTACACATTCTTGAATGTGTATAGTTATGATTATGATATGATTATGATTTTTGTTTTATGATTTTCAAGAAAAAGATTAATTTTTGTTATATTTCATATTTAGAATAAAATAATATATCAAAATGTTAACAGTTATATTTTGGCTTAGTTGTGACTTGGATATATCAAATATTTTGTATTATTTTTTATGGACAAAATTTTATATGTTTAAATTAGTTTAGGAACTTATTTACAAATTGTTAAATAGTTCAAGACCTATTTATAAAGTGTCAATGCCACGTCAACATTGACTAACTATAATCAGGGCCGGCCCAACCTATTTGGAGTTTTAAAGCAAACTAGGGAGGCATTTTAAAGGGGAGAATAATATATAAGTGGCCAATATTAAAGTGAGGGAGTCCTATAGAACTTTTTTTTGAAAGACCTATAGAAATTACAAGTCATATAAAATTTCAAAAAAGAAATTTTTTATATTTAAAGTATAAAATAGAATATGAATTTAATAATAAATATATGTGTACTGCTAGTTTATATATTTTATTTTATGTCTTTTAAACATTTTTTTGTAAGTTGATGAAGTGGTAATCTTATGGCTAATTCAAAACCACATAAAGACAATTGTTATTCATTTTTTCATTTTGATATGGACATAGATAAATAAAATTTCGTAAAATGACCCTCAAGGAATCAAACCCTTGACAGCCCATCTGCGAGCACACACTCAAACCAGTTGCGCTGCACAATTAGGGATGGCAAAACAGGTTTGATATGCCGGGTCGACCCACCAATCCGCCAAAAAAGGCGGGTTGGGTTGGGATATTGTGACCGCTGACCCGCTGAGCCCGGCCCGCAAAAAGGAGAAAACCGCGGGCTTAAGACAAGAACGGGGCGGGTCGGCCCGCAAGCCCGTCTTTTTTTTGAAAAAAAAAACATCGGAGTCAGACAGACCAGTCCATTTTATAAAAAAAAAATTAAGGCCCAAAATTAGAATCCAGCGCACTGCGCACCCCAAGCCCAACCCGTTTTGTACATTTTAGGTTTCACTTTTCACTTCTCAAACAATTGATATATAGTTAATCCTAGTAATTCCAATGCTATTATTGTTTTATATTTTTATTTCTGTTAAAAAAGGCTTTATAAAAAACTGTTTTAAAAAGGAGGTGAAAAATCTAATTGAAATTGAAATGTTAAAAATAGGTGAAAATTTTGTTCAAAAAAATTGCAAAAAAAAAAACTAGGCGGGCCAGCCCGCCAACCTGCCACTTGGCGGGGGGGCCAGTATGTTGAGCTCGCGGTTAGTTGGCGGGCCAACCTGCCCCGCCCCTATTTTAGCGGGCTTTAGGCAAAGCAGAGCGGGCCGGGGCGGGCCGGGCCGTTTTGCCATCCCTATGCACAATAGCTTTGATAGTGGAGGCCTTTTTCAATATATACAATACTCAATTTCGAGGCCCTTTTTACCTATACAAAAAATAATTTTATTTGGGCCTAAAGCGAAGGCTTCGGCTGCCTTATGGTTGGGCTGACTCTGAGCATAGTGTAACAAAAGGACCTAATTAAAAAGACAATATTAGTTAAAAGATCGGATTATAAATCGTGATCCGCAACTTGTGGATGCATTCACCTTTTGGACTTCGCACAACTTGTGTTTTTAGTCCTCATATCCAATAAATTTCTTTTACTGTAAAAAAAGTAACCCAAATGGTAAATGTAGTATTTACGCCCCCCCACCCCCTTTTGAAGATAAGCATTTACACCCCCAATTACTTGTCGTAATTGAGAAATTAATTACCAAATATCTACTGCCAAAGCATTGTTAGGCGAAAACCTCAAATAAAATTACCACTTGAATTCCTACTAAGCCTCAACAAGAAGATGATCCATTAGCAAAAGATGCATCAATTTTCAACAAGTGGTATTTTGTCTTTAAGTATTTTTAAGTATTTTTCATATTCATATGAACGCATATTTGAAATTCAATAACGAGTCTTCTTTTGTGTATTTCCTATATAATTTATTTAGGGTTGATGTTGTAATATATAGGTCAGACATGAATACATTTTCATATACTTTTATTAAAGTATTGCGTGATTTGATTGCCACGTTAATTAATCCTGCTTATAAAGCTATTTTTGAAGCGTTATATGTGCTTGAAACAATAATCCATTCAATCCAATACATAGTATTTCATTATAACTTAACATAACTCGTGCATCGCACGAGTTTGAGTTCTAGCAGAGAAACTAATTACCAAATCTAACATATGCTTTGACTTGTAAAAAAAGAACATACAGACTCTGATTTGAATTTGGATTACGAGCAGTCGGAATTGAATGTAGTAGTCATGTAATCAACACACTCGGAGTCGTTTGATTAAAATCAACAATCAAGATTCTAAAAACATTTCTTTTACTTTTGCTTAATATTAAATTTCGAATTTAAAATCCAAACCGTATAATCTTAATTTGATAACTACAAACTTATCGAATGTATGACTGCTTACCGTTCCGACTAGACACAAATCTAGGCATGACAACATAACCCGAACCCGCGGTACCCACCCGACCCCGCCCCGAGTTTGACGGGGAAAACCCGCTTTGACTGGGGACGGGGTTGGGTTCGGGGATGTCGATACCCACCCCGAACTCGCTCGACAAAACATAAATTAATTATTTTATTTTATTATATGCATATTTACTCATTCATTTTGTTTCATAAATTTTGTTTATTTTTAATTTTGATCTATTTCCTATAGAAAAATCTATTTTAATACTTTTAACTTTATTTTATCATTGTATAATTATTATTATTTTATTTTATTAATTATTATAAATAGATTTTTAATATTTTTCCTATAAATTGTGGCGGAAATGGGTACCCGTGGGAAACTCGTCCCCGTTTGGAACAGAGTTGGGGGATACAAAACCCGACTCCGATGGAGGTAGGGGCGGGGACGGGGAATGCCCGACCCGCCCCCGCCCCGTTGCCATACCTACACAAATCGGATCCTCTTATTTGACATCAAGTATGCTAACCCGCATCCGACCCCACTATATTAATTCTAGGAATGGTGCCGGATTGGGATCCTCTCCATTTAATGGAGGGTTCCATTTGGAGAGAGAGTGACACATTGAATATTTTAATATTATTTAATATTAAAATATTCAATGTGTCACTCTCTGTCGAAATGGAACCCTCCATTAAATGGAGAGGATCCTGATCCAATGGTGCCGTATTCCTTTTGTGGTCTCTCAAAAATACGGACACGTGTCTTGTCACCACATTGCCACGTGTCAACAAAAATCCCTTGCAAATTGTGACACATGGAATAAAATGTCGTAAACAGTAAAGTTAGTTCAGAGTGAGAGAGAGTGCACATCATAGCAGAGAAGAAAGGAAAAGACGAAGAAGACAAAAAAGGCGATTGTGTTTTTTTATTGCGACTTCTAATTCTAAATATAACCTTATTGAGGAGGACGATCACAATTCACAACAGAAAACCGTTACCCCCAGCGTTTCTTTTTTCATTTTCATTTCCGCGATTGTTGTAGATTGTAGAAATAATTTCTTACGACGAATAACGCACGCACGCACGCACGGATTGCTGTTTTTTCATTTTTATTATTTTTTTCATTTTTCATTTTTCATTTTATTCGCTGTCATAGTTTGAATTCCAAATTCCCTGTCTGGCTTGTCTATCTGTCCGAGGCATTATTTTTGGGTTTAGCCATTTTTTTTGGGAGAAAGGGGTTTTTGCTAAGTTGTATGGAATTGGAAAAGCTAAGTTCTCAATCTCCTCCGATACGAAGTGGCGTCGTTTTGCAGCACCATCATCCACCACCTCCTCCGCCACCACCGTTTCCGTTCTTTCATCCATATCTTCCACCGCCACCACCACGTGTGCTTCTTCCGTTCCCTTTCAATCCATCGGTTTTCTTCACAATGGATAATCAAAGGTCCATTTCTCTGCTTCAGGTAAACCCTTTTTCTTTAATTAATTTTGATTTTATTGGCGTATTATTGCATGTTTGTGATTCTTTTTGTGTTTTTTGGGGTTTAGTTTATTGCTGATGAAGGACTTGTTCCATCGCTAGAAGAGGAAGAGAAAAGAAAAACCGTTATTGACAAGCTCAAACAGGTTTTCTTCTAACGGATTTTCCCCTTTAACTTCTTGCTAATATTTTGATTGTTTCTTTTCTTTTTAAGTTTTCTTCCTTGTTAATTGTTAAAGTTCCATACTTGTTGGGTCAATGCCTGAATTTTGGTTGGGAATTGAAATGCAATATATGCTTTTCTTAAACGCTTAAGCATATAGGAAAAGAAGAAGAGGAATAACGCTGGGATCTGATAGTACGTACTTCAGGATCTTTTTGAAATTTTCTTAACAAGATTTGTGTTAAAAAGAAATATATTTGTTTGTTAGGCTATACATGATACATGATGCTGTGGTCAATTTGGCTTCTGTAAGCATAGGTCGAAAATTTCAAAGAATTTAATCATGGAAAGTGCTACTTCTAGCGTAACGCAGAAATGCGGTCGTAAATGAATTGCTATCTGTGTTGTATCACACATTACCCTGCTGATTTTCTCAAATCTCTGATATTAAGTGGTTCCCATTTTTACCATGTCAGCCTTCAGTTATGTTCGCGGGGTCTCTTCCCTCGCGATAAATAGCGATTTTCACAAATCTCTAAGATAAAGTGATTCCCTTTTTTACCACGTCAGCCTTCCGTTATGTTCGCGAGCGTTTTCCCTCGCAATAAATAGCAACATTGTTTAATTTAATAATATATCATTGATTTTGATATGAGTAAATTTGTAACATTTTTAGGTAGTTTCCTGTCATAAAAAAAATCTTTTTTAGGTAGTTGGCTTTTATTTTCATGTAAGTTATATTCCATGATCAATAAATATGAAAATTTAATACTTAAAAAAGATGTTACTGTGTTATATTAAGATTTCCAGAATCGCATAAGTTAGTGAACTTATTTATTCAGTGATAAGTTATACACCGAAAACTATCAGACAGCTTTAAAAGACAGCTTTAAATGTTGTAAGTTTTCTTTAAGTACAATGATAACTTTTTAATCGGAATCGGAAATGCTTGCCTTAACGGAACAATTAGGTCGTGAACATAGTGAATTAATACTCTTCGAATTTGGATTGAACCTAATTCAACCCTTCAAAACTAGCTTGTAAAGTGAGGCGTCCTGACAACTGAAGCGTGATTGGCCGTATAGAGGGTGGCCCAGGGGATCTTGGATATGCTCTAATACGATCTTAGAATTTGAGCCTAACTCAACCATACGAAACCAGCTTGTCATGTGAGGGACTCATTCCACTTATAAACATTTTTTCATGTCGTATCACATCCGATGTGGGACTTACAAGAAATACTATTGGCTCGGGAACTGTCTATTCCGCTTACTTCTACTTACGTGATTTCCATGAAACAAATACTTCTCTTTGTTTTATAAAAACTTACATGTCAAATTTCGTGAATTTGCAGCCGGCAGTTTCTCTTTGCAATAGATAGTACTTCTGTATGTTAGCAAATCCCTGTTTGTTTATCTTAGTTAACTTTCCTCAGCTTGTATCACAATATTTGTTTATGCAGTTTGTAATACTTTCTTGATGCTATTTCTATTTAATTACCTTGTTTTTATCATATTATTCACTTTCCAGATAGTCTCTTCATGGATTAAGAAGGTTGCATGTCAGCGTCGGTTGCCAAAGCACCAGATTACTCTTACTTCTGCCACCATATTGACATATGGATCTTATGGTCTTGGAGTAAGTGCTTCCCATTTTAGTTATCCCCACACTACTTTGTTTTTCTTTGTCAATAGGCTAAGCTAAAGAATTTATCAAGATTTATCTTTAATTTAGTGGCATTCGTCTGTTTAACTTTGCTTGCAAGTCTAAAGTATTTTACCTTCTAAACATGTATTACTGTTCAGGTTCACAGCTCAGAGTCTGACATTGATGCTTTGTGTGTTGCTCCTTTCTTTGCCTCCATTGCAGTAAGTGAATACTAGTATATCTCTTATTAATCATTTTCTTTATAGCTCTGTAGTGTTTGTCACTTTGTCTTAATTTTTTATGGAATGCGATCTACACAGGAAGACTTTTTTGTTGTGTTGTACGACATGCTTAAAAGGAGACCTGAAGTATCAGAGATTCACTGTGTCAAGAGTGCAAAAGTACCGCTAATGCGCTTTAAATTTGATGGGATTTCTATCGATCTTCCATACGCTCGGCTTAATGTACTATATGTTCCTGAGGTGAGTATGAAGATATGGAAACTAGTTCTCGATATTTGGACTACTGCATGACAGGCCTTTTTAATTCATGAAAATTCATGCTCAAAATTTCTTCAACACAATGATAAATAAACATTATGTATTAGCACCACAAGACTTTTATATTTAATCTTCTGAACATGGTTTACTAAATAAACAATTGCTTCACTAATGTTGTCATTTATCCTACAGAACGTAGAAATACTAAACCCATTCTTCATGAGGAATATTGATGATACCAGCTGGAAAAGCTTGTCTGGGGTGCGAGCAAATAAACGCATTCTTCAGCTAGTTCCAAATGTTGAGGTATGATGCATGTGAATTCTTTTTCCTTTAAAAGAATATAAGCATTTTTTTTGACAACAAAAAGAATATAATCATATTCATAAACAAATTGACCCGTTATCGGCAGTGGCGGACCCCGGGGTCAGGGGTGTCAAATTTTTTAAGGCCAGTGTCAAATGGGTGCAAAACTTGGTCTACTAGTACAATTTAAAATTTTCAGGGGGGTCAAAATTAAAATTTCAAGAGATTTAAGCTATTTATATAGGGTGGTAAGTGCAAAAAAAAAAATCCAGGGGGTTCAACTGAACCCCCTGGATGTAAGCCAGGTCCGCCACTGGTTATCGGGTTGATGCAAATTGTAGTAAAGGTTGGGATGGTAGTAGCTCCCTCTTTTCGTTTGTTCCGTGCATGTGGGGACAAGGGGGGGTTGTTGGTCTAGTGTTGCTTTATTGTTCTTAGGGATTGTAGTCTCTTATATGTAAAGCACATGTATTTCAGAATTTTCAATCTATGCTACGATGTCTCAAATTATGGGCAAAAAGGCGAGGAGTATACGGAACTGTAAGTGCATTTGTTCTTTTATGCAATGTTTACTTCCATAACATCATATGCATGGACTCAATTTTTATGGCTCATCTTAATCAACATTTTTGTTTGCAGTTACTTGGTTATTTAGGAGGAGTTCATTTGGCGGTTCTTGCAGCTTATGTTTGTCAAAGACATCCTGATGCCTCATTAAATGCTCTAATTATGAATTTTTTTCGAACATTCGCATTTTGGCCCTGGCCTACACCAGTGATGCTGCAGGAGGGAATGTTGCCAGCAGCTTTAGATGCTATAGACCCACGGTCCTTCATGCCTATTTGCCTGCCCTCTGGACCTTATGAGTATTGCCATTCAAATATAACTGCAAGCACGTTCTACAGGATCAGGGCTGAGTTCATACGTGGACATAATGTGACAAAGGTATGTTCTGTTCTGTTAATATTATCCAAAACCACTTGGTCATAATGCTTTGTAATCTGTATACATATTAGTATCTGGACTACTGTAATTGAAGTTTGGTGCTCATTGAAAAAAAAATCCCTTTTAAGAGTATGTCACTTGCTCATGTAAATGTTCTTTATATGGTTGCATTGTAGGAGCTTTCGAAGCCAGAATTCAACTGGGATAATGTATTCGAGCATTTTCCATATTCCAAAAGGTATTCTCGATTTGTCAAGATTTACCTCTCTACTGCTGATCAATGTGAGCTTGGAGACTGGGTCGGATGGGTCAAGTCACGCTTTCGAGGTCTTCTTGCCATTGTAAGTAGCTCAAATGGTACATCTAGTTCATCTCATATAGTCATGGGAACTCCACTGATGATCATAAAATCATGAGAGGAATTTATTGTTATCTTTCCATATATTCTATCATCGTTTCCTCATGTGGGGTATTGTTTTCTGCAGCTGGAGGGGGTCCAAGGTTTTTGTGACCCTAACCCCACAGAATATGTTGACAATGTGAAAACAGAACCAAATGTGGTTTTCTACTGGGGCTTGCAACCTGGCAGGAACAATTTCATGGACATAGATTTGGTAGAAGGAGAGTTCATGAAGATTATTGGCAATGGCTATGAAGGTTCTCCTGGGAAGATGGAGTTATCTATCCTCTTGGCCTCACAGCTTCCAAAGAATGCTCAATTTGATGATGGAACTGTTAAGGATAGAAAAACCTTTTGGAAAATAATTGATCATGATAAGAAAAGGAGCCAAGTCTTCTCACAGAATCTACCTCATTGCCTTATTGGCCAAGTTGCACCTAGTGGCGAAGCTGAGTGCCTGAGTTCTGGTGGCTAACTTTGTTATTTTATTTTTATTTTTTTTATTTTTATTTATTTGCCAGTTTGATGTATGTACTATAGCCAGGCATTTTCTTTTTCTTCTTCTCCCTTTGTGTTGTGGCTTTTTGCCTCAGTAGGAGCATAGGTCACATGGGATCAGTTGAAAGAGTAGTCTATAGTCGACAATAGAAAAGAAGATTTTTTTTCTTTTGAAAAGTGAAAGAGTTGGAAGGATTTAGGAAATGTATATAAACATCATTTTATTTTTCAATCTCAAACATTAGCGTTTGACACAGATTGATTCGGTGGAACTTTAACATATTTCAATGAATATGATAATTGTTCATGAGAGATTTACGCACAATTGTCGCTTTTGTATTAATGTCAATGATCCTTACTATTGTGTATATTATGACATGAAAGGTCAACATAAAAAGGGAAACACACATTCTAGTCAGTTTTGCCCAACTCTGGACTTTGGAGGTTCTTGTGACATGAACACAATTCCCATTTACAACTTTTTTATTTATTTTTAAAACAAAGTAAATATAAAGGGTTGCAACTGTTAAAAAAATCTGATTTAATGGCTTACACTCCTCTTGACTCGGTAAAAAATGTGATCCCTAGTCACAGAGCAGAACATTAATGTGATTGCATTTTGTAACTGAAATACTGCATCTTGAAGTTCATGTAGTGGCGGACCCTGGGGTCAGGGGTGTCAAATTTTTTAAGGCCGGTGTCAAATGGGTGCAAAACTTGGTCTACTAGTACAATTTCAAATTTTCAGGGGTGTCAAAATTAAAATTTCAGGCGATTTAAGCTATTTATATAGAGTATTTAGTGCAAAAAAAAAATTCCAGGGGGTTCAACTGAACCCCCTGGATGCATGCCAGGTCCGCCACTGAGTTCATGACATGATGAATCATTGAAGAATAACGCTCATGTCAGACGGAGTGACAAATATCAGCCGTAATCTCAAAGTGGGGGAACCGAGTTCGAAGTTTTGGATAATCATAGAAAATATTCAGCCTAACACATCTAAATAAACCTAGCAAAGTTATCATCTTTCTAGTAAATATCAAAGTAAGGCGGTGTTTAGGACACATCAGCTTAATACGCAGTGAACTTACACAACTTTACTTTATCGTTGGGTAGTTTATTCTTATTTCTTACCAAACCTTATCGTTAACTTGTCGCATGAGATCCCTACTGACTACTGTTAGACTCTATGGTCCTATCAAGCCTGACCACATGCTCCAACGAGCTCAACTGTCCCTCTTCCTCTGCCTTTACGTCTCTCTTTCCGTTTCTAACATGGTAGCCTCGAGATCCTCCTCACCCCCAACAGTGGGCAACGACTTATGATACTAAGGAATTCCTTAGTAATAGTTACTAAATATTTCGATGACCATTATACAATAATTCAATGGTTAGTACATATTGGCCACAATTTAGTTTTTGTGTGGTGAGTGAGCGGGTAAATAAAAACACTGGTTAGTACATGTTTGCCACAATATAACTTTGGTGTGGTCAGTAAGTTTTTCATTGATGGGGAAATGACTATTATGCTCATTTAGTAATAATTACTAAACTATTGTTTAGTATCATAAGTCGGACTCCCCATCCGTGCTTCCCATGACATATGTTAAACCTAGAGATAGGTAATGAACCCTACCAGTTTGGATGCCACTCGCCGCTCACCCCTGGCTCACAGAGCTACCGATTCCTTATATCAGAGTGTCCATCATCGAACCATAAGAATGAACAAGTTTATTGGAACGATAACAAGTTGCGGAGGCACAACGAGAAAGTGACGTTTTACAAGAATGGATATGGGTGTTTGTAGTTGGAATGGATATGTTTTTATAGGAAAAACTATCTTATCCAATTATGGCAGTTTTGTAGTCTAGCCGTCCAATCAGTTTCATTTTGTAATCAAACTTGATCCAACCCCATTTACTTTGGCTTGAATTAGATTGATTAATTAAACTAACCTCCATTTCATAACATGAAAACTTAACACATCAGCAAAGTAGCCAAATACTTAATGTTTTAAATGATTAGAAATATAGAAAATTACATTGTAAAACTTAATACATTAGCCAAATTCACAAACACTTTACATACATATATTCAAATATATACATGCAAATATATTCATGCATCAGAGAAGTTTGCTCGCTCCAACTTACTTCCGACGTCGTTTTTACTTAGGTATTATTTTTTCCGTCCTCTTCTCCTCCTCCTCCTCCTCCTCCTCCTCCTCCTCCTCCTCCTCCTCCTCCTTCTTCTTGCTTCTGCTTCTGCTCCCTCTTCTTCTGCTCCTGCTTCTTCTGCTCCTTCTCCTTCTTCTTCTGCTCCTCCTTCTCCTCCTCCATTTTGGTTTCTGTTTCTTTAGCCACTGTCGCTCAGTACTCACGCCTCCTTCTCTATTTCTTCCCCTCTAACCTCTTCCTTGTCCTCTTCCTTTCTTCTTCTTCTTCACAAAATCCCAAACACAATCCCTAATTTTCCAAAAACAGAAACCCACACCTCTTTTCCCTCTTTTTCAAAAACGACGTACGCGAATCATTGTTTCGATTTTATTGTTTGATTTTTGATAGTGAAACGCAGCAAGGCAGTAACGGTTCGATTTCAGGTACTTTTGGGGATTGGAAATGCTATTTTTGATAAGGAAAACAAGCAATTTTTTGTTGTGTTTGTAGATTGCTTGCTGTGAGGTTGGTTAAACAATAATACAATGACATTATTGATTTCATTGCTTGTTCGATGATTTAGATATCATCAAACACTTCTAAGCTATGAGAAAGAGGAAAATGCAATTAGATTTGGATTAAAATGTACTTTATTTTGGAACATTACTTTATCGTTGTTTTTTTTTTGTAAAATCGTACAATTGTTAAATCATTGAAGGAAAAGGAACACCTAATTTCTTCACCAAAAAAAGGAACACCTTATTTTAAAATCCTGGATCCACCACTGGGGATGTCCGAGTTTCTCCAACTCACGTTGATCTGGCGAGGGAGGTGGTACCTGCACAAGTGCTCGCATGTGAGGAAGAGGATGACAAATTTGGTGTGCATGGTCCACCATAAATAGTCTTGCAAGACTTCTCAATCCAACAATTTAAAAAGATTTAAAAGTTTAATGTATGGTATGAAACCTAATGATATGGTGTATTCTATACAAAGCCGACAAAGTAATAGCATGTTTGGAGTAATGTCAACCCATCTCCAATGGATCCTCATACGAGTCCTTAAGTGGACCTCTATTGAACATATCACTCTTTTATCTTTTTTAAATATTATTATTTAATAAGCACTACTCAACACCTCTAGAAAATTTAGTAAACAGATCCTAATAATAACTACATATCATTATCTTTTCAACAACTAGCTAGCATTTTAAAATAGAAAGAGTGCTTAATTTCACATTCATTCCAAATTAGCATCCTAAAACTTGACACTCCCTCCAATGAGGTGTCCATTTAAGACCTAACACATCGCGATGCTCACAGACTAATAGCATTTTCCTTGGTGGTGTCCGAGAATTGGAACAATAGAATCTTATGTTTATATGTTAATTGAGCAAACGTATCATCCGTGGATCCGTGGCGCAATGGTAGCGCGTCTGACTCCAGATCAGAAGGTTGCGTGTTCGATTCACGTCGGGTTCAATTTCCATACTTTTGTTCTTTTCGGAGCTCAAATAATATCCCACGCTTTTTGAAGTAAACTATCTTTTTATTTTTAGGTTACGTCTCTCTATCTTTCTTTTTTTAGGTACAATCTATCTTTTTATTTTTGTTTATCTTGAAGTAAACTCTCTAAAGATATTTTTTTTTTGCTGAAAACTCTCTAATGATTATACATATGGATTAAAGAAATAAAATAAAAATTACATATACAAGACTACAGCCAATTTGGTAAAAAAAAAGATTTCAGCCAAATAAAGATTTATAACTTTTATAGTAAACAAATCTTTTCGAGTGAACCATTATTTATTTCTGAAATATTCCTTTTTATTTGAATTAATTATACAAGTTAAATGATAATTTCGTGGCCCATTTTATTTTTGGAATATTGTTATATGTGGTTAAAATTATTTACTATTGTTAATAGTCAATGATTCTCCTTATCACAATTGTTAATAGTCAATGATAATATGAATAACTTTGTAAAATTATTAAGTTTTAATTTAGTTATAGGTTTTTTAATCGGTCTAAAAAAAATCTAGAAGTACATTGTTATAAAAAATCTAGAAGGGAGTTAAATCTTATCACTTCAACATTAGTGTTTTAAAAATCGAACAAACCAAACAGTTCAACCAATTAAATCACAAACCCACAACATCTATGGTTTAGTTATTTGAATGGTTCGACCACAATTTCATTCGTATTCGAACAATTTAAAGCGATTGAACAACGATTCAAAGGTCTCACCAGTTCAATGTCTAATTTGATTTTCAAAATATTGCTTCAATGTGCGCCCCCACTTAAACCATGAACCCACAACATCTATGGTTCAATTATTTCAATGGTTCGACCCAGTGGCGGACCCAGGACCCCGGGGTCAGGGTGTCAAATTTTTTAAGACCAGTGTCAAATGAGTGCAAAACTTAGTCCACTAGTGCAATTTAAAATTTTCAGGGGGTTCAAAATTAAAATTTCAGGAGATTTAGACTATTTATATAAGGTGGTAAGTACAATTTTTTTTAACCCCCTCACTAAAAGGCAGGTCCGCCACTGGTTCGACCGCAATTTCATCTGTATTCGAATAATTTATAGGGATTGAACCATGATACAAAGGTCTCATCAGTTCCATGTCTAATTTGATTTTCAAAATATTGCTTCAGCGTGCGGTCCCCACTTATTTTTGATTCATTTTTCTGGAGAGCTGCACTTGTGTATTCAAAAGTCAACAAGAGGGGATGTCAATGAGTAAACTCAATTATAAGTAGTTAATTAAATAAATTAAGTAAACCCGAGGGGATTTATTAAGATTTTGCAGCACACTTCCAAAGCGATGGTTGAGTTTAAAATTGTATTATCAACAGTTTCGCTTATTGAAATACTCAAATTGCCTCATTTAGATAAAACAACAATTTAAGATGTACGAACTACTAACTAGCAAACACATGAAAATCTCTTGGTGGGGAGTTTATGTGACAATGGCAATCATCCTTGTTAGTTAGCATGTCTTTGGTGCGTTTGTTGATGATTCTCCCTTCATCTTTGACAAATAAAAAAATATGCTAACTTCATCTGTATATATAAGACTCCTTTGAATTTTTTTGTCTTTTTGTGAGATCCTTTCAAGATTAATAGTTGGATTAATTGTTCCTTTACAATGTACTCCCCGTTTAAAAACACTAGACAATAATTAAAGGGTAAATTTGAAAAGCAAATGCATATTTATCAAATATTCTGGACCAATCCGATCGGTTGGCCAGGTATGATCAAGACCCGATCACATAGTCGAGTCGAGTCACTCAATTATGTGACATGAGCCAGGTCTTGGTCATTTCCAAAAAATAAAAATTTGAATTTGAACTCATTAATTTGAAGAATTATGTTAATATTGGGGTTTTTTTTATTTTGGAAATTAAGGTATGGTAAATTTTTGATGGCTTTATGATGTATGAATTTATACATGTCTTGCCTATTTTAATTTTTTTTTAGCAATATCTGGGTCACGCGGTCCGACTCATGACCCGTTGGCCTGACCAGCTACCCAATACCCTAATCGGGTCGAAATAATTATGTTAGAAGGCTAATAACTTTTGGGATAAAATACAGTTTTAGTCCTTTATCTTTCACTCTTTTTTTGTTTACGTGCTTTATCTTTTAAAATTTTCGTTTACGTCATTTATCTGTTCAAAATGGTTTTAAATGGTCCATATGTTAAGTGACAGTTAAATAGGTCTTACGTGGACAATGATGTGGATAAATTTGCCACATAAGCAGCTGATTCTGTTATTAGGCCATTATATGCTGTTTCGTTTTTGTCATTTTTCTTTTTTAAAACATTTGTTTATGTCCTTTATCTTTTTCAAAATATTTGTTTACATCCTTTATCTTTTCACGGTTAATTAAAATGGTCTTTTTAGTAAATAATTGTTAATTATGTTTTCCATTTTTTGTCATTTATCTTTTTAAAATGTTCGTTTACCTCCTTTGTCTTTTTAATGTTAATCAAAGTAAATTGATGGATGGCACGAAGTGAGTTAGAGTTCGTGGGAGCTTTAAAATCGTAGCGGGGATTGTTCGGGTAGTTCACTACAAAAAAAGCTGATTAGCAAGGGAATTAGCGAGGGAATTTTTAGTCCCTCGCTAATTCAGTCATTAGCGACGGAATTTGGTGTACCTAACTAATTAGCGACAGAATTTTCAGTCCCTCGCTAATTCCCTCACTAATTTCTGACAGTTTTCAGATCATATAGGGCTTCGTGCAGGTGATTAGCGATGGAATTTTCAGTCCCTCGCTAATTCCCTCACTAATTTCTGACAGTTTTCAGATCATAGGGCTTAGCGACGGAATTTTCAGTCCCTCGCTAATTTTTTGACACACACTCTTCTCTCCTACTCTCCTCACACTCTTCACTCTTCTCTCTTCTTCTCTCCCACCTTCCCATAACTTCCACCACCACACCACCACCACACCACCACCATCACCTCCTCTCATCCTCATCCTGTCTCTCTCACTCTCTCTTTCTCCCTTACTCTTCTCCTTCTCTCACCACCCTAATACCCTTCACCACCACCACCACCACCACACCACCGCCACCACACCACCACCACCATAAACTCCTCTCCTCTTCATCTCCTCTCTCCACCTACGAATTCCTCTTCTCCACCTACAAATTTCTTTCCTCTTTCTCTCTTCTTCACTCCACCTTCGACCACCACCACCACACAACCACCATCACCACCACCACACCACCACCGGAGCTCCTCTTCCTGTCCTCCCTCTCTCTCTCTCTTACGATTTCCCCTTTCCCTCTTCTTCTCTCCACCTTTTTTCACCACACCACCACCACGCACGACACCATCACCCTCTTCTCCTCTTCACCTTCTTCCTCTCCACCACCACCACCACCACAACCACAAATAATAAATATATAAAAAAAACATTAATAATATAATAGATTTTGACAGCATTAATAATAAATATATATATAAAAAAAACAAGCCATTCAGCACTGGACACGTGTCAGTCAGTATTTAAAAAAGTGCACAAATTTTGAGGCAGTCATTAGCGAGGGATTCAAATTCCCTTTAGCGAGGGAACCAATCCGTCGCTAATTCCCTTGCAAACGACCATTAGCAACAGATTTAGGTCATTTTGTGAGGGAAATTTCCCTCGCTAATGACCAGTTTTTTTGTAGTGGTTATTCTCGTTGATTGCATTTTGTGGAGTTTCGATTTCGCGTGATCATTGTCACGATTGGTGAGTTCTACTTACGTTTAGGATTTTTTATTTGTTTCTGAACTTAGTTGTTAAATGTGGCTGATTTGCTTCGTTGTTCGTTTCGTAAAATTCGAGTCTTAAAAACCGTAATTTCGTTGTGAACTATTATGAAACCCATATAGCTATAATCTTGGTAAATTGTTCATAACTTTCTGTACAGATATCATTTTGAGTTGGTTTTTATTTCATTGGAAAATAGACTTAATTTCTTACGAAATAGGCACTGGTTTCACTAAATTTCATTAAGAATTGATAAATAAAATTGGGTTGCAAGTTGACCAAAAAGTGCTGTTTAGTTTCTGTACTTTGGTGTCGAATTTTGAAAAACTGTACCAACTGGATGCTCAAAGTGAAGAATAAAAATCATATGCAGAAACTAGACTTATAGAGCTTTCCAAAGAGGGGTTGTTTATATAAATCCGATGTCGTTTGATATTTTAAATAATTCGTGGAAGTAGATGTATGACTGCAGAAAACTCTGCACCTATGCTGTGTGTTGAAATATTTGATTGTGTCACTATAAATCTTGCAATGTATTGATTGTTAATTGAGATTGTTTGGACTGGTATTGTTTGTTATATTTCTGTTTTGAGGTTGAGATTGGATTGGAACACGGATTGGACGCGATCGGAGAAGCGAAAACGAGAAAACGAAATTAAACGGAATGTGCTGCTAACAGCGCACGGACTGTGCGCCCCTGTGGCAGAGACCGTGCGCACTGATTCTGGTTGTTGCCTTTAAATGTTGGAGTAAGCACGGACCGTCCGAGTTGTTCGGTCCCCAGAAGCCAAATTCTCATTTCGTCGCTCCTTTCGATTCCAAACCTCTTCTAATCTCTTCTCCAACCATTCCTCATGATATTAGATCAATTATGCTATTGTTTTTTTAAGCATGATTGAGATGTTTTTAGTAATTGAATTGGTTTATACAAGTTTAATAAAACCGTATGACTAGTTAAACGAGAGTGTTCTCGGTATCATGATACTACAAGGAACTATGTGTTCAGTTTAATAATTGTACATGAGAATGGGATGAACAAATAGTTCATCAAAGACTGATTGAGGTTTAAATGAAAAAGACAGATAGGTCATTATAGACTTATATGGGTGACGACCCAAAGAGGTAGCATACTAGTTGGGAAGGTCATGAGCCCGTAACTAGGCCCTAAGTCAATGCACTATGGTATGGACTGGGGGTTCAACGGGATTAGCAGGTTGCGGTCGGTGTTGTGCTAAGTTAAAAGCCACGTAGTTCATAAATTGAATTACGAATGAAAAGGATTCATAATTAAACCGCGAGTGTAGTTAGGGGTCTCGGTAGAACTCACTGAGATTGTATCTCACTGTTTATGTGTTGTTCTTTTTACAGAGAAACCGGGAAAACGGAAAGCAAAGAGGCACGAGTAGACGATGTGCTCGAGGAGTAGATGAAGACGTAGCGTTTACGCCTATGTTTTATGTTTCCTTGTTGTCTTTGTATCTCGACATTATGACTTGAACTTATGTAAAGTTGTAAAATCGTTTCCGCTATTTCTATGTTTTGGGATATTGAACATTAGGTGATGTCATGTTTAAGAAAGACCTAAGACTATAAGTACTTGAGATATTGTTTTAATTTGAAGCACTTGAGATATGTGTGACTCTTTGATATTATTTATCAAGAGTTTTTAGTATTGTTCAATATCTGAAACAGAAAATTTTTATCTGATGTATGCTAAATTGTATGCTTTAGTATTTCTACTTGTTAGAGATACTAGGGTGTTACATTTTGGTATCAGAGCAGTTCGACCTTGTCGGACTTAGAGACTTTATGGTCAAAGAGGTTAGATCGAGTCAGCTAGGGACTTAGACAATTAAATGTTAGAACCTTTCAGTATATCATGTGAGGTATTGAGTCAGGATCCACTTAATGCTTCATGTGAAATACTGAGAATGATGATAACTAGTTGCCTCAGCGCCGAAAATGTCCAAAACCTTAAACCATAGGATTTCTAGCCTTCCAGTTTCATCAGAGCATGCAGCAAAAGCCGAGGGCTACAGATAGTATTCTGAAGCAAGAAATGGACATCTGTGTTGGTTCGAGGAAACTGTGGGCGACTATTCAGTCATTGAACCGGTGCAACCATTGTGTTGCAGCGTAAGACGTTGTGGATCGTTTAGAGAGTTACAAGTTAAGCAAAGCCTTTAGGCCGTAGTAGTGTCAGTGACCTAAAATCAACTAAGATTATCTGACACCTGAAACTCTGACCTTTGTTAACCAACCTATCAGTTACCGAGATACGGTTTAGCAGTTAACCCTACCTAGTGACTCAAGCTATAATCCTGACTTATGTCACACTTAGAGAATCCTGTCGGAAAAATCCCAAGTCTAGATCAGGTTCCGTACTTCCCAGAACCACCTAATGATGATCGGATTAGTTCACGATCAAGAATCATGAACCAAGTCTCTTTCAAGATAAGACTAGTATGTGATGTCAACAGAAGTAACCCTATTACCACCTTCCGACTTGTTTTATTCATAACCTATGATCCGGGACTCCAATTTTTATGTTACGAGTTGCGTTGGAAAGCTAACGAAATTCCTACACACCTGAGTAGGTTTTGAATTGTGTTTCTAATATGTATTCTGAAGGATATTCCTGCCCTACCTTAAACCGTTGAACATAAATGCGTTCGTAGAACAAGAAGCCTCCAAATGTCAGTAAGTTGGAAGAGGACTTCCAACCATTAAGACTAAATTCCTAGACACCGGATTAAGATAGCATTCCTTGTAGTTCCAAAAGATTGACTTCTCGGAGATAGTTATTAGTAGCTTTAGCCTTTCAGTAAATCAGAAGAGTTTTCAAAAGCCTTAGACTATTAGGCCCCAACGTGTATGCCGAAAAAGAGGGAAGCTCAATTTACCTAAGTGTCGAACTTGTTTTAGAAGTAGGACCGTAATGATTATACTCGGATAATTATGGAGTTCGGAAGACAGAGCACCAAAAGAATGTACAAAGATATTTTTTTTAACTTAGTTTTATGAATCAAGATGGAGGCACTGAAGGTGTGCCCGTTTGATTCCTTAAAGAATTCTTTCACTTACAAAAATCTCTTTGGTACTACCGCTATTCCAATTCAATATTGAATCCGAATGTAAAGATTACACCTAGAGTTAACTGAAGATTAATAAAGCCCGTGGAGTTCTAGTAACCTTGCCTCCTAAGGAGAATTGTAATACTTGCCGTAAGGTTCCTAGTACCTTGACTTCTAAACCATTAGTACCAGAGTAATTGAAACCTCGATAGGATGTAAGTTGCATTACCCAGTTAGGTCATGTCAAGGAGAGCAATTGGTGTTTGAAAAGTCGTCTGACTTATAGATTCCCAAAAAGCCCTTACATCCGAGTAAGATCATCGTGTTTTAGGGTAGAGTTCCAAAGACCGACCCATGAGGTTTGAATATGCACCCTTACTAGTATTTTGGGTTAGTGATAAGACCAACTCCTATGGGTATGTGAGAAAACTATTTTTTTATATCCAAACGTTTTCACGAAAAACTTTTCTACAAACCTTACCCATTCGTGAGTCAGTCATGAACATTGTTTATGCCAATGACTAACCAAAATGCGAGCGGTGTCTCTAAGAAAACCGAAGAGTAATGTTCCTCAACTTTTTACCGATAGGGATGGAATGTTGGGCAAGTATGCTAGTATAGTGGCTAGTAAGCAGGAGTAAGATTAATAGGTAGTGTAAGGAAATAGTTCCTTACCCTTTTTGTTCACTCAAGTCTTCACTGCAATGATAAGATTCTAGGAGGTTAACGTCAAGGAGAAGTTTTCGTTTCAAGTATTCTATTGGTTAAGTGTCAATAGAGTAAGTATATGCTCGATTCAATGTTGATCAGAAATTAGCACTATGTATGATATTGCCTGGTGTAGAATTTAACGATTCAGATAGATATGAATGAGTTTTCCACTTCATTGTGTTGCTTGAATTAGTGCTTTGTCATAGTGTAATATGATACACGGGTCAAATGAAATGAACTGATCACAATTGAACCGTTTGAGTGTTGATTGACAAATTCTTGGTATGACTTTGAATGCTAATTTACGCTTGATGTTAACTTAGTTAAATGTATAAACAGATACGAATATGACTATATGATTGGGCAATGAATATATAGCACATGAGCCCTTGATAGTGAACTCCTTTTCCCATTTTGTTATTGTTGTCTGGATTTGTTGATTCATACATATACACTGTGTCGAATTTATGGTTAGCATATGGGTTCTGAAGTGGGGATATGTTTTGGTTTAAGTGTGCTAGGGTATCTTCAATTGAAATAGTTATGTCTTTTAAATTGGTAATCGATGCTTGTCACTAGTTTGATTGATGAGGGTTTAAGGAAATTATGTTAACCTAACTCAATTATTAATGAGTTAGTGTTGGTATTGATGTGTGTTGAGTTAAGAATTGATTGGGAAAGAAATCGGATTGAACGGGATAGCGAATTCGGCTTAAAAACAGAATTTCTCACATGCTGTTCAGGGGGCACGATCCGTGCGCCCCAAGCACACGATCCGTGTGCCTCCTGCTGCCAGCACATTTCAAATTTTATTTTCCGCTCCCTTTTCGATGCGATCTCATTCCCGATTCGTTCCCTAACCCAACCCAAGGTATCCTAGTTATATTGGGATTGATTTAAATAAGATGGATGAAAATTTACAAGGTTTTACTTTCGCGAATGATTAGGTCCCACAAACGCGATATTTCTTATTTTACTTTCGAAATTTCAATTTTGAAAACTCGTAGATGACTGTACCCTTTTATCGAAAAGCCGCACATTGAGTAAGATTATTTTTAAGTTGGGGTGAGTTGGCGTTCATTGGGATAATCTTTTCAAAATGTCTTTTATTTGAAAACTAGTAAAAGGGTTTTCTACCGATTTAAAATGAGCCCCCTAAAGATATGAAAGTTATGAAAGTCGATCAATCGACGAATTTTCGGTTTAGTGTCAACTATGCGAATAGGACTTGAACGATTTTGAGGACAAAATCTTTCAAGTTGGGGTGTATTGTACACTACAAAAAAATGCCTTATTAGCGATGGAAAATTAGCGAGGGAACCAAAATCCGTCGCTAATGTTTAAGTAGCGAGGGAACCAAAATCCGTTGCTAATAATGACGAAGGCGCGCTTTTTTTAACAAAAAATTTAAATTCCGTTGCTAAATTTAAAATCCGTCGCAAAAAATCCGTCGCTAATGCTGACGTGACCGTTGCGCAGACCTTGGAATGTGTAAAATTCTGAATCCGTCGCTAATTTGAATTTCCATCGCAAAAAATCCGTCGCTAATTCCTTGGAAATTGCACCATTTTAAAATCCGTCGCTAATTTGAATTTCCGTCGCTAATTCTAATTTTTTTTATTAAACCGAATCCTCCTCACTTCTTCTCTCTTCTCTTCTTCTTTTCTTTTCTCACACTTCACTCTCTTTCTCCCCTACTCTCCTCTCTCTCTACCCAAACCCACCCTACACCACCACCACCACATCATAGCTCCTCTCATCCTCACACCTCTCTCTCTCTCTTTCTCTCTCTCTCTCTCTCTCTCTCTCTCTCTCTCTCTCTCTACACACACAAACCCTCTTCCCATATTTCACCTCCACCACCACCACCACCACCACCACCACTACCACCACAAAATTAACTTCCACCCTCACTCCTCTCTCTAACCATACTCGCTCTCGCTCCCTCTCTCTCTCTCTCTCTCTCTCTCTCTCTCTCTCTCTCTCTATACACAAACTCCTTCCCATATTTCACCACCACAATCACCACCACCACCACCACCACCACTACCACCACAAAATTAACTTCCACCCTCACTCCTCTCTCTAACCATACCCCTCTCTCTCCCTCTCTCTCTGTAACCGTCTCTCTCTCTCTAACCGTCTCTCTCTCTCTCTCTCTCTCTCTCTCTCTCTCTCTCTCTCTCTCTCTCTCTACACAAACTCCTTCCCATATTTCACCACCACCACCACCATATTTCACAATAATTTTATAACAATATTATAACAATATTATAATTAATAATATTATAACAATAATTTTATAATATGCCGAATATTAATAATATTATAATAATTATTATAACAATAATTTTATAATATACTTTAATGACGAAGGCGGGCTTTTTTTAACAAAAAACACGGATTACGAGGTGATTAGCGACGGAATTTCCCTCGCTAAATTCCGTCGCTAACTTCCGTCGCTAACCATTAGCGGGGGATTTGTTCCGTCGCTAATTCCCTCGCTAAGGCACATTAGCGACGGATTTTTGGTCATTAGGGACGGAAAAATTCGTCACCTATACTGCTTTTTTCTGTAGTGGTAACATCCCAAATTCGGGTAATTTCGATTATCGAAATTAACTAGCGATTGATCGTTCGATTAAATGATAAGTCGAGTCATAGACATGTTAGAAGAGTGAAAGCAATATTTAATTTCTTAAGTATATGATTTATATGCATTATTGATTAAATTGTATGAATTGATTGCTTAATTGTTGATTTAAGAGGGAAATAGGAAGCAAGGGTATTTAGGTCTTTTTTTATTCTATTAGAAAACCTTCAGCTCATTAAACTAAAAACCACAAACACTCCCTCATTTTCCTCACTTTGCTGAAATTAAGAATTAGAAAAGAGAGAGACTAGAGAGAGAGAAGGAGAGGCCGTGAGGGAGAGAGGAGAAGAAGAGGAGAGTGTTCATGGTTCGTCCAATGCATGTAAGTTCTTTCACCATAATCCTTCTCCATTTTTCATTCACTTCAAGTTGATACCGATTTCATCCACTTATTCATCATCTTCCTCATTTTTTCCATTTCCAAGCTTCCAAGCTCAACTAGGACAACAATGGAGTTTTGAACCTTTTTGGAGCTTTGCATGTTCAATTTGGGACTAGGTTAGAGTAGAGCTGAAATGGAATTGTTGATTGAAGTGATTTTGAGTGAGGTTCAGTAACTAGAAGCCTTGGTGTTCGTTTCGGAAGTAAGTTAGAGTTCGTGGGAGCTTCGAAATCATAGCGGGGATTGTTCGGGTAGTTATTCTCGTTGATTGCATTTCGTGGAGTTTCGATTTCGCGTGATCTTCATCACGATTGGTGAGTTCTACTCACGTTTAGGCTTTTTTATTTGTTTCTGAACTTAGTTGTTAAATGTGGCTGATTTGCTTCGTTGTTTGTTTCGTAAAATTCGAGTCTTAAAAACCGTAGTTTCGTTGCGAACTATTATGAAACCCATATGGCTATAGTCTTGGTAAATTGTTCATAACTTTCTGTACAGATGTCGTTTTGAGTTTGTTTTTATTTCATTGGAAAATAGACTTAATTGCTTACGATATAGGCACTGGTTTCACTAAATTTCATTAAGAATTGAGGAATAAAATTGGGTTGCAAGTTGACCAAAAAGTGCTCTTTAGTTTCTGTACATTGGTGTCGGTATTTTGAAATACTGTACAACTGGATGCTCAAAGTGAAGAATACAAATCATATTCAGAAACTAGACTTATAGAGCTTTCCAAAGAGGGGTCGTTTATATAAATCTGATGTCGTTTGATATTTTAAATAATTCGTGGAAGTAAATGTATGACTGCAGAAAACTCTGCACCTATGCTGTGTGTTGAAATATTTGATTGTGTCACTATAAATCTTGCAATGTATTGATTGTTAATTGAGATTGTTTGGACTGGTATTGTATGTTATATTTCTGTTTTGAGGTTGAGATTGGATTGGAACACGGATTGGAAGCGAGCGGAGAAGCGAAAACGAGAAAACGAAATGAAACGGAATGTGCTGCTAGTAGCGCACAGACTGTGCGCCCCTGTGGCACAGACAGTGCGCACTGATTCTGGTTGTTGCCTTTAAATGTTGCAGTAAGCACAGACCTTCCGAGTTGTTCTGTCCCCAGAAGCCAAATTCTCGTTTCGTCGCCCCTTTCGATTCCAAACCTCTTCTAATCTCTTCTCCAACCATTCCTCATGATATTAGATCAATTATGCTATTGTTTTTTTTAAGCATGATTGGGATGTTTTTAGTAATTGAATTGGTTTATACAAGTTTAATAAAACCGTATGACTAGTTAAACGAGAGTGTTCACGGTATCATGATAATACAAGGAACTATGTGTTCAGTTTAATAATTGTACATGAGAATGGGATGAACAAATAGTTCATCAAAGACTGATTGAGGTTTAAATGAAAAAGACAGATAGGTCACTATAGACTTATATGGGTGACGACCCAAAGAGGTAGCATACTAGGCGGGAAGGTCATGAGCCCGTAACTAGGCCCTAAGTCAATGCACTATGGTATGGACTGGGGGTTCATCGGGATTAGCAGGTTGCGGTCGGTGTTGTGCTAAGTTAAAAGGCACATAGTTCATAAATTGAATTACGAATGAAAAGGATTCATAATTGAACCGCGAGTGTAGTTAGGGGTCTCGGTATAACTCACTGAGATTGTATCTCACTATTTATGTGTTGTTGTTTTTACAAAGAAACAGGGAAACGGAAAGCAAAGAGGCACGAGTAGATGATGTGCTCGAGGAGTAGATGAAGACGTAGTGTTTACACCTATGTTTTATGTTTCCTTGTTATCTTTGTATCTCGACTTACTTGAACTTATGTAAAATTGTAAAATCGTTTCCGCTATTTTAAGAAAGGCTATAAGTACTTGAGATATTGTTTTAATTTGAAGTACTTGAGATATGTGTGACTCTTTGATATTATTTATCAAGAGTTTTTAGTATTGTTCAATATATGAAACAGGAAATTTATCTTTGATGTATACTAAATTGTATGCTTTAGTATTTCTACTTGTTAGAGATACTAGGGTGTTAGACCTCCAATCCAGCGAGGGGATTAGTCACTGCATTTAGCGGTGGATACCCAAGTATATACCAAAAAAAAAATATTATGAATACCATATACCTTTTTTAATTCATATTCATATTATTATAAAAAGGGAAAAATGAATAATTTTGTTTTACTTTTATAATTACATTTTAAATTAAATTTCTTTAATTACTTTTATTTTGTATTTCATTTTTTCGTTTTAATTTCAATTTATAAATTATTACTAGGTGCTAAAATAATAAAGAATGTTAATTTGTCTCTAATCATTAAAATTCATGCCCATAAATTTAGCATATTAAAAAGTATAACTGTTTTGATAAAATACTAAATAGAATTAAATTTCTTTTTCTAAATGTAATGAGTAATTTAATCAGAGAGGTAAAGTATATCTACAATGATCTATATAAGAAAACAATGTGCAATTGAGTAATTTAATCAGCTCATTGTTTTCTTATATAGATAAGAGAATAGTATAAGTAAAAGAAAAAGTTAAAAAGATAAATTAAGAGAGAGATAAAGTATATCTACTATATATATATATATATATATATATATATATATATATATATATATATATATATATATATATATAAGAAAACAAGGGAGAATTTAGTAATTTAATCAGCTCATTCATTTCTTATATATATAAAGGAAACCCCAATGGAACCAATACAATGATTTTAATGAATTTTATCTATTAAATGATGCTTTTAAAAGACTATTATTTAATTATTATATTGATATGAAAATAATACTTTTTTTATGGAAGTATAGAAATTAATAATAACAACTAGCAATATAATATAATAAAATTCATGACATGGAGTTTTTATTTAACTTTTGTAAATTAGTTTATTTGACATATTTACTAATTATAATAGTTTAGATAAATTTAAAAAATAACAATAAATTTCATTTTCCCGGACTTTCTAAATGATTCTTTACATAGACTGATATTAATGAATGAGTTATTTTATTAAAATATAGTATTTTTTATGGATTTAATATTCTCTTCTGATTGCATTTTTTTGACAAAGAATTGCATAAATTTTTATATATTGAGGAAAATGCTAAGATGCGATTTTTTCCGAATAGCTGAAGAAATAAATCAGGAGCCATTCAACACTTTAACCTAATAGATTATGAGATGCCTAAATGACAATAAAGGAAATTAAAATTATATTTATATTAAACATGCAGATATAGTATATAATAAAATAGTTATGCTCATTAAAATAAACTAAAATACTGCTTTTTGTTAAAAATGATATTCGTAACAAATTTGTCTGAGGCCCTCCTACTATAATATATCTAATCACTAAAATTACTTCTAAAATAATGAATATATTAAAAATGAGTGTCAAAACACTCCAATATTGTAATATTTGAAAGGTCACATTGAAGTTGAAGTGGCGGTTTAAATGATTTGAATATGAAAGGCCTAATCTTGGATGACCATTACTTGATGGTGGTAATGGCTACTAAATGCATTTTGATTGAAAAATTCCCTTAAATAGTTGATGTCATTCTATGACCTTCACACACATATGTCTTATACAACATTATAATGTGAAACTGAGAACTTAGAAGAACCAAGAAGATATGCAACTCTTCCTGTTTGTAAAAATGGCTCAAGGTAATTTCATGACTTTATTTATTCTGTTTTTCGTCTCTATTGTTTTTGTAAGTTTAGGACTTGGAATACACAAAAGTTGTAGCACTACAGTTTTTACAGTTTTTGTGAAAATAAAGATGGTGATGGGATCTTCATTTGATTTCTATTATTTGTGCTTGATTTCTATTATTATCTCTATATTGAATGCAAGCTGATAATAATAAACATTTTTTTCTGCGGCATGTTTGCAACTTCTTGGTTGGGTTCCCAAAAATAGTGGATACTGATATAACTTCTTCCTTGAGTATCTTGAATAGAAAATGAAGAAAGTCAATATTTATTTCAAAGATTTAAAAGTTATATTCTTTGAGACACGAGAAACTGTATACTAAAATTGAGGCAACTATAGACCCTATATTTGATAATTTGTAAATGAAAAATATGTGACAAATGGTTTGATATAATTTTTTCGTTTATTTATTAGGTTTACCTTATTCAAGTTGTTCCCAAAATGTCTTTTTTTATTTATGACACATCTAACAATTCTAAATTAAGAATATATATATATATATATATATATATATATATATATATATTATTTGAATAAAAAAAGATAGATAAATAATATATAGAAGACAATTTATTTTTGGTCAAAAAAAAGAAGACAATTTATTTTTTTCTTTCCTCAATTCACTTACCATTAAACATGAAACTGTTTAAAATTTTGTTTTTCCTATCGATTCATGCATCATTGCACGTTAAATTATTTTAGTGGAGTATATATAATGAATTTGATACGTAATTTTCTTATGAGTTACATAATTATATACTACATATATACAGTGGATAATAACTCTTTATAAAGTATAAGGTTTTTTTTATAGATTTTATTATTAAAAGAGAGAATATAAGAGAGGGTGGCAATGTTTTAAGACATGATAGTTTATATTAACTCTAAATACAAAATGTGGTTTAACATAAGGAAGATGAATGATATGTAACCGATGAATGATTTAGAATATTACAATAATATGTCAAAAAAGAATAATAGAATTAATAACTATACATGGAAAATTCAAATTTTGTTACTGCTAAAAAATACAAAGTGTTAAGAAAATGTAGTATAGTGTATAACAAATATAGCCAATACCACAAATAAATTGGAAAGATAGAGAAATTACATAAATTACAAAATGCAGCATATGTGGTTAAAATTAGTTGCTAATATAGGCTAATATTTCCTTACAAATTATCCTAAAAGGAGGAAATTTTCATTTTTTATTTTTCAGAAATTGAAGTGGTCTTTAATAAAAACCAAAACTTCCCTAAAAATTATCCTAAAAACAATATACATTTCCATTATAAAGGTTGAATATGCTTTTTTTTTTAGATAATTGGTTCAATACAATTTGGGATATAATCATGAATTTGGGAGCTAGCAAAAAATCTTAACGCCTTTGCAAGTGCTTGCCTCCTAATATGGCTAACTCTGTAGCTTTGTCTAAAAGAAAGAAGAGATTTACAAGAGGACAAAAGTAAGCCAAATTCGTTATGTTGGAGATTGGTTCCATTTATCTCATTCACCACTGGAAGACGTCAGTCCAGCTCAATTGTCACTGAAATGTAGCCAAGCTCACCTAACCAAATAATAGCTTGTTTGAGCCCAATTGCTTCAGCCTCTTGAGGGAGGGGAACACCCGTAAAATTCATTGTTTTGGCTTTGATGAACGATCCATTATCATCCCTAATACACAACTCAATTCCATACCACTACAAGAAAAGCTGGACTTTGCGGCGGGCGAAATCCGCCGCAAAAGCCAAATTTGCGGCGAATATTTGGACTTTGCGGCGGAAGTTTTTCGCCGGTAGCCAGCTCGAAGCAAACGCGTTGCGGCGGATTATCCGCCGCAAGTTTGCGGCGGATTTAGTGGCGCCGCAAAATTCAACGCAAATTTGCGGCGGATAATCCGCCGGAAAAGGGGACAAATTTTTGACGCAATATATCCGCCGGAAAGTACCCAATATCCGCCGCAAATTATCCGCCGCAAAGTACCCCTTATCCGCCGCAAAACACCGTTTTATTTAAAAAAAATGAATATAATTTTTTTAAAAAAACGTTTTATTTAAAATTCCGCCGCAAACGACACAAATCCGCCGCAAAGTACCATTTTTTTTAAAAAAAAATTATTATTATTTTTAAAAAATAAATTTTATTTTTTTAAAAAAATCGTTTTAATTAAAAATATATATTATTTTATTAATTTTTTTAATTATTGATAAAAAAATAAAATCCAATAACTAATTAATTTTTAATTTAAAAAATAAAAATTGGGAAAAGCAGTAAAAATATCCATACAATTAATAAAATATCCAGACAATTAATAAAATATCCAGACAAATAAATAAAATAATCTAAAGCTACTGGGGTGCCTGCCGGTCAATGTCATCAACATTATTATAATATGTATCATCTTGAAGTAAAGCACTGAGCGATGACATTTAGGACATTAAGATCAATGTCCAGCGGGGGTGACCGCTGCTGGGGGTACTGCTGGTTTGGCTGGATCAGGGGTGACTGATGTTGGGGCTGCTGGTATGGCTGGCGGGGTGACTGATGTTGCTGCTGGTATGGCTGGAATGGCGGCGCATACTGCGGTGTATACTGCGGGGGATATTGGGATGCATACGGCGGGGGATACTGGGGTGCATACTGCTGCTGTGGCGGCGGCGGGTAGGATGCTGATGAGGATGGCCTCGAGCTAGACACCATCTGATCCTGCAAGAACTTAAAGCGCTCCTCCATGCGCTCCTCAGCTACCCTAGCCTGGTCCCGAATCGCCTGAATTTCCCGCTCACTTCGATCCCGAATCGCCTGAATTTCCCGATCGCTTTGCTGCTGCCGCTCGGCAATCTGACGCTGAGCCTCGCTCAGTTGCTGTGTCAATTGCCTAACCTCATTCAACTCACCAGCATTGGGAACATAATTGCGACCAGTCGAGGATCCAGAATGTGAATCTGATAGACTCGGAATAATGCTTGTTCGAAAAGCAGCCGGTCCAATACCACCTGATCCTACCAGACGATTAGTCTTTTGGGGACCAACTGCTCTCTCCCAAACATCACGAGCTACTCTAGCCTCCTCCACTGGATCGACAGCTACCCCACTGCCCTGTTGTGACTGATGGTACTCAGCCATCCCACCCTCGAAGCTCTCCTGAAAAAATAACCCAACAAATAAATAACTAATTATTAATATAAATAATAAACATTAATTAATATATATAATTGTAAAAGTAGTTTTACCTGAATACGCCTCGCCCGATCTGTAACGTACTCACCAGTCTCCTCCACCATATGCATGTGGCAATGCAACTCAGGCAAAGTGATTGGCCTTTGTTCCCTCTCCACCTATATATATATATATATGTACATAAATATATATATATTATTAATTAAATACACATATTGAAAATGACTAGTTAATTATTATAAATAATTAATTAATTAATCAAGTAATAAATTAAGTAATAAATTTACCAAACGTATGTAATGCGTTGCAGTATTAACACTCCCCCCCGTGTGTGTGCAGCCACCTTTTTCAGAAGCACGGTTCTTCTTGGCTTTCTCACAATAATTTTTAAATCCTTCATCTTTCTTCCAATACTCGTTAAACTCAGCCCAAGTTGAGTCTCCCATATAAGATGGCTTCGTACGCGTATTGCGCGCCCTCCGCATCAATTCAGAATAGCGATGAGAACATCTCTTATGGAACACTCTCTCAACAGCAGCTTGCTCCCCTGGATACAATGTACATTTCTCCTATTTAAGAAATTTACAATAATGTTGTTAATTATAAGGCAATAATTAATTAATTAATTAATCAAGTCAATATAAAAGATAATACACGAAATTAATTATTTCGTAGAATCGAATAACTTACCAAAAATGATCTTAACATCTTCTTATTTGCATCCTTATCTTTTCTAACTTCCGTCCAGTTCTTCCAGCTCTTGGTAAAATTCTCCTTGATTGTTTTTGTGATGGCGGTAGCTGAAGCCTTCGAAGGAATAAAACTGCATTAAAAAAAGATGAATTTTGTTACACCAAATATAAGTTATATATATATATATATATATATATATATATAAATGGCAACAAAAATAAATTAATAATAATAATATAGATATATATATATATATATATATATATATATATACTTACGAATCGCCAACAATCTGCAATATGATACGCCCATCAGGTGTAACCCTAATCACCTCAGTCCCATCAATGAATGTGCGTACCCCATCCGCATCAACATGTGTCGGGGATAAGCCCTCAGTACCAACAGGAATCGATGGGCCCCCTGCAGTACTAGTACTAGCACCATCCTCAGACACAGGTGGTGGCAAATATCCGCCAGTAGTAACAACAACACGCGCAGGCTGAGTACGGCGCCCTAGGCGAGTAGATGTCTTCCGCCTGCTAGTGCTGGCGGTATCGGGAGGTGGAGGAGGAACATATGCGCCGTCATGATCGGATCCCGAGTCATCATGAGATGCCATATCTGTATAGATCTAGCTAAACATATACATTTAAACAAAACAAACATATACTAAACAAGGTTAACATAAACATATACAAAACTCATGCATTAAAATAAATAATTTGAATCCCATTCATTCTCAAACAAATAACATCCTTCATTAAAAATAACATCTTCATTAAAAATAGAATTGTTGAAACATAAATTAGATTCATTCTAATTTGAATCCCATTCATTCTCAAAATCATCATCATCGGAGGAGTGAATTCTTGATACACCAATGTGGTCTGTTGCATCATCACCATCAGCATCTTCGTCATCAACAACTTCATCGCCGGTGTTTGGCTCATCACATAAACGAACAATGGGTTCAACTTGAATCACTTCATTTACATTAGACATCTCTTCCATTTGATATGGCATATCTTCCACCGTGTCATCATTTGTCTGATCAATGCGACCTCTTGGTTTTGTTTTAATTGCGACACACCAACCACGCCTATCAGTCCGCATTGATGGATAAGGGACATAATAGACTTGTCTCACATTTTGTGCAATGACGAACGGATCATACGGTCGATATCTACCATTCATTTTAATGTCCACTGTATTTGACTTTGGATTCACCTTTGTTCCTCGAGCAGACGGATCAAACCAATTACAATAAAAAATCACTACCTTTGGACTAAAATCTAGATGGGGGTACTGAAGTTCATATATGTGTTGAACCACACCATAAAAATCATCTTCACCTCCTCTAGTGACCCCCTTCATGCACACTCCACTATTGACTGTCTCTCTGCCCTGTGTCCATTCATTGGTGTGAAATTTGTATCCATTGACAAAGTATGTGTGCCATTCTTTAACACATCTTCGAGGACCGTCTGATATGTTCCTCAAGTATTGGTTGGTAGGATTTGGCGGGAGGGAATACACATATTGACTAAACCACATTGGAAAATGCGCATGAATATGAGCAGAAGATTGGTCTTCACGTACTGCCTCTGATGACAAGAACTCCCTAAAAAGAAATAATTTAATTGTTACACTTGTCTACTATATTAACTAATTAAGATCGATTGTTAATGTTGAGGAACATACTCAATAAATGGTTGCACCTCAGTACAGTTTATCAACACATGAACATGTGCTGAACTTAACTCTTCATCTGTTAGCCAGTGAGTTGACTCCTTCCCAGATGGACGACCGGGTAGACAAAAGACAGACAAAGCCAAAGGATGTCGCCATTCAGTATCCACTTCATTTCGACTGCTTCCAGGAGCAAACTGATTCTTGAAATAATGAGAACAAAAATGTGTTGTTTCACGGTGTAGGTAAGAAGAACATATCGATCCTTCAACTCTAGCTTTGTTTTTCACCGATCTTTTTGAATCACCCATGAACCTAGAGAATATGATATTAATATATTAATAGTCATATATTTTAATTTAAACTTGTTAATTTCTTATATTATTATAATTAAAGCTAGCTGACCTTTCAAACGGATACATCCATCTGTATTGGACAGGTCCGCCAAGTTTAGCTTCATATGCGAGATGCACCGGTAGATGCTCCATAGAATCAAAGAAACCAGGTGGAAATACTCTCTCCAACTTGCATAAGATAAGTGGGATGTCTTGTTCCATTTTTGAAAGTTCATCAGCTTTTAGCGTTGCAGAACACAAATTCTTAAAGTATTGACTTATTTCAATGAGCGGATTCAAAACGTGTGTTGGCAACGAACTAAAAGCGATAGGAAGTAAGCACTCCATGAATACGTGACAATCATGACTCTTCATCCCATGCAACCTCCCATTATCCACATCCGCACATCTAGATAAATTGGAAGAATAACCGTCTGGCATTTTCAACTCTTTTATCCACTGATAAACTGCTTTCGCTTGTTCGGTAGATAAAGTATAATTGGCTTTGGGTTTCAAAATCCTAGTACCTTGCTCAACCAACAACAAATCCTTTCGTCTACAGAAATGATCTATATCATTCCTAGCTTTCTCATTGTCTTTCGTTTTGCCTTTCACGTTCATGACAGTGTTAAATATGTTGTCAAAAAAATTCTTCTCTATATGCATGACATCGAGATTGTGTCTCAATAGATTATCTTTCCAATAGGGAAGTTCCCAAAAAATACTTTTTTTTGTCCAATTGTGCCATTGTCCATAGCCATCTGGACGAGAAACAACACCGGCTACGACTTCCACAGGAGGGATATCCCTAACATTATTCCAAACTTCCTCTGGTGTCAACTGACGAGGAGGTCCAGCTGTTTCAACATTTCCCTTGATGAACGCATATTTCTGCTTTCTAAATGGGTGATCCATAGGTAAGAACCTACGGTGCGAGTCAAACCATGAAACTTTTCCTCCGTATTTAAGACTAAAAGCCTTTGTGTCAACCATGCAAATCGGACACGCCATCTTACCATGTGTCCCCCATCCAGACAACATTCCATAGGCAGGGAAGTCATTTATGGTCCACATCAAAGCCGCCCTCATCACAAAATTTTGTTTGCGTGCCACATCATAAGTTAAAACACCATTCCACAACCTTTTTAGGTCATCAATCAAAGGTTGCAAATAGATGTCAATACCAGCTGTTGGATTACTTGGCCCTGGAATAATAGAATTTAAAAATATGTATGGTTTGGACATACACATTTCTGGAGGAATGTTGTATGGTGTAACAATAACTGGCCAACATGAATACGGTGTTGCCGAGGCTTGAATATATGGTGTGAAACCATCAGAGCACAAACCAAGCCGAACATTGCGCAGATCACTGGCAAAATCTGGATGAACACGATCAAAATGCTTCCAAGCTTCACCATCAGATGGGTGACGTAATTCACCAGAATTATTTCTATTTTGATGGTGCCATGTCATTTTACCTGCGGTCTCCATTGAAGTAAACATCCTCTGTAGCCTTGGAATAAGAGGCAGATAGAACATTGATTTTCGTGGAACCGGTTTGCCTCTGCTCATCCCTGATCTACTGACACGATAGCGTGGTTGTCCACACAACTTGCATTCCGACAACTCTCCATCATTTATGCCAAACTCATTGTTATAATAGAGCATGCAACCAGACACACAACAATCAATCCTTTTAGATTTTAAGCCAAGCTTCGATACCACTCTTTTAGCTTCATAATAACTTTTCGGTAAACTCCCTCTAAAGGGGGTTGCATCCAACATCATTTTGGTCATATATTCCATGCACAACTCAGCAACATTAAATTGAGACTTAAGACCCAACAACCGAACACACATTGATAATTTTGAGTCTGTAGATCCTTCAAATATGGGTTTATTTGTCTCACTCAAATACATGTAAAACCTTTGAGCTTCCTCATTTGGAACTTCGTCAGCATCTGGTTCTTCAAAATCCAAATTTACTCCAACAGCGTCAGATATCATTCCTTGATAAACATCTAACGGTTGTATTCCCCATCCTTCAGATGTCGTAGTCACTGGATAACTACTTGATGTGTGATCTACTACTTCAACCGGAACATTAACCGCAGGAACTGCAGCTACCCCTGCGCTCCTTCCCCGTGACGACTCCATGTCCAATAATTTGGCCTAAACCCATTATTGTACAAATGAAGTCTAACTTCATGTTCATTTTTTATAGCTCGAAATGAACATTTCAAGCACGGACATCTAATACCGCCTTGTCGCCCAAATTCTTCATGATCAATGTACTTAGCACAAAAAATAAACTCTTCCACTCCTTCTACAAAACGTCGTTTTACACCAGTTCTTCCAAGATACAATCGATCATACATCCAACTACGATCCATTTTCAAGAACTATACGTATACTACACTACAATATAAATAAAATAAACTATCAATTACTTCATATTTTGATATATATATATATATATATATATATTTATTACTCATTTTATTTTGATATTTCAATAAACTACCAATTAATTACAAGCAACAGAATGAATTTTTTAATAATGTTATATACAAATAATTTAAACATTATAAATAATAATTCCAAATTTAATTTTAAATTTCAATTTTTATAAGACAATATATGTTAATAAAATTTATAAGTGAACTTAATAAATAAGTTTTTTCAATATAAATTAATTTGTATTATTATTGCGAACAAAATACTAAACAAAATTTTACTAAAAATAGTGAAGTAAGTAATATTTTATTAATTACTTTAACAACTAACCGTAGTGAAGAGAAGGCTCTGGCTTGAAGCTTATCCTGAACTCAAGCAGAGAGGAAAAAGCAGAGAGGAAAAAGGAGGAACCCAAACAATACCTAAACAAAAAAAAACAACACAATTAGTAACAAATTCATATTATTATAAAATAATTTAAAAACGAATATTAAAAAAAAAATTAAAAACTAAAACTGTTAACTAATATCAAAAACATACCTTGAAGAAATTTCCCAATAAGAGCAGAAGACAATTCGTAGGGAGGAAGCGCTACACTTCAAAAATAGATTTAGTAGAGAAGGAGAGAATTTGGGAGAGAGTAAAAGAGAAATTTTAAGAAGAGAATGGGAGGATTGTTAGAAGTGTGAAGAATGAGAAGTGGGGAATGAATATATATAGAAAAACGCAGCCCAACGGTCAAAAAGGATTTGTGGCGGATTTGGACGGTTGCGGCGGAATTTGAAATTCAATATCCGCGGGTTTTTTTTTCCGGTGCTTTGCGGCGGATTCTGGACGGTTGCGGCGGATTTTGAAATTTAAAATCCGCGGGTTTTTTATTTACGGAGGTTTGCGGCGGATTCGTGGTACTTTGCGGCGGATATTCAAATTAAAATATCGCGCCTTTTTTTTTAAAAATACCAAATAATCCGCCGCAAAAGCTATAATCCGCCGCAAATGCTCAACATCCGCCGCAAAAAACACAAATCCGCCGCAAAGTACCATTTTTTTTTTAAAAAAATATTATTATTTTTTTTAAAAAATTATTATTATTTTTAAAAAATAAATTTTATTTTTTTAAAAAAATCGTTTTAATTAAAAATATATATTATTTTATTATTTTTTTAATTATTGATAAAAAAATAAAATCCAATAACTAATTAATTTTTAATTTAAAAAAATAAAAATTGGGAAAAGCAGTAAAATATTATCACTAAAAAAATATCCATACAATTAATAAAATATTTTAAACAAAAAAATAATATAATCTAAAGCAATAAAAATTGGGAAAAACAGTAAAATATATATTTAATGTCTGCTACCCCTAAACGGAGACCTACGCCATTATCTTGATATGACACTCTCTTGAGCATTGTCGGCAGCAGCTCCATTACAGTGGCGTATGTCTCCATTTCATTGTAAAGAAATTTCCACATTGTCGTGAACACCCCTTCATCTTTTTCGTTAAAAGTAACCCATTTATCAGCAAAAAGCTCCTCCTCATTATTTCACCACAAGTGACATATACGTTAATCAAACGCTCGGTATCATCCTTCAACTTAACAGCCCGTCCTTGCAGTTCCTCAAACTTTCTATTTAGAGATTCAACCATATTTTCAAAATAGAAAGTTTCACAAGAAACCATCTTTTGAAAAGATGATTGAATCTCTAAATAGAAAGTTTGAGGAACTGCAAGGACGGGTTGTTAAGTTGGAGGATGATACCGAGCATTTGATGAGCGTATATGTCTCTTGTGGTGAAAATAATGAGGATGAACTTTATGCTGATAAAGGGGTTACTTTTAACGAAAAAGATGAAGGGGTCTTCATGACAATGTGGAAATTTTTTTACAAAAAAATGGAGACGTACGCCACTCAATTGGAACCCCGCTGCCGACAATGCCCAAGAGAGTGCCGTATTAAGAGATCGAGTGCCGTATCAAGAGAATGAGAGTATTGGTAGAGGTGTGAAAAAAGAAGAAGGGGAGAAGGGGTTTATATAGGAGAAACGAAGTCAAACGGTCAAAAGGCAAGATCCGCCGGAAACGGCAGTTACCGGCGGATTTAAGGGATTTGCGGCGGACATAAGGGATTTGCGGCGGACGGAGGTGCATTTGCGGCGATTAATTAAAATCTCGTAAAAAAAAAAAATTGTGAACCCAAATCCGCCGCAAGAACCGTTAAATCCGCCGCAAAAGCCAAGACGAATTTTAATCCGCCGCAAATGTCAATTTTTCCGCCGGTAACTTTGAGGCGGATAAATTCCGCCGGAAATTCGTAGATTCCGCCGGTAACTTTGCGGCGGATCTATATCCGCCGGAAACTCCTGGCCGGAAAAACCAATAATTCTTGTAGTGTACATTCCGCTCTCAGCGAAAATAGCGGCATCAACATTGCATTTTAGAGTGTCTGGGTTCAGTTTTGACCAGGAGGAAACAACGTTGTTCATGCCGTGCACTCCATCTTTATTCTCTCACTTCAATGACATCTCGCTGCATCCCACTCGCGAAGGTAATCTATAGCTCTTCTCACTACCAACGGATATGAAGTGATATTCTCCCAAACTTTATCATTCCGATTCTTCCAAATCGCCCAAACCATCATTGCAAAGATTCTACAGTTAAATTCAGAGAGATGATTTAAAAGAGCAAAAATGCTACCCTAGAACGAAACAACACTAGACAGTGCTTGTTGGACTTCACTCCAAATTCCACTATCAGCCCAGATAGCGCGAGCCCTGTTGCAAACGAAAAGCAAATGCCACTCAGTTTCCGCTTCATCCACACAGAACGGACAACCCTCGATGCGATCCACCCTCTTCACTCTAAGATTTCTTTTCACGGGGAGGCATCCCCTTTCAGCTCGCCAAAGAAGAAGCTTGATTTTTTGGGGTATTTTCATCTTCCATATTTTCATCCAATCTCCCTCTTTCTTGAGATGATTATTGTCGATCAGATCCTCCATAATCCCGTAGTACGCCGACCTCACAGTAGATACTACGCCAAACAAAACTTGGGTTATGGCCTATGAAGCCCGGATACCGGATACGATACGGGATACGACACGATACAGATACAGGGATACGGGAAAATTTTGAAAATCAAGATACGACACGGCTGGGATACTTTAATAAAAAATTAAATTAAAATTTAAATATAAAAAAACATAACAGAAAAAATAAAATAGAATAGAAACACAAATAGAAAAAAACAAAGATGAAAAACTGAAATATTGCATTTTATGTATATGAAAAAAACAGCCCAAATAGATAAAAAAAAATCACACAGAAAAATATATGGATGAAAGGAAGAGGACAACCGACACACCTATGTATAAGTGACTAGTCGTAAAAAGTAAGGGTGGACAAGTAACTAAGACCACCCGAAATCGTATAATACGAATAGTCAGTGGCAGAAATAGATGACTTTTTATAGATTAAGATATTCATATTAGTACGTAGTTGCTCAATAAAATATAAGCATATCATTAGTCAATATATATTCATCACACTGTAGAAATAAATACTTGTGATCTTATCAAGTAGAAATAGTTACGTATATTTATCTCACTCATATCACAATGTATTATTTCTTCTATTATTGTATTACGAAAAAACATATAATTTTGTCTTTTAGTTATTGAGGTATTAAAGTGTGTCATATATGAGTAAAAATCATGTGCTTAGTTGGTAAGAGGTATCGAAAAAGTATCTGAGAAGTATCCTTAGTTGGTAAGAAGTATCAAAGATGTATCTGAAAAGTATCAAGTCAAATATTTTTTTAAAAAGAATTAAAAAAATTATTGGATACTCTTTGGGTACGTATCGGAAAGTATCGGGTGCGTATCGGTATCGGATATGTATCTGACACGAGTACGTCTCCATTTTTGAAGTAATAGGTTATGGCCCAAGCAGGCCCCATAAAGTTGTTAGAATTAGATTTATATTTATATTAAATGATTAAATATGTTAACGTAAGGTTGGTGACCTTAAGTTAACATACTTAATCATTTAATATAAGTAATGGCATATATTGTTGGTCAAATTAAAAAATTGCATAGTGGTTACCTTAAAAATATGATTAAAATTTTCATTACTTAAATGATTGAATATTGTTGGTCAAATAAAACATAACAAATATATTTAAAAGGAGTGATAATATATATATATATATATATATATATATATATATATATATATATATATATATATAGTTGTACTTGTAACATCCCCAAATTTGCTAATCTCAATCTTTAAGATTAGCAAGCCCTTTCATTTAATTGCTCTTTATTGAGTTATGATTGATGTTTTAAATGATTCTATTTTTATTGACTTTCATCCACTTGATTGAGTATTTTGTGATTTATTGAATTAAATTGAGTAATTGTTTATTGTTAAAATAAATTGCATTGGGTATAGTGTATAAGTAATGGGGGAGTGTGTTTAACATGGGGGTCATCTTACTAGTCTTTTACTTTCAGCTGAAAGCACTAACACACACTCCACTCATTTCTCAAGATTCACAAAAAACACTCATCACTCAAACTCACTCCACACTTTCCAAAAACTAGAAAAGTGAGAACTTGAGAGTGAGAGAGAGGAGAGCTTCGAGGGAGAGAGGGAAGAAGAAAAGGCAACAAAACCACACAACCAGACAACTGAACATTTCCTCTTCACCATCCATCTAGTTAGTCCATCATTTCTCCTTTTTTCCACCTCCATTTTCGCAACAATGGTGAAGGTGAACTAGAGTGAGTGAGAAATCCACTTGCAAGTTGATTTGAGAGCTGGATTAGGGCATTTCAGTACCTATATTGTAGATTGAAGTAGCATAGAAGGGGTATTCAGCAGGTGGATTCGAAATTAGGGTTTGAAAGGTTGAGGTTTCGAATTGGAGCTTAGGAGAGGGTTTGGTGTCTTAAAATCTTGATTTACTTGTTTGTTGTGGTTGTTCTACAAATTAGAGGTGAGTTCCTCGAATTTATCCTTGTGATGTCCTTTAAACTTGTGTTTGGAACTGAATATGATAGTAATGTGTTTGGTTGCTGGATTTTGGTGATAAATTGTGCACATTATAATGTTTGAGGAACTCTGGACATAGAATCGGTTATTTGGAACTGCGGGTTCTATGGTAATCCAATAATTGTGTGGTTTATCTTTTTAGAAACTAGACTTAAGGATCTTCAACTTGGCACTGGTTTGGTTGAATTTGGAGTTGTGTAGCTCGAGATATAGGTGTCACAATTTCGGTAAAAATTCTGGAATGATTCTGTGCATGGGTTCATTGTTTTGTGTATGTTGTTTTCATTTGAACTTATTTTTGAATGATTCTTGTTCCATTGAAAACGAGACTTAATTTTCTCTGGTTTAGGCTCAAGTACCATGCCATTTGGTTGAATTTTGGTCATTTTAGGGGTGTTATAAGTTAGGGGACAAAATCTGTCCGGTTTAGGAACCAGTCAGGTTGTTTTGAAAAAAGCTGTACTAAATGGCTCATAATTTTGGAAAGCAAAAATATGTTTCAGGAACTAGACATTATAAGCTTTCTAATGAGTGGTCATTTGTAATTTTTCGTTATCGTTTCATATGTCAAATGTTTTCTGGAAATTTAGGTAAGGTTGCTGGAAACTTCTGAATAGTTAGGTGTTGTTTATGATTTGTTCCTTGTTTATCATGAACCGATTTGTATCATTTTTGAAATGCGCGAGTGTTGAATAGTTTAGCTCATATGTAAGGATAAATGTAAATTTATTGAAAGTTGAATTATAAATATTGTTGTAAACCGTATACTTTACCAACGGGAGAGAATACATAATATAATGATAATTTGATGGACTTGGTGTTCCATTAAGGTTTTGGTAACCATTTAAGTAAGGAATATGATAAATGGGGTGACGACCTCTATGTTAGCATACTAGGGGAGGGAAGTCATGAGCCCAGAACCTAGGTCCCGTCTTTATGTTTGCCCACTAATTAGATATTAGTGGATTGGGGTTCACCGGGGAACCGTGAAGTGGTTGTTGGTGTCGTGCTTATGCCATGTTACACGTAGCTATCCAGACTTGGGCTACGATATAACATATGAATAAAACACCGCGAGAGGACTTGTGAGGAGTTACGAAAGAACTCACTGAAATTTGTAATCTCACCCTTTATGTTGTTGTAGTTTTCAGATCAACAGGGCAAAGCGAAGCAAAAAGGAAGAAAAGTAGTTGCTGGAGTAGTTACTTAGTTATTGATAGATTTTATGGATCAAAGTGTTAGGTTGTTTAGCCTTCACCCTAGATGTATATAAGAGTTTTACTTTAATATTATAAACTTTGGATCATGTACTCAAAGCTTTATTTACCGTCGCTATAGGCGTCGGTTGGTATATGTCAATTTTCTTGTAGTATATATTTAATTGTAATAAAGGAGTATCAACTATGCCGGTTGGCTTTAGCTTTTGGTAATTGTTGCCTAATAAATGTTTTAGGAAGGAATGATACTCTATAAGGTGTGTTATGTCCAAATTCTAAAACAGGTTTACAACTCTGAATTTTATAAAAATGGTTAACATTCTAATTTTATGATGTCTACAATTGAGGATGTCACGGTACTCATTAAAAAATAACTAGAATAGTGGTTTCAGTTGAAAGTGTTATTCTTAAAAAGTTGTTTCATCCACTCCTAATATAATATTTCTATTGATATATTGCAAAAAAAATTATTTTTGTTACAAAATAGTCTATTTAATATAAATTAGTTTTGTTACAAAATAGTCTATTTAATATTTCTATTTAATAAATTAGTTTTGTTAATATAAAAACTAAAATAATATTTTTGTTACAAAATAGTCTAATATTTTAATATTTGAAAGATCACACTTGGTAGTGGCGGGTTATATGTTTTGGATGTGGAAAGCCAAACCTTTAAATTTTGTAGTTGCCGTTTTTGTTTATTATAAAGTAACTTTAATTTTAGTTTATAAAGTAATAATATACTCACTCACTACTAAGTTTTTACTTTTCCTATTAACTATAAAAATGTAGCAGTTAACTTTTTAAGTTTTTTATTATTTGAAGTGAAAGTATTAAGAAAAATTATAGTTATTCATTTATAACACTACGTAAAATGAGATTCTTAAAAAAACATTTGATGCAATTCAAATATAATATTTGGTTTGATAGATTGCTACTGAATGAATCTTTGATGGTATAATACATATAAATAGTTGTTGTCGGTCCATGCACACAAGTCTTATACACCATGTATAGTGTGGAAACGAGAGATTCAAAGAATTAAAAACAAAAAAGATATACAAATCTTTCTATTTGTTAAAACAACATGAGGTAATTTCACGACTTTCGTTTCTTCTACATTTTGTGGCTAAATTTTTTTAAACCTTAGAGTATTGAATGAACTTTTATAATATTTTCACTTTAATAAAATAATATTTCAAAACATTTAATCTCATAAAAATTATTAACAATTATTTATATTACAAAACACATACACTATATAAGAATACGTCTAAAACTTATAATTGATAAAATAATTTTAAATCATGTTAATATTATAATATATTTTAACTATACATAAGTTATAATTTTATTTAATATACTTTATACAAAAACTTAATAAAATTAAATTTAAAGTATTATAACAACCCCGTGCAACGCACGAGCATTCCCCTAGTATAGATAGTAAAAGTAAGAGAAAAAGTTAAAAAAGTAAATTGAGGGTGAGAGAGAGAGAGAGAGAGAGAGAGAGAGAGAGAGAGAGAGAGAGATAACGTATATCTACTATCTATATAAACAATGGGTAATTTAGTAACTTAATCAGCTCATTGTTTTCTTATATAGACAGTAGAAATACGAGAAAAAGTTAAAAAAATAAATTAAGAGAGAAATAAAATATATAACTATATAAGAAAACAATGGGCAATTTATTAATATACCTAGAATGCTTCAATATTTTTGTTTTTTTTTTCAATTTTTGACTTATTCAAACTAACATTTTTTTTTTGTTCAAAACGACCAAACTAACCTTAAATAGCATCATTGTTCATTCTCATTTCTCATTCTCCTACCCTTCATTTCCTATCTTGAGAAAAATGAAAAGAGACACAATATTTATGTCTTGTTTTACAGGTCACACTGTTCTTCTTCTTATTCTTCTAACCTCTATTCCCTTCTACGTATCCCAATCCTACAACAAAAATGCAAATGATGATGATGTGATAGAGAAAATATGCAAAGCAACACCCTTTTATGACCTCTGCAAATCAATTCTAAACCCACTACCCCAAATACCTGATTTCAAAGGAGTGGCATTAGTAATGGTGAAAAATATTCTGGGAAATGCAAATGATACATTGAGTTACATTGAAGATTTGATAAAAAAAACCTCAGATCGTCAATTGTTGTCAGCTTTGTCTTTTTGTGCTGAGACATATATCCCACTTGTGAAATATACTCTCCCACAAGCTGTTGATTACGTAAGTCAAGGCCGTTTTGGGTTTGTAAGTTACAGTATTTCTTATTCTTTGAAGGAAGTGAATAAATGTAGCAAGATATTCAAGGGATCAACTCAGTCACCTTTAGGTGATAGAATTAGTGTTTTTCAGAAGCTTGGGGATGTGGCTTGTTCTATTATCAATCAACTATGGAAACCCCCTTCCCCTTCTCCTAGTAGTAGTAGCTGTATCAGTTAAATGGGATGGGACTGATACTCTTATTCTTAATTACCCAATAATGTCATTCACATTATACATGTCTTGCCTATTTTAATCATTTTTTAGCAGTGTCTTCGCCATGCGGTCGGAGTGTCCGACTCATGACCCGTCTGTCTGACCAGTGTCCCAGTGCCCTAATCGGGTCGGAATAATTATGCCAGAAGGCTAATAACTTTTGAGATATTATAAAAATTTCATTTACATCATTTATTTGCTCAAAATGGTTTAAAATGGTCCTTATGTTAAGTGACAGTTAAATAGGTCTTACGCGGACATTGATGTGGATAAATTGAGTCTAACTCAGAGTACTAAGGAATTCCTTTGTAATTATTACTAAATGAACATAATAGTCATTTCCCTATCAATGAAAAAATTCGATGACCACACCAACACTAAATGAACATAATAGTCATTTACATCATTTATCTTATCATAATTAATTTACTTCCTTGATCTCATGAACTCAGTGATAATTCTACATATTTTATTAATCTATTTTAACATTATTATTTTAGATTATATTAATTCTTAATTTATTTTATTATTAGTTGAATTAACTGTTAAAATAAAATAAAATTTTATATAAAATTAATGTTGTTTATAATACGTTTATTTATTAGTTAAAATAAATTATTAAATAATACAGTATTTTATAACTCTGATACTAAGTTTTGTAAAAAAAACTATGATATTTTTTTTTTTGATAAGCAAAACGAATTTATAAAGGAGGGCACTAGGGGTGCCTCAACCCGTTTACACTTAGCATAACGATTTCAAGCAAGCTGAGGGATTGGCATTCCATTCCTCAAAATCTACCCTCCCTTGATGTGCTACTTTATTAGCTATCCACCCCCAAGACAACCCTTTTACATGTTGTATCATTTGATTTACATTTGGTATTCCCCCCTTGAAAACAACCTGGTTCCGATTCACCCAAATCACCCAAATCACAGCTACCCAAACCAAATAACGGATTTTCCTATTTTTCTTCCCTTCAACAACTAATCTATGCTTCAATAGATGATCCCAAGCACCATTACATTGTACCTGTTGCAAACCAAGCCATTCAAATATTCCTTTCCACAACTTATCTGAGACTTCGCAATCAAAAAAGAGATGAATCGAATCTTCATCCATTCTAAAACAGAAAACACAGCAAGGACTCAGATGAAAATTAATAATGCCTCTTTGTTATCTTAAAAAATTATTTAAGATAACTATTATATTATGTTTGTTTAAAGAAAATGATATTTTTTTAATACAAAGTTAGTTCAACATACACTACTAGAAAAACGACAATTAGCGACCGAACTAGAGACCGATTATAATCACTCTCTATAGAGACCGATTTAGACGCCGTTTTGAGAAGGATATTGTAATTGATTTTTAGCGACTGAAGTTGGGACTGATTTTAGGTAGTGACTGATTTTTTGGTCGCTAAATATAGTGACTGTTATTTCGGTCGCTAATAGTGACCAATTTTTTGGTCACTGAAAATCCTTTAAATAAATATTTTTTTGACCAAAATCCTTTAACTAAATATTAATTCCCTCTAATAAGTCGGTCACTCACTAATCCCTAATAAATATATAACAATGAATTATTAATGTATAGTGCTGTGCCTCTTAATTCATTGTTATATATTTATTAGAGAGTAATAATTCATATATAGTGCTGTGCCTCTTAATAATTTCAAATATATATACTTTTTTTTGTTACACAAATATATAATAGATACTACCTTCCAATTACTCTCGTTTAGTCAAATTATTTATTTTATTAGTATATTTAAATATTATTGTTATTAAATAGTATTTGTTTTATTAACATATTTTCTGTTTCTAATAGTTTATAGATGAAATTAAAAAATTACAATATGCGTGCATTTCACTTTCTTCTTTTTGTCACATTTTTTCAACTAAATCTAATGTCTAAATGTTAAAATTACATGGTAAACTAAATGAAATATTTAGTATGCTTTGCATATGTTTTCTATAATTGATTTTCTGTGCAGAAAGAATATTATATACTATTAACCTAATTTTTATTTAAATTGTATGTTATATCAAAAAATATTTTTATTATTTTTAAAATAACATTAATTTCTGTCAAATATTATGAGTACCATATACCTTTTTTAATTCATATTCATATTATTATAAAAAGGAAAAGTAAAGAATGGGTTTTATTTTATTTTACTTTTCTAAATTTCATTTTAAATTAAATTTCTTTAATTAATTTTATTTTTTATTTCATTTTTTCGTTTTAATTTTCAATTTATAAATTATTAATCAGTGATGAAAATAATAAAAAATATTAATTTTTTCTATGATTTATGTTTCACCACCATACACATTAATTTGTCTCTATCATTAAAATACATGCTCATAAATTTATCATATTAAAAAGTATTACTGGTTTTGATAAAATATTAAATAGTATTAAATTTATTTTTCTAGATGTAATGAAAAATATTGTACTATTCTAAAAAATTAAATAAAAATATATTTACAAACTTTTCAACAATAAATTATTCAATGAACTTTCTAAAAAAATTATTTGAAAAATTATATTTCAAAACAATTATTCATATAAAAATTATTAATAATATTAAAAAATACATACTAGTACACTATTTAAGAATATTACCTAAAATAAATAACTTTGATAAGGAAAATAACTCATATTTGTTTTGGACCGAGCTCCGCCTCAGACCGACCTCGAGGAACCGCGTTGGGCATCTCGGCCCATTTACGATCGAGGCTGGTGTTGGGTAAACCTCCAGCTCTTGGCACGGATTGTGATCTGTGTCATGCTCGTATCAAAGGTCACGATCAACCCGCATCCAACGGCGCATGAACAACCAGCCTAACCCTATAAATACTGACACATCTTCACGCCCCAGGTACAATCTCATAACCCATCTCACCATAAACTTCACCATACTGATTTTGGCGTCAGAGTGTGCAGGTACCACACCTACGCCGGTCAGCAGCTCGTAGCTCGAAGGGTACGTCGATCAAAGTCATCTCAACCTCATCTTAGGTCCTACACTAGGACAATATTTATATTATATTAAATTGTATTCTAATATACAAGATTCATACTAATAAATTTTACATTTGATGAATAAACTCAATAAAATTAAATAAAAATTTTATTACAACTCACGTATTACTTACATGCAATCAGTTGACGAGCTAAGGAACATGAAGAAATTGTAAAAAGGAGGCCCAGCCCAGGATTCAAATATTAGAAACTAACATTTCCCCACCCCTAACTAATTACTAACCACTAATATTTGCTTATAAAAAAAAAGACAATCCTCAAAAAAGTTCTCAAATTTGACATGTTTACAGTACTAGTCAGGTGAATAAAGACACCCGTGACTTTTGGCCAATTCAACCTTAAACAATGTGTAGAAACTTGAAGCATGTGTCGTGATTTAAATTACTTTTGTTTGGAAAACGCAGTTTAGAACTTCTATAAATCACAGTCAAATCTGGTGTTATATTGCTTTCAAGTAGTACTCTCAACACACAACCAAGCATATGCTTAGTTCCCTACCCCATGGTTTAAAAAACAAAACACCAAAACCTATGACAATTCATTAACATAGAAAAGACCAAAAAATAAACATACACCCAGAATTATAACACACACACACCGACATAAGCATGCTTCAATTTTTAACTTATTCACCGACCAAACTAACCTTAAATAGAAGCGTTGAGCAACTCATTTCCCATTTCTCATTCTCCTACCCATCATTTCCTATCAAGAGCAAAATGAAAAGAGACACAATATTTATTATGTCTTGTTTTACAACTCAAACTGTTCTTCTTCTTATTCTTCTAACTTCTATTCCCTTCTCAGTATCCCAATCCTACAACGATGATGTGAATGTGATAGAGAAAATATGCAAAGCAACACCTTTTTATGACCTCTGCAAATCAATTCTAAACCCACTACCCCAAATACCTGATCTCAAAGGAGTGGCATTAGTAATGGTGAAAAACATTCTGGGAAATGCAAATGATACATTGAGTTACATTGAAGATTTGATAAAAAGAACCTCAGATCGTCAATTGTTGTCAGCTTTGTCTTTCTGTGCTGAGACATATATCCCACTTGTGAAATATACTCTCCCACAAGCTGTTGATTACATAAGCCATAGTCGTTTTGGGTTTGCAAGTTACAGTATTTCTTATTCCTTGAAGGAAGTGAACAAATGTAGCAAGATATTTGATGGCTCAATTCAGTCACCTTTAGGTAATAGAATTAGTGTTTTTCAGAAGCTTAGTGACGTGGCTTATTCTATTATCAATCAACTATGGAAACCCCCTCCCCCTTCTCCTTCTCCTCCTCCTTCTCCTCTGTAGTAGACTAGTAGTAGTAGTAGTATCTCAGTTAAATAACACACTGAATCATAATGTAATTCACATTTTTATAATAAAAATAAGGAAATAATGTTTTTTCTCATTTCGCCTCCTCTTTTTTCCTAAAATTCTACTGTTGTTTCCCTTTTTCACTCAGTCAGACTGTCACAAATATCAATGATAACGACATATCAGTGTACCCATGTTAAGCACTGTATAATAATTTCTCAAATGGTGGTGAGACTCTTAGGTAGCACAAGGATAATATATACAGTTCAATTCCCTAAGTTACAAGCTGTAAAATCGAATAAACTATGCTACTTCATAGTTCATACTGTGTTTTCTGTTACCAGTATGACATGTTCTATAAATTGGTATACAGTAATAATTATGTTGGGGAAACCGGCCGGTCACGTGTACTCAGCTTTGTTTGTCTATGTGGTTCTCCTTTCACAATAGAATTTTTTTCCACACTCAAAATTTGATCTTGAGACCTTGAGGTGGGATCTGAACTCAGTATAGCAGGGGGACATTGATTTATTGGATCCCAAAGTGTTGAAATGAAAAAAATTGGAGGGAAAATGGCAACAGCTTAATATCGACCAAATTGATGTTCATATATACTAGTGTAGTTGTGTGGATCGTGATCCCATCCCACATTCCTCATACTCATAGAAATAAAGAAGCTGTGTGATTGTAAAAGACCCATAGGCCACTAGCTTTTTGAGAAAAAAAAAACAAATACGAAAATCATCTTACTGAAATGTTTTCATTATTTTAATAAATAAATTCGTGTGTTGTCTTGCTATTATTCAATTGTCAATTACAAAACCAGACAAGAGAGCAGCTTCCAATGCGTCTTGGTCTACTAACAATCTTAAAATAGGGAAAGTAGCATCAATAATCGACCAATTGAAGTCTCTAGCATTCAACAATATCTGAACTTGGATTTTCTTCTCCAAAAGTATGGACAACAATAATTTTCTAGTCTCTAAGATAGAGTCATTGAAGTGTCTCTGACTAAAATTTTGTCAATGAGACTAAATATTAACTTCAAATTTAAAACATTGTAAAAACAAATCTTCTATTTGAAAACCATTGTCTTTAAAATAATTTAATTGTAATGTGTTAAATATTAAAATGATACTCAACGATTTTTTAAAAATAAGTAAATGTTATCATATTTTTAATATGATTAGTATGTTCATAAAAAACTATTTTTATTGACACAAAAAATGATTCTACCAATGTTATTGGAGTTTATTTAGAAAATTATATTGACTATAAAATTAGATAATTTTATAAAAACAATCTATTTATCTAGATTACCTCATTTGGAGTTTACATATTTAACAAATCTATTTTTGTAACACCCCAAAGCAATTATTTTAATTACTTTGATGATTGAAGGTTATTAAATGAATTCATTATTTTTAGATTGATGATTGGTTGATAAATTAAATTAATTGCTTGATCAAATATAAAATTTGTGTGCATTGTTTGCTAATTGCTAAAATAAATGATTTGATTGAATTGGGGTCAACTAGAGAATAGAGGAAGGTATAAGGGTATTTTAGGGATTTCCCATACCCAGCACAATCCTACTCATTCCCTCATTTTTCAAAAAGAACAAAAAGCCTCAAAGTGAGAAAGAGAGAGAGAGAGAGAGAGAGAGAGAGAGAGAGAGAGAGAGAGAGAGAGAGAGAGAGAGGAAAAGAAAACAAAACTCCACAAACCCTCACCTCACTTCACAGCCATAGTTAAAAATCCCTCACCACTCCTTCTCCTCTTGATCATTTCACCACATTTGAAGGGTTGAGAGCTAAAACACTCAGCTAGTTCATCTCCTTCCCCTCCATTCATTCCCCATTTTCGAAAATGTCAAGTAACAAGGGTTGGAGGAGTTGAAAGTTTTTGGGTTGCATGTGTAATTGGGAGCTGGATTCTAGTAGATTTCAAGTCACGTTGTTGATTAGAACATCCAAATAGAAGGTTTGAGGGCTGAGGTCGAACTTGAATCATTGTGTGTATTCTGAGTCCGTGGAATTGCATGTGTGAAAAATCATGATTTGAACCTCTGAAATTCTGACTTGGATGAACTAGGAGTAGTTTTTATTAAATGTGCATGTTCTTGTTGTTGTGGTATAGATTCAAGTTGCCATCAATAATAGGAATGTGTTTATTACTGTGATTGGACTGTTAATTGACATGTTATGAGTTAAGATATAGATTGGATATTGGAACCAACAGAATGTGGATTTTTCGAGAAAAAAATTGAATTTCGTAAGCTGCAAAGGGGGCACAGACCGTGCGCCCAGGGGCCCGGACCGTGCGCAGGCCACTGGTAGTGAAAATGACTCACTCACCAGTAGGTACGGACCGTGCGACTGGGAGGCACGGACCGTGCGAGAGCTTCTGTTACGTGATACGCCGCAAGTATACGGTATATCGCGTAATAGAAAGTATCGATCCACGGGGAGTTAAGTGTGATTACCAATCTAATTTTTAGTGGTGATTAGCTGAAAGGGAATGATTTAGTAGAAAAGTATGTTTGGTTAAAATTCAGAATACAAAAAAGCGCCCTGGGATTATGGTTAAATCCTAATGACGGAGCTAAAACAACCCCTTAACTATCCTCTATCTTATAATTAAATTTGTGTTTTATGGACAAGGTATTATTTGGTGTAATTCAAGTTTCCTTTCGGAATACAAGAACGTGTCTCGAAACAACGATCAAGTCTATTCTCATGGTTGATCATTGCAGAGACCCATTGAGAACAACCTTATTGTCCCAAGGCTATCAAAGTTATTCTCATGCTTTGATTGACCATGTCTAAATTCATTTGTTCCAATGTCAAGCTTCACCTCTCGGTACTTCACTTGACATTTGTTTTATAAAGTTTGTACGATGAACTTAGATTAAAACAAAGTAAATTCTAATAAGATAGAGTTTAGCCTTGGAATTGTCTTAGGGACCCATCATTGGATTGTTTCCCACAATCCCAAGACTAAAGAAGTATACTCACACATGATCATAGTAGACAAAGGAGTAGAAGAGAATGACAAAATTTAAATAGCAGAATATAAATAACAAGGAAATAAAAGTGCTAGAAAATAAATGACAGAAAGTAAAGTTGCAAGAATGGAAAGAGCAAAACAACAATAGAACAAAAACCTTAAGAGAAAATGTAAAAACTTTAGATTAAACTTTGGAATGAAACTAAAATGGTAAGAGATGTCTATGAAGCTACATTGAGGTCCTTTTTATAGTGTAGGATCACTAGACAAAGCACTAAATACAAATTACAATCCATAAAGAAGAGAATAGGAAGAGTTTGTAACATCTTTGGAATTCATATGGGACGCACGGATCGTGCTCAGTGAAATAAACTTGGAATTCAAAACGGCACAGGGCGCACAGTTCATGCTTAGTAGGCGCACGGATCGTGCGCTATGAAACTTTTGGACTTCTGATTTGTGAACGGTCCTGCACGAGTCGTGCTTAGTGGGTGCACGGATCGTGCGCTTCCTTTTCTTTATTTTTCTTCCTTCTTACGAACGGAGCACACGGACCGTTCTAGGGCACGCACGGATCGTGCGTCTACTTCTGTCTTTCAGCTTTAAATTGCTTGCTTATTTTCCCCATCCTATTGTCTTTTGATCCCTGCTCTTTGAATATCAAAATTCCTCATTTGCTTCATAATTAACCGAGAATAAAAACTAACAATAGGTAGTAAAATAGCTCTAGAATAGAACTAAATAATCAAACAACTTACTTAAAATAAACACTAGAAACACACTAAATTAGGACTTATCAAACTCCCCCATGTTTGAGTCTTTGCTTGTCCTCAAGCAAGAGCAACTAAAGTGGCAGCAAAAATTTGGTAGAAGCATTTTCTATTAGAGTTATTTTTCAAGGACTTTGTTCTCAGGGTACACTTCTCACAATCCTTTATGCCCTTCATGAATTTTTTTTCAGCCCACAGCCTATTCAAAGTGAGTGTGTGCACTCATAGGTCCGGTTTAATTACCAAAATAGACACAAAAACTCGCTTTGCATTGTTTAAAAATGGTCTTCCTAGATTGTGCTTCACTTGATTACAAAGAGAAAAATAGATTTGACTTTTGTTTCTTGGGGTTTATTAATACCAACAATTGGCGGTCAGGGCATATTTGAAATTTTTCAGCCACTGTGCTTTTTGCTCCTTGGGATTTACTACTCAGCAACAGCAGCCTAGTATATATGTATTACCCTGAGCACCAAAAAATTTCACTTCATTAACCCCCCAATTTGTTTCATTTCCTATTCCGCTTTCTTATATCAAGTTTGGCACAATTTTTGGTTGACTATTCCAACTTAGTTTGGGCTAACTTTTGAGCTATCCGGTTCCCTTTCAAGACCTAGAGTTTAAAGTGTAAGAACAGTTATGGACTTTGAAGACAATTCAGGCAAAAACTTATGTTTACATGCATATATTCATCATAGAATTCAGCCCTTTTTCCTCTTTTTAATACAACTACTGATAATTGCTGCACTATTACATTAAACTCACAAGGAAAAACAGCAGTAACACAAAACATGGGAGGGAAATCTAGTCTTAACACAACAAAGAAAAGAAAAACAAAAGAAAAGACAAATTTAAAAGGGTAAAGTACCAACTCCCCCATGCTTGGACTAAACATTGTCCTCAATGATTTTGACAATAAAAACAACATGAAAGGGTAAGAGAAAGCTCACATGATTTACTGCTGACCAGGCGAAGGAGCCTGATGAATGTTGAAGTGCTGCATCATAGAGCGAAGCATATCTGACATGTGCTCCATTTGTTGACTATGATGCAGTTGGTCCTCCCTTATTAGTTGCAGCTCTGCTCCCTACCTCTGCTGCTCACTTTCGATTCTGCCACACCATGCTTCCAGATTAAAGTTTTGGACATTTTGATCATCTTGCCCAGCTATCTCTTCCACTACCTCTTGGACTGGCACCTCTTGGGGTATATCACCTGCAGCATTAAGATACAACTAGTTTTCTGGGTTTCTTGTGTCTGTCCTTACCGGGTTTGGTAGTAGGATGGACTTTTGCTTGTCAACCAGCAAGTGAAACATTGTTATTGCTTTATTTGTAGCCCTGACTAGGAACATGCTCTCGCATATATCCATGTCAATGCTCATATTGCCGTCCAGGACATCTTGATAATTTAACCCGTCAGCCAGCCCCAATTTTTGAACAATATAGGTTACCATCCCCCCAATCACAATATCACCTTTGGGAAGTTCAGCAATATGAATAAAATTTCTGGTGATATAGTGAAGGGTGTTAACCTGCACTTGATGGATCATTGCCCATAACAGAAAAAGTTCTCCAGTCCTAATTCCACCCATCTCACCCCGACCAAAAACAGTGCAAGCCATTATCCTACAAATGTACCGGAAGACCGGGTTATGAATTGAGCTTGATTTGGCGGTCCTTGCCTCATATTGACCTCTTCCAGTAATTTGGGTCCTTGCCTCTTGAGCCTTGAAACAGAACTTGTTTAGAGACCTGACATTTAACAAGGCAAATCTGTGAATGAAACTCAAAAAAGACATTGTTGTCAACACAGAATTGACCTACTGAGATAAGATTACGAGTTATAGAGGGTACAACTATAGCATTCTTAAGTGTGAAGTGTTTGGTTGGATTGTGTGTGGAGTATAAGTTAAGAGTGCCAGTGCATTGGATGGGAAAGCCTTGGCCATTGCCCATGTGCACCTTCTGTGATCCTGTGTATGTGTGACAGTGCTGCAATAGTTTTGAATCATTAAGGAAATTATGAGAGGCACAAGTGTCAGCATAATAACCTTGAGGAGTTATCTCCTGAGGAACTTTGAATAGCTCAGCTGCAGATGGATCGAAGGAAGTGTAGGCTGCAAGGGCCTGGGGATTGGCTGTGCCTGAGGTGGAGGCTCCACTAGTGTCCTGTGCCTGTTGCAAAGTAGAAGACTGGGCAGTGACAGAGTTAGCAGAAGGAGCAGCAGGGGGTGTGTAATTCCCATCAAACCTGTACCAACAATCCAGTGCAGTATGACCAAGGCGGTTGCAAACTTGACACTGAGGCCTGTTAGAGGCGTTTCGTGCACGACCACGACCATGCGTATAGCGCCCACGACCACGGTGAATACCCGTGCCTTGGTAGCCAGAGTGATTTGCGCCACGTCCAGCACCTGGTTGAGTATTGTTCTGTGAGTCTACATGAACAAGATTTGCAGAGACGACTGGAGTAGCCAATTCTTGGCGAAACTTATCTAACTGAGCCTCTTGTACCAGCAGCATGGATTCCAAATCAGTTAAATCAATTGAATCAAGTTTTGTAAACACAATCATAACAAAGGAATTATAATCTTCAGGTAAACCATCAAGAACGATGTCACCAGATCCTGATCGGAGATCGTATCTCTGATTGCAGTAAGGGAGTTAGCTAGGGCACGAATTCGAGCCAGGAATTCAGTGATGCTGCGGTTACCTTTCTTCGCCGTCTTTAATTCAACACGAAGTTGGCGCATCTTTGCCTTCAGATGAGCGTAGTAGTGCTTGTGAATCGTATCCCAAACTTGATGAGCATGACGACAGTTAAGCACACGGGGAAGCACGGAGTCTGAGAACGTAGAGAGTAGCCATGTGTACAACGCTTGGTTTTGAACGAACCAGCGATCGTACGCTTCAGAGACTTTGCCGTTCAATTGATCTTCCGTTGACTCGAATTGTTGTGGAATCGTTGGATTGACGAGGAGGCGATGAAGCTTGTGCATCGCAATTACTCCTTCCACTTGTTGATTCCAGATCAAGAAGTTTTTGTCGTCAAGCTTGATAGAGAGTTTGGAACCGGTGACGAATTGTGAGGGCATCGTGGCAGCGGTGTTGAAGAGCGACGGTGTTTGCGAAGAAACAGGAGTCACCACTGGTGACTGCTCAGGTGTTGGTGTAGCCGCCATGGAGGATGGAGCACTAAGCTTGAGGATTTTCAGAGGAATGGAGCGGAAGCGGTGAGGAAGAAGAGGCCATGGATCGAAGATGCGAATGATACCATGATAAATTTGTAACTGAATGCTTAACAGAAATGGAAACTGAATTGTGAATGAATTGATTAATTGTGCTTGTGCACTGTAGCAACCTTATATACAATGAGTGTGCAGCTGACCAGTCAATGCTGAGTCAGCTGCTGATGTGGCAGACTATTTACAAATGAGTGATATATCTAATACACTTTGACTATTCTATTTTATATCTCTATTAGGGATTTTTATAGAATAATGAACGGTGATATGCTAAGAAAGTAAAAAGAGATTTCACGTAGTCGCTTATTAGGGCTACGAGTTAAAAAGAGGCATAATGAACCGAGAGAGTTAGTAAGGGGTCTCGATAGGACTCACTGAGATAATGTTTATCTACCCTTCTTGTTTTGTGGTTTTTCAGAGAAGCGGGAAAAGTTAAAGGCGATGAGGCATGGCGACGGCGCGACCTAAAGGAGATGTTGAAGTTTTAATTCTATATGCTTATGTTATCTTTCTCTTGTCGCATTTGTATTTTCGATTGTACGACTTATACATTGCTAAAAGTTGTAAATCGCTCCGCAACTTTCGTTTTTGATATTGAACACTAAGACATGAGAAGTTTGTAAGGCACATAACTTAAGTGTTTAAATAGTTTATGTTAAGTTATGAAATTGAAGTGACCGTTTGATGATTATTCATCGAAGATTTTAGTTTGTGTTCAATATCTGAGACAGGAAGTTAAGTGTTTAAATAGTTTATGTTAAGTTAGGAAGATTTTAGTTTGATGTTACAATAACTTTTTTTTTTGACAAAAAAGTTTAGTAACTTTTTATGTTCTATGATTTATGTTTTGCCATAGACATTCATTTGTCTCGATTATTAAAATTCATGTCCATAAATTCAGCATATTAAATAATGTTATTGTTATTGACAAATGAAATATATTATACTCAAAATTACATGAAAATATATTTACAAGATTTTCAATAATAAACTATTCATACACTATTATTTCTCTATACACATTCATTTGTCTCTATTATTTCTTCTTTACAAAATTATATTTCAAAACAATTAATCAAACAAAAATATTAAAAACTATTCATATTAAAATCTCTGCAAACTGTTAAAGAATATTTACTAAAATAAATATTTTTGATAAAAAAAATTCAACTCATATTTAATTTATGTTATATTATATTCTAAATATACATGATTTATATCAATAATTTATATGTAGTCAAGACTATCGTCATGGCCGTGCAACGTAATCAAGACTATGGTCATGCCTAGGTTTTTTAAATACAAATAGAAAAATAGAATTGATTTACTAAAGACACCACCCGTCCCATGGGGTGAGGTAATTAAATGGAATTCCCTTCGTGAATACTCAAAGAGTCCTAAGGTTTTCCTTGTCTTAGATTGGACCGTCATATAGGGATGAGTTTGGGTTGGGTTGGGTTGCGTGAACTTTTTATGCGGTTAAAGACCCAACCCAATCAAATATTTAAGGGTTGGGTTTAGTAAAATCAGACACAAATTTTCATGTAACCCGAACCAAGCCAACCCGACCTCAAATGGGTTGAGTTGGATTTGGTACTGGATTCGTTAGTAAAATATCATTTTCAGAAAAAAGTAAACAAAAATAGGCAAAACTAGAACGATAACAGAGGAAATAAGAAAAACACACCAACATTAAAATCAATATCCTAACATATATAAATATAATGAGCTCAAAAAACACACTAAATTTCAATATTTTTTTATTTAATTCTCATTCATCATCAATGTAATTATGAGTTGTGACACACATAGTCTTGAAGTGAAGTCAAGTATTAGTTGTTAGTGGAACCATTTGACGATTATAAGACAATAAAGACTCTAATATTACTTTTACTATAAACAACTGCATCATAACACTTATAATATTGTTACACTTTGTCTTGATATATGTAAGATCACATTTTATGGATTGAATCACTACAAGAAAATCGACGATTTCCGACGGCGTTTTTTGTTGCAAATGCAGCATTTTTCGTTGCAAATTTACGTTTTCGACGAACTTTTCGACGGACAAAAAGCCGTCGCAAAATCGCTCGTTGCAAATCGTTTCCGACGGATTTTTTCGTCGCAAATGACTCCGTCACAAAGTCGTCGGAAATCCGTCGCAAATTATCGTCTCAAATTCGTCGCAAATTTGCCGCAAAAAACCATTTCCGACGAAAAATTCCGTCGGAAATCCGTCGAAAATTTTAAAAATACAATAAATAAAAAAATATTCTGAAGGGTTGTGGTAACTTCACCTACAAAATGGTTGTGGTAAATTCATCATAAACACATAACAGAATATGCAAAATCATTAAGTAAATCAAAACATTCACATACAATAATAAATTCCCCTCTTGAAATTAGAAAATAAATGAATGTTTATGATGAATGTTTGCTAATAAACAAAGAACTAAATATAGGGAGGCAGAGATTGTGTGCACTTGCTGATAACTGATAAATCTTCTCTTGTTGAGACACAATGTTGCATTGCTAATACTATTATGACCATCCAGATTTTGTGTGCACTAATATTACTGATAAATCTTCTCTTGTTAAGACACAATGTTGCATTACTAATACTATTATGTTGCATTACTAATACTGAGGAAGGCTGCTTGAAGAGCTCCTCTGCTTGAATGAATTCTGCATTCCAAAGCACAGCTGGATCCTTTGGAATGCTAGCTTGCACGCTATATACCCGGACTGAGCAATTCCTCATGATATCCTCATACACATGAAGTGCCATGTTCATATGAAGAATCACTAGTTTAGGAGGCGAGTAATTAACTGTCAAGTTCAAAGTTCATGCAGTCAATAGCTTATCCAATCAAAATGTATTATACATTACAAAATCCTATTCATACCATAGCACAGTCCTATGTCATATCTACTGGAGATATTTCTATGAAATTTACCAAAAACCAACTAGCTCTTCAACTTTTCCAATACAAAGATACTAATTAGTAATTTTTAGGAGCTGAAGACTACAACTTGTTGAACTATGAAGATGCAATCAAAATAAGTACCCAGTTTTTCAAGTGATCCTTCAGGAAACGGAGATGGATTGTGTGGTCGGCAAGCTTCCAGTAGTATCATAAGAAGAATTACGAAGGCTCCAAGAGTAATTCCCAGAATAGCCGCCTTAGATAATGTAACTGCATGGTCAATCACATATATCAGCTTATTCTGCATAATTTCACCACTAAACCTCCAATTTATACACCTAATAAAAAAATGATATAGGAAGAACAAAGCTTCATTTCGACATCCTTACCAATCATTAAGAAAGATTATCGTATCGGTGTCTACATGCCAGTGTAGTGTGTGTGTGTGTGTGTGTGTGTGTGTGTGTGTGTTGATGCTTCATAACTTGTAACGTTGTACATTACTCCACCATAATAGACTAATTGCAGGAACAGACTAACTATTTGCATTTGAAGTTAGTTAAAAAAAATCTAATAAGCAGATACCTCCATTTCTCTGCAATAAGAAAGAATATCTTCAATATATTCCACCACAGCAAGAGAATCATTAGCATCAGGGCCATCAATGTCCAAAATCTCCTCTTCATTTATATCCTCCATCCCAACGTCCTCTTGCAAGATTCAACATGACAAATTAAACATCGAAATAGATTTAATGAACAACAAAAAAAGAGATTTAAAAACATGAAAGAAATACCATCTCATCTAGATCACTAAGCATTGGTTCTGTTTGCTCCAAAGCCATGGGAACTGGTTGGTCAGCTGATAACTTGTGTTCATCATCAATATCTATATAGTCTTCAAATTCGTTCATATTTGAAATCAATGGGTTTGACTTCTTGGTTTTCTGTTCAATTAACCCCAATAATAAAAAATTCAATCTAAAATATGATACCTGCATCAATTTTACCAAATACAAAAAATAAAAAAAGGGATGTACCTCAACATTAGATTGCTGTGAGCTAATAATGTACACTACAAAAAAATTGGTTATTAGCGATAGAAATTTCCCTCGCAAAATGACCAAAATCTGTCGCTAATGGTCATTTGCGAGGGAATTAGCGACAGACTGGTTCCCTCGCTAATTCCCTCCTCGCTACTGGGATTAGCGAGGGAATTGAATCCCTCGCTAATTAGTGAGGGAATTTTCCCTCGCTAATGACTGCAGTTTTTCAAAAAAAACACTGACACGTGTCCAGTGCTGAATGACTTGTTTTTATTATATATATTTTTTAATATACTGTTAAAAAATTATTATATTATTAATTTTGTGGTTGTGGTGGTTGTGGTGGTAGTGGTGGTGGAAAGTGGAAAGAAATTCGTTAAGGTGAGAAAAGTGGAATTCGTAGGTGGAGAGAGGAGTTCATGGTGGTGGTTTCGTGGGTGGTGGCGGCGGTGGTGGTGGTGGTTGTGTGGTGGTGGTGTGGTGGAAGAAGGTGGAGAGAAGAAGAGGGAAAGGGGAAATCATAAGAGAGAGAGAGAGAAAGAGAGAGAGAGAGAGAGAGGGGGAGGATGAGGAGCTACGGTGGTGGTGGTGTGGTGGAAGAAGGTGGAGAGAAGAAGAGGGAAAGGGGAGAGTAGCTCCGGTGGTGGTGGTGGGTTAGGGTTTGTAGGTGAGAGAGAGAGTAGAGGAAGAGGAAGGGGAGAGTAGGCCGTAGGTTGGTTGTATGGTGGTGATGGTGGTGGTGGTTGTGTGGTGGTGGAGAGTAGAGGAAGAGGAAGTGAAGAGGAAGGATGAAGAGGAGAGAAGAAGAGTGGGGGTGTTGTGAGTGAGAAAGAAGAGTGAGGGTGTAAACGGATTTAAGGAAAAAAAAGTAAAAAAATTTGCGAGGGAATTAGCGACGGAACTGTCTGTCGCTAATTTCTGCACATTTACCAACCCCTGCACTGTGTCCCATCATCTGAAAACTGTCAAAAATTAGCGAGGGAATGAAATTCCGTCGCTAAATACCTGCACTGAGTCCCATCATCTGAAAACTGTCAAAAATTAGCGAGGGAATTAGCGAGGGACTGAAATTCCGTCGCTAATTTTCAAAATTTCCGTCACTAATTTTCAAAATTCCGTCGCTAATTCTCAAAAATACGACAGCCCCTATTCCCTCGCAAATTCCGTCGCTAATTCTAGTTTTTGCGAGGGAATATTAGTCCCTCGCTAATTTCCGCCGCTACTGGGCAATTTTTTTGTAGTGGTACAATGAGGGAAATAAACAAAAAACAGTTCTGAAACCATTCGTGGCTAATAATGGTTTTTCTTGTAGTGTCTTATATACAAGGAACCTTTACCCGGAGGGAGAATCTGAAACCAAAATTCACCTAATCAAGCTGGTGTATATTAAAATCTCTAGAATGTTTAAAGAAAAAATAGGGTTCTTTAGTACCCAACGTTTGTTTGCTAAACTGTTTCCTTCACATCTTCCACAAACTGTTCTAAGCTAGGTGATGGCATACACATCTGCTAAAAAGGAAGTTTAAGTTTTCAACAAAGATAAACATAAAAACCATATTTGTAACAATCATTAGTGTCAAAGTTAGCTTTCTACCCCTAGTAAGAACAACTAAACAATTTATCTGATATAACCTACAAGTGTTATAGACAAGTATCAATCTAACCCAAACTTGGAAACACATAAGTCCTCTATACATTAAAAGGGATGACAAACTTGGATAGCATTCAATCATAGGAATTTTTGAAATTTTAGATCAAGAAAGGTGAATGGCACATCCAAAGAGAACTGACCATTACAGTACTACTTCCTAAGACCAAAGAACTTTATTTGATAAGAAAAAATGGAACCCCCGTCAATCTGTTCCAAAGCAGAGTTAATTAGAAATATAAACAACATAATTATAGTAAGATGACTAAACCAAACATATATAAAAAACAATATCTGTTTAAACTTGAGCTAAGTATTTTACCTGTGGTATAGTTAAAGTAAATATACTTGAGTTGACAAAGCCTCCGGTTTGAGCTGGGGGAGCATTTTGGTTCTCATTGTTGTCATCCATAACCAATTTAGTAGAATAATATTTCCTAGGAGCATTAACCTCAACACCTAGAATTGAACCCTGTTAGCAAAATCATATGAGAAACAAAAAATCTGCAACACATTAAAAAGAAGAAGAATAACCATAAGACGCATTCCAGTAATGATATGAAACTATTCTTTTTAGGTAATCACATTCCAAATTAAGGAGAAGTACTCCAATGCCTTTCTTGGATTTGGCTCTGAAGATGTAAGACATAATATACCCTTTCTTCACAAAAGCTTGAGCGTATTCTAACTTGTGATTGTGTGAAGAAACTGAATCATATGTCATGGCTTCCATTTTCAGCCTTACAAATTGGTTGCACACAAAGGACAATTTGATAACAGGATATGCAGCCTAAAGGCTAAAGAAGTTGATTAATTTTACAATAACAAGAACAAGTTTCACATAAAGGACAATTCACATTCAAACAAGACAAAAGAATAAGCAAATGTTACAATGCACAAAGGAAGATGCCTAAAGCATTGAAGATACTCCTAATATAGTATGAAAATTTTTGTTCTCAGTATCCAAACTCAATTCAGTATTATTTCATTATAAATATCAAAAGCAACAGTGAATAATTCAAAGTTCCAACACAAAATTGTGCATGTATCCTTTGGAAATTAAAATCCTGCAATTCCATTAATCTGTTATTCTTCATCACAATGTCATTCCATTACCTATACCAAGAACCAACTATGTCAGGAAATCAAACAAAGAACAAACATTCCAACCTTTCTAAAAATCCAAACACACTTATCTTCATCGAGCACATCCATATGCGTCAACTTAACAAATGAACTCTAATTTTGTCTCCTCAAGCACAAGACTCACAAGAAAAACTCAACCAGCACTTATCACCATATTAATTCTACACCATTCAAATTCAAAACTAACCCAAAACCAAATTAGTTACCTGAGAATGAACACCACCTCTCCAGCTCCCAAATCTCCATGTATGGATTATCAGCTTAGCTTTCGAAATATCGCACAGGAATTATAAGTTTGCGTGCACCATAGGACCTAAAGTTGTCACCGCCACTGCTAGCCTTAAAATTAAACCACAAAATCACTAGGATCACCAGCCTTCGAGATGAGCTTGCAGATAACACCATTCTGGTGTTGAATTCTTGCTGTGTGGATGCCAAAATTTTAGGGTTTTGTCTACCATCAGGCTTGTTCTTCTAAAGTTGTTGGATTGTGGTGTGGTTATTTTAATATATGCAAGTATACATAGTCACACAAGTAATAAAGTGATAAGAAAGGTCGAACCCACAGGGATTATGTATTGTAAATTTTTGTAGTTCAAAGTGTACACTTAGTGTGTCTACACTATTCAGTATTTTTGGTTTGGAGTTTTCAAAGTAAGTAAAAATAGTAATAAGCAATAAAATGTGTGAGAAATCAGTGGAAAAAGTAGTTGAGATGTTTTCACCAAGTACTTTACTTCTAAGTCTTTTAATGGAGTATGTAGTGTGGGAACACTGGATGTAGGTGCATCAGTTTGTGCCTTTCAGCACTTCTCTTTAGAGTTTCATTACAAGCTCTTATGATCTTTGTTTTTTACAGTAAAGAAAGGTTTGTCAATTCCTCCCTTGCCTCCTAACAATGATCCAAGTTGCTAAATAGGTTCACTCTTGTAATTTTATTATCCTAAGGACTATGCTATCCTATGTCTAGGTTTTAGCATGTATTTAACAAAGTTTCCTTTATTAAATACTTGTCCCTATTAACTCTTGAGTTCATAAATGTAGCCCATGTCTCCTGCTACAAGTTTTACCTATTCTAAAGTGATCAATTCCAGAATAAGTTGAAAGAAGTATTATGCAAGAGTTTAAAGTGTTTACACTACATAAACCATAATAACATATTTAGAAGTTCATTACAAGGTTAGAACATCTCAACTTAAGGGAATTTAGCTCATGTTACTCATGTTATAAAGCAAAGAATATGCAAAGAACATAAGTAAATGAATAATAAAGCAAAAGAACTTAAAAGAGTAGAGATTACTTGAATAGAAGATCTTTTGCATTAAGTTCCCAAGTTGAAGTACAATAAAGATTTCTTACACTAATTTCTTCAAAGTAGAAGTGAAGGGAATGGTTGTCAAGCACTTCCTCACCTTCCTCTCCTTAGAAACTTGAAATGAAAATAAACTAAACCTAAACTAAGCGATCCTTTCAGAAAACAAAATGAAGAATTACAAATGAAAGATGAAGGATTTAAAGATGTAAAAGATATTGGATAAGTGAAGATATGGCTTCTATTTATAGGCTTGAAAGCTTTCCTCTTGCAAGGGGTTTCCTTTGGCGTGAAAGATCAGCTGAGGGGACCAAACATGGTTAGTTGTAGACAACCAATCAAGCAAGCTGCACAGGTTTGGTCGCTTGCATGCATAACAAAAGATGAGGTCCATTGTAGAAGTGCCACATGTCTTTTAGATAAGTTGAGTCTTGCAACTTGATTTTTATGTGTATCGCCGACTTATGCAAGTGGCTCAGCTCTAGGTGACTAGGCATGACGTCATAAACCAAGTGTGGAAGCATTGAAATGGTCTTTGGATGTTTTGGTATAAACTGCAGAATTTAGTAGGTGTTGGCAGTGTTTCCACTCCTAGTGTTTCCACTCCTGGTGTTGGCAGTGTTTCCACTCCTGCAGTAGCTGCATAAACAAAAACATCAAACCTAACAAGATTTGTGCATTTTGCCTAGATCATTGCCCTTTATCCATTTGAATATTTAGAATGTTGTTCCTTGATAAATAAGCTATAAATACATATAAATGTTCTTGAAAATAAGCAATAACCCAAGCTTAATTGTATGAATAACTCTATATAAAATAGAGTTATCACACCCCCAAACTTAAATTGTTGCTTGTCCTCAAGCAACGACAAGAAACAAAACACAAGACTTATATAATTATGAAGACATCTCAACTCATGTTTTTCAAGATGTGTTTGAAGTGTATTGTAATGAGCCTTTCTCTTTTGGTGCTTTTTCTTCCATGCCCTTGCTTTAAAACATTCAGAGTTATAAAAACTCATTTGTGTGAGTGTGTGGCCCGTTGAGTTTCTAATTGGTTCCATAACTGAACAAAGAGTTTTTCCTTAGCTTTTTGAAAAAGATGGAACTCTTTTGGTCACTCTTAGAGATTTTTCAAAATATGGCCGAGACTAACAATTTCTTCAAGTATTTAGGGGACTCTTAAGCACAACAAAGGGCTTTTGGTGTTCCAACTTGTTGAGCCAATACCTTATTTCTATTCTTGGTGTTTGATTTTTGATGATGTAATGCAGTGAGTGCAAAAACATCATTTTTGGATTGTAGGTTCACCTTATTTTGAGTGTAGGTGCCTTTTGATGTAGATGGTGTTGGCACACTAAGTGTTGCCACACTTGGAACTCTTTGAGTATTTTTGGTAGCTTACACTACCCTCCTCACTGACCTCCACATGCATTTTCTTCTTTTTCTTGGTTTGTTTTTCTTTTTCTCTTTGAACTTTGTTCATATTTTTCAAACCAAATTGCACTTAAGGGACAGGTTCAGTTTATATGACTCAGGCAAGTGTAGCTCATTTTTGGGATATTTTTGGTATTTTTGAGTGGTTTTGACACTTGTGGCTTGCACTCTTCAAGCTGTCACACTTTGGCCTTTGTATTCATGGAATTTCCCCCAAACTTAAGTCTTTATGCTCTTCTAAATTTTTAATGAAAATCTAATTTTGACTTCAAATTTCCAAAATTTCCTTGGCTTTAGATAGCTCTTGATCTAGCATGGTTCTTTTCAAAACTCAATTTTGTTGTGTCAAAGTATTTATAAAACTGATCATTTTTAGAAAACAAGGCTTTTCATTCAAAATTCAACTTATTGATACACTTCTTCAATTTTTGAGAAAAAGATGAATTGATCATGTTTCATATTTATTTAAGTTTTTAAAACATACATATGATGTACTTAGTTCTTTTATTTTTTTTTTTGAAAACATTTTTGATCATGTCATTTGCATGCTTTGTTAAGTACATCTAAACACACATACTAATATTGCATATTCACATACATATACTACTAAGACATTCATAGCATATATTAGTTTTCACATAGTGCATATTTAGTTCAAAAGATATACTATTCTCCACTCTCCCCCCCCCCCCCCCCAACTTAAAGATGAGCAGTGTCCTCACTGCTCTAAGTTTAGGAAACAGGGGAGTACTAAATTTGGGAGAAACAAACAAAAGTATTTAACACATAGCAACAGCTACCACATAGTATTTTAAACAGTTGAAAGTAAAGCAAAATATAGTTTTAGGAATAAACATTAAAAAGTATCCTTTTACTCTTTGTTTTGGAATCTGGGGCTGGCTCTCACAGCAGGGCTATGCTTGGCTCTTGTCTTCTTTGGCTTCTTAGCAGTGGCCACATCAGAGGTAGGCACACCAGGATCATCTACAGTAGCCTCAGGCATTTCTGCCTCTTCAGGTGTAGCAAGTTGATGATTTGTCAAGTGAACAGTTTTCTTCTAAATTTTTCTAACACCAGAGTAGGCAGTGTGGCTGCATCAAGTGTGGAAACACTGGCTACTCTGTTGTCCTGTTTTTCCTGCAAAATAACAAAACATGAAATTGCACAAAATAATAATATTAACTATATAGTGATGGGTTGCCTCCCTCAAGCGCTTGTTTTAAGAGTCTTACAGCCTGACTTGTACCTTGGTCTAAGGTTTTGCAAAGTGAGTGGTGATCTTGTCTCTCTCTACATGCTCTCCATAGTACATTTTCACTCTTTGTCCATTTACTTTGAAAGTGGTATCAGTGGTTGCATCATATAGATCAACTGCACCATGGGGGTAGATTTTAACTAATTTGAATGGTCCTGACCATCTTGATCTCAGTTTTCCAGGGAAGAGTTTCAACCTAGAATTGTACAACAGAACCATTCCTCCTTCTTTAAGTTCTCTCCTTTGGATTTTCTTTTCATGTGATAACCCTATTTTATATAGGTTATCAATGCTCCTAATACTTAAATTAAGCTTACTTCTCAAGTAATTCTAGTACTTAAATATGTGAATATATGAATATTAGGATAAATATAGGTTATAAGTCAAATCCCTAAACCTTGGGCATAATCAATGCCTTTGTGAATATGTTTGATGTTTTGCTTTAGCGCTGCAGCGGTTTGCTATCAAGGAGACGCTACAGCGTTATATGACGGCTGACCATTGAGATATTTGTGTGGCCACTTGAGGACATGATGAGTCACCACCCTTATCTCTTCCTCTTAGCTGGATATTTTGACTTTCAAGTGGATGCTAAATTACACTTGGCGCCTCCTAAATGGAACCCATGTGATAGTTGTTGTATTCCATCATTAGCACTTTTTGTAAAGTACTTTAAGGATAATATCTAAGTCTTATGATCATCATGTAATATTATTATTCTATTAAGACTTAGTTATTAATTAGATTAATTAAGATTGCTTCTCTAGGAGGTAACATACGTAGACAAGTAGTGGTAGCTTGAAAAAGAGAACTACATAATATACGTAGTAGCTATTCTCCATAGATACACTACTTTTAAGCTTTTATTTTTCTTAACATAGTTTTTCTAGTCTTCATTCAAGGTTTTGCTCACGCCTCAACTTCATCTCTTGTATGCGACGTGGGATCATTGGAGTGTATCTTTTGCAACCACTCTTCTCTTGTCTTCATACGGTAATACATACTCTCTAGTTGTATTATGTTGATGGAACTTGTGATGAGCTAACTTTGTTGTAGTTGGATTGTTCTTAGTATGTAATGAACCTTGAGTAACTTTTGTATAATATTATGATGTTTGTGTTTTATTCCTTGTGTCATAATACTTTCAATCTTGGTTTGGGAATGATCAACTAAAACAAGGTAACTTTGTGGGTACAGACATGGTTCACAAAGAGAACTCAAGGAATAATATGAATGAAAACCCTTTAAAGACATTTAAAGGAAGCACTACTTAACTCTAGACATAGGGGAGTAATAGTTCATAAGGCAAATGTTGTAAGAGCTTAATATACAGGGGTAAAACTTATTTAGAGCCTAGACATAGGAGTCTTGTAACATAGCCCTGACGAAAGTGACTGAAAGGCACGCCACCAAGGCGCTACAGCGTCTACTGATTCTGAAGCGCTACAGCGCTTAACGCTACAGCGTCTAATATTATCTGAACATTACTCTTGGGAATTTACACAACTACTGAGCTATCCAACTCACCTTTAATCACTTCAAACTTAATACTGTTTTATCACAACTTATGATGTTTACAACTCTTTACCTTTACTTGTTACTTAATTCTTTTCACTAAGATTCTAATCACTTAAACTTCTTAGATTAATTCCAATCCCTGTGGGAACGAACTTTACTTATCAATATATTACTTGTTGCGATTGTGTATACTTGCACATCACCTTTTCGCACAACAAGTTTTTGGCGCCGTTGCCGGGGATTGCATTTAATTTTCATTGTTTAAGTTTTTAGTAAACTTAGTGCCTATTATACACTGGTGTGTTGTTTCTTGTTGCTGCAGCAGTAAGCGCTACAGCGTATGCCCAGGTCTCAACCACCAGAATTTGAACCATACTCAGAACCAGAGAGAAGGTTCAACTAAGACATCTTCACAGGCTTAGACCTACCATGTCAGAACACAGTCATAGGACCAATTCTGGTAGAGCTAACACTCTACATGGCAGAACTAGCTCTGGTAGAGAAGGAGCTGAACCAGGTGGAAGGGGTAGAGGTAGACATCAGCAGCCACCCACTCCAACCTTACATGACCAAGAGGACTGGTACAGACATCAATTCATAAATGAAGGACCTGCTCAAATGGTAAATGACAGAGATAGACCAATGAGGGACTATGCTGTGTTTGATCCACAAACCATGGAGACAAGCATAGCAAGACCTACTCTCAACACAGCTCAGTTTGAATTCAAACCTATGATGTTCCAAATGTTGCAAACAGTGGGCCAGTTTGGTGGTGCTCCTCAAGAGGACCCATATTTACACTTAAAGCAATTTTTGGAAGTCTGCAGTAACTTCATCATTCCAGGGGTAAGTGATGATGCATTCAGATTAAAACTTTTTCCTTATTCCTTGAAGGATAAAGCAAAGGCCTGGTTAACTTCTCTAGAGCCTAACTCTATCCATACTTGGAATGAAATGGCTGAGAAATTCTTAGCAAAATATTTTCCTCCAAGTAAGAATGCAAGAATGAGGAATGAGGTTACTGCATTCAGACAAAGAGATGCTGAAACACTGTTTGAGGCATGGGAGAGATGGAAAGAGTTGTTGAGAAAGTGCCCTCATCATGGTATACCTGTGATTATCCAAATGGAAACCTTCTACAATGGACTAGATCCAACAACCAGACAAATGTTAGATGCCTCTTCAGGGGGTGTGTTGTTGAAAACCTCCTATAATGAGGCATGTGATCTGATTGATGACATTGCCACAAATAGCTATCAATGGCCTACAGAAAGGCTAGCTCAGCAGAAGAAGGTAGCTTGTGTGCATGAAATAAGTGAAGTTTCTGCTCTATCTGCATAGGTTGCCTCTCTTACTAACATGATAAAATCTATGAGTACACCAAACGGTGTAGCGGTTACTGCTGCAGTGGTACATGAACCTACAGTAGCTGTCATTGAGCAAGCCTCTCCAGGGTCAGTAAGCTGTGTATACTGTGGAGGAGAGCATTTGTATGAAGAATGTCCTGGTAATCCTGTTTCTGTGAACTTTGTGGGTTTCAATAAAAACAATAATCCCTATTCAAATACATATAATCCTGGTTGGAAGAACCACCCCAATTTCAGATGGGGAGCTAACAATGCAACAGCACCTAATTATAGTGCTCCAGCAAATCCACCAGGATTCCCTGCTCAGTACTACCAAAGACAGAATGCCCCTGTCATAGATAATTCATTGGAAGGATTGATGAAAGGTTTCATGAGTGATTGCAAGACAGCCCTGAAAACTCATGAAGCTTCCATTAAAAATCTAGAAGTACAGATGGGGCAATTGGCTAATGTCCTTTCCCAAAGAATTAGTGGATCATTACCATCCACTACAGAAGCTTCAACTTCAAGTACTACAGGGAAGGAGCATGTAAAAGCTATAACTTTAAGGAGTGGGAGAGATTTGATAGGATCATCAACTGTTTCAGATGATGAAAAAAAACAAAAATTCTGAAAAACAAAAAGAACCTACAACAAGCGCTACAGCGCCTGAACCTACCGCTGCAGCGCCTGTTGTTGAGAAAACACCACCACTACCCAAAATCATTCCAACATACCCAGATCCTCCATATCCTCAAAGACTTCGAAAGGCTCATGAAGACAAACAATTTAACAAATTCCTAGAAGTCCTTAAACAGTTGCACATTAATGTTCCTTTGGTGGAAGCTCTCCAACAAATGCCTAACTATGCAAAGTTTATGAAGGATGTGCTTACTAAGAGGAGGAGACTAGGGGAGTTTGAAACAGTGGCAATGACTGGGGAATGCAGCATGTTGATGCAGAACAAGCTCCCACCCAAATCAAAAGATCCTGGCAGTTTTACTATACCATGCTCAATTGGAAATTTTTACACTGGTCGTGCTCTATGTGATTTGGGAGCCAGCATAAATCTTATGCCTAAGTCCATATACACACAGCTAAGAGTGGGAACTGCCAGACCTACCTCACTTACACTGCAGCTAGCTGATAGAACTCTTGCATATCCAGAAGGAATCTTGGAAGATGTTCTAATAAAGGTAGACAAATTCGTATTTCCTGTTGATTTTGTAATCTTGGACTTTGATGCAGATAAAGAAGTACCCATCATACTGGGAAGGCCATTCTTGGCCACTGGAAGAACTTTGATAGATGTGCAGAGAGGAGAATTGATCATGAGGGTCAATGACCAAGAAGTCAAGTTCAACATCCTGAATGCTATGAAATTTCCAGGTCCCAATATTGAAGAGTGCTCCTTTGTGTCTGCTATTAACAAGGTAGTTCAGGATCACTTTCAGAAAAGTACAGATCATCTGAGGCAATTACTAGACAGCAGTGAAGATACAGGTTCTGATGCAGAAGCTGCAGAAGAAGAGGAGCAGACAGTCAAATAAATTTGGGCTAAGAAATATGAATCTTTGGAGCAGGAAAATTCAGACATGAGAAAGGATCTCCCCTTCACTGAACAACCACCAACTCTCGAACTTAAAGAGTTGCCTTCACACCTCAAATATGCTTATCTAGGTAACAATAGTACTTTACCTGTTATAATTGCTTCTGACCTTTCTGAAAAGCAGGAACAAGATCTAATTCAAACGCTACAGCGGCATAAAAAGGCAATTGGTTGGCAAATGTCAGATATAAAGGGTATCAGCCCAACCATTTGTATGCACAGAATAGTGTTAGAAGAAGGCTCTAAAAATTGCATTGAAGGGCAGAGGAGATTGAATCCAATTATGAAAGAGGTAGTGAAGAAGGAAATCATCAAGTGGTTGGATGCAGGTATTGTATACCCCATTTCTGACAGTGCATGGGTCAGTCCTGTGCAGTGTGTGCCCAAGAAAGGAGGGTAACAGTAATAACTAATGAGATGGATGAGCTGCTTCCAACCAGAAAAATAACAGGCTGGAGAATATGCATGGATTACAGAAGGTTGAATAAGGCAACAAGAAAGGACCATTTTCCATTGCCTTTCATTGACCAGATGCTGGACAGGCTAGCAGGTAAAGAATTTTATTGCTTTCTTGATGGTTATTCAGGTTATAACCAGATTGCAATATTGCCTGAAGATCAGCAAAAGACTACATTCACTTGTCCATATGACACCTTTGCTTTTAGAAGGATGCCATTTGGCCTGTGTAATGCACCTGCCACTTTTCAAAGGTGTATGATGGCAATTTTCTCTGATTACATTGAAAGATCCATGGAAGTATTCATGGATGATTTCTCTGTGTTTGGAGAAACATTCCATCTATGCCTATCCAACTTGGAAGAAATCTTGATTAGATGTGAAGTGACTAACCTTGTGCTCAACTGGGAGAAATGCCATTTTATGGTGCAAAAAGGTATAGTTTTGGGGCATAAGATATCCAAAAAAGGATTGGAAGTGGACAAGGCTAAAATAGAGGTCATTGAGAAGCTATCTCCTCCAACCAACATCAAAGGTATTAGAAGCTTTTTGGGGCATGCTGGATTCTATAGGAGATTCATAAAAGATTTTTCAAAAATCTCCAAACCTTTGTGCCAACTGTTACAACATGATAACCCCTTCATATTTGATGAGCCATGCATATTAGCCTTTGATAAATTGAAGAGAGCTTTAATAACAGCACCAGTTATTATAGCTCCTGACTGGAGTAAGCCTTTTGAGCTTATGTGTGATGCTAGTGACTTTGCCATTGGAGCTGTGCTTGGTGTAACACCCTAAATATTTAATTAAATTATTTAATTAAGTATTTAGGAATTTGATTTAATTATTTGGATATAATTTAATTATTGGGAATTATATTAAAAATTGTGTAGGTGGTATTAGAGGTGGAGGCGCCAAACTAGATGGACTTGGGCTTAAGTGAGAAGCCCAAGCCCATGAATCATGTCATATGCGAAGTGGCCAAGGCGCCTAGGGGTTAGGGTTTTTTTTTTGCATTTTGCGAAATTGAGAAGAGGGAAAAGAAAGGAGAAGTGCGCCGTAGAGAGAAGAGGAAGAGGAGAAGAAAAAGTCGCGCAACCAAGGAGAGGGAAGGGACGTGAATTGTTGCCGTGGTTCCGTTCGTGACCGTCTCTAGGGCTTCTATTCTGCAAATTCGAGGTAAGGGGATGTCCTATCAATTTCTATAATAGGTCCTATGATAGGTTTTAGGTAGTGATGGCCTAGATTGAACTATGATCATGAGTATGTTTGCGATTTCATGTTCTTGTTGTTGATATATGCGTGATTTCGTGTTCTAGTTGTTGATGTATGCGTGATTTCATGTTTGTGTTTGGGATATTGTTGAGGTTGATGTTTGATAGATGAATTTGATGATTTTATATGCGCTCAAGAGATGTGGCAAATTGGTGTTGTGGTTGGTCATGTGAAAAATTGAAAAAAAAAAAAAAAATTGGTGCTGAATCTGTGTTGAATTTTGTTGCTGGAAGTGTCCTGGGCGCCAGGCGCCCTGTGCTGGGCGCCAAGGGCGCCAGTGCGTGTTGCTGTGTGCGTGAGTGTGTGGAGCGCTGGGTGCCAGCGCTGGGCGCTGAGCGCCCGTGTGCGTGTGTTGCCTGTGGCGCCAAGGCGCTGGGCGCTGAGCGCCTGTGTGTTGCGTGTTCCGTGTTGCGCCAAGGCGCTGGGCGCTGAGCGCCTGTGTGTTGCGTGTTCCGTGTTGCGCCAAGGCGCTGGGCGCTGAGCGCCTTTGTGTTGCGTGTTGTGTGTTGCGCTAAGGCGCTGGGCGCTGGGCGCCCGTGTGGGTGCGTTGCGTTTTGCTGGGCGCTGGGCGCCCAGGGCGCCAGTTTTTCAGGATGTTCCCAAAATGTTTTCGAAAACTGTTTTCGCTATATCTTTTGACTCGGACATCCGTTTTAAACGTTTCAAAAAGTGTTGGGAAGCTTTTTCAGTTGCCTATCTGTGTGTCCCATTTTTAAAAATAAAAACTTATTATTTCTGAAGGTTGCTGGGGCGCCCCAAGTGGCTGCTCCCGGTGGTCGTTGCTGTGACGTTGAAAAGTCGTTTTGGTGTCTTTAAAAATCCCCTTTTGTGTATAACCAGTGGTCTTAATGTTTTAGTGTCAAAAGTGATGATTTTGACGATGATGCCCTTAGTGGCTAGTTAAATGACCGTTTTGCCCTTAGTGGCCAATGTTGTTGATATTGATGTGTAAATGACGATGATGTCCTTGGTGGCTAGTAAATGACGTTTTTGCCCTCCGTGGCTATTGTTTGAGTTGATGATGCGTATGAATAAGTGACGATGAAAAACCCAGTGACGTTTTGAGGCCCAAAAAGGCTAAGTGATGTTAAGGCCTAAAAGGATAAGTGATGTTGTTGTGTAAATTGTGAATTGACAGGTGCTGTGCCTCTTGTTTGGCAAATTGGTAAGTGACGGGTCACATAGTTGACCGTGATTTGTGTGTTTGTGCGTGATGCATGTCATAGTGTCTCATGCCTCCCATGTGCATAAACCCAGTGACGTTTTGAGGCCTAAAAGGCTAAGTGACGATGAGGCCATAATGGCTAAGCGACGTTTGTGAAAAGGTACCTCATGCATATGCCCGCGAGTGGGTTGCATTTCATATGCCTACATGACATAGTGATGAGTTATTGTAGTGATGTAATTGATGGTTGTGATGTGATTGTTTTAGAGCTGTGACTTGACTTATTGCTTATCATGTGATTTATTATATGAATTGAATTGGACTCACCCTTCTGTTTGAATGTTACCCCTATGCGGTAACGTGCAGGTGATCATGAGTGAAGGACTAGGTACCTTCACTATTTCTAGTCGAGTCGTCACGCTCTGATACGTAGCACTCAGGGGGGAACGAACTTGATGTTTATGAATGATTTCAGCTGTTGTGCTTTGTTGACGATTCTGCTTTATTTTGTTATTCCGCTGCGTAGTTGGTGTTTATTGACGTTAAGTTTATTTGCGATGATAAATGTGTTTTTGAGGCTCTCCTCTTAGTGACGTGCTACGTGATGCAGGATTATTATGTTTGAGCTGTTTTAATTGAGAAGCATTATTTTATTGAAGTATGTGTAACATTCCTCGTGCGAAACAAATTTTTGAAAACTCTGATATTTTTCCAATTAAATGAACGGGTAGAAAAGGGGTGTTACACTTGGGCAAAGGTATGATAAAATTTTCCACTCTATATATTATGCTAGCAAAACACTTGTAGAAGCTCAATTGAATTACACAGTCACTGAAAAAGAACTATTAGCTGTAGTCTTTGCATTTGATAAATTTAGATCATATTTGGTTGGCACCAAGGTAATTGTCTTCACAGACCATTCAGCCATTAAATATTTGATAACAAAGAAAGATGCAAAGCCTGGGCTAATTAGGTGGGTTCTCCTACTCCAAGAATTTGATTTAGAAATAAGGGATAAAAAGGGAGTGGAGAACCAAGTTGCTGATCATCTCTCTAGATTGGAAAGAGACATTGCAGGTACAGCAGGTGGGGAGATCAAGGAATACTTTCCAGATGAACAGCTATTGACAATAAATGCTGAATCATCAACCGCTGCAGCGGCCAGTGTAAAAACACTTGACGCTGTAGCGGCTGAGTCTGCAACACCTTGGTATGCTGACATAGTGAACTTTCTAGTTAGCAAGGTGGTACTTGCTGAGATGACTTATCAGCAAAGGAGAAGGTTCTTCCACACAATGAAGCAATATTATTGGGATGAACCTTTTCTATACAAGAAGTGTCAAGACCAGTTAATGAGGAGATGCCTAGCAGAGGAAGAACAAATTCAAGTGCTACAGCACTGCCATTATGCACCATGTGGAGGGCATTTTGGTGGTGTTAGAACTGCTGCAAAGGTATTACAATCTGGCTACTTTTGGCCTTCACTTTTCAAAGATGCTCAAGACTTTGTTAAAAAATATAATAGGTGCCAAAGAACAGGGAATATTTCAAACAAACATGAAATGCCTTTGACAAACATTCTAGAGGTTGAACTCTTTGATGTTAGGGGAATGGATTTCATGGGACCTTTTCCCCCTTCTCATGGAAACCTATACATTTTAGTAGCTGTAGACTATGTTTCAAAATGGGTGGAAGCTGTTGCTTTACCCATCAATGATGCAAGGTCTGTGAGCAAATTTTTATTGAAAAACATTTTCACTCGTTTTGGAACTCCTAGAGCCATCATAAGTGATGAGGGATCTCATGTTTGTAATAAATTAATTGAGACCCTATTGGCTAAATATGGAGTCAAACATAAAATAGCAACTGCTTATCATTCACAAACAAGTGGTCAAACTGAATTGTCAAATAGAGAAATAAAAAGAATGTTGGAAAAAATGGTAGGGTCTTCAAGGAAAGAATGGTCAATACATCTAGATGATGTTTTATGGGCCTACAGAACAGCTTATAAAACACCTTTGGGAATGTCTCCCTATAGGTTGGTTTATGGGAAGTCCTGTCACCTACCTTGAACTTCAGCACAAGGCCCATTGGGCTCTAAAAAAACTCAATTTTGACTACAAGAAAGCAGGAGATGCTAGATTGCTGCAACTAAATGAATTGGAAGAACTTAGGCATTTTGCCTATGAGAATGCAGCAATTTATAAAGAAAAAACCAAAAATTGGCATGATCAAAAACTGATAAAAAGAGATCTCACTGAAGGAGGACAGGTACTGCTTTACAACTCCAGACTAAGATTGTTTCCTGGAAAGTTAAAATCTAGGTGGTCAGACCCCTTTCAATTGATAAAAATATACAGCCATGGGGCTGTGGACCTCTATGATATAACAACCAATACCACCTTCAAAGTGAATGGCCAAAGGGTTAAACAATATTTTGGTGAAAATGTGGTAAGGGACAAAACCACAATTCAACTTAAAGACCTTTAATTTGAAGAGAAAGTCTGGCTGCAGACTTTAAAGCAAGCGCTCTTGGGAGGCACCCCAAGGATTCTAACAAAATTTTTATGTTTATTTTCTATGCAGGAAATTAGGATAAACGCTGTAGCGGTTGCTTATCACAAGAGCGCTGTAGCGGTTGTGTTAAATAAAGGCTGGGTGTGGTCAAACAAAAAAATAAAAAGATCTTGCTCAGGGTGAGCTGGCACTATGACCTCATCCCTATCCTGACCAGCACGTGCACATATTCACCTGCAATTGTCAAATCAACAGTTTCTTTTTCTCTCTCCCACTTCACTCACAAAACCGTAACTTTAATATCTACAACTTCCCACGCTACCATTCTCTCTCTTTCTCTTTCCTTGCTCTCTGAAACTCCCCTCAACCGTTACCAACCCACCACTCATAACCTTCATTCTTTCTTCTTCCTTCGTCCCAACACACCAACATTTCCCAGAACCCAAAAACAAACACGCAAGCTTTTAACCAACCATGACTAAAAAGCAAGCTGCCCTAAAACGATCTGGCAAGGGAGCCACTAGGAAACCAGAATCCTCTAACCCTGTCAAAAACACCATGGCTAAGGCAACTCAAGATCCTCAGAGGTTTTGGAAGATGGATTTCATAGCTGAAAGGGGATTCAAGACAGAAAGTGCTCCTGAAGCTTTCTCAACCGCTGTCACAGCGTTGGGATGGGAGAACTTCATTAAGCATCGCAAAGACTACATGACGTCTTTGGTACGGGAGTTCTACTCTGGCATTGAAGAGCCTAAGGAGGGAAAACCTCAAACCCATTCACTGGTAAGAGGAGAAACTGTAAACTTCAACTCCAGAACAATCAATGATATTTTCCATCTGGGCTATCATGGAAAAGCGCTGGAAACGAAGGTTCTGAACTGGGGGGATGAAGAGATGGAGGCTGTTAGAAGAAGGATTTGTGTGGAAGGAGCAACTTGGGATAAATTTGGAGCTGAATACAAAATTAAAAAAGCATATCTGTGTGAAAAAGCAAATCTGTGGTGTAGTTTCATCAAACACTCCCTGCTGCTTACATCTCACACAACATTTGTGGAAAAAGAAAGACTCATCGTCATTGATGCTATAATGGCTGGAGAAAAGATAGACGTGGGAAGATTGATAGCAAGGGAGATAGAGAAGTGCAGAGTTAAAAAGGGAGGTAATTTATATTTTCCTTGTTTAATTACTGAGTTGTGTTTGGAAGCTGATGTAGAGGTAGAAATGAACGAAGAAAGAAGATCTCCTCTTGGGGCATTTCCTTGCATTTTCAAAGTTAAGCAGAGACCTGCCGCTACAGCGTCTACTGACTCTGCAGCGCTACAGCGCTTAGAGCTGAAGCAGCAGGTCCTCTGCAAATTTGTGAAAGAAAAATTTGACTGGGAAAAAGCAATGTATGCCCAGATATCCAAAGGAAAAACATCAATTCCCCCTCCTCAATTCCCTGATTGGCTACTGGAAGAAGAGCCAATTAAAAAACAAGAGAAAAAGGGAGTTAGGGCAGAAAAGAAAAAGGCTGTGGCTAGTCCATCAAAGAAAGCAAAGCCTAGCCCAGCCAGGAAAGTACAAAAAGCTGTAGTAGAGGAGGAAAGTTTGGATTCTGATGACATTGAAAACATAAGTGAGGAAGATGAAGAAGAAACTATTGCAGTTATGAAAGAGATGGAAAAGCAGGATGATGAAGAATCATCAGGAGAGGAGGGTGATACTGAAGAAGAATCTGAGACTGAAGAAGATGAGCAAGAAGAAGAAATACAGTGTGACCCAACCCCAAGCCCAAAGAAACCAAAAATCCCCCTGCCAAAACAGCCAATCCACCATCAACCCCCACCTCCATCCCTGAACCAACCAAATTAACACCCAAGAAAACACCTGCCAAGCAAGTAACACCAAAGAAGCCTGAACCAAAACAACCAGCAACAAAAGAAAACCCACTGAGCAGCTTAAGAAAATTTATCAGTCATACACAAAGCCTAGAAGAAACCCAGGTGTCAAACTTGCTGAGTACCCAGAAGAAGGTGTTCAGCCAGTAGGTGCTGCAGCAACTATGTCTGCAGTACCTAGTGACACAATGCCTGAGGCAATTCTGACAGAGGAGGAAACTGAAAAGGAGGCTGCTGAGGAGCTAGTGAATATGCAGGATGAAACAGAGCCAGAGCTGGAAGAAAAAGAGCCAGAGCAGGAGCAAGAGCAAATAGAAGAGGAAGAAGAAGTGCAGGAATCAGGCGCTGCAGCGGTAGAAGTACAGGAAGCAAGCGCTACAGCGCCACCAACCGCTGTAGCGGCTGAAAAGACTACTCCACCTCAGCCAAAGAAGAAGAAGGCAGCAAAAGGAGCCCCAGCCCCTTCAAGAGCCAGTAAGAGGCTCAAGAAGGCCTAATAAGGCAAGAATTGTTGGCTTCTTATGCCGGTTATGTACTTTGAACTTTATTTTGTTGTTGTTCTAAAGCCTCTCCCTTTCTTGTCAAGCAAGCAGTGAGGACACTGCCAAATTTAATTTCTGGGGGAGGACCTTATGGTTAATAATGTTTTAAATTAAGTACAATTATGTTTTTAAATAATTAATATAATTAAGTATAATTATGACATGTTTTGCATGTGTTGCATGTTTTGAATATTTTGTATGCTTGAATAGAAAGTATGATTAGCTGCATGTTTTAAATTTCTTAGTAAGCAAAAGCTGATTCATATAGCCAAATATAAATAAGAATTTTTGAGTAAGGCAGCATTGTGTAAACAATGAAATGATCTTATTGCTGCTTTTACACAAAATCCAAGCTTAGTGAAGAACCTAGTTAGCTAGGAGTAATCTAAGGATAAAGTTAAGTTTTGGATAACCAAGGGTTAGTCAAGTTTTCATTAAAAATTGAGAGTTTTTTTGAAGCTAAGTTTGGGGGTGCATCGGTTATGTTAAGGCTAGGAACAAAAGATGATAAATTGGTCTCTGCAAAATGAAACAAAAGTGTGCAAGTGGTCTTGAAAAAAGTTGCAAAATATCTTAAATGAATTGCTGAGCTGTTCCAAAAAGCATAAAAAGAAAATGCAAATAAGGAGCTCAGTAATGAAGATAGCATCTAGTTTTAATCATTAAAATCTAGCGCTACAGCGTCTAAAGGACTTTTAAGTGCTATAGCGTTTGATCACCTGACCAACATTCTTTGCCTAACCCAAAAGAAATCCATTCTTCCCAAAACCTTAGAGAAATTCTGAAATTAGCTAGGAACTAAGTTGAGCTTTGATATCACACACTCACAACTGAGCAGTAATGATTCTATTTGAATTGTGGACCATAATGATGTGTGAAAATGATAAGAATTAGCTTCTGCATAAATTCTGTTTAATTTAAAAGTTGCAGCTAGTTATATGAGCATTTTGTCTTGTTCAAGTGTCATTACTTGGGGACAAGCAATGGTTTAAGTTTGGGGGTGTGATAACCCTATTTTATATAGGTTATCTATGCTCCTAATACTTAAATTAAGCTTACTTCTCAAGTAATTCTAGTACTTAAATATGTGAATATATGAATATTAGGATAAATATAGGTTATAAGTCAAATCCCTAAACCTTGGGCATAATCAATGCCTTTGTGAATATGTTTGATGTTTTGCTTTAGCGCTGCAGCGGTTTGCTATCAAGGAGACGCTACAGCGTTATATGACGGCTGACCATTGAGATATTTGTGTGGCCACTTGAGGACATGATGAGTCACCACCCTTATCTCTTCCTCTTAGCTGGATATTTTGACTTTCAAGTGGATGCTAAATTACACTTGGCGCCTCCTAAATGGAACCCATGTGATAGTTGTTGTATTCCATCATTAGCACTTTTTGTAAAGTACTTTAAGGATAATATCTAAGTCTTATGATCATCATGTAATATTATTATTCTATTAAGACTTAGTTATTAATTAGATTAATTAAGATTGCTTCTCTAGGAGGTAACATACGTAGACAAGTAGTGGTAGCTTGAAAAAGAGAACTACATAATATACGTAGTAGCTATTCTCCATAGATACACTACTTTTAAGCTTTTATTTTTCTTAACATAGTTTTTCTAGTCTTCATTCAAGGTTTTGCTCACGCCTCAACTTCATCTCTTGTATGCGACGTGGGATCATTGGAGTGTATCTTTTGCAACCACACTTCTCTTGTCTTCATACGGTAATACATACTCTCTAGTTGTATTATGTTGATGGAACTTGTGATGAGCTAACTTTGTTGTAGTTGGATTGTTCTTAGTATGTAATGAACCTTGAGTAACTTTTGTATAATATTATGATGTTTGTGTTTTATTCCTTGTGTCATAATACTTTCAATCTTGGTTTGGGAATGATCAACTAAAACAAGGTAACTTTGTGGGTACAGACATGGTTCACAAAGAGAACTCAAGGAATAATATGAATGAAAACCCTTTAAAGACATTTAAAGGAAGCACTACTTAACTCTAGACATAGGGGAGTAATAGTTCATAAGGCAAATGTTGTAAGAGCTTAATATACAGGGGTAAAACTTATTTAGAGCCTAGACATAGGAGTCTTGTAACATAGCCCTGACGAAAGTGACTGAAAGGCACGCCACCAAGGCGCTACAGCGTCTACTGATTCTGAAGCGCTACAGCGCTTAACGCTACAGCGTCTAATATTATCTGAACATTACTCTTGGGAATTTACACAACTACTGAGCTATCCAACTCACCTTTAATCACTTCAAACTTAATACTGTTTTATCACAACTTATGATGTTTACAACTCTTTACCTTTACTTGTTACTTAATTCTTTTCACTAAGATTCTAATCACTTAAACTTCTTAGATTAATTCCAATCCCTGTGGGAACGAACTTTACTTATCAATATATTACTTGTTGCGATTGTGTATACTTGCACATCACCTTTTCGCACAACATCATGCCATACTTTGGTTTTAGCTTTATAAATTTCTGCATTCTCATAGGAGAAATGCCTAAATTCTTCTAATTTATTTAGCTCAAGAAACCTTTGCTCTCCTGCCTTTTTGAGATCAAAATTCAACTTTTTGATAGCCCAATATGACTTGTTCTCTAATTCAACAGGGAGATGACATGGCTTGCCATAAACTAACATATAGGGGGACATTCCTAATGGAGTTTTAAATGCAGTCCTATATGTCCATAATACTTCATCTAAGTGTAAGGACCAATCTTTTCTATTTGGTCCAACCATTTTCTCAAGCATTCTTTTTATTTCCCTATTTGAAAGTTCAGCTTGTCCACTTGTTTGTGGGTGATAGGCAGTAGCAATCTTATGTTTCACTCCATATTTTGCAAGAAGATTTTCAATAAGTTTGTTGCAAAAATGTGAGCCTTCATCATTGATGATTGCTCTTGGAGTGCCAAATCTTGAAAAAATATTTCTTTGGAGAAATTTGCTAACAGATTTAGCATCATTATTTGGCAGTGCTACAGCCTCAACCCATTTAGACACATAGTCTACAGCCACTAAAATGTATTCATTGCCAAAAGAAGGTGGAAAAGGACCCATGAAATCCATGCCCCAAACATCAAAAAATTCTATTTCTAGAATATTAGTCCTAGGCATTTCATGTCTATTAGATATATTACCACTTCTTTGACATTTATCACAGGTTTTGACCATATAATAAGTATCTTTAATTAGAGTAGGACAGAAATAACCTGATTGAAGTACCTTAGCTGCTGTTCTTTGGCTTCCAAAGTGACCTCCATATGGTGCAGCATGACAATGCAAGAGCACTGCTTGCTGTTCTTCTTCAGGAATGCACTTTCTCATGATTTGATCAGGACATATCTTGAATAGGTAAGGGTCATCCCAATAGTATTGTTTTACTATGTGGAAAAACCTTCTTTTCTGTTGATAGTTCATGTCACATGGTACAATTTTGCTTACAAGGAAGTTTACTATGTCTGCATACCATGGTGTTGAACCATGAGGTGTGGCCACACTGAGTGCAGAAACACTGACTGCATTCATGGTAATTGCTAGTAATTTCTCATCAGGGAAACTTTCCTTGATTTCTTCAATTGTACCTGCATTATTACTTTCAAGTCTAGAGAGATGATCAGCCACTTGGTTCTCTACTCCTTTCTTATCTCTCATTTCAAGATCAAATTCTTGAAGTAGTAGAACCCATCTTATTAGCCTAGGTTTTGCATCTTTTTTAGAAATCAGATACTTGATGGCAGAATGGTCAGTGTACACAATTACTTTGGTGCCAACCAAGTATGATCTAAATTTTTCAAAAGCAAAAACCACTGCTAATAGTTCTTTTTCTGTTACAGTGTAGTTCATTTGAGCTTTAATGAGTGTTTTGCTAGCATAGTATATGGTATGAAATACTTTGTTATACCTTTGCCCTAGGACTGCTCCTACTGCAAAGTCACTAGCATCACACATAAGCTCAAAAGGTTTACTCCAGTCAGGAGTGACTACAACTGGTGCTGTAACTAAAGCTTTTTTTAATTTTTGAAATGATTCCATACAAGTTTCATCAAAGTTAAAATGCACATCATGTTGCAAGAGCACACATAATGGTTTTGAAACTTTTGAAAAGTCTTTGATAAATCTCCTATAGAATCCTGCGTGACCTAAAAAACTTCTAATCCCTTTGATTGTTGATGGAGGTGGTAGTTTCTCAATTACCTCTATCTTTGCCCTATCCACTTCAAGACCTTTTTTAGATATTTTATGACCAAGCACAATGCCTTCTTTTACCATGAAATGACATTTTTCCCAATTAAGCACTAGGTTAGTGTCTTCACACCTTTGAAGAATTTCTTCTAAGTTTGAAAGACACAATGAGAATGTTTCTCCAAAAACAGAAAAGTCATCCATGAAGACTTCCATTGATTGCTCAATGAAGTCAGAAAAGATTGACATCATGCATCTTTGAAAGGTAGCAGGAGCATTACAAAGTCCAAAAGGCATCCTTCTAAAGGAAAAAGTGCCATAAGGACAAGTAAATGTGGTTTTCTGTTGATCCTTAGGTTCAATTGCTATTTGATTGTATCCTGAATAACCATCTAAGAAACAATAGAATTCCTTTCCTGCTAACCTATCTAACATTTGATCTATAAAGGGTAAGGGGAAATGATCTTTCTTAGTGGCCTTATTGAGTTTTCTGTAATCCATACAGATTCTCCACCCTGTTACAGTTCTGGTTGGGATTAATTCATTATTTTCATTGGCTACAACTGTGACTCCACCCTTTTTAGGAACACATTGCACAGGACTAACCCATGCACTATCTGAAATAGGGTAGATAATACCAGCATCTAGCCATTTAATTATTTCCTTCTTAACAACCTCTTTCATTATTAGATTTAATCTTCTTTGCCCTTCTATGCTATTTTTAGAATGTTCTTCTAAAATTATCCTATGCATGCATGTTGAGGGGCTAATCCCTTTAATGTCAGACATTTGCCAACCTATAGCTTTTCTATGTTTTCTCAAGGTGTTAATTAAATCAAGCTCTTGTTCTAAAGATAGATCAGGTGCTATGATTACAGGAAGAGTATCATTCTCACCTAGAAAAACATATTTTAAATGCTTAGGTAGTTCTTTCAATTCTAGCTTAGGAGATTGTTCAACAGAAGGTACATTTTCTTTAAGGTTGGGATCTTCTAAATTAAGAGATTCATAAGTTCTAGCCCATACCTTAGGTGTAGCTTGTTCCTTGCGCAATATGCTTTCTTCAATAAATTCCTCAGCAGGCAATGCAGAAACATCAGGTGCTAGTGCATTGGCAAGGTGATCATACTGCTTGTGGAACTGCTTCTTGTTGCACCCCAAAAAATCCGGTTCGGACTTCTCATTGTACAACGTGGAAAAGGTATGGAGCCGCCACCAATATTTTAATTTTAAGACCAAAACATTGAAAAAAGGTCTTTTAGACAAGGCGGATGGTCTTTCGAAAACTAGAGATATGGGTTCGGGGGTCGGTTAGGCATGGGGAAGGTATTAGCACCCCGTACCTCCTTTCTACCGAAAGGGAACCTTTAATTAAATGTGTGGTTTGAAGTGTTGATTTGAAAATGCTTTTATTTTGCCTCTTTATTGAAAAGGGAGTGAGAAGACTTAATGAAAATTTTTATTTTTGGCGCTTGACGAGAGTTGGCCTCTCGCTCCTACGTATCTCCTGGTGCGATGGAGAATTCAAAGCTACGTAGTTCTTGGTTGTCCTAAAAAGGTTTTTGTTGTTTAGTCTGTTTAGATGAGTTTTCGCAGTAGGAGTGAGGATTCGCGATGACCAAACAACAACGGTTTAGAGTGGCCGCGCTACTAACTCTTTTGAAAATGAAATTATCATTAACAACCAAACGGCAACGGCGCGAGTGATCATTAACGATAATCGGTTTTGCTTTTGATTCGAGTGTTCGCGATGACCAAACAACAACGGTTTAGAGTGGCCGCGCTACTAACTCTTTTGAAAATGAAATTATAATTAACAACCAAACGGCAACGACGCGAGTGATCATTAATGATAATCGGTTTTTATTTTAGATGATCAAAAAGGACTTTCGCAATCGAATTAATTTTGGTTTGTTGTGCTTGACGAGGACGTGGCTCGCTCCTACGTATCCCAAATAGGAATCAAAGCGACGTAGTTCTAACTCTTTGGTTTTGAAAAGGTTTTTGAAGTAGGACGAGCATTAGCGAATGATTAAACTAACTAAGGTTATGGTAATCATTGCTAAGTACTCATGCGAAATTGAAGACCGTTCATAGAGACCAAACTAACAAAGGTTATGGGTGACCTCCACTACTTGCTTATTTTTGTTCATTGAAAATGCTTTGAAAATTAATTGGTTTGGAAAAGAGTTTTTAGAAAATAAATAAATCATTTTCAATCGAATTCTATGTCCAAAACCAAATGCAAAATGAATGAATGAAGTTCAAACATATTCAACTAATCAAGCAATCATGAACATGTTGACCATCAACTAAGATTAAGCATGCCGATATAATCAAGAGATTTAATTGTCAAAGATGCGAGACAAAGTTCTCAAAACAATTGTGTTTGTGTGTGAAGGGGAATTGCTACACAAGTTGGGAGCAATCTCAAGAGGGGCACATATACCTCTATGCTACACATGTTGGTAGTCTTATAAGGGCACATGATTGTGTAAAAGGGTTTGTGCACAATTAAGTCAAGACATTCAAATGGCATCAAGAACAAAGAAATACAATTAATCATAGGCATAGAGTATTCTAGGTTAGGTGAATGAACATGTGAGCAATGATGCATGATTAGGCGAGCATGTGGACGCATGAGCATACAAGAATGCATGAGCATTTAAGTAGGATTACGTTTGTTATGCAAGGCATAGATATTTGAGGATGCATGAGAGTGTTGCATAAAATAGGGATGAATGAAGATGCATGCAAGTGAAAATGTTTTGGTAAAAGGTTTAGGTAAGAAAGTGGTAAAATGTTTTTGGGTTTTAGTGTTTTGGAAATGAGATGAAATGTTTTTGGTCTTGAAAGTGGTAAAAGTATTTTGGGGTTTATTTTATAAAGTTGAAAAAGTTTGAAATGCAAATGAGAAAATGTTTTGGGGTTTTTATGCAAAGATGCAAGTGGTGAAAACTTTTAGTAAAAAGTTAGTGAAATGGTAAATTTATTTTACTTGGAGTAGAAAGTAATTTTTGAAAATTAGTAAAGGTAAAAAGTGAAAAGTAACTTATTAATGAAATGGTACATGTGAAATGGTAAAAGTGAAAAGTTAATGAAATGGTAAAAAGCTAAAGAACACAATGACACAACTTGCATTTACTCAACCACAATCAAAATGACACATTTCATGCAATCAAAGGGGTAAAAACCCTAGTCATGGCCGAATGCATACAAGCATGGAATCATCAACTTATTTCATGCAAAAATTGACAAATTAACACACAAAACAACACAAAAGAAGAGGACCTAATCTATCATGCAAGTTCCTAAAACAAACACTAGCCAAGTCATGCATTTATTCATTCAAAATTAAAGAAAACAAAATAAGCAACATGAACCCTATTTTCCTTGCCCAAACCCAAGGCTATGTATGGTCCAAGATCAACAATTACTTAAACCCAAATCATAAAATGAACAAGAACCCTAGAATAGAGTTCATGGCCGAATGCACATGGAGTATGAGAGTGAGTTTTCATTTGATGAAAATTAGGCAACTAGATTCAAAATACAAGCAAATGCAAGAAAAAACACAAGAACAACTTCTTCAAAGCCAAGGAGCCACCTCAAACACCCAAGCCTCCCTAAGTGCTTGTCAATAGTGTTTGAGATGGCTCCTCAAAGCAACAACAACAATATATGAAGGAGTTGAGATGAGGAGAAGAGAGATTATGCAAAAATGAAGAAAATACAAGAGTTTTGAAGTTTTACCTTGAATCCAAGCTATGAAGGGAGTGATATGAAGAACAAGACCACAAATCAACTAAATCCTCCACAAACCTCCATGAAACTTGCGCCCCTTGCCTTGATCCTTAGCTTTGAGTTGGTGATGATGCTTGAACTTTGAATGAGAAATGGAGGGAGTATGTGAAAGGGGGATGCAAAATGAGGTGAGTGGTTTGTTAGGGTTTTTGGTGTAGGAGCAAAATGAGAAGGTTTCTTTGAGATGGAAGAAAACAAGATGAAGTGAGTGAGAGGAGGGGGCTACGGCCTTGGTTTCTTTTTTGGAGAGGAGTGAGTTGCCAAAGATCTAATGGGTTAAGGGTTGTGTGAGGGAAGTAAAGGAATTAGTGTGTATTTAGTGGTGTAGAGAGAAGGAAGGTAAAAACATGTTGTGTATTCAAAGGTGTGCTTGATGAAAGGCTTGATGTGGACTTGATGTGGGCTGAAGTGAGGGGAGGCGTGGAGCTTGAGGGTGGAGTGAGGGAGATGGTTTGCTTGTGAAATTGGTACTTACTTTGGCCAAAAATGGATAAAAGCAAAAAGCACCTAAAAGGAATTAGCCCTAATTCTAAAAATACAATAAACATCCAATATTATTTTATTATTCATTTTTCATTTTTGATTTCAGATTTCATATTTTTAATTATACATATTTTTTGAGCCTTTTTGAAAAAAAAAAACCGTTACAATTGACCAAAATACCCTTTTTGACGCTAAAACCCTAATTTGCCCGAAAAATGCGTTTCCACTTCAAAAATGAATCTATAACCCTAGAAATGACCTCTAGAATCTTAGAATGCATGCTCAATGACCTTCATGAGGAATTATCACTTTTATTGTGAAATGACCAAAATACCCTTTTGGACTCAAAAAAAACCTGATTTACCCAAAAAGTGTATTTCAACTCTAAAAATGATTTTAGAAACTTTGGAATGACTTTTAGGACTCAAAATGCAATGCATGATGCTTCTCACTCCTCAACTTATTTATTTTTGTGGAAAATTAGGGTTTTGATCTAAGCTGGACAAAATTGGGGTATGACACTTCTCTACCAAATGATCAAGTGAGATTGATGAACACTCTTCACTCTCCTCTGCAGGATACTTCAAAGCATTCAAGACATTGAATTTTACTTCTTGATTATTCACTCTCATGGTTAGCTCTCCTCTTTGCACATCTATCAGTGTTTTCCCTGTTGCCAAGAATGGTCTTCCAAGTATGACTGGCACTTCTTCATCTGCAATGAAATCAAGTATAACAAAACCTGCAGGAAACACAAATTTGTCAACTTGCACCAATATATCCTCAATAATTCCTTCTGGATATGCAATTGATCTATCTGCCAAAGATAGTGTCAATGTGGTAGGTTTAGCATTTCCAATCCCTAGCTTTGTGAAGATAGATTTGGGCATCAAATTGATGCTTGCACCTAAATCACATAATGCTCTTCCTGTATAGTACTTACCTATTGAAAAAGGGATTGTAAAGCTACCTGGATCCTTTAGCTTCCTTGGAATTTTGTTTTGTAAAATCAGACTACATTCTTTTGACATAACAACAGTTTCAAATTCCCCTAATCTTCTCCTTTTAGAAAGCACATCTTTCATGAATTTGGCATAGTTTGGCATTTGTTGAAGTGCCTCTATCAAGGGAACATTGATATGCAATTGTTTTAAAACATCTAAAAATTTACTGAATTGCTTCTCCTCATGTATTTTTTTCAATCTTTGAGGAAAAGGAGGAGGAGGGTATTCTGGTACTAACCTTGGAGTAGGAGATGTAGGAACACCAGGTGTTTCTGCATCTTGAGAATTTTTTTCATTTTTATTTTTTTCTCCCTTCTCTGTACCTTCAAGCTCATATGGTTCTGTTAGATCCTTGCCACTTCTCAAAGATATGGCTTTGACCTGCTCCTTACCTTGCCTTTGTGAGGGTGAAGCTTCTGTGTTTGATGACAAAGTACCTGCTGGTCTTTGCTGCAAAGCAGTTGCTAATTGCCCTACTTGGTTCTCTAGGTTCTTAATTGATATATCATGAGCTTGCCTAGCAGTTCTAGTTTCACTAATGAATGATCTAAGCAATTCTTCTAGAGAATTGGCACTGGCAGGTGGGTTTGATCTTTGTTAGCTTTGAGGTAGGAATCCAGGAGGAGTACTTGGTGCAGGTGCACTTTGTGCAGGTGCATTAGAATTGTTCCACCTAAAATTTGGGTGGTTCTTCCATCCTGGATTGTAGGTATTAGAGTAAGGGTTGTTATTTTTATTGTAACCTACATAATTGACAGAGACAGGGTTGCTAGGACATTCTTCATATAGATGGCCTCCTCCACAATACACACAACTTGTAGTTCCTGGAGGGGCTTGTTCTATAGCTGCTGCAGTGTTTTCTTTAGGTGTTGCTACACTAGATGTAGGTGCACTAGTGTACTGTTTGATCAGATTGGTTAAAGTGGCTACTTGAGCAGATAGGGCTGATATATCATTAATCTCATGTACTCCAGAGGTTCTCTTTTGAGCACTTACCCTCTCAGTAGGCCAACTTGAACCATTTGTAGCAATTTTGTCAATAAGATCACATGCTTCATTATGAGACATATTCAAAAGAACACCACCAACTGATGCATCAAGCATCACTCTGGTTTGTGGTTCTAGACCATTGTAAAAAGTTTCCATTTGTATAATGACAGGTAAACCATGATGTGGACATTTTCTTAAAAGCTCTTTCCATCTTTCCCATGCTTCAAACAATGATTCAAATTCTTTTTGTCTAAATGATGTAATATCATGTCTCATCCTAGCATTTTTAATAGGAGGAAAATATTTGCTTAAGAATTTTTCAGCTAATTCATTCCATGTATGAATAGAATTGGGCTCCATAGAATTTAGCCATGATTTAGCCCTATCTTTCAAAGAGTATGGAAATAACTTAAGCCTAAATGCATCAACACTAATACCAGGAATGATAAAGTTACTACAAACTTCTATGAATTGCTTTAAATGCTCATGGGGATCTTCATGTGGAGATCCACCAAATTGACCAATTGTTTGCAACATTTGAAACATCATAGGTTTAAATTCAAAATGAACAGCATCAATTTGAGGTCTAGCAATACTAGTTTGTATGTGCTGCTGGTCATATTGAGCATAGTCTCTCATAGGTCTATCTCTATCATTAATCATACCTATTGGTCCCATTTGAATGAATTGTTGTCTGTGATCTGGTCCACCTTCAGGTTGTTGATGTGAATTAGGTCCTCCTCTTACTGAGGAATTTTCACTGTGGTGAGACATTGTTCTGCAGTCTTGTTGTCTTTGTCTTTGTTGTCTTAGCAATCTCCTAAATCTTCTCTCAATTTCTGGATCACAATCAAATTCTGGTGGTCTATCTCTGGGCATAAACTAGTGTTTCCACACTGAGTGTTTCTGCACTAAGTGTTTCTGCACAGAAAACAGAATACCAGTAGTACTAATAAAACACTAAATTAACAATCTAAACAACAAAATTTTACTATAATCCCCGGCAACGGCGCCAAAAACTTGGTGTGGTTATTTTAATATATGCAAGTATACATAGTCACACAAGTAATAAAGTGATAAGAAAGGTCGAACCCACGGGGATTATGTATTGTAAATTTTTGTAGTTCAAAGTGTACACTTAGTGTGTATACACTATTCAGTATTTTTGGTTTGGAGTTTTCAAAGTAAGTAAAAATAGTAATAAGCAATAAAATGTGTGAGAAATCAGTGGAAAAAGTAGTTGAGATGTTTTCACCAAGTACTTTACTTCTAAGTGTTTTAATGGAGTATGTAGTGTGGGAACACTGGATGTAGGTGCATCAGTTTGTGCCTTTCAGCACTTCTCTTTAGAGTTTCATTACAAGCTCTTATGATCTTTGTTTTTTACAGTAAAGAAAGGTTTGTCAATTCCTCCCTTGCCTCCTAACAATGATCCAAGTTGCTAAATAGGTTCACTCTTGTAATTTTATTATCCTAAGGACTATGCTATCTATGTCTAGGTTTTAGCATGTATTTAACAAAGTTTCCTTTATTAAATACTTGTCCCTATTAACTCTTGAGTTCATAAATGTAGCTCATGTCTCCTGCTACAAGTTTTACCTATTCTAAAGTGATCAATTCCAGAATAAGTTGAAAGAAGTATTATGCAAGAGTTTAAAGTGTTTACACTACATAAACCATAATAACATATTTAGAAGTTCATTACAAGGTTAGAACATCTCAACTTAAGGGAATTTAGCTCATGTTACTCATGTTATAAAGCAAAGAATATGCAAAGAACATAAGTAAATGAATAATAAAGCAAAAGAACTTAAAAGAGTAGAGATTACTTGAATAGAAGATCTTTTGCATTAAGTTCCCAAGTTGAAGTACAATAAAGATTTCTTACACGAATTTCTTCAAAGTAGAAGTGAAGGGAATGGTTGTCAAGCACTTCCTCACCTTCCTCTCCTTAGAAACTTGAAATGAAAATAAACTAAACCTAAACTAAGCGATCCTTTCAGAAAACAAAATGAAGAATTACAAATGAAAGATGAAGGATTTAAAGATGTAAAAGATATTGGATAAGTGAAGATATGGCTTCTATTTATAGGCTTGAAAGCTTTCCTCTTGAAAGGGGTTTCCTTTGGCGTGAAAGATCGGCTGAGGGGACCAAACATGGTTAGTTGTAGACAACCAATCAAGCAAGCTGCACAGGTTTGGTCGCTTGCATGCATAACAAAAGATGAGGTCCATTGGAGAAGTGCCACATGTCTTTTAGATAAGTTGAGTCTTGCAACTTGATTTTTATGTGTATCGCCGACTTCTGCAAGTGGCTCAGCTCTAGGTGACTAGGCATGACGTCACAAATCAAGTGTGGAAGCATTGAAATGGTCTTTGGATGTTTTGGTATAAACTGTAGAATTTATCAAGTGTTGGCAGTGTTTCCACTCCTAGTGTTTCCACTCCTGGTGTTGGCAGTGTTTCCACTCCTGCAGTAGCTGCACTAAACAAAAACATCAAACCTAACAAGATTTGTGCATTTTGCCTAGATCATTGCCCTTTATCCATTTGAATATTTAGAATGTTATTCCTTGATAAATAAGCTATAAATATATATAAATGTTCTTGAAAATAAGCAATAACTCAAGCTTAATTGTATGAATAACTCTATATAAAATAGAGTTATCAGATTGCACGAAGATATATGTAGAAAGGGGAAAAAGGGGATGAAACTCTACAAGAGGAAAAGGGAAGGGGGGTGTAACCGAACTGAAACTCCTTTCGAAAAGGAATGCACAAATTGAACATGCCTATAGAGAAAAACATGAACAAATTCATACCTGGATGCGGTGGTTGCGAGACTAAGAGTGGAGGTCGAAGTTGGGTTAGGGTTTGTGGAAATGTGAGGTTTGGGTTTCGCCGGAGTTGAGTAGAACGTAGGTGAGAGAAGAGGGGAACACGATGGTGGGGAGTGTGGGTGGAGGCGAGGTGTGATGACTGAGAGTGAAGGAGGCGGATCAGAGGTGAGGAGAGAGTGAGAGTGATAGTGTGAGATCTAAAATGAGAGTCGAGTGAGACTCTCTGAACTTAAATCCTGTTTTCAACATTTCCGACGGATCTTTTAACATTTGCGACCGAAATTTGGACGCAAACTTAGTGACCAAATTAATTTTCATCGCAAAGGGAAGCAATGCGTTTATTCAAGGCTTACTGACGGCTGAGATGGTCGGAATCGCAATATTTACCGACGAAAAAAAAGTCCGTCGGAAATCTTGGTGGCTAGTTAGCCATATTCTTGTAGTGAATTGGGTTCGATGAATTCTCAATTTTCAGCCTTATAGTATCCAACCCCACTATGGCCTTGTCGATTTTTAAAACCAACCCAATTCAGTTACCAGCTAGCATAAATTTTATGAGGGGGTCAAATATAAAAGTTTACTTGCATTATTTGTCAACTTTCTCCGATCGGCGAGTTTGATAATTATATTTTTTTTGGTAATTTTTCTCAATCAATTTGGCATTTTTTTTGGTTTGGGATTTATTCATGCATTGTTGGCACCAAAAATGTGCAATTTTGGTCCCCCATTTTATGAAAATCCAAGATTTTTAGGGCCTAAAAGTGCAAGTACTCCATGATTTTGAGGGACTAACTTGTGTTTGAACATCTAAAAGTGCTTTCATTCATGTTGCACAAGTCAAGTGAATAAAGACACCCGTGACTTGTGGCCCATTTTTTCAACCTTAAACAATGTGTAGAAACTTGAAATATATGTGTCATGGTATGAATAACCTTGTGTTTGGAAAACGCAGTTTGGAACTTCTATATCAGTCAAATCTGGTGTTATAGTGCTTTCAAGTAGTGCTCTCAAGTCAACACACAACCAAGCATAATACTAGTATATGCTTAGTACCACCATTGTATAAAAAACAAACACAAAAACCTATGAAAATGTATTAACATCGAAGAAGCCAAAAAAATGAACATACCTAGAATTTAAAACACACACACACACCGACATAGGGATGCTTCATTTTTTTCCTTTTTCAATTTTTGAATTACTCACCGACCAAACTAACCTTAAATAGCAACAATGTTCATTCTCATTTCTCATTCTACTACCCTTCATTTCCTCCTATCAAGAGAAAAATGAAAAAAGCCACAATATCCATGTCTTGTTTTGCAACTCTTCTTGCTTTAGTTCCCTTCTCAGTATCCCAAACCTATGAGAAAGATCCAAATTATGAACCTGTGATACCATATATATGCAAACTAACGCCCTTTACTGACATCTGCTTATCATCAATTCAAGAATCAAATACACTCCCACAAATATCCGATCTCAAAGAGGAAGCATTAGAAATGGTGAAAAACATTCTAGGAAATGCAAATGATACATTGAGTTACATTGAAGTGTTGATAAAACAAACCTCGGATAATCATATGTTGTTAGCTTTGTATTTCTGTGATGATATATATATCCGACTTGTGAAATATACTCTTCCACAAGCTGTTGATTCTATAAGTCATAGTCGTTATGGGTTTGCAAGTTATTGTATTTCTTATTCTATGAAGGAAGTGAATAAATGTAACAAGATATTTGAAGGGTCGGGTCAATCACCTTTAGGTGATAGAATTAGTGCTTTTCTGAAGCTTGGTGAAGTGGCTTCTTCTATTATTAATCAACTATTGAAACCCCCTCCCCCTTCTCATTCTCCTTCTCCTCTGTAGTAGTAGTACTAGTAGCTGTATGAGTTAAATAAATAGGATAGGAGACTGGTATAGTGGTGCTCTTATTCTTACTCAATAATAATCACTCTTTAGAAGGTTGATTATTGAATCATCACATAATGTAACTCACTTTGTTACAAATATCAATGATAACGACATGTCAGTGTATCCATAAGAACTGTGTAAAAATTTCTTAAATGGTGATGAGACTCCAAGGTAAGAGTACGAGCAGAAAAATAATATATATACCGTCCACTTCCCAAAGTTAAAAGCTGTAAAATTGAACAAACTATACCTAATACTGTGGGCACGTTTGCCTCAGATTTGTTAACAGTTGTTATTGTTGGTTTACTACAATGCCAAGTAGTCTCATAAATAATTCCATGATCAAATTTTGATTTGACAAAGAAAAAAAAATAGATTACTCACTAGTATAATTCAATTGTGATCACACTAGTGCAAAAAAGGGATTTAAAGTCAGGCGAAAAGGGGATTTAAAGTCAGGCGGGCGCTTGACTTTTATTAAGTCGACTTTGTATGTCTGGAGTTTTAAAGTCAAGCGATAGTCTGACTTCGTAAGTCTGATTTAAAGTCAAGCATTTATTGCGCCTGACTTCTTAAGTCTGTTTTAAAGTCAAGCATTTATTCTTGCCTGACTTCGTAAGTATGATTTAAAGTCAAGCATTATTGCGCCTGACCTTAAAAGTTTTTTTTTTCAAATTTTGGTTTAATCTATACACCCTGGTTATACAAATTTTCATTCCGTAGAAGCGACTCCACTGGGAATCGAACCCAGATCTCTGGTTCCGTAGACCAGCGCCTTATCCATTGGGCCATGGAGTCATATATCAGTGCTCAGATCATAAATAATACTCACAGTAAAACAACCATAAATAATACCCACCTTCTATAGTGAAGAATATCCTAGAACCAATTTACCACTAATCTAAATATCATGAAATTATAACATACTCATTATAAACTGCTTATACCCTAGACAATAGACTGAGCAAAGATTACAATGATTGGAAATATACTTTCATTAGAAACTACTAATGCATACAGCTAGCACTTCTGAAATTTTAAACACTTCCCCATCCTCTTTATTATTGATCTCTTCACTTCCTGTGTCATCATCATTGTATAACTTTATCCACTAAATCTCATAGCAAATATTAACCATGTGCACTTGAGAATGAAGTATTTTTACTGCAAAATGTTTCATTGTCAAATAGAATTGAAAAGTTTAACCTGTTCAGCACCAATATTATTGAAAGTGAGTTATCAAACTCCAATAAGCAGGGCAACTAACATATTTCATTATCTATAAGAATATCATTTACCTTTTGAGCAGGGAAGATGCCATCTCAACAGTGATGCATATGATATCACCAATTTCCCCCTTTCATCAACACTTTATATCTCAGCACTGCAAAAGAATGAATCAGCATGTAAGCAGCGTTACTGCACTAAAGACCAATACAACAAATAGGCACATTGATTTTCATTATACAAAACCAAAAAGTTTGTTACTTGTGGCAAAAACACCCCCCTACTGTCCAATCACAACAATAAATATAATATTAGGAATTTCATATTGCTGATATCAACTAACCCAGAATATGTATACATGTATAAATCCCCCCTTAGCAACATCTTGCATGTTTCTTAATTCGGTTTTCTATTGCATTAATCTAAATACCAATATAATCAGATATCAACAAACAAAAGTAAAAGCAAAAGATCAAAGAGCTACACTAGATATTACATACCCTTTCTTCTGTCCTATCATACATGAATCTGCAATATGGTTTCGGCCCTGATCCATGAACCACAAATGAACAATAAATACTGCACCTGTTACATCGTTATTTGATGGTGTTAATACTTTACAGGCTCAACATCAAAATGCATAATAGATAAATTGTACACTGTAATCATTGAAATGATTTTATAATCTGATTCTGTTCACAAGGACCAAATTGTAGATCAATAAGCAAAGAATTCCAAGATTCAATACTAACCAATAGCTATTGAAAGGTTGATCAGTGCAGTCTTCAATATATTAAGGTATTGCTCAAAAGAGCCATTTATCTGTTCTCACCCTTAGCCCTCTCCGCATTTGGCTCTTTCGATTTGGGCTTTTTCCTACACAATATCAAAAAAATCAAAATCAGATCCTAATAGAATATATTTACACATTTACACAAACAGATAGATGGCCAATTTTCGACCCAATGGCAGTGTACAGATTGTAAGCAAAGTTAAGAACAATCAAAGTTGTTTCTCACCAAATCAAAGTTGTTTCTCACCAAATCAGAGAACATGCAAGATCTTAAGGAAAAAGAGCTGATATTACAGGCTCTGCCATAGCCATATACTGGCCATCAGAAGTATACCGTAATGAACGGATGGCTCCAAGGTTGCCCTTCAGCACTGTCCCTGACTTCGACAGATTCCGCATGTCCCAAATCCGGCAGGTTTTGTCTTGGTTCCCGGTAGCAAAGGTCACCCCATCAGGATGCCATGCAGATGCAAATGAAAAATCCAAGTGCCCGGATAATGGAGTAATAGTCTGCAAAATAAATAAAAATTAGCTTACCATTTGGAGAGAGAGAAGTATGCTGTAGAATAGCAAAAGGAAGCAAAAATAGGAAAATAAATAGAAATCATGGGAATGATTAAAAAAGAACAATATAGAGAGGGAATGGACAACAAAGATTGCCAGTGTATCATCCATACAGCCAATGGGTAAGCAATGTTTCCTAATGCAAAAACTGCTCATTAATGCAAAAGTGTAAACTGGTAAGCAGACATGGCAATACAATTTCTGAAAGAACAAAAGTGTCCAATAATCAATCCTAACCTAAGAGGGAAGAAAGAATTTAACATGAAAACAAAATCTCAGCAACTCACATTCACTGGCCAGGGAAAACGAAAATGGTTAGAAAGTTGAAATTTCTCCATATCAAAGTCTCTAACTCCAGAATCATTATTTGAAGCTGTGAAACGAACTGCGCCACTAAGAAACAGAAAACGAGTATATTAAACATTGTACCCATATCCAGTAGTAAAATAACAAAACTGTTGAAAAGAAGGAAAACTATATACCTAGGACTAGTGTAAATCTCAATAGCATTGGTGATAGCATTATCTTCATAGGTTGTCCTTGAGAAAAAGCTAACACCTGGTCGATCTAGGTGCTGCATTCCAGTAACAAAGGAGATAAAAAATAGTTAACAAAAGCATGTAGAGTATAATAAGTAATAACAGTAACGAAACCAAATATACATATATATGCATGCCTAACTAGAAATGTATGACTGAATCTTATAAGTTACTTCAAACACAAGCTGAGGAGTTAGAAGCTGAAAATAGGTTTTTAAAGGAAAAGATAGATGAGCTAAAGAATGATCTTGATGAGGAAAAACAATGTCATCATTATGCTTTGGTGAGGTAGACAGAAATTGAGGAGGAAAAACAATGTCATCATTATCCAAAACAATATATTAGGATAACGTGCATGATCATTTTCCATGTTACCTTATAAAAAATATGCAACAGAAACTCATTAACACTATTGGGAAGAGGTTTGCATTAATATCATAAATGAGGTGTGTTGAAAGTTGAAACTATGGAAGCAATATCATTTTAGAAGGAAAACAAATAGAATGAAAGTAAAATGGTACCTTACTTAGAAGATAAAGTGTCCAAGTCAACACTGAACCAGTGGTCTCGTGACCAGCAACTAACATCGACAAAAGATCATCCCTTAATTGTACACTGGAAACCTGACATGTAGAAGTGTAGAACCGTCAAGCAAAAATATATAACATGAAGAACAGAAAAAAAAAAAAAGAAACTGAGAGTAAACTATAAAACCCTGATAAAGCACATTATACAACAATAGAAATACATCATACCTCTTCTCTGCTGGCAAGTAAGAAACTGAGGATACTAGGATCAGTGTCATTTACATATTCATCAACATCAATTCTTTCCCCTTCTGATTCTACAATCTCTTTACATTTTTCAATAATGCTTGTGAAGCAACATACATAGCGCGATTCTGCTTGCCACGTTAGCCACGTTAGCACGTTGCTCCACAGTTCTCCTCTCTACTTCCAACCTAGCCTGTTCTTCTTTGAATTCTTAAGTAATGCTTGTGAAGCAACATACATAGCGCGATTCTGCTACTGCCCCATCTATCAATTTCTCCGCATATGTCTTCACCAAATCAGTCATCAGACTCACCATCTGAATCAATTTCAATAGTTCAGAGTTAGGCATAAATATTTATTATAGCTTCAAATAGACCTATTACTTAATTCAATAAAATTTTTGCTCTAAGTTTTATGAGCATGAAATTAAGGATATATACATGTATGGGGACCAAAATAAACAAAGATTAGTTTAGTTAAAAAAACTACTTGCTTGCTTATGTAATATGTTAGTTTTGGAAGTTTTTAAGTTAATTAAATATATTAGTTTTGTCTGTTTTAGAAGTTTTTCAGTTAATTAAATATGTTAGTTAGTCACATGAGTATTAAGTCTGTTTGTTTGATATTATATGTTCATGTAGGCTGCAGGGGGAGTGCAGACCAAAAATGAAATGAATATTAAATACATATACAGACAGAAAATATTTGTAAAACAAGTAAATAGAATTAAAAAGGCAAGAATGAATGAGATTGTTATTTTACCTCGTTTCAGCAGATATTGCTTAACTCAAATGAACAATTTTCCCTTTCTCCAATCTTTAGCAGCTACCATCCACAGTACATTCCAGAATCGATGAGATTGTTTTTTTACCTCGTTTCAGCAGATGCTAAATTCAAATGAACAAGATTGCCCTTTCTCCAATCTTCTGCAGCAGCTACCATTCACACTACATAAGAGGATATGCAATTTCAATAGTTCAGGGTTAGGCATAAATGTTAATTATAGCTTCAAATAGACAAATTACTTAATTAAATAAAAATTTTGGTCTAAGTTTTATGAGCATGAAATTAAGGATATATAGTTAGTTTAGTTAGCTACTTGCTGCTTATGTAATATGTTAGTTTTGTCTGTAATTTGGAAGTTGTTCAGTTAATTAAATATGTAGTTAGTTTGTTTTAGAGTTTGATTGTTTGATATTATATTTTCATGTAGACTGCAGGGGGAGTGCAGACCAAAAATGGTAATCATATTCAGACAGAAAATATTTGCAAAAAAAAAGAGTAAATAGAATAAAAAAGGCAACACTGAATAACCTTGTTTCAGCAGATGCTCAATTCAGATGAAAATATTGCCCTTTCTCCAATCTGTAGCAGCTACACTGAATAACCTAGTTCTTCAATTGACATCCAACACGACATAAAAAGAAAATAGTCCCTGTCCAGAAACGTAAAAATCAAGGTCAGAATCATCTCAAACAGCAACAGATCTTCAAACAAATTAAAGGAAAACACTGAAGTGCAGTTTTATACCTGTTTGGAGATCTTCGCAGATCTTCATAGATCTGCAATCAGAAACAAGATTCAGAAGGTTAGGGTTTTGTGTTCGTAGCAAAACCTTAAAACCGAAACTGAAAAGGAGCAAAAACTCAACTCTGAGAAGCAGAGAAGAGTTTTGAGAAGGAAGAAGTATTATACCTGTTCGTTGTGTTGGAAGAGACCTTCGCTGAGAACGGCGACGGTGAGAACGGGCTGAGAACGCGACAGTGAGAACGCGACAGTGAGAACGCGATGGTGAGGGAGAGGAAACGGTGAGAACGCGACGGTGAGGGAGAGGAAACGGTGAGAACGCGACGGCGAGGGAGAGGAAACGTTGAGAACGCGATGGTGAGGGAGAGGAAACGATGAGAACGCGTTTTCTGAGAATGGAGAATAGAGGGCTCGTGAGAGTGGAGGTTCTGAGAGTGAGAAGGCTTGTGAGAGTGAGATAGGGTTCACGTAACTATTTTTTTTCTATTTTACTACTTTAGAGGTCAAGCGAGAATAGACGCCTGACGTCTAAAGTATTAGAACAGAAAAAAAAAATTCATCCTTATTTACAAGTTTGCCACCGTGTCACTTATGTAGTCAGGCGCATACATGCCTGACTTCTAAAGTCTTATTTTTTCCCTATTTCTTCACTTTAGAAGTCAGGCGTGTATCCGCTTGACCTTAATACTCGCGAGTTTTGCCACTGTGTCTACCTATGTAGTCAGGCATCTGGGCGCCTGACTTTAAATGTCTAATTCTAATGTCATTTTTGCACTAGTGTCAGGATATTCCGAATGTGCTAATGAAGGTTGGCTAAGTCGGTAAAGAGTTGGTTCATACCTCGTAAGAATTTGAGTTCAACTTCTATTGCTAGCGTGAGGACCTCTTTGGTGGGTGATTTGTAAGTACCATTGTTAGCACTCAAAGAGCCTTGAGATCTGCCCTGACCCTGGTGAGCCCCTGAAGCCCAACTAAAGTATATTCTGAATGTGTGTGTGGCAGATTTTTCAAAACAATGAAAGGTGGTCAATGAAAAGATTTGTAAGCCACGTATAATCTTATTGGCTTGAAAAGTGAGTGATGTCTTCCACTTATAAACTCATTTCTAGGTCATATCACATCAAATAAGAGACTATTAATAACACAACTTCTTATGTCCAGGACCAAACAATTGAAGCTTGTCCCGATAGCGGGTGGTGTACTTAGATAAGTTTTGGTATCATCTTAGAATTTGGGTTGAGTTTAACTCAATCCCACAAAACCATCTTTAGAATAAGGGATTTCCCACTTATAAACTCATTTTCAGGTCATATCACATTCAATGCGAGACTCTTAACATTAGAAAATAGAAAAGCTCAGCGACCATTTCACCACAGAAGTTTTGATAAAAAACGGTTTCTTTATACTAATTATTAGGTATACATGTCCTATTAAGATGTTCCTTACAAGCTAATAATAATAATAATAATAATAATAATAATAATAATAATAATAATAATAATAATAATAATAATAATAATAATAATAATAATAATAATAATAATAATAATAATAATAATGTACTTGCCAAATGACTTGTTATTGGGGTGTTAAGTGATTCGGTCAAATCCAAACCAGTCTAGAATCTAATCCAAACCGATATGTTTGGTTTGAGCATTTTTTGTGTTTGGATCAAATCCAAGCGAATTCATATTAATTCATAGTAGTTTTGTAATTTGAGAAACACAATATACTATTTGCCTAGACTAATTTATGACTAAAGTTGTAAGATTTTAATACTATGGGTTGCGAGATTATTAATGGGTTTGAGTTTGATGGTGATCCCACATTCCTCATGTTCATAGAAAGAAAGAAGCAATGGGATTGTGAAAGACTCACTAGCTTTAGCAAAAACCAAATACGAAAATCATCTTAGTGGAAATAGTTTTTATTATTTTAAATAAATTCGTGCGTTGTGTTGTGTTGCTATATACAAGTTTTGATTGAGGCAAGCAACGGTTGTTCACAATTATTTGTGACTCCATTCCAAAAATAATAGATTGGAGAGATAACTTGCTAATTTGTTTGATACCAACAAAAAGCCTCACATTTCAGCATATATGACACTTGAGTTGAGGGTTTAAGTTGAGCTGGCAAAATGGGCTACCCAGGCCCGCATCGGGCTGACCCACATCGGGTTCGGGCATTTACGGGTTGGGCTTAAAATCCCAGGTTAAAATTTGGTCTCAACATTTGAAGCCCAAGCCCGGCTCTAGGCGGACCAGCCCGCATTATACGCAATGCTAATAAAAAAAATAATTTTTTAAAAATAGAATAATTTTTTAAAGAATAAAATTATCCCTCGTTAAAATGAAAAGAGTAATTTATACATAAGATAAATTTGCAATGGTTTCAATTTTCAACGTAACAGCAACTCAAGAACATGAGCAATTCATATTTGTTTAACTTTGAGCATAACATGACCAATTCAAGAGGGTTATTAATTGTGGACTTTTGGCAGCAAAGGACTATAAGTCTAACCATGTTTCTTTAATATTGCAGGCTTGCTGGCTACCCATGGCCCGACCGGTCTAGCCCGACACAGACTCGGGCTTTTATGGGACGGGCTAGAAAACCCGAGTATAAAAATAGGCTCATTTTCTTTGGCACAAGCCCTGCACTTTTACGGGCTAACCTAGCCCATCCCGATCCACTTTGCCAGCTCTAGGTTTAAGGTTGCAAATATAAACATTGTAGGAATTTACCAGCGAAATCACATTCTAAAAGCATTACCGGAAGATTGCAACTCGTTTGTTATGCTGATTACAGCGTGCCAAACATTCCGCCAAACAAGACTTTTAATGATGTGCAATAGAAAAAGTCTTGTTTTAGTTTCCAAGTTTGCTCAAGATAATCATTTTTTTTAGTTTCATTCCACTAAAAATGCTTTGTTAAATGTCACTAGTTAGGGGTGAGCATCACAGCCGCACCCGCCCGAACCCGCAATACCCGTTGTTCCATTTCTCTCCGCGGGCGGGTTCGCTAGTATTTTACCCTGTGCATACGCACGGGTGATACTGTATGGTCGGTATATTGCGATGAAGTCATAATATTAATTTGGAAGATAATCATAAGTTGTGAACAATGTCCAAACTGTATGATTTGAAATTCAAAATGGAAATAGATAGGTATTATGTCATATAACATACAAATGAAGTTATTCCAGAAAAGTTGGCGCTCTCGTTACCTCTCTGGTTGCCACTCCGGTTGCCTCTCCTATTGCCACTCCCGTTGCAGCTCTCATTGCCAGTCTCTCGTTGTCGCTCTCGTTGCCACATGTTAACTCATATTTTTCTATATGATCTAATATTAATTAAATCATATTCGTTTAATTATAAGTAAGTTATTTTGTAAAGTTTGGTAGTGGTTAAAGTTTTTTTTTTATAATTCTTAGTGGATGAATTGATTGATTTTACTAGTTTTAATAGAGAGATTATAGTAAAAAATAAATTTTAAATGGCCTAAAAATGAAGAAAAACGAAAATAAGATTTTTTTTAAATATGCACATGGGAAAAATGAGATTTAATATAAAATATGCACCCCTGTTGGCGCTCCTGTTCCCTCTCTCGTTGCCGCTACTGTTGGCGCTTCTGTTGTCGCTCCCGTTGGTGCTGTCGTTGGTGCTCTCGTTGCACTTCCGTTGGCAGTCATGTTGGCAGTCATGTTGGCACTCTCGCTCTCGTTGCCACTCCCGTTGGCGCTCTCGTTGCCACTCCCGTTGGCACTCTCGTTGGCACTTCCTTTGGTAATTTTTTGTAATGGTTAAATTGATTGATTTTATTCTTTAAGAAAAAATTGATTGATTTTAGTAGTTTGAGTAAATTATAAAAATAAATAAAATTTTTTTTAAAATAGCTATGTTCGAAAAAGTTTAAAAAAAGTTGGCAGTCCCGTTCACACTCCCGCTGCCGCTCTTGTTGCCGCTCTCGTTGCCACTGTCGATGACACTCATGTTGGCAGTCCCGTTGGCACTCTCGATGGCATTTTACTCCTTTTTAGTAATTATAAAATACTTATTTGGTAATTTTTTGTAGTGGTTAAATTGATTGAATTTTTTTTATGAAAAATTTGATTGATTTTAGTAGTTTTAATAGAGAGATTATAGTAAATAATAAGTTTTAGATTATTTAATTATTGAATATAATATCTATTTAATATTTTAGTTTTAAGGAAAAAATTTGAAAATTTGGTTAAAGGTATGAGTTTTTTTGACAATTAGTAGTGGTTAAATTGATTGATTATAATAGTTTGAGTAAATTATAAAAAAAAATTATAGTTTCAGAAAAAAAACTGACGAAAAAAATGATTTTTTTTTTGAAAAAATTGAAAAAAATTCAGAAAAAACTGAAAAAAAATTATTTTTTTAATATAAACAAAAAAAAAACAGTTATAAAAAAAGAGTTTTTGAAAAAAAAATTAAACTGATGCAGTATATTTCTGAAAAAAACGAGATTTTGAAAAAAAAAATTGAAAACAAAATTTAAAGCTGTTTAAAAATTGACTTCTTTCGGTATGTTTTTTGATTCTTTTTTTAAAAAGTGCGGAAAACTGACGCGCACATCAGTGCTTTTTTTTGTTTTTTTTAAAAAGTTGCGTGAAGCTGACATGTGGCAGTTTGTGTTTTCTTTTTTCCAAAAAAGCTGCAAAAGAGCTGTTTTTTTTGTCTTTTAGTGGTAAATTTACCATTTTATTCTTAAATTGTGGCAAATGTCAAAATTTGGAGATGTTTACAAATGTAAATTTACTTGCATGTGTTTTTATTACGGTAGAGTTGATGATTGATTACAGTAGAGTTGCTTGCATGTGTTTTTACAATTTCCAACATTTTCAAATCATTCCAAGTAACGATACTGGTGTACCTTTGAGTGGCTTCAACATCTCTACCTTTTTACTCATATTGCAACTCTTTGTTCAAATACATGTAAATCTAGTGATAGTTTTTCCCAGTGGCACATTAAGCTAGGACATTCTCGCACGCAATAATGCATTCAAAACTCTGCTCAAATTGTGTAATATTCACTTTCAGAGTGAACTGGATCAAGAATGGGATCATATTGGGATCATGGTTTTACGGAAGGAAAAATTCCCCGTTTGCAAAATCATGATTTTAAATTCTGAAAGGCTCATATAAACTAACAAAAGGTCAACTCTTAATTTTGTAGTAGTACTAATTTAGACCAAAGATCTTAATGTCACATGTTCATGCTGTTGCTCAACATGCATACATTAAAGTCCAAACTGTCATCACATCACATCACACCCCGCACAACATGAGGAGCAGCACCTGATATGTTCCTTAATAATTGGAAAACTTAATGTGCCACACACCTTTGCCCCTTATTAAATGCGCTTGTATCTTATTGTAATATAATTATTATATACAATATGCATTATTTCTTGAGATAGGAACATATAATAATTAGTTCATAACAAATGCAAGAACTACTGAATCCAAAAATATCAGATCTAACAAAAACTAGTAATTCCTATTAAACTTTGGCTTAACATGATTTTCATATTAATTCCTCCTAAACAAATTGCCATAGCTCTTTGACCAATGCAATTGAATCAACATATGATAATAGTAATATAGCAATTGTCTAAATAATAATCAGGATCACATGGGCAACAGAATGTTGCTTAGGTGAAAAATAACAAGTATTTTTGGCAAGGCAATGAATGAAGAACACTAGCAACTCTGCCATGGTAATTTAACTCACCCCCAATATTGATTTAATATACATAAAGGGGATAAATTACCAACACATAAAGAAATAAAGAGAAAGAGAAGAGCTTGTATCATGAGAACCATAATAACCTAGGCCATCTTTTCTTTGATAAACACAGGTAATGATGCTCTTTTTGTCCATAAAAATGGATTAACCCGAATCTCTTATTCTCTCCTAAGTCTTTCACTCCTTAGTCTTTCAGGAAAATCTGAACCTGCTATCTGCTGTACAAAACTGTGCCATCAAATAGAAAAATTAACATTATAAGTTGCCACACTAGTAACAAATTTTATATGAATTGGTTAGAAAAAGAAAATGGGGAGGAGGAGTCATAAGACTTGTTTGGTTTGAGGAAACGTTTCCTGTTTTCGTTTTCCATTTTCTACAGTTTCTGTTTTCAGTGTTTTTCTAAATATGTTTGAAAACATGAAGCTGATTGAAATCAAGGTAACAGTTTGGTAATCAGAATTCAGAAGTGGAAACAAAAAAATATTTTCTGAAATCAAACATGCTTTTAATTAGCAGCATTAATTTGAACTTACTTGGGGGGATCTGAACCATGTGAATTTGAATCACTTGATGGATTGAGTTGGTACTGAACTGAAATTAGACCCTCTTCTGCTCCTCCGCCCGATACAGGAGATCCTTGGAAACTTGCCACTGAGGGTTTCCCAGATGACATGCCTGCAAAAGGAACATCAGCTTAATTAAGAAAACATAAAAATGAAAGAAAGCTTAAAAGGGTGATTGATTCATAATATCAAGACACCTTCTAGAATAAAAACTAAAAGTTAAAGTATTCTCAAAATAACCATTTTGCATCCAGAAAGAGAAGCTAAACAATGATAAGTTGATCATAATTTTCTCAGTAGATAGTTGGAAAAAGAAAGCTATTTATTTAGCGCAGCAAAAACCAGATTGACGCGGAAGAGCAGCGCAGGGTTTACAGCCTAAATCGTAACTAGCTGGATGGATTAGAGAGATAGGATTGCTTTAAAAAATATACAAGCAAAAGTGGCTAAAATCACACATACAAATGCTGTATTAATATCAAATTTTGAAATGGCCTAGTTTAGGAAACAGAATCCATAGGCAAGTAGCAATGAAAATGAAGAACTAACAACAGTTACCAAGACTTTTATCATTATAAGTCAAACGTAAACCCCTATATGTTGTGGTGCACAACATCATCAATCGAATGCGATATGCATGACAAAATATACTTAGGTCACAATATATTACCTTGGAAGATTATCACGATGAAGAAGACAACAGTGAAAATCATGGCCAACATGCTGCTACTGCTATTGGAAGATGGTGATTTAGAATTTCTCATCTTCTTCAAGGCTTTCATACGCTCTACCCTTGCGCGCTTCAACATAGCAAGTTCAGATATCTCCCTGATTAGCTTATGGTCAGCTGCATCCAACGATGGACCTCGCGGAGGTCTTGGAGGTTTGGAAGCCTTTTTATTAGAAGCCTTTTTACGTTTCTCCTTTGCCTTATTTGTCCCTTTCATCACATCCACAGAAACCTCACTTAAATTTGTTTCATTGTATAATGAACTTGGCCCTTCTTCACCTCTAAGAGAACCTCCAACAAACCCACCAGAAATCTTACCAAATAACTCTTTTCCTTGTTTTACGGTGTTCGGAATAGAGGCATTTTTTGTGTCATCTCTTATAAGTGGCAATCCACTTTCAAGATCAACTTCAATAGCCTTATCCCTTGCACTTCTATAATCCATCCCAAATGCCACAAAGCCAATCTGTTAATGTTTCTGTTAATGTTTGCTCTTGCCCAGTGTGGAAATCTCTCGAGTGTTTTAGGCTTTCCTCGTGATTCAACACAATCGAATTTCTCACAACTTGTTACTCTATAAAACAAATTCCTCTAAGCTGCTACAAGAAACTAAATCCTTGAACTCAACCCATAATAATAAATGACCTCCTCAACAGATTTTATCTACTAACTTCTTAATTGACATTGATAATAAATCATCAATAGGACTGCAGCTTACAACACAACTCAATCCCTATTCAGATACCTTTTATGATTGCACATTAGACAAATTCAGACAATAATAAAGTAACTAGTTATTTTCCTCTCTAAGTTCTATTTACCACGAGCTCCACCACTCCTCCAAAATCAAATAACTAAAAGAATGCAATTCCAGGAAAGGATTGAGCCTGCATCAAAACAAGAGACAGAGTTCAATCAATAGAACCTAATTAGCAATATCTCAATGATTTACTTTTATCTGGAGGGTATAATTAACAAAAGCATACAAATTTAAGCTACCCAAATGCCCCAATTAAAAGTATTAAACAAAATCAGAAAGTCCTAGTTGAGAAGAAAGGGAGAAACAGAAAAAACATGAAGGGGATAAACAAAACACACAAGAAGACATAATGGTTTATAAATCTCAATAGAACAAACACAAAAAACAAAAAAAGACCCAGAATAAAGCAAATATAAAAAGGTTAAACCTTAAGCCCCCAGGTGAATACCCAAAATCATATATAAACAAACATTGCAACAAATAGATAATGGGCACCCATGAAAATTGAAAAAGTCAACAATTTTAAACAAATTGCAGGCATGACATTACAATAAAAAATAAAAAAATAACAACAAATAGAATAATACCTTATTGTGAAGGGGAATGAAGCCCAAATGGATGGTAGAAGAGTTGAAATTGCAGAAACTATAGATAGGTAGATAGATAGATAACTGGGAAAGGGAATCAAAAAAATAAAAAAGAGTGGAAATGGAGATTTGTTCAAAACGGAACGAAGATCCCTCTGAATATTTCTTTCCCTCTCTTAGAGTTGGATTTGATTTGATCACGCGGTGTCTTGAATAACGGCAGGTTTATAGGTAGATGACGGTGATGTATGTAGCCATTCATCGCCAGTTGGCATTGCGTGGCCCTTCATCCATTCCATTCCCATGCCCCTTTTGTCTTTTCTTTCTTCATTCACCTTTTTTTAAATGTTTTTCTGTTTTTTAACCCATTTTTTAGGTATATCATATGATTATGATCCATCCATATATGGATGGAATATTATGTAAATATAGTATTTTTTTAATTTGCTTAAATTTTTTTGAGTAAACACTCAATTTTGACCATAAAATATTATTCTCTCCTTTTTTAATTTATAAACTATATAAAATTATTAAAGAGTCTTTAAAGTTTATTTTTAAGCATCAATTTAGTTTGTCAAAAAAACCATCAATTTAGTTTCTAAAATTTGTAGTTTTGAGACTAATCTGATGAACGAAAATAGACTTTTTAAACTATTTAACACGATTACATAATTCTTACTAAATAGGTGAGAGCGCCATAGTTTAAGAACTAAATTCAAGGTTTATTATTTTTTATTTGTTTAAAGTCTCTCAAAAATTACCTATATATATATATATATATATATATATATATATAACGACTCTGATGAAAATACTTGATAAATGAGATTATTTAGGTATAATTCTTAGATTAAAATTAATGGCTCAAATTACGTTATTAATTATAAAATCTTTTTTAGTTTTAATAAAAAAAAATCATACGAGATATTATAATTAATGACTCAGATTATGTTATTATTTTTTATTTGTTTAAAGTCTCTAAAAAATACTTAATACAATAAAGTCTCTCAAAAATAGCTCAACTTTTTGTGTTGTTTAGTTTTTTATTCAAAAACCACGCTAATAGATACATTAGTGTGTATATATAAGAAATAAGAAATAAGAAATGATAGATTTAATTATTATTTTTGAATTAAAATTAGTGTAAATTACGTTATTAATTATGAGATCTTTTGTGATTTTTAATTAAAAAAAATAATCAAACAAAATATTATAATTAATAACATAATCTAAATCGTTAATTATTAAGTGAGAACTAGCGTTCATGGTGCGAAATGAGATATTTTCTACATAAATATTATCTCTTTTGTGATTTTTAATTAAAAAGAAAATAATCAAATAAAATATTGTAATTAATAACATAATCTAAACCGCTAATTATTAAGTGAGAGAAATGAGATCTTTTCTACATAAATATTATCTCTATATGTTATTTTATTTTATATTTTATATAATGATAAAATCCCTTCTATTTTTCGTCAAAAAAAAGGGAACGCCCTATAATTCTATATAGTAATAGAATATAATAGAATATATGTAAAATGGAATGGCTTGAGTTTGTTTGTTTCAAAAAAAAGAATATATGTAGAATGGTATATAGAAAACTAGTACTATCCCCGTGCATCCGCACGGGCCGATCGCGTTACGTCATACGATTACCTCAAATAGAAACGTTAGTTTGAAATCTCATTAATCTAAAATCAATTGTAAAATATAGATGATGACTTGCATACGGACAGGTGCTGTCGTGTTCTTTTTAAGAATGAATTTAGACAGTATTTAAATAGTCTGAACATTACCCCGTGAAAATAAAGAAAATTTTAAAGTAGATAAAAAAGGAGTTTCAAATAAAAAATTGATAAATATTAAAACTAAAAATGTAAAAGTATCATTTAAAAAAAATATGTGCATTTATCCCGTGTGTTTTTATATATCAGTGCAGTGTTTTTTTATATATCAGTGTTGTTATCCCATGTTTTTTTTATATATCAGTGCAACTATCTCGTGTTTTTATATATATCATTGCAATTATCCCCGTATTTTTTTATATATCAGTGCAGTTGTGTAGTGTTTTTTTATGTATCAGTGTAGTTATCTCATAGTTTCAATTGATTATTTGAGTTGATTAGTAGATTATTGTATATAGTGAAAGATAGATAGTAGATTATCAATAACAAATATTTATCCCGTGTTTTTTTATATATCAGTAACAATTATTTGTCCTTTTTTAGGTATTAGTGACAAATATTTGTCGCGTGTGTTTTAAATATTAATCAATTTAAATAGTCATTAAGCCTTTTTGTTTTTTTAGATAGTAGTTTTCAAAAACTATAATTATCAATGGCAAATATTAATCCTGTGTTTTTTTATATATCACTGCAGTTATCCCCGTGTTTTTTATATATCCGTGCAGTTATCTGGTAGTTTCAATTGATTATTTTAGTTGATAGTAGATTATAGTAGATAGTAAATTTGTTAGATAGTAGATTATCAATAAGAAATAACTGTTTTAAATATTAATTAGTAATTTAAATAGTCATTAAGCCTGCTTATTTTTTAGATAGTAGGTTTGTAGTAGTAGGTTTCAAAAAATTTAATTATCAATAACGAATATTAATCTCGTGTTTTTTATATATCAGTGCACTTATCTCATAGTTTCAATTAATTATTTTAGTTGATTAATAGATTATAGTAAATAGTAAAAGAGAGATAGTAGATTATCAATAAGAAATATTTATTTTAAATATTAATCAGTAGTTTAAATAGTGATTAAATATTATTGTTTTTTAGATAGTAGGTTTATAGTAGTCTTCCAAAAATTTAATTATCAATGACAAATATTAATCTTTTGTCTTTTTATATATTTGTGTAGTTATCCCGTGTGTTTTTATATATCATTGCAGTTATCTCATAGTTTCAATTGATTATTTGAGTTGATTAGTAGATTATTGCAGTTATCCCGTATTTTTATATTAGATTATTTGAGTTGATTAGTAGATTATAGTAGATTATTGCAGTTATCACGTGTTTTTTTAGATAGTAGTTTTCCAAAATTATAATTATCAATGGTAAATATTAATTATAAATTGTCAAAAAAATTATAAATATCAATGGTAAATATTAATCCCGCGTTTTTCTATATATCACTGTAGTTATCCCGTGTTTTTTATTTATCAGTGCAGTTATCTCGTAGTTTCAATTGATTATTTTAGTTGATTAGTAGATTATAGTAGATAATAAAAGTTAGATATTAGATTGTCAATAAGAGATATTTGTTTTAAATATTAATTATTAATTTAAATAGTCATTAAGTCTTCTTGGTTTTTAGATAGTTGGTTTATAGTAGTAGTCTTCAAAAAATTTAATTAAAGTAGTGTTTGTATAAATTTAGAAATTTAGTTAAAAGAATTAAAGTGAAGTGATAAGAGAAAGATAATAATTATTTAAGGGAAAAGTAAAGTAAAAAGAAAAAAAAGGAAGAAAGAGAGTGTAAAAGAAAAGTGAAAATGAGGAAAGAGAGTGTAAGAAGAAAGAGAAGAAAGTAAGAAATCGAGTGTAAGAGAAAAGTGAAAAGTAAGAAAGAGAGTGTAAGAATAAAGAGAAAAAAAAGAAAAAATAGAGTGTAATGACATTTTTACCCTCAAAAATTTGAGGTGTCTTTTAGATAGAACTAGTACTATACCCGTGCATCCGCACGGGCCGATCGCGTTACGCGATACGATTACCTGAAATAGAAACGTTAATTTGAAATCTCATCAATCTAAAATTAATTGTAAAATATAGAGGATGACTTGCATACGTGCAGGTGCTGTCGTGTTCTTTTTATGAATGAATTTAGACAGTATTTAAATTGTCTGAACATTACCCCGTGAAAATAAAAAAAAATTTATAGATAAAAAATGAGTTTCAAATAAAAAATTGATAAACATTAAAACTAAAAATCTAAAAGTATCATTTAAAAACAATACGTGCATTTATCCCGTGTGTTTTTATATATCAGTGCAGTGTTTTTTTATATATCAGTGTTGTTATCCCATGTCTTTTTTATCAGTGCAACTATCCCGTGTTTTTATATATATCATTGCAGTTATCCCCGTATTTTTTTTTATATATCAGTGCAGTTGTCTAGTGTTTTTTTATGTATCAGTGCAGTTATCTTATAGTTTCAATTGATTATTTGAGTTGATTAGTAGATTATGTAGATAGTAAAAGATAGATAGTAGATTATCAATAACAAATATTTATCCCGTGTTTTTTTATATGTGAGTAACAATTATTTGTCCTTTTTTAGGTATTAGTGACAAATATTTGTCGCGTGTGTTTTAAATATTAATCAGTTTAAATAGTCATTAAGCCTTCTTATTTTCTTAGATAGTAGTTTTCAAAAATTATAATTATCAATGACAAATATTAATCCCGTGTTTTTTTATATTAAACTGCAGTTATCCCCGTGTTTTTTATATGTCACTGCAGTTATCTGGTAGTTTCAATTGATTATTTTAGTTGATAGTAGATTATAGTAGATAGTAAATTTGTTAGATTGTAGATTATCAATAAAATATAATTGTTTGAAATATTAATTAGTAATTTAAATAGTCATTAAGTCTGCTTATTTTTTAGATAGTAGGTTTATAGTAGTCTTCAAAAATTTAATTATCAATGATAAATATTAATCCTGTGTTTTTTTATATATTGGTGTAGTTATCCCGTGTGTTTTTATATATCATTGCAGTTATCTCATAGTTTCAATTGATTATTTGAGTTGATTAGTAGATTAAAGTAGATTATTGCAGTTATCCCGTGTTTTTATATTAGATTATTTGAGTTGATTAATAGTAGATTATTGTAGTTATCCCGTGTTTTTTTAGATAGTAAGTTTATAGTAGTTTTCAAAAATTATAATTATCAATGGTAAATATTAATTATAAATTGTCAAAAAAAATTTATAAATATCAATGGTAAATATTAATCCCGTGTTTTTTATTTATCAGTGCAGTTATCTCATAGTTTCAATTGATTATTTTAGTTGATTAGTAGATTATAGTAGATAATAAAAGTTAGATATTAGATTATCAATAAGAAATGTTTGTTTTAAATATTAATTATTAATTTAAATAGTCATTAAGTCTTCTTGGTTTTTAGATTGTTGGTTTATAGTAGTAGTCTTCAAAAAATTTAATTAAAGTAGTGTTTGTATAAATTTAGAAATTTAGTTAAAAGAATTAAAGTGGAGTGATAAGAGAAAGAGAATAATTATTTAAGGGAAAAGTAAAGTAAAAAGAAAAATAAAGAAGAAAGAGAGTGTAAAAGAAAAGTGAAAATGAGGAAAGAGAGTGTAAGAAGAAAGAGAAGAAAGTAAGAAATCGAGTGTAAGAGAAAAGTAAGAAAGAGAGTGTAAGAATAAAGAGAAAAAAAAGAAGAAATAGAGTGTAATGACATTTTTACCCTCAAAAATTTGAGGTGTCTTTTAGATAGAATGGGGGTATTGGTAAAATCATATGTGGTGAATTTGTATAAATCTATAGTAGATAAAATAAAAAATATTACTAAAATATTGAATAAAGGTGTTTTTAGTAATACTTTGTATTTTATTCGAAAAATGATTTGAAATTATTAATTTCTTTCCAGCGTTGTTGGACCTTTTTCGTTTGTTTTGTGCTAGAAAATTGGCAATAGAATAGTTGTCAAAAAGAACATGGGTTTAAGGTTCACGAAGCCGCGTGAAGAATGGGAGGGAGGGAGCTGGGCATGCCGTATAGCTAGCTAATCCACCAACTCTATACTCATTTTTTCGCTGAATTCATAAACTAACCGATGTTAACAAAAAGGCGGTGGCATTTTTGAAATTATGTAAATATGTTTGCTGATTATCATATACATACGTGTGTTTACTAAGTGTTTTGGACTAGGCCGAAGGCCCAATCCACCTATGAATCGACTAAGGGCGGCCCAGAACGCAAGTTAGATGATCAAAGACCAATTTCGCTTGATCAACAGTCGAGATTGACCCATACAAGATCTAACGGCCAACGATAGTCTTCTGACACTATATATAGAGGTCCAACCTCAGCTGAGAGGTACGCACAAATAACCTATCGTTACTCTGCTCGAATTTCACCCCACTGACTTGGGCGTTGGAGTACCATTGCAGGTACACCCTGCGGGAGTCTCCAAGCACGACCAACCACGGGTCCAGGCCGGCCACAACGCCTTACGCACCTGAGATAAAGAGCCGGCATCAGCAGAGTGATACACTCACCTAATCAGAGGAACCGATCAATTCAGTTCATTGGTGACCACAGTGGGAGAGCTTCTTTCCCACCCTGATTGACATGCCACCACGAGGAAGACCACGCGGCACCCCGCGCTTGCGGAACGCGACCGTTATCCCTCTGCAGCAACAACAGACTCCGGAAGGCCACGCCGCCGACGCTGAAGATACTGCCTCTAGCGCCTAAGGGGCCCCCGCCCATCAGGCAACAATCGGGCTACCAAGCGCGATCATACAGGAATTGCGCTATCTGTTGAGCGTAAGGGACAGACACATCGCGCACCAGGTCGCGTCTGGGAGAGCATATACCGCGCCTGAGCAACGTCGCCGCGACGACGAATCCCCTGTGCGCAGAGGTAACCCGTCCCGGAGGCATCGATCTCCCCCGAGGAGGTCATCTGTGCATCGATCGCCGCCAAGGAGGCGAACAGGGCGAGGTGCGATCCAGGTTCGACCACGAACACCACCCTCTTCGACGGACCCTACCTACTGGCCCGAGGAGGAAACCTACCAAGAATCATCGTACAAATCCACTGATTCATTAGCTCGGTCAAGGGGCTGATCGCTCGACAGGTACCCCCGTCCATACAACAGTGAACCTCCGCCAGCACGACCTCGTCACCATGATTCCACCTCTGGACGACGTGGTCATCGGGGGCGCCGCCCCGAGGACCGACCTCCTCGTAGGAGGATGAGCGGGGACAACACGGGGCCCTTCACTCGCGACATAGACGAGTATCCCATCCCGCAAGCACTAGAGAAGCCTCCGTCAGACCTCAAGATGTATAGCAGAGTGAAGGACCCGGACGCCCACTTGAGGTATTTCGATTTGGTGATGAAGTACAGAGGGGCATATGGGTCGGTCAAATGCAAAATCTTACCATTAACCCTGGAGGGACCCGCCTTGGAGTGGTTTACCGAATTAAGCCCCAACAGTATCTCGTCCTGGGAACAGCTAGCCCGAGTTTTCAGTGTCCGCTTTACCGCATCCAGGGTAAAGCCCAAATCACATGCCATCCTAAAGGAAATTAGACAAGGCCCGGATGAGACCCTCCGTGACTACGTTGAACGATTCAACAAGGAAGCCGCCAACGTGCGAGGACTGGAGGACGACATGCGTTTGTGGTTTCTTCGAGACGGTCTCCGCACTGGTAATCTTGAAATTTTCCTTCGACGATCTCAGAGGTTTATGAATTACGAAGAGAGAGCGATAGCCACACAAGCAGTCGCAAGGGGAGCTACTGAGAGACTCCAAGAGGAACAAATGTCATAAAAATGAATTGTAATACCCGGGCGGGACACTCTTTTTCCCACTGGGTTTTTTATCGAGGCCCGCCCGTCCGTCAGTAATAAGATGAGGTGTCTTTCAAGACTTTATGTTAAAGTTTATTTCCCTGTTCTCAAATTCAATTGAACCAACCTACGTGGTGAGTTAAAACTGAACCATGCTCTGGAAAACTACCTGTGACGACCATACAAACTTGCGAAAAAAACTTGGTAAAACTAACGAACGATCGCAGAGAGGGGCCACAAACCGAAAAGAAACTTGCTCGGAAAAGGCCGGACTCAACGGTACATATTACTATAAAAGGGAGGCATCACCGTCCTCTCGCCCAGTCGGTTACGTTGTCGTCATCTGCTCGCCCGAAAGAAGAAAGGCCACGAATAGGCCGGCCTATGAATGAGCCCTCGATAAACCTAGCAGGCGAGTTAAGTCTGAGCCGAGACTCAGTAAACTGCCTCCTAGGCCAAACACGCTTGAACGACACAAGCTGCACGTCAAAGCGACCACAATAGAAGGTCGCACCCTCCTTTGAGCGAGTTCGATCTGGACCGAGATCCGGTAAACTTCTCCAAGGAGCGGGCTACGAATAAGCCCCGTACGAGCCTATGAGGCGAGTTAAGCCAGAGACGAGCCTCGGTAAACTGCCTACTAGGTCGGGTTACTGGGTCGACCCAAACAACCCGTCGAAGCGACCATAACAGTGAGTGGCACCCCTTCGAGCAAGTTCGATCTGGACCGAGATCAGGTGAACTGTTCGTAGTGGACGAAACGAAAACAATAAGGCCGCGAAACGGCCTCGCAAATAATGCAGGCTTGCAAAGCGAAATCAAAAAACACAATCAAACTTTCAAGATAGGGACCCGGAGAAGGGCAGGCTCCGCCGGAACATGGTCGCACGACTAGAAAATCACTCGCGCACAGAACATGGGACCGCCCTCGAAATAGGGCGGGCGTTTGACTAACGCGGTCGAGCCGCGAAATATCTTACACCGGGGGGCATCAAGCCTAAAACAGTGCATACGTTCCGCGCAAGCGGGTGTGGGCAGATTACTCCAAACGCGTTCGTGCTACCGGGGGCAAGCTCTCTCAAGCCTGAACCCGTCCCATGGACGACTTCGGCTTGGGGGGCAATTGTTCTGGACTGGGCCGAAGGCCCAATCCACCTATGGATCGACCAAGGGCGGCCCAGAACGCAAGATAGATGATCAAAGACCATTCTTGCTTGATCAACGGTCGAGATCGACCCATACAAGATCTAACAGTCAACGATAGTCTTCTGACACTATATATAGAGGTCCAACCTCAGCTGACAGGTACGCACAAATAACCTATCGTTACTCTACTTGAATTTCACCCCACTAACTTGGACGACCATTGCAGGTACACCCCGCGGGAGTCTCCAAGCACGACCAACCACAGATCCAGGTCGGCCACAAAGCCTTACGCACCTGAGATAAAGAGCCGACATCAGCAGAGTGATACACTCACCTAATTAGAGGAACCGATCAATTCAGTTCACTAAGTGAGTGCAGCACAATTGCTAAGATATTTGCGCCCTTTAAATATTTGGTCAGGGGTTCGATCCCTGGCCGGTGCGTATGGAGAGACATCGCTTGGAAGATGTCAGTCCCTTAAATGGATCTCCAGTACACACACATACACACATACGTGTGTTTGAAAAAGTATAAAATATAAGTTTTATTATAATAAACATAACATGTAGTCAAAATATAAGCTTTGATGTGTATGGTTTGTCAAAGCATAAGGTTTTGTGTTATTTCTTTTATGATGCTGAACATTTATTTTAATCATTTACTAGCATTATACCCCAGCATACGCACGGGTGTTGTCGTGTTATTTTTATTAATAGACTTAGACATAATTTAATTTATCTAAACATTACCCCGTGAAAATCAAGATTAATTTAAAGTAGATAAACAAAAAGTTTCAAATTGTAATTGAGTTAGTCTAAATATTACCTCGTGAATATTTACCAGCAATATGTAATATTCCATTAGAGATTAGAAAACAAAATTGTATTAAAGTTTCAAATTTTCCAAATTGTAATATTTCCCGTAGCGACTAAATAAAACTTATTGATAGAGAAAAATGGAATATTAAACATGAAGGAGACATGTAGATGAAATTAAAGTAGATATATTGTGAAAAATAGAAAAATGAGATAGAGTTAGAGGAAGAAAGAAGAGTAGAGAGTGAAAAAATGTGTGAGAAAAATTAAATAAGTTTGAAAAAATGTATGAGAGAGAGTGATAAGTAATATTTCCTATAGAGATTAGAAAACAAAATTGTAGTAAAGTTTCAAATTTTACAAATTGTAATATTTCCCGTAGAGACTAAATAAAACTTATTGACCGAGAAAAAATAGAATATCAAAAAAAATGAATTAAACAAGTAGATAAAATTAAAGTAAATATATTGTGAAAAGAAGAAAAATGAGATAGAGTTAGAGGAAGATAGAGAAGAGAGTGAAAAAATGTGTGAGAAAGAGTGAAAACGTTTGAAAAAGTATATGAAAAAGAATTAAAAAGTGAAAAAGTTTGAAAAAAGTGTGAGAGAGAGTGAAAAAGTTTGAAAAAGTATGTGAGAGACAGTGAAAAAGTTTGAAAAGGTGAAATTACATTAATATCCTAAAATTATTTAATTGGGAAAATGGTAAGATTGATATTTTGGTAGTAGGTTAATGCCATAGATAGATAGTAGATATGTAATATTTCCAGTAGAAATTAGAAAACAAAATTGTATTAAAGTTTCAAATTTTTCATATTGTAATATTTTCCGTAGAGACTAAATAAAACTTATTGATAGAGAAAAATGGAATATTAAAAATGAAGGAGACATGTAGATGAAATTAAAGTAGATAGATTGTGAAAAATAGAAAAATGAGATAGAGTTAGAGGAAGAAAGAGGAGTAGAGAGTGAAAAAATGTGTGAGAAAAATTGAAAATGTTTGAAAAATATATGAGAGAGAGAGTGATAAGTAATATTTCCTATAGAGATTAGAAAACAAAATTGTAGTAAAGTTTCAAATTCTACAAATTGTAATATTTTTCGTACAGACTAGATAAAACTTATTGACAGAGAAAAAATAGAATATTAAAAAAATGAATGAAACATGTAGATAAAATTAAAGCAAATATATTGTGAAAAGAAGAAAAATGAGATAGAGTTAGAGGAAGATAGAGAAGAGAGTGAAAAAATGTGTGAGAAAGAGTGAAAACGTTTGAAAAAGTATATGAAAAAGAATTAAAAAGTGAAAAAGTTTGAAAAAAGTGTGAGAGAGAGTGAAAAAGTTTGAAAAAGTATGTGAGAAACAGTGAAAAAGTTTGAAAAGGTGAAATTACATTAATATCCTAAAATTATTTAATTGGGAAAATGGTAAGATTGATATTTTGGTAGTAGGTTAATGCCATAGATAGATAGTAGATATGTAATATTTCCAGTAGAAATTAGAAAACAAAATTGTATTAAAGTTTCAAATTTTTCATATTGTAATATTTTCCGTAGAGACTAAATAAAACTTATTGATAGAGAAAAATGGAATATTAAAAATGAAGGAGACATGTAGATGAAATTAAAGTAGATAGATTGTGAAAAATAGAAAAATGAGATAGAGTTAGAGGAAGAAAGAGGAGTAGAGAGTGAAAAAATGTGTGAGAAAAATTGAAAATGTTTGAAAAATATATGAGAGAGAGAGTGATAAGTAATATTTCCTATAGAGATTAGAAAACAAAATTGTAGTAAAGTTTCAAATTCTACAAATTGTAATATTTTTCGTACAGACTAGATAAAACTTATTGACAGAGAAAAAATAGAATATTAAAAAAATGAATGAAACATGTAGATAAAATTAAAGCAAATATATTGTGAAAAATAGAAAAATGAGATAGAGTTAGAGGAAGAAAGAGGAGGAGAGAGCTGAAAAAATGTGTGAGAAAGTGAAAAAGTTTGAAAAAGTATATGAGAAAGAGTGAAAAAGTGAAAAAGTTTGAAAAAAGTGTGAGAGAGAGTGAAAAAGTTTGAAAAAGTATGTGAGAGAGAGTGAAAAAGTTTGAAAAAGTGAAAAAGTGAAATTAAATGAATATCCTAAAATTGCTTAGTTGGAAAAAGGGTAAGATTGATATTTTGGTAGTAGGTTAATGGTATAGATAGATCGTAGATATGTAATATTTCCAGTAGAGATTAGAAAACAAAATTGTATTAAAGTTTCAAATTTTCCAAATTGTAATATTTCCCATAAAGACTAAATAAAACTTATTGATAGAGAAAAATAGAATATTAAAAATGAAGGAGACATGTAGATGAAATTAAAGTAGATAAATTGTGAAAAAAAGAAAAATGAGATAGAATTAGAGGAAGAAAGAGGAGTAGAGAGTGAAAAAATTTGTTAGAAAAAGTGAAATTTTTTGAAAAAGTATTTGAGAGAGAGTGAAAAAGTGAAAAGGTTTAAAAAAAAGACAGTATGGCTATTGGATCACATTGAAAATGTTTTCTACAAATTAAAACTAGACAATTGATTTTGCACAAGTAAGAGAGTGTTGGAATTTTTCCAATAATTCTTAGACAACAATCAATGTGGCTTTCGGTTTTCAAAAAACCGAAGAATGTTGTGCTTCATTTGATGATTCTTAGACCCACTAATTAAGTGATCAATTACTAACTAATGGGCTTTTGAACACCTAATACTAATCAATATGGGAAATAGTATCGCCTAAACTACTTTGTCGCCGCATCATTCATCTGCTTGCTCTCAATTTGCCTTACTGGGAACCGAGATCCCAAAGCGTGTGATTATAAGGAAAAGGAAGATGTGACCACTCATTTTTAAAGGCTCGACGATACCTCCTCTGTTGAAAGGGTTTGAACGAAAACTTCTGGAGTTGGCACTGGCCGGGGTTGAACCTCAGCCATGCTTAGGACTCGACGCCGTCCTCTCGTCGAGGGTCAGTCTCGGGGCACCAAGAATGATGTGAGTAGATAAGAGAATGAAGGATGAAAGTTGTGAAGCTCCCACTATGGTCGCCAATGATTTCTACCTTACTCCGGTCTCGGACTAGGCCAGGATGAGTAGTTGGTAGGTCGTCTGTCGATCTCGTCCACTCATGCCCCAAGTCGGCGATCAGAAGTCAGTAAGAGGTCCAAATGAGGGATGCGTACCTATTTCCAGCAGCTGAACTAGTATTTATAGGCTCCAGGTGGGGCACATAGAGTGCTCCATTGTGTACGTGAGGTGGCACGCTCTGCACCGTTCGATCTGCTGGTGTAGTCATGGCTGTTGATCGGCCTCAGTGCCTGGATTGCGCAAGCAGCCTTCCCCAACGCACCAGTGGGCGGTTGTTGGGCCCAATACAGACATGGGATCATCCCAGTCCGGAAAAGTATTCTTACTTTAAATAATAGATCATGTTAGTTCTTACAAAAACAACCTAAAAACCATTCAAATACAAACTAAAAATGAAAGGGCAAAACATTTTAAAAGTTTATTCTCCAATAAAATATTTTACAACACAATATATATTCCTATGTTAGTTACCATACACAACAAAACTCTTGGATATGAGAGTGTTTACCGTCTAAAAAAATAGGTAATGAGTGTCTAATTTGTAAGAATGAAAGCAATGAGCGTCTAAGAACAGAGATAACAAGATCCTTAGCAGAAAATTACTAGCAAAAATAACACAGCATACTAATTTCTTGTTTTATAAGTTGAAGCCCTTTGTATTTTAAAAAAAAAAAGTTAGTTCTAGATTACTGTTGCATTTTCTTAATAAATGTCATGTCAGCATAAAATTATTGAAACAGAGAGCACGAGCAGAACAGTCTCACTAGGAGACAATTGCCCATAACAAATCATTGAAGAACTCAACAAACATAATAGACAGAAATCAATAGTAGCATCTACCAAAATACATGATAATCACCGAATTATTGAGTGGCTCTTACATAACCTTTAATAAGACAACGACACTCCTTGGCAGTTAGGACATGAGCAGTGTATTACATTCCAGCAAATAGAACCCATACAACCGAGCAGTATCATGCGAGAATCAAATACATTGACAATATTGATTAATTTTGTTGTGGAACTAATTAGTAGTATAAATAGTAAGTGAGGCCTAATAAAAACTAATATGAGGGCCTACAAAAATTTGAGATAGTTAGAACGAGTGGGAATATATAACAACCTAAAAGCAGCGGCGAAACCTGCGTGATGATGAAGTGAACGAGATTGGGATACAACAAGAGTGAAAGAGACAATGAGAGGAGAATCGTATCGCAAATGACCGTGAAAGTTGTCACTGTGATCGTTGCTGTCTATGGTTGAGATGCAGAGAAGACCATAACAGAGCAACTGGATTGGATAGCTTTGCTTTCATAAACTGATGAGGAAATAATGAAATTAGGATTGAATCGATTTATGATTTTTTTACAAGATCATGTCACGTGTGGTTTGAACCCCACATCAAAGGACAAAGCTACAAAAGCACATGGTTCATAGTTCATGTTCTGTACCGTATCTCTGGACCTGTATCCGATCTTAGACACAAGGTCCGATCCGAGATAGTTGGTAGGGGTTGGTCTTGATCCACCGAGCTCCGCTTCCGATCCGGGGCAGGTGGTACCTGCGGGGACACTCCGACGCTCAAGTCAACCAGAGAGCTAATTAGAGGTGAAGAGCAGGAAAGAGTGTGTACCTTTAATGAAGCATTCAATGCTTATTTATAGAGTTTGGTGGTGTTAGACCTGATGAATCAGGACCGTCCGATCTTGCGCTGCGATCTCAACCATTGGTTGATGGATCTGCATTTGGTGTTGGGCCTCATTATTGTGGATTGGGCCAATCCATAACAGTTGCCCCCCAAGTCGGGTCGTCTTGAGGCGAGCTAGACTTGATGCCTTATATGGACTTCGTGAGAGTTTTTGAATTTGAGGTCAGACCTTCGTGGCGACCTTCTCTAAGGCCGGGCTTATAGCTACAAATAGGGCTGCCCCCAGCCTCGGAGTGCCCGATATACGGGTCTTGTCAAAGATCTTCGAGGCCGGGCTTATACCAGCGAGGGTGTCTGCCCCCAGCCTCGGCAATGTTAAAAACGTGACCAACTGAGGGGCTCGAGGTGTCAATTTAAAGTCGCCTTCAGGGCAGTTTACCGGGACTCGGCCCAGATCGAACTCGCCCTTCAGGGTAATGGCAACCTCGGCCGTTCAAAACGTGACCACCTGAGGGACTCGATGTGTCAATTTAAAGTCGGAGGATCTCTGTGAGCAAAAGCGTCGACGTTCCTGCCTCGGGAATTTTTCCCGGCTTCTGGAACGTCGCTTCGAGGAAGAGGAAGCTAGAGACGAGCAGGGTCGAGGGGAACCCTCGGAACCGTAGGAATCATCGGGAGTTCCGATCCTAGGTGGAGTTCCGATCTTAGCGTGAAACTTTAAGGCGATCGCTCGACCGATCCCAAATCATTCCATCCAACCTCGGAATTTACTTTTACTTAAGCAATCAGCGTGAGGAAAATCGTAGCCGATCCATATATATTAGATGGTGTCATACCCCAATTTTGTCCGGCTTAGGTCAAAACCCTAATTTTCCACACGAAAAATGCATTTTGGGTCCTAGAAACCGCTCCAAAGTTTTTGAAATCATTTTTAGGGTTAGAATGCACTTTTTGGGGAAAGTAGGGTTTTTAGGGTCAAAAAGGGCATTTTGGTCATCACTCACAAAAGATTTCATAAAAATGATTTTTGCATGAAAATATGTTATGCATGCATGGCAAGCTTTGGAAAATATTTTATGCATGCATGGCAAAAACCTAAAAACAATTTTGTGGAAAGCAAGAATCAATTTCTATTATATACCAAAGGCCAAGAATCGATTTATAGTATATTCTAAAGGCCATGAAATCGATTTTCAAGCAATCCTAAAGGCCATGAAATCGATTTTCAAGCAATCCTAAAGGCCAAGAATCGATTTCTCAATCATATGTTTAAAGCTTGAAATCGATTTCTACATATACTCAAGGCAAAGCTAAAATCGATTTCCTTCTTTTTACATAGGCCTTGAAATCGATTGTCAAGCCATCCCATAGGCCATGAATCGATTCCTAATTGTTTTAACTAAGTGAAGAATCGATTTTCACCTATGATAGATGTCCTGAAAATCGATTCCTACTTGTTTTCAAAGAGCAAAGAATCGATTCCCATGTTTTCCAAAGAGTAAAGAATCGATTCCTCACTATTCCAACTATCCAAAGAATCGACTCTTGAGGCTTCTAAAATGATAAGAATCGATTCATCTATATTTTAACTACAATCAACAATCGATTCTTTCATTTCATTAAAATGTTTTTCAGATCTACGCTTTCCTAAAGCCTATAAATAGGCAGCCTCAAATCACATTTTGACGACCACAATTTCACAACTCCTCTCTGCTTCTCAGACACAGATTTTCACGAGATCAGAGAACACACACAGATTTTCACGAGATCAGAGAAAAACACAGACATTTCTCAGGAGATCAGAGAAAAAACCCATTTTTCGAAATCTCTCACATTTTATAGAAAAACTCTTCTACGCTTTATTTTCTTGCTCTATTCGTTCCGTTGGTCCGTCAGAGCTGATCTTCTACAAGAGTTAGTTGGAGTTGCGTTCTTCAAGTTGTAGTATCTGCCTTCATCAGAGGTATTTCTGTCTTTACATTTGTTAATATTTAATCATTGTGATCCATGCCAAAATTGCCCTATGTGATTTAACTTAGCTATAGTGTCATTGTTGATGATGAACCACATGATTCCCACTTATGCCTAGTGCATCATGGTCTAGGTGGTGAAGATGGTCTCAAATTATTCAACCATTTTAGTTTATATGACGATTGGCAATGTGATTCACACTTGTGCACTTGTGCACTTGTGCACTTAATCTTAAGTGTGAGGATTGACCAAAGTGATTCAACATTTTTTGATACTTTGGTCGCTAAATAATTTGCTTGCCTATGCTGGCCAATGATCATGATTGAGGCAACTCTTTTGCTTAAGCTTACAGTGTCATCGTCTACTCTCATATAGAACATCATCAATACTTAGATAGGTCCATTCCTTACATTGCACCTTCCACTAGATGTGCATTTAGACTCCCTTGCGTTTTGTAGAAATATTTGAGTATGGTTCTCGCCTAGCATCTTCCACTAGATGTGCATTTAGGTTCAATCTCGCCTACTCTTGTATTTTGCTTAATGCCCAATTCAAGCTCCTTCCTTGCCTATCTATGTGTTGTGATCTAATATGTGTAGTTTAGGCTTGATTTTTGTTTGCGAATTCAAATATTGTTGCTTAATGATTTGATTCCACTGATTGCGTTATGTTTGAATCCACCAATTCTTTCTTACATTCATTGTTTTCATTTCTAAACGGCCGGGCACAAAAACGGTTACTAGTGGCAATCCATCACAACCTTTGTTGGTTTGATTGTCATGAAAGCCTCAATTTCAAAAGACGTTTCAAAAAGATTTTCATTTTTAAGGCTCGTTAGAACTACGTCGCTTTGATTCCCATTTGGGATACGTAGGAGCGAGCCACGTTCTCGTCAAGCACAACAAATAAGAATCCTTTTCGCAACCATAAACAAATCATTTTCATGAAACAAATAAAAAAGAATCATTTTCAAACCCATTGTTGCCAGTAGCTCATCAGAGCCTTTGTTCGTTTAGCTATTAGTGGCAATGTCCTTTTCTCATAAGAATAATAAACGATGATCCATCATAACCTTTGTTAGTTTGATCATCGTGCAATCAATCACTTTCAAAGACCACTTTCAAAAGAGCAAATAAAAACGGGTTGCTACTAATAGTCAATCGGAACCTTTGTTCGTCTGACTAGTGGTATTGACCCTCATTTTCTAGAGTATTTAGCGGTGATTACCCATAACCTTGGTTAGTTTAATCATTCACTAAATGCTCGTCCTATTTCGAAAACTCACTAAAAAAGATAAAAAACAAAAACTTTTCAAAAAGACAAAGAAGAACTACGTAGCTTTGAGTTCTCCATCGCACCGGGAGATACGTAGGAGCGGGCCTTGTCCCGTCAAGCACGTTTTTTCTAAAAACCCATTTTCCCCCCTTTTTTTCATAATAAATAAAGATTTTCATAAAGAGTTTTTTCAATAAGAAGTAGAGAGGCAAAATTAAGTATTTTCAAGTCAACACACTAAAACCACACATTTAATTAAAGGTTCCCTCTCAGTAGAGAGGACGTGTGGGGGGCTAACACCTTCCCCGCGCGTAACCGACCCCCAAACCCTATTCTCTAGTTTCGCAAGACCAATCGCTTTCCAAAAAAGGTTTTCCTAATATTTTCCTTAATAAATATTGGTGGCGGCTTCATTGTCTTAGGAAAAGTTGTGAACGAGGAAGGTTCTCCCTCGGGGACTTTTTCGGGCGCAACAGCTGGCGACTTCACTGGGTAGAAAAATGTTTGTTGGTTGGTATTTTTTAATATAGGGATCTTAGGACTCCTGAGTGATCAGTTCATTAGTCCTAAAACGATGACTAACCTGACTGTACAGTCGGCTTAGTCCCCTACTTTGTGAAAATAGAGTTTTTGGAGTTTGGAAAATGGTTTGAAGTGTGTTTGTTTGATTTTATTGGAATAGGGGTTTTAGGATTCCTGAGCCGTACGGCTCATTTATCCTAGAACGCTGACTAACCCGTCTGTACAGTCGGCTTAGTCCCCTATTTTGAGAATTTGATTCGTGGGAAAAACTGTGTTGGTGTTAATTTTAATTTAAAAAAAAATGTTTATTCTAAATAGGGATTTTAGGGCATGATCCGTAACGGTTCATTAGTGACCTAAAAAGCAGACTAACCCGACTGTACAGTCGACTTAGTCCCCTATTTATATTTTTTGGGAATTAAGTAAATTATTTATGTATTTTGTAGGTTTTTATAAAAGAAATTAAATAAAAAAACGAAAAGGTGGGTGCAGCAGTAAAATGGGGTGCAGTTTGCAGAAGGGGGTTGTATTATTAAAAACTGGGTGTGAAAAGCAGCAGCCCAGTTTGTGGACTGGTCCACGAATTGGTTTCTGGGCTTTGGGCTGATGACTTGCGATGCGAAGTAAGGCCTTATGGACAGGGGGCGCTGTAGTAATGAAATTGAGGGGCGTGGACAGTAATCTGACTATTTAAATTTAAAAAAAATAAAATAAATGTTAATTGATGGCACATATATAAGGCAACTTAACTATTGAAACCCTAATCTTTCCTTCCTTCTCCATCAGCGTCGTTGCCATGTTCTAAGAGAGAGAGAGAAGCCGAAAATTTCGTGATTGAGAGAGAGTGGTGCGAAAAATGTGAAATGGAGAGAGAGAATCGTGGAGAGAGAGGGGCAATAGTTTCAGAAAAATGGAGATTGATGGGGATGCTTTCGCGAACGAGATAGAGATGCGACGAAGATGGGACGATGGGTGAGGGTGAAAAACGCGACGAAAAAGCTTGGTTCAACGATGGTGGTGACTGTTACGGTGGAGGGAGGAGTGAGTTGCGGTGAGAGAAAAAAACGAAAGTGAGGAGACGACAGTCTGAGGTGGTGGGCTCGCCGGAGGTCACGGCGCAGCTTAGTGACGGTGACGACACACGGGGCTGTACGGTGGTGAACGACGGCGCACGACGACGATGAGATGGTCACTCGTGGCGGCGCGAAGGAGATGATGACGAAGGTGTTGTTCTGCGACGGTTCTGATGGTCACCGTGAGCTCACGGTGGGGAAAAGGGGTGTTCCGACGGTGTCTTCCGTCCAACGACCACCGTCTACGGTGGCCGGCATCTACAAGGGTGAGTTTTTCTTATTTTTTTCAGTTTCAAATTTCTTCTATTTTTCTATTTCTTATAAAACCCTAATTTCTAAAAAAGATGAAACCTATTTTGAAATTTGTTTTTAAAAATATTTGCTGTTTTTGTGTTAAACACTGATTCTGACCTTCTTTTTTGTATTAAAAGAGTTATTCTGATTCAAAGAGAATTAATCTAGTTCTAATTTTAATTTTAACCATTTTATGCTATTGATTGAAAGATGGTAACGGTGAGCAGATTAGAGAAAAGATCGGAAATTTTAGCTTCCTCTATGTTTATCATACTTACAAGCAGATCAACTAGTAAATAGAAGATAGGCTAATGACGTAATGGGGGGAACTAACCTGGGCTCCAGCTTCTGAATATCCCCGTTGGTTATTTTGCGCGTTACTGCTACTGCCTCTACCTTTTGCAATTGTTTTCTGTTATTGCTGAATCCTCACTGTTTCTGCTCTTTTTTGCTTCAGCAATTTTGTGTCTCAACAATTAGGGTTTCAGTGTGAAACCCTAATGGTTTCATTGTTTTTTTTTGAATTTTCTGTGTGAATCTTGGGGTCTGTTCTTGTCTGCTTTTGAGTGTGTCTAGGCTTGTTTATATAGGTAAAAATTAGGGTTTTTCTGATCCTTCCCCATATTTGTTTCCTTTTTCAGGTATTGGGCTTGGATTGGAGAAAACTTGCTCACCAAGTTGCTGAATTAGGGTTGGGGAAGGCTTGTTCACCAAGGAGAGCAAGAAAGAAGAGAGGCGCAGCTGCCCTTTTTCTCATTTTTTTTGTAATTTTCGTTTTTCCTATTTTTTGTATTTTCGGTTTTGTATTATTTTTTAATTTAATTTTGATTTTTTGGATTATTGTAAACATTTGTAAATTATTTTTATTGACTTTTGATTATATTTGCTATGGACAGATTTTTGTTTTTTTTGGTTGAAGTGGATGAGAATGATTAAATTGGGCCAAGCCCAATCAAAACTAAACATAGGCCCAACTTAGAAAAAAGGCTGAAATGAAGCCCAATTAGAACAAATTTAAGATCAGGTCCAATCTAGCCCCATAGGTCCATTTAGGCAAACATTAGACATAAGCCCAATTATTAAAAACTGGTTCAAAACACTAAGCGTAAGCTCAAATAGGCAAGCTAATGAGATCAGGCCCAAAAAGGCTGGACATAGGCCCAATTGGACAAGTCGGTCCAAATCAGAAACAAAACAGCGCTCGAAGTGCCATAGGCTTGTGACACGGGGTTAAGGCGATTATTATAAAAGACCGGGCAAAATTAGGGTATAACAGCTGCCCCTCTTTATTTATATTTTACTAGAAAAGTTGAACGGTTTTCAGATTTTCGTAGTAGAAATACAAATAAAGATAGATTAGACACTAATTTTGACCGCTTAGGGGGAAGATGAGTTAGGGAAACGAGGGACGATTAACACTTGGCGTGTTAACCAAGAACAATAAAGAAACGAACACTGGGGATCTGGCAGAGCACTGGGGCTCTAAAAGAGCATTTGGGCTCTAAGGGAGCACTGGGGCTCAAAAGGGGTTGCCTAAGCCCTAAAGGACCAATTGGGGTCCGAAAGTGCACTGGGGCTTTGAAGGACTGCCGGGGTCCGAGGGTGGCCTTTTTCGAGCGGCCGGAGGGGCAAGATCAGATTGTTGACCTAACTTGCTCACCTCCAAGGACGTCCACCATGTCTTAGGCTGACACAGCTAGTCTGAAGGACCTGGGGTCGGATGATCCGTCACGCTCAGTGGCGACATAATGATCTTGAGGGTAGAGTTCGAAGTCGTTGCTTTGACATACTGGGTCGAACTGAACTGATGGACCTGGGGTCGGATGATCCGTCGGTTGCTCGATAACGCGACGTGCGATCTAGAATGAATGACCATTGGAGGTCTAAATTAAGACAGCGCTGGGGCTGCGAGGGACTGCCGGGGTCCGAGGGTCTGAATTGTGTTACGAGACCGGTGCTTGGAGCACTGACTTTGAGGAAACAAACTACTGGGTTTGACACATGGCGTACTTCTCTAACACATACCTAATGAATGCATTTACCTGACAAGGGAAAAGCTATCTATACTTGGCATGTCTAAAAATGCGATGAATGATGCATGCGTGCAATATAGGTGTGTGAAATGGTAGGTGTCTGATGGGATGAATGAAACATATGTGAATGCATGATGGAATGTGGATGATTTTTCTTTTGGCTTTTTTTTTTGTTGCCCTTTTGGTCTCTTTTTTTTTTGCTTTTCTTTTTGGGCTTCTCTTTTTGCTGGTCCTTCAACTCGCAGGACTTCCGGCATGAGGCTATCACGTGCATTCGTACTGCTAAGTCAATTGCACATTACTGGGACTTATCATTTGAGATGATCGCGCATTTATTGTTCTATTCACGCAGTTCCTTTCTTCTTTATAGGTGTTTTAATGAAAGACTATATCTCTTCTGTGATTCTCAGAAATTTCGTAATGATTGTAATGCTTTTGATTATGCCACATGTTTCTCAACTCGGTATCAATTATCACAAAACATCATTTCAAAAATAGACGGAAGTAAAAAGAAAGGAAAGTGTTTGATATTGACATTGGAGGCCAAATGTGCAGAAGGCACACCGACTTAAGATTACGTCAGGAATTTCATTGAAAGAAGAGAAAAGCTGAAATACTAAGCAGGCTTCTCGGTAGTTGGTGTCCTTGAAATAACGGTGCTGGCCACCCATGCTCACGACCTTGATCACTCATCATCCGTCTTTTGGAAGTGTTGACTGCCTCAATGTTTGTTTAGTCCAACTTCTTGACCTTAATTTTTGCCTGGATTGTCCCTTTTGGATTTTCAATCCACCGGGTCGCTCTAACTTTTGCCTAGGCCGCCTTTCCGGGTTTTCGACCTAGCGAGCTTATTTTTGCTTGGCTCATCTTTCTCATTTTTCTATACTCTTTTTTTTAGGCATAGTTCACCGGGAGTGGGAGGTCTTCCCCGTCCATTTTTGTGAGAATTAAGGCTCTTCCAGAGAATGATCTCTTTACCACGTGAGGTCCTTTATAGTTCGAGGCCCATCTCCTGTGGGAATCCTTTTGGGTATGACTTTCTCGGGCACCAAGTCTCTTTAAAATTGTTGAGGACAGACTTTCTTTTGTTAAATTTTCTTTGTTCTTTTCCGATAAGACACAAGACAACCGTTCTTTTGTTTGGGGAGGTTTAATGGAAGTACTACTCCCATCGTACAGGGTTGCCCCTGTTGAAGTATGAGCGAGGTCTGATCTCCATGTAAAGGTGAAATGTCACCATCATCCCTGATATTCTTTGTTTGTTGTCGCAACTGCCCCATTTGTTTTTTGGGCGGTATGGGGAGGGATCATGATGCTTGACTTGGAGTCCTTGCGTAGCCCTTTCACCACTGTCCGTGACGATCTTTTTAGGAAAGCCGTAACGGCAGACCATATTTCTGGTGAAATGTCACCATCATCCCTGATATTCTTCATCTGTTGTTGCAACTGCCCCATTTTTTTTGGGCGGTATGGGAAGGGATCATGATGCTCGACTTGGAGTCCTTGCGTAGCCCTTTCACCACTGTCCGTGACGTTCTTTTTTAGGAAAACCGTAACGGCAGACCAAGTTTCTCGACAATCACGGATTTGTTACACCAGCGGGCGTCTTATGTCAGACAAGGTGTTGTAAGCGAACTTTCTTGATTTGCTATCCTTTTGTTTGTGATGTTAGTTTTAACACCGTTTTGTCTTCTTCTGTGCCCCAGTTAATCATTTCGTTTGATTCCACACGAGGCTGGGTCACTTTATCCTTTTTTTCCGTTATTATCATTACCTCTGGAAGAGTTTCCCGGTTATCTTCAACATATTCCTTGGTTTGATTAATGGGGCGATCAACGTTATGACATGAGTTACCGACGTTGTTATTTTCAAGGACAAGTTATTTAGGTCTGCGTTAGTAGAAATTGAAGAAGGATAAAAAGAAAAAGTAAAGCGAGCAGATGAGTAAAGAGGAATTTATCGGAGAATTCAAAATGCCATTTTATTAATATTGATACTGGAAAGAAACATGCAGGCCCTTATTGAAATGTCCTAAGGCTTTGGGCAGAGCCATAGGATTTGCATTACGTAACATTACTTTGAACCGAAAATTACAAGAAAATCAACAATCTCCCAATTCATAAGTGCTTCAAGTGCAGGACAAAGGCGCACAAGGTTGATGATGTTGTTTTTAGCCCTTTGGTCGCCTTCGAAAGCATTGACAGATGACTTCTCATGCCCCTGGCAAAGGGTTAGCGCCTCCGTTCGGAGCATCCTCATTGAAGCTCAACCATTTGGATTCGATCAGATCCTGAACCACATGTTTCAGTGCCTTGCAGTTTTCTACTGAATGCCCAATTGCGCCTGCGTGAAATTCGCATGTGGCATTCGGGTCATAACCTCTCGGGAAAGGAGGTTCAATGGGCCTCATCGGGCGGGGGGAGATTAAGTTGTGACTAGTGAGGTGGTCGAACAGATCTGAGTAGGATGCGGGAACTGGATCAAACTGTGCATGTCTCCTTTCTGGGTAGTTTGGTGGTTTATGGCTTTTAGTGGTTTGGGTAGAGAAGTGCAGGGCTTGAGGATGGTTTTTGGGAGTGTAAGAGGCTTTCACTGATCCTTTTATGGAATTGGCTTCCCCTTTAACAAATCCTGCGAAGGGCTTCTTTGGGTTATTGGTTTCAGTTGAACCGTAAGATATTTTCCCGTTTCTCATTCCCTTCTCCAACCTTTCTCCTATGGTGATCATGTCTGAGAAGTTAGAGGACACGCTCCCAATTAATCTGTCATAGAAGGGTGATTGCAACGTATCTATGAACATGGATACCATTTCTTTCTCTAGTAGAGGCGGAACTACCTGTGCTGCTGATCCTCTCCAACGCTGGGCATACTCCTTGAATGATTCTTTGTTTCTTTTCACCATATTCTGCAACTGTGCTCTATCAGGAGCCATATCGATGTTGTATTTGTACTGCTTTAAGAAAGCGTCGGCCAGATCTTTCCAACATCGAATGTGGGTGCGTTCCAACTGCATGTACCAGCTTGAGGCTGCCCCAGTCAAGCTGTCCTGAAAGTAGTGGACGAGCAGTTTGTCATCGTGTGCAAATGCGGCCATTCTTCTACAATACATAGTCAGATGGCTAGCGGGACAAGTCACCCCTCTGTATTTGTTAAAGTCGGGCACTTTGAACTTGGGTGGGATAATCACATTAGGGACAAGACACGGATCGTATGCATCCCTTGCGCCGACATTGGATCCTTCAATTGCTCTCAGGCGCTCTTCTAGTATCTGATATTTGTCCCCGGGTTGAGAATCCTCCATTGATTCGTTATGAGAGGGTCCTCTCATGTTGTAGTGGGGAGGAACCATCGGCATTGCAGCGGAGTTCGGTGTAGGAGCATGATGAATTACTACTGGTGACGGAGTATACCCCTGTGGAATGACCTGTGGTGCAGTCGCAGGACTTGAGAAGTGAACTCGCGGTATTTCTGCATTTGTATTTTGAGTTGAAGGTCCAGCGACTCCTAAAGGTCCTTCCTCTGGATTGGCTTCCATGGTAGGAGGAGCGTAACCAGCTGGGAGACCGTAAGGGAGCCATTGGTAGCTCTGGACGTTCACTCCAGCGGTGTATGGAGTCTCGGAGCTAGGAGGAGGAGGGAGACTTGTAGCATTGTTCTCAGTATTCCCTGCCGAAACACCTTCATCTACACTTTTTCTCTCGAGGAATTTCACGAATTCATACATTTGATCTTTCAACGCCATCATCTCGGTCATCTGTTCTTTCAATACCATCATCTCGTTCATTTGAGCCTTCAGCTTTGCAATGTCTTCTCTTAGAGTCTGATTATCCTCTTCGACCATTTTTCTTGTTGAGAACTAGTCCGGTAGCAGTGTTGATGAACCAGCTTGCCCTTTTTCTCTCTGTTTATTTTTTCAATTTTTTTCTTTACGTAAGTACATGAATAGATGAATGAATGAATGTGCATGAAATGCAAATGTATGACTTTGTGTTACGCCGGGGGAAATTCTAGGTTTCTGTTCGACGCAGAACTGAAAGAAACTTATTTTATTAATGCAAATATTTGATCCATCTTGTCAGAAAGAAAGTCCTACAATTCCCTGGCGGTTATAGAAATGTATGAAAAATGAAATGTTAACGTAAAAAAACTTTTTTTTTGCCATGCAAAAGGGAAAGGTAAAAATGCATGAGGTGTGCTAAAAAATAATTTGCCAAAACAACATATGATTTTGAAATTTTTTTTTAAGAAGACCGAAAAAATGTATCGGTGTTTGTTTGAATGCAGGGGTATGAGGCTCATTTGTGTCCTACGAGGGTTCCTTAGAGAATAGGTCTAGGGCTTGTCTGTTAAGTGAACCTTTCAAAGGGTAGCTCTAAAGAGCCCTACATAAGGTTCCTAGAGCCAACGACCCCAATTAAGAACACTGATCAACAACAATAGGCAAGCTATTAGGAGTGCCAGCATTCTCAAGAGGGACCAAACTCTAGGTGAGACTTTCGTGACCACCCAACAGGACGCACATCAAGTAGGCCATTACTACGCAGTCTCGTTCTAACTTAGGTTATTCTCCAGTCCGGGCATAGGACTATTCTCACGTGTGTGCAAAAGTGTGATAGTGGAGTGTGTGAAGGAGCAAAATATCAAGAATGCCCCCAGGCTGCAAAACAAACAAACATACATACAGGAAAGTGGTCTTCTATCCTAGGGTTTTCATATCAATATAATATGCGATAAAATAAAGGACAGAAAGGGAAGGGTAAAAAGGAACATTAAATTAACAACTGATCCAACAACTAATTAGACTAGATTTGACTCTCTAAATTGTCCTCAGTGAAGTCGCCAGCTGTAGCGACCGAAAAATCCGGGTGAGGATTCCTCGAAGGTTCAAAAATGAAGCCGCCACCATAGTTTAGTTTAAGGGCAAACATTGGAAAATCCCTTTGAGTTTGGATAAGGGTCATTGAGACCAGATTTGGGTTCGGGAGTCGGTTATGCGTGGGGAAGGTGTTAGCACCCCACGACATCCTTCCTAAGGAAGGTTACCCGCTAATTAGTTGTAGAAGCGGAAGTTAATTTTGAAAACATTCATTTTTACCCTTTTATTGTGAATTAAAAAGAAAGAAGAAAACTAATATTTAAGAAAATGATTATTTTAGGAGAAGACTGAAAAATGTTTTTTATTAGCGCAATTGACAGATGTGGGCCCCCATCTGCTCCTACGTATCTCTTGGTAGAGAATCAAATCACATGTAGTTCTTGGTAGAAAAATGTTTGTTGGTTGGTATTTTTTAATATAAGGATCTTAGGACTCCTGAGTGATCAGTTCTTTAGTCCTAAAACGATGACTAACCTGACTGTACAGTCGGCTTAGTCCCCTACTTTGTGAAAATAGAGTTTTTGGAGTTTGGAAAATGGTTTGAAGTGTGTTTGTTTGATTTTATTGGAATAGGGGTTTTAGGATTCCTGAGCCGTACGGCTCATTTATCCTAGAACGCTGACTAACCCGTCTGTACAGTCGGCTTAGTCCCCTATTTTGAGAATTTGATTCGTGGGAAAAACTGTGTTGGTGTTAATTTTAATTTAAAAAAAAATGTTTATTCTAAATAGGGATTTTAGGGCATGATCCGTAACGGTTCATTAGTGACCTAAAAAGCAGACTAACCCGACTGTACAGTCGACTTAGTCCCCTATTTATATTTTTTGGGAATTAAGTAAATTATTTATGTATTTTGTAGGTTTTTATAAAAGAAATTATATAAAAAAACGAAAAGGTGGGTGCAGCAGTAAAATGGGGTGCAGTTTGCAGAAGGGGGTTGTATTATTAAAAACTGGGTGTGAAAAGCAGCAGCCCAGTTTGTGGACTGGTCCACGAATTGGTTTCTAGGCTTTGGGCTGATGACTTGCGATGCGAAGTAAGGCCTTATGGACAGGGGGCGCTGTAGTAATGAAATTGAGGGGCGTGGACAGTAATCTGACTATTTAATTTTAAAAAAAATAAAATAAATGTTAATTGATGGCACATATATAAGGCAACTTAACTATTGAAACCCTAATCTTTCCTTCCTTCTCCATCAGCGCCGTTGCCATGTCCTAAGAGAGAGAGAGAAGCCGAAAATTTCGTGATTGAGAGAGAGTGGTGCGAAAATTGTGAAATGGAGAGAGAGAATCGTGGAGAGAGAGGGGCAATAGTTTCAGAAAAATGGAGATTGATGGGGATGCTTTCGCGAACGAGATAGAGATGCGACGAAGATGGGACGATGGGTGAGGGTGAAAAACGCGATGAAAAAGCTTGGTTCAACGATGGTGGTGACTGTTACGGTGGAGGGAGGAGTGAGTTGCGGTGAGAGAAAAAAACGAAAGTGAGGAGACGACAGTCTGAGGTGGTGGGCTCGCCGGAGGTCACGGCGCAACTTAGTGACGGTGACGACACACGGGGCTGTACCGGTGGTGAACGACGGCGCACGACGACGATGAGATGGTCACTCGTGGCGGCGCGAAGGAGATGATGACGAAGGTGTTGTTCTGCGACGGTTCTGATGGTCACCGTGAGCTCACGGTGGGGAAAAGGGGTGTTCCGACGGTGTCTTCCGTCCAACGACCACCGTCTACGGTGGCCGGCATCTACAAGGGTGAGTTTTTCTTATTTTTTCAGTTTCAAATTTCTTCTATTTTTCTATTTCTGATAAAACCCTAATGGTTTCATTGTTTTTTTTTTGAATTTTCTGTGTGAATCTTAGGGTCTGTTCTTGTCTGCTTTTGAGTGTGTCTAGGCTTGTTTATATAGGTAAAAATTAGGGGTTTTCTGATCCTTCCCCATATTTGTTTCCTTTTTCAGGTATTGGGCTTGGATTGGAGAAAACTTGCTCACCAAGTTGCTGAATTAGGGTTGGGGAAGGCTTGTTCACCAAGGAGAGCAAGAAAGAAGAGAGGCGCAGCTGCCCTTTTTCTCATTTTTTTTGTAATTTTCGTTTTTCCTATTTTTTGTATTTTCGGTTTTGTATTATTTTTTAATTTAATTTTGATTTTTTGGATTATTGTAAACATTTGTAAATTATTTTTATTGACTTTTGATTATATTTGCTATGGACAGATTTTTGTTTTTTTTGGTTGAAGTGGATGAAAATGATTAAATTGGGCCAAGCCCAATCAAAACTAAACATAGGCCCAACTTAGAAAAAAGGCTGAAATGAAGCCCAATTAGAACAAATTTAAGATCAGGTCCAATCTAGCCCCATAGGTCCATTTAGGCAAACATTAGACATAAGCCCAATTATTAAAAACTGGTTCAAATCACTAAGCGTAAGCTCAAATAGGCAAGCTAATGAGATCAGGCCCAAAAAGGCTGGACATAGGCCCAATTGGACAAGTCGGTCCAAATCAGAAACAAAACAGCGCTCGAAGTGCCATAGGCTTGTGACACGGGGTTAAGGCGATTATTATAAAAGACCGGGCAAAATTAGGGTATAACACCTATGCTGGCCAATGATCATGATTGAGGCAACTCTTTTGCTTAAGCTTACAGTGTCATCGTCTACTCTCATATAGAACATCATCAATACTTAGATAGGTCCATTCCTTACATTGCACCTTCCACTAGATGTGCATTTAGACTCCCTTGCGTTTTGTAGAAATATTTGAGTATGGTTCTCGCCTAGCATCTTCCACTAGATGTGCATTTAGGTTCAATCTCGCCTACTCTTGTATTTTGCTTAATGCCCAATTCAAGCTCCTTCCTTGCCTATCTATGTGTTGTGATCTAATATGTGTAGTTTAGGCTTGATTTTTGTTTGCGAATTCAAATATTGTTGCTTAATGATTTGATTCCATTGATTGCGTTATGTTTGAATCCACCAATTCTTTCTTACATTCATTGTTTTCATTTCTAAACGGCCGGGCACAAAAACGGTTACTAGTGGCAATCCATCGCAACCTTTGTTGGTTTGATTGTCATGAAAGCCTCAATTTCAAAAGACGTTTCAAAAAGATTTTCATTTTTAAGGCTCGTTAGAACTACGTCGCTTTGATTCCCATTTGGGATACGTAGGAGCGAGTCACGTTCTCGTCAAGCACAACAAATAAGAATCCTTTTCGCAACCATAAACAAATCATTTTCATGAAACAAATAAAAAAGAATCATTTTCAACCCCATTGTTTCCAGTAGCTCATCAGAGCCTTTGTTCGTTTAGCTACTAGTGGCAATGTCCTTTTCTCATAAGAATAATAAACGATGATCCATCATAACCTTTGTTAGTTTGATCATCGTGCAATCAATCACTTTCAAAGACCACTTTCAAAAGAGCAAATAAAAACGGGTTGCTACTAATAGTCAATCGGAACCTTTGTTCGTCTGACTAGTGGTATTGACCCTCATTTTCTAGAGTATTTAGCGGTGATTACCCATAACCTTGGTTAGTTTAATCATTCACTAAATGCTCGTCCTATTTCGAAAACTCACTAAAAAAGATAAAAAACAAAAACTTTTCAAAAAGACAAAGAAGAACTACGTAGCTTTGAGTTCTCCATCGCACCGGGAGATACGTAGGAGCGGGCCTTGTCCCGTCAAGCACGTTTTTTCTAAAAACCCATTTTCCCCCCTTTTTTTCATAATAAATAAAGATTTTCATAAAGAGTTTTTTCAATAAGAAGTAGAGAGGCAAAATTAAGTATTTTCAAGTCAACACACTAAAACCACACATTTAATTAAAGGTTCCCTCTCAGTAGAGAGGACGTGTGGGGGGCTAACACCTTCCCCGCGCGTAACCGACCCCCGAACCCTATTCTCTAGTTTCGCAAGACTAATCGCTTTCCAAAAAAGGTTTTCCTAATATTTTCCTTAATAAATATTGGTGGCGGCTTCATTGTCTTAGGAAAAGTTGTGAACGAGGAAGGTTCTCCCTCGGGGACTTTTTCGGGCGCAACAGATGGTTGAACATTTACAAAGTCGGATTACATCATGCCCGTAGGCTCATTCTCAGACCTAGGTGAAACGTGACCTTCCTGAGTTAATCCCTTCTTCATGATCGATATACTTCTGAGATCGCTGGAGGAACTCGGCAAGCGACTCGACTTGGTTGACCCCGACGTCTATCTGAAATAGACTTCCTTCACGAAGGCCAGCCTCCATGAAGTAAAGACGGAAGGAGTCGTCGAGGTTCCGGACTTGAGCAGCTTCTCTATTGAATCTCTCTATGTAGTCCCGGAGGGACTCATTTTCTCCTTGCCGAATTGCCTGCAATACCTTCCGAGATTTAGGCTTCATCTTCGAGTGGGCGAACTGGGCCGAGAAGAGCTTCGCAAGCTGGTCCCAAGATGATATCGAGTTTGGCTTGAGGGCTCTGAACCAGTCCAAAGCCAATTTTTCCAAGGTAAGAGGGAAGATTCGGCATTTGATCTCATCCGGGACATTCCGGTATTGCATCACCGTGTCGAAGTAATCTAGGTGACGATCGGGATCGCCGGTCCCGTCATGCATCTTTAAACCCTCCGGGGGCTTCTCTAAGTGCTTGGGCACCGGGAAGTAGTCGATTTTCGCTGTAAAGGGTCCCTTTCGCGCCGTGGGCCTTTCCCTCGGAGGAGGCCTCCCGATAGGGCGTCGGACAGGGGATCCGGGAGACCGAGGGCGCCGACGTTCATGCCTCGGGGGACTTCCCCGGCCTATAGAACGCTTCCTTGGGGACGAAGATGCTAATGATGAGCTTTGGTGAGTTGAGTCCCCGGGGTAATAAGTCTCGTCCTGAGTCTCGCTTGGGGGAGTTCCAGATCCTCGCCTCCCTCTTCGGCGCGGCGGCGAGCGATGGTGGTGCCTCCTCCAAGCAGGGGATCGCTGGCGTCTTTTACTGGAGGTTCTTCTGCTAGGAGAGTAGGTTTGAGGGGAAGACCGATCCGGGATATCTCGGGCCCGGACTTCGGCCATCTCGGCCTCCAGCTGGGAGTAACGCTGACTCCTTTGATCAGCCTCGGCCTGCCTGGTCAGCAGTTGGATGAGCTGTTGAACAGCATCGATCGGTACCGGGACAGTCGGGGCTGGAGGTGGAAACTGGTTCCTAGCGGAGCTTATAGGAATCATCGCCCTGGATGAGTTTCGGCCGTGGGCCGAGCTGCGAGGGAGAGTAACCGCTACCCCCTCGGGGATTTCCTGCTGCTGGTCGGGTCTAACCACGACGCTGGATACGTTTCTCCGTCGTAATTCCGGAGCCATTGCTGACCAAGGAGGTTGGGGGAAAGACTAGAGTATAAGGCTCTCCCACTGTGGTCGCCAGTGTTCTGTACCGTATCTCTGGACCTGTATCCGATCTTAGACACAAGGTCCGATCCGAGATAGTTGGTAGGGGTTGGTCTTGATCCACCGAGCTCCGCTTCCGATTCGGGGCAGGTGGTACCTGCGGGGACACTCCGACGCTCAAGTCAGGACCGTCCGATCTTGCGCTGCGATCTCAACCATTGGTTGATGGATCTGCATTTGGTGTTGGGCCTCATTATTGTGGATTGGGCCAATCCATAACAGTTCATACATTACATGATCCACAAGAGGACAAGTTTAAAGTTATCTTTGCTTGCTTACATTGATGCTTGAATTCCCTTTTGCGAGATTTTAGAGTCATGAAATTGATTTTGACACATATTTGATTAATGGACTCCCAAAAGGACTCCCATTAAAAGGAAGCAATTTACCCAAAATAAATTGTAACTTGAAAGTAGGATTATAGCTTCCATAGGTTAAAATTAAATTTTAGCCTCATATATATTGTTTTCAATTCATTTTAAGTAACTGAATTTTTTTATAGGCAGTGTTAGTTGTTAATTGTTAGTTGTTAGTTGTTAGTTGTTATAAGGGTGGAAGAAATGTTAGTTTCCAGAGTTTGAATTCTAACATCCTTTTTATACTCCTTGAATATCTCTTACCTCGCCAAATAAACTACCTAAATAAAATCACTTTTCTCTTCACAAAATAAGAGTTCAACGGCCCAAATCCTTATGAAAGTATCCTCTTCTAGAGCAAATTTACCCAATTTATCGTAACATGTTATGGGTTTTACATACACAAAATAATAGATTCAAAAGTTCATTCTATCTTTTCTTTAGACTTTGTTTTGGAGATATTCAAAGTCAACTCCAACCGGTGAACTCACACTTTTACAAACCTATGCGCACTAATTGCGCAGGAATTGAGTTCTATATTTTCTTTCATTAATTATTAGCTCACAAATTTTTTATTTTTTATTCAGAAATTCATATATAATAAACCTTTTTTATCTGTAAGGCCTAAAAAAATTGGTAAATGCCAAAATTGTTAGGCCTAGATCACCTGAGTTCGAAGCCAAAACCACGCAGTTGTGTGAATTTCAAATGACACTCGCCACCACTTCTACTGACAAAAAATCCCTTTTGATAAACCTCACCAAAATAATTAATAAATAAATTAAATATCTTTTGCCCATTACAAAAGTTGACTTCACTTCCCTAACACACAATCATTATTCGTATAGGTCAATAATTAACAATTTAGCATGCATATCAGAGCAACTTAATGGCAATATTTCGGGTACCATTTTTTTAGGGTTTTTTTTAACTCCAAATTGACAAAACGGACAATATTACCCCTGACTTCAAAAAAAATTCTGAAATTACGTCAATAGTTATAAATCCGAAACGCAATTTATTGAGATTTTCGGAAATACTGAGATAAATCTTGAATAAATTTTTTTGGGATTTCCGAAATTACCTCATTTTAGTGTAATTCCGGAACACATTATATTTTCCAGAAATACACTAATATTAGGTAAATCCGGAAATCCCTAAAAACTTGTTTATGGATTTATCTCATTTTAGGGTATTTCCGAAAATCCCAATAAATTGCGTTCCGAATTTATCCCATATTATGGTGTTTCCGGAATTTAAAAATAAGAAATTAAACATTTATTTTATTAATTAAAAACATCGTCTACATTGACTGAAAATAACAGATTACAACAACAAACAAAACAAAAACAATGTCTAAAACTACTGAGATGGTGGAGTTAAACGGTGAAGGATCTCAGTGACGCTCCTTGTGGTTTCGACGAACAATTCTAAAGGACTCTGAAGTCTAAACATGTCATAACTGTCCATCATGGCTCGCACGTCATCGTCGTTCTTCACATCCATTGTGGACCAGCGAACACGATTATTATCACCCATACCGGGGTTGCGATAAATGATACGAGTGACCTCTCGCTCGTCACCCTTCACTTGCACCTTACTCTGTAGTTTAGCTTTGAGAGCAGCAAAGGAGATATTGTCTTTAAGTCTACATAAAATAGGTTTTGGACACTGGAAATAGACACCATTTTCTCTGTTGGTGATTGTGCCCTGATGGTGAAGGGCAGTGAGTGCGGAATCACGAGGATACAACCAATACTTGTTCACATAATTGACAATCTGGGGTATATCAGCACGTGAAGCTTCAAAATCATGTAACATCTCATAAAACTCCTCCTCAGGTAGAGTCAACTATTGCATGCCAAAGTATCATCACTTGTTTCACTCTATCTCCCTTGACCGCCTTCTTAATCTTAGCATTGGCATTGTTGTTAATGTGATACCGACAAAGCAAAGTAACTGCCTCAGGAAACACAATCTTGATAGCAGTTATCAATGCCTCCTCACAGTCAGTGAGGATAATCAGAGGAATTGGGATATCTACCACCATATCGCTCATGAGACAAGTAAGCAAATGCTACTGAAATTGTCAACTCAGTGCAAGTGACACCAACAATCTCCAAGAGAGGCAATGCATATTTGTTGGTCTTGAAGGTGCAGTCCCTAATCAAGACACTAGGAAACATCCTCAATAACTTGTCCACATGATCTACTCAACAATATCAGTTCCTTCAAACCGTCTGGTCCAACACAAGTAATGCTCAGACTCGATCAGTCTCATAAGCTCCTGCATCTCAGTCCTACTACCTCTCCTGCATCTCAGTTCTATACTGCTGAGAGATGTTACTCAAGTTGTTGGGAAATCTCCTCTTTATTGCCTCTAGACTTTTTTGTGCTTTCACTCCCAACAACAAATGCTCCTCAACAACTGACCGCCCCTCCTTGATAAACTTACCAAAGATTGCTGCTCCAAGGCAAGTCTTATAAGGCTCATGATTGTGACTTCCACACATAACTTTAACCTTCCAATATTCAAAATTAGGAGGATTGAGTGGTTTAGCTTTCAATCTAAAAGGACAACCACACTTTTTTAAGGTCTTGTGTCTAGTAGAACACCCAACATCTATTGCAGTATATCTCCCATGTCTCTCGCAACCCAAAACGATCTTATTCTTCATCCCTTTACCATTCTCCGTGGACTCGGATCGAATAATAATAACAATGACTCTGTTGGCTTTCCCGATATCTCTAGCCCAACGTAAAAGATTATCCTGAGTAGGAAAAAGCTACAAAATAATCGTAAACTAAATTAATAACTTATAACAAATAATAAACAAGAAGCGCTTTAGGAAGATATGTACCTCTGAGGTAGTAAACTTATCCGATAAATCCATAGTAAATGGAAGTCTGCCGTCAGCTGTAGCCATATTTGATAAATAACGAAAAAGTAAAAAACAAATTTAAAAACAACTTCCGAAATTACCGAAAATACACGTAATTCCCAAAGGGATATTTTAAAACTTTCGGAAACACGTAAAAAACAGTATTTCCGGAAGGTAAAAAAATAAACTTTCCGGAAATACAGTGTTTCCGGAAACTAAAAAAATAATTTTTCCGGAAAAACCAAAAATTTGATGTTTCCGGAAGCAAAATAATTGTTCCGGAAATACAGTATTTCCGGAAAAAACACGAACAAAATTTCCGGAATTACCTTTAAATGAGATAATTCCGAGAAGCTCAAAATTTTGTGGGGTCTTGTCAGATTTTGGTAAAAATGAGAAGGGTATTTTTGGGTTAAACTGAATTATGGGGGTATGGAGTATAAGGAACTTTTTTTATCCCATCAAAATTTGTACACGCAAACCAGCAATTTTCAGCCATTAAAAGTGAAGTACATTAAGTAATTGATTTTACAACTTGAAAATGGCAGCACCACTGGATGGCTTAGTGTTGTATATAAATAGTAATTCTTTGTATAATTCATTGTACCGTTGTTTTGGGCCTTCTGTGGCCTTGAGAGTTCGATTTGAAGATGATTTTTGTAAAGTGTTTCTTAAAAAGAAAGGAATGTTGTTCAAATCCAAGATGATTTCAAATAGAATGTTTCCCATTATGCCCACTGTAGTAGAACCAGTATGCTGCAAAGTAACAATTGATGATAGTGCTCACTTATGGCATTGTAGATATGGCCATTTAAGTCATAGTGGATTGAATCAACTTAGTCAAAAGGGCTTGGTTAAAGGACTACCTGAACTAGGAACCAGCAATAGAGTATGTGATGATTGTATGGCTGGCAAACAACATAGAGAAACATTTCCCAAAGCCTCTTCTTGGAGAGAGGAAAATAAACTCCAATTGGTTCAAGCTGATATTTGTGGTCCTTTGAAGCCAGAATCCAACACAAAAAGAAGGTATTTCATTACATGAAAATGTTGGGTGTATTTCTTGTTTGAAAAATCTGCTGCCCTTGAAACCTTTAAATTGTTTAAATTGGCTGTTGAGAATGAGTCTGGGAATACAATTGGCTACTTGAGAACAGATAGAGGAGGGGAATTCACCTCCATAGAGTTCAATGAGTTTTCCTCTGCAAATGGGATAAAAAGACAGCTTACTGCTGCTTATACACCTCAGCAAAACGTGGTTGCAGAAAGGAAGAATAGGTCAATATTGAACATGGTGAGGTCAATGATGAATGAGAAGGATCTACCTAAAGAGTACTGGGCAGAGGTAGTAAGGTGGAGTGTATTCCTACAAAACAGAAGCCCTACTACAGCAGTTGAAGGAATGACACCTAAAGAAAAGTGGAGTGGGATCAAACCTTTTGTGCACTTTCTTAGAGTTTTTGGGTGCATTGGTATGACTGACTTGGGCTTGATGAACTACTTCTTGGGAGTGGAAGTGAAACAGATCGTGATGCTGGTATCTCCATTAGTCAAGCCAAGTATGCAACAGAAGTGTTAGAAAGGTTTGGAATGGAGGATTGTAAGCTTGTGCACAGTCCTATAGTCCCTGGTTCAAAGTTATCAATGGAGGGAAGTGGTGGAAAGGTTGAGGTTAGCAACTTCAAGCAACTAGTTGGCAGCTTGATGTATTTAACTGCAACTAGGCCTGATCTCACCATTGCAGAATCTCTGTTGAGTAAGTACATGGAGAGTCCAACAGAATTACATCTTCAAGCTGCAAAAAGAATCCTAAGATACTTAAAGGGAACAATTGAGTTTGGAATCCATTACAAGAACTCTGGGAACATTGAATTCACTGCATATATTGATAGTGATTATGGGGGTGATGTTGATGATAGAAGGAGCACATCTGGCTATGTGTTCTTGCTGGCTTCTGGTGCTGTGTCCTGGTCTGCTAAGAAGCAACCTGTAGTGACTCTCTCCCCCACAGAATCAGAATTCATTGCAGCTGCTAGTTGTGCTTGTCAAGCAATTTAGTTGAGGAGAATACTGGAAAAACTGAACCTACCTCAGAAGAAAACCATTGTTATCTGCTGTGATAACAGTTCTACAATAAAATTGTTTAGAAACCCCGTCCTCCGTGGGAGGAGTAAACATATAGACATCTGGTTCCATTTTCTGCGTGACTTGGCAAAAGAGGAGGTGATTGAATTGGTGTATTGCAACACAAAGGAACAAGTAGCAGATGTGATGACCAAGGCTCTTAAAACTGAGAGTTTTGAAAAGCTGAGGAGTGCTCTAGGAATGATCAGAATTGCATAAACTTAAGGTGCAGATTGTCAAAGCTTGAAGTGCTGTGTCTGAGAACTTTGTGATGGTGTTTGTCAAGCTTCTGTTTAATCTCATCTGTTTGAGACGGTTAAGATTAAAGGAGGATTTGTTGTATATAAATAGTAATTCTTTGTATAATTCATTGTATTGTTGTCGGGCCTTCTGTGGCCTTGATTGTAAATGGCCCATCAATTGTAATGTGGTGCAATTAGTAAGTAGCCCACTTGTAATAACTCGGTTGTATATCTGCTATCATCGAATGAAATCTGTTAAGAGAGTTGTTGCCATTTTCACGTATTCTGTTGCTAACACTTAGAAGCAAATACATGAAGGTCAACATTGTTCTCCTTGATCACGCCTTTGTCAATTCTAGCTCGGTAGAAACGTTTCTGAAATGGATATAGAAATTATTTTTATTAGTTAACTTTTTTAATCAAAATTTCTAATGTTTATTAGAAATGTCAAGCGAAATAATATATATAGCAAACCTTCAAATTATGGATAAATTGTGGAACAATGCCCTCTTTCACTAAAGCAAGCTCTTCCAATTCTGGACAGCTGATTCCATGAATCAAAAGAAAATATTAACTTTACTTTTTTTTTCTCAAAAAAATTATGTTGTACCTTATACTAGTAGAAGTATTATTATTCATTTTGTTATTTTAAGGTTGACGAAAAAGATTATGACATAAAAAGCTTATTCGTATTTTATAAAAAAAAAAGATGTAATTTTCTAAAACTTCCAAAATAATGTATAGGTTGTGACCGGGAATAATGATTTATAAGCAATAACATCTATTATCTATCTATCTATTATTGTTAGAATAGGCAATATTTTATTGTATAGCTCACTTAGATGAGTTTTGTATAGTTGCTAGTTAGTTAGTATAAGTAACTGGCCCAGCTTCCCTTAACTGATTCAGTTGTGTATATTGTTGTATATATAGGGATTGATCTCTCATTCAATAAACAAGTTCAGTTTTATAATTCTAACATGGTATCAGATGAATTTTTTTTGCTGAACTTCACTTTTCTCTCTGACTCACGAGTCTCTCTGAAATTTTTTCCTCTCTCTCTCTCTCTCTCTCGTGACTCTTCTTCTCCCTCGCGAGTCTCTCTCTCAAAGCCAGTAACCGTTTTCTCTCAAAACACCATAACTCAGCCGCTCACCATCTCCATTTCTTCTGCGTTTTTTCCTCCACTTCACGGAACTGGTTTTGCCTCTTCTCTTTCTCGCGAGGACTCTCTCTCAGAAAAGCCAAAACAATTTTTCACTCTTCTTCATCGCACAGTTGATGCGATGCTCTCTCTGGATCTTGATCTGCTTCAAGTTCGAATTGCTGCTTCAGAAACGCAGCTTCGTTTTCCTTAGGATCTCGATTTGGTTTCTCCTTCTCTCAGATTCATGATCTGAATCTTGATCAGGTTTTTTCTTTTCTTTCCTTCTCTTCTACAATCACTTCCGATTCAGTGTGTGTTGTGATTGTTTATTGTGCGTTGCGATTTCCATCTGGTTTTCCATCGCGATTCGTCTCTCGTTTTCCTCTCCGCACAAGATCACAATCTTGCTGTCCGTTGTGGTTCTCTCTATATGAAAATCGATTCTGGTTAATTTTTTTCCCCTTTTTGACCTAAATCGACATTTCATGTCTGCTCTCATCCTCTTTCCTTGATTCTGATCAGTCATCTGGTTCAGAAGTTCTTCCTCTGGATAGAATTCTTGATTCGTTTCCTTGGAATCTTGAATCGATTTCGAGTTTTCTCTCCTCTGTTTCTGAAATTGATATTCAGTTTCGGTTTCGTTTATTTTCTCCTTGATTTCGATTCAGTTTGCGTTTCAGATACGCTATGATTTTTTTTTACTGAGTTTCAGTTTTCGATCTAACTGTTCGGTTTTTGACTGAGATTCAGTTTCGGTTTCTTTTCGTTGTTGTGCAATCTGAAAGTGATATGCACACAACCTGTTTGATGAATTTCCTCACAGAGATATTATTTTTCTTTAATGATTCTCTATGCTTCCTTTTACTGGCTCCCATGGAGATTCACATGTGGCAGGCCGTTTGCTTACTGGCTCCTTGATGTGGTTGTTTAGATTATTGGCGCCCTTGTTAACTTTTGTTAGACATTGATAGTGTTGGTTGAAGTCTGGTGTTGGTTCACGCCAGCTTTCTTCCTTGAGTAATGGAATTGGTTCTGTTTTTCTACTTGTTTCTGGTCTGATTGCCTTCGATTGTTGAATATGGTGAATATCTTATTTGAAGTTGTTTGGATATGCAAGATGCTTGATCATGTTCGTATCTGTGCAACATCCATTTACATTGCTAGCATTATAATTGCCTTGTCTTGTGCATGTTATGTTCAAAACAAGTTATTGTCAGTCCTTGCAATAATCTTGGAGTTTGGAGTGCTTATTTGGTATGCTTCAGCAACATCCCTTTTGCCAGATCCATGGTTTCATAGCTCCTGGTTTTATGCTTTGACATAGCATTTTAGCTTACATACTCAGATGACAAGAGCTTCTGTTCGGTTTGCATCTGCCAAAGGAGCTGCTTAGTTGACAACAAGACTCTTTTCACATTTCCTAGTTTTTTCCCTGCTTGTCAAGCTGCACATGATTGTTACTCACGATCCAGCTTGAGGGGGGCTGTTAGAATAGGCAATATTTTATTGTATAGCTCACTTAGATGAGTTTTGTATAGTTGCTAGTTAGTTAGTATAAGTAACTGGCCCAGCTTCCCTTAACTGATTCAGTTGTGTATATTGTTGTATATATAGGGATTGATCCCTCATTCAATAAACAAGTTCAGTTTTATAATTCTAACAATTATCTATCTACTATTAATCTACTACCAAAATATCAATCTTACCATTTTCCCAACTTAACAATTTTAGGATATTTATGTAATTTCACTTTTTTAAACTTTTTCACTTTTTCAAACTTTTTCACTCTCTCACACTTTTTTTAAACTTTTTCACTCTCCCCCATATACTTTTTCAAAATTTTTCACTCTTTCTAACACATTTTTTCACTCTCTCCTCCTCTTTCTTCCTCTAACTCTATCTCATTTTTCTATTTTTCACAATATATCTATTTAATTTCATCTACATGTCTCCTTCATTTTTCTATTTTTCTATTTTTTCACTCTCTCCTCCTCTTTCTTCCTCTAACTCTATCTTATTTTTCTATTTTTCACAATATATTTACTTTAATTTCATCTACATGTTTCCTTCATATTTAATATTTCATTTTTCTCTATCAATAAGTTTTATTTAGTCTCTACGGGAAATATTACATATTGCTAGTAAATATTCACGGGGTAATATTCGGACTAACTCAATTACAATTTGAAACTTTTTGTTTATCTACTTTAAATTAGTTTTGACTTTCATGGGGTAATGTTCTGACTAATTAAATTATGTCTAAGTCTATTAATAAAACTAACACGACAACACCCGTGCGTATGTACAGGTATACTGTTAGTATATAATAAAACAAAAGGCTATGGTATATGACCCTGTTGATAATATTATTTAAGTTATACGTAATACATACTATTTATATAATTTTAATATTATTTTTCGGTTGTGTCTATAAACATACGGATCTTGATCCAGTACTATAGTCATAATTGACTGCAGTCACAACAGTTAGCACTACCATAACTATTAGATTGAGTTATCTTTAAATCTTAACTGTTGATTTATTTTTAATAAAAAAAATGAACAGAGAGATATAGACTCTGTTGAATGCCTATTTGTTTGATTGGGAGTGTGTATAAGATTCTCTCAAAGGTGTTGGCTAACAGACTTAAGAAGGTTCCCCACTTGGTGATATTTGAATGTCAGTCGGCGTTTCTTGGTGGTAGAAACTTGTCTATTGGTGGCCGAGTCACTTTGACAAAAGTTACGATCTAGATTAGCTTCTTGGAAGGGGAGAAACTTGTCTATTGGTGGCCGAGTCACTTTGATAAATTCGGTTCTCAGTAGTTTACCATTGTATTTCTTCTCTTTCTTCGAGGCTCCTAAAGCGGTTCTTAAGGAGATGACAAAGATTCAAAGAGATTTTTTGTGGGGTGTGAAGGAGGATTCGAGAGGTGTGTATTGGGTAGCGTGGAATAAGGTGTGTAGAGAGAAAAAGGAGGGAGGACTAGGTATAAAAAACTTGGAGTTGTTTAATATTTCATTGTTGTCTAAGTGGAAGTGGCGTTTTTTGGTGGATAAGGAAGCGAGTTGGAGAGGTATTTTATCTCATAGATATGGGGACATTTCGGGGTTTATGTCTAATGAATCGATGAGGAGTAGGCCGATGGATTCTTTATGGTGGAGAGATATCAATGATATTTCGGGGAGAGGAGTGCGATGTTGGTTGGTTTAAAGATTGTGTTAGGAGAAGTTTGGGGTGCGGTGAGGAGATGGATTTTTTGAGGCATCAATGGATAGAACATCAACCGCTTTGTGTCACGTTCCCAAATTTATTTGCGGGCTGGTCGTATGATCATTTAAAGGTGGCATCATCTGGAGACTGGATTGGCGATGGTTGGAGGTGGTCTTTTTTGAATAATGTTGCTGGAAATTCCATTGTGTTGCAGGAAGCTTCGGATCTGTCAGCAATTCTGCAAGAAATCCAGCCGGTTCGCGGTAAAAAAGATGGTTGGAAATGGATCTTGACTCAGGAGAATTTTTTCACAGTTAAATCGGCCTATGCACAGCTGCTGAAGTAGCGGCCTGCTGCTGTCATGACAGCAGGTCTCTCGGCCTGTCTTACTTCTTTATGGCCGACAGCGGTTCCCTCAAAAATCAAGGTGTTCGGTTGGCGTATTTTTTCTTCGGCACTCCCTTTGCAGTGGTCCTTGATGCATCGTAATGTCATTCATAATTTAGAGGAAGCGGCTTGCATATTTTGTTTTAATGATTTTGAAGATGTGGATCACATTTTTGTGGGATGTGAGATGGCTAGGAAGGTGTGGCTGAAGGTGGGGTCTTGGCTTGGCGTGGATCCTATCTTCGAAGATACTGGGACCGACATCTCAACTCTTTTGCACTTATATTCGGTGGGAAGAAATCCAAGAATCTCAGGCATCTCATTTGGCTGGCTTCTTGTTGGAGCATTTGGTTAGCTCGTAATAATTTCATTTTCAAAGGGGTAGAACCAGTTTTAGAATCTATTGTAAATCATATTAAAAGTACCTCTTGGACTTGGTTTATCTATGGGGTGGGGAAACATTCCGGATACGGTATTGCTTCTTGGTGGAATAATGCTTACCATTGTATGAAACATGTATAATTATTTTTGAGCACTTCTAATGCTCCGTTAATATATCATTGCTTATAAAAAAAAAGTCTATTGAATGCGGAAGATTAGAATCCATAAACATATTGGGGTATTTTTTTTACAATTACTTAATATTTTCAAAAAAGTGAGTAATTTTGCAAGAATATGTAAATTACATCTTTTAGTTGCATTCTTCAAATACAACTTGCGGTATTGTATTTTTATACAAAAAAGGTAAATCTTGTTTGGGCAATATGACTTGATTTTCTTATTAAAATATTTTTATTTTAAAAAAAAAATAGACATTCCCACTTTTGTGACTTGGTCATTCCAAACTTTTTTGGGATTTTTTTAGAAAGCTACACCATTTTATTAAAATACAAACGAAATAACTTCAGAGGTAAGAAAGCCATGAATGCCATTTACCCGCATTCATAAAAACACTGCAGCTATCTATGATGATGACTCTCATTCATAAGTCCACCAAGCTTCTTTAGCTTCTCATCATCACTAAAAAACAATGAACAATTAAAATCAAAGAAACATGCATATGACCAAGAGGGTCACAAAATATGGATCACTAAACACTAAACCAATTCTTCTAAAAGTTATCAAGCTCTGGCTTCTGAATTACATAAAAATAAAAAAGCAACAACGATATCATTAATATGGAAAGAATCACCTTAATTCTGATGATACAATATCTTTGAAAGTATGTACCCTGCTGGCTTCTGAATACATGTAATGACCCAACCCAAGAGAAATAAGTCTAAATACCAATTGATTCAAGAAGAAATATCTAGAAAGTTCTAGAGGCATATGAGCCATCATTTCCCACTTTACTATTTTGTCTTTTAGTTAGTCATTGGATGCCTTATCCTTTTTGGCACACTATATATTTGAAGTGATACCCTTGAATGTAAGAGGCCAATCCATCAATGAAAAAGAATGTTAAGAGAATTTTTATTTTCTTAAAGGAGGCGCTCTCCTCTCGAAATGAGCTTTTATTTTCCGTTATTGTGTTTTGAAGGTTCACCCATTTTTGGGTACCTTAGGTTGGTGCTTTCATTGCCATGGATTCACCTTCCAACATTCACTCTATTCTCCAGCAACTTTTGCGTTCACAAGAGACCAGCCTCCATGTTATTTCGGCCATCACAAATGAACTTTCCTCTTTCAATCATGAACTTTCCTCCCTTAACAACAACCTCACACACACCAACACCTCACCTAGGAGCTCATACACCACCCTTAATCGCCAACCACCACCCACTTCCTTCACACTCAACCCCCAAAGCCATTTCCACTCTCTATGGGCCTCACAAGCAACTGTTTGGGGCTCACCACCATTGATCTCATCCACTCCCTTCAACCACCACACACCAACTTCTCCTTCCACCAATCTGCAACTTTCCCAACCACCAAACAACAACCACTGCCACTAACCTCAATCTCCATAACCATTACCAACCCCTACATTCTTCACCACCGCTCCCTCTAAATATTATTTCACTGGCGTCCTTCTCTGTTCCCACCGAGTCAGAAATGAGTATTGAAATTCCAGAAACGTATCAAGAAGTCGCCATCACAAAGTCTCTCACCGACCCAGTAAACCACACCACCAGAGACTCCATTTCTCTTTCGGTATGCACTCCGCAAAAACTTCCATCAGACTCACAAGGACTGCTCCATCAGGCTCACAAGGAGTGCAGATCCAGAAGAAGAATCGCTCCCTATTTCTCTGTTGTCGCCGTCAAACGCCGGCCTAACACCAAAACCACCGGACATTGCCTCAATTCCACACACTCCGCCGCCACCACCACCGCCTAAACCACCGGACCAAAATCTTGGTACCATGGTTTCCCCACTGTTCACACCGCCGAAACCACCGGAGTTCGACACGTTAACGGAAAACAGTGGCCTAGAGCTGCCACCGAAACCGCAAGATCTATGTTTCAAGCGATATCCTATGCAACCCCAACTTATGGTGAAACGGCTTCCACCTGATAAATATTGGTCATTGTCGGACATTTTGTTCCACACCACGAATGCGTTTTCATCCCACGAAATGCTCTCACCTCTTTTTCGATCACCACCAGAGTTGTTATTAGAACAACAAGCAAGAGGTATTTCACTTTCCTCAAAGGCGCTGATCCGGAGTTTATTTGTGTTGGAATATCACACTCGAATATACACAAGAGAAGCAGAGGTCGAAAGAAGAGAGAGGCTGTCAAAGGGAAGGGGAGTGTGTCGAAATATGCAAGAACATTTTTCTTGAGAGAGTGAATGCAAGGATAGGAACCTCTTTCTCATTCAATTTATTATTGACTTGGTACAATGTGTATTTATAACACTTGGGCAAAGTTAAAACAGAATTTTACCATTGCCTAATTACAGTTAAATGGATTTTAACCAATCACTTAAAAACTAATACACAAAGTCTTCTTAATTGCTAATAGGTCCTACACAAGTTTGTAATTACACCACAATACTCTTCCTTAATTCAAACTTGCAAGGCTTAGCATTCCTATCTTGCTCCTCATAGCTTCGAACTTGCTGGTCTTCAAACCCTTTGTTAGCATGTCTGCTAACTGATCTTTTGTACTGTAGTGCTCCACTGCTAGTTTCCCTTTGGCCACTTGATCTCTTAGAAAATGATACTTTATCTCTATATGTTTGCTCCTTCCATGAGCAATTGGATGCTTTGTTAAATCAATAGCTGACTTGTTATCCACCTTCAATCTCATAGCACCTTCACTTCACTTTCAGTTCATGCAGCAACATTTGTAGCCATTGTGCCTGACTTGCACCAAATGCTGCAGTAATGTACTCAGCTTCACAGCTCAACAGGGCTACAACATTTTGCTTCCTTGAACACGATGCTATTGGAGCCTGACCCATCATGAACATGTAGCCAGAAATACTCTTCCTGTCTTCTGTATCTCCACTCCAATCAGCATCAGTGTATCCTATTAACTCAGTAGTTTCAGGCTCTGCTGTACTAGGAAACAGAATTCCCCAATCGATTGTGCCCTTGAGATATCTAAGTATTCTCTTTGCAGCCACCATGTGAGCTCTTTTAGGCACTTCCATGTATCTGCTTGCCACTCCAACACTATAGACTATGTCTGGCCTTGAGTGACAGACATATCTAAGTGAGCCAATCAACTGCCTAAACAGTGTCGAATCAACACCTTCATCAGTGGCATCTTTCTGCAACTTCACAGTAGTATCAGCTGGTGTAGATACAGGCTTGCACTCAAGCATTTTAAACCTCTTGAGTACATCTGTAATGTACTTCTTCTGATGCAGGAAAATTCCCTTTTCACAAGACACAAATTCCATGCCAAGGAAATAGGACAATTTTCCTAGATCAGTCATCTCATACTCGGTCATCATCTGCCTCTTAAGCTTCACTATCTCTTGTTCATTGCTTCCTGTCACTAACAGATCATCCACATACAAGCAAATGATTATCAAGTCCTCATTCATGTTCGATCTTACATACACACCATGTTCAGTCGAACACTTACTGAAGTTTAGCTTCTGCAGTGAGGCATCAATCTTATTATTCCAAGCACGAGGTGCTTGCTTGACTCCATATAAGGCCTTCTTCAACTTCATTACTTTGTTTTCCATGCCCTTCTTCTCAAAGCCAGGTGCCTGCTTCACATAGACCTCCTCTTCTAATGGCCCATTGAGGAATGCAGATTTGACATCAAGTTGATTCAAACTCCATTTTCTCAAACTTGCCAATGCTACTATCAGTCTCACAGTCTCAATCCTTGCAACTGGAGCATAAATTTCATTGAAGTCAAGTCCAGGTTGTTGCAAGAAGCCCTTTGCAACCAACCTAGCCTTGTATTTTTGCAATCTCACCATTTGGCTTCATCTTGGTCTTTTAGACCCATTTCACATCAATGGCTCTCTTGTTACTTGGTAGATTCACCATCGGCCAGGTTTCATTCTTTTCGATTGACTTTAATTCATCCACCATTGCTGCTTTCCACCTTGGATTTGAAAGAGTTTGATCAAGTGATATAGGTTCTGACTCTGCCATGAGAACCAAGTGCATTATATCAGTAACATCTTCACACAAGCCTGCAAGGTACATGGCATAGCCTAGCAGTCTTACTGATGGGAATCTTGCTCTATCAGATCTTCTCAATTGCTCCACATTGTCATTATCTATATACTCGACATTGTTTTCATTGACATTGTTCACATTATCATCATCAAGAACAGCTAGTTCAGGCACATTCACAACAGCTGGTTCAGGCACATTCACTTCTTCCTCATCTTCGACTTGGTCACTGTCGAGTCGAATGCTAGTTACTTTGTTAGTAGCTTGCTCAGTCGATTCCTTCCAGTTCCATTCTTTTGTTTCATCTATAATCACATCATTACTCACTACTATCTTCTTGTGAATTGGATCATACAGTTTATAAGCACTAGTGCTATGATAGCCTATCAGTATCATTGCTTGTGCTCTAGAATCAAGTTTCTTTCTGTTTTGTTCAGGCACATGCCTGTAACACAGTGAACCAAACATTCTGAAGTGCTTTATACTTGGCTTCACGCCACTCCATGCTTCTTCAGGTGTGATGTCTTCTAGTCTCTTGGTTGGACACCTGTTCAGTATATGAGCAGCTGTATATACTGCTTCTGCCCAGAACTTATGTGGAAGATTCTTCTCTCTCAGCATACATCTTACCATATTGAGCAGAGTTCTATTTCTTCTCTCAGCTGTGCCATTGTCTTGAGGAGTATATGGAGCCATTACTTCATGAATTATACCATCATTTTTACAGAAATCTTCAAACTCATGTGAAGTGTATTCACCACCACCATCAGTTCTAAGCAATTTAATTGAACTATCACACTGTTTTTCGACTAACAGTTTAAATTGCTTAAAGATGTCGAACACTTGACTCTTTTTCTGTATAAGATAAATCCACATCTTCTTAGTATAGTCATCTATAAAGGACACAAAATAGGAGTTACCTCCAGTGGATTTGGCTTCAAAGGGTCCACACACATCTGAATGGATGATAGCAAGCTTCTTTGTTGCTCTAGTTGGTATTGCAGATTTATATGACTTCCTTGGTTGCTTTCCAATTCACAGCATTTTCCACATATCTCTTTTGGCACTTCGATATGAGGCAAGCCAACCACCATATTCTTTTTCTGCAACATCTTCAGGCTGTGGAAGTTCAAATGTCCCATCCTCTTATGCCATTTCCACACTGCATCATCCACTTGTGCAACAAGACATTTTTGATCGATAGAGTTCACACCAACCTTGAAAGTTCTATTGCTTGTCATAGACACTTTCAATACCGCCTTCTCTTTGCTGTCGAAAACTTCCATGTAGTTTTCCTTCATGTTCATTGAATAGCCCTTCTCTAGTAATTGCCCCAAACTAAGCAAATTACTCTTCATTTGTGGAACATACAGTACATCACTCACTATTATTTTTGTTCCATCTTCCCTTCTAATGGCTACCTTTCCAATGCCTTCTGCAATGACACATCTGCCATCACCAAATCTGATCTTTCTTCTCACAGTTTTGTCAATTTCACAAAACCATTCTATTATTAGAGCAGCCCATATCCAAGTACCACCATTCTACTCCACCACCTTCAGTAACTGTCATCAACATCATCACTTCTCCATCAATTGTTGCCATTAATGCAACAGCTTCTTCATCAGAGTCACGCGCTAACTGTGCCTCTTCATTCCTCTTCCTAGGCACTTTAGGATTCACACATTCATCTGCAAAATGGCCCCATTTTTGACAGTTATAGCATTGAATGTGTTCCTTGGATTTCTTCTTTCCCTTGCCATCACTCTCACCTCCTTTCTTGTGAGATTCTTGCTTAGGATTTCCACCCTCATTCTTGTTACTCTTCCACTTTCCTTTACCTTTCTTCTTCCAAGATTCATTACCACCACTTCCTTTCTTCTGGGATTGTGTAAACAACGCCTTATCAGTTTCTTTCTCATCTTTCTAAAGAACCTATTAATTGTTCCAATTTCAGCGTATCTAGGTCCTTCGATTGTTCAATTGCAGCAACTATATTGTCGAATTTGGGTGTTAAACCCATGATCACCTTTTCGACCTTCATTGAATCAGTGACTACTTCACCACAGCTCTTCATCTGGTTGGTCAGTACAGTTCGCCCGTTCACGAATTGCGCTACTGTTTCATTGAATTCCATTTGCAATTGACCTAATTGACGCCGTAAAGCCATCGATTTCACTTTCTTGGTTTTGGTTGTCGCTGGCGTAAGTGGTTGCAAGAACATCCCAAGCTTCTTTGGCTCTCATATTCAATTATCTTTTCCAAGACATTCGAATCTACACATTGATGGAGGAAGTATATCACCTTGTCGTCTTTCTTCAATTGTTCACGGTGAGTTGCCGTCGTCGTCTCTGTTGGTGCTGCCCCAAGCGGTGTCACTCCACTGCGAATGACATCAAGAACACCCTGATACCTAAAGACAACCTTCATTTGCGCCGTCCATCGTTCATAATTGTTTCCGTCAAAGATTGGAAGTTTCGCATGCATCTGATCACTGGTTCTTGAAGCTTCTGCCATGTTGCCGTCGCGTTCTCCGTCGTGCGTGGCCATGGATCGTCTTGCTCTGGATGCCAATTTGTTGGAATATCACACACGAATATGCACAAGAGAAGCAGGGGTCGAAAGAAGAGAGAGGTTGTCGAAGGGAAGGGGAGCGTGTCGAAATATGCAAGAACAGTTTTCTTGAGAGAGTGAATGCAAGGATAGGAACCTCTTTCTCATTCAATTTATTATTGACTTGGTACAATGTGTATTTATAACGCTTGGGCAAAGCTAAAACAGAATTTTACCATTGCCTAATTACAGTTAAATGAATTTTAACCAATCACTTAAAAACTAATACACAAAGTCTTCTTAATTGGTAATAGGTCCTACACAAGTTTGTAATTACACCACAATAATTTGGTGAGGATAAATCTCAACCGCCCATTAAAAACACAAGTTGTGTGTTTGAATATGATTGGCCAATTCTCATCCATGGGGTCCCACGTGCCTTGCACACTCGTTGCCAGCCGCTCCCAGCTTACTTTATTGCAGGAGTTTCAACTTTCTATATAATAAAAACATATGTTAGCAAAATGACAATTTTAGACATTCTACTAGGCCGCCACGTGTCCAATTTTTTGGACAATTTAGACATTTCGCACAAAAAGACAAAATGCTACAGTATTTCGTAGTTTTTTTTAAAAAAAAATTTACCTGCCGCTTTGACACGCGTCAGCCGCGCGCAGATCGACGCAATGACGCATGTCAGATTCTGTTTTTTTTTAAATTCGTTTTTAAATAAAAAACTAATATTTTTTTATAAACTCTTTTTTTAAACTATTTTTTTATAAAAGAACTTTCCATAAAAAAATTAATTTAATTAATATTTTATAAATTATTTTTTTATAAAAATTCATTTTTTTTATAAAACTGATTTTCTTATAAAACATATTTTATAAATTGTAGTGATTAAATTGATTGATTAATATTTTATAAATTGTTTTTATATAAATTTTTTTTATAGAAAGTGATTTTCTTTTCAACTTTTTATAAATATTTTAAAAATAACTTTTTTTTTAAAATTCTAAAAATAACAGTTCTTTTGAAAAAAAAATTCCTTTTTTTAAAATCACTTTTCTTCTGAATTTTTTTAATTAATATTTTATAAATTCCTTTTTTTAATTAATATTTTATAAATTGTTTTTTTTTTAAAAATTCATTTTTTTATAAAACCGATTTTCTTTTCATTTAATTTAATTAATATTTTATAAATTGTTTTTTTTATAAAAATTTATTTTTTTATAGAAACTGATTTTCTTTTCATTTTTTATATATATTTTAAAAATAACAGTTTTTTTTTAAATTTTAAAAATAGCAGTTCTTTTAAAAAAAATTCCTTTTTTTTAAATGATTTTTTTCCATTTCTTTTCTTTAGTTTCTTTTCCAAAAAAAAATCCTTTTTTTGTCAGTTTTTTACTAACAATTTTTTTTTCATTACAAAAAATTACCAAATAACTATTTTATAATTACTAAAAAGTAGTAAAATGTCAATGGGAGTGCCAACGCGAATGGCAACGGGAGAACCTACTTTTTTAAAACTTTTTCCAACACAACTATTTAAAATAAATTATTCATTTTGATAATTTACTCAAACTACAAAAATTACTAAAATCAATTAAAATGAGTAAAATCAATTAATTTCTTCATAAAAAATAAAATCAATCAATTTAATCACTACAAAAAATTATCAAATAATTATTTTCTAATTACTAAAAAGGAGTAAAATGTCAACGGGAGCGCCAACGAGAGCGGGAGTGCCAACGGGACTGCCAACATGAGTGTCAATGGGAGTGGCAACGAGAGTGCCAATAGGAGGACCAACGATGATGCAAATGAGAGGGCCAACAGGGATGCAAATTTTACCTCTAATGTCCAAATACATTATTATGGATCAATGTAATTTTGATTGTCAACGGGGATGCATATTCCACTTTGAATTTCAAATCATTCATTTTGGACATTGTTCACAACTTATCAATATCTTCCAAATTACTATTATGACTTCATGACAATACACCGACCATACAGTATCACCCGTGCATACGCACGGGTAAAAAACTAGTGTTTCCTTAAATTCTCACGCACCTATCAATTGAGACACTCACTCCTTCACAAAATTTATACGGGTGTTTTTTTTTGTAAACCCTCCTAACTCCATACCCTCCAAATTGACCAAATGGACCAAAATACCCCTAAAAAATTGTTAAAAAACGAAATCATGAGTTTTTTCCCTAAACTTCCCGGAAATAGACGTATTTCTGGAACGTATTTTTCCAAAAAAACATTCCGAAAATACCATTTTTAAGGTATTTCCGGAAGGTTAAATTCCAGGGAATTCCGGAAATACCTCAAAAGAAGGTATTTCCGGAAGCCAAAATCCGGAAATACCTCAAAAAATGGTATTTCCGGAATGTCTTTTTTTGAAATTTCTTTTTAATTAATTTTTTTTTTTGCTTTTTCTGTGGCAACCAGAACAGGAAACATAGAGCGAGGCGAGCATTCAGGAGCGGGAGGAGATGAACAGAGTCCTTCTGGCAGTAGGAGTAGGTTCCGATTGAGGACTAGACAGGCCGGACACGCGTCTGAGCGTCAGAGACGTGTCCGAGAGCGAGAGCAGCAGCAGGAGGCTGAGCCAGACGCCATGCATGTAGATGACCAGACTGAGGCTGGGGTTGCTCAGCATGATGATGAGGCTGCTGAGCAGGTTTTGTTACACCGGTTGCATGTCCACTGCGTCCGAGACTACTACAGACGGGACAGGTAATACTTTTAATAATTTGTTTATTTTTTAAAAATTAATTACTAATAATTTATTAATTACTTTTATTTTTTTACAGGACCGGGGTAAGATTAAAGTTGCTTCTCATGGGGGAAGATACTAAAAATGAGACCTCATCAACACCACCCACATATAGCAGGATGGTTGCAGCAGGCCCATCTGTTTGAGCTGGACATCACAACTCTCGGCAACATCAACCACGAGCTCATATCAGCTTTTGTGGAGATGTGGCATTCTGAGACCAGCTCATTCCACATGCCGTGGGGGGAGATGACAGTGACGTTGGACGATGTGTCCGCGTTGCTCCACTTGCCGCTCACCGGCACATTGTTGGCGCATCGGCCACATTTTGACACTGTCGATGCTATTCGGGATGGAGTTGACCTGCGGGGCATTGACCACACAGCCTGCTGGGCAGAGTGTCAGTTCAACAAGGGACTGTCATTTCGATTTTCTTTCTTGATGGCCGCATACACACAGAACATGGAGCGCGGCCATCTTGATCAGGCGGCACGGTGCTATCTGCTACACTTGTTGGGCAGCACCATTTTTGCCGACAAGAGTCACACATCTGTCCCTGTCAAGTGGGTGACTCTTATTTCGGACTTTGCCCTGTGTGGCCAGTGGGCTTGGGGTCCAGCTGCTCTAGCTATTCTCTACGAGCAGCTGAATGATGTTTGTTACTGGGAGACGTCGCAGATTGGCAGATATGCTTCTCTGCTGCAGTAACTAATTAATTAATTATTTTTATTTCTTTTTAATAACTTTTATTTATATAATTACTTATTTATTTTTTTTATTATTTTAGTGCTGGATATATGAGTATTTCCCCACCATCGTGGCGCGGAAAGACTTTGGTGCCAGTCAACTTCCACGTTGCAGCAGGTGGGCGAACAAGAAGTGTGATAGTATCAAGCTTCCGGAGTTTCGGCAGCTGCTGGATGACTTGCAGAGGGAGCAGGTCATATGGAGCCCCTGGGACGACCACAGACAGTACCTCCGGTTTCACAATATTTCATTATTCAGAGGTTGGCTGCTGTGGAGGGATGTGGCGGTGCCTTATATGCCAGACAGGGTCCGTTGGCAGTTTAGAGGTATGGGGTTCAAGGAGGGGTAAAAAAAAACACCCAAGTTATACTAGTAAGTTGCTTCTCTACACTCATTTTCCTAGGTGGCACTGTACTATTTCATTACAAGACACATCCTATGTGCTAGCAAGTACTATTTCATTCAACTATTCCAAATATTTTTGGCCAAGCAGCACAACCAATTTTTCCTATTTCTCCTCACATGTTTTTCAAATATAGTTTTTTTTTTGAGACAATGTTTTTCAAATATAGTTTTATCAACACTTTATCATTTATAATCCTACACCAATTCCTATGCAGAAGACTCTTTTCCCTTACCTTTTCATGTGCCACTCCACTACTTGGCCTTTATTAATATTTCAAAAAACGGTGTTTTTCATGCATCATTTTTTTCGATTAATTGGCCATTTTTCCCAATACCTGGCCATTAGTTGGCTCTATTCCCATGCCTCTCTGATGCATCATTAACCGCACCAAAATCCAATTCATGCCTTTCCAAGTTTTTTCTCAAAAATCCAACCGTTTTGTTTTATGCGGAGATAATCATTATGCATGGCTTACTACACAATTCCAACACTTTCCCATTATGCCATGAATATCTTCATTCAGATTAAATCCCCTCACATTTTTGGAGGATTACCCCCATTCTCCATATTTATTTAAGAGCCCAATCAAGGCACATGTTATTTTCTACAACATTTTGTGCAATACATGGCATAATCAATGTTTCAGAATTTTTCCCATACGGCTATTTTGATATTTTCCCATTACTTAGCCATCAAGCCATTCTCTCACTCTTCATGTGTTTTAACTTTTGAGCTAAGTAATTCCACAGAGGAAATTTTTGAGGCAACACTTACGGGAAATGGATTTGAATGTACATTTACTAATGCACAGAGGAGTTCAATCAAGGAATGGGATCCGCGTGATCAACTTTTGGTTTTTACAATGACTCGGTCCTCCCAATTCAAACAGTGGGATCTAGGAAAAATTGTAATTACATCCATTTTCTTCAACCTTGAGGACAAGGTTGCTGTGAAGGGGAATGGAAAGTAATGACCCAACCCAAGAGAAACAAGCCCAAATACCAATTGATCCAAGAAGAAATTATTGGGTTGTAATGTTTAAAACCGTAATTACTCTAAGCTGGCAGTAACGGCTATTTCTCTAAAAGTAGCCGTTGGAATCAATATGTAAAAATTAGTTCAAATAGTTTGTTATAAGTATAACAAACTTAACAGTTGTTGCACCCCGAAAAATCCGGTTTGGGTTTCTCAATGTACAACGTGGAAAAATTTTGAAGCTGCCACCAATATTTTAATTTTAAGACCAAAACATTGAAAAAAAGTCTTTTGAACAAGGTGGATGGTCTTTTGAAAACTAGAGATATTATAGGTTCGGGGGTCGATTACGTGCGAGGAAGGTACTAGCACCGCACACGTCCTTTCTACCGAAAGGGAACCTCTAATTAAATGTGTGGTTTTAACGTTTGATTTGAAAAATACCTAGATTTTCCTATTTATTTCTTGTTTGAAGATGAATGGGAAAACTTAATGAAAATTTTTATTTTTGGCGAGAAAGGGGGGAAAAAAGGGTTTTTTAGAAAAAGTGCTTGACGGGACATGGTCCGCTCCTACGTATCTCCCGGTGCGATGGAGAATTCAAAGCTATGTAGTTCTTGGTTGTCATGAAAAGGTTTTTATTTTTTATCTTTTTAGCGAATTTTCGAAATAGGACGAGTATTCAGCGAACGATTAAACTAACAGAGGTTATGGGTAATCATCACCGCTAAATACTCAAAAAAGGGAGTTGTACCGCTAGTCAAACGAACAAAGGTTCTGATGGACTATTTGATAACAACTCGTTTTTATTATCTTTTTTGAAAGTGATTTTCGAAAGAGATTGATTCGCACGAAGATCAAACTAACAAAGGTTATGATGGATCATCGTTTATTATTCTTATGAGAAAAGGACATTGCCACTAATAGCTAAACGAACAAAGGCTCTGATGAGCTACTAGCAACAATGGGTTTGAAAATGATTATTTTTATTTGTTTTATGAAAATGATTTGTTTATGGTTGCGAAAAGGATTTTTATTTGTTGCGCTTGACGAGAACGTGACTCGCTCCTACATATCCCAAATGGGAATCAAAGCGACGTAGTTCTAATGAAAGTGTTTTTGAAAGGGGTGGGAAAGGGGAAGAGCTTTCATAATGATCAAGCAAGCAAAAGCTTTGAGTGATCATTACTTATAACCCTTGATGGCGTTCATGACAATCAAACAAGCCAAGGCTTTGAGTGATAGTCACTAATAACTCGCATTAAATGGAAAAGAGTTTGAAAGATTTTTAGACAAAGGGTGAAGTTATTATCAATGATTGGTTACAAAGTTCAAGTACATTCAATAATCACGGAATCATGCATATGTTGAACATTAATTAAGACTAAACATGCCAATATGATCAAAAGATCCACTTATCAAGGATGCAAGATAAAGTTCTCAAAGCAAATATGTGTGTGTAGGAAGGGGTGTATTTACCCTAATGACTCTATGCTACATGTAACATGCATGTAGACTTACGTCTTCATTAGGAGGTCATACACATGGATGGAATGGCATATAATTGAATCAAGACATTTAAAATGCATCAAAAACAAGCAAGCAATTGATCATAGGCATAGAATTGTCTTAATTAAACTAAGGAACATATGAGCAACGATTTCTCAATAACATGAACAAAAGGAGAAATTGCATCAAGGCTAAGGTAGGCCTATCCTTTGCATTATGAATAAGTGCGCAAAGGCTAATAACACAATCAAAGAGGAGGGAGCATCAAGGTTTTGGGTAACCTATCCTTTGCGATACCCCTTGGACCTTAAATCATAAACCTAACTATCTCATCTTTTATTCATTAAGAAGTTAAAAGGGGAAGGTTGAATCATCTAAAACCATCTTCACCACTTAGAACATGATGCACTAGGCATAAATGGGAATCATATGATTCATCATCAACAATGGACAATAATATACAAGAATAAGTAAATAAACACTAAAGCTAAGTTGAATCACATAGAGCAATCCTCTCACTTTGAGAAAAGTGCACTAGGCACTAGTGAGAATCAACTTGCCTATCATCAACAATGAACAATAAGCAAATGAAAATGCAAAGATTAACTAAACACACAAATAAGTTGAATCACATAGAGCAATCCTCTCACTTTGAGAAAAGTGCACTAGGCACTAGTGAGAATCAACTTGCCTATCATCAACAATGAACAATAAGCAAATTAAAACACAAAAAAGAATGGACACATAAACTAAATTGAATCACATCTAGCGATCTTCTCACTTGAAGAAAAGTGCACTAGGCACTAGTGAGAATCAACTTGCTAGATCATCAACAAATTCTTTGCAAGCACATTAAAATAGGACTAAGTAAAAGGACACATAAACAAAATTGAATCACATCTAGCAATCTTCTCACTTGAAGAAAAGTGCACTAGGCACTAGTGAGAATCAACTTGCTAGATCATCAACAAATTATTTGCAAGCACATTAAAATAGGACTAAGTAAAAGGACACATAAACAAAATTGAGTCATTTCTAGCAATCTTCACCACTTAGGTCAAGGTGCACTAGGCACTAGTGGGAATCATATTGCTAGATCGTCAAACAACAAAAAAAGAACGTCTAACACTAAAAGAAAATATTAACAAGATTAAACATCACTAAACAAAGAACAACAACAAAAATCAACTTGGAAATATTTTTAGATCTATAAGTATGTGAACCAAAGGAAACATAGATCTACATTTTATTTAATAAAGAAAACAACAAAATTAGCACAAAGCAACATAGATCTATTTTTTTTACAAGGATTCATATGATTAAGCAAGGAAGTGCAACAAAATCATATCAACCCTAATTTTTTCATGATATGCGAAAATGCTAGAGCCCATAGACAAAAATTTATTTATGAAATCTAGTGCATAATATGTAAGGATGCAAGAATAACTCCTTCAAGGCCAAGGACCCATCTCAAACACCCAAAGCTCCCTAAGTCTTTGTCAAAATGTTTGAAATGGATCCTCAAAGCAAACAACAATCAAGAAGGAGTTTGGATTAGAGGAGAAATTATGCAAGAAAATTAAATATGAGGTGCAAAGCTTCAAGGATTACCTCAAAGCTACAATGAAATGAAGAAGGAGATGATATGCTCAAAAACTACTAGCCCTTAGCAATTTGATGATGCAACCTTGAAGAGAATGGAAGGAAAGATGGTGATCTAATAAGAAATGGAGGATTGGTGGTTGATTTTTGAAGAAAATATATGGAAGAGGGGAGGGAAGGGGTACGGTTTTGATGAGGGAGGAGAGGGGGAGGAGGTGTTTTTGGCGTGCTAGGGTTTTTGTGTAGGAGAATGAGAGGCAAATGAGAAGCAAAAACAGATTTCCCTTAGGTGTGGGAATGAGGGAGTATTTATAGGATGAAATTAGGTCTAAGGGTAGTTTAGTCTTTGTGATTTTGATGTGCTCTAGGATTGAGCTTTGATTTTGAATGGAGGGTTGAGATCGCTCTCACAAGGATTGAGGGTGGAGAGAAAACACAAAATGTGAGAGTGAGAGAGTGGGGGGCGAAAGTTAGGGGGAAAAAAAGAAAAGAAAAAAAATGAATTTCTTATTTTGGAAGAGATATTTTATGTGAGGTAGGGTTAAGGGAATTTTAGAGAAGAATTGTTACCAAAGAGGGAAATTTGGGTTTTCTTATGAAGGGGTTAGTGTAGGTGAGTGAGGTAATTTACCAAAGAGGGTATAATGATTACAAATTGGAGAGAGAGGGAGAGAGAAGGAGGATTTCGAAATTGAGGAGAGGAAGAGAGAAAAAAAACTTGTTTTTTTGGTCTTTTGTCTTATTGAGGACACTTCCCCTTTTTTGAGTTTTTTTGAATTTTTGGGCATCGGAAATAATGGGAATGCAACTATTGAAAATGTGTCACATGTTTTGGGCACCCTAAAATATTCCCTCTAGTCACCTATGACAATAAAAATTGTCACTTAAGAATTGAGGAATATTTAATGGTCCCTTTTTTATTTTTCTATGCACTAAAAATGGAAAAATACATTTTTAATTATTTTGACTAGGGTTTTCTTTCTAAAAAATTGTAAAAAAATTATCCTTGATAGAATAAAAATGTACTTTTTGTGGATGTGCATTTTTTTGCGAGAAAATCATCTTTTTGCGAAAAATGACCAAAATGCCCTTTTTGACCCTAAAACCCTAATTTGTCCAAAAGTACATTCCAACTCCAAAAATGATTTTAGGAACTTTGAAATGACTTCTATAACCCTAAATGCAATGCATGATGCTCTTTTCTCTTATTTATTTATTTTTTGGAGAAAATTAGGGTTTTGACCTAAGCCGGACAAAATTGGGGTATGACAACAATCCAGAATTAGTTTTTTTACAACTGTTAGATAACTAACTAACTAACAATATAGTTGTTAAAAAAGCTACCTAAATCCAGTATATATGCATACTGGTACTTGTACATAAAATACAGAGAATCACAAACAAATTCAATATAGAAAAAATAAGAAGTATTCTTTGCATTGAATTTTCGTTTTCTCTCAAGTCTTCATCTTCCTTGTGCTTTCGTATTTTCTGAGTTTCTGTGAGAAAGAGTGTTGAAATGGCGGTGGTGAAGTGCACCTCGCATACACCAAAACAAACAGTGAGTCTGAGTTAAGTTTTCAAACAGATAAGAAGAAATAACAAGAGAAAAGTGAGAGAGGAAGAGATTATACATTCTGCTCGTGTGAGGCTACAATCTTCACAAGTGGTGAAGATTCTTTCAAGATCAGGTGGTTGAAAGAGCTCGTACATACAACAGAAAAAACAAAACCAGATTAGGTTTTGTGAAGAAAATCAACAACCAAAACAGCAATCAAAAGATTAACAGCGTGATTACCTTAGTTTCGTGGTCCGATTCAATACTCAAGCATTAGAAGCTCTGAAAGATCAAAATCAAAGTTTAGGGTTTGAGTTCGTGAGAAATTCATCACAAACCCAAAAGGGTTTTGTGTCTAATAGCTATTTGAGAGTTTGTATTACAATATTGAAGTATTTGCAACCTTCAATTGTTGCAAATACTGGGTTTCAGTAAGAACCCTAGCTGAGCGAAGTTTGGGAAGAAGAAGAGAGAACGCAGCGAAGAAGAAAGAGAAGAGAGAGAGAGAGAGAGAAAAAAGAGAGAAAATGAAACAATTCGGTTTACCTGGGATTTTATACTAACTGGATATATCGGGTTTGATCCGTTTCTTTGTGTGAAACCCGCGTGTTGTAACAGTAGCTATCCAGTGGGTTCTGCAGCAACCCGGTTGTTGAAGTGGGTTGGTTCTCAATTGTTTGGGCCTGCGTTCTGGGTTGGTTATTTTGATAGTTGCACACCCAGTATCTTTTTCTTGCATCTCTGCATCAAAAATTCATCAATTTGTTAATTTTTTTACAATATATGGCACAAAAATCTAACATGGTATCTAAGAGCTGGTAACAATCCAGGGCATAAACAGGAAAATTTTCTATCTCTATCTCCTTCTTTAAGATTCTTTAGTTTACTTCTTTAAAGTTTTTTCCTTTTTTGAATCTGCACAATCAGAAATTGTCCAGAATTTATTCTCTAACAATTTTACTGTGTTTTAAGGTTTCTGTTCTTAAGGGATGAATAGTACTGGAATAGGTTTAAACACCCAAATCCCAAAGCTTGATGGGAAAATTGGGACAGGTAGAGCCTTCAAACGAAGGCCAATTTTGGCTGCCATGGTGTTCTTAAAATTTTTAGAAATGGTTTTGAACCATTGGGTGAAGAACCATCTATTGCTCAAACTAATCTTTTTAATGAAAATGAACAAAAAGATTACAAAGTCATTTATCTCATACACCAAGGGTGTGATGAGACAAACTTTGATAGGATTAGAAGTTATGAAACTTCTAAAGCTGCCTGGGATGCCTTAGAAAGGTATTATACTGCTGCAGCTCCTATTAAAGAGGAGAAGTTATAGGCCCTAAGGAGACAATATGAAATTCTATGTATGAAAGATGGGGAAAGTATTTCTGATTTCTTTATAAGGCTAAAGAAAATCACTAATATAATGTCTCAATATGGTGAAACTCTCATTGAAACAGTGATTTGTAAAAAAGTGTTAAGGTCTTTGACCATGAAATTTGGTTGGAAGGTTAATAGCATCGAAGACACAACGAGACCTGAAGATCTAAAAGTTGAAGAACTTCAAGCTAAGCTTGACGCCAAGGAAACGAGGATCAACATTCTAAATGGTGAAGAAGAAGAGGATCAGGCCTTATTCACCAAAGCTAAAGGCAAGAAATGGTCAAAAGGCAACAGCAACCAGCAAGTCAAAGGTAATTGCTCTAAAGGTAAGCAAAAGGGTAAGTTTACTAAAGGTGAATCCTCAAATAAAAAGGATACTAATGCTGAAACTACAACTAAGAAGGATAAATCAAAAATACAATGCTATAGGTGTGATAAATTTGGGCATTATGCCTCTGAGTGCTGGTCCAAAAAGGACAAAGAGGAGGAGTCTGAGGAAGAGGCCCATGTGGCCAAAGAAGAATCAGACTCAGAATATACCCATATAGCTTTCAGTATGATTACTGATGAAATAGAAGAAACAAAAACTAAGGAAGTTTCTGAGGTTACAGTTGAACCAGAAACAAAAACTGAGGAAGTTTCAGTGAGTTCTAAAACTGAACCAAAAACAGAAACTAAGGAAGTTTCTGTGAGTTCTGTGACTGAACCATAAATAGAAACTAACGAAGTTTCTGTGATTACTAAAATTGAATCTAGGATAGATAAAAATTGTGAATATGCGGTCTTTGTTATTGCAACTAATAATGGCAGGGTTATTGAAGAAGTTTGGTACTTTGACTCTGGTTGTTCAAATCACATGACTGGCCATAAGGAATGGTTAGTTGATTTTGATCCTAGTAGAAAAACTAGCATCAAATGTGCTAGCAACAAACATATTACAGCAGAAGGTATGGGGAACATTATGTTCAAAAAGGAAGATGGGCAGGTAATACTTATTATACAAGATGTATTCTATGTTCCAGGTATAAGCTATAATTTGATTAGCTTAGGGCAATTAGTAGAAAAAGGCTTTTCTATTATAATGAATGACCTAATGCTAAAACTGTTTGATAGTGAGGATAGGCTGGTTTTAAGTACACCCCTTGCTAAGAATAGGACTTTCAGAACCAACATTTGCACTTCACAGGCAGAATGCCTAAGTGTAAAAGCTGAATCTGAAAGTAAACTATGGGACAGCAGACTAGGGCACTTAAACTTTAAAAGATTAACTAACCTAAGCACTAAGGAATTAGTAAAGGGTCTGCCTAAGATTGAAACACCTATTGGAACATGTACTACATGTTTACTAGGAAAACAGCCTAAGAAAAGGTTTAAATCTAATGTAAAAAACAGATCTAAGGATCTACTGCATACTGCATATTCAGATATTTGTGGGCCATTTAATGTGTTGTCATTGGGTAAGTATTTTTTAACCTTTGTAGATGAATATTCAAAAAGGCTTTGGATCTATCTAATCAAAACCAAAGGAGAAGCTTTGGTGTGTTTCAAACAGTCTCAGGAAATGGCTGAAAGACAAAGTGGGCAGCAGCTAAAAATCCTAGAAGATGAACTATGGAAGAGGGACAGATCTGAGTATATTAACTCAGAAGGGTCAGATATTCAAGAAGAATTCACTACAGTAACACAGTTGCCTAAGGACAAAAAGGCAATAAGTGTGAAATGATTTTTTAAATTGGAACTTGATTCTAATAATGATCTATTAGTGACAGGAAGCTATACTAAGGAAATAAGCAGGCTCAAAGACCCTATGAAGAAGGAATTTGAGATGGAAGACTTAGGGACTCTATCCTATGTCCTAGGGCTAGAGTTCTTAAGGATACCAGAAGGTTGTAATGTTGCAACACAGACAGCATGGCTTGAGAAATTAATGAACGAGCTAAGGATTGATTTGACTAAGGTTCCTAAACCCTATATGGACAACAGGTTAGCTATCAACCTAGCTAAAGATCCTATATCTCATGGGAGGACAAAACACATTGGGACCAGATTTCAATATCTCAGGGACCAAGTCTCTAAAGGAAAGTTGACACTGGACTATTGCTCAACCAAAGATCAAGTTGCTGACATTTTCACTAAAGCTTTAAAGGGTGAAATGTTTACGAAGCTAAGAAGACAGTTGGGTGTTACTGCTTTCAACCACTAAGGAAAGCAGTAATGGTTTCAGCTATTTTCTGGGGGCTTTTCCCAGAACATCTATGGTTTTACAGCTATTACAGTGGCTTGTCCTGGTTTTAGACACTGTCTAACTTAGCTTAAGGTTTTTACATTAGGGAGGAGTGTTGGGTTGTAATGTCTAAAAACCTAATTACTCTAAGCTGGCAGTAACGACTATTTCTCTAAAAGTAGCCGTTGGAATCAATATGTAAAAATTGGTTCAAATAGTTTGTTATAAGTATAACAAACTTAACAGTCCAGAATTAGTTTTTTTACAACTGTTAGATAACTAACTAACAATATAGTTGTTTAAAAAACTACCTAAATCCAGTATATATACATACTGGTACTTGTACATAAAATACAGAGAATCACAAACAAAATCAATACAGAAAAAATAAGAAGTATTCTTTACATTGAATTTTCGTTTTCTCTCAAGTCTTCATCTTCCTTGTGCTTTCGTATTTTGATTTTCTGCGAGAAAGAGTGTTGAAACAGCGGTGGTGAAGTGCACCTCGCATACACCAAAACAAACAGTGAGTGTGAGTTAAGTTTTCAAACAGATAAGAAGAAAGAACAAGAGAAAAGTGAGAGAGGAAGAGATTATACCTTCTGTTCGTGTGAGGCTACAATCTTCGAAAGTGGTGAAGATTCTTTCAAGATCAGGTGGTTGAAAGAGCTCGTACATACAACAGAATAAACAAAACTAGATTAGGTTTTGTGAAGAAAATCAACAACCAAAACAACAATCAAAAGATTAACAGCGTGGTTACCTTAGTTTCGTGGTTCGATTCAAACCCAAGCATCAGAAGCTCTGAAAGATCAAAATCAGAGTTTAGGGTTTCTGAGTTCGTGAGAAACTCATCACAAAACCAAAGGGGTTTTGTGTCTAATAGCTATCTGAGAGTTCGTATTGCAAGATTGAAGTATTTGCAACCTTCAATCGTTGCAAATACTGGGTTTCAGTAAGAACCCTAGCTGAGCGAATTTTGGGAAGAAGAAGAGAGAACGCAGCGAAGAAGAAAGAGGAGAGAGAGAGAGAGAGAGAGAGAGAGAAAAGAGAGAAAATGAAGCAATTTGGTTTACCTGGGCTTTTATACTAACTGGATCGGGTTGGATCCAGTTCTTCTCTCTTCTCCTGCACAACCAGTATCTCTTTGTTGCATCTCTGCATCAAAAATTCATCAATTGGTCAATTTTTTCCAATATATGGTACAAAAATTTAACAGAAATATCTAGAAGGTTCTAGAGGCATATGAGTCATCATTTCCCACTTTACTATTTTTTCTTTTAGTTAGTCATTGGATGCCTTATCCTTTTTGGCACACTATGTATTTGAAGTGCTATATATACCCTTGAATGTAAGAGGCGAATCCATCAATGAAAAAGAATGTTAAAAGTATTTTTATTTTCTTAAAGGAGACGCTCTCCCCTCGAAAGGAACTTTTATTTTCCGTTATTGTGTTTTGAAGATTTACCTATTTTTGGACCAAGAGGGTCACAAATATGGATCACTAAACACTAAACCAATTCTTCTAAAAGTTATCAAGCTCTGGCTTCTGAATTACATAAAAATAAAAAAGCAACAATGATATCGTTAATATGGAAAGAATCACCTTAATTCTGATGATACAATATCTTTGAAAGCATGTACCCTGCTGGCTTCTGAATACACATGTGCAGCTCTCTAGAAGAAAAAAAATGAATCAAAATTAAGTGGCAGTTGTGAATAAGGAATAAAAGAAGGCTGTAAATAGTAGTTGTAGATTTATTTATATGCTTATGCTTTGGCCCAGGCCCGTTAGGTCTTCTTAGAGAAGGCTATTTAAACTCTCTTGTACTTTGTATTCGGATGATTGAGATAGAATCAATAAAACGGAACTACAGCTACTTGGTAGTCGCAGACGTAGGTAGAGTTTGGCCGAACTGCGTAAACAATATCCTGTGTATTATTTGACATGGTATCAGTAGGGTTGCGATCATCCCTGTGATTTCGGTTCGGGTTCGTGGTTCAGTTCTGTTCGGGTTCTGTTCAGTCTGTTCGGGTCGGGTCAGTGTATTCGTGGATCCCCTTGTGCGCCGTCGTTCTCTTCGTGGTCGTCGTTCTCTTCGTCGTCGTCGTTCTCTTCATGCGCCGTCGTTCTCTTCGTGGTCATCGTTGCCGATCTTCTGGTTCGCAAACCACTTCTCTGTAGCGCTGTTTCACTGTTGCTCTTAGCGCCGTTTCGCTGTGGTTTGTCGTTTCGCTGTTGCTCTTCGGATCTCCCTTCGCCGTGGGTTTTGGTTCGTGGGTTCTAGTTCTTCGCGATCTCCTTCGTGGGTTCTGGTTCTTCGTGGGTTCTGGTTCGCGATCTCCTTCTGGTTTTGTGCGCCGTTGTTCGCCATTCCTTGCGATCGCAGAGCGTCGTTGTTCTTCGTTCTCCCGTGGTCCTGTTCATCGTTCAACGCGTTCCTGTTTGAACGGGTGGTCTTGTTCTGTTGAACGCGTTACTATTTCCGTTACTGTTTGAACGCGTTACTGTCCTGTTCGTGGGTCCTGTTCACGGGTCTTTGCAACATTCACTTGTTTTGTTTTTGTTTTTTTGTTTTTTTAAAATGGCTTCGGAAGGAAGAGATAATTTTTGTGTTCGCTTTACTGGCAAGAATTATGCTGCTTGGGAATTTCAACTCAAGATGTATGTCAAAGGAAAAGGATTGTGGAGTCACCTTGATGCGATTTCTAAGGCGCCTGAAGCTAAACCTGCCTTAGACGCGTGGGAAGTCCAAGATGCTCAGATTATTTCTTGGATCCTCAGTACTATTGTTCCTCAGCTGTCTTTTTGATCAACCGTCTTCCTTCCACGGTGATTGGGTTTGATTCTCCCCACTTTCGCCTTTTTATAACTCAGCCTGATTACAGCAGTTTACATACTTTTGGGTGTGTATGTTTTGTGCACCTCCCATCCTCTGAAAGACATAAGCTTGGAGCACAATCTGTCAAATGTGCATTTATGGGGTATAGTCAGTCTCATAAGGGTTTTGTGTGTTATGATGTCTCTAACCATCGTTTTCGCATTTCTAGGAATGTCACATTTTTCGATAATCAGTCAATGTTTCCTTGCTCTTCTCCTGGTTTGAATATTGCTATACTTCTGCAATTTTTTGATCAAACAGGAACTCGTTCCCACTTCCCCTTCCGACACCGATCCTGATCCTGATCCTGCTCCTGATCCTGCTCCAGATCCTGATCCTGATTCAGATCCTGTACCGCCGGCACCTCGGCGTTCTGGTAGAACGTCTCGAGCACCTGACAGATACTCCCCAGACAGGTTTGGTTCCTCACATACTGCTTTCACTGCTTCTCTAACTGGCACATCTATTCCTACTTGTTACTCGCAGGCTGTTAAAGATGTGTCTTGGGTCAAAGCCATGAATGAGGAACTTCAGGCTCTTCAGGACAACTTCACCTGAGATATTGTTCCTTGCCCTCCTGGCATCAAACCCATCAGTTGTAAATGGGTTCATTCTGTGAAATTGAATTCTAATGGATCTCTCAATCGGTATAAGGCTCGATTGGTTGCTCTAGGCAACAGCCAGGAATATGGTATTGATTATGATGAGACCTTTGCACCGGTTGCTAAAATGACTACTGTTAGAATGGTGCTCTCTATAGCTGCTTCTAATGGGTGGTCTCTCCACCAAATGGATGTCAAGAATGCATTTCTTCATGGCGACCTGACTGAAGATATTTATATGACTCCCCCTCAGGGCCTTTTCTCTTCATCTAAGGGGGTGTGCAAGCTCAAACGATCTCTATATGGTTTGAAACAGGCACCTAGAGCATGGTATGCGAAATTCCATTCCACTCTACTTGGGTTCTCTTTTACTCAAAGTCAGTATGATTCGTCTTTGTTCATTCACCGCACATCTACGGGCATTGTTCTACTCCTTCTTTATGTTGATGACATGATCATTACCGGTTCTGATGCAGCATCCATACAAGAAGTTAAACAAAAGCTTCAAGCCTCATTTCAAATGAAAGATCTTGGTCTGTTACATTATTTTCTTGGACTCGAGGTTCATTCTACTTCTAAGGGCATATTTCTCCATCAGCATAAGTATGCCACCGACCTTATTGCTATGGCTGGCCTCGAATCCGCTAATCCTGTGAATACTCCTCTTGAAGTTAATGTTAAATACCACCGTGACGAGGGTGAACTTTTGACTGATCCGTTATTGTATCGACAGCTCGTGGGTAGTGTTAACTACTTGACCATTACTCGACCAGATATTTCATTCGTTGTTCAGCAACTAAGTCAGTTCATGCATTCTCCTCGTCATCTTCACCTGGCAGCGGTTCGTCGTATTATTCGCTACTTGAAAGGTACCTCTCAACGAGGTTTATTCTTTCCTAATGGAACACCCCTTACGTTGAGTGCCTATAGTGATGCTGATTGGGCTGGGTGTCCTGACACTCGCCGCTCTGTCACGGGTTGGTGCATGTTTCTTGGTTCTTCGTGATCTCTTGGAAAAGTAAGAAGCAAGCGAGAGTCTCTAAATCCTCAACCGAATCGGAGTATCGTGCTATGTCTACGGCATACTCCGAAATACTTTGGCTTCGTGGTCTTTTGGGTGAACTTGGATTTCCTCAAACCGAACCGACATCTCTCTATGCTGACAATACAAGTGCCATTCAGATTGTTGCAAATCCGGTTTTTCATGAGCGTACTAAGCATATCGAAGTTGATTGTCATGCAATTCGTGAAGCCTACGATAGTCACGTTATATCCATCCCTCATATCAATACTCAATTTCAAGTTGCAGACATTTTGACCAAAGCTGTTCCTTCTCCACGCCATCAGTTTCTTGTCAGCAAATTGATGCTCCTTGATGACCCGCATCAATTTGAGGGGGGATGTGAATAAGGAATAAAAGAAGGCTGTAAATAGTAGTTGTAGATTTATTTATATGCTTATGCTTTGGCCCAGACCCGTTAGGTCTTCTTAGAGAAGACTATTTAAACTCTCTTGTACTTTGTATTTGGATGATTGAGATAGAATCAATAAAACGGAACTACAGCTACTCTGTAGTCGCAGACATAGATAGAGTTTGGCCGAATTGCGTAAACAATATCGTGTGTATTATTTGACAGCAGTAGCATGTTAAAGGGATAAGATGTTAGCCACTACATAAACCAATATCATTTAAAACTGTAAGTAGCTGAACCAAAGTACTGAAAGAACAAGTTAAGTAGATTCTGATATTGACATGATTATACAAATAAGTTGTACGAAACTTAGCTAATGGAGCCTTAAAAAGTACCTGATGTAACTTGTATTGATCAGCAGCTTTTATGACATCTAAATAAGCTGAATTACTGCTAAATGATGAAGTCAAACGTTCCCCAATAATTTCTTCAATTTCTCTAGTTGTATAAGGTTCTTCCTTCAAAAATTCCTGTACCCAAAATATTTTACATATTACGTGTTGTGCAGACAAATTTAATTTCGAAGACGGCGGTATCGTACCAGGTAAAATTACCTTGACAGCTAGGACAGGATCAGAAGAGTTGCGACTACGGGCTAACGATATGCATAAGCCTTCAACATCAGAAAGTGTTTTCACTTTTGATAATGCCTCTTGTGGTTTCATTCCAAGTTTTATCCCAAGCACAATCTGAATAATTTTACAATAACACTTCTTGAGTTTAAAAAAAGAATTGACAACACAAATATTTGCAAGTTGCAGGTGCACCAATGCTTAGATGCTGTAAATAAAAAAAATTAATATTGGGTTAAAAGTACATACAGAAGCCAAATTGCATTCAAGAACCCTATTAATATAATTTGTAACCTACGTGTTAACATAAATAAAAGATACAATGTTAGTGTTTTCTCCTCTGAAATTTTGATGCATATAGTTCGTACTTATATATGCTTCATTTAATTTTTCTTTTAAGATTATTTATAACGCAAAATAAGAAAACTAATAAATTATATTATTTTTAATAATACTATTTTTTTTTCTTATATAATACCTTGTTTATCATTCGTCACACTTATTTTTGTCTCTCTTCAATAAACTATTACGGGTATAATTGAGAAAATGTAGTTAATGTAATTAACCTTAAATATTAAAAAAGTGTAGGGTTCAAGTTATCCAAGAGTAACTTTCATAGAGTTATTTCACATCTTAACCGTTTGATTTGGATCTAATGCAATACTAACAATACATCATTACTTAGTGATGTATTGTTACAATTGCATTAGATCTAAATCAATGATTAGGATGTGGAGTAACTCTATAAAAATTATTCTTGGAGTAACTTGAACTATACTCATTAAAAAATGGTAAATAAAAAGAAACAAAATTCTTCTTAGAAATTAATGGTAAAAAAGAATGTGAGAGTAATTTGAATAATTAATTAATATGTACAACAAAAGATATAATAAACTTTATAAATTGCATTTACAAGAAAGGCTATTATTTATTACATCTAGCTCGCAGTATATTATTGGAGCTTTTATGAAAGTACATTGATAAAAAAACAAAAAACAAAACAAAACTCATGAAGGCGATACAAAAAGGCCTTCATATCAATACAAAATACATACATACGTATTAACCACCCCCAAAATATTAAAATCTATGACAAAGTTGTTTGCTTAGAAGCAGACACTTTGGTAACAATGGAAACAGTAATTGCACACATATTCTGCACATATACATTAGAATCCCCTACAGCCTTAGCAGCAGCCTTAACCGCAGGTTTAACAGCTGATGCTGAACCAGTGTTAGTGGAACCTGATGATGAACCAGTGTTGGTAGAACCAGCAGATGCTGAACCAGAACCAGTATTGGTAGAACCAGCAGATGCTGAACCAGAACCAGTGTTGATGGAACCAGCTGATGATGAACCACTTTTGCTGGAACCAGCTGATGCTGAACCAGTGTTGATGGAACCAGCTGCTGATGATGAACCACCAGTGTTGATGGAACCAGCTGAGGATGAACCAGTGTTGATGGAACCACCAGCTGATGATGAACCACCAGTGTTGATGGAACCAGCTGAGGATGAACCGGTTTTTGTGGACCCAGTTGATGATGAACCGGTTTTTGTGGAACCAGCATTGGCAAAAGCTGACAAACTACTAGCAGTAAAGGCATTACATTTCTTCTGACAAGAAGCAACTAAGTTAGCAGTATTTAAAGCATGTTGTTTTATACCTTCAAGGTCACCTTTATCAACACAACCTAAAGCCTTTGGTAAAATATCCAATGATATTTTGGTATAAGAATTAATGCAACCTTCCAAAGCAAGTTTAAATTCTGGTTGTTCACATTGTTCATGAACTTTGTGAAGTGTTGCTAATATAACTGGTATTTTTTTAACTATAACTTCAAGGGTTATTTTAGCAAATGCAGCAACATCAGCGTTTGATGTTATTTTACGTGCAAATGCATGTGATTTTAAGGTTAATACACAAAGATGGTAATGTGGTGTTAATCTACATACGTGCTCAATTAAGCCTGGGATTGGGAATGTGGATTGTGTTGGTTGAATGAAAAAGAGAGATGAAATGGTTAAGAAGATGATAATTGAAAACTTCATTTTTGGTTCTTGTGATTGTTTGAAGAATACAAAGGATTGGTTTATTGATCTATGGATGATGGATTTTGTGAAGGCTTTATAGGATGTGGGGAAATAAATTAATGGTTTGAATTTGTAGAGTGCCATTTTAAGACATGTAAATTGACGTTTTCCTTTGTGGTCGCTTATCCCATCATGAATTGTGGTTCCAAATGATTCAATTGATACCTTTTGTTTCCTACTACTCTTGAATATCGCTTTCCATATATAGAGACTTTTTTGTATGGGGTTTTGATTTTGACTACCTTGGGCGCTGCTTATTAGATAGTGGTCATTTTTTTAGACACCTAATTTTTTTTACACTTATATATTTAACATATCAATTTCTCTCTTTATCTTTTTCTTCTTATCATATCATTCACCTATCAAATCTATAATATCACCGTCTATTCTCTTCTTTTTCTTAGTGTTGTTGATCAAGGGTGTTCGGAATTACTTTTCTTATTATATATTTTAACTAAGCTAAAAAATAATGATATAATATATATTTTATGTAAGGACAAAACTCCATTGTAACAATTATATTTTATTTGTTAAAAAATTTTAAATTTATTTTCTATTTTTATTTTTTTAATACTAGTTTTTATTCAATTTTTTTAATATTTTAATCTCAATTTATAATTAATTTTTAGATTATACAAAAAAAAAAATTACCTTGTCCTTTTCAGTTGACTCATCTTCCTCTTGTTGCTCCCCTTCTTCTTCCTCTCTTTCATTTTGATTTGGAGAAGGTGAGCTGAGAATAGTGGCTTCGACCATTTCCTCATCATTTTCTTTTTCTTGAATCGGGTCAGGGATGTCAACCATCTTTTCACCACCTTCATGCACTGAATTGTGGTCAGAGGTTTCCTTTTCGACCTCAAGGAGCTCTTCTTGAAGGGGAGTATCGTCGGAAATCATTTGAAATGGTTGATCTTCGACTACTGGTTTACTTGGTGCAGAAGGAGAGAAAGTTGGAGTTGGAGTTGGTTGTTTAAGGGATACCTCGACATGGCTCATGTCATGTTCCTATGCAAAATTGATCGATAAGTTTCTGTCATAATGAGCTGAGGTTATCTAAAGGAAAATAAATAGAAGATTTATCAGTTACCTTTGAAGTGCCTCCTTCAACACAAGAGTGTTCACTCTGAGGCTTATTAATCTTTCTCTTTGAAATGAAGGTCCTCCTCTTTGGTTGTTTCTCCAAGTGAGTTGGTATATAGTTGAGTACTTTCGCTGTGTGATGTTTCGACAGCCTTAGAAGAGACTTTAGAGATGTCCTAAGATTTCTTTGTTCTTTTCTCTTTCTCGATCAGAGCCTCAGTTTGTGGTGGGTTTTCATCTGACTGAAATTCGACGTTTATGTTAGTAAATGATTAAGAGAAAATATATAAGGATTATATCAAGGCAAAGAGGTTTGAAAAATTTGACCTCTGATTCATCAGTTGAAATTACTAGGTCCCTACTCTTGAGTTTTTTGGAGGGAGTGACAGTAGCAGAATTGCTTGGTCTTTTCGTACTCTATAAAATAGACAGGGATTAGGTGTCGAATTTAATGCTAATATATAAAGAGAGTATTTGAAAATACTCACTTCTTTCTTCTCTTTTGGCCTATCTGGTTTCGACGAGGTTCCAGTGCCTTTCTTTGTGGACTTCTGTATTGTTGTAGTGGTTTTATCTGTTGCAGTAGGAGAAATAGGGACAGCTACAGATATTCGATGGACATGTTAGTAAACAAAACATGAAAGGAAAATTGGAAAATTTTCTAAGAATTTTTATATTCTACATGTTTCGACGGAGGATAAGATTCGAACATGTTGAATGTCCAAATATTGCAGATGACCCTCAAACGAGTATATGTCTTGCTTAGTCGAAACTAGTTTATCAGCTGCTTTATTAGTTGAAAACAGATCCCTAACGGGACCACATACAAACCATGATGGAAGTGGTGGTCTAAATGCTAAAGCTTTTTCACTAGTCGGCAAAGGTGGAAATTTTAGTTTGTTATGTGTCAGAGCAAAAGAATATTTATCAATTATATAGGGTGGAAAAGACATTGTCGGAATCTTGTCAATAAGTTTTTGTTTTAAATTTTTTGCAGCTTGATAAGTAGTTCGCCTAAGACGGTTAGGATCATATACTGTTTCAAAATATTTTTGGAATGCTTCGATTTCTTTAATATGCGTACCTTTTGATTTGGTCTTCTTTTTCTGCGAAGAAGGAAAACCAGAAATTAAAGTTGACAGCAAAGTGGCTTCTTCAATATTAGCAAGTTTTCTTTTGAAGTATTCTTGCCACCATTGTGAAAATTCTTCAGTACAAGAAAATAAAGGCTCGAACTCAATGGACTCAAAATGAAAAAGATTATTGGAAAAGCTGGCAAGACATTATTTCCATTCTGCCTCATTCAGGGGAATTTCCATGTCTTTTCTAGATCTAAAGAAAGGACTCGGTCGAAGCTGGCATAGTCCGAATTGTCTTGCAACTAAGCTTGGGTGATATGCATATGCTCCAAACATAGTTATAGCTCTTCCAGGGGCCATCCTAGCTGATAAATATTTTGAAGTCAAATAAGATTCCCAAATTTGGCTAGTCTCTTCTTCGTCAACAAGAGTAGTCGCAGGAAATTCTCTCTTAAACCAATCTGGACCATGTGCTCTTTTGACAAAGGGTGCCATCGAAGGGGTGAAGTCTTCACAGTTCATGAACAATCTAAATGCTCTGGAGAATAAGTCTTTTAGTGATATTCCTATCTCTATAGGTTTTAGAAGGGCAAGCCTCACTCCTTCGACAGTTCTATGTTCGACCAGTTCAGTGTAATCTTCAGGGATATACATTTGTAGTTTCGATTCAAAAGTAGCAAGAAGCCACAGTTGGAAAAGCCAAATTGGTCCGGAAACTGAATAGTTTCCTTCAGGTATGAGATCTCTCAATATACGAGCTCCTAATCGTAAACTTTCATAGAGGGTTCCTAGAATGAGTTGACTAAGATTTATTTCTCGACACTCATGTAATTGAATGGCCAAAGGGATAAACATCTTAGCCACTTGAAGAGAAGAGGAGCAGAAAACATAGTAAGAGGGCCACATAGTAAGAAAAGCAATGTGTTTTTTATCAGAAACTTCTTCAGTATTATCAATATGTTGATCCTCGACATAGTTTTTGAATGTGGCACGTTTGAAGTGGAAGCTATGAACATCACTAGTAGTACTTGGGTCGAAAATTTCCCCTATTGGTTTTAAGCCAGTAATGGCAGCCACATCTAGCAAAGTAGGTGTAAGCATACCAAACTTCAAGTGTAAGCTATTGGTGGTAATGTCCCAGAAATGCAAAGCTGCAATAAGCATTGGGCTCTGATATCTAGGCCCATACTTCGACAGCTGGATCAGGTCGAAGATACCTTGTTTTTGCCAAGTCTCTGCTTTCTTTGACTCTATTTTATTGAGCCAACTAAGGTAGAGTGAGTGTTGTTTGTCACCTGGGGAAAAAGACCTGAAAACTCTATTTGGGTTATCCATGAAATCCATCACATATGGTCCCTTTTGGAAGATCCTAGGACTATGCTTGTAATAACTTGGGAAAACTTCATTAACTTTCTTTGCTTTATCAAGTGGATGTGTAATAGGGCCCAATAATGCATGCTTTGAAGGCTTAGGGAAAGGAATTAGTACCTGAGATTGTAGAATTTTAACCTCTTCTTTTGTCAAACCCGTTAAATATGGTTCAGCAACAACTGGTTGTTTTCCAGAAACAAGAATAGTAGAGGAAGACGGCATTAATGAACAGTGTTGGGATTTCAAAGGGTTTTATTGCTTTACTGCTTAAATCTTGAAGAGCGTGAGTTGCGTGATGAAAAGAAGAGAGGAACGAAACTTCGTGAAGTGTTAATGGAAGATGGGTGAATGTTAATGGCAGTTTTGTGAGTGTTCGCTGGGTTGTTCGCAAGGAGGAAGAAGAAGAATAGCAAGAGTTTCAGAAAGGGGAAAGCAAAGAGAGAGGATTGCTTTTATACTAAATTAAAAAAAATTGGGGGGAAAGCCTTTGCGTATCCCACTACATCGACAGTTGTGTAATGACGTAGTGGGGAGTTCCAATGCAAACGTGACCCACTACCTTTCAAAAGGCGGCACATTACGTGATGTTAATGACGTCATCAGACTTGATATAGAGCTGTTAAGTTCTGGTTTCAAAAACGTCATTTTCTACCTTCATTTATGACTCAGTCGAAAAGGTCTTTTTGGGGGGCAATTTGTTAGCCTGCATTTTCGACAAGCTCAATTAAATGCAGTCAACGATGTTGATTTGTCATTTTAAAGAAGAAATGTTGATATTTGACATTGAGAAGGCGTTTTGAAGAATATTTTCGACTATGCCCAAGACTTAATGAAACTAAGAGTTTAAAGGCAATGTTTCGACGAGAAATAAGTTTAGAAGATTGGTCACAGGTTAAAGCCAAGGAGTTTGGTCGAAGACCAGAGCAATGATGCTGTCGAAGGCGTAGGCAGTTACAGTTTTTGAACTTCTTAGCAATTTTAGGCAGTTTATGTTTTCCTCCTTGTATATATAGTAGTTTTCCATAAGGAAAACAGGTCACAAACTCATTACACAAATTCTCACGCTCTACTTCCAAGTTAAAGCGAAAAACGAGTCCAGAGAAGCAATGTATGATTGTGTACCATTTCTCTTTTTAATACAATTTTACTTTGTTTATTTCCAATTCCTGCACTTTTGCCTTCTTTGTTTTACGCAATTATCTTCTCTGACACAATTCATTAGTTTCGCAAGAAACATTGAATTCCTTTCTTTTTCTTCAACTTGACCCGTAAGAAATTTGTGTTCTCTAAACGACTTTTATCCAAACTGTCTTGGGATTTACTAGTTGATCCCGCAAGTAAACCAAACTGGAAAGCGGTGTTTATCAAAATCCACGGTAAACACCATTTTAATCGAGAGGTAGTGGCCTTTCTTGGCAGATTTCAGGTCGGTTTTAGTTGTAATGACCTCATCTTTGGTAGAGTAAAATCTGATTTTCAGATGAATTGTTGAGGCCACGGCTCCGAGCCTGCCTAAGGTTTGTCTTCCTATAATGCAGTTGTATGGGGGTTTGCATGGTAGGACCAAGAATTGTGTTTTAATTGTTCTGGAAAGCTTATCCCCATAAGTGACCATGAACTCGAGGTATCCGAGTGGAGTAGTTTTTTCCCCCATTAAATCGTGTCAGTTCCGAACCTGTGTAGGGAGTGAGCTCAGTCTCTGAGATGTTGAGCTTTGGGAGCGGGTCCCGAAACAAGATGTCCACTGAGCTTCCCTGGTCCACTAGGATTCTCAGGACCTGGACGTCGACCATGATGGCAGAGATAATGAGTGAGATATATTTGTTTGGCTAACCATCTGGGACGTCCTGGTCAGAGAAAGCTAGTGGCGGTCTGTCGGATAGGTTGGCGATTTTCGGGTTGCTGGCTATGCTCAGAATCTCTTCCCACTTCCGCTTCATAGATCATTTTGTTTCACCCGAGTCCACTGAATATCCGCCTAGAATTATGGCGGCCACTGCTCTTGAACGATGCTGCTCGGAGTCGGAGTCGGCCTTCGCTGGCTTGGCCACTTCATTTACTCCTGATTTTCCTTTTCGAGGTGAACGGGACCGCCGCTTTTCTTCATCTCCATATTTCTTGACATACTTGCTCAATTTACCTTTTTGGATCAAGTCCTCTATCTCGTCTCGGAGAACCCGACACAGGTTGGTGTCGTGGCCGTGACTTCGATGGTAGCGACAGTACTTTTTCTTGTCAGTGTTTTCTCGCGGCGCGAGTGGAGCCGGCCATTTCCTGTCCTTGAACTCAGTGTTAGCACACTCAGCAAGAATTTTTGACTTCGCCTCATTTAGCTTGGTGTACTCGGAGAACCGTGGTTGTCTTTCCCTAGAGTCTTTCTTCGGATTCTTCCCTTTGTCGTTTGTAACACCCCCTTCTAATCAACTAGAATTTAATTAATTTAAAATCAGAGCTTTCAAAAATCTTTTGAGCACAACCACAAGAGGGTGCCACATTTCAAAACAACAACATATAATAACGCCAATTTGACTCATAAAACCATAAGGCACCATACATAGCACCACAAATATTCTGCTTAGTTTACATCAACGTAATTATAATAATCATCGTAGCAGAATAACGTCAGGTATTAAAGTAACAAAATACATCACCAAAATAGAAGTTTTGGAACATCAAATAAAACGACAAATGAACTAAGACGCCCCCGGGTGCTACGTATCAGAGCAGACTCAACCAACTTAGAAGAAGGTACTAGATCACCTTCACTCGCTATCACCTGCACGTTGCCGACATAAGAAGCAACATAAAAGCAGTAGGGTGAGTCTCTTTACATAAATAATAACAAATAAGATAAGCCTCATATTAGAGAAGGCAACTAAATACACCAAATCACAACAGCGACAACATACACCATTAATTTTCAATCACCAAGAGACAACACGAATGTATGAATAGTGCATGAAATGCAACCCAACTCCAAGGGCATATGCATGTGGATCCATCATCACCTTAATAATAGCCTTGAGGGCACTCACCAAAATAAGGCCGAAGCCTTCTGCTCACCAATCATTTATCATAAGGCCGAAGCCTTCTGCTCACCAATAAATGCGCATGATTATGTGACGCCATGAACAATGCCTCATACACACCAAAATCACCACAACAATGCAATAGCATGCTCACCAATAAATCGATTAACTCGCCAGTAGTTTTATTAACTCACCAACACCAAAAGAAATGTCGTAGACCACTCACCAATAATTTACTTCGCCATTTTATACATATATATCACCATTTATACAACTCCATTTATAGTTCTAAGGCTAACACACCAATTACACCGTTCACCAAGTAAATACGGATTAAATTGTCACAAGGACTAAAACTACACCATGAGGACCAAAACAGCTCCAAGGGACTAAAACAGCACCAAATATAAACAGCAAACAGCAACATTGATAATACAGCAACTTTAGAAAACAGCAATATTAATTTCAGGAAAAAGCAACGTTAATTTCAGAAAACAGCAACATAAAGTTTAGAAAAACAACAACATTAACTTGGAAAAACAGCAACATTTATCTTAGAAAAACAGCAACATTTATCTTAGAAAAACAGCAACAGCATAGTTGAAAATACAACAACAGCACCATGGAAAATACAGCAACAGCACTATTTTAAAAACAGTGACAGCAACATCTTAAAACAAAAACAGCAACAGCAACCTTTTAAAACAGTGACAGCAACATTAAACCAAAACAGCAACAGCAACTTATTTTATACTCACAGATTACTTCCAGAAATTTGACCTAACTTTGGAGACTCATAACTTGAGCTACACAAATCCAAATTTAACCAAACCAGTGCCAAAATGACCAAAATTAAGTCTATTTTCTAATAAAATATGTCCTATAATTTTTGGACAAACGAAAGGTTTCCAGTTTTAAAAATACAGAACCTACGTCCAGAATACTCCCAGATTATTGACCTAACTTGTGGAGCCTATAACTAGAGTTACACAACTCCAAATCGAACGAAACCAGCGCCAAAACGACCGACGTGAAGTCTATTTTCAAGAACAATTAAACACGAAATTTTTGGACTGACTGAACAGTCCCAGTTTCAAGAAAACCGAAACAGTGTGACAACTCTCCTATTTTTTCTTTATTCAATTTCATTGGGTCAACATAACAAACACCCTACATACACCATTAGTAATAAAAATTCATCCCAACACCCATCAACATAGCATCACCAATTTAAATTCAACGTCAAACATAACATGAAACAACAACACAATTCAATCAACAACATCAAAATCAAGCAATTAACTATTCCTAAACCTAACTCATATGATTGCTAATCTTATAGGTTATTATGAATAAAAGAGAACCCCCTAACCTTTGTTAATTGAAGAGTTCAACAAAATTTCTAGCAAGCCACCAAAGACACCAACGATCCAAGCTTCTTCTCCCTTGAAGCTCCACGCGAAACCCCCTCCCTTGCCCTAGAACACGTCGCGCCTCTTCTCTCTCACTCTTCTCACTTGCGACTTCCTTTCTTTTTCTTCTCTCTATTTTACGATTCCTTCTTTTCTTTTTCCTCTCCTATGCGAAATGCCTTCACCTCACTAACACCTTGGGCTTGGATCGCGGGCTTCCTCGAACTTAAGCCCGGTCACTAGCACCACCCCCCTGATTTAATAAAATACCATTTTATTATTTCTAATATTTTTCCACAACCTAATTCCCAATAATTAATTAAATAAATAGCCAATTATTTTTGGGGCGTTACAACTCTCCCCCACTTAGAATATTTTCGTCCTCGAAAATTTACCTACCCACACGAACCCTCCTCCACTAACAACCAAAGCCATCTAGACAACTATCACTATCTACCATGCTGATCACTACTGCTTTAGTTACCGGCGATAAGTGATTGGGCGGCCGTCCCTCCTACTTGTTCAGCCAGGTAACTCAAGCACTAACAATCAGACCCATTCTCCAGAGGTTCTATAAGGATCCTTGATAGGGGTTTGAGCGTGATCCTGCCGGTACCACACGATCACCCCCAAACTCTATTAAAGTTCCTTCTTAATATAGTATGCCAGGACTCCGCTGCGCTACTCTGATAAACTGACTTGTAGATATTATTCGTGTTCTACCTCACTCATCTGTCTCTACGGTGCCTCATAGGTTTCATCACAACTTCACAACAAGGTTTACAGAGTGCATAACAGTTGCAAGGCAAGCCACATAATCAACAACACGACAATGACGACGACAACATCAACAAACAACAACAATAACAGCAACAACTAAAATTGCCACTCAGGCGACATCAATGACTAAATTCGCCACTCAGGCGACATCAACAACGACAAAACCACAACATTGGCCATAGGCCTACAACACAAAATCCGTCACAACAATTTGGGCCATATCGGCGTTACCCACAACAAAACAATTGGGCCATTCAGCGGTACCCAAAGAAAAACAATGTGGGCCATCCGGCGTTACCCACGACACAACAGTGTGGACTATTCGGCGATATCCACGACACAGCAATGTCGGCCATTCGGCAATACCCACGACACAACAACGTAATCAACATAGACAATAACGACATAGGCGACATCAACATAAGCAACCACACGGCAACAACATAGCAACGACATAAGCAACAACATGGCACATGTGATTTTTAATTCGATTTCTATGATCATGGCAATCATCAAGCAACTTTAGGGCATGGGAAATATCAACACATAATAAAATCGTTCAATCAAGGCATTAAGACATAACCAACACATAAAAATCATGACGCATACACATGGTAATCATGGAACAATTCACAGTTAACATTACAACAATACACAATGCTAAATAGTTGAGTTAAACTAATTAAATCAATTTTTATGTATATAAAATACATATATGAGTAATCCAAAATAAAAATAATTTAACCAATTTAATAGAAGTGCACGACCAATCTTAGCACACCTTATCATTCTAAGATTTCCAAGCCACGTAACACAATTAAAAAAAAAGAAACAAAAAAAAATAGTAACAATGATCAAATCATAAAATGGGTAACACCAAGGTATAATAAACCTTGAAAACAACTACATCTAATTTCTGTCATAAGAATTTAAGAAATTAGTAATCGAAGGATTTAAGAATTAACAGGTCTTACCATAGGCAGTAATCGAAAACGGTACGACACATAAATGATGAAGTGGCAACTTAAAACAATTAATCAAGAAAATCTCATGAAACACTCAACTGATTAACACACGATAAAAACACGTTATAACAACGACATTATGCATGTGAACATCTTGCGATATGAACTAACTTAATAGAGGTGCACAATTAGACTAAATACTCATGTCATTCTTAGTCACCAAATCGCACAACACAAATAATTTCTTAACAACAGCAAGGTCAAATCCTAGAAGGTCAGACTAATGAAGTCGGGATTCAGAGAACAACAATACAAAGCAAAAGTAGAATCACCGAGTCCACACAGAGAAAACATAATACAGCACACAATACCAGTAGGGGCATCTCCCCCACTAGTTCTCTTACCATCAGCAGCTTTCTGTTTACTTGTACCTGCAGGGGCATCACTACAACACAAACAATGGTTAGGACTAAAAGACAACAGTTGGTCGTTAACCGACACAACGACTCGACGACTTGGCCGGACGGACCAACCATTGCTCTGATACCACTAATGTAACACCCCCTTCTAATCAACTAGAATTTAATTAATTTAAAATCAGAGCTTTCAAAAACCTTTTGAGCACAACCACAAGAGGGTGCCACATTTCAAAACAACAACATATAAGAAACGCCAATTTGACTCATAAAACCATAAGGCACGATACATAGCACCACAAATATTCTGCTTAGTTTACATCAACGTAATTATAATAATCATCGTAGCGGAATAACGTCAGGTATTAAAGTAACAAAATACATCACCAAAATAGAAGTTTTGGAACATCAAATAAAACGACAAATGAACTAAGACGCCCCCCGGTGCTACGTATCAGAGCAGACTCAACCAACTTTGAAGAAGGTACTAGATCACCTTCACTCGCTATCACCTGCACGTTGCCGAGATAAGAAGCAACATAAAAGCAGTAGGGTGAGTCTCTTTACATAAATAATAACAAATAAGATAAGCCTCATATTAGAGAAGGCAACTAAATACACCAAATCACAACAGCGACAACATACACCATTAATTTTCAATCACCAAGAGACAACACCGAATGTATGAATAGTGCATGAAATGCAACCCAACTCCAAGGGCATATGCATGTGGATCCATCATCACCTTAATAATAGCCTTGAGGGCACTCACCAAAATAAGGCCGAAGCCTTCTGCTCACCAATCATTTATCATAAGGCCGAAGCCTTCTGCTCACCAATAAAAACGCATGATTATGTGACGCCATGAACAATGCCTCATACACACCAAAATCACCACAACAATGCAATAGCATGCTCACCAATAAATCGATTAACTCACCAGTAGTTTTATTAACTCACCAACACCAAAAGAAAGGTCGTAGACCACTCACCAATAATTTGCTTCGCCATTTTATACATATATATCACCATTTATACAACTCCATTTATAGTTCTAAGGCTAACACACCAATTACACCGTTCACCAAGTAAATACGGATTAAATTGTCACAAGGACTAAAACTACACCATGAGGACCAAAACAGCTCCAAGGGACTAAAACAGCACCAAATATAAACAGCAAACAGCAACATTGATAATACAGCATCTTTAGAAAACAACAATATTAATTTCAGGAAACAGCAACGTTAATTTCAGAAAACAGCAACATAAAGTTTAGAAAAACAGCAACATTAACTTGGAAAAACAGCAACATTTATCTTAAAAAAACAGCAACAGCATAGTTGAAAATACAGCAACAGCACCATGGAAAATACAGCAACAGCACTATTTTAAAAACAGTGACAGCAACATCTTAAAACAAAAACAGCAACAGCAACCTTTTAAAATAGTGACAGCAACATTAAACCAAAACAGCAACAGCAACTTATTTTATACTCACAGATTACTTCCAGAAATTTGACCTAACTTTGGAGACTCATAACTTGAGCTACACAAATCCAAATTTAACCAAACCAGTGCCAAAATGACCAAAATTAAGTCTATTTTCTAACAAAATATGTCCTATAATTTTTGGACAAACGAAAGGTTTCCAGTTTTAAAAATACAGAACCTACGTCCAGAATACTCCCAGATTATTGACCTAACTTGTGGAGCCTATAACTAGAGTTACACAACTCCAAATCGAACGAAACTAGCGCCAAAACGACCGGCGTGAAGTCTATTTTCAAGAACAATTAAACACGAAATTTTTGGACTGACCTAATAGTCCCAGTTTCAAGAAAACCGAAACAGTGTGACAACTCTCCTATTTTTTCTTTATTCAATTTCATTGGGTCAACATAACAAACACCCTACATACACCATTAGTAATCAAAATTCATCCCAACACCCATCAACATAGCATCACCAATTTAAATTCAACGTCAAACATAACATGAAAACAACACCACAATTCAATCAACAACATCAAAATCAAGCAATTAACTATTCCTAAACCTAACTCATATGATTGCTAATCTTATAGGTTATTATGAATAAAAGAGAACCCCCTAACCTTTGTTAATTGAAGAGTTCAACAAGATTTCTAGCAAGCCACCAAAGACACCAACGATCCAAGCTTCTTCTCCCTTGAAGCTCCACGCGGAACCCCCTCCCTTGCCCTAGAACACGTCGCGCCTCTTCTCTCTCACTCTTCTCACTCGCGACTTCCTTTCCTTTTCTTCTCTCTATTTTACGATTCCTTCTTTTCTTTTTCCTCTCCTATGCGAAATGCCTTCACCTCACTAACACCTTGGGCTTGGATCGCGGGCTTCCTCGAACTTAAGCCCGGTCACTAGCACCACCCCCCTGATTTAATAAAATACCATTTTATTATTTCTAATATTTTTCCACAACCTAATTCCCAATAATTAATTAAATAAATAGCCAATTATTTTTGGGGCGTTACATCGTTCATCTTTGCGGGGGCCGAGGTTGCACCGACCTCGTCGGCCATGTCGTCCTCTTCGTAATCAATGAACCTCTGAGCCCGCCTCAGGAAGTCTTCCAGGTTCCGGGGTCGGCGAACACCGACGTTGATCATGAAGAGGCTCTTCTTGCGGAGCCCGTGTCTCATGAATAAGAGTTTGATCTTGTCTTCTAGATGCCTTACGTTGTTGGCTTCTTTGTTGAGCCGCTCGATGTATTCACGCAAGGTCTCATTTTCTCCTTGTTTCACAGCTTTGAGGACGTCCACCGACTTGGGCTTCAGCCTTGACGCAGTCCTGTCTACGAGGAGAACGGCTTCGAGACGACGAAAAACTATATAGCTTGGGGCTTGGTGGAGTTGGAGGGGTGCGAGAACCTCCGCGTCGGCCCGTCCTTCGGGGAGGGGACCTGTGAACGTGGCGCCTGTGAGCTAACTTCCTTCGAGGGGGAGAACGGTGTTGCTTTGAGGCGACGGTGCGTCGGTCTAGACACTTGTCTTTTAACCGAGCTAAGATGGTGATAACTCTATTTTATATAGAGTTATTCGTATGTTTAAACTTAGTAAATTGCTCTCTTTCAAGCAAAGATAAAGAGTTTATATAGTATTTTATGTAATATGTGATAACTTGAGTGTTTGACATGGTTATAGTTGATAATAGGCCATTTTGGATATATTGTGGTATGTTTGATAAGTTTGTTTAGTGCAGTCTAGATGCTCCTGCATCAAATGCTCCTGCATTGATTCTGCACTTATAACTGCACTGGTTTAGCACAATGCTACTGCACTGCAACTGCATTGCCTGAAGGTTGGAGCCATCCACTTGCACATCCACTTGCCATCCACTTGCATTTGATGACCTCATGCTTGGTCTCCTAAAGCAAGAACACCTCGTATTTCGTTGCCTCCAATTCCCACATAGCTATGAAGAGTCATCAACGTAGGGACACGTGTTCTTATCTCATTTGACCTCCCTATACATTTGATTGAAGACTTCACATGGGAATCAACTGCTGTAAAGTAACCATGAATACAGCCACCAAAGTTACTTCAACATGAAGGAAGGAAGCACCTCTCTTGAAGACTATAAAAGGACCTCACTCCTTCACTTGAAGATAGATCACAATCCATAAGTTAGATTTAAATTTCAATATATATAGTTTGTTTCTATTTTGTAAGAAGGAAAGGAAGGAAGTGACAAATCCTCCTTACCTCAATTTCATAGTTTTATCAAAGTGCTAAGAAGCTAATGCAACTACATTGCTAGGAGGATTCATGCTAAGAGCTACAACTTGTGTAAACTCTATCTTGTTGTTTCTCTTTTGTGATTTCACTTATATAAACATGTTCTATTCTGTTTATATTTGCCTCGCAATGTCTATGTTGAGCTAAACCTCTCTTAGTTGGAATGTTCTAACCATTTAATGAACTTTTAAGTAAGTTTAATACAAGTATATGATGTGTGCACTTTAGTTCTTGCTTGATAATACTTTCAACACTTATTTTTAGATTGATCACTTAGAATAGGTAGATTTGTAAAAGCAGACATGGTTTACAATTAAGAACTCAAGAACTAATATGGGTGAGTGTTTTACATAAAGGAAACTTTGTGAAAACCATACTAAGTCCTAGACATAGGATAGTATAGTCCATAGGGTGATACTGTGGGTACTTTAAAAGACAAGAGTGAACTTATTTAGCAAGCCTAGACATAGGAAGCTTGTAATGAAACTCTGAAGAAAGTGACTGAAAGGCACACAACTAATGCAACAGCATTCAGTGCAACTGCATCATAACTGCATTAAACACTTATAAGTAAATTACTTGGGGAAGGCATTCCAACTAGCTTTTCTCTATTTGCATTACAACTACTTACACCTTGCTTTATTCTAACTTACTTGTGATACTCACCAATATCAATTATCTTGTTAAATTAGTTACTTTTCTCTAAATTACATAATATTGACTTTTGAAAGAGTTCATCAATCCCTGTGGGTTCGACCTGTTCTAAACACTGTATTACTTGTTATGGACTGTGTATACTTGCACATGTTTTCCCCACACCAGATGGCAGGCGTGTTAGCTCGGATAGCTCCAACCTCTTCCTCCATTTGGGTCAGGCGCTATTCCTGTTGTGCAAAGTCGCGGCTTCGGTGATCTAAGAGATCCAGTAATTGGTTTACCGCCTGGACTAGAATCGGGACGGCCTCGGGCACTGGCTGAGGCGAGAGTAACGGTGCAGAGAGGTCTTCCTCAATTGGAACCTGTTGGACATGTCCCTCGGGGGTCTGATTAGGTCGGGGGACGACTTCAATCACACTTCGGCTACGCGGTTGGCTACGAGTCGGAGGTCATCCTCGTGGAGTGATCAGTGTATTTTAATGCACTATTTATAGCTTTGCACTTGGTATTTTTGATTGCGTTCTGTGTCTAATATTTAAGTCTTAGCGCCTTTCTAGATTTTGGGTCTTATTTGAACAATATAGTAATTTCTTGATTAATTGCTGTTTTAATTTCATATTGACCCCTATCTACTCTGTAGGTCATAACTTTGGCTGTGGTTATCCGATTGAGGCGTGCGAGCATGCGTTGGAAAGCTAAGGAAAAGAGCTACAATTCTTCTGTTGAGTTCGAAACCCAGTCGTGAAGGTGAAAACTGCGAATTACCGAAGCCGTACTATGTAAAACGGCTTTTGGGCCGAATATTAGTTTGTTAACGGGCTTTTATCCAATAACCCATTTAGGGATTAGGTATTTCGTTTTAGTCTTATAGATATGGCTGGTCAGTAGCCGTTTTACCTATCTTACGCATTATTCTCAACTTTACAAAACTTTTGTGCTCTAGCCTCCATGGAAGCCTAAACTCCTAAGTCGATTCATCGGTGAAAGGCTGTCGTTTAAGGATTTTGAGGTTCGGTGTCTAATGTTGTTTTGTTTATTTCGTTTTTAGTTTTCACTTCTTTCTTTTCTATCAATTCCACATTTGAATTCTTTGTTTGCAATTTTCCTCTTTGTGTGATGCTTAATTACCCAAATTCGATTTACCTGCAATACGCGAATCGTTTATGTATGACGCTTGTTTATATGTGAATCTGTTTTGGCAACTCTTAACTATTAGAGTTATTTAGTCGCTTGTTTTATTTAATTCGAGTAGGAATTGATAGAGGATTGATTGAATTCAGTTATGATATCGATTGTGTTTAGTGGCGCTTGTTCACCATCACAACTGATTGAACATGTTGTTTTCCCCTTAAACATAACTTGTTTTCTACAAAAACTCCCCATTTTATTGTTAATTTTGTGCTTGTTGTTGGTAATCTTAATCTTAGAGGTCTTTGTGAGACGACCAAGGTTAACTCACCTTGATACTACATTTTAATACTTTCAAATTATTTTGACTCGCGTACGACTGCAGATCATGGAGCCATAGGGATAGATTGAGTTGATGAATAGTAAACTCCCACTGTGGTCGCCAATGTTACGTAGCTAGCCTTGGATTCTCGGATCCGGAGTCGGCAATGGGTATCTGATGTGTAGTGATTATCTTTTCTTGGCTCTGGGTCGGATGGATGCTTCGAAGGTCGGAATCTTCCAAGGTAAGAATCGTCAAGGTCGCGTTCTTCCGAAGCTGGACCCGGCGGGATCGAGTACCTGTAGACACTCCGATGCTAAAGTCAGAAAACAGAAGTCAGTGGGATGCAAATGAGCGAAGCGTACCTGGATATGTGGGTAGGACCCGTATTTATAGACGCGGAGCACCGGGGGTTCGCGGGTTGCGCCCGATCCAGACCGTTGGATTCAAGCGCTTTGATCTGGTCCGTTGATTTATGATTCGATGGCGTGATACCTTGCTGGACCGAATTTCTTGGGGAATGGGCCCATTATAGTCGCGGATTGGGCCTCTAGGACCGATCCGGAACATAAGGGTTGGTGCACCCCTTGTGCGCCCTTATATACAATTGCTTATCTAAAAAAAGAGTCTAGAGCTCTCAGGGTATGTTTGAGAGGAGGATCTAGGAGGGTTTTGGAGGGCTTGGTCTATATTTTAATATCTATTTGAGTTTTCGAAAAATTGAAAGAATAACATGTTAGGTAATGATAAAACATTGTTAATCACATTTCATTTTTGTTTAGAAATATTTTATAGCTTTCTAAATTTAGAAATGAAAATCAAATCCTCCTCTCCCCTCCCCACCTAAACTCTCCATCCAAACATACCCAGAGTGTTTTTCCTTTTAATTTTTAATCAGAAGTTACAATTTAAAAATAATATTTGAAATATAGTAAGTGGAATGCCAACATGTGTAGGAATTATAAGAGTGCAAAGATGCGTCAAACATTTAGTTAACACGTCATATTTTGATTAGGCCAAATTCAATATTGGTCTAGCATTTCAGAATTATCAAAATAGAGAGACTAAAATTGCGAAAAAAAAATGGGGGGGCTAAAATCACAAATGGCCTATAATAAATGAATACAAGTGCAATTAAGCATTTTTCTAACAATTACTAAACTTTTCAGTAACCATTATACAACACTCCAATGATCAGTACATACTAACCACAATTTAGTGTTTGTGTGGTTAGTACAATCCAATGATTAGTACATACTAAGCACAATTTAGTGTTTGTGTGGTTACCGAATTTTTTTATTGATGGGAAAATGACTATTATGCTCATTTAGTAACAATTACTAAGGAATTCCTTAGTACTCTAAGTCAGCCTCATTTTTCTTAACTGTCTTTATTGTTTACAGACTCTCAAATCTTGCAACGTAAGTTAAATCCGATGCAATTTAATTTTTACTTCATACAAACTCAAATTTCTGGAAAAAAAAAACTGAAATTCCCATCGAAGTTGTGATTAGGGGTGTTCACGGGTTGGTTTGGATGGATTTTGACTAAATCCGATATCCGAACCAATAAATTTTATTCGGTTTGGATTGGTTTGGATCTTGAGTATTTTTCTATAAAATCCAAACCGAACCAACCCGATATTGGATGGATTGGTGTGGATTGGGCTCACGGGTCATACGCTAACAATGTTAAATTAGTAAAACATGAAATGCGACAAATGTTTATAATAACCACCAAAACTAAACTAAATCATAATTTAGTAAATACATCAAATCCAAACTCCAAAGTTAAAACTTAATGACAAAATAAAAAGATAAAGAGTCTAAGCACATAGCAACAAGTGCCTTTAAATTTATTAGAGTCTTCAAAGTTCAAACACATAAAATGCCAAATAAAAGCTTCAATGTGGCTGCCAAAACAAACTTCTTTTTGTTCAACCCATCCAAGCCATAATCCTGAGAAAGAACGAAGAAGCATTAAAAAAATTGATACTTATCGGCACATTGAAAAAGTGAATAAATACTAACAATCTTAATATGAATAAATGTTGTTTATGGGAGCCGTTAAAAATTCTGATATCAATGCACCTTGGAAATATGGGCATGAATGATTCTATTGAATGGATGTGACTTTGTGAGAATTGAGAAAGAGGGAGGTTGAAGAAGAGTAATAGTCAGTCCCTTGAGTATCTAGCTCGTTGTCACTAGTGGTAGTACGGGTTCACGGTTTGGTTCGGGTTTAAATTTTAAAATTCGTTATCCGAACCAAATTAGTACGGATTTTTACGGGTTGGTTCAGATTTGACCCGAACACAAAAATTATCTGAATCAAACACTTCGGTTTGGGTTGGGCTACGGGTTAGTTCGGATTTATCCAAACCACTGAACACCCCTAGTTGTGATTGTTGTGTCCTCTAAATTTTTTTATGAGAGCCACATGGGCCAAAAAAGTAAAATTACAAAGTGGATTCTCATAAGTAATCAAATTTTTCTTTTTAAGGGACAATACGTAACAACTCTAGTTGTATCCTCTTTAATCTGGAAATTGGCCATGATATTGGACAAAAGTGGGGGTAAAGGACCGAACAAAAACACAAATTCTTGTCATTCACAAAAACCACAGTGCTACTTTCTGTCTCATAGTGCAACTTTCTAACCACCTAAAAAAAGTACCAGATACGATTTTTATTTCCTACTTAATAAGCTCTCTCTTCTATCTCATTCTTCTCTCTCTACCCCCTCTCTCTCTCTCTCTCTCTCTCTCTCTCTCTCTCTCTCTCTCTCTCTCTCTCTCTCTCTCTCTCTCTCTCTCTCTCTCTCTCTTCTCTCTCTCTCTCTCTCTCTCTCTCTCTCTCTCTCTCTCTCTCTCACTCCTCCATTCTCTCTCCATCTCTTATCTCTTATTTTTATTTATTATAGTTTTCTAATCACATTGTAATAATTGTTATGTAAAATCATTATGTACATCATAAAGAATAAATTTTAAATTTTTTGTTTATTTTGCCGTCTATTGTCCATTAAACAGTCTACGACACAAGTTGTATAGTACTGTTCTGTCTAATCCAAGAATATCTGTTACGATCGGTTTCTCTGGATGAGAAAGGACCGAACACGAGTTATGATGTGTTCTCTGCATGGAATGTAAAGAACAAGTATTGAATGAGAGAAATGCACGTGGGATCCGTTTATTGGCCTCTGAGGGCGGTAATTATATTACAATGCTCATTAATAGTAATAAATATACTTAATGGTCGAGTAGACCGTTACAGACTGGGAGGAGGGGAATCAGGGATATTTCCCTCTGATTCCTCTGATTATGTTTCTTTCCTTTCTGGTAGAGGTAGAAACGAGGTATTTTGGGTCGATCGGCCAGTCATCAAGGGAGGTCCTTCAGAAGCCGAGCAAATGTGTATGCCGGCTGGTCTGGATGGGAACAGAGCCCTTCAAGCGGCAAGTGCGGAGCGCGAAGTCGTTCAAAACAAGTTGAGCTCTACTATATCGTAGCCCTTCAGTTGTTGAAGCAAAGTCTTCGGCTCCTCAACCCTTCGGCTAGGGGGTGAGGCTCCTTGTGTTGGTGCCTTGGCCTTCTTTCTTGCGTCCTCTGTCATTTTTCGTTGCGCCTCATTGTCTCTATGTTTGGGGACAAATATCCTTCTTTGAGTTCTCTGAGTAATCCCGTCGGCGTTTTGGTGCACGACGGGAATACTAGAGGACTCGAGGTTGGAGTCTTTGATCTGCAGGAGTTATGGATTTTTGCCAGTTGCTTCCTTTGTTTTTCTTCATGGAGGAATACTCATAGAACTCGAGGTGCCTGCTTCCGTTTGGGCAGAGCGCCTTGCTGTCCGCCCCCAGTCCTCTGCTTTCTTCGGGTTGAGATTCTAGAGGAGGAGCCTTTTGCTGCAGTCAGGGCGGTGGTGGTATCTTCTCGTCTCTTAGCCTCAGGTTGCTTCTGAAGGCGTTGTCGAGAGTGGGGGTGAAGCTACATGTGTCCTTTCGAGGACTCTCTGCGGGCGGCCTTCCTTTTCGTGCATCTGTTTTGGGAGAGTCTTCTGCAAAGCAAGGAAACGTAGGAAGTCTCGGCAATGACTCGACGGGGAACCGGTCGGCCTCGGTATTAGAATGAATATACATATGTTAATTTAATTATATTTTATTTTTATGATGTGCATTCGATATGCAAAAGTGGGTTATCTTGATGAATAAAACAACGTTTTGGATGGAGTTATACCTTGTTTGTTGTTTTTCGCCTTTTCCGCTCGGTTTGTTTGACGTTGCTCGAATCGTTCGGTATTTCAGTGGTTTCTGATCTGACGCCATGTCATGATTGTTGTGGAGTGACGCTTGAGGTGTGATTATTGCGCCTGTTTCCAAGGAGGGTCATGTCATGACTTCTCCACTCGTGAATCGGCGCGTGTCTTCATCTAATGGTGGGATGCAAAAAGGTGTGTCGGTCCGTGCCGCATGATCCATGCCCCTCATTCACCGTTAGATGGAGCGTAGACTATCAGATCAGAGGCGTTCGTGTATATATATATATATATAAGCTTTAGTGTGTGCTGTTAGCACTTTCGTCACTTCGCATTCTTGCTTCGTCTTCCCTATTTTTTCTCTGGTTTTTCTTTGCCGCTTCGGGAGCTCGTTGTTCTTTTCGTTTGGCGTTTTACAGAGTCAATCCGCAGGGTCGTTTCTTCGCGCTCCTTCATTTAGTCGAATCAAGGTACGTGCTTGATTTAGATTTCTCCTTCGTTTGTTTGTCGTTTGAATGTTACATGTCTTTTGCCTTTTCGTTTTCCTCCTTTTGTTTTGTTGCCAAAACCTTGTTCCTGTTAAACAATGTTAGTGGTATTGATAAGTAGCGATAGTGATACGGAGGTTACCTCTACCATTAGATTTTGTAGGAAGGGTAGTTGTTCCAGTAGGTGTGTTGATTGCTTGGTGGGTAAGGGGAAATGCTTGATATCTGAACTTAAGCAACTTGTAGATTCTAACAGTGGGTCTTCGTCTTCCTCTTTAGGGATGTCTGACGATTTGGGCTCAGATCAAGAGGAGATTTTTGACCCAGCAGTGCCCTACTGTTGGGTGAAGGCTGAAGTGAGGGATGCCCGCTCGGACCTCAATACCGAGGAGGAGGTAGGGGAGGTTCAGGAGCTCTTATGCCACCCGGTTGATGTTGGTGCTGCCACCGCTCGGCCGGTTGGCTTTGACGAGCAGGTTTGTCATGTTTTCGCGGCTGCCGGGTCTCCTCCCTCAACTTATATGTCAAATACTTTGTTTAAAGACTTAGGGGTTAGGGTTCCTTTTTCTTCTTATTTCTGCGGTGTGCTCCGAACTTTGAATGTGGTCCCCTCTCAGCTTCATCCGAATGGTTAGGCCTCTATGAGGGCGTTTGAAATTTTGTGCGAGTGTTTGAGCGTAGAACCGACAACTGAGAAATTTTTGAGTTTCTTTAGGGTGCAATCACCGAGGCCACGTACATGGGTTTCTCTATGCAATATTCACCGGCACCCATTTATGACTATTTATAAGAGTAGTTATAAATATTTTAAGGAGAGTTTCTTCAAATTGGAGGCGGGGTCATCATGTTCCACGTTGTTGCTTAATGAACAAGGTGAGGAGCGGCTTCCCTTGTTTTGAACTTGCAAACCCCGAAAGGGGCGGTTGATAGACGAGCGAGATCTTTCTTCTACCGTCCGGGCGGATGTTGAGCGTCTTTGGAAGGGTGCGCCGACCAAGTCCACTCTTTTGCTGAGTACTGAAAATTTGGAAACGGCTTTAAATTTCATACCTGAGTAATTTTCTTTCTCTTTACCACTGTTTTCTTATTTATCGATGTTTTTGTGCTGATCATTGCTTCCCGCTTTTTGCAGAATCTTTAGGCATGTCTCCGATGAGTGTGGAGGAACGCAAGCGCCTTTGCGCCGAGAAAAGAAGAAGCCAGGGATATACTGAGAAGCCAGGTAAACTAATATTGCAGGATAAGTTTTGATGATGAAAAAGACAAAGGCAAAGTTGATGGCCAAAGTTAATAAAAGTGACGAAACATCAAAGTCACAATCCAAGACAAACAAGCTCAAGAATTGAAGATCCAAGTTTAAGGGTAGTCCTTAGATATAAGGGTAGTCCTTAGGGTTTGGGTGTATCTTAGGAAAAAGTGTAAGCTCTTTCGAAGGTCGGCTCGTATCTCAAAGTCTCACACACTCAAGTTTTTCAAAGCTGCATGCATACTTACGTAAACATTCTTATCATCTTTAAAAACATAAAAATCGACTTCTTCATGCATACACATACATCAAAATCGATTTTCAGGTCAATCAGAAAAGAAAGAATCGATTGTCAGGTCATGTGGTTTCATTGCATAAATCAATTTTCAGGCCAAATATTCTCAAACAAAGAGTCGATTCACACACCTTTAAACTAAGCTGAGAATCGATTCCTACATGTCTCAGGCAAGCTGAGAATCGATTCATACAAGTTTTAACTTAGTAAAGAATCGATTCCTAGCCCTCCGTGGTTCTCAAGAATCGATTGTCCCTATTTCTCAAACATAGTCAAAATCGATTCCTCACTTAAATGAATCGATTCCTAGATCAAAAGCTTTCAACAAATAATCGATTCCTACATTATTTTCAACGTAAACTTTATTTTTTCATAGCCTATAAATAGGCACCTCATTACGTTCATTTTACAACAACCCATTTCACGACTCAGAGAATATTTTAAGAAAAACTCTTCACGCTTTTACTTTTGCTCGTCACGCACCGTTGGTCCGTCTGAGCTGATCTTTCGCTAAGAGTTAGTTGGGGTTGCGTTCTTCAAGTTGTAATATCTGCCTTCGTTAGAGGTATTTCTGTCTTTACATTTGTTATTGTTTAATTGTTGTGAGTTGTACTAGGGAGTGGGGTATCTCTCTAGGGTAGCAGTTTGTACTAGGGAGTGGGGTATCTTTCTGGGGCAGCTGATTGTAACAGGGGTGGGGTATCTCTTGTTTTTGCTGTAATAGATTTGAGGGCTCTCCATAGGTGAGGTATCCTAGGAGGAGAGTGCCTGAGTCTGTAAAGGTTTTCCAAGGCACCTGTAAGCCTTGTTGTTTTGGTTAGTGGAAAATCTCACAAGGGTGTGAGGACTGGACGTAGGTCACTAGGAGGTGACCGAACCAGGATAAATCTCTGCGTGCTTTACTGCTTTCCTGCTTTACTGTTATACCGCTTTACTGCTTTATATTCTAATTCCTTCGCTTCCACTTAACCTGCGCGAAAATTGATCTAAGTCATTGAAAAGGGGAAAAACGTTTTCGAAAGATCTGAAAAGTTTTTAAATCTCAATTCACCCCCCCTCTTGAGACTGAAGCCACTTGGCAACAAGTGGTATCAGAGCTAGACTCTTGTATAAAGGGCCTAGCAGCTTCAAGAGAAATGGCTTCAGGTTGGTTCTACGCAAGAGGGTGCTTCTCTTACCCGTCCTCCGGGATTCAACGGGAAAGATTACTCATATTGGAAAGAAAGAATGAGAATATTTATTGAAGGGGTAGACTTAGATGTTTGGGATGCTGTGGAAAAAGGACCTTTCGTCCCCACACACATAGTAGACGGTATTCTTACAATTAAAAGTAGAAATGAATGGTCTGATGATGAGAAAAGAAAAGTGCAACATAATTTACGTGCCAAAAATATTATTACTTCTGCTTTAAGTGCTGATGAATTTTTTCGAGTTTCAAACTGTAAATCTGCCCAAGAAATGTGGGATAATCTCCAAGTTACTCATGAGGGTACAAGTGAAGTGAAAAGGGCAAGAACAAATACTCTTACCAGAGAGTACGAACTGTTTAGAATGAATACAGGTGAAACAATACCAGAAATGCAGAAAAGGTTCACTCACATAGTGAATCAGTTAAGCTTGTTGGGAAAGTCATTTCCTACAGAGGATCTAATCAACAAAGTTCTGAGATGTCTGAATAGAGAATGGCAACCCAAGGTTACTGCTATAGCTGAACCAATAAATTTAGCTACTATGACTCTGGCTACTCTGTTCGGTAAACTTCAAGAGCATGAACTAGAACTCACCCGTCTAGCTGAGCACGAAAATACAGATAAGAAAAAGAAAAGCTTGGCTCTAAAAGCATCTAGTTCTAGTCGGCTTGATGATAGTGACGACTCAGATGATGAAATTGATGAAAGTGAAGAGAATATGGCTCTTATGGTTCGGAAGTTCAAAAGGTTCATGAAAAGCAACAACTATCCAAGGAAGAACTTCAAATCAAAAAGGTTCTCTAGGAAAGAAACCTCATCCGGTCCTCCTACTTGCTATGAATGCGGTAAACCCGGGCACATGAAAATGGAATGTCCTAATCTACAGAAAAAGGACTCCAAATTTGAAAAGAAGGCATTCAAGGATAACAAAGGAAGAAAAGCCTACATCGCATGGAAGACAACTGCATGGACTCATCAGATGAATCAGAGGATGAAGAAGCTCAAGTTGCATTAATGGCTGATCATGAAAGCGAGAATGAAAACGAGGTAATATCTAACCCTGACGCTCTACAAAATGCATATGATGATTTATATGAAGCGTTTATTGAATTGCATGATGAATCTGTGAAATTAACAAAAGCATTAGGTAAAGCAAAGAAAGTTATTAATCACCTTCAAAATGAAGTAATTGCATTAACTAAAGAAAGGTTAGAACTTAGAAAGGAAAACTACAGCCTAGGTTACCTTAAAGCAAATTATGTCTGTGACAAATGTACTGAGTTTGACTAGAAAGTCCATGAACTAGAATGGACAGTAGGAAAACTATCTTGCTTACAGCAAGCACATCCTAGACACTCTAGAAACAACTACACTAAAAGGCATATGCATCATAGATCTAGACCATGCATCAGTTGTAGTTATTGTGGTAAAAATGGACATACAGCTTCTGTTTGCAGGGCAAGAGGAAGACAAAATGTGAAGAAAGTATGGGTTCCCAAAGGGACCATACTAAGTATTAACCCACAAGGACCCAAAGAAATTTTGGTACCTAGAACCCTTGTTTAAATCATTGCAGGTATGCTTCAAGGTATGGAGGACAGACTGGTGCCTTGAAAGCAGAATCACAAAAGCTCATGACTGGGAAGAAACAGATCCTTAAACACTCCACCCCAGGTTAAGCAGTCATGTGACTTACATCAAAAATAAACTGAGGAAAGAATCCTCAGTAAAGGTTAGTCCGCATTTATAAAACTATTAATTCAATCTCTTAACATGAAAGTGGTCTATACGGTGCGAAATTTATTTCCATGTCTTATTCATATAAATTAAAAATAAAGGAACCATCATCCTAGAACCCATGACTCAAATATGTGCATACGTGATTAAAGTTAGTCGAGTCCTTTAAAACGGCCAGTCAAAATTATTTTTGGAACCATTGCAAAAGAAACAATTTACTTTCTTTTAATTATAAGTTTCATAGAGCTTTCTTCTTGGGCATTATCTCATGGCATGAATCGATTTCCAAGTCTCTTCCAAAAGCCTATCATTTAGCTTAAATCGATTATATCTATAGGATCTCTCTCTAAACCTCTCAATCGATTATCTCCAACAAATCAATACCGCCCTAAAACTTAGGAAAACTTGCGCTAAAACTCCTTATCTTTCCCAACAAGAAAGGCGCAAAATCCCTAAACTATCTCACCATATCCTCTCCTATTTTTTGGGCGCCTATCTCTATACCTAAGCAATTATATTATCCTTTTAGCGACCCATCTCACTATTTCCATAGTGCACTCATCGTAAAAACAAACCTCTCCTTGAGCATATCTCAATGCCTCCAAGAACCAAGAATTTGAGTGTCAAAAGGAAAAATTTACATGATGGTGAAACTGAAAGTTCCTTTCATTCCAGATATTTCACCAGCCCTGAACAAGCTGACCTCTACAGCAAAAACTTCTCACTCAGAGGATTAGGAACCACTTATGCTCTAGACTTACCCTGGTTTCAAAGTCAAAAGGGGTTTGAGTTTATCAACTGGCTAGAATATCACAAACTGCTAGACTTTGCAACCGAAACAGGTCCAGTCGCTCCAGACATGGTTAAAGCCTTCTACACCACACTTAGCTACAACTATACAACTGAATCTATATCAGCCGAACTAAAAGGAACTAAAATCCACCTCACTCTAGCTCAGTTCAGTAGTCTCACCAAGTTACCCTGTGATGGTGAGAAATTGATCCATATGAACCCTCCGAAATCTTGGTCCGAATTTGACCTTGGAAATACTTGCGTGTCCATCTGTCATGCTCTGGCCGAAGTTGGTAAAAAGCCTATACTAGCAAAATCACTCACAACCCAAAATCGACTTCTCCACTACACCATATCCCGAACAATCCTTCCGAAAACCTCAAACATTGCTCAGGTAACCTATGATGAAGTAATTTTACTTTGGGGAATCAAACACCAGAAAAGCATAAACTGGGCACATCTTATTGTGAGCTGTAGCGACCGAAAAATCCGGAGGAGGGATTCTTCGAAATTCTTTAAATGAAGCCGCCACCAAAGTTTTAGTTTAAGGGCAAACATTGGAAAATCCCTATTGAGTGGATAAAGGGGTCTTGCGGACCAGATTTAGGCTCGGGAGTCGTTTATGCGTAGGGAAGGTATTAGCACCCTACGACATCCTTCCTAAGGAAGGTTACCTTTTAACTAAATGTGTAAGCGTTTATTAATTCAAAAATAATGTTTTTACCCTTATAATAATAATAACAAAAGACTCGCTAAACGGTTAGTTGTTTTTTGTACTTTTTGAGAAAAATGAGAGAAATAAAATTAAAGGGAAAAAAAAGGTTTTTTATTAGTGCAATTGACAGAGGTCGGCCGCCCTCTGGTCCTACGTATCTCCTGGTAGAGAATCAAATCGCACGTAGTTCTTGGGTAGAAAATGTTTGTGTGTTTGTTTATTTTTATTTATTTTTGAAATTGGGAGAGGTATTCGAAGTGACCAAACAAGCGAAACTCAGAGTGATCATTACTCGTGGTCCGTTACCAAAGCTACTACTAACAGTCAAACAAGCTAAACTCAGAGTGACCATTAGTAATAACTTACTTCTATTTATTTTTGAAAAGAGGAAACGGAAAAGCAATTGATATGAGGGTGTTGTATTATTAAAAACAGGGTTGCGACTATAAATATGATCTTATTATCAAAGGGTTTACATCATTAAAAAAAGTGTAAACATTAATACGGCGTTTTAAGAAACAGAGGGTGTTGTAACTCAAAAACGAAGGGGTGCGGGTATCTAATCTGAGTTTGAAATAGGGGTTGTATGACTAGAAACTGATAGTGCGAATAATAATCTGATGTTAAAAAAACCTGGGAGGTTGTATCATTAGAAGAAGGGGTGTGAATATACATCTGTGTGTTTTGGGTAAGCATATACGTATGGTGTTTAAATTTGTGAAGTAAACAAAATGAGCTCACTAAAAAAAAAAGGGATGGGGTATTAAATATATGAAGGTGAGAGTTGTAAAATAAAGTAAATAAATAAATAAGGGAGTGGGGCGATGTGGCATGTGCGCATATGTGTAGTGGTAATATATAACTATAATAAAATAAATAATAAAACAATAACAGATAAAATGAAAAGGGAATGAAGCAAACCTAAATCCCAAATCAACAAATGATCCAGAAACAAAAACGAGAGAGAGAGAGCGCCGCTTAGAGTGAAGAGAAGAGATGATGTTTACAGAGAGAGGAAGAGGAGATCGGAGGGACGCGGAAGTGGCCATCTTGGTCACGCCAAGTCACGAATGCAACGAAACGAGGCTCGATGGGTGACGTTGTCGGCGGATCTAGGCGGTGCTGCGACAGAGGTGGTGTTGTCTGGCGGTGGTTCAATGGCGATTTACGGCGAAAGGGGGTGTTTGGGGGTTCGGTTGAAGGTGGAGAGGTGACGATGAAGAGGGCGTGGTGACGGGAAGAAGGCTTCGACGGAGGGGGTCTTTCGGTGATGGGTGAGTGACGGCGGTTTGAGGCGGATGGCCACCGTCTACGGTGGTCGGACTCTAAGGAGGTGAGTTTCGCTATTTTGTTTTTACGGTTCTATTCTTCTCCTCTCTAGTTCTGATCTGCCTATTTTGATGTTTATTGTTTTTTTTGGTTTCTCTGGGAGTTCACGGCCAACGGTGACGTGCTTCGGGGGGACGGCGCGAGGGGGTTCGCGATGGCGGTGGTTGTTTGGTGGCTGTTGGGGAGGTTGATGGCTACGGTGGTGGAGTGGTGATGATATGGGTGGTTGGTGGTTGGCCGTAGGAGTGGTGGAGAGGGGATATCGTGGAGGTGAGGGAGAGGGTGGTGGTGGTGCGAGAGTGAGAGGGAGAGTTTGGTGGGTGGAGAGTTTGGTGGGTCGCGGTGGTGGCGTGGCTACTGTGGTTGTGGATACGGTTCGGTTGCTATAAGGAGGGAGAGGGTACGGTGGTTTCGGTTGCTTGTGTGGTTGTGTGGGTGGTGATTGGTGGCTTCGGTGTGTAGGTGGTGGTGGTCGTGGCCCCTCTTTCTTCTCCTTTACATTGTGTTCTCTGTATGTGTTATTAGGGGTGATCATCGGGCGGGTTCGGGCGGGTTTGTGCCCAAATGGGTAAAACCGACCAAAACCGACAGAGCCAGGATGAGGCCCGTGTCCGCCCACTTTTGGGTTCGGTTAGAAACGGGTTCGAGTAGAAACGGGTTCGGTTTTGAGGCGGGTTCAGGTGGGTTGGAAACTGAGAGAAGAGCGAGATGAGGCGAGAGTGAGATGATGGTGATTTGGAAATCTGGAAGGAAGATGATGGTGCGCTGGAGATGAGGCGAGAGTGAGATGAGGCGCGGTGGCACTGCATACTCAGATCTGGAGAGTGAGATGAACTGAGAGCGAGAGAGCGAGATGAGGCGAGAGTGAGATGAACTGACTGAGAGAGAGAGAGAGAGAGAGAGAGAGAGAGAGAGAGAGAGAGCTGTAGGCGGCGAGAGGCGAGAGCGAGAACTCAGATCTGTAGGCGAAGCGAAACTGAGAGTGGGAGAGGAGATCAGAGAGAGAGGCAAGTGGGAGAGGAGATCAGATAGAGAGGCGAGAGCGAGAGGAGATCAGAGAGAGAGGAGAAACTGCGATGCGACTGAGAGAGTGGGAGAGGAGATCAGAGAAGCACTTGATATACCTGGCTCGGGCGGGTTCGGGTTTGGCGGGTGAGTTTGCAGTGCCACCGCGCCCGCCCTTGCACAACCGTGAAACCCCACACGTCTTCCGAGCGAAACCGACCACCCGAGCGAAACCGGCTGCGAGTGGGAGAGGAGGGACCGGGTTGGGCGGGTTCGGGCGGGTCATGCCTCCATGATCATCCCTATGTGTTATTGTATTGTTAATCAATTTCGCTACCGTGTGTCATACCCCAATTTTGTCCGACTAATCGAAAAAATCCCAAAATTTTATCGCTTCGCACATTGTTCTAAATGCGGGTGTATTTGGCACTCTCGTGCAACAATTTTGTTTGGCGCTCGTTGTTTTCAAAAAAAGAGTCCAAAAAATAATAAAAAATGATAAACACAAGCGCATTTCGTTTTGAGTCGTGTGAGCAAATGCGGCGGTGCGCTTTTGGTTTTACCGTCTTACGCGCGTGCGTATTCTAATCGCGTACGCGTTCCTAGTCTTAAGGCGAGCGCGCGTTTCGTTTCGAGTTGTGCGCGAGTCGTTACTTCGGTGCGCATTTGTTTTTACCGCTTTTATTATCATAAAAAAATAATAATAAATAATAGTAATAAAATGAAATCAGTTTTTTTATTATTAGCTGTCCCTTTTCCTGATTTTTGTTACATACATAAACAAACAAAATTTAAAAAAGGTGCAGAACAGTACAAAAAAAAGAGTCAACTCTTTTTACAAAAAATAATTAAAAAACAGTACAAAAAAAAACTGAAACAGCCTGCTGGTGCAATTCGAGAATGGGGCAAAAGGTCCTTTCTCCTTGCCTCTTTGCTTTTCTCAGTTTCAGCAAAAAACACTCCTGCAATTGGCAGCAACCCCTGCTGCCATCCTTGCTGCTCCTCTCTGCTCCACTCCAACAGCTTTGTCTCCAAAGGGATTTGCTCCCCTGATGCATGCCACACCTACACCACAGTTTCTCCAATATAAATACCAGGCACAGTAACACTGAAAAAAGGAGGAGAGTAACACACAGGGCAATACACACAGAAAACACAGCAATAAAAACACACAACAATTAAGTTATTCACCACCAAAAGAACTTGAAAACAACTTTAGAATTCAAGTTCACTTGTGATACACAAAGGCACACACAGCAAACATAGCAACATACACACACAGAACAATCCCAGGCAGAAATTCGCACAAAAAATATAACAACAGAATAAAGAGAGGGGGCACTAGCCGCGGTTCTATTTTCAGTAGGTAAGAAGGGATTCTTTTTCAGAAGCTGGAAAATTAGGTTGGTCCTCTATATACTTATGCGTTTTTTTTTGTCGTTCCAAAATATTAGAAACAGAATAAATATGAGTTTTTCTTTTATGTATGCATATATACGTATGTTTGTTTTCTAAAAAGGGTAATAGGCTCAAACATTGTCTCTGTCTGCTTTCCCTAATTTTTTGTTTATCAAAAAAGGAAAAGTAGGTTTTCTACTTTGTTATGCTTAAAGAAAAGCAGGGTTGATATATATATATATATATATATATATATATATATATATATATATATATATATATATATATATATATATATATATATATATATATATATATATAAGAAAAATAGAAAAAAAACAGAACCAGTAGATAAAAAAAAATAGAAAAAATAAATAAATGAAATAAGACACTAACCTGAGCCGCCGTCAGAGGCGGACGCCGGCCACCACCCACGGTGGTCGTTGTCTCTCCACCTCCGTTGATCCTCCCAAAACGCCGCCGTCACCACTGAACTACACAGGGCCACCCACAGCTTCGCAACACCACAGCCAAAACACTGCCAACGACCACCACCCCGAACCGTCCCTCTTCTCCTCCGCGCGCGAAACCGAGCCAAACACCGTCGTCTCCCACAGCGCCACCACCCACAGCGCTACAAACAGCCACCCACCGAAGCACCGCCGTAAAGCCAAACCACATCACCAACGGAAACTAGATCTAAGAAGAGAGGGGGATCGATTCGTGGAGAGGGAGAAGCGGCGGCGAGGAAGCGAGAGATCACCGTGAGAGGGAGAGGAGAATGAGACGGCGCAAGGGAGAAAGGGAGACACGGTGGAGAGAAGAGAGGGAGGCGGATGCGCTGTTGGAGAAGAAAGGAGTTGGGATTTGGTGAGGGGAGTGAGGATCGGCCGCAGCAAAAGGGGAGGGAGAGGAAAAAATCAGATTTGGCTTTTTTGAGAAAGGGGGCGCCGTGGAGAAGGTGGAAAAATTAGGGTTTTCTATTTTAGGTTAGCTATTTATAGTGTGCACAGCAGGGGTATTTTCGTCTTTTCACGTTTTTTTATTTTTATTTTCAGATTATTGTTCGCACCCCCCCTGTTTACCTCGTGCGCCCCCTTTTGAAGCCCATGGCTTTTTTTTTTTTTTTTTTTTCGAAACGCAGCCCAGCTCACCAAAAACGAGCTGGGCTCACTATCTGCACCCCCTTTTTAATGATACAGTCCTCCTGCCACTTGCACCCCCCATTTTACTGTTTCACCCCCTGTTTCTCTTTTCAAATTTTATTTCTTTCCCCTAGATAAACGTTTTTTTACAAACCTTTTTTTCCAAATAATAAATTTTCTTTTCCCCAAACGAACTTATTTTTTTCTCAAACCTTTTTTTTTTAAAAAATGATGGATAAATGTTTCCCCGAACAAAAATCAATCCAATTGCAAATTCTTTTCATCACGACGTTCTCTCCAATTAAAATCAACGAAAACACTTTTCAAAAACAAATCTTTTCAAACGTCGAAATCAAAACTAATCATCACTAATGATCACTCGCGCCGTTGCCGTTTGATTGTGGGTGATGATTTCATTCCCGTGGGAGCTACTAGTGTGACCACTCTAAACCGTTGTTGTTTGGTCCTCACAAACGCTCTCCTTCAATTGCGAAAACCTTTTCAATGCTCAAAATAAAAACCGATTATCATTAGCCATCACTCGCGCCGTTGCCGTTTGGTCGTTAATGATAATTCATTTTCACAAGAGTTAGTAGTGCGACCACTCTAAATCGTTTGTTTGGTCACTGCGAACGCTCAACTCCTTTGCGAAAAACTCCAAAAAGAATAAAAAACAAAAACCGTTTTCCAAACACCGAAGAACTACGTAGCTTTGAATTCTCCATCGCACCAGGAGATACGTAGGAGCGGGTCACATCCCGTCAAGCATAACAAATAAAAATCATTTTCACAATAAGTTTTCAACAATCATTTTCAAAAGAACCTAGAACTACGTCGCCTTTGATTCTCCACCCGGAGATACGTAGGAGCAGGGCCACGCCCCTGTCAAGCGCAAAAACAAATGATTTCTAAATAAAAAATACAAACACATCTCTTTCAAAAATCAAAAATCTTATTTTCAAAGTAGGGGATTAAGTCGGTCGTACGGCCGGGTTAATCATCGTTTTAGGATAAGTGAACTGTGGTCCTTCAGAGCCCCAGCGCTCCTTCAGCCCCCAGCGGCCCTTCAGACCCCCAGTGGTCTTTCAACACAGATCACGCGATCCTAAAACCCCTATATTAAAAAACACCAAACACACAAACATTTTCTACACAAGAACTACGTAGCTTTGAATTCTCCATCGCACCGGGAGATACGTAGGAGCGGGCCATGTCCTGTCAAGCACTTCTTTCTAAAAACCCTTTTTTTTTCCTTTCTCGTCAAAAAGTAAAAATTTTGTTAAGTTTCTTTAATTCGTTTTCAATAAGAAATAAAGAGGCAATTTAAATATTTTCAGGTCAACATATAAAAACCACACATTTAATTAAAGGTTCCCTCTCAGTAGAGAGGACGTGTGAGGTGCTAACACCTTCCCCGCGCGTAACCGACCCCCGAACCCAAAACTCTCAGTTTTCAAAGGCCAATCGCTTTCCAAAAAGGTTTTCCTAATATTTTCCTTAATAAATATTGGTGGCGGCTTCATTGTCTTAAGAAAAGTTGCGAACGAGGAAGGTTCTCCCTCGGGGACTTTTTCGGGCGCAACACCGTGCCCCCCCTGTGTGGCTGTGCTGCTGTTTTATTTATACTAGTGCTTGGTGTGGTGTGTGGTATGTGGAGCACAAAATCAAAACTCCCAGGAGACCAGACAGAGACAGCAGCAAGAGAGGAGCAGAGTTGCTGCCAAGTTATGGTATTTTTTGCCTAAAATGAAGATCAAACCAAGAGACAAGAAGAAGGGGGTTTGAGCTCAAAGCTCAAACTGTTGCTGCAACAGCAGCAAGGCGCAGGCTACATATTTTTGTTTGACTTTTCTTTATATATTTTTTTTATGTGTAACAAACAAAAATGTAATTTTGTATTATTTTGAAAAATAAAAAAAACAGATTTAAACAAGCTTAACTATTTGACTATATTTTCTTTTTATTGACAACTACTATTCAACCGATAATAATAATAATAATAAATGAAACAAAAAAAACAACAAGGCTAAATTGCTAACGGCTTTTGAATAACACGCACAATTAGCTAACCCTCGTATGACAAACGATATATTTTTGCAAATAGAGAAATATTAATTAGAATCAGATATTCACAAAAATACATTTTTATTTGATTTTCAATTAGTCGGACAAAATTAGGGTATAACAGCTGCCCCTCTTTATTTATATTTTACTAGGAAATATGAAGGGTTTCCAAATTTCTCAAGTAAAATAGAAATGAAGATAAAAAGACACTAATTTTGTCAAGATTATTTTTTAGAAATTGTTGAAAGATAATGGGTTGACATAGAATAAAAGTAAATAAGGATCACCGGGGATCTGAAGGAGCACTGGGCTCTGATGGTCTAATTCGCAGTCGATGCTTGGCGCATTGATTGGAACTAAACTGAAGGACCGACGAGGTCTGAAGGGCATGCCTAAGCCTGATGGACCAATGGGTCTGATGGAGCGCAAACTAGCAATGGTACTAGTAAAACGGTCTGCTTGGGGGGTGTGGCCTTTTTCGAGTGGCCACAGGGGCAAGGTCAGGTCGTTGACCTGATTTGCGCACCTCAAAGGACGTGCACTGTGTTTTTTTAGGCGGACACAGCTAGTCTGAAGGGCCTGGGGCCGGATGATCCGTCGGTTGCTCGATAACGCGACGTGCGATCTGGATTGAAGGGCCATTGCTGGTCTGAAGGAGCGCTTGGGCTCTGAGGGACCGCTGGGGGTCTGAAGGAGCGCTTGGGCTCTGAGGGACCACTGGGGGTCTAAAGGAGTACTGGGATTCTGAATTGTGGTATGAGACCAGCGCTTGGAGCACTGACTTTGAGTGAACAAACTATTGGGATTGGCACATGGCGTACCTGCCTAGGACACACCTAATGAATGCATTTACCTGAGAAGGGAAAAGCTATCTATATTTGGTATGTCTAAAGGTGCAATGAATGATGTATGCGTGCAATATAGGTATGTGAAATGGTAAGTGTTCGATGGGGTGAATGAAATGTGGCAGATGCTGTGAGTTGAAGTTGATGGGACATGGAGGTTGACGAACAACGTGTGTGAATGCAGATAAAGTAGGAATGTGGTCGTGCTGATTGATTTTGGTGGAATGATAAATGTAATGGAGTGAGCAATTTTTCTCTTTATGTCCTTTTTTGCTTTTCTCTTTTTTTCTTGGTATATGAGTGTATGAAATGCAAAGTGTGAATGGGATGCAAATGTAATGCTTTGACGCGAATGCCATGCATGGTACAAAGATATAATTAGTAATGTAAAAACTCTTTTTTGGGGGCAACGATGAGACCGGCATTCAGCACATCTATCGAAGCAAACAATGTTATGCATGTGACGAACGTGCAATGATTGACATCTGGTGGGGATGATGAATGAAATGGGTATGTCATTGGTGTTGAACCTGAAGGAACGAGAAAGTTGACAAACGATGTACGAGATGTGAATGTGACTGTAGTGATTAGTGTGTCATGATGAATGTAATGGATGGATTTTTCTTTTTGCTTTTTCTTATTTATTTTGCTTCTTTTCTTGATGCATGCAATGCGAATGTGAATATGATGCGAATGTAATTCTTTGATGCAAATGCTATGGTGAGTAAAGGAAGCACATGAATGCATAGCAAATGATATGATTGGTGATGTAGAAAGCTTTTCGGCAACGACGAGACCGGCACTTGGCACGTCTATCAAAAAGTTGTATGCAATGTGATGAATGTGCAATGCGAAAGTAAATGGACTACAAAAACCCGTGAATGATGGATGCTTATGCTGGTCGAAACAGAAATTGATAAGTTGTGTATGCAAATGCAGATAACATGCGAATACGGATGTACTGCTGGTTGCATGATGGAATGATCTATGCTTTGGTGGGAGTAACAGGTGCGATGTGGATAATTTTTGCCTTTTTGATTTTCTCTTTTTTTGTTTTTGTTCTTTTTCATGCGTAACTGAATGAATGAATGAATGAATGGGCACACGTAATGCTTAGATGAAGGGTTGGGGTAGCCGCATGACTTGATGTTGTATGATGCAATGATTGGATGTTTGTTGGGATGTGGGAGGTTTTTTCCGTTTTTTCGCTTTATTGCCTGTTTGGTATTTGATGAATGCATGAAATGAGAATGTGAATGTGATGGATACGTAATATTTTGATGCAAACGCTATGGTGCCTAAATACATGGTGCATTATAGACAGACTTTTGGTAATGATGCGACCAACATTTGGCGTTTCTATTGAAGCAATACATGTTATGCGTGCCGATGCATGTCCGCATACGCAATGCGTAATGCAAAGGAAGCAAAATTGTGTAGGCAAAAACAAATGGAATGTGAATGCATGTTCAATACTTGCATGAGAGAGTGGTGATGAGTATGATCAGATGCATGGTTTAATTCTAGGACATGTATAATGCATGATTTGTTGGTAACAACACCTTTTTGTTTTGTAAGGATGCAAAAATGTTTGATGTGAAACGAAACTTTTGATGCTGGAAACAGAGAGCTGAACGTTTTGAATTGATCGTTCCTTGGAAGAAAGATTCTTGATGGCTTGGACTTGAACTCTGGTAAGCTCAAGATTGTCATCTTGAAAAGCGTGGCTTGCAGCAATGTATTAGTGCCCTTTCTAGAGATCGAGATGCGTATTTGCAGATGGGTTCTCATTTGGTTATGATGACCCATGATGGCTAAGCTTTCAAGTCTAAGATGTTAACTTAGAGGGATTGTCATTATTGTGTGTCTCTCTCTTTGAAGCATTTGCTTAATAATATGAGAAACCGTGTGAATGCAAATGAATGTGCCGGTTGACTCAGAGTTCAAGAAATGTAGGGTATAGTCAAGTGTGACACATGAGTGGAGTGGAGGATGAGGTTTATTGGCTCAAACTTATGAGAGATAAGCTTGCCCCAAGGTAAAAATGTTTGACTGCCCCAATTTTGACTTCAAATAGTGGGGAGTGAAACAGTCTGCCTTTGTCTAGGGAGGACAATGACAACTAAGGATGTAGACTGGTTGAGGGATTGGGAACTATGCAGGTATTGGGGTGACGCGTGGCTAGGAATGAATGGAATGGGAGGCAGAAGGATTCTTTCGGGCCGAGGGATATGAAGCCCCGGTCTACAAGAGGACAAGGTTGCCCCAATCCATGAAAGGTGAAGATTGCCCCATCCGAGTGGGATTGTGACAGGGTGTAAAGTTAGAATGTAGTATATGAACGGGATGAAAGATGAGGGTATTTTGGGGATGCTAAAAAAATCTCCGAGTTTGAGTGGAATGGGGGTGAGGTATTGCCCCATTTTGATATAATAAGTCAAGTAACTGTCTTAGTAGGGATTTGTGGTTTTCTTTGGGAAGGAGTCCACAAGCTAAGACAGTCAAGAGTTTTTGGTTCGATGAAAATTCACTTTGTTGATGATCACTGTTATCTTCGAGCGTGCAAGCCCTTTTAAGTTTTTTTCCTTCTTTTCTTTTGTAATAATATTTTTCTCTTTGTTTTTTTTTTGAGCAAATAAATTATTCTGATTATTTTGTCCTAGAGTATAAGCTTTGAGAAAAATGGAAGCAACCAATCAGTGATCAGGAATAGGCCTTTTGGATTGTAATATGGCCAGTGGTTAATGATTCATGAAGGAAATGATTGCTTTGCTCCTGAGAGTGTTCGGGGTTGCTTGAGACAAAGAATCTTTTATGTGCTTCATGGTAGAATGTATCTGTTTTAGGGTTGTAGCGCATTTGAGGGTTTATGGGGGATAGGATGCTTAGGCCAAAGGAAGTGTTTGAGGGTTTATTTCAGACAATGATCTTTTATATGCTCGATGGTGTGAAGTGTCAACTCATAAATTCTACCGTTTTGGTTTTCAGGATTTTTCGATCCTCTTTTTTTTAATTTCACTTTTTTGTGATTTTTCTTTTTTCTTTCGAGCTGAGCGAGCTGTTAGATATGGGATTGATCCTTGTCTAAGGTGTTTTTTGGCTCAAAGTGGGTAGCAAAGGGCATTTCTCTTTTTTGGGATTTTTGGATATAGGAAAATGGCCAAACTCCAATTCAAATCATGGTTGCTTATTTTCTTGAAATTGTAACTATGGGACAAAACTTCATTTTAATATATTTGCTTTTCTTTATTTATTATTTTTTATGTCCTAATTTTTGCTCAGGCTGCTCTCGCGAGTTTTCAACCTAACGGGCTTTTCTTTTTTAGATCTCTTTGGTGTTTTTTTTTACTCAAAGGACTTGCACGAGTGTTTAGAATGCTAGCAGAAAATCTTAGTGATCATCACTCTGCCCCAGTATGGAGCGTACAAAGTGTTATTCGCGAAATTTCATCACTGGGGGAAAGCGAATGAAATACTCTTGTGGGGACTGGGCCTTTTATGGATGGTTGGGTCTGGTTTTGGAAGTGGCGGAAAGACAGGGGTAGTATAACTGACTCAAACAACGGTAAACACACATGTCAGGTTAGTTTATTTTGCAAATGCTTCACGGAGAGTTAACACCGCTTAAGATAGAACAATTTTAATTGTTAAAACCACACAAGTTAACAAAATAGACATTTAAGCTTATTATCACGGGTGTGAGATATATGTTGGCTGGTGCTCTTAGTGGGGCACGCAGTGGCTAAGGGTCAAGCCTATGATATGGTCGATATTGTAGTGACCATGATGGTGAATGAGTTATTGGTGAATTCCATTGAAGGGTTAAGTGGGTAGGTGGTTTCCATGAATGTGGTGGGTATGAGTAGGATGTATATGGAGTGAAGGGTGAAGAACTTAATGTTGGTGAATCAAGTTAGAGTATGACAACATTTTCCAAGGAAAAGGAATCAATTAAAATATATTTTCAAGAAGGCATCGTCTCTCATCAAACAGTGTGTCAAAAAAAATCTTATGAGTTTCATTTTTTTTATTTTTGGAAAAAAATTATTTGAATAAAACAGAATGCATGAACATATGGATGTTGTTGTACACAGACAATGATGCAGGTAAATGAAATGCGTAATCATACCTTAAGAAAGTGTGTGATTTTTATTTTTATTTTTATTTTTTACTTATTATCTTTTTTTTTTTTAAATTTCAACTAGAGTGAGAGGCTAACAAAACAACAACAAAAAAACTATTGAATGATGAACAATGCAAGAATAGAAGAAAATGAAGCAAATCCTAATTTTGTTTTAATGCATGTGAGAGGATTAATGCCCTTGAGATGAATGTGAGAGGAATAAATGACTTTCATTTTTTTTTTATGCATGAAGGAGATTACTGTATTTGAGATGCTTGGGGATGAATAACTTTTGTTTTTGTTTCTTCATGATGCATGAAGAGGAGTCATGAAGAGGAGTAATGAATGTAATTTTTTTATAATATCAAGGTGATATTATTTTCTCATTTTTGGCGTGTGGCTTATGCAAGATGAAGTAAAATAAAAAAATGATATTTTGTTATTTTCTAGATGATGAGATGCATGTTGGTACCATGATAATGAAAACGATGACCGTATTCTATTATGAATGCATGATAATTCTTTTTATTTTCTAGTTGAAAAACTAACTATGGTCACGCAACAAGAATAATCAAGTTAAACGCACCTTGTGTCCTAATGCATGAAGGAACGCATGGTGAAAAATGACGAAAATGCAGATGCGAATGCATGAAATGCGTGCATGAATGATCACTTGGAAATGTCAGTTATTATAAATGATTTTTGGAGACAATGCGACACGTGACCGATGCAGAGCCTCTTTCATGTATCAGAATGAAATGCTAAAAACGTATCTATGAATGATGCGAAAATGATGACGTAATTTTGAAATGATGCATGTTGAAACGGTATATAAACGATGTGTGGATGAAATGGCGTATGGATGATTTAATGAAACCACAGTTTTTTGGATGAGTGAAAAGGTGCGTGAATGCTATGCATTTCATGATGTTGCAAATGATGAAATGCCTATATTATTTGATGATGGAAATGCATGCTAAATGAGACATTCAATCACAAATTTTTTTTTAATTGTGATCATGTTTTTTATTCTTTTCTTTTTCGCGAAAAGAAAGAAAAATGCAATGTATGAGTGAACGAATAATGTTGCCTGATGCAGATGCGAGGAATGTGAATGAATGATCGCTTGAAAAGATTGACTATCCGAGATGATTTTTCGGACGCAATGCAATATGATGATGAATAATGCAAGGAAGTGGCATCATTTTATTATTTTTCTTTTATTTTGCATGTCAGATGACTAATGCATTTTTTATTTTTCTGTGCATGAAGAGGAGTAACGAATATAGTATATCCTTGAGTATGCAAGATGATGAAAGTTGGACAAATACGTAGCGTCTTTGTTTTTTTTGGAGGATGATATGCATGTTAGTACCATGAGAACGAGATGTATATGAAAACAAGTGACTCGTTCTATGGTGATTTTTTATTTTCTAGCAAAATATAATGCCCATGATGACAGATATGTATGAAAAATGCGAATGCATGAAGAAATAAATGTTTGATCCTAATGCAATTATTTTATTTTTTCAAGAAGGCAGTGCAACATGCATGGAGACTCTTATTTTGATTTATTGGATGACAAATGACACAATTATAATAAAATGATTTTTGTTTTATTTGGGAAATGACACATGAATATGGAATTGTTGCATTTAAACTAGGATGACTACATGAGGGAAATGATGTATGAATGATACGTTTTTTTTTTAATGTGATTCAAGACTTTATGAATGATGTGGTACCTACAATGTGTGATTATGACTTTGAATGATTATGAATGAATGTCGGTGCCTATGATGCTATTGCCTTTTTTTGTGTGCGAGGAAACAAAATGCATGACACTCGCAGCGACTTTTTTTTAATGCGTGGAAAAGAGTAATGAACATAACCTTTACATAATATGGGGGTAATATTCTTTTGGTGTACGGATATGCGAGATGAATGCAATTTTGAAAAAAAAAATGATACCTTCGCGATGCATGATAGTGCAATAACAATGAAATGTTTATGGAGGCGTGATTTTAGTATGAATGAATGGTGATTTTTTGTGTGTTTTCTTTGAATAAAGTATAATGCATGAACATATGGACGTTTGTTGTACATGAGCAACAATGGAGATGAATGAAATGCGTGATGGTTTATCCCTTTTTTTTTATGCTTCAATTAAAATAAAAAGCTAACAAAATGCTATTGGGTGATGAATGATGCAATAATGGAGAAATTTATAATTTTTGTTTTGACGCATGTTGAAGGACTGATGCATTTGAGATGGATAGGAATAAATGACTTTTGTCCTTGTTTTTTATGATGCATGAAGATGATGCATTTAAAAATAAATTTTTATAATAGCAATGCGATGTATGAGTATGAGAGATGATGCAACTAGGATAAAATGATGCATGTATGGAGAAATTGCGCATTTGGACTATGATGACAATATGAGCGAAATGTTATTGAATGTCTCATGCACTTTGTAATAATGATGTTGCAAATGACAAGATGCCTACACTATTTGATGATTTTTTCGATATTTATGAATTATGAATATATGATGAATGGTACGGTGGGGAAATGGCAATGTGATGCATATGATGAAAAAAATGATCTTATTTTATGATAATTTTTGTATGATGAATGAAATGAATGATGTCGTCTCGTATGCATGCAAATGAAGGAAGCATGAAATTTTTTTGAGTGATTTTAATTTTGGGGAAAAACTAACCAGATTGATAGAGAGGGTAAGTATAGTGCCCCTGTGTCCTAGGTGGGTCATGTCTAAATTGTGATTTTCAACATGATCTAGGGTCACTTATGTGATCAATCTCTCAGGTGGCTCTATTCACTTCCTCACAAAGGTCTCCAGAGCTAAAATCCCCTTCATGATATGATCCACAACGATAGCGAGCTACCTGGTGTGGGATACCACGAAAGAGCGTACTCTGGTTGAGACTTTCATGAGAGTCAGGCAGATAAAATCCAGAATGACTGTCACTAATAATCTCCACTCGTCCTAGCTTATTTGCAGACCCGGGTATAGGGCCCCACTCAAAGGTGTGTGCAAAAGTGTAAGTGAGGTGTGTGATGAGAGCAAAATACCTAAACTAACCAAACTGGACAAGATGTACAACAATAATAACAAAAAAAATCGTCTACCCTAAGGTTCAATAATATAAAGGAATGCTAATAAATAAATAATATAAGAATAAGGGTAAAAACAAAATATTAATAAAATTAACAAATACTTACACATTTAGTCAATTTGGCTTGACTCTCTTAATTGTCCCCAGTGAAGTCGCCAGCTGTAGCGACCGAAAAATCCGGAGGAGGGATTCTTCGAAGTTCTTGAAATGAAGCCGCCACCAAAGTTTTAGTTTAAGGGCAAACGTTGGAAAATCCCTATCGAGTGGATAAAGGGGTCTTGCGGACCAGATTTAGGCTCGGGAGTCGTTTATGCGTAGGGAAGGTATTAGCACCCTACGACATCCTTCCTAAGGAAGGTTACCTTTTAACTAAATGTGTAAGCGTTTATTAATTCAAAAATAATGTTTTTTACCCTTATAATAATAAAAAAGGGACTCGATAAACAGTTAGTTGTTTTTGTATTTTTTTGAGAAAAATGAGATAAATGAATTCAAAGGGAAAAAAAAGGTTTTTTATTAGTGCAATTGACAGAGGTCGGCCGCCCTCTGGTCCTACGTATCTCTTGGTAGAGAATCAAATCGCACGTAGTTCTTGGGTAGAAAATGTTTGTGTGTTTGTTTATTTTTATTTATTTTTGAAATTGGGAGAGGTATTCGTAATGACCAAACAAGCGAAACTCAGAGTGATCATTACTCGTGGTCCGTTTGAAAACCAAAGCTACTACTAACAGTCAAACAAGCTAAACTCAGAGTGACCATTAGTAATAACTTACTTCTATTTATTTTTGAAAAAGGAAACGGAAAAGCAATTGATATGAAGGTGTTGTATTATTAAAAACAGGGGGGTTGCGACTATAAATATGATCTTATTATCAAAGAGTTTACATCATTAAAAAAAAGTGTAAACATTAATACGGCGTTTTAAGAAACAGAGGGTGTTGTAACTCAAAAACGAAGGGGTGCGGGTATCTAATCTGAGTTTGAAATAGGGGTTGTATGACTAGAAACTGATAGTGCGAATAATAATCAGATGTTAAAAAAAACCTGGGAGGTTGTATCATTAGAAGAAGGGGTGTGAATATACATCTGTGTGTTTTGGATAAGTATATACGTATGGTGTTTAAATTTGTGAAATAAACAAAATGAGCTAACTAAAGGGGATGGGGTATTAAATATATGAAGGTGAGAGTTGTAAAATAAAGTAAATAAATAAATAAGGGAGTGGGGCGATGTGGCATGTGCGCATATGTGTAGTGGTAATATATAACTATAATAAAATAAATAATAAAACAATAACAGATAAAATGAAAAGGGAATGAAGCAAACCTAAATCCTAAATCAACAAATGATCCAGAAACAAAAACGAGAGAGAGAGAGAGAGAGAGCCGCTTAGAGTGAAGAGAAGAGATGATGTTTACAGAGAGAGGAAGAGGAGATCGGAGGGACGCGGAAGTGGCCATCTTGGTCACGCCAAGTCGCGAATGCAACGAAACGAGGCTCGATGGGTGACGTTGTCGGCGGATCTAGGCGGTGCTGCGACAGAGGTGGTGTTGTCTGGCGGTGGTTCAATGGCGATTTACGGCGAAAGGGGGTGTTTGGGGGTTCGGTTGAAGGTGGAGAGGTGACGATGAAGAGGGCGTGGTGACGGGAAGAAGGCTTCGACGGAGGGGGTCTTTCGGTGATGGGTGAGTGACGGCGGTTTGAGGCGGACGGCCACCGTCTACGGTGGTCGGACTCTAAGGAGGTGAGTTTCGCTATTTTGTTTTTACGGTTCTATTCTTCTCCTCTCTAGTTCTGATCTGCCTATTTTGATGTTTATTGTTTTTTTTTGGTTTCTCTGGGAGTTCACGGCCAACGGTGACGTGCTTCGGGGGGACGGCGCGAGGGGGTTCGCGACGGCGGTGGTTGTTTGGTGGCTGTTGGGGAGGTTGATGGCTACGGTGGTGGAGTGGTGATGATCGGGGTGGTTGTTGGTTGGCCGTAGGAGTGGTGGAGAGGGGATATCGTGGAGGTGAGGGAGAGGGTGGTGGTGGTGCGAGAGTGAGAGGGAGAGTTTGGTGGGTGGAGAGTTTGGTGGGTCGCGGTGGTGGCGTGGCTACTGTGGTTGTGGATACGGTTCGGTTGCTATAAGGAGGGAGAGGGTACGGTGGTTTCGGTTGCTTGTGTGGTTGTGTGGGTGGTGATTGGTGGCTTCGGTGTGTAGGTGGTGGTGGTCGTGGCCCCTCTTTCTTCTCCTTTACATTGTGTTCTCTGTATGTGTTATTGTATTGTTAATCAATTTTGCTACCGTGCCCCCCCCACCTGTGTGGCTGTGCTGCTGTTTTATTTATACTAGTGCTTGGTGTGGTGTGTGGTATGTGGAGCACAAAATCAAAACTCCCAGGAGACCAGACAGAGATAGCAGCAAGAGAGGAGCAGAGTTGCTGCCAAGTTATGGTATTTTTTGCCTAAAATGAAGATCAAACCAAGAGACAAGAAGAAGGGGGTTTGAGCTCAAAGCTCAAACTGTTGCTGCAACAGCAGCAAGGCGCAGGCTACATATTTTTGTTTGACTTTTCTTTTTATATTTTTTTTATGTGTAACAAACAAAAATGTAATTTTGTATTATTTTGAAAAATAAAAAAAACAGATTTAAACAAACTTAACTATTTGACTATATTTTCTTTTTATTGACGACTACTATTCAACCGATAATAATAATAATAAATGAAACAAAAAAACAACAAGGCTAAATTGCTAACGGCTTTTGAATAACACGCACAATTAGCTAACCCTTGTATGACAAACGATATATTTTTGCAAATAGAGAAAATTAGGGTATAACATGAGCCACATGATTAGACACACAAGGACAAGCGACAAGCCTCTTCCATACTGTGTTCTCATTACAAAAATCCTCCAACATTTCAACATTCCATTCTTAGGGGAGAAAATCATAAAAGGGAAAGCAGCCTACCACATGATAAACACCTCCACCTTAAACCAGATGCAATTCATCCAATCTGGAGATACATGGCATCACTCCTCCATAAGCATAGCATCCTCCCAAGAATATGATCCAAACAGGCCACCTGGTCCAAACACAAACTCCACCATACATGAGGATGGTCAAACAGAATCAAACCAAACTGCTGCTGCTGCTGCCCCATCCACAGCCCTCAATCACTTCTTGGTCGCACTCAACATCTTTCAAGATGAACAGCGCGAAATGCATGAAGAATTGAAACAAGAAATCATCATTTCTAGAGAGACCCACAGTCGCGAAATTGCTGCTTTAAACAACCAGCTAACAGAATTTGAGGCTCGTAACAATTCCTTTTCGCATTGGATGCAAAATCCTTAGATAAAATTATGAGTCAGCATTTTATTTCTATGCTTTGTGCCCTGTTGGCATAACCCCTTTCTTATAGCCTATGACTATTAGCTCTTTTGTTGGTTACCAAATTTTTCAATGCAATGGTTAAATTATTTCTAAATTAAATAGCCATGCTGTTAGATTCGCAATTTTTTATTACATGTTGCCCTCTTTGATCATGGCAAAAAGGGGGAGAAAAATAGAGTTTTATATTCAGCATGCATTTGCATTTGCATATAGTAGATAAAACAGGGGGAGCATCATGATAGGGGGAGTATCATATATACATTATCTGTTTGAACTAACCTCCCACCTTGAGATGAGTTAATGTTTTGTCATCATCAAAAAGGGGGGAGAATGTGGATACCTTATATTGCAGGTAAACTAATATTGCAGGATAAGTTTTGATGATGAAAAAGACAAAGGCAAAGTTGATGGCCAAAGTTAATAAAAGTGACGAAATATCAAAGTCACAATCCAAGACAAACAAGCTCAAGAATTGAAGATCCAAGTTTAAGGGTAGTCCTTAGATATAAGGGTAGTCCTTAGGGTTTGGGTGTATCTTAGGAAAAAGTGTAAGCTCTTTCGAAGGTCGGCTCGTATCTCAAAGTCTCACACACTCAAGTTTTTCAAAGGTGCATGCATACTTACGTAAACATTCTTATCATCTTTAAAAACATAAAAATCGATTTCTTCATGCATACACATACATCAAAATCAATTTTCAGGTCAATCAGAAAAGAAAGAATCGATTGTCAGGTCATGTGGTTTCATTGCATAAATCAATTTTCAGGCCAAATATTCTCAAACAAAGAGTCGATTCACACACCTTTAAACTAAGCTGAGAATCGATTCCTACATGTCTCAGGCAAGCTGAGAATCGATTCATACAAGTTTTAACTTAGTAAAGAATCGATTCCTAGCCCTCCGTGGTTCTCAAGAATCGATTGTCCCTATTTCTCAACATAGTCAAAATCGATTCCTCACTTAAATGAATCGATTCCTAGATCAAAAGCTTTCAACAAAGAATCGATTCCTACATTATTTTCAACGTAAACTTGATTTTTTCATAGCCTATAAATAGGCACCTCATTACGTTCATTTTACAACAACCCATTTCACGAATCAGAGAATATTTTGAGAAAAACTCTTCACGCTTTTACTTTTGCTCGTCACGCACCGTTGGTCCGTCTGAGCTGATCTTTCGCTAAGAGTTAGTTGGGGTTGCGTTCTTCAAGTTGTAATATCTACCTTCGTTAGAGGTATTTCTGTCTTTACATTTGTTATTGTTTAATTGTTGTTATTTGTACTAGAGAGTGGGGTATCTCTCTAGGGTAGCTGTTTGTACTAGGAAGTGGGGTATCTTTCTGGAGCAGCTGATTGTAACAGGGGTGGGGTATCTCTTGTTATTGCTGTAATAGATTTGAGGGCTCTCCATAGGTGAGGTATCCTAGGAGGAGAGTGCCTGAGTCTGTAAAGGTTTTCCAAGGCACCTGTAAGCCTTGTTGTTTTGGTTAGTGGAAAATCTCACAAGGGTGTGAGGACTGGACGTAGGTCACTAGGAGGTGACCGAACCAGGATAAAAATCTGCGTGCTTTACTGCTTTCCTGCTTTACTGTTATACCGCTTTACTGCTTTATATTCTAATTCCTTCGCTTCCACTTAACCTGCGCGAAAATTGATCTAAGTCATTGAAAAGGGGAAAAACGTTTTCGAAAGATCTGAAAAGTTTTTAAATCTCAATTCCTCCCCCTCTTGAGACTGAAGCCACTTGGCAACACCTTGTGGAGACCTCCTTCAGGCAATCGGTGGAGGAGGAGCTGAACCGGTCGAAGAGTAGGGTGGCAGATCTTCAGGTTGACGTACAGAAACTTGACGGTTATAAGAGCATGCTAGAGGGTAAGTTCTCGAAGATGGCTAGGGAAGCCAAGGAATCTTCGGGTAAGCTAAAAACCATGGATGATGATTTGCGGTCGGCTCAAGAAAAGTTGAAAGCTGCTGAGGAGAAGTTGAGGGAGGCCAAAGCTGCTATAGTTCCAGAGTCTGAGAGGATCCAGACTTTGAGGGTCGGCTTGGAGGAGTGCAAATTGGAGTGTGTCACCAATTTTGACAGCAGTTTTAACACTACTGTTGCTCAAATTCAAGTCTTGCACTCGGGTCGTGATATCTCTGGAATGGACTTGGACAAGATTGTGGTGGGCGGTCAGTTGGTTGATGCGCCGATGGAGGAGGAGGATTTGCGGAAGGAAATGCCACAGGCCTTGGAGGACCCTCCCTTTAGTTTGGTTGTTGGTCATAAGGAGCCTCAGGCCGAAGGTGATGATCCAAGTGCTTTGATTAGGGAGTCGGGTTGAGCTCCTAAATGCTGATGCCAATCGTTAGAACATGGTGATGGACTCCCTTGATTCTGAAGCAACTATTTGATTTATCATGCTTTCTATATGGTCGGCCTGTGTGCCTCTTTTAGACCTGTTTGGCCTGCGCGCCACTTTTGCTTGAATTGGCCTTTGACCCTTTTTTGAACACTGCCCTAAGGTATTTTGGTTTGTATTATAACTTCTTGTCTTTGTTCTTGTTTGATGCTCCTTTTTGTTTTTATCTTCGACTTGTTCTTATTTTTGGGCCTGTTTAGAAGGAGTTTGTTTGGGGCCGGGGCCGCACGGGCTCCAGCCTGGTACTTCTTTCGTCGCTTTTCACTGTTAACTCATAGAATGGCTGGTGCCCAAGGGTGTATGTCGGCTTTCACCAGTCTTCACCTGTCAGGACTTAGGTCTTTAATGGGAGCGTACTCGCTCCACGTTTTTGCCCAAGGGTGTATGTCGGCTTCCGCCAGTCTCCACCTGTCGGGACTTCATTCATTGCCTCAATAGATCAACATGGCTATCCGGTCATGTTGCGTCGTTTGGTTGTGCTGGTTTTCAAGAGAGATTCCTTATGGCGCGGTGAGCTTGCCAGACTCACTTTTTCCCCATAAGGTTCGCCCAAGGGTGGGGCAAGGACTCGTCAGCCCCGCCTATTGCCTGTCGGGACTTGATTTTTTCACCCAAGGGTAACGTCGAGGCGTTGCTCGATTCTTACCTGTCGGAACTTACGTCTGGAGTTATTGTGGTCCATTCTAGATCTTGTAAGACAAGGATAAAATAATCCGGCCCTTTTTTATTCTTTTTGTTGTTTTGTTACAATTGTGGGCCTATATGGCCGTTCTACAAAAGTACATTATTTGTTTTCTTGTCTTCTTTTCTTTGGAGGGCCGGGTTAGTGCCTTTGCGGCTCGGCCCCTTTTCTTTAACCCGACTTTTTGGAGTTTTCATGCTCCGTGGCCGGTTTCTTCTTTTTCTTTTCCTCCTTGCTTGCAGTTGCGGGCTTGTTCAATTTGTTGCAATTGGTGTCGTTCCCTTCTTGGACCAGCTTGACTTTCACGCTTTTGGCATTACACTTTCTCGCCATTTCTTGATCTTCTTTCACTGTCCCGACCCTACCGTTCGACAGGGGATATTTTATGCATAGGTTCGGGTAGGAGACCGCTGCGAGGAGAGCATTGATGGCTGGTCTTCCTATGATCATGTTGTAGGAGGACAAAGCTTGGATCACCATGTACTGCAGCACCACAGTTTTTGCATTGTCTTTTTCTCCGAACGTCGTGCGGAGATCCAAATGCCCATGAACTGCTACCTGTTATCCTGAGAATCCCACCAAGGTGCCAGGGTAATTTTTCAGCATGCTGGACGGGAGTTTGAGCTCTTCAAAGCATTTCCCGTAGATCATGTTGGCTGAGCTTCCCCCATCAATTAAGACCCTTGCTACTTTGAAGTCGCTGATGGTGATTGAGATCACAATTGGGTCGCCTGTATGGGGCCAGACACCGTTGAAATTTCGGACCTCGAAGGAGATACCTGGGTATTCCTGCACAACACATCCTTCATTACTGCCAACCGACATTATTGACTTCACGTACCTTTTTCTTGCTGATGGGGTGGCTCCTCCGCCCGAGTACCCCCCGGAAATGGAGTTGATTCCCCCTTTGTCTTCCCTTTGATGCTCGGTCTCTTCCCAAGTGTCTTCTTGTACTTGTTCACCGCCCGTTTCTTGCCTGCTGCCTGTATTGTTCCTCTGGCGCTTTCCATCTCCAGTTTCACCTTCTTTTACGTACTTCTTCAGATGCCCTCTCTGGATCAGCTGCTCTATCTGCTGCTTTAGAGTCCAACAGTCATCATTTGTGTGACCGTCCGTCCGTGCAGTGGTACCTGCAGTATGAGTTTGGGTTTCTACCCATTGTCCCGACAAATGGGTCCGGTCTCCGCATAGTGCTGTCTTGCAAGGACTTGTCCAGAATGTCTGAGGGTCTTGCATTTAGCGGGGTGTACCCTTCTTCTGCCCCCCGGCCTGGTTGACCGATTCCTGTTCCGATTTGCTCTGTCTCCTCTATCTCTTCCTTGAGGTTGAGTGCGTTGTTGTTTCCCTGCTTCTTTTTTGCTCTTCTCAGCATTGGACTCCTCGGCTTCTATGAGTTTCTCTGCTCTGACCCGCATTTCGTCCTTTGTTCGAGGTTTCCAGACAATCAGTGCTTCGCTAAAGGTTCCGCTTCGCATACCCTTTATGAAAGCGATTACGAAAAACTTCTCGTCCGGCTCCTCAACAAGGATGGTGGTTTTGTTGAACCGATCAAGATAGATTTTGAGCGGCTCGGACTGTCCTTGGCGCACGCCAAACAAGGTCACCAAAGCCTACTTCTTTCTTTTTGTTCGCCGAGAATTGTTGCACGAACCTGCTTCCTAGGTTTTCAAATCCTGACACAGATCGCACCGAGAGCCCCTCAAACCATTTTAAGGCCACTTCTGCCAAGGTCCCCGCAAACATTTTACAGCTGATGGCATTGTTGCCACCGCTGATGAACATCTGGGTTTGAAAGGCATCCACATGGCTCTGTGGTCCCCGGAGTCGTTGTAGCTTCCAATGGTAGGCTCCCTGAACCTGGGTGGTATCTCCACCGCCTGAATTTCTGTCGTGAATGGCTGAAATGCACGCAACTGAGTTCTGGTGGCCTCCAGCACCTGAGTGAATTTTCTCATGTCTGCTAGTTGCTGCAACTGCGCTTCCCTCGCTTCTAAAGCCTGGGAGCGGAGTTGCTGTTCCTCATTCTGGCGTTGTTGATCGGCGTTTTGCGTATGGAGAAACTGCACTGCGGTCATCAGCTCTTCCAGCCTTGGGTCCACGTTGGGCTGATGGCCACTAGAGTTGCTAGGATCACTGGTTCCGTTTCTGGTGGCTACCATCATGTAGTGGTGAATATGGTTCTTTTTGATTTGGTTTTAGTCAGGCGTGGAAAGGTTTTACTCCATCCCCACGGTAGGCGCCAATGTTACGATCGATTTCTCTGGATGACACGAGTTTTGCTGTGTTCTCTGCGTGGAATGTAAAGAACAAATATTGAATGAGAGAAATAAATGTGGGATCTGTTTATTGGCCTCTGAAGGCAGTATTTATATTACAATGCTCGTTAATAGTAATAAATATACTTAATGGCCGAGTTGACCGTTACAGACTAGGAGGAGGGGAATCGGGGATATTTCCCTCGATCTGATTACGACGTTTCATTCTTTTCTGGGAGGGGTAGAAACGACATATTTTGGGTCTATCGGTCGGTCATCAAGGAAGGTCCTTCGGAAGCCGAACGAATGTGTATGTCGGCCGTTCGGGATGGGAATAGTATCCAATCAATCAAGTACCAATTTTGTAAATCAAACGAAATCCAAATGTCGTGAGACAAAATCGAAAGGCAAACAGGATATAGAAGGGCTGTATCATAATATGCAGGTGTTTGTTTTGTACCGTATCAAAAAGGTACTGCACCGCTGCGCTGCACTGCACTGCACTGGACAAATCAACGCAGCAGAGAGTTTCTCTCCCCTTGATCCTTCTCATTCTTCAATCTTGTTCCACACGCCTTCTAAAAATCGCCATCATCCTCCACGTTACCTATCTATGAGTACATGAGTAATTGAACCATCACTTACGGCGTGCCTTCATCCTTCATCTTTCATCTCATCTCAACCGAATGAATTTGATTTCTTTTTACAATTAATGAATTTTTGATTATTAAAGCAAGAAACCGCAAAATCAATATATAACCGTAATCATAATCTCACCAAAAATAACCTCTCGGTATGCTTTTTCTCCTTCCCATTTTCTTTTCACAAATAATAATCACACTGCTTACTCTTCCAAAAAAGTTATCTCATTTTACACTACTACCCTTACTAAATCAAATCAAAATCCAGCATACACAAAACACCGCGCACAAAAAGCTCTGCACTCACTGCACAGCACTAATCAACAAAGATATTTCTCTCTCCTGTTCACTCTTCTCCCACAAGCCGATTCTCAAATGGCCACCATCGTTGATAGTCGAAGCTATCACAACCACCACATTTACACCGTTAACCTCTACGGAAACGAGATCAACGTCACTGTCACCGCAGTTGAATCCGTCGTAAGAAACTGGCTCTATACCACGTTCAGCCACCGCGGCTACTACCTCACACAGAGCCGTCTTGTAGTCGGTCTCGGTGTACAGTGGACCCCTGGCCGCTCAAATCCTCCGGCCGACACATTGCAACTCTGTATCGGTCGTCGCTGCCTCATCATTCAACTCGCTCACGCCAACACAATGCCAAGGATTCTTCGCGAGTTCCTCCTGAATCCTTGTCACACATTCGTAGGGTTCTGGAATCATTCCGATCGACGGAAGTTAGAGTCCTCTGTTCACTGCTTGCAAATGTATCAGGATCCTCTGGATCTCAGGTTGCACGTGCAAAATGAGAATGATAGTGATGATTATGATGATGATTATTATGATGATGATGTTGATGATGATGATGATAGTGAAAACCTTGCACATGCTAAGATGAAGGTGATTGTGGAGAAATGCCTAGGGTTTGAAGTGGAGCAGAGAAGAGAAATCGCAATGAGCGATTGGGATGATATAGATCTGAGTGAAGATCAAGTTGTCTATGCGACTGTTGATGCTTACTGTGCATTCCTCATAGGGACGAATATCAGGGCTTGGGAGATTTAGATCGATGTAGAATCGATTTAGCAACTCTTATTTTGCTAATCTGTTAAAACAAAAATATGCATGTTCAGAAGCTTTTTACTGATCATCCATTACGTCGCGTTATTTTAGTGGAAGTGTCAATTGTTCTTGCTTGGAAGTTTCTCCGTTTTTTTTAGCTTGTAAATTTCTCCAGGAAAATCTTGTTGATGGTTGAAGGAATTGTTCTTGGTTTACTCTTGTTTTTCATTCATGGTGATTGAAACCATTGCAGCTCTTTCCATATTCTTGTACTTATTTGCTATTTTTGCCTCCTCAACTAGTAGGAGTAATAGGTGAGTTCAATTGCTGAAACAAAAAATCATAACGAAAATGAATTGAGTAATCCTAGATCAGTTTTGTTAGGTTAATTTGTCTAATATGCCACTCTTTTTCATCTATCTTTGTTATTGTAATCTTTCTTATTTTATAGCTCTATCACATTCACAGTACATCCATCGCTTTCCTTTTTTAATAATAAATAAATGGCTAAATAGCCAAATTGGTCACCGGAAGTGTAGCTCGCTGTCGATTTGGTCCCTCATTCGAGCGAAAATGTAAAATAGTTCCTCAATGTGTATTTCGTCCATTAAGTTCGTCCCTCACGTTACCAGACATTGCTAACCCTGTCAATCAGGTCTATGTGGCACGTTAAGTGCCACATAGACCTGATTATGTGGCTTTGTTTGTGCGAATTAAAGCGAATTAAATTAGGGAGACTAAAATGAAAGTAAAACAGCAAACCGTATCTCCTTCTTCCTCAAAATTCCTAATTTCAGATCCAGAATCCCTAGCCCTCTTTTGCTCCTCCATTATCGCACCTCTAATCAGCTCACTCGTCCTCCATCATCGCTCAATGTCGTCACAGAGGAGCAATGCATCATCATCTCGAGCAAGAGCTTCACCATCAACACAAGTTATTCTCTATTGTTGTTGTGGGATAAGGGATGTTAGGCGTGTTGCTGGCACAGATCTTAACAGAGGAAGGTCATTCTACACTTGTTCAATTAATAAGGTATTTGTATTAAATCGTTTAGGGTTTTGTATTTCACATTTGATGCTTTAGGGTTTTGGGGGAATACATTATGTTAATTTTAGGATGAATTTGGATATTGTGGGTACTTTATTTGGGTTGATAAATTGATTGAAGCACTTGTAGCTGATGAAGCACTTGGGACGGTTTCCATGGAACAAGGAAGAGCATTTGTTAGAGAGGTTGGAAGAGAAGATGGAAGAGAGCTTGAGAGAGAGAGGCAATGTGGAAGGCTCAAGTTAACTCAATGCTTGATTGTATGGGGACTCAAATGAAGATGTTTAGAATAATTGTCTATGGAATGTTCTTAATTCAATTGTTGTCAATGGTTGTGTTTGTTTGTATTCACAACAAGTAGGAATGTAATTTGGGTCTTGTGATGTAATTTGGGTCTAGTGATGTAATTTGAGTCTTAGTATGTTCATTTTGTTGTTTATGGAATGCTATTAATCAAATTGATGTAATCTCAATCTATGGAATCTACTCTATTCAAGTTAACTTTCAATTGCATTATCTTTCAAACCAAAAGTGCTGCATAACTGCATAAATGGTCCCCTGAATGCTGCATAAACTGCTGCATAACTACATGTTTTTGCATAATGTCGTACAAAATAGTCCCTAAAACAGATACATTTAACTCATTTTAGTCCCTGAAAGATGTCACTTACTTTCATTTTAGTCCCTGAAACATCTACGTTAATTCATGAGTGTTCACTAACAAAAGTTTTGATCTGGAAACTTTTAGTAACTTTGCTCCAAGAGCAATAAATCGTCCATTCACATTCTTTTTCCTTGCACCTAGCTCTACACCTATCAAAATCATTCTTCAGCCATTTAATTTCCCTTCCTAAGTGAATTGTGTAGTCTCTAACCGCTTCCTTAAACAAATCAAGGTTTTCAAACTCCATCCGCAGCTCAAGGTGAACTTGACCAAAGTTTGAGTTTGGATTAAATATTGGGAAAACTGCCTTCCCGTCATCCTCATCATCTGTATTAATTGGGGCCTTCAACTCCTCTGAGTGCCATGAATCGTTGTCTGAATGCTCATCATATTCAGGTTGTAGTTGTACACTTGATTTAATTATTTTTATGTAATTACTAATTTTTTATATATTGATTTAATTATTTTTATGTAATTACTAATTTATTACAAAAAGTAAATTAAAAAAAATAGTAGAGAGTTATTTGATTATGTTGATAGTAGTGAAAAGTGGAAAGTGTGAGAGAGATGAAAGAGAAAAGTAGATTTTAAAGTGAAATAAAAAATTAAAAGATGATGTGACCCACTAATGATAAAAGTGAGTGAAAGAAAAAAGTGAGAGGAAATAGATTGAAATGACATTTTTATCCTTAAAATTTAGACAAAAGTGGGGGATAATTGGTTGGCCATATATATTGATAGTAGATATTAGTGGGTTGGTCGTATACATCGATACGAGATAGATTCCCACCACCACCGGCTTAGCAAAGTTATTTGTATTTGTTAAAAAAAAACACACAAATTCTTATTAAAGGTGTACGTATATTTTTCAAATTTTTTAGTCAGTGAATGTGAAGACTGAAGAGAAGTCCATAACAGCATCGCGTGCACCAGTACATAACCGCTTAGCTCATTGGAGCCACTAGCCACCGAAAACGCACAAGCACTGCACAAATCAACTCTCTCATTTCTCAAGAGATGTTCTTTTCCACTCCCACACACTCCCCACACACCTACTCTATTCCAAAAGAAAAAACAAATGGCCTTAATTATGGTCAATCGTCTTTTCACATATACAGTGTGATTTTATACCTAAGAGCGCTTAGATGAGATAATGTGTGACTCTTTCAGCTTAACTAAGGTCCTAGGTTCGAATCTAGGCTTGAAAATGCAGCGTTAAATCTCTTGAGGGATTAATCTCTACAGTTGCGCGTAGAGGATACCTGTTCACACTAAAAAAAAATCACCGTATCGGTAACCACAATCATATCCATTAAAGAGGTGGCTCGATATATGCCACGCTCTTCCTCCGCTGCCGTTATCTAAGATCAAACCGTCTCATAGCTGGCCTCAGCATCCAGTGGAGTCATGGCGGCCGAGATCCACTAGCAGACACTTTACAACTTTGCATCGGTCGTCGCTATATCTAATCTGTCAACTTGCTCACACCAACACGGTTCCACAGAGCCTCCAAAAATTCCTCGAAAACCCTGATGTCACGTTTCGTAGGGTTCTCACACCATTCGGATCGATTGAAACTGGAGTCGGAGCACCGACTCGACATGTGTAGGGATCGTCTTGATCTTAGGTTGTACACAGAATGTAGTGAGGATGAAGATGAAGATCTTAGAAGTGTTTCGGTTGAAGAAATCGTTGAGAAATGTTTGAGTAATAAAGTCGGACTAAGTAGGGAGATTAGCTTGAGCTATTATTGGGATGAGAAACTTAATTACGGAGGTTATTGGGAGTTATAGAATATAGTGACGTGGAACACCGGTGTGTGTAGGAGTTATAAGTGTGCAACGCTACGTCAAAATTTACTTAAAACGTCATACTTTGATTAGGCCACTTTATTGGTCTAACGTTTCAGAATTATTATCTAAAAAAAAAACGTTTCAGAATTGCCAAAACTAAGAGACCAAAATTGCAAAAAAGATGGGAGGACTACGTATGACCTATAATGGATAAATACAAATGTAGTTAAGCTTTTTTCTTAAGTTTCTTTATTGCTTACAAACTCTCAAATCTTGCAATGCAAATTATATCCCATGCAATTTTATTTTACTCCTTATTTCTAAACGAAACTTCATACAATCATAAATTTCTGGGATAAAAAACTGAAATTTCCTCCGAAGTTGTTGACTATTATAGATCTCTTGCTATCTCGTCTCATGTTTAATAACTCAAATCCCATGTATATTGAATAGGTCTCCAAAACGCCAAATCAGTCTGCCTAATATCCTACTCTATCTGATATCCGTATGCTCAACATCTAATTCAACCAAATAAGAACCAAACAACCACCAAGAATCTACTTTCTGTTAGGGATGTTCATAATTGAGCCAAACCAATAAAAAACTGCAAACCAAATCAAATCAAATCGAAAACCGCAAAAAACTGTTTTGTTTTGGATATGTTCGGGTCACTTTTTCAATCAACCGATTGATTGGCGGTTTGTTTTTCCAAACCAAACCAAACCAAAGCGCACATATTATTATGTTATTATATATTATTAAAAAAATAAAAATGTCTACTTAATCTAGTCACACAAATACATGCGCAGCCTTAATCTCACACACATTTACTACATTTTAAGTTTGGTAGCTCATATGGTGTTGGGGAAACCTCACACATCAATGGATTAATTAACCCACACGCCCAGAGATCTTTGATGGAATATAGATAAACACATCACAAGAATAAAGGAAAGAAGAACACAAATAATTTACGTGGTTCGTCACTTCTTGCCTACGTTCACGGGAACACATCAACACAATTCATTCGTCTTCTGAAATATGATTACAACAATTTGTAACCTAACCCCAATATGTGTATCACCCTACAATACTCTTCTCATTCTAAGAGTTACAAGGAAGGATAACACTCACATCTCACAACAAATAATCACCAACTATACTCTCCTTTCATTAGGACCTACCTGGAGATTCCCCACCTACATTGTCACCCAAGAATGGGGATGCCTCACCTCTTCATTTTGGCATGTCTCATCTCTTCACAAGTCTCTCTATTTATAGGAGAGACCATGATTTCCATGCATGCATAACACTTAGTGAACATTTATTGGCACACCTTTCCAAGACTCTAGATCATCCACATGTGAAATGTATCTCTTAAATTTCCACTCTTTTGCATTTTTTGGAAATTATAATTGACTATTTCCAAAATATGGGAATAAAATAATAATCACATTTTTTTATAGGAAAAATTGAACCAGCCGAATTAATCCAAAATGCATTATTTCGGTTCTGGTTGATTTGGATATATTTAAAAATGTCAACCAAATCAAACGACATATATTTTTACCTTGTGTTTCAGATGGCTTTTTCGATCAAAACCACAGAACCAACCCGCATCGCACACCCCTAATTCCTATTATGGAGTAACTAAGAGATAATTCCCTCTCTCAACTTTTTCAATAACTCGCCTCTAACCAAGTAACCATTGGAGGTGGGAATTCTTGTGAACAAATAGTACCAAAAGTTTTCACTCTTCTTGTCCTGTTCACAAAAATAGACGGACAAAGAATTGCAGGTGTTTGTTTTGTACCGAATCAAAATTCACAACACACAACTCTCTCTCAGTGTCTCACACTCTCACACGACTCACGTACACTGTACACAAGCACGTATCCGTTAGCTTGGTGTATGCATAAAAAAAGCACTACACTGCGCTGCACTGCACGAATCAACGCAGCAGATATTTTCTCTCCCCTTTGATCCTTCCGACTCTTCAATCTTGCTCCACACGCCAAATAAAAATCGCCATGATCCTCCACCGTTACCATTTTACATTTTTTTTTGTAAATCCATTTTACATTGTTTTGTTCCACCAAATACGATATGATGCGATCGATTTTCAAAACGGCCTATGGGTACATTCGTAATTAATTAGAGTTCTTTGAACCATCACTTTTGGCGTGCCTTCATCCTTCATCTCATCTCAACCGCAAAATCAATGTATAACCGTAACCACAATCACACGGCTTACTCTTCCAAAAAAGTTATCTCATTTTACACTAAACACCGCACAAAAAGCACTCACTGCACAGCACAAATCAACACACCAGATATTTGCTTATATAAAAAAAAATACACCAGATATTTTCTCTCTCTGTTCACGCTTTTTTCAAATGGCCATCATCGTTGATAGTCGCAGCTATCACAACCACCACATTTACACCGTCAGCCTCTACGGAAACGAGATCAGCGTCACAGTCACCTCAGTCTCTTCCGTTGTAAGAAAGTGGCTCCATACCACGGTATGGCTCAGCCGCCGCAACTACATCAAACAGACCCGGCTCGTAGTTGGTCTCGGCGTTCAGTGGACTCCAGACGGCTCAAATCCTCCGGCGGACACATTGCAGCTTTGTGTTGGTCGACGCTGCTTGATCTTTCAACTTGCTCACGCGAACACAGTTCCGAGGAAGCTTCGCAAGTTCCTCCTGAATCCTTGTCACACATTCGTAGGGTTCTGGAACCATTCCGATCGCCGGAAGTTAGAGTCATCGGTTTTTGGCTTGGAGATGTATAAGAATCCTCTGGATCTCAGGTTGCATGTGCGAAATGAGAATGATAGTGATGATAGTGATGATGAAAACCTCGCAGGTGCTAAGATGGAGGTGATTGTGGAGAAATGCCTAGGGTTTGAAGTGGAGCAGAGAAGCAAAATCGGAATGAGCGATTGGGATGATATAGATCTGAGTGAAGATCAAGTTGTGTATGCGACCGTTGATGCTTATTGTGCGTTCCTCATAGGGAAGAATATTAGAGCTTGGGAGCGTTAGAATCGATTTATCAACTCTTATTTTGCTAATCTGTGAAAACAAAAATATGCATGTTCAGAAGCTTTTCACAGATCATCCATTACATCGCGCTCTTGCTTGTAAGTTTTTCGTAAATTTCTCCCGGAGAATCTTGTTGACGGTTGAACTAATTGCTCTTGCTTTACTTCTTTCTTAAGTTTACTCTTGTTTTTCATTCATGCTCAGAAGCTTTTCACAGATCATGATCATCCATTACATCGCGATATTATATATATAGTGGTAGTATATCAACTGTTCTTGCTTGTAAGTTTTCCCGTTTTTGCTTGTAAATTTCTCCGGAAAATCTTATTGACGGTTGAAGGAACTGATTTAATTTTGGTTTACTTCTTTCTTAAGTTTACTCTTGTTTTACAGTATTGCAGTTGTTTCCATATTCTTGTGCCTATTTGCTATTTTTGCCTGCTCAACTACGAGAATTAATAATAGGTATAGTTTAATTGCAGAAACGAAATAATAGCGAAAATGTATTAAGTAATCCTATGTCAATTCTGTTAGGTTTATTAATTAATTGGTCTTGTTTCTGTGGATGGCTGGGATTCTTTCACAATCTAACATCATCTCTAAGGGGGTGTTTGTTTCAAGTGTAGAATTAGCATTCCTGGGAATACATAGGTAGGAAATGAGTATTCCCATGTTTGTTAGAAGTTTGAAAAAAAATATTCCCAGGTATCAAGATTTCTATGAGTGAAATAACTTCCATCATTCCCAAGGATTTATTCCCAAGGTAAATGGTGGGAAAAAAGTTCCCATGAATATGTGAATAAAAACCATGAGTAACTACCTATATTCCAACTCTTAGAATAATTCCTGGGAATGTTATAAATATTTACCAAACACAATTTTCACTAATACCTTGGAATAAGATTCCCATCATTTTGTTCCTAGGAAATTCATTCCCAGGAATGAAATTACTAAACTTGAAACAAACGCCCCCTAAATGAACACTATTTGACTCATAGGGGTTTTAGTATGGGGAAAGAAGATGAACACACTTTCTCGACTATTATGGCACGTCATTGTTTGGAGCATTTGGATTATTCGATCAAAATCATTTTTAGCAATGCTTCTTTTGATTTTATGTATTTGTTAGCCTGAACTAATATTTAATCTTGGTTTTAGGTAGCATTTTTTTTCTTTCGATTTTGGTTTTGGGTGTCAGCTTATTTTGGATGGGCGTGTTTTCTTCTTTAATTGTTTTTGTTTCAATTGGTGTAATAGTCCCTTAATTTGCTTAAATTCATGCGACTATAAACTATTTGGAGTATCAGTATAATACGTTTAAGATTTTTTTTGAGAGAATTTGAGTACTTATATTAAAGTACACATTATCTTTAATTTTCAATATGTATCTTTATGCTAATACTTTTTATTAATTATTTTTATATGTGTTTTGCCAATCAGAGTATTATTGAAATAGAAATACTACTTATCGCCAAGGAAGTTGCTTGTGATTTGTCCAAATCCAGCATGGGCTGTTTTTATTAGTTACTTTTTTCAAACCTAGCTTCCGTTTGGAAAATAATATTGGTCAAATCCAACTTAGAAAAGTGATCGGGGTAATATTCTTATCTGCGATATAGCATTGCTGTTTCAATTGTTGATGTTATAATTTAATTTCTTTCCACAATACCTCTTGTATTAATTAAGTGGCTCACGAGGGAAACAATTAATGACACAACTCAATGTATTAAGTGGCTCAAAAATCACTCCATTAGAAATAAGAGTAAATATCACTCCATTAAAAATCACTCCCGTGTTAAGGAAATACTCAAATCCTTTATACCAAGCACAAATGGATACTTTAACCCGTTACTGCAAAATTCAAGAAGTAATTGGCTATACGAGTTCTACCCAGTAAATTACGATTCATGAGAGATTGACAAACCACTTATAGAAAAGAAACGAAACTCACTTTCCTCTCGCAAGAAACCAATGCCAAGATGTAACCTAGATCCTCTCCAAAAGCTCATTTTGAATTTGCAGCTTATATGAGACAATAACATTACGATGCATCTCTTAGAGCTCTATAAACTCATTTTGAATTTGCAGCTAATCTTGTTATTACATCAAAATGAAGACATTAATCAAATCGTAGTCTAATTGAAACTCCAGGACAAATACTACTGTTGGAACATTGGTGTGAATTTACAAAGTCCCACATTGCTTGGACTAAGCACTTGAAGAGTGCTTATAAGTGGGAAGTTCACACCTTTGGGTTGGGGCCCAAAGGGTACCCAGTTTTGTGAACGGGCAAGCACGCACTCTAACTGCTCGCGCGCCGGGCTCGGGCTTGGGCTTGGGCTGTGATAGAGCTGTTGCGGATTGCGCTCCAAGTCAGCTCGAAATTCGCGCAACAACTCGCGCAAGTTGGCTCCGTTCCAATCTGAATTGCGCTCCAAGTCAGTTGTTAGTGGAGCCTAAAATCGTGGCTTGACTTGCGCACAAAGCAGTTGCTGAAGCCTATAAAAAGGCTCTTCCCTCACTTGACGAAATCAGATCAAAATCCGAAAATTCTCTTCTCTCTAAAATTCGTGAGTGGCCTACGAGCCATATTCCCGAGTGGTTATAAACCATATTGAGAGGTGTATATCTCGAGCGATTACTGACTGTGCAGTCATAATCGTAACTGGGCTGTTTTATCCTGGGGGCGTCGTGGTTGATAGTCTGCTTGCACCATCGAGCAGTGCCACGAAACGTCTTAAAGAGAGCGACCTAGTCCGCGACTCATCCCAGTAATTTCGAAAACACTGAAACAACAATTTTAAGACGTTTCTTTTCAACAATGACTACCTCTGTAAGAACTTCATTCTTAATGGACTAAGTGATGATCTTTATGATTATTACAGCTCTTGCAAGTCCGCTAAAGAGGTATGGAATGCTCTGAAAAAGAAGTATGACACTGAGGAAGCAGGCACTAAAAAATATGCTGTGAGCCGCTACCTCAACTTCAAGATGACAGATGATAAATCTGTAGAGACTCAGTCACATGAGATACAGAAAATAGCCCATGAAATAGTCTCTGAAGGCATGGCCTTAGATGAACAATTTCAAGTAGCTGTTATTATTGACAAACTTCCTCCTGCCTGGAAGGATTTCAAAAATTCTCTCAGGCACAAGACCAAAGAGTTCTCTTTGGAAAGTTTGATTACCCGACTCCGGATTGAGGAGGAATCTCGGAAACAAGATCAGAATGATGAAATCTTGTTTGTTTCGAACAAGAAACCAGGAGCAGTTCTGAAGCCAACTGGCAAACATTTCAAGAATCAGAACCGTAATCAGATTCAAAAGAACCGCAACCACAAGAATGGGAACACTCCAAAGTCCCCAAATGCCAAACCTCAGCCACCACCACAACCAAAGAATGAAGCTGCTCTTCCATTCCTTTGTTACAAGTGTGGAAGACCAGGTCATATGGCACGCAAGTGTAGGAACGGGCCCAATCCTGCTCCGCAGGCTAACCTGACTGAAGAGCAGCACTTTACTGCTATGATTACTGAAATCAACATGGTTGGTGGATCTGATGACTGGTGGAATGATACTGGCTCCTCTCACCATGTATGCAACAACCGTGCTATGTTTAAAACATACAAGGCGGTTGATGATAAGAAAGTGCTGTTGGGCGACGCTCACACCACTACTGTTGCAGGTATTGGAGATGTCGAACTGAAGTTCACTTCCGGAAAGACTCTAATCTTGAAGGACGTGATGCACACTCCAGAGATAAGGAAGAATCTAGTTTCTGGCTTCCTTCTGAATAAGGCAGGGTTTACTCAGACTATTGAGGGAGATTTGTATATGTAACACCCCGGTATTTCTATCGACTAAAAATACCCAAGTGCACATTAGTAACACATCAGAGATACACAATTCCTACCTAAATACTGAATATCGCAACATAGTTCAACTGAATAATAACACAGCGGTCTTAACACAAATAAGACCATAAACTGCCAGCAACTATAGTACTCAGTATCGTACAAGAAAGCGGAAGAAATACATAATACCACATCATAGTGTCGTATTACACAGACAACAAAGAGAATATAAACTTAAACATAAAGCTAAGTCTTCAGTAGCCAGTCCGAGGGCAACCTGCTCGTGCCTCTGTGGATCTCCTCTTTCCCTGTTTCTCTGTAAAACAACAACAACAATGGATTGGGTGAGACAACTTGTCTCAGTGAGTTCTACCGAGACCCCTACTCGCACTCTCGGTTCAATTATAAAATCCGGTTTTAAGTCAATACGGCATCGGCCGCGCGAACGCTCCATCCGATGAACCGCATAAAAACAATCACACAAAAACAGATTACCGCTGACGCGAACGCTGCAAGCCGGTAACCTGTTAACTCAGTACGACACCGCTGACGCGAACGCTGCAAGCCGGTATCGCACTACAAACAACATAACACCGCTGACGCGAACGCTGCAAGCCGGTGAACCCCCTACCAATAGTACATTCTCCTATTGGCATGGAGCCTAGGTAAGAGGATCATGACTCCCTCCCCCTAGTATGTTACAACATAGGGTCGTCACCCAACTCGATATATAAACATATATCTACAGTACTATGAACCCACGGTCCATCAAATTAGACAATCAATGAAACACTTAATCCAAATTTTCTTTTTATAAGAACCAAGTTCACACTCGCACTCTAGTTGACCACTTTTCGACACAATTTTCAATATCAAAAACAGTTCATTTTGCCTTAAAAATAGAATATTCAGTTAGGCCTCTGAATAAGCTTTCCAACGCATTTTAGAACACCTCAATCGGGTTCCCGGATCAAAAGTTATCGCGAAACGAAAAATAGTGAAAAACTGTTGAAAATCTGCAAAGCGTCGCGACGCGAACTGCTACCGTCGCGACGCGAAAAACGACAGAAACTTTTTGCGTGACAACATTGGGCCAGGTCGCGACGCGACCCTCTGCAGAAAAGTGCAGGTTTTCCGTTTTCTTGCGAAATTCGCTATTCCGCTCAATTCCGATTCTTGTTCCGATTGAAAACAGTTTTGACCACTATAAAAACAGTTTCAATCAAAGTCACACAATCAATCAAAAACTCATTTTAAACGAATTGTATCAAAACGCGACATATTTTCCAATTAACGGTTTTTAAATCGAAACCTCTCAAACTCGATTACCAAATAATATTCCAGTCCAGCGAAAGCGATAAAACAGTTTATCAATTAATTCGAAAAACAAAAATCCTAAACGTGAGTAGAACTCACCCTTGAAGCGTGTGCCGACACCGAGACTTCAAAATCACCGAGACTTCGCCAAATCACCGAGTAGCCACACGAACGCTCCCCGCTCCGGCGACACCCAATCCGCTTCCAAAGCTTCCCACTCGATCACGAAACCGCTTTTGACCGAAATACCGATTTCCCGAAATTCTCCATGGGCACTATTCATCATCTTCTTCACCTCAAGTCACTATTCACATAACCTCAAATCTTGATTTTTCAACCTAACTCACCCAATCGATCTTCAATACTCGAGTAATCCACCTCGTGCTCGCTCCTAAACATCGTCCTTAGCTTTCCCTTGAGCTTGAACCACAAAACCTCTATTTTTCCTCTCAAATCGAAAATGGTGGATTTGAGGAGAGTGAGTTGATGATGAAGATTTTGGTACCAAAACGAAGAGGAAGTAGCGCTGAACATTTTTCGTGTTGGACGGAAGTCGTTTTGATGAGCGGAATTGCCCCATTTTTCCTCTTCTTCTTCCTCCCCCTTTCTTTCTCTCTTCTTTCTTTTTTTTTCTCCTTTTCTCTGTTTCTCTCTTCTGTTCTCGCGTGCCATTCTCCTTAATTCTTTCCTTTCTTTCCTTTTTAACACATACACACACACACTTATTTATTTATTTAATATATATGTTGCAACGCGGTCAAATTACCATATCGATCGAAATCTCCTATTTCGATTCCAAAACTTCCTTGGTCCGTATTATCCGGTTGACGATCCGATGACAACCAATAAATAATTTTAGCACTCAGTAAATTTACCCGTCAAGTACTAAATTAGTTTAATTGGGTTAACACCCAAATAATTCCATTAATTATTTTGAGGATGTTACATTATACTTTGACCAAAAATGGTACTTTTGTAGGGAAAGGGTACGCCACTGATGGCATGTTCAAACTAAATGTTGAAGTTAATAAAGTTTTTCCTTCTGCGTATATGTTGTGTGATTTTAATATTTGGCACTCTCGTTTATGTCATGTCAATAAGCGCATTATTTCAAATATGAGCAATTTAGGGATAATTCCCAAACTATCGTTAACCGATTTTCATAAATGCGAATTTTGTACTCAAGCCAAAATTACAAAGTCATCTCACAAATCCGTCATTAGAGAATCAGAGCCATTAGACTTAATACACTCTGATATTTGCGAACTAGACGGAACTTTGACCAGAAATGGTAAACGCTATTTTATCACATTTATTGACGATTGCTCAGACTACACTTTCGTGTACCTTATGAAAAATAAAAGTGAAGCGCTTGACATGTTCAAAATTTTTGTAAAGGAAATTGAAAATCAATTTGAAAAAAAGATAAAGCGTTTTCGAAGCGATAGAGGAACTGAGTATGATTCCCAGTTGTTTAATGACTTTTATAAGTTGAATGGAATCATACATGAAACGACTGCACCATATTCACCTGAAATGAATGGTAAAGCAGAAAGGAAAAATAGAACCCTTACCGAATTAACAGTTGCGATTATGCTTAATTCGGGCGCT